>OX344763.1:10002500-11265000 GCA_947034895.1 Rhytidiadelphus loreus | reverse complement strand
TTTGATTCTAAAAATCCAACGTGATGTGATGGCTTTCTTGTTTGGTGGTAAGGTTACTAGCTTCTAACTTTGATTTTTGTTGATGCTATCTATTTCTTCTTACATTGCTTTCTACTAGTGGAGGTCTGTTGAAGCTTGTTGGTATAAAATCTCAGATGTTTGAGTTTCAAGGTAGTTCATGTATCCTGCTAATCGAACTAAAGGTTTTCAATTTCTATTGGATCGTTGTGGTTGATGGTTGGATTGTGGTCCTATTGGAAATGGGATTTTTCTTCTAGTATATGTTCTAGTAGTAGTATTTGGCTGTAAATCTACTCTAGGGTCTAAGTTTTGTAGGCTTGGTGTGCTAGATGCTTTATGAGGTGACGGACTAAAATTGGTTTGTGGAATCTCTCTTGGAGAAATAATCCGCAATACACTAGTAGGAATTATAATAGAGTTTTGCAATTTTTGCAGTGGGGTAATAGGAAAACTAAGGAGTACTTGGATGGAGAGCAGTGGTGGTGGTGAGTTGTTCATGGACGATGCAATATGGTCACTCCTCAAATGACTGCTTTGTTTTAGCGATTTGATACGTTCTAACTGGTACATGAGCTTCATTCATAGTCACATCTTGTGAAAGTATAATCTTCTTTGTTTATGGGCAATAACAGCAATAGGCTTTTGTGTACTCATCAAAATCTATGAGTATACAATTTGAGACTAGATGTTTAGATACCTGCACATAAACTCGTATTCCAAAAATACAAAGATGCGATATATTTGGTTGTTTTCCATAGAAAGTTTCTTTTTGTGTTGTCATACCTAAAATAGAAGTAGGTCTACGATTTATGAGATAGCAAGTTGACCTGATGGCTTCTAACCACATGTTAGATGGGAGTAAACTTTGGTGTAGAAGGCATCGGGTAGTCTCAACAATTGATCGGTTCTTCCATTTGGAGATGCCATTTTGTTGTGGTGTGTATGGTTGTGTGAACTCATGCTTGATACCTAAAGTTTCACCAAAAAATTTGAATGTGTTGGAAGTGTATTTGTTTCTATTGTCAGATCTCAACGTCTTGATTCGATTGCCTGTAGTTGTCTCTATGCGTGCCTTGAATTTTGAAATTTAGAAAGAACTTGATCTTTGGTTTTGATAAAGCTTAGCCAAGTCCACCTACTGAAATCATCTATGAAGGTCACGAAATAGTGTACTCCGTTGTATGATGCGGTCCAAAAAGGTCAACAGACTTCACTATGTATTAGTTCTAGAGTTTTTGAACTACGGTTGTTGCTTTGACGTGGAAATTTCTTTCTGGTTTGTTTCCTATGGGCACATGTTTCACAAATGTAGTTTATTCTAGGTAGCTGAGGTAGTTCTACTATGGTCCCTGATTGTGATAATTTATAGAGGGTGTCAAAATTAACATGATCTAATCAACAATGCCATAATATGGCCTTTTGTACACTATCATTTGTTTCTACTGAACAAATTTGATTTGTAATGCACTCAGCTTGAAGTTTGTATAAAGCTCTAGAGTGTGGTCTAGTTCCTTTGTATAGTATCTCTCTAGTTTTGATGTTGCAAATCAAGCATGTTTTGGACAAGAATTCTACTGAATATCCTAGATCTGCTAGTCTACCAACTGAAAGCAAGTTTTTTTTGATACCCAAAACGTAGATATTATTAGGTATATTTTTTATTTTGCCATTGGAAAATTGTACAAGGACAAACCTTTGTCCTGTTACCTTGTGTGGTTCACTACCTGTAGCGATCATTGACTACTCAGTATGATAAATTCTAAGTCCCGAGATGATATCAGGGTTACTTGTAATGTGTTGTGTCACTCCTGAGTCAAGCATCCAATATGGTCTATCTCGAGGATCACTTACTAACATATTGATTTGATCTTCCTCAAGGTATGTGTCCATGACTACTTTAGCGGCGTCGCTGTTGGAGTTCTGGTCTTCCCTACTGCTGTCATTGGAAATGTCTCCACAATCAACTGCATTTGCTTGGTGAGTTTGTCGTTTCTTCTTCTTCAAGTCTCTTAGCTCTCCATCAAGTCTTTTAGCTCTCCATCAAGTCTCTTAGCTCTCCATCTTCTTGACCACCTTTCAAACTTCGCAGTTCCACTCCCAATGCCCAATGTCTCCGCAATAGTTGCAAACATCTTCGTGAGGTGTTTTTGTCTTGTTGTCACTACATTCTCGAGTGACTGTAGTCTGTTTCAAAACTTGGTTCGATGTTCTTCGAAAATTGTTGTCACGTTTCAATCTAGTATTGTAGCTCCGTCGATTGTTGGTTTGTCCCTTTTTGAGATAGAGTGCCTCTTCAATGGTCTCACGTTCTCCTTCATATCGTACCTGGAATTCTTCATCTAGAAGCTTGGACTCTAACTTTACAAAATTAGATAGAACATTTTTTGTCCTCATTGTACGTGTGAAAAATTGATATTCCTTTGGCAAAGAATTGAGCATGAGAAGTATTGCTAAATCTTTTGGGATGTTGATGTCCATCGTGTCAAGCTGATCTAACATTTCTTTGACGTCCTTTAGAAATTGCTCCATACTTACACTGTTCCTTTTTGAGACCGACTAGTTTTCTAAGCAACATAAGTCGTCTAGATCTTGAACGAGATTCGTACTTGGATCTTAAGTATTGCCAACAATCGTGAGGGTCATCAAAACGTCATATTATAGGGATTAAGGAGTCCCTTACCGTTTCAGTGATGACTTGCAGAACCTGTTGACGTCCTTCTTATTCTACGTCTGACATATCTGGTCTTGCTGGACATAAGCAGAATTGATAGATGCGATACCTCTCAAAGAGTTGTTGTAGTTGGAAGAACCAGATTCCGTAATTAGACTGTCCTTCCAATCTGCTAGAGTCCGGTATCGCTATGTCAATCGTTCGACCAGATAACGGTAGTTTGATTTGCTCTCGGTCAACTCTAGTGTTTGTGGTTGCGTTGAGCGGTCCCTGCATCGATATGACAGGGGTTTGGTGGGGCTACCTCCAGTCATTTTGCTTCTCTCCACCATTGCAACATCCCTAGTATCGCTATGTTGATTGTCCATCAAAAACCGTGCCTCTTGCTTGACTTCTTCTGAGATTTGTGTTGCACTCCTAATCACCCGTGCTCACTGAATGATCACCTATGTGAACTTGGTCTTGTTAACTTGATTGTGCTAGATAGATTTGGTCACTAGTACTAACAACATGAGTTCAGAAGATCAATGATTCAAAGAGTTCGACAAGTCACATTTAGGCAAGTGTTTGACTGATCTAACAAGTTAACAATAGGATCGTCTGTTCTGAGACCATAATAAACAACACAATATACATTGTGTGTGATCGTAACAAGATGATCTCATTGTCAAGTACACGAGTCTTTATACACAAGGTTAACGCAAGGTACGTGCTAACACTATGGGACTTCATATGTACAGTACATCTCTATAAAGGTTTAACATTGACATGCATAGAACACTTAAGACTGCAATTCATGTCAATGCAATTTTAGCATGAAGTACTTCATGCCAAACTTGAGACTCCAAAAGACTCCAAACAACCAAGCGGAAGATTTTTGAGAGTGTTCTCATCACCATTGATCTTCACAATTAGTCCTTTGAGAAGGCATTGCCCAAATCTTTTGTTGTTGTGATTGAAAGTCCGATCAAGTTGTAGTTGCCAATTGGGATCAATTGGACTAGCGGAGCTTCAATTGGATCAATCGACTGGGTAAGTTGTGAAATTGCAAACCGTCAGAAACAACAACTCAAATTTTGAGGTCTTGAGCTCTCACGACTTGGGATTGTTTCATTGTTATAGCAACCTCCATGGTTCGCCTCTTGCGCGAGGAGCACTTACGCTCTCTTTCTTGTCCGAAACACTGAAAATGAAGAAGTGGCCCAATAAATCCGATGCCTCACACGTTCATGCATATATCATTTTGACAGGCACCTGGCTAGAATGTTAGGTTGAGTAAACTAGCAAACATTCAGCAAAGAAGACAAGTGCTTCAATTGATTTGGGAGATGGTTTGGATCGACATCCATCTCCCTTCCTCCCTCTACCAAACACCATGCGTCACCTACCCCACAGATGGAGAAGAAAATAGGTTAAGAAATTCCATGACTTTGACCTATAAACAATATCGAGGACGTTTTCTTGGCCAATGAATGACAAAGAATCTCTCCATGTGGGATAGAAGTGCAACTATTCATCTTCCAAATTTTGTGTAAAAAGGGAATATAGTTTGAATTCCAATGAGTGCCTTTGCATTTTTTTAAGCCAACAATTTACACAATTCCAAAATAGCTAATTTATATAGTGACTAGGTCATCGTTTAAGGGTTAATGAGACACTCACCTTCTCTTACAAATTTTGTGTGTTGTAGGCTGCCATTGAAGAAGGGAGTCCTACTTTGATGGAACATGCACCTCCAAAATCTGCAGGAATATATAGCTAAGTTGTATTGTCCTGATGCTTAGGGTGTTCCATTGATATTTAAACATGCTTTAAGTGCCTTCAAGAAAAAAAATTAGTTAGTGTCCATAAAATAGTCAATTGATCATTTAGAGGTTTAAGGTCAATTATGTAGCACTATGTGTGAAGTAGACATTTCACAAGTACAATGGAAGATTATAATGATTACTTCAATTACTTTGTACATTTTAGAAGATGATTTCAAGAACATGTCTCTCATGCCAACACTATTTGTATTCCCCAAATGATGTCATCCGAATCCCCTCCTTTCTAGTGCTACAAACAACACTACAATATTCTTGACTATCTTTTAAAATGATGTCATCAAATCTACTTCTTTACAATCTAAATTACTTAAACAATATTAAACCCAAAGAGAGCCAACATCCATTGGGTGGATTATGAATGTTTTCAACGACTTATCAATGTGTACATCAAAATATAAATTTTTGAATATTCTTCAATGAATATGATACAAGGTTCTGAATGAAATCAAATACAAATAAATTTTTTGAATATTCACCAAAAGCACCATCACTTAGTACTTCATGAATATGATACAAGGTTCTGAATGAAATCAAATACAAATAAAATTTAATATATGATTGTACACAATCTTATGAAGTCTTTACTTGTATCAATGGTTACTTTTACAAATACTTTTGATCCAATTAATGTACAAGTATATCTATTTTTAAAAATCAAACTCAATTATATGCAAGATGATTAACAATATGTGATGGCCATTTTTGAGGTGGGCAGAAACTTTTGGGAGCCATTTGACCATTGCTGTTCGAATTAGAAAGCACAAGTAATCCATAAACTGCAATTAGGGGCTTGTTGCATCTAATTGTTGACTTCCGATGATACTCTACTGTAGTGAATAACCATCAGAATTTTGGAAAATAAACACATAAAGATGAGGGAGCCTTCAACTGTCCAGTAGTTTGGTATAATGGTGCATTGAACATCCATGTAAGACTGTTGAAAACTTTACAAATTCAACCGTCATGTATTGGTAAAATAGTGTAATGAACATCCATAGAAGACAATATTGAAAATTTTACAAATTATATTTAAGAGTACGAGATTTTTAACAAAAGCACTTCTACCAAAGCAATAAAATCTCAAATTCGTGTATCAGTAATGAGTGCCTATACAACTTGTATCTTGCACAAAAGAATTAGATGAAAATTAGTGAGATAGCAAAGTGGTGGTGGTGGTGGTGGTTAACTCGCCTTTGAGAGCCAAGATAGGGAGGTCAGAATAACCCTGGCTTTTTACCTATGAGTTCACTGAATCCTCCGATGTTTGAACCAACCTCAATTCCAAGGGCTACAAATTGGCCTTCTCCACAAGCAGCCTGCTAGCAATTCAAAGGGAAAATGGAGCACTTAGCTAGTCGAATTGCAGGCAATCCAAGGTAAGCATCAAAGCAATGACTACACTATTGATAAGTCCATGTCAAAAGAGGAACTTCAGCATACGCTAAGCAGAATCCAATTCCAATGTTTTCTCATAACAGACACAACAACTGAATATCAACATAAATGTAAGCATTACGCATCAAAAAGAATAACACCTGATCCGGCAGAGATTCAGTAACATCAGGAGTAACATGAAATGATAAAATATCAGGTTATCATAATACCTATTACCTGAGCACGCCGAGGATTAAAAGATGGGGAAATAATGAAGGCAGTCCAACCCAGGAAACACCACCTACCAAGCATACTATATCACTTCTCGAACCTGGAAGGAAAAATTGTTCCATTAACCTGGGGTAAATGGTTGCCACAACAATGTAAATTTCTGTAAGAAGGGACACACACATCAAGTGGAGCCCCGTGTTTGTTGCCATTATTTTGAAGAATTAAGACTACGCTACAACGCAAAAGTTGGAAGGGGCTTCTTCTTTGAGGCTACTGTACAAATGCCACTGAACTTGACCCAGGAGCTGGCACCTCTCTTCAGGATTGCCCTTCGCCACTCTTCAATTTACTATAAAGCCCAATTTGCAAGTCTACGTAAGCATCCACCTTCTCCAGTAGTTTGCTTCTGAGAATCGTTTTAGTCATCCCCTGCAGTCAACCAAATAATTTATATCATCTGTATAATATAATTATTTGTTCCACAACAATAAATTCTACACTTGGTTTTAGAAAAAATTAACTAGGCAAAGGAGTCCCAAAGCCGTTTAACAGTATCCCCCTTACCTGAATTTTGTTCTCCCTATACTTCTTAATTTCCTTACGAGTGACAACTTCAGTCAGCTTGCTGCAAAACTTCTCCAAATCCTTATAATGTACCTGAAATCAGAATCAGCAGTGTCGTTAACAGGTTCACAAAGAAACCAGACTAGGCTATAACTGACGTCGACATAAAATAATCACAGTGCAGAATCATAAAGAGCTTCAACTTACCAAGTGCTTCATTTCAACCCGAGCACGGATCATGCCAGAAACCTGTAAATAATCCAGAAGAGTAGAAAAGAATTAGAGATGGACTCACAGAGCTTCTCGCATATGAACAGTGTCTTCACACAAATGAAAAGTTTCAAAGTATAAAGAGTGCACGAGTTCTCACATGGTGGTGGAAGCTTGAACACTCAGGAGTCTCCCAGCTCATCTCCCTCTGCCATTTGCCTTCTGGATGAGAGTTTCTCCCTTGCGTGCCGTCTGGATGAGAGTATGCCTGTTGCGCAGACTCTCTACTGTCTGGTATACTACGGGGACGATTTACTACATTTGAATCAAGTCCAGATATCCTTGTGCCGAGTTCATCTCTGTGAGAACGTGGAGGAGCTTCTACTCTTGTCCCGAGTTCATCTCTGTGAGAACGTGGAGGAGCTTCTACTCTTGTCCCGAGTTCATCTCTGTGAGAACGTGGAGGAGCTTCTACTCTTGTCCCGAGTTCATCTCTGTGAGAACGCGGAGGAGCTTCAACTCTTGTGCCGAGTTCATCTCTGTGAGAACGTGGAGGAGCTTCAACTCTTGTCCCGAGTTCATCTCTGTGAGAACGTGGAGGTGCTTCTACTCTTGTCCCGAGTTCATCTCTTTGAGGACGCGGAGGAGCTTCTACTCTTGTCCCGAGTTCATCTCTGTGAGGACGCGGAGGAGCTTCTACTCTTGTCCCGTGTTCATCTCTGTGAGAACGTGGAGGAGCTTCAACTCTTGTCGCGCTCCTAGCAAAGCCAGGTGCAACCTCTGGGACCCCGCTGGAGATATTTTCTGATTTGCGACTACCCCGGAGGCTTGCAGGCGACATTCCTGGAACTGGAGGCTCTCCTGCCGCCTCTGATTCTCCGGGCTCAATACTTGCAGTTTTCACATGACCAGGAAACCCATCCGATTGTCTCGGGACATTATGGCCCCAACCAGGTCGTACTGAAGGGGGAAGAGGTGGCGGTGGAAGTGCATACTGAGTCCCAGCATACATAGGACCACCCATTGGGTGCATCAAAGCCCATTGCCCAGGAGGTACAGCATGCATGGAAGGAGCAGGCTGTCCTCGATTGTATGCGAAAGGTACAGGATGCACAGCAACTGACTGCATTTGTAAGGGAACCTGCATAGGGTGCGGTCCAGCATAGGGTCTCTGAGAGGCCGGAGGCAACTCGTTACTATTGGGAACCCTCTGCACGCTCAAGTGCATGAGCCCCGGAGAGATGGCTTGCCTTTGACCTGGTAATCCTACCGATAGGTGACCTGGTAATGCTTGATGATGTTGCAAGCCCCCAGGACGAACGGGCGGATAGGTACCCGAAGGTCGTCCTGGTATTCCTGGTGGTGCCGGGGATATTGAAACTCTTAATGAGGGATCAGAAGGAACTGACAAGGATACTTGTTGCGACCCTGAAACTGCTGGAAGATGACGTACTGAGCCGTGCAGCGATGCTGCTGCCGCCGAATTAGGTATTCCGAAAGCTGCACTGGCTACAGCAGCAGTTACAGTATCAGGGACGGTGTCCCAACGGCTGGGTCGTTTCCGTCTAGGAGGAGGGTTTGCCGCCTTATCTTCCACTGCCGCTCCCTGCAAAGTGGGTGTCTGCTCTGCTGAATTACTAGCTGTTGAGCCCACTAGAGGAGACTCAATCACTAACGGTGAGGAATGAGTCACAGATGCCTGCTGCAAAGGTGACTTGACGAGAGGCCTTTCAATGTTTACGACTGGTTTATGTGGGCGTGGTGGCACGTATAGTTTCCTAAAGTCACGGGCCATTCTCTGAACCTGCATCATTAAGAACGAGGATCAATACAACACCAGAAAGAGAGCTTTGTTTCCATGTTCACAGGAAAACTGTTTTGATTCCTAATACAAGGATCACGCCGAAGGACTATTCGTCAAAAAATTGCATAATTATATCTCCCAGTGTTCGTAAGAACTAAAATAACTAATCGTCCAGGACTAAAGCTAGAAACCATGTATCCCAAAACCTGGCACAGTACGTTCACACAATGGTCAAGTCCCTAAACATACAAGGTTCCTTACCATACAGAACACTTGTGAGCGATGAGAGTGAGGAAAGGAACTGAAAAATAGCACAACACTCCAATTGGACTGAATAGTACCTCCGTATCATCATGCCTCGAAAGGTCAAAGAGCGTGTCGGAGAAGCTGCACATATATCAAAATTACGATCAGAATACTGTTCAACATCTCCAATAGACAATGACCCCATAATCCAGACGTCCCTAGGCTGAGAACCCAGATGATTGCAAAATGTTGTATGACAGTAAGAGACAGAGCAAAAAATAATCAGCCCAGCAAATAAACAACAATGAGATCTACCACTCTGTGCCCGATCGAGGGGGACTGTAAATGTGTTCCACAGTCAAGACTCTGTTTTTTGCTAGATGATCCAAAACCTGTCGACAGGGAATTTATATATACATCAGTACGAGTATTCTCATATCCTACGAAAGTAAGAAAAAAATTAGACAACAATCAATCTACGACCAACTATACAAATTGACGCAATCAGTGCCTGATGAAATTGCAGCAACTAAATCCGAATTCTGATTCGTGAAAAATAGATATGCAAAACCAAGTGATAGGTGGTTCAAAGTGTAGTTGAACACCTTTAACAGCTTGCGAAGGATAGGTCTCTTTTCAAAAGACTTCCGGAACTGCTTGAGCAAGTTGTGGAACATCTGTAAACCTGCAACTCCACCTCGCCATTAGCAATCCGAAATTAAACAGTTCACAGTGCATAATCTGAGTTCGATCATAGAGTTCCTATTCATAGATGGGATATGCTACTCCAGACCTAGTATGAACTTGCTAAGACAAAACCAATGTATGAATCTGAAAATGAGAATGCATTCAGAGTAGAATTGCAAGAACTAACAGAATGGGAATTTGAACCCATACCATTCTTGTTCATGATGTCCTTCAGCAAACCTAACTTCTGAGTCTTGAGAAGTGCCTCCAAAAGCATCGACAGGTCACGAGCACTGCAACATTGAAAAGACACTTGAGAATTGTTCCCATTCTGCCCCTCATTAGATTCCTATTGACGCGCAAACTCATTAACAAAAGCATAGTAAATGACAACAAACCTGCAGGCGGCAGCCCCATTTACAGTGCCACCCGAGGCTGCTGTAAGCACCAATAGCTTTAGGTATTGTTTTGCAGCATCCTGCAACCACAAGTTTCCGTCATGTTAGGAGTTAAAGGAAGTCCTGGAATGAGTACGACGAGTTATAAGGCAACACTCCACGCAGTTTAATATTCAATTCTTCGTAGAACTGAACAGCAGATGCACGGATGAAGAATTGATGTAGAGGACATCGATGACGTACCCTTTTAAGTCCTCCAGACTCATTTGTTAGTTCTCCCAACTTTCCTTCGACTGCAGAACAAGAGAAGAACGTTAAAAAAATAAAACCATACAAGTCCGCAAGTTTGAGTTCAATCACTCCAAGCCAACATGCTCGAATGTGTATTTAGCTCGTGCATATCCATCTCCACAAAACCAATATCCACAAAATACATTGGCATGCTTGTCCACAGAAGCTCACTTGAGTGTAACACATGCTGCAAACAGGTATGATACATAATTGGCAGTAACAGGACATCTTTAGGGAGACAATTGCAATCGTCACTTTCTCAATAACATGATGTCACAAGCAAGGCATGAAGTAATCAAAGGAAAACATGAACGTGATGAGGAATGTGGAGAGTCATCAGTATCCTACCATCGCTGTGGTATGTATTGCGGCTGCCAAAACGAGACCCAGCAAAAAGTTTCGACGGTGCTTGCACATGGCTGCCTATTTTAGAACTTGCTGCAGTCTTCACTCGCCTCTTTCTCTTTGGCCTTTCCATGTCTTTAGCCGGTCCTGAGTAGAACTTGCGTTTGACACCTCCGAGTTTCTCATACCTACTGTCACCGACTGCAATTATTCTTGCTTTTTTTACAGTCCCTTCCTTTATTTTGTCATCAAGTTCTTCATCACTTTCTGCATGTAACATGATGGGCTCTGGGTCTTCCCCCTCATCACTATCAATATCCACAACATTCTGTGGAGTGTCTGGATCCACCCCAATAAAACCCCGGCATTTACTAGCACCACACTCACACTTCTTGGCATCGGCGCCACCAACACGGACGAAGTTGTAATCAAAAGTGATCTCCTCTCCCTGTTTAGCAATGATATGAAAAGACGAGTCAATCGCCAAATACCTAAAGCGTCCTAAATACTAACAAAATGACTGCTGTATTCAATGATCAAAAGCTCAAAAATCACCAGAATCCTACAAAGAACAGTGCAAGATGTACCTCTTTTAAGTCACGGATAGCAAAAAGCCCAATGCAGACTTCCCCATCCACCATCCACTACAATCAAGCACACCTCAAGTGAGAAAGACAGCACATCCAATTAAGAAGATACTCACTCGGTTTCATATATCACAAACTACTGCCAACACCTGACCATTATACATCATAATAATGCCACTTGCCCATAAACGATTGGTGGAATGGCAAAGGTTTGGCCATACCAAGTAAGTTCCCACTCGTAAAGAATATACGATCAAGAAAAGTTTCTGGCTACTCTCGTGATTACTAATGACGAAATCTCCGGGCAAAAGAGAACAAGGCAGCAACGACAGGGACAGCACTATGTAATAGCAGTGTCACACCACTCAATAATACAACATGAACTTGGGTACCTTTTCCGTCTGACAGTTGGGTTCACAACTGTGATTGATGAAACGTCCCAAGTTGCCTTTGCTGCAAGCGTCAATAATCTGCAAGAATAATTCCTCTTATGAGCTAATGAGTCTCAATTCAGACTCTGATGCAATAGAATGCATCCTCGGTGGTCAAAAATCTCACGTAGATTTTGAGTCCTCTTCTGAACAGTTTAAACTATATTTGGGACAACGCGACAAATACAACGACAGAGCTTATTTGACTTCTGACAACTGGGGTGTAACATATTAATAAAAGCCTGGATATACTGCTGATAGTCTACATTTTTACAAGAAGGTAGTTACCATAGGAAGATATAAAATTACCTCATTAGCACTCAAAGTCATGAAATAGAAATGCTTTTGAGAATTTAAAGAATAATCCTTCTGCCTGTCTTCAAATGATGCCATGTCCAGCACCTGGAAGGAAAAAAATCAGGAGGTGTGGTTGAGCCCGTCCATAACAGTTCAACAGAAGTTGCCAATGAAGACCCAATTAGTTGCATGACAAGACCCAAGTGGAAGGTACAGGTAGGACGTACCAAAATCAGAAACTCAACTGCCACTATCTGGTTAACAATCAGGATCTACCCTATCTGGCACTTCTGCTAACAAGTCCTTGACAAAATGCAGACTAAGCGAAAAATTTAGAAAAAAACATGCTTGCCCGAAGAAAGGACGTACCTCCCCAACATACTCTATGATAAATGAACCCCTTGGTATGTTCTCCAGAGCCCGAAGCCCATGACCTTTTTTCCCACATCGGAACAATTCCACATTTGCATAACACCGCTTTTGAAACTGCATCATATTACACGTCAAGTTCAATATAACAAACATTCTTTCCACCCAAAAGATAGAATACAACTTTTAAACAAAAGCTATTGGGATGTCGCAATCTATAAGCACAAAGTTATTAAGAGATTCGAATGATCACCTGCTGATTTGTGCACAATGATCCACAAGGACATTGTTGTGGCAAACACTCAACATTGAGCATTCGATTTAGGCAGTCTTCACCGCAGCCCACTTCTCCGGGTTTAGGAGGAGCACATTGGCATACCATTGCCTGATAGAAAGGACAAAAGAAAGGCTTAATCAGCGCAAACACAGAAACCCTCATTCCTAGAAATACATCATCTGCTCCACAGGTAGACAACAAATCCTGTAAATGAATTCATATTCAGACCCACCTCATCAGCATCCTGGTGTTTTTGACTGCGGTGCTTGAAAATATTTCGCTTTATCAGCGTCCACACAGCTTGGCCATTCTCTGTCAGGGCTAAACAATCCATCTCATATGTCCCATATATATAAATATAAATATATATACAATCCAACTCATTATGAAAGTATAAACAGCTGAACTACATTTATAAATCACAAATCGTTCAATAAAATATTTACAAAGGGACCGTACAAATATGAATACTGGATTTTGAAAACAAAATCTTTCATACCTTGTATACCATTGTACAAAGGCCTAGAATCACAAGTTGCGTCAACATCGTCATCTTCATCACAAAAGGAACTTTCAGAGATTCCAAGCTCTCTATTTATTTCTTCGTTGCTTTTCACTTGAGGGATAGAGCAGTCTGCAAATTTTTTGTTTGGATTCTCCTTACATGACCTGCCAAAAGCAATTCAGTCTAGATTTTGATTGCAGAAACAAAAGAATTAAAACTCCAACAAGACTTGTTGCTAACAAAATCAATAAGCCCGTGCCCAACAATAGACTTATCCTATCCGACACCAAGATGCTGTTCTCAAGACCTTAGTGTACACGCTGACCGACTAACATCTACTGATGTGACAAACTTTCACATACCAAGCAATGAGCACATAGTATGTACGATGACCGTGTCCACAACAATTGTCATGGAAAAGGTTTGGTAGTTCACTTATAGATTAACAGTTAAAACTCAAATAGGCTTATCCTTAATCTGGGTCTTTAAAAGTGGGCCCCTTTCTTCTTGCTTCATAACCCTCTCTTCCAAACTAGACCAAGACCATTAAATCTTAGAGATCTATGACTGTCCCAAATGTTGTGGGGAGGATAGGGTTGTGCCTCTAAAACCACCTTCCTTCTCTCAAAGATTGCGGGGAGGACGGGATTATGTCCGATAACCGACTCGGGCCTAGTGGCCCGTGTCCAGTTATCTAGTACAAACATGCTGTTCCTCTTTGGTTAATAGTTATAACTCAAGTCAAAAGTCAAATCGTTTAAGATCATACATGTGGGAAAGTTCAAACCCACTTTAATATCCAAAACCACTATCCAAAGTTCATGTGAGTGGCCAGATCAATTTACAAAACACTCCCCAACACATACTTGTCAACTAATGCCAAACAATAACCTTATCCTTCCTTCAAAGGACAGGATCCAAAAGATACACCCCAATTCTGACCACCGAATGAGTTCAAACTACAAACAAAATCAAGTGGAAATGTCATATTAATTACTCTAAATAGAATCTAGAGTGTCAGCAACTCGAACCCAGACTGGTTCCTGCATTCGTACAAGCCTAGATCCAATCTAAAACATTTGATCGCTCACTCACCACGATTCAGAAATAACACAGAAATCAGTCATAACTATGGTAGCAAGTAGTAAATCAGCTCAGGAAAGCGGAAATAAAAATTACCAGTAGGCATTCGTTTCCCCTATCTTCTCAGCAAGATCCACCGGAATGCTGCGCCATTTTCTACAGTCATCGCACTTAACCCATCCGGCTTTTGAGTTGATGCCAACACTCTCATCCATCTTCTCACTGGTAGTATTAATATCACCCTCAGTAACACCACTTGAATCGTCTTCTCCACCAACGGCATGCCTTGAGAGACTTCGTCTAACCTCTGGAAAAAAAAATCAAAGCAGTTGAAAGGGATCTATCGAATTAATAACAAATCAATAAAACTTTAAATACTTTTAGAAAAGAAATCCATCTCAGTGTTCGCATAGGTCAATAAAGAACGAGTAACTCACCAGCTTTGCTTTCAACCTTCAAGGCGCTTGGAACACCACCATCACGCACGCTTATCTCTTGATTGACCGATTTAAGTGAGTCAGATTTTCTGCCAAGCTGCAGAGGGTCTTCTCTTTCACCTGATAATTACAAAACCAACAATGACTTTAACCTCATCAACGCCAACTTCAGAAATTACCTGCCCCTTCACCTTCATGGCCTTGATCATCATTCACTGGGACAATGTAGACCAGACTAACCATGTACAAGTCATCGAGCCCTTCAACTTAACTTTGACTTCATTAAATACTTACAATTCCGGTTGCTCCCATTTCAAATTGAAAAGACACTTCGAAAACCTATGCTTCAATCTATTTCATCAGAAGTAACACATATTTCAGATAGCTTACGGGCACACGTGACTTAGTCGCAAATATGTTACCTGATCGCTGGCAGGCAATTTCTGAAGTTGATTGCAAAATCGCCCTTCTCTCTAGAACGATTGAAGACGCATTTTGCTGGTCATCGTTCCCATTCACTAACACCTGGGATCTAAGAGCTAACATACTACTTTTGGACGGAGATACCCTTGAAAACTTGGCCTCCGAACTGCTCCTACTTCCCACTTGGTCATCATCTTCATGTGGCTCCTTAGAATGAATGGAAATCCCTTTCCTAGATTGCACAACAATAGTCTCTTCAACCAGCAATTCAGAGTTCGTAGTCATATGTACATCATTCAACGACTCCTCAGATGCGAGTTTTGATACACCTGCAAACAGTATAAAACAAATCAAACACCTTCACAACGACCGGCATGGACAGTGGTACAGTTTGCGAAGGAATAACAGAAACTTCTGCGGATTTACATTGTTGCCATTTGACACCGCGCACGAACACAAATTCGGAAGTGCAGATCGAGCACTAGAAAAGGAGACAAAAGACAGGATAACCCCATTTGAAGCTTCCCACCTCCTGCTTTGTCACCAGACGTGGCCTTACAGTCTTTGTCTTCGCATGTAGCTGTAGTGTGCTGAACATCGTCCCGAGAGGTCACAGAACTCGAGTCCTCCCCATCATTCCCATTCAATTTCGATCCGTCCTCCCCGTCCTCCCCAATTAATTTCGGTCCATCCTCCCCTGCCTTCGAGGTACTATAACTACCTCTCGAAGCACCCTCCTCTTTGAGATCAGACTCCACAGGTTCTGTCTCATGTCCTGTCAGGGTTTTGCAGGCTTGAAGAGTGATTTCACAGCTTGCTTGAACGATCGATAGGGTTACGATTTCCTCGTCAGCGGATTTCTCTGGGCCTGTGCCTTCAATGCTTACGTTGATGAGTCTGGTACGTTCTACCCTAATCCCTTCTTTCGTCAGGTTAGCCTCAAGTAAATCATCTACTTGGGTTTCAATCTTTTCCTCAGTCTCTTTTTTAGAGATACTCGGAACATCGTTGTGAATTGCATTCTCTTCTGGATGAAGGATCACAATACTTTGAAGATTTTCGAATATGTTACTATCACAAAAATCGCCTCTTGAGTCTACAAGGGGTCTGACAGTTCCAGTAACTTCTATATCGTCACAAGGGGAGTCATCCAAGACGTCAACGCCCTCCAGTTTCACGACTTTGGACGCATTCTCTTTCCCGTTATCATGTGGCAATGTCGGTTCCCCACAGATCGAGACGGTACGTGCTAGAATACCATCGCCGTCTGTACTAGCTCCTAAATCCACAGATTCTGTGGCCAGTTCCAGAGAAACAGACTCAAAGATCACTTCATTCTTCAGTTCCTCAACCGAATCTCCAATGCTTTGCACACTCTCAAGCACAGGAGCCTTCTTCCGCCTACCCCTTTTCCCGCTTCCTGACGATTGCTTACTAACAGGCGGGCTTCCATCACCTGATCCTGTAGTTCCTAAAGCGCCCTTTCCCCTGAGACGGGAGCTTCGCCGTCTTCCGTCATTCGGGCCAGGAATCCCAGATACCGTTCCAAGGTCAGGAATTTCCTTACTCAGATTCGATTCTGGCTGCTGTATATCCCCTGTCTCTGGCATAATCCCTTCCTGTAAATTTGTGAGGCCTGACTCATCCCGATTTTCCCTTCCGTCAGGGTCTGCATAATGTACAGTAGGAGCCATACCTGTGTAAAAAGTCACTTGTAGACCTAGCCCTCACAATCTGATATCGTCTTCCACTCAACTTCTGTATTCTTCTTCCCAGAGTGGAATGCGAGCTCTCCATCAACCCTCAAAGATATAACCAAGGGTGGTCCATGCCTCATGGCAACTCAGAGTCAACTGTCCTTGCGTCAAAAAAACGATTGCAACCTTTATTGCCTCAATGCACCCCTGCGCTCCACAGCCTACAGTTATAAATCGGCTAATAACACGATAAGGAAACAATTGCTCGATTTTCTTACAAAAGCATGTCTAATCAAGCTTTATTCAAGCCGACCTCATCTAACAGGTACACTCTTCTCTTCGCGGAGGAATTCGAAAATGAAGTTTGGACCTAAAATGGAAAAATTTCAAAAAAGCAACGCACGCACGATTGTTGCACTTCTTCGTAATCCTCCATCATCCCTACAATACTTGACAGTACCTGCCTGATCACTCTTTCTTTGCAATCGAACCCTTGTCTACCACGTCAACTCTTCTCTTCGTGAAAATTTCGAAATAAGAGATTGGACCTAAAATCCGAAAACGAAGTTTGGACCTCCATCAGAATTAACCTAAATCCACCACACGAACAACTGTTGCACCCCTCCGTAATCCCCATTATCCTCCACATTACACACGCACGCAAGTCTACCACAACTAGTCACGCACTCCAGCAACTTCTGACATTCCTAAAATGCGAATTTAATAATTAGGGTTTCAGAATCCGGGTAATATACTTTCTTTAGGCTCCTCCAGTCCACTGCCCCTTCGCAGAGCATAAAATTCGACAGGCATAAAATATAATATAACAAAACTCGCACACTCGCACTCTCTCTCTCTCTCCCTGGCTCCTCCCTCTCTTCATCTCCTACCAACACGCCAAAGCACCCCGGCTCCCTCCATGCACGGGCGACCTTCCCAGGCAAACATCACAACATCACACTCTCCATCATCGACCTAAAACACTAGAATCCCAAACACCGACACACCAAAAACAGAAACAAAAACGAGAAGAAACCGCAGCGCCACATCACGCACCTTGCATCATCCCCATGCGCGCTTCCTCGTTCTCCCAACGCCTGGACTCCCCGCAGCGGCTCCGGCTTCCGCGGCGCATCCTCACATCAGCCCTGGAGGAAACAGAATCAGGCGACACCAAGCCAGTCCTGCAATCCACTCTAACCTACAGCCCGTGAACGTGCATGAGAGAGACGCAGGCAGAGAGCCGGGGAATGAGCAAAGGATGTGGAGAATATGTGAGGAATCCAGAACGAGTGCGAGGTGAAGGTCGTCGCTGCTATGTTACTGGCAGGGACAGAAGAAGAGGAGCAGCAGCAGCAAGCACCGAAGTTTTAAGCTAAGTTGAAGCTAAGCTATGGTGGCTATGGCGATGCCCGTGCAAGACGCTCCCCCACCCCAGCAAAGGTGGATGCAAAAAAGCCCAATCAATCGCCGCTAAGGCAAGTGCCGAACTCTGGCTTCTTTCGGAAGCACCGGCAGCCACTTGAATTCCTCTGCAACGACGCCTCCCTCACTGCCAGTCTTTTCCGTTCTTCTCCGTCGTCGTCGCTGTCGTCGTCGTCGTCCTTGTCACTTCCTTGGGTCATCATCTAATTAAATTAGACGGGGGGCTACTAAATAGTATGTGTGGGTAGGGCTGCACTTATTTTCATATTAGTGAAGGAGGAAATTAGCCTCATTGGAAAAAAATAAGTGTCACCACAAAAATTTATTTTTTGGAAATTGGTACAACACATATAATCTTTCAACGTACAATAATTGAAAATAGTGTAATCTTGGTAAATTAGTGTCATATGTACTGTGGGGACAAATCAATTGTAGTGGTCGGTTGACAATGAAGGCTCATTTATTAAGATTCATTAGGAAATCAAGTGAGCTGGCGACCACCTACTATCATTAGCTTTTCATTTCACATGTTTATGAGTCAAGCTACAGTATGTAGAAATATCTTTTAATTCTGTTGCGCCAGTCCAGCATGAACAGGGGTAGTAATATTTCATGCAATCGAATATTGTTTAAAAATATCATTTTTATAGGCTCCTATAGGGCGTTTTTATAGGATCCCTAACTTAGCCTTGCTTGTGACTTGCACAAATTCAGCAATGTAGTGGTCGGTTGACAATGAAGGCTCATTTATTAAGACTCGTTAGGAAATCAAGTGAGCTGGCCGCCAACTGTTGTCACTGGCTTTTCATTTCACATGTTTATTAGGCAAGCTACAATCTATAGAAGTATTTGGCCACCAATTGTTGTCACTGGCTTTTCATTTAACATGTTTATGAGGCAAGCTACAATCTATAGAAGTATCTTACAATTTTATTTTGCCTAGCATGAACAAGAGGTGTAGTAATATTTCACATAGTTTAATATTCTTTGAGAAAATCATTTTTATAGACTCCTATGTACAAGGCATTTTTATACGATCCCTATCTTAGCCTTAGTTGTGACTTGTCTAAATTCAGCAATGTAGTGGTCGGTTGATAATGAAGGCTCGTTTATTAAGACTCATTAGGAAATCAAGTGAGCTGGCAACCAATTGTTGTCACTTGTTTTTCATTTCACATCCTTATGAGTCAAGTTATAGTCTATAGAAGTATCTTTCAATTTTGTTTTGCCTAGCATGAACAAGGGGTATATTAATATTTCAGGTAGTTGAATATTCTTTAGGAAAATCATTTTTAGAGATTCCTACAAGGCATTTTTATAGGATTCCTATTTTAGCCTTGCTTGTGACTTGCCCAAATTCAACAATGTCAAGTTTAGTTGACCTCTCATATAGTCACTAAAAATTCAATTTACTAAATTAAGTTTACATTGTCTAACTCTGAGGTGGTGCTGGTAAATAGTGTAGATAGGATTACATTAATTTATCCTATTGGTATGTGTGATAGTAATTTTCAAAACAATACCATCCATAAAATAATTAAATTAATGTAGGTTGAAATATACCAACATCTACCCCAAAATTGTAGTGACACTATTTTATTATGTGATACTATTCCCCCTTGACTAATAGGACAAGTTGATGTAGCAACAAGCTTAGAATGAGCTTAACTTAGAATTGGTGCTAGTAAATAGTGTAGGTAGTACTAGTGGTAAAAGCTTAGAATGAGGCCAATTAAAGGGAGGGGTTAGTTGTAGAATGGAGTAATGGTGGGAATAGTAAGAGCAATTTAACTCTAGTGCAAGAATAGAAGCAGGGACAATGCCATGATTTTGAAGTGGAGGAATGAAGACCTCATTCCATTTTGGTGCCTATTAAAAAAAATTGTCCCAATGCAAACTGAACGATCCAAACTTCAAATGAATTTTTCTGCATTAGAAAAAAAAAAGACTCTATATTAGAAAAAGACTGCATTATATAAAAAAAAAAAGGTTTCAATTTATTGGCACACATCATAAAGCTTGAAAAGGTATGACAATTACAACTTTTCATATTGTAAGCCAACTTGTTGACTCTCTATATTTTGCCAAATTGTCGAGCTTGAAATGGAAAATGTTGGGGTTGGGAATAAAGAGAGACCAATTTTGTTTGTATTGGGGCTTGTTTGTTTAGTTGTTCCATCATTATGCCATTTGGCATGGTGGTTTCTAGACAAGACATTAAAAATAGTCATACAAAGTGGGCCTTGTAGGGTAATTGTAAAAACGTTGCCCCTATTTTGTGCTTGGTTGATTTGTTGTTCTTCACCTCTTTTTGGTAGTCAAGGACCTTTGATTCAAAAAATTTGAATTTTGTCATGGGTGGCAAATAAAAAATTCCAATGTTTTCCCTACAAGTACATTCACCATGCAGGGCCTACTTTGTATGACCACTTTCAAAGTTGTGAAGTTTCCGGTTAGACTCGAGCCATTCTAAATAAGGTAAACCAACCCATTTCCACCAACTATCTATAGTTCCTTCATTCCTACTTTTGGCCCCAATTCCGCCCCAAAACTCATCCAAATCCATTTATTTTTTGACAAAATTACTACAACAATACCAACAA
Source organism: Rhytidiadelphus loreus (assembly GCA_947034895.1). Lineage (NCBI taxonomy): Eukaryota > Viridiplantae > Streptophyta > Bryopsida > Hypnales > Hylocomiaceae > Rhytidiadelphus > Rhytidiadelphus loreus. Next base: position 11,244,198 of record OX344763.1, on the reverse strand, counting down.
GGGATAACATGTCAATCCTTTATTGGCAAATACTTTAAGTGCCATTCAATACATGAAAAGGCAATTATGGGTTGTTTGTTTATAGGAAGTTTATGATTTGCACTCTTTGAGTGATTTTGTAATTTCAAGGCAGACCACTTCAATAAAAAAATTCACAAAAAATTACAATTTTCATCGAAGAATTATAATTCAACTTGGGTTTGATTTGTGAAACCATCGCACACCTCTAGAAAATATGTGCCCCTCTTGAAGTTGGCCCCAAGATATTCAAATTGCTAAATCAAGGTGGCATTAGGCTTGTCCACCTTAGTGTGGGTAGGGAATGCTAAGAGGGTTGACTTACTAGGTCATGTAAGTCACAAACAGTGTCAATTTCTTTTTTCCTTTTGAAAAAGGAGCCAGTTGTTTCTTTGATACTCATGCGATACGAGGGTGATACTTGGTGATATCTATATGAAAACTAGGCGATACCTAGGTAAAATCTGGCTATTGATATTAAAAATACAGCAGTGATGTCGGGTGCACCAATTCTTCTTCAGTCCAGGGCTCTGACCAGCCACCCCAGCCACCCCGGCTTCATTGCCATTAATAAATACCGTGTAGTTTGAAATGGTACAGTACAGTACAGTACTCTTTGATGTTTAATTTCTGCCAATTGTTGTATGGATTTGGGTCAGTCCTTGTGTACAGTACCTTCATCTAATCTTAGCGCTCTGTCAAATCAGCCAGTCAGTGTCTCAGCCTCTCAGGGATTTTATTTTCAAATTCAATTTTCCAAGGTAATGTAAATTATAGCTAAATAAGGTAGAACTACCCATTACCACCCTGATTCGCAATCTGACTATATTGGGGCCAACTTTAGGAAGGACACATATTTTTCAAAGGTGTGATCTTGTTTCAGGAGTTAAACCCAAGTGGAATTATAATTTTTTGATAAAAACTATAATTTCTGTGAATTTCTGAAGTGAAATTGCACAACCGCCACTAGACTGGATTCATGAACGTCCTCTTACAACTCAATACCGCTTTCCAATGTACCTAATAGCACTCGAAGATTCACCAATCATTAATTGACACGTTATCTTTTAATAGCATTAATAAATTATTGTTGTCAGAATCTGAAATGGATTTGCATGTTTTTATGACGGAATTGGGATAAAGTTGTAGACCACGGAATTAAGTCACTGACGGAATTGGGCAGTTCTACCTTAGTGTAGGCATCATGGACCCACTTCTCAAGTGCGTCCCTATCTAAATCTGTCCTATGGTCGAACCACCCATAGTTGACCACTTAAGCGATTATGTACATGTTTTGGAGCAGTAGAAGGCCATGTAAATTTACTGTCCTGTAGAAAGATAAAAATGATGGGCATTGCCAATTTTTCGTTTTTTTTTTCATTGAATCCAAATTGCTATGAGTTTTGGAAGCCAAAAGTTGGCCTCATCCCATATCCAATATATACACTCTTCCAATTCTGATCATACCATAACTACTTTTCCACTCACTACTTCCCACTTTCTTGCTCACTACATCAAGACGTGTGTCATGACCTTATGAGTCCTAAGCTTGTAAAGGAGAAAAAATCACGTTCCAAGTTTGGGTTGGAAATTTGTTCCAGCCTTGGTTGGAAATAGCTACACCCTTTAGGTTGGATATAGATCCTTGGTTGGAAATGAGTGGTTCTACTATATGTTCAAGGAACAAAAGTGTAGGATGCAATTGGGAAGTCAATACATAGTGGATTTACATATATTTTTATACATATACAATAGAACCTCCATAAAGGAAGAAAATATTACATAAGAGAGGTTATTGCTTTAGAGAGGGGTTGTGATATTAACCCTTGAAGGGCTTGAAAAGCCTTTGTGTCCATATAGTGTATTATGAATTCGGTGGTATTTGATCACAAAATATTGACCAAATATTTTTCAACATAAAATAAATTAATGATCATGATAGTATGTAAATAATAATGTATGACAATTCATATGTTAAACTACAATTGAAAAGTTACAAGGCTAAATATGGGTAGTATAGAGGGATCCCAAGGGCCTTTCAGGATGGAAGCATGCTAATAGGAGCCAACTTGGTCGTAACCACTCCTTATTTTGAGGAATCTTCATTCTAACTCTCAAATATGAGTTGAAATATTAAAAAAAATTATAGTGCATTGTTTCTTATTTGATATAATGCACAACAAAATTAATTATATTAAGTTTCTAAGTATAAAAAGGACCAAAATGTAGTTGTAACCAATACTTAATGGATTCAATAAGGACCCATTATAGATGATTTAAAGGCTATTTTAGATGAATAAGCAACAATTTTTGGTATAATATTTCAATAAGAACCCATTATGGATGACTTAAGTACTATTTTGAATGAACAAGCAACAATTGCTTGGTGGAATATTCTAATAAGGACCTCTATAAGCACCTCCCTAACGTCTCCTATTAGCATGCTTCCATCCTTCAAGGGTTAATGATATTTGAAGATTTTTGTTGGAAGTCATGTTCACCAAGAGCAATTTGAATTTCAAATTAAATGAAAGTTGTTTTTTGTTTTTTTACTTATTGTGTACATCTTCAATGCGTCTAGGTTGGGATAGAAGGAATAATATTACTTTAGAAAGGTTATCAGCTTACAAAAGTTCATTTTGTAGAAGTTCTATTGTATAGAGAAAGAGACCGAGGGTCAAACATTGTTTATTCATCTACATTTATGTCAATTCATCCATATTGTGGCAATAATATGAACTTAAAAAAAAAAAGTGATTCAGAGAGCTTTCATTCAAAATTGCAAAAAATATTGTATCATATTCCTATTTTTTTTTCTAAAATTCTCATTGCATGAAAATTTGCAATAGATATAGTATGCTAATATGCTAACAAAGGTTTATCCTAACATGCTAACAAAGGCACGTTATTTGTAATATATTTAACCACTAAAATACCAAGGCATTTTCTAGCTCCGAAACCACTGAAAATTGCCATTTTTGCTACGATCACCCAAGAAACAAAAAAAGATTTTTTTTTAAGAATCTATAGTAGAAGCATCCATTACCAATCGAGGATGTAATTCCAACCAAATCTAAGGAAGGTGCACATTTAAGAACTTAAATGTTCCGGCACCATAGATTGCTTATCAGGCTGATCCAAAATGATGAGCAATCTATGGTGTCAGAACATTTAAGTTCTTAAATGTGCACCATCCCTAGATTTGGTCGGAATTACATCCCTGATTGGTAATGGGTGGTTCTACTATAATTGTAGAATCTTGTACATAACTGGTCTTTTATCATGTGGTAAAAATTTCATGAAGTTTGACTGTACCGATTAGAAGATATTAGCATTTGAAGTCAGAAAAAAAACTTTTTTTGAATATTGGCCTGCAATTTTAGATGACTTTAACCACCATTTGTGGATTTTTTTGCACTACAATTCATAAAGTTAAATTTTTTTCGTTGAACATTTGAGTTGAGAGTCGAGGAAAAAAATTCAAAAAAAAAAACTTGATTTTCATTCATTAAAAAAATGTTAAGTAGAAGTACGTCCGAGATTGAACAAAACGCTAAATTGTTAATAGCTCTAAGATGGAATTGAAACATCATAATCCCAACGGTGAGACTCTTCTTGCAAGCAAACTTTACCCTACCAAAAAAGAAATTGATAAAAACTAAAAATTGCATTCAGAAATGAATTCTAAAAGTCTTTTTCTTTTGAAGATGAGTAAATTGCCCGAAAAATGAGATTGTCCATAACTTTCTCATTATTAGTCCAAACAGAATGAATCAAAGCTTGAAATGTAGACAAAAACACAATCTTTCAAAAAAAAATTAAAAATTAAGAAAAATATTTTTTTGGTGTTTTTTTATTCCTGCTCGGCGAACTGTTTTTTAAAATTTGGGCGGCATAACTTTTGCTCCCAAGCACCAATTGGAAAAAAAATGTATTTTTAGAAAGCTGATGTGATTTTCTATCTTCAAAAAAAGTTTTAAAAAATCAGATCAAAATTTGAGGTCACACGAGCCTGCCCGAAATTTCAAGAGTCCCCCAAGGGGACTTTGGTACTTTAGGGGTTAAATGAATACATATAAAATATTATTGTACTCTGTATTTCATATATAGATACAATCATAATACAAACATAAAATTATAACACCCCAAAGGATATATAGTCACATTCGCTTATCCATTCACATAATTCATCTACAATTCATAAGGATGTAGTGGGATAACTAATCCTCATGACCATTGCCTTGAATATTGTTGTATATTGTAATAGGACTTGACTTTGGCCTATTGCTTGAAATAGGTCTTCTGTTGTTTGTATATGAAATAACATAATCAATCATCTAATTGCAAAGAAATACCCATATCTCATAGAAGCAACTACTACAAAAATTTAAATAATGCATCTTCAAGGTCATAATTTTGTATGAGGTGTGTATCAAATATGGAAACAAGATTTTTTGAGATGCTATGATTAAGTGAGTATTAAGTTTGAATGAAAATTCCCAATACTGATTGTGAATCAATTCAAAAGTGTATGTACTTTACCATTACAAATTGAAACATTATTTGCGTGCTTCCATAAGAATTTTTATTGATTTTTAGACTTCATAATTGCTATAAACATCTGATGCTCGAGAAAAAGAAAAAGAAAGACTGTGATCCACTTTCAAGCAATTCAAGGTCAAGATTAGGGTATGAAAAAACAAAGATATAGATATTTGAAATAACATCATAATGAAAATCAACTTTATTTGGCTTTGAAATATTATACTATGCATAAAGTTATACATGTCTATGGTGTGTCTTCCATATCCATCATTTTTTATCATAAATTCCAATTACATGTCTTCTCATTATCTTTCCCATCTCTCAAAATTCAACCTAAATCAACTTTTTATTTGTAACCACATATGTATTTGAGTTAAGTGATTAAGCACAATCATGTATGTTTCAAAGATGTGTCAAATCCAAATCATAAACTTATAAATGCATATTGTACTTACAAACAATTGCCATGTGTAAAATTTTATACTTCGCATCCCATCTCCCAACAAATGTATTGCTAAAGTAGTTTTCTACCACCTACTACCATCCTAATGATCATCCAAGTCATATTCTTATTAGAGCATATTCTTCATACAAACAACAGTCACTAAATTCTCCTATGAACTTACATACATCACCTCTCATTTTGAAACGGATAATTTGCAATTGTAGTTTTCAACCACCCACTTACACTATACCATAGTTGTCTTCAGTCATATTCTCATTAGAGCATATTCTTCATACAAACCATAGTCACATCTAAATTCTCATTTGAGTTTTCATACATGACCTCTCATTTTGAAACAAATATGTTGCAACTACAGCTTTCAACCACCTACTCAAACTATATCACAATAGTCATCCAAGTCATATTTTCATTAGAGCATATTCTTCATATAAACCATGGTTACATATGAACTCTCATCTAAATTTTCATACTTCACATCTCATTTTCAAATAGATATGTTACTATTCAGTTTTCAACCACCTATATACTGACATCATAGTGGTCATCCAAGTCATATTCTTATTAGAGCATATTCTTTATATAAACCATGGTCACATTTGAACTTTTGTTTGAACTTTCATACTTCACATTTCATTTCCAAATAGACATGTTGCTAGTGTAGTTTCACTAACTACCTATTGACCACGCAATAGTCATGTGGGCATTGAAGAATTAACCTAATCACAGGTGTTTTGTTTCATTTGTGGACTAGGCATCTAACACGACTTCTAGTAGATCCCTCGTCTATCACACACATGGAGTTGTTAAAAAATATAGCTACAATATGTGTAGAGGATTCTCTAGTATTCTAGACACATGTCTAACAAAAAAATAGACATCAAACATTCAACACAACATAAAGAATAAAATTACATCCAAAATAACAACCTTAGAAGTTGCAAGCCTTCCAAATTAATTTCTCAACATATTTTGAATTTTTTTGACATAAAAGCTCAAGGCAAGTTAATAATGTTATGTTGCATATTATAGAAAAGTCATATAATGTCACCAATTTAGTTAAATGAGTGAATTCTCATTGCCGCCCATACATATGTTTTTATTGCTTCCTCAAAACTATATTTTGTATGAGCATATTAGATTCCAATTGATATGGGGTTAACAATCATATCCCATATATATATCCATGTATTGTACTAAATCAATATTCCATTTAATACTCCATATTTTGTAAATTCCATACGTCATACCATATCAATATTCTATATTAAACATTCATATTCCATATATTATATCCATATTATAGTTGTTTTTGTTTTTGTTTTGAAGGGTGATTGGACAAATCATTTTTCATTTTTCATTCAATCAAGGGACTGAAAGGGAGACATCTCTTTTCAAGGGACATGGATAAGGTAGTATGCTCTAAAAGCGCCCATCTTCTTCAAACCGCCCCTATTTTTAAATGGAGATGGGATGATCCTTAACCCCTAAAGTCCCAAGGCCATTTTTTTTATCAGAAACCACTCAAAATTGTCATTTCTGTTGCATGTACCGAAGTATCTTGTACTTCACTTGTCTGAGATCATGTGCTAAAAATTTCATCAAATTTGACTATATGGATTGGAAGATATTAGCATTCAAAGTTGGACAAAAAGTTTTTTCTTAAGAACATGTTTAGATTGCCCGAAAAACAAGATTGTCCATCATTTTCTCATAACTAGTCCAAATGGAATGAATCAAAGCTTCAAACATACACAAAAACATAATCTTTGAAAAAAAAAATTTTAAAATTTAATTTTGAATCTTTGAAATTTTTTGGTGCTACTTGCCGAGTTCAATTCTAGACTTTTTGTGGTATAACTTTTTCTTCTAGACACCAATAGAAATAGAAATAATATTTTCATAAAGCTAATCAATTTTTCTATCTTATGAAAAAGTTTCACCAAAAATTGAGGTTGTAGGAACCTGCCCAAAATTCACTTTGTCCCTTGAGGGGACAATGGGACTTTAGAGGTTAAATGGACCACTGTAGCAATTGAATGCATCAACAAAAAATTGTTTTTCTATTGCAAGAACCAATCATTGTCTTTGATTTCCTCACATCTCTTTATAAGTTGCAAGTAGACAAATTTTGGAAGACCTATGGTCACAAATAAGTGCCTATGTCTATAATCTTTGAAAATTTATAACTAATCCAAAAATGCTTGGAAAAATACAAAACCACTTGTATTAGGTTCCACATCTACCACATCTACTTTTCTTTCTCTGAAAAATGATTGAAAAATAATTAAAAAATAATTCTGTCCATGGAAGCCTATGGAAGCCTATGGAAAAAAGGCGAACCAGCTCTTAAATGGTCACCTTTAGAGCATACTACCTTACGTGTGGAAAATTAGTGTGCTGACAAGGGAATTGATGAACTGTAGCATTCCAAAGGATAAGATATTAGAGTTAATTGTAAAGTGACCCCCCTATTTGTACAAGGGGTGTCAGAGGAAGGCTTAACTGAGAATAGTACAAAAGAAACACAACACCAGACTCCTTCCTTCAGTCACACCCTAGTTTAGGTGCTTCAAGGAGTTTCCTCCTGATTTTTTTTTTTTCTCAAACTCAAACTCCCAGTCCCTTGTTGCACACACTTTACGATTAACTCTCTATTGGCATCATGTTGAAAGAACAAAGCAAACAGTGCCTGCTTGAATGAGCGTTTTCAACCTGACTGATGCCCCTTTCCAATATTGAAAGCTGCCTCGGCAGTCAGTCAGTTGTACATTACATTACAAGGGTGGCATCAAAGTCAAAAATTCAATGGACCCCGAAGGCCGCTTGCGGCTGGGCACTTTGTTCTTTTTTTTTCTTTGCTGTAAAGGAAACCTTTACTTGTGTCAAATACATATGGTAGTCTGCTGTAATTCCGACCATGTTCTTAAGACCATCCCTAGCCAGGGTCTGAAATGGACATTAAGAGGTTGGAAAATGGATATGTTGTAAGCATTGAATGTTTTGTCAATGTTTTGTGAATGTTATCAGAGCAGTTAAGCATTTGCCAAATGTTCCTTTATATTTTGCTAGTGGATGGAATAAGAGCGAAGGTGGATCCATATCTGAAATGTTTACCTGAATTCAAAAAAGCTTTTTCCCTACAACTTTGAATGCTAGTATCTTCCAATCTGTATGGTCAAACTTCATGAAATTTTTATCACATGATCTCATCCAAGTATAGTACAAGATCCTACGGTTAAATTTTTTAATTATAATTTTGATTTTCCCTGGATGAAGGCAGCCGAAATGGCAATTTCAAGTGATTTTTGTCAAAAAAAAGAGGACTTACCCTTTAGGAATTAAGTTCAGTAAAGGTCGTATTTTGGAACTTTGTTTATTACTTTCTGCATGCCACAATGCCTGTTTTTGGTGAAGCCATATCTTTTTTCAGACTCCCCATGTGTGGATTTTGTAAGGCCTATGATCAAAAAATAGTTACCTATGGCAGAATTCTTTAGAAATTCATAAGTAATTCAAAAATGCTCCAAAAAATATGAAACCACTTGGGTTAGATTCCACATCAATTTTTTTTCAAGTGAAAAATAAGGAAAAATAATTTTCTGCATCTAGGAACCATCGGAAAGGCCGACCAGCCCTTAAATGGGCACTTTAAGAGCAGACTACCATGGAACAAAAATTCAATGGAACTTTGCATTTGGTTGCAAGATTGGCACCATCTTGACAAAAGAAAGAATAATGTAGGACACTAAACTTGTCCTATGAAGTGGGTCACATAGGGTGAATTTATCCCGGGGAAAAAACACATGAATTTTTTTATTATCCGCACATGATAAATTAACAAATTTTGAATTCATATTTGCAATCAACGGATCCAAATTAGCTACTCAAGGAGAGGTGGAGAGCATAGAATTGACACGGTACAAAATAGGGGGCTTTTTTTATAGGATGCAAAATTCCCCATGTGTGTCCTACTTTTGTAGGATGGGTTTAGTATCCTATAAGAATAATAAGGGATAGGGTACTTGAAAAGCACCCCTTCCTTTGGAATTGTCTTCTAACACAGAGGTACATATTGCACTCATTAGTGCACAATCAGTGTACAAATGGTGAACATTTTTGGAGGGGGGATGCTTTTAGTGACTTCTCTACTTCTACTTCAAAAATTTCTAACTAATTCCACAAAGGTCTAAAAACTATGAAACAACTTAGGTTAGATGTCAATATCATTTTTCCTTCACTTGGTTGCAAAATTTGCAACATCTCTGCAAAAGAAAGAATATGAGGTAGGGTACTCTAAAAGCAACCCTCCTTTAAAAGCGTCCTCTTACATAGAGGTACATATTACTCTCATTAGTGCACCATTAATGAACAAATAGTGTACATTTGAGGAGGAGGGGGACGCTTTTAGTGACCACTCTATTTCCGCTTCAAAATTTTATAACTAATTCTACAAAGGTCCAAAAATTATGAAACGACTTGGGTTAGATGTCAATATCATTTTTCATCCACTCAAAATTTACTGAAAAATATTTAGAAAATCCAAACTCCTTATAATCATGTATGAGCACTTAAAGGATTGCTTCATGAACTGAAGGTACATTGTTGGTTAGCTCCACCGACAGCATCCAGTTTCAGGCATGTATGAGAAAGTGATAGCTGTATCCGTATTTTCGTATGTGTTTCGTATATATTTCGTATGAGAAGGTGGCATCCATGTTCAGTACTTATTCGTATGTATTCCGTATATCGTACCTATGTCAAAGATTTTTTGTTTTTTGTTTTTTGGGGGTTGCTTGAGCAAACCAGGTGTTTTATTTTTTATTTATTTGTGGAGTGGTTAATTAATTGATAAGATTTTTGTATGTTCCTTTGGAGGGGATAGTGGTATCCATCAAGTTGAAAACGTGATAAGAATTTGTGACACTATGTGTTTAACATAATAAGATATTAATATAGTATTGCAGTTGAGGATCCATGTATTTGTTTTCAAACTATTTGAGGGTTTGAATAGTGCAATTTTGCATCTCATTAATTTGAATGTGGTTTGGTTTGATACTCTTATAATTAGTGGACATAGAAAATACAATAAAATAGAATAATTAAAATAATGATAATTTAGTTAAATGATGAAAATTAATATTTTCAAATTTCCATATATATTATAATTAAAAAATACTTGATTATTCACATTTTTTTATAATGATAATTGCACTAAATCTAGTTTGGTAATTTAATAAGCATGTCATTTAGGTATAGTCTACCTTTGAATACTCTAAATACTCAATTTGAATACGTGTTAGCTTGTTGTGAAGTCAATATATGGAATATTGAGTCTTAACTTGTGAGTGTTTGGAATAGTTTTAATTTTCCTTGATTTTTTCTAATTTGGAATGACTTTTTTCAAAGTGGCCTTTCCTATTTTCACCAAATGAGATGTCACTACTACTAAAAAAATGTTATATATAGTTGATATTATGGATTGGCATTGACATTATTTTGTACAAATTTCTAAAAATGTACATACTTTGATAAAAAAAACTTATATGTGAAATGAAATTTTACAACAAAAGAGATGTCAATCATATACTCTTTGATGTTTTTAGTATTAAATTCAAATGAAAATTCATTTCAAAATATTGAATCCAATTCACATTGTGCAAAGCTTACATAGAATAACAAGTCAAAACTTAATCTTTAGAGGACCTAAAGTTCAAATTTTGAACAATAGATGAATACAAATTGTCATGAACACATATAGTCTTCATTTTTTTTCATTCATCTAAATATTTGTAGATTCTTGTGTTAGTTCTATTATAGATTTGTACAAATTTTTCATGAAAGCTAATTGTTTTAGTTCAAAAATGATCCTTCAAAATCAACTTAAATAAATAAGTAAAATTAAAGTCTTGAAAAATGATCATAATTAGAACTCAACATTTTGAACTTAAGGAAAAAATTATTGTGAAAATTAAAATATTCAATCTATAATCAATTCTTTGTATTAAATTTTATTGAAAATTATTTGAAAGTGTAGAAGTTGATCTAATTGCATGGATATAGTCCATGAATTAAATTTTATAATTTTTGTTTGAAATTCATCATCAAATTAATATTCTAAGATGCATTTTGTAACACATCTTCTCAATTTTGGAAATTTGGACTATCCCTTGGTCCTTAAAGGGATAACAAACAAACAAAAATACAATCATTCTATAACTCCGTACTATTGTGTGTCCAAGTGCTATGTGCAAATAGCATTCATTTTCTTCAAAACCATTTTACATCTAGTTAGAAACTTAAAGAATCTAGTGATGGACTTGTTTTCTTCATCCATCTAAAAGTTTGCACATTCTTGTGTTAGTTCTTTTACATTTATAGGATGGAGATTTCTAGTTCAAAAAATGGCCATTTAAAAACGATTTGAGTAAATAAGTAAAATAAAAATCCCAAAACATCAACATAATTAGAACTTAACATTTTGAATCTAAAGAAAAAAAGTTTTCTGAAAATAAAAAATGTTCAATTGATAATCAAATTTTAGAAAGAATTATCAAATTTTTGGTTTCAAATTTTATTGAAAATATTGATTAATGTTGTTGATGATCCAATGACATGGATAAGATATATAGATTATTTTTTACAACTTTTGTTTGGAAGTCGACATTAGAAGTTTGTTCAAAGTTGTATTTTATAATCCATCTTTACAATTTTACAAATTTGGATTACCTTTTGGTCCTTAAAGGATTAGATAGTTGTTATCTTACTTTATGTTTTCTATTTATCAATTATTCACACATATGATGCTTAGTATTTACTAAGTCAACATGGCATCTTATAGGGTTGAGGTTAGTAACAAAGTATTAGTTTGTTGTTACGTTACCATCTCTTGAAAAAGTGCAAATGCCCTTGCCAAACAATAACAACCCTTGAAAATATTTGGATGTTTGATGTAGGAAGAAATAAACAAAAGTATCCATGCTATTCATTTGTCAAAAATCCCACACTATTGATTTGCCAAAAATCAATGGCTGTCGTTTTAGGACATGGATATAGATACAAAAGTTATATATATAATATGGATACAACAATATGACAATATAGTCCATATCAATTGCATCTCAAGTTGCAATCTAAAATTACAAATAGGATTGGTTGGTTAGTTGGGTTGGGTTTGGGTTTGGAATTAAAAAAAATTATGTCCTATCACTAGATGCCACGTATACAACAAATACCTATAAGTGACAATTCCACTAATTAATTCAAGTAGGGCTTCTGGAACCTCTGAGTCACTATGCGTTCAAAAGACATGTATACAATTCAACTATGAGTCACTATGCATTCAAAAGATAGGTATACAATTCAACTGTTCAATTGTTGTTGTTACATTACTTTCCATAAATTCTCGCAAGTATTTTGAACTTTGAATATGTGAGAAATGAAGATGTCAAGACTCTAAGAGTAATATTCTTTCCATTCCAAAATACCAGTCCCATTTGTTTTTTTCATTTGTTCCAAATTACTTGTCTTCTTTAGCAATGTACTTTAGACCTAATTTTAGGATTGAAGATAATTTATTTAGTTTTTGATGTTAACTAATGAAATGAAGCACAAGAAGTCTAGTTTATTATCCATGTTACAAATTAAGAAATTCTAAAAATTGAATGTTTATAGCAATTTGAAGTTGATTGGGTCAAAGACCAAAAGACATTGAACTATTCATTGAATCTATTCAATTCCTATACATTCTTGCATTGTTCTAAACACACCTAGAGGGACAAGGTAGTTGCAAAAAAAGCCTTCTTTTTCTTTAAAGTCTATCCTTATTTATTTGTGGCACTTTGTATCTATTGCAATCTCCTATTTTCTCATCTCTCTTTAATTGCTATTAAAGCCCACATGCCCATATCTACTTCTTTTGCACTTGAGATTACACATTGCACATTCACTATAGAATCATTTAATCATAACATGCATTGAAAAATCATTGCCAAATCCTTAATACTTCATTACAACAAAAAAAGACTACGATCTAGTATTATGGGATGGAGGGAGTATTTCATAATGTTGTACCTTGAGATACAATACGTAATACCACTCTTGAACTTCTTTTTTGAGATACATCTTTTCCTAATTGTAATTCATAAAATTGTTTATGGGAAGTCAACGTTGCAAGGACCTTAGGACTAAAATTGTATCCCCTCTGTCCCACTAAAAACCTCCAATTTTTTTCCCGATAAGGGATTGATTCTATTTTTAGCCTATGTACTAGTGATATATGCATTAAAACACCCATGAACCATTCCCTAGGTCTATGCAAAATCTCTAGCTTAGAGGCTATTGTTTTGGCATCCAAAATCCTTCTGGAAAGTAGCATATTTGAACATAGCTTGCAAATATTGCTGATGCCCGCAGCTAGATGCAAGTCCTATCTCCTCAATTTACGACTTGAATATACAAATTGGAATATGAGAGATTGAGGCAAGATTGATCTAGATCCTCATTTACTCATATTCAATTTTGAAATGGTTTGCTATAGATATTGAAACATTGTCTAGATTCCCTTTGAGCAATGCTAACTATGATTCTAGTTTGGCTATCAAAACACATTATTTGGATCCCCATTAAGGAAACCCATTTAGGAATCTATAATCACTTAACTTACCTTGATCATCCAACACAAGCAAATGCTTGTTGAACGATCACAATCAATAAATGAAGCTTTTTAGTGGGACACAAACTATGTTTGATTTACAAGTTTTTAGTGGGACAAAAGGAGGAGTTTCTACTAAGTCAATTGCATCTTTCCTTACACAATATTGGTCAAGCAATCTGGGCAGCAAATTGATTGTGAAGGCATACCAAAGATTCAAGCAACCCGACAGTTTCTGAAAAGATTTGAATCTCATGAACTTGCAAACTTGTAAGAGGGTTTGAGTACTTGTAAACTTGTAAAAGAAAGTTCTTGTTGTGCTTTGCACGTCATAAAAGATTGTTGGTTTCAATCTACATTCTCGTCTACATGCTTTGAAAGCCAAAATTCTAGTGCCAGCTTAGCTCCCAACTTCTTGTGTAGCTCTAGCGTCGGAATTCCCATGTGTGAACAAAAGATAAACTTAGTCCAAGCACAATTCTGTCGAACTAGCCTACCATTAAAAACTAAATCTTTCCCTGTTTCATGGCGGTATTATCTTTAAAACTTAGAATTAGCAAACTCCAGGTGAGAATGAATGTACCTTCATGTAGCTACACACAAAGACTGTAAGTGCGAGCTGGTCAAAGACTATAGTGAACACAGCAGCAAAAGAGTACGGCATTAAAAAAGAAAAAAGGACAGGCTGTTCGGCATCCGCGAATTGTCAACAATTGCTCTTGGCGATCCTAGAATAGCGCACTACTTTTGAAAACAAGACCGAAAACCAAGCCAAGAATATCAATAATCTCTTCCTTGGTGTGCGTTAGCAAAAAAGATATCGGTGTGGTACTGAATCCATTGTCGTAAAATACAAAAAGCAGACTATATGAGTGGATCTTCAGCCTAACATCACCTAGCCAAATGCAGAAGCTCTTCGGCGTAGCCAAGCATCGCTGATTGCTGGTTTTCTTGATCGGAGAATGTTTGGCGACCTGCATCAATGATGCTGTCTACCACTACACTGCACTCTTCACCCAGAATCTCAACAAGCTCTTGTTGCGCCCATTTGGTCATCCATGCTGGTTTTGGACATTCTCCTACACCGAAGCTTGCGTTTGGAAGGACTTTGCTAATCAGGATCACGATGAACTCCGCAATCTTCAATCTGGTATGCAGTCGTCAGGAAGTTAAACACGGATGGAGTTCAGGAGTAAAAGAAAAATATCAACTACATAGTTTATTACCTAAGCAAAATCACTTCAGGCAACCGCTTTATACCAGAGATGTATGTTTTAATTAGTAGCTTAGTTTGTAGACCCCTTCGATATGACTATGCCAATATGAAAATATAAAAAAATTGAGTAAAAACGAAGCCTAAAGCAACTTGGTTACATAGCGACACTAAATACAACAGGCAGCTACAGTACACTACGAGAGGCTTTGTCCCCACTGACTCGCTTTTCGAGTAAGGTAGCTACTCAAACTTCCTAAGGGTAACTTCTGTCAATACAAAGCCTCCTCCCCTTCGAACCAGAGTCAATAAAAACAGAATAAACGGTGCTTTAAAGAAACATGCAGAGAGGAACATGCTACGGTATTTCAAAGAAAAAAGCCCTAATAAACAACAATTCGTTCACTCACAAAATGTCGTTATCCAAATGATTGTTTCTGAACATCTCAGCAATTTTCCGCAGACCATGCACCCGTTCAAACTCCTGTAACAGCATACACTTCATTAAGAAAAGCAAACGCTGGAAGGCATCAAGCAACACAGGGTAATTTTCTATAATGTAATCCTGACTTCACTAGTCCTATGAAGCCTTCTAAGAAAATGCACGAGGAGACCCGAGTCAATCAAAATTTGCCGCTTAATGAAGCTCATCCTGTTCTCCGACAATCTGACTTAACGGGGCAATGCTACGTCCTTCGGGAAAACAATAGAGATGCTTACCTTCTGGTTGGGCGGCGAATCTAGCATGACACCAAGCAATCCATCCAAACAGACGATCTGTACTGATGGCCTTCCAGCTAAGAAGAAATCAATAAGTTCCTGTTTTCAATCAACATAGTAATGAGAAGGTGCATGTGACTCTCGCAGCTTCTATTCACTAGTAGAATATTCTTTTGCACCGAAGGACACTCTAACCAGAGAATACGCTTCATTTATGTAAAACAGGAAATTGAAATTTGGACTATAAAGTTTACCGAAACAGCTGAGTGCTCAGATGCAGTGGTTCGACAACCACTAGAAACCAGACAGCAACCCTCCAACACACGAAGTGCAATAGCCACCTCCACCGTAGTAGGAGAACTCTCCATATCCGAACCGGCTTCAGCACCCACAAGAGTGTCGAGGTTCTTGGCTACTCGCTTCCGTGGAGCCAGTGTGTAATCAAAGAGCACCGGAACAACTGACAAAATTAACAAGGCAAGGCATTGATCATAGTTGAGCTTCCTTTTATCTCCAAAATATCACATAGCACTGCAACGATGCACTTTAATCAAAACCGTCACCAGGTCCAGTTCCCTTGACCAAGTACCTATGGTTGCAAGCATCGCTGAGAAATCTGTTCTTCACAATGCTCGGAGATATGGAGGGTTTCAGAATACACTGTAAGCGAGAGGAACCTTATTCCGACACCTAGATAAGTATGTCACCCCAGACTCCTGCACAATGGGATCATATTGATTTTGAGAATGTACAACACCTCAAAATCAGAACTCGTCCCAATTTGAGGACATCAACTTCGAACCCTAATCATTTTTGCATATGGTATCCAAATAATACATTTTCTGGGGCGTTGAAATCTTCTTTGCTTCGTTCACAACAACACTTAAAACCCTCAATTTCCTAAATAATATTATACATACTCGGTGCTTTAAGTGTCGCCCTTAGGTGTGGTTATTACCTTAACCTCAGAGCCATATCGAGGGGAGAATCTTTTTCTGTTCTTCAAGATGATGTGCAATGATAGAATATCCGAACGGTCTCCCAGAAGCAAAGATGACTTACACGACAGAAGTTCCAACGATGTCCTAAATTTATTCAAATTATGCAACGAAAAGAATTCCACAAAGCCCTAAAGACGACGCCAAACAAGCGAGCGAGCGAGCAGAGAATAAGACACTGCATCGAAGAAAGAAAGAAGCACAAACTTTGAAGCTCTCGGTAGCTCTGGCTGTCCCGAAAAAGCTCCATAGTCTTCTCCGAGCTCGCGGTCGACTCCAAGAGCTTGGCAAGGGCATTCAATCCGCGCACTCGGACAAACGAAAACTCCGACCGCGCATCGTGCAGCCCGCGCTTGAGCGACCACACGACTTCCCGGTACACGCGCTGATCCGAGAGCGCCATGACGAGCTCCATCACGGGGGACGACGACGTCGACTGCTCCCGGCCCTCGTGGCCCTCGTCGCCTCCCGAAGCATTATTCGCCACGGCCTGCTGCTGCTGCTGCTGCGAGAGCAGGTTCTGCGCCCATTTTGGCTGCCTCAAACTCATGGCCCCTCGCTCGCCACTCTCCCCCATTCCGAGCCTGGGACTCATGCTACCTTCTCCAATGCGCATCCAAAATCAAATACTTACGTCATGCATTCGTAGAGCATGGAACTCTTGCCTTCAAGAATGTCACTCCACTGACCTCCATCCGTCCTAATTCCATCGCCATTCTGAAGTGCCTTGACGTAGAATTTTAGTCATTGGAAGTCAATGATATCAGCGTGTGGTCTCTGCAATGGGAAAGTGATGATCGTTTCTGATATCGCAACAGCAAAAACTCAAGTTCAAGCTCACGAGGTTAAGGCAGCTACGGCCAGGGAAACTCGTCTCTCTCGCACCTCCATTGCCAGACGCCTGGAGAAGGGGATGCCTCATTCACACCGCTGTAAGGTACATCAACCCTGTTCACACTGCATTGAGAAAGATTACCCCCCAAATAACGGAGCCTATGACCGTGTAGTCAAACTCTGTCATTGTCATTGGCCAGGGTGAACTGAGCCCGTCCAGGGGTTATTGTGAAAAAAAAAAGCCTAATTTTTGTTGTGATTTTTCTAATCTCTACACCACCCATAGCTATTTAGGGGCCATTGATTGCAAATCTGAATTCTAAATTTGCAAATTTTACCATCTGATTGCAAATAAAAAATTCCATGGTGTTTTCTCCAGGGGTAAAACAGGGCAATGAAGGGGTCAGTTCACCATGACCCTCACTCATCCTCAAGGGAAAATGCTGAAATTTTGTATTTGTCCCTTATTCATAATTGCAATTAGGAAGGGTGTAGAAGATAAATTAATCAAGTGAAAAATAAGGGGGTCTACTATTTTACATGCACCCTTAGAATGACTTTGGGAGGATGAGTGATCGGGGGTGGTTCACCCCGCTATACCATTCCTCCATTTTTTTGCTATTTATGAGTGAATTTGTTGGGGTTATTTTTCAAAGATGAAACTGTATGTCTAATATATGTCATAAAAATTTTAATTTTTTTTGTGAAATCATCAAATTACCATGAATTTTTGAAGAAAAAATGAAGAAAATTCATATCAAATACAAATCATGTTCAAGAAGTTTGAAATTTTAGAATAGAAATACACTATAATCTACATTTTGGTGTAAAGAGAATTTTCCATGTCATTCCATAATTAAAAATAGATCTCCAACTTCAAACTTCATTTCTCAAAATTTTCAAGTGGTGTAGAAACTAGACTTTAGAAGCCTCATTTTGTTAGTTTTTTTTTCAAAAGCAAAAGAAATCGTTTGGATATGAAATTCAAGTTTTAAGGGAAAAAAAGTTTGGAGTATTAAAATACACTTGATAGTGTATTATTTCTTTAATAAACTAACCCATATCAAATCAAAAAACAACTAAATTATCTTACACTAAACTCAATGATGTGGGTATAGTATCAAAGAAGTTGCATGCAAAAAATCAAATGAAAATCATTCATTCTTCAATATGCACAAAGTTTATTTGACTATCCATAAGACAAAAAACGTACTTGGCATCATTCTAGGTTAGGGTTACCCTTCCAGGACCAAGGAGTAGTCCAATTTTCCAAAAGCTATGAAGATGTATTATAGAATGCAACTTAGAATAATAATTTAATGAAGACTTTTAAGCAAAAATTGTAAAACATGACTTACATATCATATCCATATGGTTGGATCTACTATTGCACTAACCAATATTTATCAATAAAATTATAAGCAAAAAATTCAAAATTTCTTCCTAAATTAATTTTAGATTGAAAATTTGTAATTTGCACATGAATATTTTTCTTTCAATTCAAAATTTTCAACTTTAGTTATGGTGATTTTTAAAGATTTTCATTTTGTTTATTTATTGAAGTCATTTTTTGAACTACAAAAGTTATTTTTTGAGGCGAAACATACTAGTTTTCTATTAATTATAGAATATTTATAAAATAAAACAAAGTGTTCAAAATATATATTGTAAAAATGTTGAAGAACTAACACAATAATCTAAAAATAATAATAAAATAGATGAAAAATCACAATTTTGTGTGTTTGAAATGTTTTTGCATTCATATGTTGTTTGAATTTTAATGTCAAATCTATAAGGGATTAAGTCCTAAAAGCATATTTGATTTTTCAATGAAAGGTCATCTTATTAAAACATTGAGTTAATTTTTAAGAGAGTGATTACATGTTTGTCCAACTTATTCAAAGATATTAATCCACTATATTTATATTTGCAAAACTCGTGCACATTTTGAAAGTCAAAACCTAAATTTTCACATAGTTATTTATTTTCAGTATTTTGGAAGCTCAAAGTATTCCACCTTTGAACTTTTTTTCTATCAGATTTCTCTTGGTATGAGCTCAAGGAGTACATCAATGGCACTATAATTTTTGTCACTATTATTTCTATTTTTTTTAAACATTTTATATTATTTTAAGCATTTTTATAACTACTACTCCGGAGTATGATTTTTACAAAGAAATTCCTTTCAAAACTCATATAAGATTCAATTATTAAAAAATGAGATTAATTTTAGACACATATTACTATATTTAAAAAATATCAAATTTTTGAAATATTTGATGTAGAAATCAAATGAAATTTGACCAAGCTTAGACATGAAATGTTCTTTAACCCTTTAAAGTCTCTACATCCAAAAAGTAGATGTGCCTTGGTCAACTCTGATTGTAACTTTTTAAATATCCATTATTGATATGTCCTTTAGACTATATAAATGAAGCTTGACAAGTTTGAGTTCTATCCTATTTTAAAATTTTGGAAATATTGAAAAATTGAAAGAATTATTGCAATTACAAACTCCAAGTATCAAAATCCATATTACACCATATTGTGTGTTTTTCATTCGAATTTTCTTCCTTTTAATTTTTTTTTCAAATTTAAATTACAAAATTGTGTTTTTAATTTTAAACTTCATTTATGGTAAAAATTCCAGATTATTTGATTATATATTCTAATTGAAATAATTTTATTTTCATATTTTACTTTTAAAAATTACACTCATTTGATTTTTCAATCAAAATTTATAAAAATCCAGTGTCAATAGAAAATACACTTATTCACATTTGAAAAGTATGAAAATTGTATACATCAATTATACAATATAATAAATTTAACTTGATAGTGAAATTTGACTTGAAGGTCATTGCCAAGGTTTTTTTGGGTCTAAAAAATAAAACAACTAATTGAAATTTTTTCACACTAATCTCCAATGCTACTTGTACCTCTTGGGATAGTTTCAATTTAGTTGAAATATTTTTACTATATTTACAGATTTATTTTCATTTTTAGTCACAAAAATTATAACTATCACAATTTTTCATGAAACAAAGTGAAAATTTTCATAATGATTGACAGTTCATAGTGTTATATAATAAAAATATAAGATTGATATTTGAATACAATTTAAAAGGGAAAGTTTCATTTAGACATGATGTTTGACTATTTTGCAATGAATTTACTCCTTTGGGGGTTGAGAATTAACATCCAACCAATAGCAAGGTTGTTAGAGTACAAAAGCAAAAAAAATCTCCATTATAAGAGCATTGCCCTTGAATGTATTCTGAAGTTCAACAAAACAATGTCATTTTTGGATTAAAAATGTACAATCAATGCTTGTTACCATCTAAAGATTAACTTTTGTATGGCAAAAAAGGGATTTTTGCTAAGATTATCAACTTAACCCCTAAAGAACCATTTTCTCTTTGGGGGACAAATGAGACTTCCAACAGGTATCTACAGGCTGAAATTTTGCCCTGATTTTTTGAAACTTTTTTTGAAGATAGAAAGACTGATAAGCTTCATGGGAATATAATTATTTTTTCAATTAATGCCTAGAAATAAAAGTTCCATCCAAATAAGCTCAAAACAAGGGACGAGGGGCAACAAAAAAAATATTCAAAATTTTGAATTTTTTTTTTGAATTTTTTTCCTTATAGATTATATTTTTGTCTACATGGAAAGATTTGATTCATTCCATTTGGATTTTTTATAAGAAAGTCATGGACAATCTTGTTTTTTGGGCAATTAGAGCATCTTCTTAAAAAAAATAACTTGTAGGATTCATTTCTAAATGCAATTTTTGCAATTTAAAAAAAAGGTCCACATGGTGTAGTTTTCTTGCTAGAACACTCTTACCATCGAAATTAGTGCATTATAAATCCATCTAAAAGATATTAATATTTTAGATTTTCCTTCTATTGCATACCTACTTCTACTTAACAATTTTTTTAAGAATGAAAATTAAGTTTTTATTTATTTATTTATTTTTCCTAGACTCTCAACTCAATTCTTCACTATAAAGATTTAAAGCTCAAAACTCTGTAGTGCAAAAAATTTAAGTTAAAAAAATGTTTAAAGTCGAAAAATCCAGTCCCATAATGTACTGAAAAAACTGTTTTTTTCACTTAAAACGCAGTTATCTTGCAATCTATGTGGTCAAAAAATTTGAAATTTTTTCCACACATTCTCGTACTAGTTAGGTGTAAGAACTTACAACTAGATGTAGAAAAAATAATAATTTTCAATTTTTTTACTTTTTTCTTTAGAAATGGCAGTTTCTAGTGTTTTTTGGTAGAAAAAAGGCCTTGGTCCTTTAGGAGTTAAGCCAATTACAATTTTTTCTTTTACAAATTGTACATTGGCATAACAAATGATGGAGACTCCAATCTCCAAAACAACTCCCCCATTGTTTTGAAAAGACAAACTTTTTTCAAAGTGGCAATGCTCTAAAAGAATCAACATCCAATATATAAATGATGAATGTTTTCTTGAACTTATCCCATGAGTTATATGAAATGGATAGAGCACTTCCTTAAGAATTGTGAAAATTTAAAAAAAATTGTCTAAATTTATTGAAGTGAGACTAGCTTGTTCACTCAATACTTTATGATATTTTTGCAAAGTTTTGAAGTGGTTCATGTCTAAATGAGAGGAAATAGAAACTTGTCTAGCCATAATTTATTTTTATGAGTGCAATCTTGTCAAGGCATAATTTATTTTGTCTCAAAAGTTCTAGATTTGTATCTTTCTACACCTATTCAATTTCAGTATCCTTTGCTATATATTAAAAGAATTCTTTGTGAATTTTTTTGAAAATAAAGTTAGAATCCTTTATGAAAAAAAATTCATTTTTGATTCTAGAAATTCACCATGATTCATCCACAAAATTTCAAAGTAAAATGATATCACCAAAATTGAATGAATAAACAATGTTTCATTTTCAATGTGCATTGTTTAAATGTATATTGCCCCATAACTTTCAATCACAATTGTAAGTTATACTACTTAAAAATTTGCCTACAAACTTCTTCTTTTCTATGCTCTATATTTATATTATTCAGCTAAATTCTAGTCATTTTAGTTATTTTAAAATTTATATCAAGTTTTGCCTTATAAAAAAGATGGAATGTTCATGTAGGACATTTTAGCTATATTGCCTCTTTGTTTTTAAAAACTTGATTTTGACATTCAATGTTTTTTTTAATAAAATAGAAGCATCAAATGAAGCATCTTAAGTTCAGTTCCTATTCTAGTAGAAAGATTTGAAGATATCCTAAAAACTTGAATTGTATGGTAGTTTGAAGTTGAGGGATTTTAAGTTATAATTATAAATATAGAATGCTATAAAAATTCACTATTTGTCAATGAATAGCTTCTAAGTGCAATAAAATTCATGAGATTCCATTGATATCAAATCAAATTCTGATCATTTCTTTTAAAAATAAAAATAAAAATTGTATTCCATTTGAGAATATTCATAAATCTCATTTTTATCGCAATCATACCAAACTTCAAATTAAAAATATTCTTTCATATTTTAAATATATGTAGATTATACATTGAAGAAACTAACCTCTAAAAATCTAGGGATTTTGGACAAAATAAAAATGTGCTAAATTCCATAGTTTGCATCAATGTAAGCATCAAGAGTGTGCAATATCTATTCTTATCAAATTGAAGATTTAAATTCAAATTTCCACCAAAAAGTTTAAATTTTATTTTAGTACTTAAAATATTATATGATTGGTCAAAATTGAAGTTTCAACTAATTTGTGAAAAAGGCACAAGATTTAACTATGTGAACATCACTACTTTTCTCAAATAGCAATCTTTTACAACACTAAGTAGATGCTAAACACTATGCCTCATATTTCTTCATAAAGTTTTTTAACGACAATGATCTCAATATGATATAAAAACAAGTAGTGTGTCTATGTTTCATTCGTAAATCAGTTATTAGATATCATCATTAATTGTCTAAATTGAAAATGCATTCCCTAATTGATCATGTTTTTGTTTATCTTTTACTAATTGGGTTCTTTCTTACTAAAATTTGCAAAGACATGATAACCATTCTCTACGGATACATTAATCCCTAGTTTAAACTAGAATAATCAAGAATATATGTCTTTGATGGGTAAAAATGTGGCGCAACCCATGCCACATTTTCCTTGTAGAATACAAATGCAATGTCTAGTGCTTTGCAATTAATTTATTGGCAACCATTCTATTTAAGTCCAATGTCAAAGGCTTTAACCCCTAAAGGACCAACATGCATTTTTTGAAATTTTGGGCAGGTTTGTGTGACTAGATATTTGTATATTTTAGGCTGAAATTTTAATAGAAGGTGGGGACAAGGAATATCTTTCATATGCACTAAAATTCATGGCATTTGAAAATATGAGTCAAAAGTTATGGCCTTATATGTTACTTTTTTTGGTAATTGGGTAGTCTAAACAGATCCAAAAATCACTTTTTTTAGAAACAAAAATTTGAAATTGTTTATCTAGATTTACATATACTTGGAAAGCTTTAAATCATTCCATTTTTATTAATGAGATGAAATTGATGAGTTTTAGTTTGTGGGTAGTAATGGATTCTCTACTCTAAAATAAACTTTGAAGTCCTTTATTTAACTCAATTTTCAATATTTTTGGAAAAAAATAAAATCATAGGATGAAAATTGTTTATTACAACATTTCAACCATTGGAATTGGCATTTTTCAATTCCATAACTAAATTCTTAACAATTTGCTATTTTGAATCATTCTCTAGTTCTTTCTACTTACTATTTTTTTCCTATATGTTGTATAATTTCAAATGATCTAAAAATTTTCAAGCATGTAGCCAACTTGCCTTGAAGAATAAATCCAAAGAAGCACCACTATTTGGGACATTTTTTCATACAAATGTGAGCTTATGAAGTGCAGCTACTGGTTTTTCACAGGGTTAAAAAAATGATTTTTGTAAATTTGAAAGCTCATATCTTGCAATCCATGTGTTGAAATTTTTTGAAAATTTTCCGCGTGTTCTCAGGTCAACATACTACAAGATCTTATGGTTACATGTGTCCAAAAATGTTGTTTTTTCCAAATTTTGGTACTTATACTAGATATAGCAGTTCTAGAGTGTTTTTGGTGAGAACATAGTCATGGTCCTAAAGGGTTAAATAGATTTCAATATCAATGACTTATTCATAGATAGTACTCAAGTATGAGTACTTTGCATTGTCTTGTCTATTAGAAAGTAATTTCTAAAATAAAAACTAAAGGTCCATTTTGTTTGGTTAAACATAAATTCCATAGAGTCCATTCTCAAAGAGGTGATAACTAAGCATTTTATATAAATGGCATTGTTTTATCTTGTATATAATGTTGCTTGATAAATTACAAAATTTAGTGTGTTGACTTTGAGTCAAGTATATAAACTTAATTAACCCTTAAATACATATACTCATCTCTTCAACTGAAGTTTTGTAAAGATGGATCACAAATAAAACTTAAAGACATAAATTCAACTGGTATTGATTTATGAGTAAAAGTTATAGATTTTGAATTTTGAATTACACCACTACAATTAGATTGATAATAATGCTACCATCAATATTTATAATTAAAATTTGAAGTTTCAAATTGAAAATTCTTATTACAAATAATGGCATCCTCAGTATTGAAAATATTAGAGTAAATATTAGAATAAATTTGCTTGCAATGGATAATTATAAAATTCTAAATATGATTATTGCTTTTAAAATTAAGAATTAGGGATTTGTTTCTTTTTGTGCTACCAATGAGGAGGATTTTTAAAATTTTGGAGACTATTTGGAATGGGATTTTTTAATAAATTTATAATTAAATTTTCTAATTTATAAAAAATTGAATTATAAACTCACAATATTGGTATCAATTTCAATATTGTTGAAGATACATACTAACTAAATAGTTTGTACTAACTAAGATAAAGATACGTACTAAATGAAAACTTTTACTAGCTCTGGAAGCTTCAATCTTCAATAGCTTTCATCAACTAAAATTATCCCTCGAGCAATTTTTGTCAACAAACCTTATCAAGAAACTTTCAAATATCTCTAGGCTTCTTCCTAGAGTACTTCTTCAAACTTCTACAAGGTTCTAAGGTGTATGTTTTGACATATATTATCAAAAGAACCAAACCTTGATTTGAAAGGGGGAATTAACAAAAATGAATCTAATGTCTAGCATTGTCCTATTATGAATGTTCAAATGTCTTTAAATTTAGAAATAAATCTGTAAACCAAAGTTTTTTAGTTTTTAGTTTTTAAATTGACGATAACTTGTTATGTTTTAAATTTTAAATAAATTTGTGCCTCAAGAAACTTTTCAACTCTTATAAACTTGTTGTAATGTTGTAGCAAGTTTTTATTGGTCGAGTTGATTATTCAAGGCCCAAATGTAGATAAATGAATGCTAAACATGAAGATAAAAAATGAATGCTAAACATGATAGATAGAAATGAAGAATGGAAAATGGCATTGCAAAATGAGATGTTAAAGAATGGAGAACAAAAATTTAAAAAGAAGCCATTCAAAAAAGTATTTTGTTTGTTTGTTTTTTGGCGGGGGGTGGGGTATTTAACGAGGTACTTCTCTACAAATCTTATAGAATTAGTTCCAAAAAATTTACTTAGATTATAATGATTACATCATTGCTCAATTAAAACTTGAAGACATTGTTGTCAACTAAAATAAATTCAAAACAAAACAATTCTTCATTTTTATCTTCACTATGCAAAAATGAAGTTTTTTTGTTTATTTACTATGAAAATTGAACCATGAGCTACAAAATCAATTCAAGAGCTTGGAGGTACAATCCTAAACCACTCAAAATGACTATCATCGTGTATAGCCACCCTTTGCCTGATAAATGTCAGCAACTCTTTTAGACATAGAGATGATCAACTTCCTTACAGTATCAACCTCAATACTATACCAAATTTCTTGTAGTTTCTCCCACAAATCCTTTTTGTTAGTGGGTTTCTTCTCAGACATTTTCATACAACAATCTACTTCATTCTAAAGGTGTTCTATAGGATTTAAGTCAGGCGACTGAGCCGGATGCCAAATGAGCTGAAATTTTTTGTGCCAACAACCACTCTGTAACATACTTAGAAGAATGTTTGGGGTCATTGTCATGTTGGAAAATAACATTCTCCTCTCCTAAATCATGCATGTGTATTGTATTCATAAGCTCCATCTCCAAAATTTCACAATACAAAAATCTATCCATAGTCCCTTCTATGAGAAAGGTTGCCAACTCCCTCCTAGATCATGCATTTCCAAACCATAATACTTCCTCCCCCAAATTTGACAGTAGGTAGCACATGTTTGTCTTGCAAACGCTCTCCACTCCTCCTCCAGTAATATTGCCACCCATCTGAGCCAAACAAATTGAATTTCGATTCATTTGAAAAAATCACATAACTCCAGTCCATCCATGTTGCATGCCTGCACTTCTTTGCCCATGCATGTCGACGTGCCTTGTGCTTTTTCGTCAATAATGGCTTTTTAGTCTTCACACGGGCTTTCAATCCTTGCCTTTGAAGACTCCTTCGAACCGTGTCATTGCTCAAATCCAATCCTTGAGATCGCAACTCTCTCCCCATTGTTGCAGCTGTACCATTAGTACCATTAGATGGACGCTGTAACAACCTTACAACCTCACAATCAGCACATTCATCGAGAATTTGTGGTCTTTCTGGTGAATGTGCATCTCTCAGATCACCTCTCATAGTAAACCTTCAAACTATATCATGGCAGGTGCTTCAAGAAATTCCTAAAACTACTGAAATCTCAGAGTAAGAATACCTTCTCTCGTGCATTCCAAGAACTAACTAGCGTTCATCAAGAGACCTTCTGGAAGCCATAGCTAATCGACTGTAATCTGTAGCAACCACTTTAAATTCGAAAATGCAAGAAGTCTTTGTATATACATGTTCATTAGCAAGATTTTTTGAATGCACAACTTCTATGCATATTGAATCGGACACCCTTGGATGACACATTTCTCTTTGCTTTACTTGCAAGTGACTCAATTTTAACACCCATGCACTCTCTGGACTTCCACCTGTCTCTAATATCATAATTAGCTTCAAAAATCAGTCGCCATTTGCAAAAATCAACAGCTACCACTACTAATTAAGGATCTTCATTACTGTCCGAACACTTTTGTTGACCACTGTAGGTATGATTGGTGGGCAAGTAGATAAACACCTACAAATGAAAGATATGTACATTAGAGTTAGACAACTCTATAATGATGGCAAGTGCATGAAATTATACACTATAATTAGAAAGCTACAAAATGAAGACAAATGCATTTGAGTTAGACAACAAGTAGATGATTTAGATTCAAATTAGATGTGCACTATTGTTTCTTTTATGGCTAGGACTTTTATTTTAGTTGAAGGTTTCTAGATAGAACCAAAAGTTGGAAAGCATTTCTAAAACAAGGAACAAGATTTTTTATTTAATGGATTGTTCTATTGTAGATAGAATTTGAGAGATCCTAATCCATCTTCAAAAATGATAAATTAGTCTTGATTTAACCTTTAAAGGACATTGCAAGCCATGGGTATTTTATTTGGTATTTTGAAAGTCAAAACCTAAATTTTCACATAGTTTTTGCTTTTGCTTTCGAGTTTAACTAAAAAAACATCGATCCAATAATCTACTTTCTATTCCATTAGAATTTTTTCAAAATTGTTAAAATTCTAATTTTTGTGATACTTTGAAGATAGTGTCTTGAAACCTCAAAATACACTATTTTTGAAGTTTGAACTCTTTTATTGAATTTCTCTTGATGTGAACTCAAGGAATACATCAATTACACCATAATGATTGTCATTATTGTTTCCATTTTATTTATGATTTTTGTATTATTTTTAGCATTTTGTAATTACTATATTTTTTACAAAGAAATTTCTTTCAAAAATCATATAAAATTCAATTTGATGTTTTTAATTATAAAAAAATGAGTTTAAATTTTAAGCATATATTAATACATGTGAAAAATACCAAATTTTTGAAATGCATGTTTTAATGTAGAAATTGAATGAAGTTTGACCAAGCTCAGATATGAAATGTCTTTTAATAACTTATGAATAAGTTTAGGGGTGAAGTAATTAGTGAAACAATACCATACGTTGGAGGTCAAATTCATTAAAAACCATATGAAATCATTTTTTTGGATTGAATATCCTTTAATTAAATCAATTTAGACAAGGATTTAGAATTTATGGAATTTCATTTCACAAGATTTCAAATATTTTGTGACCTTCAGCAAGGTATTTACATCTTTACAAACATTGAGGGCTTTACCAAATCTTTCATGACTTTTAGTAGTAGGATCCTCCCAACTTAAAAACTTAGCAGAAGGACTGGTTCAGTTTTAATTCCTTTTAATGAACACAATCCCTCTTCGAAAAAGAAAGCTTAGTAAGCTTATGTATTCCATGGGTATTTTACATTTATAAAGCAATCACTTTGGTATGTATATTATTTTTCAATTTTCATTGAGTTGTTTTTAGGATAAAATTATCTTTATTAATATTTTCTACACTATTCAATTATGCCACATTATAATTTTTGAAAATTTCATTACTTGTCATATTGAATTATTTTTTGAATTATTTTTAACAAATCTTATCTAAGTGTAGGGTAGTTAAAAAAAAATCTCCTCTATGGTTGGGTGGTTCACTTCAAATTGGAGTTGTGTTGTTTTGCTTTATGAAATTGAATTATATTTCATTGTTATTATTGGATGAATGATTTTATTGCATGTATTGGAATTGTAGTAGTGTCAATGAATGATTGTGTTGCAAGGAAGAGATACTAGTTTTTATTTATTTATTTTAAATTCTGTCGGCACCAATGAAGGAAGAGACATTGCAAACACATAGACACACCAAATTTTTCAATTTTTCAAATTTCAAATTTGTTTTTCTAATGTCAAGAATAACAAAGGCAATGACAAACAAAGTTTTATATTTTGCTATAGGTATATAACTTTACGATATAAATATCATTGACGGAATTTAAATATTTTTTATACTAGAAATTGACCACTTTTAGGGTCTTGTAGGTTTGTGATAACCAAAGTAGTTCCAATTAGAATTGCTCTCTAATAGCCTAGAATTAGTTTATGTTTGTACTTTTAAATTTATATCCTTTGCATGGACCTTGTATTATGATTTTTTCCTGCCAATGGTTGATTGATAGATACCTCATCAGTGCCAATGGATTTTTGTCGGTGCCAATGCAAAACCCTAATTTTTATTTTAACTTTTATCTTTATGTCCAATGTACAAGATCTAAACCGTCAACAACTTCAAACTCATGAATAGTGTCGGTCAAGCAAATCAATGTATCGGATGTCAAGGTTGTTATCCAAAAATTCCATTGGAATTGCCTTTACTTTAGTATCCTTACAATTATTTTACTTCATTCTCATTATCTTACTTCATTCTCATTATCTTACTTCATTCTCATTATCTTACTTCATTCTCATTATCATAGACAATCTTGAGCCTTAGGGTCCTATTTACCGAGCCTATATAAATAAGCAACCATCTATTAATCCCTAAAGCTTCTTGCAAACCAAAATAGGTTTTGAAAATTTGTGCATCTAAAATGAAGTATTAGATTTTGGTTGTTCTACCTCATTTTTTGGGGTGAGATTAAAGAAACAAATAGATTTACAAGGAATCTAATTTTTACAAAGATCCAACAATTGAAAAAAGTTATATTTTTGTTTTGTTTTGGGCTCTAACTTGGTAGGGAGAGGCCAACATAATTTTGCTTCAACAATTTGTGTATCTCTTCGTTGCTTGAGACCCTACTCAAAGTGAAGTCCCTAGAGTTACAAGCCTTGAAAGCCCGACAAAGTCACATTGTCAAATTTTGAGTAATCTTGAAAAAAAACATTTTGCTCTACTTTACAAGCTTTGTTTCACATATGCATAGTCCTCAACCCCCCCAATATTATAAGTGACCCCAATACTAATCAAGAATAAGATCCTACAGTTACAAACTCTAAAAAATGATTGAAATTTGGTTGAGTGTCTTTTTTTAGAAAATGTTGATTATTGGCAATTTGATGAGTATTCGTCAATTCTTCACACATGGATTTTTAGGTATTAAAGTTAATATCATTCATTGTAATTGAACAATGCAGTATTTGAGAATGTATTATAGAATTTAGATCTAGAGCATGATAGCTTAATGATTTAATGTATAATATTTAATATTTAGAACTCAATTTGGGAATTTAAAATTGAATTGATAATTAAAGAAATAGAAATCCTCAAATCATACTTGATTTGTTGTGAGTTTGAAGATTGTATTTAAGATGAAACATACATTAATGGAAAATAGATTGACAAACAAACATTGAAGGAATGCAGCTATGACCAAATATTAATTTTGGATACAATTACATTTCTTCAATGTTCTTTTGTCTATCCATTTTTCATTAAGTGTTTCATCTAAAAATGAGTACATAACTCACAACAAATGATATGATTGAAGTTTTGGGCTTGCTGTTTTCATTTCTTTAACCTTCAGGAAATTTGAGGACTCTAAAGTTGAATTTTGATTCTAAATGTCATATAATAATTCATAAAGCTTAACACCCAAAGTTTCAAGAATCCCTAGGGGATTCTTAAAAGCTTGGGAGGTTAATTATGATCTCAATTTTTTGTAAAATTTTTTGAATTTCTTTTTCAAAATAGGAAAATTTGTTAGCTTTCTAAAAATATAATTTTTATTTCAAATGGTGCTAAAAAAAAAAATATGCCACAATAAGCCCAATATAGGCAAGGACATGCAACAAAACAAAAATACAAAAACATTGAAATAATTTTTTTTAAATATATTTTTTATAGATTATATTTTTGTCTATGAGGGAATTTTTTTTCCCAAACTCTCAACTCAATTCTTCAACATAAAGAAAAATCTAATTTGCAATTTGTAGTACATAACATATTTAAGTTAAGAAGATTCAAAGCCTTATAATCTTGTCAAGCTAGGAACAAAAATACTTTTTTTTTTACTTTAAATACTTATATCTTGTAATTGATACAATCAAAGTTTTTGAAACTTCTTCCAGACATTTTCATACTAATCTAGTGCAAGATCCCACAATTGGATATGCCAAAAAAAATGTTTAATCTTTTGTTGTTTGCATTGAGAATGACAATTTTAAGTGATTTTTGATAGAAAAATGGCCTTTGGACTATAGAGGTTAAAATTTAGAAACTTAATTCATTAACATATTGCTTCTTAAATGCTAATTCTACTTAAATCTACTTGATTATAGCATTCAATCCATGGTTCAATCTTTGTTTATTTATTTTTTATTAACCTAATTAATATTTTTAATTTAATTAAATATCTACAATTAAAAATTCAATAACAATTTTGAGTACAAGTCCAATGAGAGTAAATAAGGTGAACATTAACCTTCAAACAACATTCACTTGCCAAGAGGGCAACCCAAGTTGAAATTTAAAAAATTCTCTAAAGTAGGAGATGGATCTTATTGCTTGCCCAAAGTTCATGCATTAGGGCATGTAAAACTGAATAGTGAATAGTGCTTTGACTTTGTAGCCTAAATACAGTGCTTGGCAAGCCATGACATACAACAAAGCGTAGGGGTTTAAAATCTTTTTTACTAATTACTATGGAACAAGTTACACATATCCTGAATTTAGGCTTGAATGAGTTGTTGTCACAAGAGTTGTAAGATGCACTTGGAGGTGCACAAGCAAAGCAAGATGGAGTAAATCCAAATCAATCATAGCATTTGGAGGGTGCTTCATGAAGCTCATTTGGAATCCATGGTGAATATGTGGATACAATGTACGATCTTGTGCAGATATATAGATATAAATACATAGATACAAAATAATATGATTTTATGGATATGGATAAATATGTCCGCATATATGTATCCATACATACACATGCAGTTTCACATATATCTCATATCTTTTGTTGCAACTACACATAGATATAGGTATATTTTTGAAAAATTATTTGGATTTTGAAAAAAATTCAATAATCTTAAATTTGAACAAGAATAATTAGCTTTGAGTGGTGTTTTGAGCACATGGAGTGATTACCTAAGTGTTAACTCTTTAAGGACTAGACATTCAAATTTGGAACAACCTAAATGAATGCAAACACATCCCAAGCACACAAAAATGGATTTATTTATCCATCAATTTTTTGAAGATTTGTGTGTTATTTTTTTAACATTTATACAATATAGATTTTGAAGACTTTGCTTTGCAAATATTCAAAAGGGATTGGTAGATTTGGCCTTAAAAAGTAAAATGAAAATCTTCAAAAATCACTAAAAATTAAAACTTAGCATTCTGAACTCAAAGAAAACAATTATTCTAGGAATTACAAATATTCAATCTATGATTGATTTTAGAAGGAATTTTCAATTTGGATGAATTGAAAAATTTGGTTTATTTGGTTCAATTTGGGTTATATACTAGTTGATCTAACAATATGGATATAATCTATGCATCATAGTTTACAAATATTGTTTGAGAATCATTGTTAAATTATTATTCTAAACAATATTCAAAGTGCCTTGCAATGACTATAGGTATAGAATTATTCACTCAATTAATGAACTATTCACGTATATTCTAAGTTCATCTTATAAATAGTCTAAAGCAAATTTTTATTTGAATACTAGTCAGATTGAGATAGAGCTATATAAAATGATAACGAAATTGAGATAAAATCCTAAACTTAAAAAGATATGGTCCTTCAAAAAATCAAACAAATAGAATCACTTGAAAAATAGAACTCCTTGGGACTTTGGGTTTGCCTTCAATTTGGCCTCAAGTATAAATTGGGCCTTACTACCATCTAACACAAAAAAAACATGTTCAAGGAAAAAGAGAGAAAGGACACATGTCACAACCATTTTATAGGTGATGCTCACTTATTTTTCATTATTGAAAAGTAGTGAAATACTGGTACATCCCCGTACAATGATAATATCTTCCTCAATATTGATTGGAATTAAAGTAACTTTAAAGCATTCAAAATTTCATTCAAAACTCTTATTCTAAAAATAAATAGAATGTACTAAAGTATTTTGCACCTATTGGACCTTATTCAATATTAAACACGAAGGTATGATTCAGCACTCAAGTGTCAAAATTGAATTTCTACGTCAAATTTTTAGGAGCTACATCACCTCATACCATTCACAAGATGACATGTGACACTTTTTTTACAAAAATTACTTACTTTTTTCTAATTTGACCTCCATGTAGAGTATATGAAGTAACCCCCAAATGGAACTTTAGAATTAACAAATCTACTTTTATATCACATAATGAAGTAAATGGTTTGAAACCATTCCTACACTCGTACAATTTCTTATCATCATATTTGAAAAAAATTGCTTGTGATAGCAAGATTATAGAGTGAGTTTTGAGTTGGGTAAATCCACTTTTTAGATTTAGCAATAAGCCTAAAGGTATCATATTAGGAAACAAAGGCATTTGTTGAATATTACTACGGAGTACAAAACTATTTGGGATTGCAATAACAAGTAAGGTAAACTATCCCATTATGAAGAGAATGGGAGCAAGCCCATTGTGGGCAAAACTATATTGGTGGTGTACATTTTAGAACTTGAATGTACACCACTATTACAATTTTGCCTACAATGGGCTTTCTCCCATTTTGTCCGTAATAAAATAGTTTACCTTAGGTGGTTTGAAACAGTCTTCCATTTGTTAAATTCATTCATTCCTTGTTTTCATATTTGAATAAGACGTCTTGTGATAGCAAGCATAACATTCAATAGCCTTCATGACTCTATTCATCACCTAAAACTTCTACCTGTCTACTTAGCCATTGATGAAGTATTGTTGGATATGGAATATTCCACACCATCTATTGTAGAGCCAAAGTAGTGACAATACATGCTATAAAATGTTATGAGATTATACATTGAATTTTGATTTGGATAAGGTAAAGGCACCCATTCCTAACCAATGATCCATAACAACCTTCAGGGTGCAGTTATTTCCAACTAAGGTTAGAACAAATTTCCAACTGAAGCCTGGAATATGTTTCTTTTTTCCTTTTCAAGATTTGGACTAGTTAATAAGTTCATGACACACTTATACAAGAAGTGAGCAAGAAAGTAGGGAGTAATGAGTAGGAAAATAGTTCTTGAATGATCAGAATTGGAATTGGAAGTGTCTAGACATTGGCTACGTACGGGTCTACAACACTTTTTGCCTTTCAAAATTCATAGTAATTTCAGTTCAAGCCATAAAATTACCAATTTTTTTTGCAATCCTTGTCATTTCTATCATTGCACCTCAGGAAATATTTGCTTTGCCTTACACTACTCTAGATCATGTCCAGAATTGCTTATTTGATCAGTTATGGGTGCCTTCGTTACACATCCATTTTTTTTTAATAGATTTGGCTAAGACTGAGGACATGATATTACTGTAGACGGAAGGCATCATTAACCCCAAAGCGTCAAACAGGACATAAAGTGTCCTCGCAGTTTTTTGGGAGGACAGAACTTACAGTTCGAGGCATCAATTGAAAAAGTATTCTACAGATGTCTGGTAGATCTTCGAGAGTTCTTCCCAATGCCATCTTCCATTCAGTAATCTGATGAATTCTCAATTTTTGGGACGCATTTGAATTTTAGGACTACCAAAAAACTAGTGTTGTGAGCCATGCCAAGTAAGCATTAGGGTTCATGAAGGAGTTTGGTAGTGTTGGGTGTTTTCTGTCCAAAAACTACAGATCGGAGCATCCAATTCACTTCAAAAAAAAATTCACTGCTTGTACTTGAAAGATTTTGAGTTGCACCGAAGCGATTATCCAAAATATGTGTTCTCCCTTTGTATTTTTCTTTTGAAATTCAAGGATGTGGAAGTCACCACGTGGACATGCTTGTCTTACGTCATTCGTGTGCGGCAAGGATTTGAAGTTTTTTCAATTTTCTCAAGTGGACTCGGTAGATTATGTTGCGGTCTAGAACTTTGTAGTTTATTGTTAGCGCTATTTCAATGTCCTCCACAGGTGAAACGATCTCGACATGAACTTTTGTGCCGAATCAATGATTTTTTGCTGCATTGTGCCATCCTAAACGGGAAGGAAAAAGCAACATGAAAGAGGATTTTACGGTTGATTTTTTTTGACGACGTACATGTGCAAACGATCGATTGAATTACATGGTCAGATGCATCTGGAAGTCTTCAGATGCTATCAAAGTAACGTTTATATTTGAGCAACTCTTTTCAGTTCAATGCCCACCTGGAAATTGGATGTCACTTTGGGGTTAAAGAAATTTGGAAGGTTGTGAGCATCTTTGCTCATAGCCAGGAGTTATCATTTGTTTTTAACAAATATGATGAAATCCAAGAATAAATTTCAAAGACACCGCAAGGGGGGGGGGCAAGTCACATCCATCTTGTTTTCCACAAGAGTACATCATTCAGTGTTGGGACGTTAGTACCCCAAAATTGTACTTCAAACTTCCAATGGGAATTGTCAAAGAGCTTGTGAGCCACAAGTTCCACCACTCAAGTCCCTAGCAAATTCACCCCAGGGCAAGGATTCATCATTTTTAATCAATGATGAAAGGCACACATGCAGGTAGATTGTCAACAGACTTCGTCATCCAACCTGAAGTTGATCCAGAAAAATTCAAACTTACTGCATTACCACATGAATGAGATAATTGATTATTCCAAGATCAATATGTTAAGATGATCGAACAATTTGAATAAATTAAAGCCCAATAACTTTTGTCTCAGTTGGTGAGTGTTTGTTGGTGCCTAATTATGGAAACTGATAGTAATAATTTGATGAATTGCATGAATATTCATCATGAAATCGAGAGTTTTGGCAACAAAAAAAACAAGATTCAGAAGAAGCATAATTAAGTTAAGCGAGGGCAATGAAACTCGTAAGATTGATCACGGGGTACCGAATTCTTGGATAAAGTTCACATGGGTTACACATTTCAAGTGTTGTAGAGTACTTTTTGCGGGTGGCAAGAAAGTTTTTGAACGGCTTCACATTTCACGTGTCTAATGCATGCACGACATCTTCAGGAAGTCTGTCAGTGGAATTGCACTCGGCATGGCCAACTGGATGCCACTGAGTTTCATTTCATAGCCAGCTACAAAATTCAACAACCCTACTTGAAGGTCAGATTCAACATAAATTAAGTCATTCTTGTAATTTTAAAAAAGGTGCCACATGGCATCTAGTGATTTGTGCAAGGTGATGTGGACTTGTCAAAATCTAACATGGAAATTTCATTTCAGCACCTCTCTATTGAAGTAGACCTCAACATAAATTAAGTCATTTTTTGTAATTTAAAAAAAAAGGTGTCACATGGCATCTAGTGATTCGTGCAAGGTGACATGGACTTGTCAAAATCTAACATGGAAATTCCATTTCGGCACACCTCTGTTGAAGTAGACTTTCTTGTAGGGTAACAACATCATTTGAAGCAAAGTATAAATTGATCCTTTAGACTTCATGATTTTTAGAATATTTACATATTGAGATACAAGTATTTTTTGTTAGTCAATTGACTATCATTGTTTTAATTCTCTCTCATCGTACCCAAAAGGTCATGGTTGATACCACCAACTAGTCCTTAACCTTGGAAGGATGCCTGGGGGGTGTCATTTAGAGTGTCCATTAGAAACCATGTGTGAACAAAACTTTGGCCCCCCTATATATTTTTTGAATTTTAAATAAAACAAAATTTAAAAAATATGAATAGATTTTCCTACTTTGAAAGTTTATCTTTTGAATTATTGATATTTTTATTTGTTAATAATAATTAGTTACAAATTTTTGAAGTAAAAAGATACACTGTAGAATTAAAAAATAACTTTCACACCCCTATATTATAGAAGAAAAAATTGTCTAAAAAATGAACAAAAAATTCCTAAAAATAACTCATTATTGAAAGCTCATTTTGAGTTGAATATTAACTCAATGGTCATCTAAATGTGTCCTCTATAATTATTTGAGTTGAAAAACATGCCAATTTAGTTCATTTTCAACCTCTTCTAGAAATCATTTCATATTTTATTTGAGTTGAAAATTTTGGCAATAGAAAGCTATAGTCATTATTAAACAATGTTCAAAATTTTAGGTTGAAATTATAGTTTATTAGAAACCACTTGTTCGCACATGGTTTGTTATAGTAGAACTAAGTGCACCCCCCAAGAAGGATGCACAAGCCCCCATGACCAAAGTAGTCACCAAAATATTTCAATTATTGGACAAGTAGGAGGTACATTTCAAAATTTCTACAATGAACACTATAGTCATCCATCAAACCTTTTAGGTTTGTAGTATCCTTATAAGGTTAGCCCCTAAAGAACCAAGTGTCCGTTGAACAACATATAATTAGAAGAGAGTTGCACACAATTTTGATTTGATGTTTATGAAAGTTTGACATAAGGTGTGAACATGTAGTACATCCTTGGCGGGAATATAATTTTTTTGTAATCAAGTGTCTGGATCCAAAATTACATTGCCTTGAACTTTTAGACAGCTTGGACAGCTTTAGGCAACATGTGCATACTTAAAAATTTGGTAGGTATGTAATTGATATGATATAGGATGCAACTTTAAGGGAAAAAAAGCCATATGTAGTGCAAAAATCTCACTCTAGAAGGAGTTAAAGTTTGCTAGTTTAATTGGACAAAGTAAAAAAGAAACTTTTTCTTCTGACTTCAAACACTATAATCTTTCAATCTATGTAGTCAAAGTTTTTGAAATATTTTCTAGACATTCTCACAATTTGTGTGGTTGAATTTTCTTTAAAAAAAATCAATTTTTTCCTCACTACCCTAAAAAATGACAATTTTTGACAATTTTTGTCCAAAATGTGTCTCAGTCCTTGAGGATCAAGAGTAATGCGGAATGAGAGATTCACAAAATTGAATCTATAAAACAAAACAAAATCCAAACACTCCTTTTTCAAGAATTATAAAACTACGAAACATTAGCCCAAAGCAAATGGAATTAATTTAGCAAAAGTTGGGCATTTATAGCTTGAAAATTTTAAAAAATACACTCTGTCCGCCCTTTTTTGAGTTATATAGATATGAATCAAGAGGCAGATCTTCACCAAATAGGTCCAAGCATTACATGTTATTTGAGGCCTGTGAGAGTCCATTTCAAGGCTGTTTCCCTTCACTGTTCCCCGCCAGCTGTCGAAAAAAAATTAAAATTAAATTAAAATTAAATCGGAAATGACCTGGTCACCTCTTGACCATGCAGGATGTTGAGGTGGCAGGCTTATTGTCTTGTTCCCTGCATTCTTGTGGCAGGGAAACCCGCAATCTCTTGGAGGCCTCAAAAACCATCTAATGGTAAGTACATCTAACCTAGTTATCCAAAGAAATGTCTCTTGATTCTTGCCTAGAGTGAACAAGACAAGTTAGAATTTATTTTGAATATACTTGTAATTAGCACTTTGAAAATTCATTTTTTATACCTATAATGTGCAAAATGCACATATTAACCCCTAAAGAATCAAGGCACATTTTGGGTAAAAATTGTCAAAAATTGCCACTTTTTAGGGCAATGAGAAAAAATTAAAAAAAGTTTTTTTTTCAAAATTTAGATGTACAAATTTGTACTAGACTACTATGGTAATTTGTGGGAAAAAATTCAGAAATTTTGAGCACATGGATTAAAAAGATTATAACGTATGAAGTTAAAAGAAAAAAAAAACTTTTTTTACCTTGACCAATTAGGTCAATAGACTTTAACTCCTCCTAGGGTGAGATCTTTGCACTACACATGGTAATTTTTTTGGGACAATTGCATCGTGTACCATATCAATTACAAACCTACCAAATTTCAAAAGTAGAAGATGAGTTTTGCACATATTATTCAAAGTTGTCCAACTACTTGATCAAGGAAAAAAAATATATTTCCACCTAGGGGATACATGTTTATACCTTGTGTCAAATTTTTGTGAACATCCAAAGAAAATAGACCTCATGTGCAATTCTCTTGCCTATGTTGACCAATTACTTTGTCTTTGGGGGATCAATTCTATAAGGATCCCATAGACTAGAGTGATCTGATGGATGACTTCACTATTAACTATCTCCTGAAAAGATGGTTCCCACCTCTCTCAAAAATTAGTTGCCCCCCCACCCTCTCCCAAAAATTTCAAATACAAAATATGAATAGAAATACTGAGTACAAATACAAATATGAATACTATACGAATACGAATATGAATACAGGGTATGGATATGGAAATTGTCCCATATTGTTTGTCAATTCATTGGATTCTGAAAATGATAAAAGTGGGGGTGGGGAAAGGGTGGAGTGTATGATGGAGTGTATGATGGAGTGTATGAAAATCTTAAAATTAAATTTTTTTTAGGTGGGGTGGGGAAGCGTATGAAAATTTTAAAATGCATTTTTTGGGGTGGGAGGGGTTGCATTTATAAATTATTTTTAAAATTTAAAATTATTTTGAATGGATGGTGAGGCAGAACTTCACTATCCACTCAAAAGATGGCATTCACTCATATGAAAACAAAGAATGCATCTTTTGGTCCAATAATTAAAGTACTTTAGTGACTACTTTGGTTACAAGATTTACATCCTTATCGGGTTAATTTTAGTCAAAATCTTCTTTTGAAGGTCATGAAGACTCAATAGAAATTAAATTAGTGAGTAGGATTTTATTGAGCATGTAACATGGGAGGATGTGGAACTAACACTTTTGCATTGAGGCTAAATCCTATAATTGTTCAACTACATACCAAAGTTTGCATTATTTGAATAATGTGTGCCAAAATTTACAAGGGCCTTTGTTCATAAAACCAAATCAAGATCTATGTTCATGATGTGAAATTCTCATAATAAGGTGGGTATCTCCAAACTCGCACCTTGCCTAAAACCACCATCATCACTCTATGTACATCTCCAAAATCAATATGTACGTATTCTGAAGAAACAATTTTAGAACCTCTACCAAAAAACACTTTGACCCTTCGTAATTTTTGTGTACGGTATCCAAAAGCCATGTTCTATGGTGCGTTGGAGCCTCCTTTTACTTGCCAACAAGAAAATTTGTCCAATCTAATAATAGTAACTAGGTACAATAGCAAAAAGTGGTGCTTTTGGAGGTACCCACCTTGCACATGTATGCAAGGGTCATCTACACAGGTGTAAGGATAAGCAAATGTGAGAAAAAATTATACTACTAAAAAGGCCTTATTTATTTGCCTTTTTACAATGAAGATTTTGGGTATACTTAAGATATACAACCTATTTACAACAATGTTAAGCATTTTAGCATATGCCCAATTGAGCAATGGAGGGGGGATAATTTTCTCCAATAATGGAATAGAAATAATGAAGATTGCACTGTTTCTTTTGCTAATTTTACATCAAGTTTGAAATTAGTAGAAATTAAGGAAGTATAGATTATAGTCCGACTTGTTCTCAATGTATTAGAGAACCTATTTCTGAGAAGCGCAAAACTAAGAGCTAGTCTTAGCAACTCTCATTAGGTGTCAATGTCCATTATAACTGTGTGACAAATCACACATTAAGTTGCTAAGACCACATCATTCATATTCTCCTCATTCACAAAAACAAATCACCCTAACCTAGCTCCTTCAACCATGGCAGCACTTACACTCCAGCCAACTTCACCTACAATATTGTCAGCGACACCTTTCGTTCAGCCACCCTCTGGTGTTTGTGGCGTGAAAGTCTTTCACAGGGAAGACATCAATGTCACTCAGATTTGCACCCTCACTTGGAAGGACACTGTGCTTGCAGGTATGGCTCATCAAAGCCACCTCCTCCCCTTTTTTCACCATTGTAGTGAGGACAGATGAAGATCCATTTGCCATGGTTTTACGGCCACTTGGTGCAGAAACGAAGTTTTTTGCTCTAGTATTTATTTTTTTATTTTTTAACAAATGAAACAGAATTTCATTGCAAAAGATAAAATAAAATCACCAGCCACAAGTGTCCTAGCGGGACGAGACCAGCAAGACCAGAATGCTCTAGTAGTTTTCATCACCCTGAGGTGGCACTTATCCTTTAGTCTTCCCTAGGTTCAACCATCTACATGAGTCAGACTAATTTTTTTCCCTCTTCTTTTAATGGTCACCTTCCTTTAAAAGAAATAAAAACATCACGTAAGATTTGGGGCCTCCAGAAGACCGCGAGTTATCATGAAGTGATAACCAACGAACTTGAGTGCTGCAGTGACACCGCAACAGTCCTACGTGGCCAAGAGGCTGCCACCTCCTTTTTCAAAACTTTTTTTTTCTTAATTTTTTTTTCTTTTGACAACCGGCCAGTCCTTCACTGCAGGGGAACAATGAAGGGAACAAGCCTAAAGCGGTCTTCTGGAGGCCCCAAATCTCACCTAATGCAAGTCATCCTATCTTGTGCAAATGAAGCCATGGGCAAAAATAGGTCATATGGTAGCTGACTTCTTTTTCATCAACCACCTCTTTTTCACTAGTTAGGCTTCCATGCTTCTTATCAATTGTAGTATAGGTGATAGTTCACGTGGTT
This sequence comes from Rhytidiadelphus loreus, assembly GCA_947034895.1. Lineage (NCBI taxonomy): Eukaryota > Viridiplantae > Streptophyta > Bryopsida > Hypnales > Hylocomiaceae > Rhytidiadelphus > Rhytidiadelphus loreus. The sequence continues at coordinate 11,202,120 of OX344763.1, read as the reverse complement.
AGGTGACATCTCATGCAACACAAATGTTGGAGAGGTGTACATTGAAAGCATACAATGATCAAAAGATGTACATTGAAAGCCACAATTATCACCTACATCGAAGCATGGTTGATTTTATAATCATCCTATAGTTGGAAATATGGTGACCTATATAACGAGAATAGGTTGAACGAAATCCTCACAAAAAAATTCATGGTAATTTTGTTTTAGAGGAAAAAAATGTAAAAAATGATAAAGTCTTTCTGAAATCTATTTCTATACACGAGGAAATTTCACCATACCCATACAACAGATATGATTGGAAAGGGGTCAGCTACCTTATACCTTACCTAAGTATTCCTCTTTGGTACAGACTCGGACAAAGACAGTCGCAACAATTCAAAATTTCACTGGATACCTAGTTGGTCAGTTTGTTGCTCAGTTGTGTCAGACTTCAGTGTCAAGCCTTGCTTGTACCATCTCCATGCATGCATTGCATGTGCAATTGCCAAGCTGAAGCTTCAGAGTTCATGGCACCTAAGCTAAGCTTATTCAAACTTGACTGCAGTGGGAAGACGAAGTGTGTGGAGGAAGGATAAGCTTCCATGGCAGCAGTTTACACTTTACAGTGAAGGTTCCATTGCAAGCTAGCTATCCCTGACGGACTCTTACCACTCTTTGCCAGTTTGGGGGTTTCAGTGCAAATCTGACAACTTGCAGTAGCTCCTTCGTCAACTGGTATCATTAGGACCTGTGCCTGCAGCGAGTGCATCGTTGTAACTCACCAGACCGGGCACTTTGGAAGAAGCTCTTAGCCTAGGTCCAATTATACATTGCACAATGAACAAGACGCTGCAGGGTGCCCTGCGGGGTTTAGACACATGGAACAAGAATGCACCACGTTTTCTTTCGTTAGTGTAGGGGCGAGACAAGTGGCCAGAGAAGGGGCAATCGATCAGCAGGCAGGCAAACGTCCTCGCTGGAAAATCATGTTTGCACATGGTTTCTTCCCCCCATGGCCACAGCTTTCGGCAGGAGCTTGAAAAATGCGCAGACAGACACAAAGCAGACAAACACAAGATTTTTTTGTTTTTCTTGGGTTAGTTAGTGTAGGGGACGAGACAAGTGGGAAAACGGGGCAATCTATCAGCAGGCAGGCAGGGCGGCCAACATCCTCACTGGAAAAATCATGTCTGCACAGGCTTTGGTTTCTTTCCCCCATGGCCACAGCTTTCGGCCGAAAACGTGAAAAATGCAGAGACAGACACAAAGCACACAAACATGTGTGTTGAGGAATTTGTTTTTCTTTGGTTAGTGTAGGGGCGAGACAAGTGGCAAAACGGGGCAATCAATCAGCAGGCAGGCAACGTCTCCTCACTGGAAAATCATGTCTGCACATGGTTTGGTTTCTTCCCCCCGGCCCATTGCCGCAGCTTTCAGCAGAAACGTGGAAAATGCACAGACAGACACTAATCAGACAAACATTTGTGTTGGAGGAATTTCAGAAGCAGTCCTGCACAATTTGTAAAATATTGATCGGGAGGTGCGTGCGTGCGCGCATGCATGAAGTGGAGTAACTGTGAAGATGGAAGTCTTACTTAACTCTCAATCCATGTGACAGAACTGCTGTGCAGCTTTGCAGCGAACTTCAGAAAACTGGGAGAGATGAAGAATGAACCTACGGTATTCATCCATGAATCTGGGCTAACTAGCTTGGTGATAGGGTGGGTTAACCCTCAAACATTGAGGATGTTTGGTGTCTGATGGATGATAGAGAATCCTTTTAGTAGGATGGAAATGCAACTATTCATCCTCAAAATTATGTTGTGAAAAGGAGAGATCTTCTATAATAGTTTGACTCGCAATAAGTACTTTTATAATTTCTTAAGCAAATGATTCACACGATAACCAAAGGGATGATTTCTACAATCACTTATCTATCTTGTAAGGATTGACTCTGAAAGTATGCCAACCTATCAAAAACGATTCAATTTATGGACCTTAACCTTATGAAGTGTGTGATGGATGCCTTCTATGTGAGACAAAAGTGCAAATATTCATCTTTGGAATTTTGTGTGAAAAGGATATATATTGCACAGTAGTTTGACCTTGCATGAGTACTCTTGGATTTTTTCTAAGCAAACGAGTCACGCGGTACCAAAAATGATGATTTCCACGCTAACCAGACCGTCCTTCTGGGGGTTAACAGAATTGCTTGCCCTTTCAGGTTCATGTAATGTTGGCGAAATCAGACAAAGCACATCTGCAAACCACGTTCAGTTTGTAAATGCACTTCCAGCAGAAGAATGCACACGCTCTCAAGTACTTACTGTAAGCTTAGTTGAACAAAAGCACATGGCTTCAACAAGAAAGCAACACAAATGCATGAGTAACTTAAGGATACAACAGTGCAGCACGAAAGGGAGGCCTCTGAGAGTTTCAATCAACATTTAAACTACGCAAGGAGAAGACAAAAAGCATGATAACAGAAAAATTGCATAAAAGAATGTGAGCCAGTCGCTTAGCTGTAGGCCTCTTTCGTATGACATTACACAACACTTCCTCAGTAGAGCTCTCCGCTACTGTAACAAGTCTCAGACATGTGTGAAAGGCCACTACTGCGAAATACACAGCCTCGTGCAAGACAAAATACAAGAACGATGAGATATGATGCATTCAAAGTTCAATGAACATCCCAACTGCAAAACAGTTGAAAGGAAGAGAAAAATGCAAAAAGAGTGATCAATAGACGAAATTGTTCAGGATAGCACCAGTAGCTTTGCTGTAGGTCACTTTTCATTCATATGTCATTATTTTACACTTCCTAAAGATGTCCGCCGCTGTGAACAAGACTCAAATATGTATCAGAGGATATACAAGAAAGACCAAAATTTCGAAATTCACAGCCGCCTGTAGGACTACCTATATACAAGAAACATATATGTCTAAAGTAAAGCTAAGAAGGTGGAGCACACGTCCGAGAGACAGGGTCCCAGAGTGCAGGCAACAAAAACTTGCGTCCATTGTGACCTCCCACATTGTAACTAGCACCGGAGACAGGCTCCTTAAGCAATTTCCCAGCATAACCAGGGTAAGCGCCTTCGCCATAGATCCCCGCACACGCCGTGGCAGCTTCCAGAGGCGCACCAGCATCGCCTTGGTACCACGCATTGATGTAAGGGTCCGTGGCAGTGCCGGCCAGCATGTTAGCAATGTTGATGACCATCCCGTCCGCACCGATGTCACCATTAGGCGCCACTAGAGGCGAAGCTCCCAGAGGACCGAAACGAGGGAGAGCAAACGGCCATGCGCACTTGCCAGGGCACTGCGTCGCTGCGTTTCCTACCCAAGCATAAGGAAGCTGCTTCCCCTGGGAGAGGAGGAACGAGTGCGATGCGCAGGTGCTCATGCAGAAGCCGTCGACGTGCACATCGTCCGCTGTGAGCACAAGGTAGATCGCCTTGGAGTCCGCAGGGAAGGAGTTCACAGAATCGAGGACGAGGAACTCAATTTCCCACCGGGACAGCTTCGAGCCGAGCGTGTAGTCGATTTTCGGCATCTCCCCCGCCAATTTGACACTCGGTGCCACTCCCGAGTTGGCGAAATCCTTGTATGCGGCTGTCGTTTTCCACCAAGAGCGCACTGACGGCGCAACGGCGTCAGAGTCTTGGAAAGATTCAAAGAAATCCAAAATTGTCGATCGCTGGCCGCTGCTGAAGCTCCCGTACCAGATGAGGTACACATTTAAGCTCGACGGGCCAGTTAGCAACGGCCCGCTGTGGTATCGTAAGTCAAAAGTCTCGCGCACCGATTCCACATCTTCGACTCCCGTATCAACCTCCTCCGGAACGTCCAGAATGGAGAACATCGGGCTCTTAACATCACAATCGGGCTCTATCGGCGACTCGAGAACAGAGAACAGAGGATTACTCCTCGCCGACACGGAGAAAACGAAGAACATCAAGAACGCCGCAACCAGCATGCTTGTAGCCGCCATTCCAACAATTCAATACAAACAGCTACGTACTACACACAGATTTCACCACGACAGTACTTTCTTGCAGAAACACAAAGAAATTTGCGCTTCCCCGTACGTCAACGTACAAACACTCGAACAAAAAAAGTTGACACTCCCACTCAAACGACCAAAACCTCGGACAATTCTTCACTGGACCCCACGGCAGTTCAATCAAGAACCACTACAAAAGTCCTCTACAACCAAATTCTCTTCACCAAACTAGAGAATTCCACCAAATTCTTCTCCAACTTCAAAATTCTCACACCACAATCAACAACACCAACACGCAACCAACTTCTTCACCACTAACTTTTCACAGACTAGAGAAGACCTTCAGAATCCGAAATTCTGGCCTAAAGTCGCACTGGCCCACTCCAGCATGCGCAACACTCCACTCCTCCAGAGGAAATTTTCCAAGTCTACTATGCAAATTCCCGGGTCAAGCTACTGATCGAGCAAGCCAGTCGAGCTTTGTGGCAAATGGCGATGGAGGGGAAGGGCAATATAGCCTCTCCCCACAGCGCGTTAGCATCCCCCCTGGCAGAGACCGGGTCTACCGACCTAGCTGGTAAAGTAGGTACCTACCAACCCACCTCCAGAGAGGTACCAATCAAGCTAGGAGTAGCCAGCCTGCCATAGGATCTTTCGATGACACGTTTCCACTGACATGGAGCCACTCATTTCTTTGACGTCTTTTAGGGCCTCTTTGCCAGCTTTTGGTATTTTTTACCCCTTTTTCTTTTCCTTTTTCTCTTTTTCTTTTTTAATTTCTTTTTCTTTTGGGAATTGGTGCTATACCGGTAATTTATGCCGTTGCAAATACATACGTTGGTACAACAGTACTTTACTGTGACTTCCTTCCTCAGGCTTATTGTTCTCATGGGAGCTTGTTACAGTGAGACAGGTTGTTGGGATTAGTGATTGGGAAACGTAAAGGTGGGGGGTCCAAGAACACACTAACTTACCGTAATCAGTCTGCATAATTGTTTGCAGACAGTTGCCAGACATGACCAGGAATTTTCCAAATTCAGGTACGCTTCATAATAAATTTTTAAGTACGAATAATAATGTGGATTAATTCAATCAATTTACAGCCACTGCATGCATGGGGGTAACAAATTTGATCAAATGATTTATATTCTCTGGTAAATTCTTCCAAATGTGTAGATTTCATCGTAAGGAAAAACTGTTTGGAAATCAGTGGCACGTTCACTGTTTTCATTTCTATTAACCCCAAAGCGTCAAACAGGACATAAAGTGTCCTCGCAGTTTTTTGGGAGGACAAAACTTACAGTTCAAGGCGTCAATTGAAAAAGTATTCTATAGATGTCTGGTAGATCTTCGAGAGTTCTTCCCAATGCCATCTTCCATTCAATAATCTGATGAATTCTCAATTTTTGGGACGCATTTGAATTTTAGGACTACCAAAAAACTAGTGCTGTGAGCCATGCCAAGTAAGCATTAGGGTTCATGAAGGAGTTTGGTAGTGTTGGGTGTTTTCTGTCCAAAAACTACAAATCGGAGCATCCAATTCACTTCAAATTTTTTTCCACTACTTGTACTTGAAAGATTTTGAGTTGCACCGAAGCGATTATCCAAAATATGTGCTCTCCTTTTGTATTTTTTTTTTGAAATTCAAGGATGTGGAAGTCACCACGTGGACATGCTTGTCTTACGTCATTCATGTGCGGCAAGGATTTGAAGTTTTTTCAATTTTCTCAAGTGGACTCGGTAGATTATGTTGCGGTCTAGAACTTTGTAGTTTATTGTTAGCACTATTTCAATGTCCACAGGTGAAACAACCCCGACATGAACTTTTGTGCCGAATCAGTGATTTTTTGTTGCACTGTACCATCCTAAACGGGAAGAAAAAAGCAACATGAAAGAGGATTTTACGGTTGATTTTTATTGACGACATACAGGTGCAAATGATCGATTGGATTGCATAGTCAGATGCATCTGGAAGTCCTCAGATGCTATCGAAGTAACATTTATATTTGAGCAACTCTTTTCAGTTCAATGCCTGCCTGGAAATTGGATGTCACTTTGGGGTTAAGTTAGTGTGCTCTGTGGCATTGCCACAGTCAAAAGAAAAATTATTTTTTCTAATTTTCTTACTCGTAAACTACTCTCATGAAATGTCCCGTTCATTTCCTGGGAGGCTTCTGCAGCGTAATGCCCAATTACGCGGGTTTTCCTGCGTAATCGGGCATTACGGATTTCTCATCCGACTTCGGTTTTTCATCCCCGATTCTCATCTTTTTTGCTCATGATTTATGCCGGTCAATGCCTCTCGTCATTGGGTGTTTTGGGGGAAAAAAGCGCCTCCTCGTCAGGCTCCGCCCTCCTCGTTGGCCCTTTTTTTTCCCAAAATGCCCTCCTCCTCGGGCATTGCCCTATACATAAAACTTCAAAATTTCATAACTTTCACATTATAGGTCAAAACGCTACGAAACAAAGTCCGTGCAACCTTCCTTGTCGAGGGCTTTTTGACAATACCAAGCACATGGGCGGGAGACACATGATCTAGGAGATCTCACCATATCAAACCAAAAAAATAAATAGCCTATCTTTAATCCCTAAAGGACCAAGGCCTTTTTTCTGCTGGAAAACACTCAAAACTGCCATACCTATAGCAAGGAGTAAAAAAAATTGAAACATTTTTTTTTTCCATATCTAACCATAGGATCTTACATCTAACTAGTATAAGAGTGTGTAGAAACAATTTCAGAAATTTTGACCGCTCAAATTGCAAGGTATCTGCGTTTAAAGTGGAAAAAACAATTTTTTCATCACATTGTGGGACTAGATTAGATTTTTTGACTTTGAATATTTTTAACTTAAAATTTTTGCACTATAGAGTTTTGAGCTTTAAATCTTTATAGTGGAGAATTGAGTTGAGAGTCTAGGTAAAAAAAATTCGAAAAAAAATTAATTATCATTCTTAAAAAAATTGTTAAGTAGAAGTAGGTATGAGATAGAAGGAAAATCTAAAATATTCATATATTTTAGATGGAATTAAAATGCACTCATTCCAATGGTGAGATTGTTCTAATAAGTAAATCAGATGATGCAAAAAAGAAATTGAAAAATTTGAAAAATTGCATTTAGAATTGAATCCTACAAGTTATTTTTTTCAAAAAAATGCTCTAACTGTCTGAAAAACAAGAATGTCCAGAACTTTCTCATAACATATCCAAATGAAACGAATCAAAGCATTGTAGATAGAAAAAAAATATAATCTGTGAGAAAAAATAATATTAAAAAGAAAATTCAAATTTTTTTCTATTTTTTGGGGCTGCCCGAGCTGCCTGCCGTCCCCTCGTTTGTGCTTATTTGGTCATAAATGTTGTTCCTGGGTACCGATTTTGAAAAGAATTATATTCCCACGAAGATAATCAACTTTTCTACCTCCAAAAAAAAATTCAAAAAATCAGGAAAAAATTTCAGTCCATGGGTACCTACCCAAAAACGCATTTATCCCCCAAAGGGACAATGATCCTTTAGGGGTTAATTCATTTCTATTTTTTAGTTGGTCTTATAAGATTGAATATTAGGGAATCTTTACTGGGACTCTATAGGGTAGCCTACTCTTGAAGTGACCTTTTAAAGTGTTGATTGGATTGGGGGGAAGCTAAACTCTTTGAAACAGTTTTTAGTAAAAAAATTTAGGAAGAAAAATGAAATTGGCATCAAATCCAAGTCATTTCATATTTTTTGGACTTTTTTGGAATTAGTTACAAATTCTTTAAGTTGAGATGCAGTAGTCACTAAAAAAGTTCACTTCCTAAAATGTACACTATTGGTACATTGAAGAAAGCAAAATATACCTCTATGTTAGTGGTCACTTTTAGAGCACACTATTTTATTTACACTTTAATGTATGGTTACACCCATACTATCCATTTTTCAAACAATGCAGTCTCATTAACTATATGTATCTAGTAAATATATAGCTAATAGATCAATTATAATTGATAAAGGAATGACTGGAATTGAATAATGCCTTGCTTTCTTTATTGTCCAACAATCTCTATTGTATTTTCAAAATTGCCATATGCCCTAGCTATCATGTTTAGAATACAAAATATGTACTATAAATATGGTAAGAAATGCATTGTTAGATTGAAAATTGAACAACTAACATCTTTCATTTGGATGCCATTTTAATATCTAAATCTTGTCATGCTCAAATATGCCACATGGCATCTAGATGAGTGGCCATCATTTTGTAATTTCTCATACATATAGGAGGTGCAATAAGAATCTAAATTGGAAGTGTCAAGTGTTGTTGGATTTGTCTCAACATGAATATGAACTTTTGCAACCCTTGCATACGTCACTCAATTCATGCACCTTGTATGTCTAATATACAAAATTGTCATGCTACAACCCAAATTGAACTTCTCAAATCTTTAACTCCTCTAATACCTAAATCCTTTCTTGAAGTTTTGCATATTTTTACTTATGTGTTTATAAATACATATTACTTTCATTGCAAAGAAGGAGATAAGGTAATTACATCCAATTTCAATCCTTTTTCAAAAACTCACCCCCACAAATTCTTGTCTACAATGTACTCTTAATATTGATGAAAGTCTAAAGTCAATTTTAAACACACTTAATTTTAGTACTTTGAATATCCATGGTTCATTCATATGGTGTCCAAAAAATGCATTCTAATCGAATCTAGGATCCCCTTTTAACTACCAACAAGACCCACAAAAAAATTCAATGTAATAATGAAAACCACATAACATTCAATAGCCTAAGAGGAGGGTTGTTTATTTCCTTCTTCAAGCAACCATCCTCAACAATATTCATCCACGAATGCAACACCAAATCTGAAGACTTGATGACCTAATGACCTAGTTATTACCATTCCAAGTTTTGAAGCAAGTCTACATTGAAGCAAGTCCAAATTTTGATCATTTTTAATGTACATGATTGTCATATCAAGGAATTACTTCAACATGTTATTCAACAACTTTGTTTGATAAGAGAATAGTAATAAATACCAATACAACAATTGTATTCTCCACGTTAGTTGAAATAAATCACATCAACCTCCAATTTAGTATATTTTGACAATTCATATCCTCTTAGCTATTGATGGACATAGAATATTCTACACCATTCCATCCAAGGAAAGGCAATCCTTCTCATTGCTACTGAATGTTATGCTTGCGAAATTGCTTATTTGGTTGATTTTAGGTGGAAGGTGGAAGCATCCAATACCAATAGTGTATCCAATGGCATCACTTTCTTCTACACATGGTAGTCATTTTAGAACTGAAATCCTAAAGGACCATTGTCCCTTCGAAGGACAAATGGGATTTTGGGCTGGTACCTACAAGCTGAAATTTTTTCCTAATTTTTTAAAACTTTTTTTGAAGATAGAAAAGTTGATAAGCTTCGAGAGAATACAGTTTTTTTTTCAATTGGTACCTAGGAACAAAAGTTATATCTAAATAAGCTCAAAACAAGGGATGAGGGGCAACAAAATTTAATTTAATTTAATTTTTGAATTGATTCTCCTCATAGATTATATTTTTGTCTATATAAAAAGCTTTGATTCATTCCATTTGGATTTGTTATAAGAAAGTTATGGACAATCTTTTTTTCTGGGCAATTAGAGCATCTTCTTGAAAAAAATAACTTGTAGGATTCATTTCTAAATGCAATTTTTGCAATTTTTCAATACAAAAAGTTTCACATGGTTTAGTTTTTTGGCTAGAACAATCTTATCTTTGGAATTGTTGCATTTTAATTCCATCTAAAAGATATTAATATTTTAGATTTTCTTTCTATCTCATACCTACTTCTACTTATCAATTTTTTTAAGAATGAAAATTAAGTTTTTTTGAATTTTTTTTCCGCGACTCTTGACTCAATTTTCCACTATAAAGATTTAAAGCTCAAAACTCTGTAGTGCAAAAAATTTAAGTTAAAAATGTTCAAAGTCGAAAAATCTAGTCCCACAATGTGCTGAAAAACTTATTTTTCCACTTTAAACGCAAATATCTTGCAATCTATGCAACCAAAAATTCTGAATTTTTTTCCACACATTCTCATACTAATTAGGTGTTATATCCTCTTGTTATATGTGAAAAGAAAAAAAAAATCAATTTACTTTTTGCTGTAGAAATGGCAATTTTGAGTGTTTTTTGGCAAAAAAAAAGGCCTTGGTCCTTTAGGGGTTAAATGTACATGATTGTCATATCAAGGAATTGCTTCAAAATGTTATTCAACAACTTTATTTAACCCTTAAAGGATGAAGGGGTGACCTAGAAATTGTCCCTTTTCATTATCATGTGAGTCATGGGCTTTAGAAATAACAAAAGCACTCATTGGAAGTCAAACTACTATAGAAGACTTCCCTTTTTACAACAAAATGCAAAGAATGAATGGTTGCACTTCTATCCTACTGCAAAGATTCCCTATCATCCATCGGATGCCAAACGTCCTCCTTGACATTTAAGGGTTAAGGAGAGAGTAGTGATGAATACCAATACAACAATGATATTCCCCTAGTTAGTTGAAATAAATCACATCAAAGTCCAATTTAGTATATTTTGACAATTCTTGACATGTATCCTCTTAGCTATTGATGGGCATAGAATATTCCACACCATTCCATCCAAAGAAAGGTAGTCCTTCTCAGTGCTACTGAATGTTATGCATGCCGAATTGCTTATTTGATTGATTTTAGGTGTAAGGTGGGAGCATCCAAAACCAATAGTGTACCCAATGACATCACTTTCTTCTACACATGGTAGTCATTTTAAAACTTAAATGTAGATACACCATAGATAGCTTATTTTTTGTTGACCAAAATAATAAGTTAATCCATAATCTACCTACATTTAGGTTCTAAAATCATTGCCTTACCTAAAAAGTGATACCATTAGGTACAATGTTGATTTTGGGTGCTCCTACCATGGTTGCCTTAACTTATACAAAGACAACCCCTGCCGCAAATTGCGGCCTGGGTCCAGAACAAATTGCACTGAATTATCCTTAGCTAGCTAGGAAGAGGCTACTTACACTCAACCATGGTCGCCATCAAACCCAGCGTGCCTACCCCCACGCAAGTGGGGTTAAGCTAGTTTGGAGGAACTTTCTGGACTTCGAGTGGTACAGTAACTAAAGACATGGCTGAGGTAACTTACTTATTGAATGCTGCTAGGCGGTGGACGACTTCAACGAGTGAGATCCGTGTGAACTGGCGGCAAATTTAACACAGAAACTTCACCGCCCTACGGGTGCATGAAAAAAGAAAAAAAAGAAAAAAGAAAAAAGAAAAAAAGCTATTTTATGCTTGATTTATTTATCTTGTACACAACTCCAAGCTAATTTGGAACCTCTCATTGCAAATATGAATTCAAAATTTGTAAATTTTGACATTCGCAAAATATTAAAAAAAATTAGCATTTTTCTGAAGGGCCAAACAAGGGGGTCGTTTCACCCTAGCCCACGGTGATTCTAATGTGGTTTTTTAAGTCCCCAAGGTTTTTGACTATGTTGTCACCAAGAATGCTCTAAAAATGTCATTTTGGGTACAAATTTTAGAAAAAACATCAAGGTCTTGTAGTACACTAGTTTGAGAAGATGTGGAAAATTTTTCTGAAATTTCCATCACGTACATTGTAAGATATTAGTGTTCAAAGTGACAAAAATCTTTTTTTTGGCCCTCCCAAAAAACGGGCAGTTGTACTTCACAAGGTTACATTTGTATTAAAAAAATGTCTTAAATGGTGGTGCTTATTTGGATTCATTCTTCAAGGGAAGTTGGATACGTGCTTGAAATTTTTTAAGTCATTTGGAATTGAACAAGATATAGGGAAAAAAATAGCAAGTAGAAAGAAATAGAGAATGATTCAAAATACTAAATTGTTGACAATTTAGTTATGGAATTGAAAAAAAACAATTCGAATGATTGTAATATTGTAATAAACAATCTACATCCTATGATTTTTTTTTTCAAAAAAATATTGAAAATTGAGTTAAATAACGGACTTCAAAGTTTATTTTAGAATAGATAATCCATAACTACCTGCAAGCTAAAACTCCTCATAATGTTCATCTCATAAATCAAAATGGAATGACTCAAACCTTTCCACATAGATATAAATCTTGAAAACCAACTTCAAATTTTTATTTCTTAAAAAAGTGATTTTTTAAGAAGTTTTTTGGAGCTACCTAGGCTGCCCTTAGATTGTTGAAAATTACTTATCATACAATAACTTTTTAACCGTGCAATCAAAGGTTATGAAAATTGTTGCATATGAAAGCTACTTCTTGAGTACATGTGTGAAAATTCAAAGGAAAAAAATCCATTCATAGTGAGCTGTTCAAAATCACTATGTTGTCAAAAAATGTTATTTAGTCCTTCAAGGGTTAACTCATAAACGAAGTTGATGTTGATTTTTGGCCGATGAATGACAAGAAATCCTAATATGTGGGACAAAGGTGCAAATATTCATCCTCCAAATTTTGTGCGGAGGTCTTCTACAATAGTTTGACTTTTATTTAGTACTTTGGGATTTTCTTAAACAAATATTTCACTTGATACCAAAATGGATGATTTCCATGGGTATTAGTTCATTCTTTAAGGATTTATCTTTTGGGAGAAGTAGCCAACTATTTCTTCAATACTCATGTGATAAACTTGGTGATATCTATATCAAATCTAGGTGATACCTAGATAACTATTTGACCTCCCTAAAATGAAAATTTCCTTCACAATAAAATCCCAATGTCTTTTGGCTCTAGGAAATTGGCAAAAAATTATACACAAAAAACAACATTGAGTAGTCTATGGCTTCTCTCATTTAATAAACACCTCCAAGCCCATTGCGAATTGTCCTCTCAAACTATCTAATTATAATTTGCCTTCATTGACAAATCAAAATTGCAAATTTGACCAAAATATTGAAAAATTGGAAAGAAGATTTGGACTTTAAGAAATGAATTATAGTTCCTAAATACCCTATACAAAATAAACAAAACTTGTTGTTTAATCCTTGAGAGCCTCAGTATTTGTTGTGTGGATTGTGAATGTTTTCAAAGAGTCCACAAAGAGCTATTGTGAAGAAAATTTCAAATTAATTGTTGTGGTTATATCTATCAATATAAGATAGACTTAAATTTATAGAAATATTCAAACTAAAAACAATTAATTGAAAGTGCATTTACAAAATATTCTACTTTGACTATAAAATTGTAACATTGATGACAATTTTTGACAAACTAGTAGAGATTGATAGACAATGCAAAAATCTCATCTAATAAAAAAAATATAAGATTATCATTCCAATATAAATTTGAAAGGCAAAATTGAGCTCAAATTGGTGTTTTTACCACACGACATCCCCTTGGCATTCTAAAAGTTTAGATCTCCTTCACTTGGATGTACTTCATCCTCTTCAATCAACTCCTACACTAAATAGTCTAAAATTAGGTTGCCCATCACTAATTTCTCGACATTTTACACTATAAAAATACTTATGCGTGTATTTTCACAAGGATGTAATAATTTTCATCAACCCCAAACCATGTGTGTGGCATGCTGAGTTGGTGCATCAATTTGAAGCCCTAGTTGAGAGTTGCATGCACCTCCATGTGGACAAGCGGCAAGTCTTGAGTTATTTTTTGGGGGTAATGCAACCCAATTGTTAAAACACCATAATTTCACTAAAGTAGTTTACTCTAAAAGTGGCTATGCACTAAAAGTGATCATGACATACATGTACATTTCTCTCTCTTCAATGTACCAACAATGTACATTCGAAGAGGTGGTCACTTTCAGTGACCACTTTGTTTCAACTTCAAAAAATTAAGAACTACTTCCTTGAAGGTTCCCCAAAAAATGAAACGATTTGGGTTAGATATTGATTACCTTTTTCCTTCCTATGAAAATTTAAAGATAATTGTTTCAAAGAGTTTTACTTCCCCCCAAAGGCAATCACTCTTAAGGGGTCAAATCATGAGCAGCTTAAGGTAACTCTATCTATGACAAGCAAAATGAGAGGGCGCCCTTCGTAGGCAAAATTATCCTAGTAGTGCACATTTAAGAATTAGAATGTACACCATTAGTCTAATTTTACCTATGATGGATTCCCTCCAATTCTAGGTGTCATTACTTTACCTTACCTTACTAGAATCATGTTGAGATGTTTTTTTTTACTTACCCAAAAGAAACCAAACAAGATTTCATTGCCAAAGATGTTGAATTGGAATGTACACCATTAGTCTAATTTTGCCTACGAAGGGCGCCCTCTCATTCTAGGTGTCATTATCTTACCTTAATCATGTTGAGATTTTTTTTTAAAATTTATTTATTTATTTCTTCTTTCTTTCTTTCTACACAAATGAAACCAAACAAGGTTTCATTGCAAAAAGATGCTGAGAGATGCTTTGGGGGTATGCTTGTCTTGCCTTCCAAGTTACACCTTCCACCTTCCAAGCAAATGGAGCAGTACGCACTACTGACTTCTGGTATAACTCCTAATCATTTCGGTGATGTCACAAAACCCCTCACGGTACTTACACACAACTCCGTGTTGCCATGCACACCGATAAAATTCAAGACTCGGGCCTGACAACAGGCCAGGCCTCAGAGATTCAGAGGACGGAAGGGAGAGCATGCGATATCAGGAATGAATGAATGAATGAAGTCACTATTCATAATTAACTACTCAGTACACTCACGGTCAGTACTGACTCGAGTGATGGAGTAAGTAACTCTTTTGTCGATGGATGAAACTTCCGCGGACGCTGCCTACCGGTGGGCCTGGCCCGCCTGCGCTGCTGTGTACCTTCACCGACCACGCGTCAAGCGGCAGGACGCCAGGGAGGTGGACGCCATGTAAGCTTATCCTAGCCAATCCAGACTCCTATCAGTTTGACTGTATTATTATTATTATTAGAGTGCATTCCGTTTGTTTGTTTGTTTGTTTTTTCATAAATGAAACGAAATTTTATTGCAAAATTAGGGCCTCCTTACAGGCGATCAGGGTGGATTGACCCCCTCGCTCGGGCCAGGGTGAATTGACCCCCTCATTGCCCCTCTAGGGCAAACCCTGGAATTTTTTATTTGCAAGGTTTAATTTTTTTTTGAAATTCTGAATTCATATTTGCAATCAGAGGCCCCAAATTACTCTATGGTTATGCAAGAATCACCAAAAAAATTGGCACAACATAGGGGGCTTTTTTTTCAAACCAACGTTGATTGGGGCAATGAGGGGGTCAATTCTCCCTGTGCCCTCGCTCGGCCTTACCGGGGTGCAAGTAAAAAAAATGCCCCCTATTTTGGGCCATTCTAGGGTATACTCTTGATTTCACTTAGCTAATTGGGGGTCTCTGATCGCAAAAATGAATTCAAAATTTGCAAAAAAATTCATGTGCAGAAATAAATAATTCCAGGGTTTGCCCACAGGGTCGAGTAAGGGGGTCAGTTCAGGGTAAATTGACCCCCTCATTTCCCTGTTTTACCCTTAGGAAAAACATTGTGGAATTTTTTATTTGCAATCAGATGAGAAAATTTGCAAATTCTGAATTCAAATTTGCAATCAATGGCCCCAAATTAGCTAGGGAATGTGTAAAGATTAGAAAAATCACAACAAAATTTTTGGGGGCTTTTTTTCACAATAACCCTTGGACGGGGCAATGAAGGGGTCAATTCACCCCTAGCCTCCTTACATGCTCGCCGGGTAGGCAAGTTTATAGATAATTCTAGATAGAAAACAAAAGTAGTTCCATCAATTGTCTTGAAGTTTCAATGATGTCGGTAGCTAATCTCATTGGTGGAGATTAGAAAATCTAACACATGGGGATTTTTTTATTGTATCGTCTCCCACCTACCGAGCCCATGTGAAAGTATAATGGCTATTTTTCCCTGTAGCACCCGTTGTGCAATTCCCTCGATGACCAATACATGTAAGGAGGCCCTTAGGACTGGAGTAAAGAAATACAAAACTTATGCAACGAAAGAAATAGGGGCAATTTTATACATTTATCCTTGGATTGGGGTAATAAAGGGGGTCAATCGGTCAATCTTCCTTGGTTCATGAAAGAGCAACACTTTTTTAGAGGGTCCAAGATGACCCTAAACTACACTAAAAAGGGTATTTAGTGTTGGATTACATTTAGTGTAATTACCACCCTACTTGACCCTACACTAAATGTCAATGCGCCGCCATTGTGTTGTCTTTACTTTTGTCATCTCCTTCCTTGAACTTCTTCCCTAGACTTCCTTTGCAATCTGCTTTTGCGACCTTACCTTATATGTTGCCTTTTGGGCCTCTTTTCCATTCCGACTTGGTTACCTTACCTACAACTTGGCTTCTTCTCCTCTGTTGCTATCCCACTTCTCTGCACTTACAATTCCTTGAGTGAGTGAATTTTTTTGTGTGTGTGTGTGGGGTTATACTCCCACATTCCCGCCTCCTGTGAGCAGTTTGAATCTCCTGCCTATTCCTGCTCCCGCTTGCTCTATTGCTCCTTGTTGCGGCAATTTCGGCTTCATCCAGGTTTGTTTTCCCCTATTCATTGATCCGTCGACCTTTTTCTTTCCAAATTCTTTTTTTACCTTCTAACACTAAATGTAAACCTCTTCATATTTCAGATTTATCATAGATTACTTTTAGCGTTAGAAATTACATTTAGTGTTATTTACTTTAGTAGGGTAAATGATATTTAGTGTCATGGTTCACAAATAGTGTTGCCAATACTAAATACCCTTTTTAGTGTACTCGGGGATGATGATAAGATACCCAAACTGAATGCAGTGGTTGCGGGTTCAATCCTTAGTGGTGACAAGGTCATTTACCTCTCCTCTAAATGGAAAATCCTTCCAATGTGGTTCTTGAACACGCTTCTTTAAAAATAAAGTAAAAAAGAAGAAAAGAAAGCAACTTGTTCAGCACCTGGCTGGCGGCGGCTCAGTCAACTGGTCGGTCCTGTTCGACCAGATTCTCACACAAGAGAAAAAGAAAGCATCGATCCCCTATTTCCGTCAGTCACTGTAGTCTTTTACTTACAGGAGCCCCAGCCATCATTTCACAGAATTATACAATGCAGCTTGTATTTCTGAAAGAATCCAATCTCAAAGGCCTGGAATCACAGCCCTCCAAAAGAAGACTGACCCGCGTGCATCGATGGCCAGGATCTCTTTGCAAGCCTCTTATCCTCAAACCCTATTTCTGGATCAGCCTACGTGCTGTAGAATACGTCGTCTGTATTATTATTATTATTATTATTATTATTGTCGTCGTCCAGGCAATTGTAGATACCTAGGTGAACCTCTATTTCAGGGTGTCAACCGGTTATGTCAGCGTCTCGTATAGGAATGGCGGCGGCTGCTGTGTGTGCCGATACCTACGTGAAATTAGAGCGGGTATCGTTCTGCGGGGGGTTGTCTCTCCGGGTATGATTGGTCCAGGAGTCAATGGTGATTCTCTGTCGAATTTAATGCTGGGGGTGCTCCAGAGTCAAGGGCTCTGTTGCACCTCCGCGCCGAGCTTCTTTTGTTTCTATTCAGTATCCAGTAGTATCCAGTGATGTGTACGGTAGTCTCGTGGAAAAATCAATCCTACTGACGCGTCCAAATTTTTTTGCTTGTTTTTCCTCTTCCGCGTACCTTTTTTTAAGTTACGGTTAGGAAGTATTTGTTGACAGAGATTAAGATTAATTCTCTATACTCTTCACGCGCGGGGGACGGAGTGCGGCCGCCACTTGTGCACTGAGCCGCACTTGCTGCGAATGAGCTTTGGCGGTTGATGATGTCCGGGCCGCATTATTTGCTTGCGCACACTGTGCACATCACGATGTTGGTTATAATTTTCTTGTGTATCAGTTAATTATGTGGCAGTTACCTGCTGCCTCGCATCAACGAATGTGGCGAATAAGTTAAGCTACGTGGGAGAGTGACCGAACATTTTGTCTTAATTAATTGACCCTACGCATCAATGAATTGTTGTCATAAAGGTGATCGAGAGATTTTTCTTCTCTTACTAACGAAAGTGCACACGAATGGCTGGAGCCACACGTGATAAGAAAAGAAGTTCCGGAGTACATGATTTGTGGATTTTAAGTTAATTTGGACGCTCCGAGCGTGTGATTTCGGTGTTGAGTGCGAATTTCGTCTCCAAATTTCGTCAATGCTCTTTCGACATTGGACTCTGATCCATTAGTGAGCAGCATCTGTCAGTCGATCTGTGGCTCGCTGCACATGTTTCTTGCTCGTTTGTCCACAGTTTGAACCGATCCGGTGAAGCTCCACAAGTTTATGCTATTAGTATATTAAGCTAGTGGCTAAAGTTCTTGCTCCCTTTGTGATAGTATGAGATGGAGAAATAGGGGTGTGTTTACACATTTACAATTAATTGTTGCTAGCTTTGGATCTAGCTGCTCGGGTACTGGAGACCAGAATGCCTGATCGCACATCGCAGCTGTCCTATGGACAATATTAGTGATAACCTTACTATGCAAGAATAATGTGTAAATTTGGCCGCTTACTTAATAAGTATTGTGGGGCTTCGCGTCAGCAGGATATGAATGCGCGCATCTTCGTGCACTGAACAGCCGAAGTTACTTATTAGGTTTCCTAGTTAGTGTAAACGTACAATATGAGAAAATGTATTGCTATTCCTTTACATGCTTGCCACGAAATTGAATACTCAATTTAGCTAGGAAGTGGTACAGTACAGAGATGTGGCATCAAGTGCGCTCGGGGAGACTGTACTCGCTGTTCCTAATTCGGAGAGAAACTAAAGTAAGAAAGCTGAAGTTCTTATAAGCAAAACTGCCATGTCTTCGAACTTTCAGCTCAGGCTCCTGTGCTGCGAAGGAACTCACATCTCCGAACTTTCTTTTTTCTTTTTTCTTTTTCTGGCGATGATTTGTTGATTCGTGGAAACTGAGTATAGATTGTGAATTGTGGTCAGAGAGTGTTGTCAAATCCTAAGTAAATGGTTCACTTCACTCACAAGTATCAGATCTTACTACCAGGAAGGGCAGTGATCGTGGCTGTAGAATTCATGAGCAATTCTTATTGTACAGTCGGGTACCATAAAGTTACGAACTTTTTTTCATTCCTGCCAACTTGCTACCAACTTTGACACCCTCCTGAAGGCTCAAAATTTTTTTTTTTTTTCATGAATTGTTTTTCAAGTGCATACCTATGTTAACAACATCTGTGCCAAATTTAAAGGCCAAAAGATTCACCAAAAAAAAGATATTGAAAGTCTACCAACATGTGTAGTTGTAGACTTTCAGTTCTCCCAACTTTGCCACCTTCTCAAGGATTGAATTTTTTTTCTTTTGCCATGAAATTTTTGTTATGAGATCACCTCTACATTGATAATGTGTGTGCCAAATTTCATGTTCAAAATATTTACCCCCAAAAAGATATATGATATGTACTTACATGTATTTTTGTAAGGGAGAGTTTCAATATTGCCAATTTTGACATCCCCCCAAGGATTAAATTTTTTTGTTTTGCCATGATTTTTTTTAAAGAGATTGAATCTATGTTGATAACATATACGCCAAATTTCAAGTTCAAAAGATTCACACAAAAAAAGATATTCGAAATCTACCAATATGTTTATAGAAGTTGGCAATAGTTAAATTGTCCCTTTCAATGACACATGTTGGTAGATTTCGAATATCTTTTTTTGTGTAAATCTTTTTACCTTGAAGTTTGAACCAAATGTTATTAACATAGAGTTGATCTCATAACAAAAATTTCATGGCAAAAGAAAAAAAATTCACTCCTAGGGAGGGTGTCAAAGTTGGCAGCAGTGAATGTTTTTTCACATCTACACACATTGGTAGAATTCAAATATCTATTTTTGTGTAAGTCTTTTAGCCTTGAAATTTTTCACAAATGTTATTAACACATATATGCTCTTGCCAAAAAATTCATGGATAAAAAAACAATTTTTGAGCCCTCGGGAGGGTGTCAAAGTTGGCAGTAGTGGTATGTTTTGTAAAGTTTTTGAAAAAGTTTGTAACTTTATGGTACCCAAGTGTACTGTACATACAAGAGTGGCTAGATTATCAGTTGAATGACGGATTTTTCTGTCATTGATTTTTGGGTGAAAACCTTTCATCAGGCTTGTTTGAAAATTTCATCATTACATTGATTTACCCAATTAGTGCGTGCAATACCAAATTACTAAAATCACACTATATTAGTGCAAGATGAAATATTATTATATAGTACTAATCTTTATATTATTTTTGGATGACCCAAATTTTGCACTCTCACTAATAGGAAAAAGTACACTTTGTAAATGTATTTAAAACGATCTATGTCATGCAAAGTTGGTGGTCATGATTTGTTTACGCCCTTAGTATGTTGTGTTAAGGTGATGGTTTTGATTTTCCAAATGTTCATCACCAAGACCTCATTTGAGTGTGTCGGTGGAAGAATCTCCTTGTTGATGGAGAGAACATAGCATTGTTTGGAGTTCTCAAGGCTTGTTTACACCAAAAAACTTTGGGTTGGAGCCCAAAGAATTGGAGTGTTTTGATTGGAACTTTGGGTTGGTACAATAGCTATCTTCCAATCAAAACACTCTAGTTCTTTGGGCTCCAATCCAAAGTTCTTTGGGTATAAATAGGCCCTCAGTTCTAGTGTGCAATATGTGAAATGTGACCTTCAAAAATTGAAGAAACATCCCACCTTAGGGATGACATCAAGGCAAGCATTTTCAAAAAAATATATGAAAAAATGTTGAGTTTGAAGTATTAAAAATCAGATGTGAAATTTCAAGTTTTCTCAATTTATTAAACGTAATACTAAATTCTAAATTTAGAATACAAATTATAGAATAAGAGTTGTAGCACCACTAATTCCTCCGAAAGAATTAAAAAAATTCCGGCTTAGCTTCAATAAGATCTCTCTTTTTAGTGTACACAATGCATTGTGATGAAGCACTCTTTTGGTATAGAATAGTATACATGGAATATGTGGTAATATTTTTTAATATTTTCTTTTGAAGTTAAGTAATTTTGGTAATTACAAGCTTTAGAAAATTATTGCACTCAACTTCATAATCATTGTAAAATTGCTAAGGTAATTTTTGAATTTTATTGAAGTAGTACTAGGTACAAGGATGCTAGCGTGTGAGCTTGGAGCCGTGAGCCTATGAGCGTGGAGTGTGGAGCAAGTGAGCCTAGAGCCTGGAAAAAAAAATTCCCATTTTTTTCCAAAAAAACGATTTTTTGCTAAATTTTTTCCCAAAGTTTAATTTTTTATTGCTATTAATGATAAATTTGGGACCTATAATCGTGTATCCTATGACCGTGGATTAAAAAATATTTTATGTGGTGCTTGAATTCTTTATAGTAGAAAGAATCCACCAGATAGTGAGATTGAGAGTCATTTCTTATGGAGGCTAAGGTTTTAGGGTATCTTTAGCTTCCAATAAAATGGGGAAGTGTGGTGGTGACCACGGCGGTGTCTCCAAAAATAAGGGTAAAAGGATGAGGGATCAATTTGAGAGCGGGCCCTACAAGAGAAAGGGGTGTTTTAAGTAGTGTCCTAGACATCATGTCTTTTAAGTAATGTCTTTTAAGTAAGGTTTTAAGTAAAATTTTACCAAAAAGATTGTCTTTTTAGTAAAATTTTACTTAAAACCTTACTTAAAAGACATTACTTAAAAGACGTGATGTCTAGGACACTACTTAAAACACCCCTTTCTCTTGTAGTGGGGAGTCATTTCTCATTGAGGCGTAGGAATTTAGGAAACCTTAGCCCCCCAAAAAATTAGAAAAGTGAGGTGGTTCCTTCGCGGTGTTGTCTAAAAAAATATAGAAGAAAAAATGAGGGGTCAAGCTGAGAGTGGTAGTCATTTCTCATTCAGACTAAGCTTCAAGGTTTAGGGTCCGAATGGTTTTATAGTGGTGTGTTCCAGAATACCAATCATTATGGGACATATGAATTGGAACCCTGGAACATTGGTCTTCTCCATTTTCGGCACTCATCAGCACTCTATGCTCATGTACTAGCATTGTTGCGTGCAACATATTCCATACCAATTTTACTTGGTTACATGAGATGCTATTAGATGACTGAGTTCAAATGAGCATACATCTACAAAACCAATGGGAAGTCCACTATCACAATTCAGTGCATCCATTGGGCCAATGACAATTAATTGTGATTGGAGCTTTCCATTGGCTATGTAGTTTTAATGCGGTAAAATATACATAATTCAAATCAATGTCATCATCTTACAAACTTAGCCATGTGTTTATCATTATTGCATAGATTGTTAGGGTGACATGATTATTTTAAATCATAGTGGTAGGCATGTCACTTGCATCTTCAAGTGCATTCCTTCATATGATTTTATATGATTTATAAAAAACTATGAGGTGCATTTTGTGGGTTCTATTAGGGTAATGTATTGGACAATTTGCATATTTTGCAAGACCTTGTAGAAAATAAAATAAATAGATAGTAAAAGATGGCCTGAATCTCAAAAGAAAAATGAAGAAAAGATAAAACAAGGGAGGGCTGTAATGAAGAAGAAGAGTGCAACTTAAAAATGAAGAGTATTACGGAGAAAAGGATCCATTGGAAATGGAAATGGAAATTAAATGAAAAAAGTATGCATCAAATCATTTCAATTGTAATATATAAAAATGAGTGCATTACAATTGAAGTACGTTGGAAAATGTGGCTATGCCTATTCTGGATTGTTTTTAAATTGTTTTTTTCAGACAGCATAGGCTGGTTCCTAGCAATGGGAACCAACTTGAAACGGCCCTCCTGAAGGATTGAATCCCATCTAATGCTAACCACCTAGTCCTTTATGTGTATTTAGATTTGCACAAGAACAACTTTGAATAAATTAGTAGATTCAATGAAAAGTTCAATGTCTTTTGGTCTTTGATCCAATTAACTTCAAATTTGTATAGTGGATAATAAACTAGACTACTTGTAGTTCATTTTGTTAGTTAATGTAAAAAACAAAAGAAATCACTTTCATCCCTAAAATTGAGTTTAAAGTAACATTTCTAAAGCGGACAAGTAGTTAAGGATAAAATGAAAAAAAATGGACTAAGCTTACATTAGAATTTTTTTCCCTTTGAACCCTTTTTAAAAGAAAAATTTAACTTTGAAAGTAAGACGTTCTTTCACTGCAATGGGAACAGGCCTGAAACAGCCCTTTCCTTGCCCCAAATCACATCTAATGATATTATGTGATAGAGCTAAGGTGGTTATGAGTTCAAACCCGGGCGTTGGTAGAGTGCTTACCAATTGGTGAGGGGACAAATGACCTAATTTTCATATAAGGACCTAAGAATTTTTTGAGGAAAGAAACATGTCGGTCCTTTATAGGGTCTACCTCCTAATGGAGGCATCAAAGGATAGAAGGGTGATTGCAAGAAAGGTCGGTCCTATGAGGCGTCACAATTGAAGAGACTGAGTTGCCATCAATCATAACTTTCGGAAAATGAAGCTGATGGACTTGAAATTTTTATTGAAGATGGCTAATTGAGAAATCATGAGATTCATTATTTTTCATAAATTTTGAAAAATAATTTTATAATTAAATGTCAATTTAGCCAATTTGTCACACTTTGTGGTTTAGGGTTTTTTAGTACTGTGGAGCATCCCAAAATTATGATGTTCACTTGAATTTTTTGTAGGCTATTTCTACACTAAATGAGCATGTGCTCACCAAAGGGCATTCAAAAAAACACAATTCTTTGTCCTCAACATCCATGCAAATAGGGTTCTCTTGCACATAGTGCTCTAAACATTCATGATGGTTTCAAGTTTTAGTTTTGGGTGAAATGTAATCACTATCAAGTCTTTACAAATGGCCAATTTTTAGTTTTTTTTATTCATGATTTCTAATTATTATTAATTTATTTATAATTTTATCTACTTTCTATAACAAACTGTCATTTTTTTCAAGTAGTACTGTTTCAGTATTATTAAGTACTCAAAAGTACTATTGGCTGTTGATTTTTCAGATCAATGGCTAAGATTGCTCCGTTTTGTAATACTCATAGTAATCGTAGTACTAAGCAGAAAAAATGCAGTTTTTGACCAAACGCTACCAAAATCGTTCGGTCTTTCTTGCAATCACCCAGAATTCACCATCTAAGTCCATGAGACTTGACAAAAATAAAATAGGACAATAAAGGTACTTATATGCTACATTTAAAACTATCCTCAAAACATAAAATGTCAAAGTCAATCTTGTAGGGACACATGGAAAGGTGTTTGTGGATTGTTTATAGGACATTTATGACTCCATTCTATGAGCAACTTTGTAATTTCAAATCACAAAACTTCTAAAATAAATTCAAAAATTACAATTTTAATTATAAAATTATAATTCAACTTTGGTTTAATTTGGGAAACAAGCACACACCTTTGAAAAATATGTGCCCCTCTTGGAGTTGGACTACCTTATCTATTTTTTCTCTCACTCTTGTACTACCTTATCCATCAATCTTCAAAAGTTGTTTTTTGTCACAATGCACTACCTAGCACCAGAGTTGCATTGTGCGAGCCTAGGAGCAAGAGCCTGTGAGCTTGTGAGCTCGTGAGCAGGAAGTTTTTGTGATGGAAAAACATGTGCAAGAATTCATATTTGATGAAAAAATCTACGATGAACCTATGACCGTGGACTTTGGGACAATTGAAGTTCTATGACCGTGGATTTAGAAAACATTTGAAGCTATATAAGTTTAGGGTCATTTTTGGACATTTAGAGGCACTTCCATTTTTGTTTGAGAACATGTCCAATATAAACCGGCAAAGTACGTAGGTCATGGTACTTGACGATGACGATGTGAAATCAAATGAGTTGATCTTGAATGTGTCAGTGGTTGACATTATGGACAATTTGGGGAGTTTAGCACCGAATTGCTATATTGAAGTCATGGACTTCATTAAAAAAGTATGCCTAAACTTCAAGTTCAGTCACTACAAGGAAATGGGGGTAAATGTAACCATAGAAGAATGACTACTTCTCCGAAACGACTTGAATATGACTCGTGTTCCGTAATTGCACCAAGGGTTTGGGGTAGTCATCGTTAGAGTCAATTCAGAGTCACATTCACGACTACAAGATGATGACTTAGCGGCAAGGAGTCTTCATCCACATTTTTACATCCGGAACATGCTGTCTTTATCTAGTCCCGCAATGTGCTGAAAAACTTGTTTTTTCCACTTTAAATGCAAATATCTTGCAATCTATGCGGTAAAAAATTCTGAAATTTTTTCCACACTTTTAAATACTAGTTGGGTGTAAGATCCTACGGTTAGATGTCAAAGAAAAACATTTTAAATTCTTTTTTACTCTTTGCTACAGAAATGGCAGTTTTCAGTGTTTCTTTGGTAGAAAAAAGGCCTTGCTCCTGTAGGAGTTAAAATGATGCACTCTTGGAGACTTTTGATTTTTTTCAAAAAAAACTAAAAAACTAAAGTTACATTGACAATGCAAAGGCCAAAAAATAAAATTTAGATGACCTTTAGCACCTCTAAGAGATAAAAAAACAATTTTTGGTTCTAATTTTTATAGAACTAGGTTGATAACTTTCACAATGTCTATGTTTCATCCATTGGTTTTTGTTCACAACATTGTTAAACTTCCAATTTGGACTTAATCAATTCCATTATGAAGGCCATAGTCAAAAGTGAGTAAACTATGTGATTGTATTTTGACTACAATTTACTCTAAGGTGACTACATAATGACTTCCGTGTCACTACTCTACTATTTTGATTGTGATTTATTCTAACACAACTACATAATGACTTCCACATCACTACTCTACTATTGCATCAACATTTTACAAATCCCACATGGTTTGTCTTGCCTCCTACCACCTCACTTGTATAAAAGACTTGTTATTGGAACTCTTTGTATTGACACACTAAATGGCTTGAAAATCCATTTGACACATATGCAAAATATAGTGTATTGTGTATCATGTATTTGTATATGATGTATGAATCATGTATTTGTATATGGTGTATGAATCATGTATTTGTGTATGGTGTTTGGTATATGGTGTACTCATTTTGTACATTTCACCACAACTTGAAAATAATCTTCAAATCTTTTAGATATTAGAAAATAATATTCACATTTCCTAGATTTTAGAATACAATCTTAGATTTTAGAAAAAAAAATATTTAAATTTCCTAGAATTCAGAATATAATCCTAGATTTCAAAAAATAATATTCACATTTCCTAGATTTTAGAATACAATCCTAGATTTTAGAAGAAAAATATTCACATTTCCTAGATTTCAAAATATAATCCTAGATTTCAAAAAATAATATTCAAATTTCCTAGATTTCAAAATATAATCCTAGACACTACAAGAGAAAGGGGTGTTTTAAGTAGTGTCATAGATATCACGTCTTTTAAGTAATGTCTTTTAAGTAAGGTTTTAAGTAAAATTTTACTAAAAAGATTGTCTTTTTAGTAAAATTTTACTTAAAACCTTACTTAAAAGACATGATGTCTAGGACACTACTTAAAACACCCCTTTCTCTTGTAGTGAGATTTCAGAAAAGGATTAAAAAAAGGGGTCATTTGTGACTACAGGATGACTTCAGAATGACTGGCCACGTGGCAACATAGGAGTCATTTCCTTAAACTTCTTTTTTCTTTACCACTTTGGAAGTTTCATCCAAAATCCCATCCAAGCTCACAATGGATGGTGATAATACTATGGCAGTGATTTATAAAAATGACTAGTCCACTATGACTCCAAGGGCCAAAATCACAATGCAGTCATTTTTGTCCACAATGACTCCTATGTAGTCATTCTTTGCAGTCATTTATAAAGTGTTTTTCTTGTAGTGAGTTTATAACTTCAATTTTTTTTGGGAACAAGTTGTTTCATCTAATTTTCTAATAACATGAACAATCACTTGATTGTAGATGAATGCAGGAAAAGCTCACTCGTTTGATGGTAGGGTTAGCCGGGAACCTTTGGTGGATCTAATTATTTTTTACTATCAAGAGAACCTTCCCATGCCACTCATCTCTGAAAAGTACGATCCATCATGGAACTCGGACCCAACTTGTGCGGGAATGCAAAATGCATTTCACTTTGCCGAGAAGAACTTACAAGATAATGGTTGCATTCTTGTATTTCACTCGTATAGCCTTCAGTCACGGCATATGTTTGTAGGATTGCGGAATGTTTTTAAGAAGTTGGTGATGAAGGAGTGTTTGGCATTCAACCAGTTGGACCTAGCGAGCAATGTCTCTGACATTGGCCTAGGCGGAAAGCGTCTGGACTTTGTGGAAGGTGAGGGGACTAGCATACCACGAGGTTGCAGACGTCATGGCGTCCCTTCACCTTCCGTTGAACAGTGTAGGTAAGATTTTGTGCATTGTGTGTGTAGGTGAAGGTGCAAAAGCGGGAGACAAGGACAAAAAAAGCACCCACAACAAAGAAAAAAGGCGAAGGACAATCTACAAAGAAGGTGAATTCATGACCACCTGTCAATCTATTTTGGGTGCTTGAAGGCTTCAAGTCAAATTTGAGTTGTTGGAAAGTCAACATGGAGTGAAGTAGTAGGTAGACCGTATATTAAAGTTGCAATGGAGTCACTTAGCAGTCATGGTCACAAAACAAGTGACGTTGGAGTCACACATAAGTTATGGACGTATGATGCGCACCTATTAGGGGAGTGTCATTAGCTTTGAATTGGGTTCAACCCTAAACTGGTCTTCTTTTTTTTGCTTTCAGAGTGCCTCCTACGTATCGAACATGCATGCTTGAGAGCCCTGATTCTTCGTAGAATATTCCACATAGTCTCCTTTAGTAGTGCCTAAACCCAATTTTTTCCTCCCTTAACATTTTTGGTAGCTCATAAATGTTTTCCACATAGGCTTCCTTTAGTAAGCGCCCACCTTCTTGCCCCCGGGCTGGCTTCAATAGCTCTATATTTTTTTCCATAGAGCCAACCTGCAAGAACTCCCCATTTTTTTCCTATTCTTATTTTGTAAAGACAATCTAGAGCACCTCCCATTTTTTGTTCACATCTCCAGACTTCAAGAGTTCCCTATTTCATTTCCATTTTTTTCCATATAGCGTAGCTTCCAAAACCGCTCCCTATTTTATAGTTTCAAATTAGATGTGTGAAAAGCAGTTGTGATGTATGTTTCTCTACTAATGCAATGAAGGCATAAGCCGCAGTCATTTGTATCCAGTACTCTCATTGTGTCCGCTCTGTTGTCTCCTTACTTTTGCAAGCCACTTTGAATCGTGGGTTTAGAAATCTTTTGATATCTGTACTTAGGTTGTCAACACCCATGTGGCTTTGCAATCGCACGGTAGTCGATGACTTCTAACCCACGTAGAAAAGTTGGTCTCTAGTGAAATTAGAGTCACGTTCAAGTCACGTAGAATTTGTTGTATACTTCTACAACAGTTCATATATGTCCATCTTCTAATATTTTTCTACTTTTTTAAGAAGTAGCAGATCAGTGTCTTGTTGCAGTTCAATCTCGGATCCGAAGTCTTTCTCATGAATCCGCGATCCATAAGACAGAAGGTGGCTGTGGGAAAATTAGGGGATTCGCAGGTGAACACAAATTCCACTTCCACCATATCCCCCCAGCATGGTATAAGGTGGACGTTCGTGAAATTTTGCACCTCGGAGTGGCACTCATGTATCCCCTTAAAGAAGTAGAGCAAGAATGCATTGAAGATGCAAAGGGGACCTCTACTATATGGGACCAGAAGTACATCAATCTTTTTCACTCAAATGGCCAACTGTAATTTACTTCCTTGTAAGATTCAAGGACTGTTGGAGTTTTTGGAACTTTTCGAAGTAAACTCGGGTATTGTAAATTTACGTTGTTATATAATGTAGCTATATGGCTTCAAAGCACTTAGAATACACTTTCATTCTCTCAATTTGTAGGATTGAAGGTCATGAATTGAATTTGCGCTTGACTTTCTGAGTTATATTGTGCATGAAATCCATCCGTGTGTCAATGTAATGGTGTAATGCAAGAGTTTCCAGGATGCATGCGACATGAGTTAGTGTTGTCTTTCTCAGTTTTGTAGTCTAGTCTTTGCGTACTGTTGTCGTGATTCTACATTCGATGTTGCCTTCAGAAATTAGTGATATGGAAGTCAAAATTGCTCTAGAGTCTAGAGTGTGCATATCCCGTCTGTCTGTGAACCTGCATATAAATTCCATTTGTCATTATAGTGACTGCGGGGCCACTCCCTCTCATAGAAGTCTCCAATCTGTCATTAGTCCACAACTCTGAACATTCTAGGGAATGACTTGAAATTCACTGCTCATACAAAATGGAATACAAAGTGCATGCTTGAATTGGCATTATAACTGATATGAAACTTAGAAATGACTCAGTTATAAGTTAAAACTCATAGAGTACTCGGTAATGACTTCTTTGAATTGAATTCTATAATTGGAGAATGATTGTCATTCTCTCAGATACCATAAATGCTCGCAATTCATCCACAACTTAAAAATGACTGCCAAATTTAGTTGACGTGGACATCCACGTTAGCCCCCCCAAATATTGTGGCAACTAAAAAATGACTTCAAAATGACTATTGACGTAGACATCCACGTTAGTTAAATTTGCCGTGAAAATGGACCTTGTCTGAACTTCTTCAAAAATTTCCCTCCCCACCTCAATAGTCACGTAGACTTAGTCATTTGTTCTTCATCCAAGGCAATCATCGATGGTGATAATACAATCGCAGTCATTTAATAAATGACTTGTCCACTATGACTCTAGAGCCCCAAGTCATTAATCTGTCATTCTTGTCCGGAATGACTGCTATGTAGTCATTTATCGCAGTCATTTATACCCCTAGTTTCTTGTAGTAATACTAGCAAGTGACATGCCTATTTTGGTTCTACACTCTTTTTTTTGGGGGGGGGGTGATTTGTATAATATTATGTCCTAAATCGCAACAATAAAAAAACAAAAAAACAATGAGTCCCAGGGTGATTGCAAGAAAGACTGGTCCTATGAGGCGTCACAATTGAAGTGACAGAATTGGTTTTGGCCGTAACTTTTGGATATTGAAGCCAATGAACTTGAAATTTTTATGGAAAATTTCTAACTCAGAAAACATGAGATTTGTTATTTTCAAAAAAATTGAAAAATAATTTTATAATTAAATATCAATTTAGCTCATTTGTCACACTTTGCGGTTTAGGAATTTTTAGTACTGTGAAGTATCCAAAAAACATGATGTTCACTTGACTTTTTTGTGGCCTATTCCCACACTAGATGGGCATATGCCCACCAAAAGGAATTAAAAAAACACAATTATTTGTCCTCAACATGCATGCAAATAGGGGTCCCTTGTGCATAGCACTCCAAACTTTCATGATGGTTTCAACTTCTAGTTTTTAGTGAAATGTAATCACTATCAAGTCTTTATAAATGACCAATTTATAGTTTTTTTTTATTCATGATTTTCTAATTTTTATTAGTTTATACTTAATTTTATCTACTTTCTGTGACAAACTGTCATTTTTTTTAAGTAGTACTGTTTTAGTATTATAAAGTACTCAAAAGTACTATTAGCCGTTGATTTTTCAGATCAACGGCTGAGATTGCTCTATTTTGTAGTATTCTTAGTACTCCTAGTACTGGGTAGAAAAAATGTAGTTTTTGACCAAACTCTACCAAAATCGTTTGGTCTTTCTTGCAATCACCCTCCAAATGACGAATTGGGAGCTCACAAAAGATCAAGAGCTGATCCGATTTGTTGGTATAATGCAAATATCCTCTTGGAGGATTTCGATCACTACAAAAAAAAGGATGTTTAAAATGTGTTTTTAAGTATAGTCCTAGATATAAGATATTAAGTATTGACCTTTATGTAGATTTTTAGTAAAAATTTATTGAAAATACATGTGTTTCTAGTAAATTTTTACTAAAAATCTACTTAAAGGTCACTACTTAATATCTTATCTCTAGAACTATACTTAAAAACATACTTAAAACACACCTTTCTCTTGTAGTGGATCTAGATGCCCTTGGCCTCGTCCTGGTGGATAAACACAATTGTGAATTTGACGCAATGTAAGCAAAGGAAGAAAAGGAGGTTGATATAGAAACCAACCGAGCACCTCAAGAGTATTGGTCAAACCTTGATCTTCGGAAGGAGGGTGCCGATTACCTCCAAGAAGCGAGAAACTCCTACGGAGATGCTAATGATGTAGAAGAGGAACTCTTTGATGGTCGTTGTCTAGAGTCCTTAGGGACCTGATCCTCATCGCAATCTTTCGCCTCTTCTTCCTCAAAATGAAGGCATTGCTAAAGTCCAACCTTTGTCATCCTCTTCAAAGAGCAACAATCCAAACGTAGCTAACTTTGATGATGATCTCTCCCTTGACAACAAAGACAACCCCACTCCAAGAAATGGCGGTGGAAATAGAAATGGCACAGGAAACGTGGAGAGCAATGTAGATTCGAATCATGAAGAATTTGTTGGCAATTGTGATGGCAATAGGGGGCCTAGGGGAGTGGATGCATCAGTTGGTAGCAATAGAGTCGTCCAAGGACACCACGGCAGAAACGTTGAAAATACAAAAATGGCACATCCAATTGCAAGAAATCAAACGATTATTAATGTGGCAAGGCGTTTTGATCCAGAATGTGTAGATCCCAATAAATTTTTTGCATTTATTGAACCACCAGAAGACCTTGTCTATGTACCCACACCGGTTGTAGGACATAGTATTGGTCTTGACCAGAATACACCAACGCCACGTTTCCTTAACCCATCTTCTTCCACAACTTTGAATGCCATCCACAGACCTTTTCAAGAAGGATTGGGATTGTTGAAGTGACACCTCGAAGCGTTTCACATGGTTCTACTAGTGCTAAACCCCCTACAGCCCCTTGATTCAATGAAGTTCATTACACAATGGGTCAGTATTAGCAAGATTGTGGAGGGATTGAAGGCCGTCATATTGGCAAAGCATCATCATTAAGGCCTCTCTCCTCAAAATAGGGGCAAAAAACCTAAACGTGGTGACCGAACCGTTCCTGAATACATATGTACCTGGACCTAGTTCGTCAACTCCAATGTTTGTTGTTCTTCAAGTTCAAAGCGGCCCAACTATAAATTCTGACGCAGAGGACCCTAGAACACAACGACACAAGAGGTTTAAGCACAAGGGTAGACATGGTCAAACAATTGTAGAGCTTTGAAATGAAAATTCAGAAGTCTAGGGCCATTGGACCACAGACAATGGTGATGGTGAAGGAAAGCATGACAACAGTGAAGGCACTGATAATGAGGATGATCTTAACTGTGATGAGGCACCAATAGGTTATGATATTGTCACTTAAGATGCTAATTTAGAAGGTCCGTGTACCCAAGAAGTCCACAAATCAAGTTGTTTCAATAATTGAGGTGCACCGATGGTCAGTCTTCAAGAGTTGAAGACACTTGTAGCAATTGGAAGAAAGATCTACGACAAGAAGAAATAATTTCTTAGATAACCAGTGAAAAAGATGATGTCCTTTGAAGTATAGATTCATTGTGTTGTTATTATACTCTGTAATGCATGAATTTTATAAACATTTTTGGTTTTCACAAACATTGAAGTCTATTAATATATTTGTAATATTTTTGTATTCATCATGCATGTTGAAGACATTGGTGAGTGCAGTTATGAAGAAGAGATTATACACTAATAAATCCTTTTTAATACAAGAGCCCCAATGAACTAAATGAAGAATGCAATTTTTTATCAAATTACATAAATTTCAGATATGCTACATTTAAGTACTTCTGGACTATTCAATGAATTCTGGACAAAACATCCAAAGCTCTCTAGACAATAACATTGGGGGATCCCCCGATGTTTGAATAAATCTCTGGATGTTTTGTATTATCTCTTGATGACTAGTTTTTTATCTCCTGATGACCATTATTAATTCTAGACTTTTCAAATTCCAAAAGTAGTTAAATGTGGCATAGATCTTTGCACCCTAAATCCTTCTCTATCGAGTACATTAAAAAAAAATCATTTAACTCTCTACACTATGTAAAGCTTCACACATTGTCAACGACCAATCAGGTGATGTCCACGCCCAAACGGTGACGTCCGTCCGCTAATGGTGATCCCCTAGCGTTTGCGTCCTGGTTCTAGTGTTATGGCACACTACGAGGTGACATGTCATTCAAAAAAATTCCACGGCTTACAAAATGAAAGCTGTCTGGACCATTCGGACATCCGGTCCGGTTTGCCCATCTCGTCCAATGACCCTGTCCTATCCATTATGACAACCCTGCGTGAGATTGCTTTGCACTACTGTATCGGACGAGTAGTAACCTTATAAAACATGAGCAAGAATACTATAGAGATTCTAGTGGGTAATTGCAAGAAAGACTAGTCCTATTTGGCGTCACAATTGAAGTGATTGAGTTGTCATCAATCATAACTTTCAGAAAATGAAGCCAATGGACTTGAAATTTTTATTGAAGCTGGCTAACTGAAAAATCATAAGATTCATTATTTTTCATAAATTTTGAAAAATAATTTTATAATTAAATGTCAATTTAGTTAATTTGTCACACTTTGCGGTTTACGAGTTTTTAGTACTATGGAGCATCCAAAAATTATAATGTGGGTAGTTGCAAGAAACACTTCACGTTTTTTGTTCAAAACTGTGTTTTTTGGCCATAGGTCTGGCAGTACTATGCAGTACTACTAATACTACATTTTAGAAGCGCCCCGACAAATCTGCACCGTTGATTGAAGGCACCTATAGATCTACACCGTTGATTTAGTACTATGTTGTACTATGCAGTACTACGGACTACTACGAAGTACTGCAGAAGCCATTGGGAGCAAAAAAGGGGTCTATAGAGATTTTCATTTTTAGTAATTCAAAAAAAATTCAAAAAATACTAGAAGAGATTGGGGTATATTTAAGTAGGTTTTTAGTATGAAAGTACTGAAAATCCAATTTTCTTGTTGAAAGGTCAAGCTGAAATTTTTTATATGTACATTTGGACATGTTTTGCTAATTGGACATGGGAATGAATACAAAGTTGCATTTTAAGTCACATTTTAAGTCATATTTTTAAGTTGCATTTTAAGTTGCATTTTAAGTCGCATTTTAAGTCACATTTTTAAGTTGCATTTAAAGTCGTGTTTTAAGTCACAATTTAAGTCACCAAAAAATCAACATGTTCACTTTAGTACAAAAGTGTCAAATAAATTTTCTATGTACAATGGAACTTTAATTTTTGAAATCAGTAGACTTCAGGGTCCATTTAGGCACGGTAAAAAAGAAATTCAAAAACATTTGTACTAAGAAAAGCTGTAAAATCAATCTAAATTTCACCTCCAAAAATCCGTTTGCAATTTTGAGTGTCCAATCAAAAGTTATGGACGAAATTCAGAAAGGGGTTGGAATGAACAATTTCTTAAACACTTTTAAACATCCTCTCTGAATTTTGTTCATAACTTTTTATTAGAGAATTGAAATTCCAAACGGATTTTTGGTGGTGAAATTAAGATTGATTCTTCGACTTTTCTTAGTTTAAAGTTTTTCAAAAAAAATTGTTTTACTATGCCTAAATGGCATCTGAAGTCTGCTGAATTCACCAAGGAAATGTTAAACATAGAAAACAACTAAATAAATGACATTATAATCAATTTGTATGTGTGTGCACGGTGTTATGGCAAAGGGCCTTATCCTACTAGCCAAGTGGTGCAAGGTTCAAACCCCCTTGGAACCACTTGGCTAGTGGATTGCCTTGTTGGGCAAGTAGATGGGTGACACGTGGACCTTGTATAAAAAGACACGTGGACCTTGTATAAAAATTGACATAGTCTTTTAATTCTTGCTGAAAACTTGAAATTGTCTTTTAAGCATGACAAAAATTACTGAAAGGACAAGTGCAAGACTTCTAGTAAGGTATATTAATGTATGTCCTAGAGACAACATTTTAAGTAATTTGTACTAAAAACACGAGACCTTTACATATACATATTTTAACTAAAAACTTCACTTATAATACCCCTTTTTCTTGTAGTGAAAATTCCATTAAAAAATCCATTTTGCTAGTGAAGACTGCGCTTGCATTGCACCAAAAAATTCATCAAGGAAAATTTTTCCTTCTCCATAGTTTTCGCGCAAAGGGTACTTAAAATACCCCTTTCTCTTATAGTAAATTAGAAAATCAAACTAAAAACTTCACTTATAATACCCCTTTTTCTTGTAGTGAAAATTCCATAAAAAAATTTTGTTTGCTAGTGAAGACTGCGCTTGCATTACACCAAAAAATTCATCAAGGAAAATTTTTCCCTCTTCATAGTTTTCGCGCAAAGGGTACATAAAATACCCCTTTCTCTTGTAGTGAATTAGAAAATCATGAATTAAAAAAAACTAAAAATAGGCCATTTGTAAAGACTTGATAGTGATTACATTTCACCAAAAACTAGAAGTTGAAACCATCATGAATGTTTGGAGCACTATGCACAAGGGACCCCTATTCGCATGCATGTTGAAGACAAAGAATTGTATTTTTTTGAATGCCCTTTAGTGGGCACATGCTCATCTAGTGTGGAAATAGCCTACAAAAAATTCAAGTGAACATGGGTGATTGCAAGAAACACTTGTCCTATTTCTTGTCCCCTTGCCCTTAAAAATTGGCTTTTTGCTCATAACTTTTGCGTTGTTTGTCCATTTGGCATGAAATTTGGAATGAAGGTAGATGCTAAAGTTACAGACCTTGAGTAATTTTTAATTAAATTTTATTTTTTTTTACTATTTTTAATCTGCCCCCGATTGGGTGTCTACCTTAGCCATTTTGGAGGTTTTTAGTCCTATTTTTGACCCAAAAATGCGAATTTGAAGCCACAAATTGGACATGTTGGAGGTCTACTAACACTAAAAGGGTTGACGTTGAGTTTTTATGAAAATAGCATCATATCGATTGCACGCATGGGGTCAAAGTGAATTTAGTCCTAAAGATAAGATATTAAGTAATGACCTTTACGTTGACTTTTATGTAGATTTTTAGTAAAAATTTATTGAAAATACATGTACTTTCAGTAAATTTTTACTAAAAACCTACATAAAGATCATTAATTAATATCTTATCTCTAGGACTATACTTAAAAACACACTTAAAAACACTTAAAAAAACACCCCTTTCTCTTATAGTGATTATTATTAATTATTTATAATTTTATCTACTTTCTGTGACAAACTGTCATTTTTTTCAAATAGTATAGTTGTAGTATTATTAAGT
Source organism: Rhytidiadelphus loreus (assembly GCA_947034895.1). Classification (NCBI taxonomy): domain Eukaryota; kingdom Viridiplantae; phylum Streptophyta; class Bryopsida; order Hypnales; family Hylocomiaceae; genus Rhytidiadelphus; species Rhytidiadelphus loreus. The sequence goes on along the minus strand of OX344763.1, from coordinate 11,165,840 downwards.
ACTCAAAAGTACTATTGGCCGTTGATTTATCAGATCAATGGCTGAGATTGCTCATTTTCATAATACTGTAATACTCATAGTACTAAGTGCAAAAAATCGCAGTTTTGGCAGAACACTACCAAAATTGTTCGGTCTTTCTTGCAATCACCCTAGTACATATTTGGAAGTTAATTTTATAAGAATAGTGTCAGAATTCAAGTTGAAGCAAAGAGTGCAATACTTGGTTACTGCATTTGTTAAAAACATAAACCACAATGAAAACAACAAATAGTAGTACACTGCAACCAAGGATGAAAGCGCATACAAACTTCAAATCACAATGACTCATTTAAGCAAGAATGGACAAAATGAATATTATGCTTTAGTGGTTCTAACTTCCAACCTCGTGGCTACTTACTCTAAGGAGAGATTAGGAGGGCATTAAAATATCATTGTTGAGAATGATCTTCCTTGGAGAGTTCACCACAACAAAATTGTCAGTGATTGAGTTGTTATTGAGTTTGTATTGAAAATTTGTTTTTTGGGGGGTATGATTGAATTATTATTGAAAAATTTACCAAATTAGGTGCAAACCTAGCACTGTTTCAAACTTCAATTTGTAGAGTGCTTTTATAGTCCTAATTCAATGGGTGAGTAGCCTAGTGTTGATTCAATTGACAACTGAGTAAACATACCAATAATTTTTATAAAATAGTACTAAAAAATTAACATTTTGATATTAAAATGAGAGTTTCAGAGTTTGAAATGATGGTCTAAGACCAATTTATATATTTTTGTTCTATTGGCCATTTAGAGAGTTAGAGTTGAAGTTTGAATCTAACTTGCATTAAACAAACTAATGAATATGCCATTCTTAGAAGAAATTTCTTTACATATAACCATCAAGATTGCATGGAAATTGAAAACTTGACACATCAAGATACTTCTTTGTCTCTAATGACATGAAATGGTTTCTAAGAGTGTAGGAATATGAAATACACAATCTAATGAAATACAAGAAATGCTAAAATCAACTTCTTTATTAAAATAGCCAAAAACTTGATCCAATGTAGAATTATCCACAAACAACTTTGTTAGAGCTTGTTAGATAAAAGACCTATTGAAGCTTCAATTAAGAGAAGTTTGTGAAAATTCCAAAGAATGGTAGAGTCCCAAAGGCTTGGTGGCCGGTAAAAAAGGCATTGCTATATTAAAGATAGAACATCTATTCTCCATGTCTTTTATTTGTTGCAATATTCCATTCACTTGTCCCATAGATGGTCGGGCTTTTGGATTGGGAAGGCAACACAAGAGGCCTAATCGAAGGAGATCTACAACCATAGTTGTATAGACTTTAGCATCTATATCCAGAATAATTGAGGTCCCTAGCATGTTGTTGATAGTAACTAAACGAATGTTAGAGTCTAAAGTTACTATAGGAAGTCTTGTTGCATTTGTGACCTCATCCTCTTCAAGAGGTATTAACCTTGAAGGTTGAAGAGTTTGAAGTAGCCTTGGATCTACCACATTCAGAAGTGACCCACCTTCATGAGCTCGCCAAACCGTGTGCAACAACACAAGATCCTCTGGTTCTGATGCTCGCATATCCAAGGGATGTCTTCCACACACAACTTCAAGTAACAAAATGCCAAAGCTATAAACATCCGATTCTTTGGTTGCTTTGCTTGTGTATGGCAACTCGGGAGCCATGTAGCCAAGAGTTCCCGCTGCCAAAGTGGTTTGATTCAACTTGTGGTGATCCATCAAGCGGGCAAGGCCAAAGTCTCCCAAATGGGCTTTGAAATCTGCATCCAACAACACATTGCTAGATTTGATGTCTCAGTGCAAAACACAACTCGAGCAATCCTCATGCAAGTATTCCAAAGCTGAACCCACACCCTCAAGAATGGAGTGCCGCATTTGCAAAGAGAGACCCAATTCTTGTCTGGCACTTGTGTGTAGCCATTCGTTGAGGTCTCCATTGGGCATGAAGTCGTAAACCAAGAGCAGGCGCCCTTTCTCTTGGCACCAGCCCTGCAACTGCACCACATTCCGGTGCCGAATTCGGCCGAGGCTGGCCACTTCGGCATGAAACAGAGACTCTGCTTGCTTGGGCTTCGAGAAATTGATCTGTTTCACGGCAACAAAATGGGTTCCACTCGGAGTTTCAAAGGATCCTTTGTAGACAGACCCCGATCCGCCGATGCCGAGCAAATTTCTTTCATCAAAGTTGTGCGTGGCTCTCCGGAGCTCTGCGTACGAGAACACATGTGGACGAGTGCTATGGCCCAGTGGTGTATAGCGATAATTTCTGGATGGGCTCGCAAGTCGAGAGATAGACCAGTGAATCACGACGGCAGCTGCCACAACCATTCCTAGAACTCCTGTGCTGATGCCAAGAACTCCTGTTCTGATGCCAGCCCACGTTCTGACTTTTCTAAAAGGTTTTGGGGTTTGGGAGGAAGGGACTTTTGAAATCTCACTACTGGAGAATCTCCAGGACAGGAGCTCATGCGCTTCGACACGGTGGACGTCGGAGCTTCCCCAAAACGAGAGGTACACATAGTCTCTAAACAGCTCGGTTAATGTGTAGTTGGGAATGCGCAGCAGAGGTTGCAGGGGCTTCTTCACGCTGGGGTTGGACCCATTCACAAGCCGCACTTCGAGTGTCCGAGATGAGCTTTTGAAATCAATCCAAGCAGTGAAGATTTTCCCGTCGGAGAAATACGAGCAGTAGGAGTCGTTGCCACAGAGGTTGTGCGTGTATGCTCCGATGTCATACTCGTAGTCATGGGTTTTTGCGACCCTGATGTAGCAGTTGCTGGGGTCCTCAGAATCAGAGTTGTACCTTCCCATGCCCAAAACAATAACGACACTTGGACGAGAGTATCTATGGTTTGGATGACTTGGATGGAGAGGACTCCAGCATGCACTAGAGCTTCCTGGTTTGAACATGAGGTCTTGCATGTTTGCAAGCATCGTGTCCCTGATGAAAACGAAAGCCATTGAGTTCTCCTCCTTGTCCCTGGGAGAACTCCTGGTTTCCCGAGGTAAGCCGAAAGTTGTGAAGGTGAATGAGAAAGAGGTGCTGAACGAAGCAACTCCCCCAGTTGCGATTTCCTGAACGCGCACCTTCTTCCCATACACCAGCGCTCCACAAGACCCTCGCGACTGCGTGGCGCGCGCGTTGATAATGTAAGTACGATTGGCGCCATTGAGTGCAGCATCTCCGAAAGTTATGAAGTTATCATCTTCAGCTGAGAAAGAATGGAAGGCGAGTCGCGTGTCTTCGCTGGCAACTGAGCGAAGAAACACAAACAGGGACAGGAAGTGCAAACATAAGAGTTTCATTCTGCACTATCCTGCTCTTCAAGCCCAATGCACAAATTAAGTAGAAACCTGTTCTCTTGTACAAGTTAATGTGTGGGCTGCTAGCTTCAATTCTTGATGCCTTCGATGTCAAAGAGTATCTTCTCTCTCTGGGGTTCGGTCTAGAGTTTGAAATTGGAATTTTGCTAACAAGCTCCCCCGTTGATACATGAATGAAGAGCAAAGCTTTCAGAGCTTTCAGAGTCCCTGCGGCATTGGCTTGTGTTTCGAGTATGGCTTAAGGTGATATATAACCTTCCTCACATTTTGCTTTTGTGCATGCAAGGTCAAGTTTAGTGTGCCAAACTTAGCAGGAACCGTGGACGTCACAGTGATGTGATTTGCAACATTTCCTTGACCCTGTCGGGAAAGGAAGAGACGAATGGGGTTGGTCATGTGTTCCCAAGTGAAAATTTTCTTGGCAACATGTTGCCAAAAAATTTTACTTGATTTTGGAGCTCACTCCATTTACACCAACAAGGAAGTGAAAAAAAACAGCATAAGTATCTCTAAAGAATATGAGATTTGGATGAAGTTTACTATTTTCAGTTAATAATATGGATTACTATGTGATGGATGATTAAAATGGGACTAACTTGGATGCGCACTTTGTCTAATCATTGAATCCAAAATTGTAATAAAATTAGATGTGAATACCACAAGATGTATAGAAATTGTCACAAGCAAAAAGTCTTTTAACACGATATTCGTTATTTTGGGAGAATTCCATGATTTTGGGAGTATGCAGTTCAGCTCGGTTCGAGCTGATCTGCACCACAGATTGGAAAACTGGAATTTTCGAATGGCCATAACTTACTCAAATTTTGTCCAAACTGGGCATATGAGGTGTTTTTTGACATCTACGGAATCTATAAATGTCAAAAAACATCTCATATGCCCAGTTTGGACAAAATTTGAGTAAGTTATGGCCATTTGAAAATTCCAGATTCCCAATTTGTGATTCAGATCAGCGCAAACCGACGTAAATTGAGAGATAGGAAAACTCCCAAAATAACGAATATCGTGTTTTTTCAAATAAATACAATCAAAGTTGTCATTGACCAAAGATCATTGTGTCAAGTAGCCTAGAATGAAAATGATAATTCTAGTGATGCACAATAATATAACACTAGATTGTGATGTTGATTTATGGTGCACATATGTTCAACACTTTGCAAAAACATTGATAACTTGTTTACATGGCTTCCAAATGATGCATATTGATGTGCATTTTAATTTTTAATCTTCTATCACTTGCAAGTAAAACTCAATAAAAATAATTATTTCTATGCAATATGAATTATACTTGGTAGCAAATTGGGAGTATTACAAGTGCATACACCTTAGTCAAAGGAACCAATAGTAATCAACTAAAGATGAAATTCAACCCATGAATTGGTCATACAATAGCAAGGTCTTTGACAATTCATTACATAGCCCCTTGTTAATCTATAACAAATCAATTCCATTACCAATTCTTAAAGCTCAAACATTAGAGAAGAATTTGGGTTTCAACATGTCTGGTACTTTTGTCCTGAAAATTAATTGTTTGGTATATAGAAATGGAATAATTCTATTTATATGGTCATTGTCATATGTTTCCATCAAACTTGTGGCCCAATGGATTGTTGGTGGTATATGCCAAGTTGGCAACAATGCACTCATGTCCAACCTATGTGGCAACAATTGTGTGTCCCTATCATATACAAATAGGGTTTATGTAATTGTATTGGTAGCTTGTCACTTTTAGCAACGAAGATGTTAAATTAAAGAGTATATTTTGGCTACTAGGATGATTGTCGCTATGTGAGAAGTCCTAGTGTGCGGTACAATTGCTAACTACAATGTTTATTTTATAAGATTCAAGGGACAAGCAAATGATGCCATCGTTGTATATTGTTTTTTCATAACTTGTTGCTATTAGTAGTAATGCCTCCAAAATTTGATGTCATTGCCTAAGGCTCTACGTTGGCAATAACGATGAGTTGGCATTTCCTATCCATTCCTAGAGGATCATTTTGGATAATAGCCAATTCCAAATTGGGCATCCCTAGATCCAAATTCTTCTCTAATATTTCTTTTTGAACTCAACTTACCTTTTTAAATCATATTTGAATTTCAATGTGAAATTTTGGTGTTATTAGCCCATGTTTTATCTATCAATGTGAAAATTTTCTATTAATTTCATAATATACCAAGATAATATAATTTTTTTTATACTAGTAAATGAAAATTGATTGCTAAATATTATTAAAAAAAACAATTAAAATTGAAACTTCTGTAAGAGATAAAAGTAGCCATTAAAGAATAGTGTTAAGAAATTTCAAATAATTGTTTGTTTTTTTACACCCAAAAATCCCTTGGTAATGAGTTGCATTCAAATCATCATTATCAAGCTAAATTTACCCTTTACAAAATTGATTGATAATCTTTTGATTATTTATATGTTTGAACAGACATTATTTCTATAGAAAGTTTTAGAAATTTTATTAGAAAAATCAAATTATTGTGTTTTTTTAAAAGTGTGATATGTACATTAATATATATAAAATATATATTAGAATAATTTGATATTTTGACCAAAAATGAAGGTTAGAATAACAAGCTATACTTTGTCAATAATTTGAACTTTGGAATTTTTTTTAATGAAGAAAATAGGAATGATATACCCACAATTTTGTGGTATTTGTATTTTAACACATAGCTTCTAATTGCAATAACTAATTGAAGTTTTGAAATTTAGTTGAAATACAACTTATGAGGTTTCATTTCCTAAGTCTAAATCTAAATAATAAAAAAATGGATACTTTGAAAGTTACAAGGAAGTTTGAACAAAGAACATCCACATCCACTTGGGGGATATGGAAACCTTCAAAGTTGGGGCTTAAGAAAAGTTTGACTACTTGTCAGCTCACAAGGGATGTGTTCCTTTGGTTCTCTGTATTGTTTCTTGTTTTCAATGGAAGTGGTCCACATGTATGTCAAGAAAAAAGAAAAGAAAAGTTGGGGCTTAACCCTTAAACGTCGAGGAAGATGTTTGGCATTTGATGGATCCTTCTAGTAGGATAGAAGTGCAACTATTCATCCTCAGAATTTTATTGTGAAAAGGGGAGGTCTTTTATAGTAGTTTGATTTCCAATGAGTGATTTTGCTATTTCAAAATGCCTATGATTCACACAATAATGAAAAGGGATGATTTTTGTCACCCATTTGCCCTTTAACCCCTAAATGCCCAAGGCACCCAAATCTAGTGTTTGCAAAACTTTGAAGTTAAATAAAACCTAACCAAGTTGTTGTTTTTAGTAGTTTATATTTTTGGAAAGTTTGTCTTGAAGTCTAGTTTTAGCATCAAAAATCCAATCTTGAAAATAAATGATAGTGATTTTTTCTATTCAAGATTTTGTGCAAGAAAATCCATTGCAATCTTGACTTCCCGTAGTGTTGAGAGCTCTTGGAAATGAACCTAAAATAAACTAGATCTTGGAGAAAAAATCACATTCAAAATTCATTTAAAAAAATTATGGAGTAGATTTTGAGAAGCCATAAATTGATTGGGGTTGTACATGTTAGACCCTTTAACCTCATAATTTTTTGGTCACCAACTTTTTAGATTTGACTTGTGAAAAGAGGATTGAAAGACTTGACATCACTTTTGTAGTTTTAACACCCTCATGGTCAAACATTATAAACTTTCACTCCATAAGTGATTTTGTTGTGTTTTCTTTTCCTATGAGATCTCTAACATGTCTAGTTTGAATTTTTACGGTTACAATTCAAAAAAATTGATACAACTTATCAAAATGTTGGCATTTTGTTCAATTTAGAGCAAATTCCAAGAAGCTCAAAATAGTCCTTGGGCATTTAGGGGTTAAGGGTTAATTGAAGACATGCCATGACTCATGAACATGAATTTACATTGTCTATCTGTCACACTTTCCTCTTTTTTCTTTTTTTCTTTTTTTTTCTTCCACTTTCTAAGCTTACTCTAAGTTTAACCTTTAAAAGAGGTTTGAGCCAGCATTGGCCTACATTTGTTGTATTCGGGGATTTAATGAATGAAGATGGGGGTATTTCAGAATTATGGGTTGGATAATATTTGAGCATGGACTCAAAGAATTTCACAAGATTTTTTGGAAATTATTCTGAGTCATTTTATAGATTTTGTGCATGTGCAAGTGGTGCATTATACATATTCCGGCATAAAGGCCTTCACTTGTTATATATCGTACTCATGCAAGGGGGTCAAACACCACATTTCTTCACCGTATTCTTTGAATCCATGAGGCAGTGAATGAACTTGGGATCTTTTGAGCTAACATTGCAAATTTAACCCCTCACCACCCAAGGGGCCCAAAAGTGTCCTCACAGAGTTTCAGGTCCAATTCAAAGTACTATAACTTTTGCATCCGATGTCCAAATTAAATAAAACTTGTTGGAAAAATTGCACCTTCTCTTCTAGTTTGTTTGGTAAAACTTTCAGATCAATTCAAGAAATAATGATTTTTTGGAAGCCAATCGAAGTTCACAGGTTCAATTTGATTCACCAAAATGCAATTCATGGCTGCAACTTTGGGGGCTTGTATCTCCTTCATCCAATATTTGATTTCAATAAAATTTGTTGGGTTCTAATACCCTTGAATTCTAGTTATTGTGATAAAATTTTCATGTCAACCCAATTTTTTTTTAATGTTTGGGAGCAATTCGAAATTCAAAATCCCGCCATTCTTGGACTACAGTGAACTTTGACGGCATGTATCTTCTTCATATAGTGTCTGTTTCAAATAAAAATTATTGGAAAAGTTGCGCATACTAGTCTAGTTTGTGTGGTTAAAATTTCATATCAATCCAAAAAGTTATGAATGAGTGAGAAGCATTTTAGTAGAAGGAGGTTCAACCTTGTCTGTGTTTTCTGCAACTTTTCTTGCCTATTTTTTGACATTTGCAAGCTATTTTGCAAGCTATTTGCAAGCTATTTTGCAAACACATTGAGTCAATTGAATGGTATTTTTTTTCACCAATGTGTTTCTATGTTGGTTTTGAATCACTATATAGTTTAAAGTTTTTTCATTTGATTAGGTTTAGAAATCAAATTTTGCCTCTGAATGTGTTTTTAGGAAAATTTCATCATTATTTTTCAACACAAACATTATAATCTCGCAATCTATGCAGTCAAATGACTTCAAATTTGATAGACATCATTTACAACATGTACACTACAAAATCATACGGTTAATATCTCTATAGCTTAGTGACATTTAGATCTATATCACTTCAAAAGCATTGATGTTTTTGAACCCAAAATGGCCTTGGGCAGTGAGGGGTTAATTTTTATGGATTTGGGTTGGTGAATTTGGGTGTAGATTCGAAATTATGGTTTGGGGTTGAAAGATTTTAGTATGCGTTGGGAATCTCTGATGTGTTGCATTCGTTGTTAAGGGTGGGACAATTCAACAATGGTTGAGATTTTCTTGCCTGCAGTTGATTAGGGATGTGTTCGCTATGTTGGTTTGGAAATTTGAAGAACTATAGCGTTCAATTTTAATTTATTTTTTATTTTTTGAATCTTTTGAATCTTTTTGAAAATTTTAAAATGAAAAAAGAAGTTGCAAAAAAAAATTTAATTTAAAAATAAATAAATAAATGATGTGGCAATCGTTCTACCATTGCAGGCAATAGCTGCAGGCTGCTGCGAGGCTATTCCCAGCAGTCCTTCTATCCTCATTGTGTCTTGTACACTTTATGAATGTAGTGATGAAGCTCTTTGCAGTTGGGGATTTTTCAGAAATTAATGACATTGAGAATCCATGTCCTTACAACACCAGTGTGTTGCACAATCTACCAACTTGCACTTGCAAAAATCATGGCTCAAAAAGCCATTTCCTTTTAGTAGGAAACTCATTATGTACACGGTGGCCCTTCTAAATACCACTCAAACTATATTGGTATAGAAAAACCCAACCTCCTTTAAGGGTTATTATAATTTTCAGGAATGCTGAACCTGGGTGAGTATTTTATGGCCAGGGTGAACTGACCCCCTCGTTGCCCCGTGTAAGGGTTACTGTGAAAAAAAAGCCCCTAATTTTTGCCATGATTTTTCTAATCTCTACACCTCCCTCTAATTTGGGGCCATTGATTGCAAATCCGAATTCCGAATTTGCAAATTTTCTCATCTGATTTTCCACAGTGTTTTCCCCAGGGGTAAAACGCAATGAGGATTTTATATCCGTCAGACTTCAGACGTGGTGACCACAGAGTTTGTCAATTTTGGTGCTCATGAAAACTGAGTTCATGCTGGGATTATTAATTCAATTCTTGAGCCCACGTTACTCTCATGTGAACACATGTGATGTCATCCCGGGAATGAAGAATTGGTGAAGAAGGCCATATTCAGTAAATGGAGAGAAAATTTACCATTAGGGGGAATATCTGGCTTGAACAAGGCCGCAAGTTATTATTCCAATTCTTTATATAATAAATTTAATTAAATATGTTTAAAAAAAATTCATAATAATTAATATTAAATCTAACGTGGATCTGACGTGAATGTCATCTGTCTATGTCAGATCGGATATTAATTATTCATTAATTTTTTCATTAAAAAAGTGTTTTAACAATAATAAATTAAAAATTTGTTATTATTAATATTATTTTAAAAAAAATACATTTTTTAATATTACTTTTCTACATTTTATTTGGAATATACTAAATATCTTCAATTAGAAATATTATTTTTGGCACAAAGAGTGAAATGGCCATCTAAAGACCTTAGATCACATGGAATGATATAGAGACATCCATGTCCTCTATTTCAAAGATAGTTGTTGAAAACAAAGATAAATAGAGGTCAATTTCTAATGATGATTGAAATTATAGAAGTTAAAGTTGCATAAAGGCTTAACTTAAAACAATTAAAGACAAATAAATCAAGAGATTATAAAATGAGATAGGCTTTCAAAAGAAAGGCCAAGAAGTATATAACATTTTAAAAGTGGCGCACTTTACATTGAAGAACATCAATCAACTTGAATATTGACATACACAAAGAATTAATGACCTTTGTTTAGAATTTCACTTCAAAACAAATGAAATCTTGATTATTCTAATGGGTGTATTGTTTTTACAGATGTAGAGGCTTAGTGCACATTAACTATTGTAGATGCCATGGTGATGAATAAAACTCAATAAATTATAAATTTAACAAGTCAGTTCTATTGATTCAAAATAGAACTCACATTGATTTCATTAGGGGTTCTTGATCTTTAGAGGTGTTCTTGAATCTTAGTGATCATTCTTGAATCCTAGTGATAAATTTTGAACTTTGTAATAGTTACTACACTTAAATAGTGAGCACAACATATTGAAACAAGAAGTAAAGAAGAAAATAGACTTCTGTAATGAAAGGGTAACGCTCCAATCTTAGGAAGTCATGCCTCACCTATGCCCATGCCAACTCCAACAAACCACAATGTATCAGAGGACGTACAATAGGTGTCTAAAGTGTGACTTCACATTATTATCTAAAGCAAAGATTTTAGCGTATTATAAAATCACAATTGCAAGTATTAGTCATGTAGCATATGGAAATATAATTGACATAATATTGTACATGATCATTAGCTCCAAATCTTCAAGTAAACTCAACAAAGCTCAAAACATAAGTGGCCATGTCCGTATCCATGGTGTTGTAAATCAATGCTGAAGGTGAAGTAATGTTAGGTGAAGCATGTGCAATGGGGAATTGTCTCTAAGCAAAATGGGGGTGGCAAGGAGATGTAGGTGAGTCAAAAATTGCATGTACTTCATTAAGGCATAGGAAATGGAGCACCAATTGAGGTAGCCAATGACCTCAAAACTAGATTATGGAATTTAGTGCAATTTGCTACCTTCAAGACAAACATGCATCAACTTTGGCTACCTTGAAAGTGAGTAGTATACAGAAATAGAAAAGAAAGAATTTTGCAAGTTGTAAAGGATTATTGGAAGTACTATAACACAAAACTAACTAAATAGATGCTAATTTCAATGTGAAGGAAGTTGCAATTTGGCTATCAAATTCTATTATTTGTTGTAGTCTTGGCTAAAATCTAAATTTTTCAAGGATTTTCTCCAATGTACATTTTAGATACTAAAAATTCTAAGCAGGAATTGAGTGCATTTTAGTTAGTTGTGTGAACACTAGTGGCGGCCTTGTTGTACGCCAATTAAAAAAAGCTTTTTAGATTCCATATCTGGGTACTCATATCCATTTATAAGCATTGCATAAGTATCTTCATTGTTAGGATACTACCCTAGTATATGGAGACGAGAATAGCCTAGGTATTGAGTTTGTTACAATAGAGCTATATAGAGTTTGGTAGAACTCACTACTTGATTCGACATGGTATTACTTCTATTTGTTGCTCTCATGAGATATGTGTGGAGAATTTTCCAAACATGAGTGGAGCCTTTGAGTAAGATACACATAACTTTGTGTACCCACATATATATATATATATATATATATATATATATATATATATATATATATATATATATATATATATGCATAAATTATAGGTTACAAAACTAATTGAACTACATTATTTTTTTAAATTTGTATCATTGTGTATACACAATTTGTGTAGTCTCAAGCTAGTTGTGGATGTGTGCAAGAGAGAATTGAAATACCTATGTATAGTTTTTTTAAATTCATATAAGAAGTTGCCTCTAATTAAAATAAAAATTGACTCGTGGTGTTTTAATTTAAATTAAAAAAAATATTTTTCTATTAAAAAGTCCCCAAAGTTTAATAGCTTGTCTCATGATATGTGTATTAAAAAATTAATAGAATTAGGTTTTTAATACTATTATTGTTTCAAAGAATCTTCATTTCATGTATATAATTACATTTTTGGATTCCTTATTAAAAGGGCTATTAGAATTTTATACATTAAAACAAATTATATCACTAAAATTCATTATAAGTGATTATAACCAAGGCCATATAATATGGGAGTTGCGTATCCGGGGAATTCGCCTTTCATTTTCCTAGTGCTAAACTTATCAATTAGGATTTTCATCTTAATTTTTGGATTTTTGACTTTCTACATTAGCTCTAAGCTCTAATTTTTGGAGAATTTTTTTTGGAGAAAAACTTTTGAATCAAAGAATAAGCTCAAACATTGTTAGGATGACAACGTCTACATAAACCCTTTGATAATGCCACAAGTGCATCGAGGTCTAGTGTGGGCTATTAAATAGGAAGCCCATGGCTTAGCTCCACAAATGATTCAATCTTCATTGATGTTCTGCCTTAAAGAATCATCATTGGGAGTACGAAGATGCACCACTAGAGGGAAAAAAAACTTAAGAAGATGCATGAAAAGGTCCATAGAAATTCTAAACATTAGGATAATCTTATCCAATTGTTTAGCATGGGGGCAGGTGGTTCCACTTGAATCACTTAGCAATCAAGCAAAGGAAGGTGACACCATATATTTAATATTAGCAAAACCACTAATGCGTTGAGGCTCTGTGGGCGCTTATTTACCCACCCTTGGTGAATCGGTGAACACAACTAGGTTCTAGTTCTATGGTAAGTTCCTATTCTAATGGGTGTCTAAGCATCAATCCATTGTGCCTTCCAAGCAATGGATCTTTTTTGCTAATTTTCTAATTGGGATTCTCTAACTGTTGTTCCAAATGACTTCTACGTCAACTACTCTACTAGGTTATGTTCTTGTGTTTCCTAACTCTAAGTCTATTCTATCAAATTGGCCCCGACTTAGGTCCTAGTGGCATCTAGCTCTCGGCCTTCCTACGGCCTTGACCCCTAGCGGTTTAGATTTTTAAGGGGAGGATTCAGGACTTTACTCTAGCTTGAAGATCCATAACCAAGCTTGTCAAATCTCCCCCTTCCCCCATAGTGAGTGGTAAAGATGCACCCCAAGTTGGTGGAAGTAAGTCTTTATCTTTATAGCCGAAAGATGAGCCTTCTTTCTTGAAGGTATTTCTTTCCTCTCCTCTCTTCTTTCTCCTCAACACGTGTGCCCCATTGATGGGGGGTGGTTGGGTCGTCCTTCACTTGCTTAGAAAGTCAAATTACAAGTTAACTACCACTTACGTTCCAAACGAATTCCAGTGCACGTCAATTTATCCTAATGGTGGGAAGGATTCCCCCCTATCTTCTACTAGGATCCTCGTCTCCTATCTAAGCTCTTCTCTTCCCCTTTATTCTTATCTTTGGAGGTGATCGCTTGTGGTGATGTTCGTGGAGAGTGGTGTTGTGAGGTTGTGATGGCGGCGACGTTCTTGGCTTGTTCTTGATTGCTTGGTTTTGTGAAGGCCTCCTAGAGCCCCTAGGCTAGACCTTAGTTTCCTCACTCCTTCCGTAGCTCCCTTAGTGTCTTCCCCTTTTTCCTACCCTCTAATTCTTGCCTAAGTTTCCCGCAATCCCTAGTTTTCCAGTTCCACCCAATTGGATCCCTTCCCCACTGGACTAAGACCCCCTAATGGCTGAGATCCTAGACTCCCCAAACTGGACCCTTCGATGGTTGGCCCCTAGACTCCCTGAATTGGCTCCCCGGATTCCCCAAACTGGACCCCCCAATGGCTAGCCCCTGGACTCCTCGAACTGGCTCTCTAGATTCCCTGATTAGCTCCCCAGAACTCTTTGAATTAGCTCCTTGGACTCCCCGATTGGCTCCCTTGGACTCCCCGAACTGAATCCTCCTAATGGCTAGACTCCCCGATGGCTGATACCCCCCGGTGGTTGGACCCTCCCGATGGCTGAGGCCCCCCGATGGACTGACCCTTTGGGCTCCCCGAACTAGTTCCTCGAGACTCCCTGAACTAGACCCCCCGGGACTTCCCGAACTGAACCCTCCGATGACTGGATTCCCTGATGGTTGATACCCCTGATGGCCAATACCCCCTGATAGCTAATACCCCCTGATCGCTGGACCTTCTCGATAGCTGAGATCTCCCAATGGCTGAGACCCTCTGACAGACTGATCCTCTGGATTCCCCGAACTGGCTCCCCTCGGACTTCCCGGACTAACCCCCCGAAGACTGGATCCTCCCAGACTGAATCTTTTGGGCTTCCCGAACTGGACCCTTCTAGACTCTCCAGACTAACCCCTCCGATGGACTGATCCCTCCGATGGTTGGACCCTCCCCAATGGCTGGTCCCTCCCTGATGGACTGGCCCTCTTGGTGGACTGACCCTGGACTGGCCCTTACGGTGGACTGGCAAGGGATGCCACTCACTCCTTTACTCGTGCTAATTTGGTCTAGAACCAATGGTTAGATTCTAATTTTGGGACACTAAACTTTGGCTAGTTTCCAATACGTTTTGGAAACTAAACTTTGGAGTGAACTAGGGGGGTGTAAAGCTTCGCCGTAGATTTGGGTTTAACACCAAATTTAGGACTACTTGACTCCACGAGTTCAAAGCTCCGCCGTTGGCCGACCTTTAACACACAATTTAGGACTCGACACTGACCCGGAAAGGTAGAGTTTTGTCCCCCTAGGGGGAACTACTCCACTCTTTTCCTACCAAGGACAACAACAAGACTCAATATAACACGACTTGGGTAGGTAATCACATACGTGATTAGTATAACGGAAGTCAATGTAACAAATGAAACATGAAGCTAGAGGCCCTCCAAAGCGGGCATCGCCAAGGTACAGTGGAGGATTGCTCTAGAGTTAGTACAAGATCAACAAGAAAGGACTAAACGAAAGGCTCACTGGCAACTAAAGACACAAGGAAGTACACAAAAGTTTACAGAGACCAAAAAGAAGGACCCCCCACGAACCTTCAAAGCTATGAATGTAACAACAAGAGGAGCCAAAAGTGCTTCGAAAACACTGTAGAGAGTTTTGGCCAAAATGCCAAAACATCCAAGAGAGGTTGGATCCACGGACCCAAAACAAGTATTGGAGGGTTTTTTGGAAGGGAGAAGGGCCCCCTTTTATAGGGTTTCAAGGGCCCACTCCCCCCTTTGACTTACTACTAGTAACCTCATCCGTCCGGATTTTCATCCTTATCCTTTGAGATTTTCACCTAATTTTGGGTTTTACGTTGGTCCTAACCTCTATCTTTTGGAATTTAAATCCAAATTGCAAACAGATTGCGCCAATGGCTTCAGAAGGCCATTTTTAGTGTAAAGGACCCCTACCTCTATTTCTATCGCGAAGAACCCATCGGAAACTAGCGCCAACTGAAACCAGTAAAAAGGTAAAAATCTAACTTCTAGAGTTTACCTTTTTTGGCCTAGGCAACTAGCTAGGGTTGTTGGGGGGGGGGGCTCTAGGGAGTAAGAAAAGACTCCTTGATGTCTCCATTCCAACTTCGTGTGCTCCCGGGACGCCGGTCAACTCCACGAAGATCTTGCCGTAATTAATAATTGGAGGAATGTTGATGATTCAGCTGCCTCCCGCTATCGGAACACCATGAAATTTGTCGAGGCGCGTTATTAACATAAAATATGCTAATCTAATTTTTAGTGAGATTTTACCGCAGCCTGGGTAATTTATATGAATTTCCTGTCGTGGCTTTTGGCGATTGACCGCTCGGAAAAAGATCCTCTGGAGATAAAAAAACCAAGACTTTTTGGGGAACCTCTCATAGAATCCCCCAAGCCACTTGCCAAGTTTTGGACTAATCTGGCACACAGTCGGTGGCGAGGCGAAAACTGACTTTTCTTGAATTACCGGCAATCAAAGAATCTTTCACACGTGAGGGAATCTTGGCGAATGGATTTCGCTGTGGATACCATGACATGTTCTAGATCCAAGAGCACTATCTGGCAGCCGTGGATTCTTCTATGTGGCATGTCTTGGAAAAGTGACACCTGCAAGCTAATAGTTGGGGTTCCTACTATTTCGTTGATGGAATGGAGAAACTAGAACCTATCTTTGGAGATTTAGGTGGGAATCTTCTTAACTCTCCTAGGACCAATTTAGCCTATCACTGTCACATGCACTAGATTTGGGCTATTTCGGGTAAATTCTCGGTAACCTTATTGTTTCCCACTACTTATGGGTTCTATCCTATATACAAGTGAGGTTTGTAGGTGTTCTACAGGCAAAACGCTATTTATGACCAAATGCAATACTGGTACGTGACATACCTATTTTGGTTCTACACTCTTTGTTGGGCTTTTGGTATTATTTTATGCCTTAATTTGCAACAAACTAAAAAAAAGAAACTATGAGTCCCAAGTGACGAATTTGGGGCTTACAAGCTCATAAAATGATTGGTGTAAACTCAAGATAGATATTGAAGTGTGAAACTTAAATTTAAAAATAGAATGAAAGGTGTGTAAGCCCTTGAGTTGTTACTTTAGTCTGAATAATTGTTTTTGTTTTTTATTATTAGATTTTATAGTAAAAAAAATCCATAAAATAGTGTTAAAACTATAATAAATAAAAATTCCTACTAGTATAGTATTTTATCTTTAGAAACTTGGAGTGCCTAAAACACTCCAATTCCTTGATTCTAAAATAGATTAGGTTTCTGAGAAGTCAATTGGTTGTCTAACAAAAAGACTAGGTATTTGAGAGATAGTTACGTCTAATAATTGCGAGATTTATGTTACATATTGAACTAAAACTACGAGTGCATGTGATAAGCCTAACTAATGAGAGTTAATAGTTCATAGTAGACAATTCCTTTTAGGGTTTAGATATACTTCTAATCATTCAAATTAGGAATTACGATCCATTCCAAGAGAATTGTAGAAAATTAGATGTTAGTGTTGCAAATGAAAATTCAAGTAGAATGAGAGCAGGTGCAACCAAAGATTGAAGAGAGGTGTTTTTCATGAAAAAACATTACATGAGTTCAACGGCATAACCGGTTCATTAAAATCCCCTTCTAGTCAAAAGATTCCCTATTCATTGGATTTTAAAGAAGATAATTAAATTAGATCTTTTTATAAAAAGTGCAAAGTAAGAATATGATAGCACCTCTATCAGACATTACTTTCTTTTCATCAAACACTTCATTGATACAATCAATAATGAAGATTTTTTTGCTTTTGCAATTTAGAAGATTTGCAACTGATTGGAAGTTAAAAATATTGAGTTATGCACTGATCTCTTTGGGCTCACCTGGGCCCTTTCAGGATCCTTATCCACTGTTCTAGGCGCCCCTTTTGGAATTACGCTTGCAACTACAGATGTCGATAACTTCCTAGTGGTCAACAAAATTCATTGGGAAAATTTTTCATTTCTCAACCACCAGAGCTAGGGAGATTGCAAGGTCGGGGCTCCTAACCGTTTGTGACATTTGGGATTCCTCTCTTCAGGAATCTAGATCTTGGGGTGACTTGACATCACGCTTCCCCCTCTCCCAGGTAGACTGCAATAAATGAACCCTTCTAGTATCCCAGCTACCGCCCAGTTGGCTCTCCTTCTTCACAGAATACTCCAACCAGGCCCTCAAACAAGACTGGGTTGGCCCACCCTGACGACCACCTCCCACTGATAGTGTGGCAACCCCCGTCCACATCCCCCAACATGATCTAATCCCACCCCCAACAATTCTCTTTTGATGTAGGGACAATTCCAGCAACAATGGGTGCCAACTCCGACAACTCTCTTTTATCACAAGCCCAGCAAAGGGGGTCTCATACAGCCATTAGATGGGATTCGGGGGGCTAGAGGGCCGTTTCAGGCCCATTCTCAGCTCCGTTCCCCCGGCCCCCATCGAACGCGGGTGTCAATTTTTATTTTTTTTCAATTTTTTTTTAAGTTCTTAAAATGAGAAACAAAGTTAAATTTTTTATTTTTATTTTTATTTTTTTGAAAAAAAGGACGTGGCAGTCGTTTTGCTAGGTCACTAGTGCCTGGGAACGGCCTGTTTCAGCAGTTTCGGCCAAATTCGGGGCTGGGAACTCACAACCCTCCCCGGTAGGAAAACCCATCTAATGGGAGTCACCCGCAGGATTCGCATACTCACGATCAAGAAAGGCCGTGGATGTCCACCTTATCTCTTATTTGCAAGTTCAATTAAGTCCATGGTATTTGATCTAGAACGATGGCAATGGACCAACGGGAAGACACTCTTCGACTATTTAGCTTCCATTGGACGTAAACTCCTCACGAAGCTCGCCCAACCCAAGCGCTCCATCCCATCCAAATGGGCCGGATTTCTCCCGGACTCCTTCTTGCCACAATGGAAAGATGTATGGTACAAAGATCGCCCTCATAGAAATGTAGCTTTCATGTGGTCGAACTGGCACAATGCTATTGTTGTCAACTCCTGGAGAGCCCAAATCGCCCTCGGAATCGATGTTAACTGTATTTGTTGTTCTTCATATTCAATTGAGACCCCCATTCACAGGTTTTACCTTTGTCAAAAGACCCAAGATCTTTGGGACTATGTCCAATCTATTATGTACCACCTTTGTGGTATTCCCCCCATTCTGGGTCCTGATGCGAGATTCAACGCCATCCATTGTATCTTCGGCACCCCACTTCCCATGCGTTATATGAACTTCGAACCATTTGGTCCATCCTGCGTGGTGCTACGCTTTGGATTTGCTGGATCGCCTGCAACCACGTGGTCTTCGTCCAAGAACGGTGGCCGATACAATTCCTTGGCTCTGCTCTTTGGGATGCGCTCCTTGACTCCGGTCACTCTGCACTTCTGAAGACTCAACAGGTTGCCCGTCTTCACCCCCAACACTCCCGCAGGATCTGGTCCAATTTTGATAAATTTTGGTTACAAACTCCCACCCTTGCCTGTAGGGATGGTATGATTATTAGATGGAACAAGGAGGTCCAGGGTGAACTGACCCCCTCATTGCCCTGCTTTACCCTTGGAAAAAACACTATGGAATTTATTTTTTTCAATCAGATGATAAAATTTGCAAATTCAGAATTCAGATTTGCAATCAATGGTCCCTAATTAGCTAAGGGAGGTGTAGAAATTAGAAAAATCACAGCAAAAACTAATGTTTTTTTTTTCACAATAATCCCTGGACGGGGCAATGAGGGGGTCAATTCACCCTGGCCAACAAGGAGGGCCCTCCCCCTGTTTTTTTTGTTTTTTTGAACAGATGGGAAACCTGTTAAGAAACGTAGTTTCTAATGTGAACGCTCACCATAATGGTGAGTGACACGTGTCATGAGGATTAATGAGAATCTTCTTTGACGAATAGGAGAAGACAACTATTCATTGTCTCTCTCCTATTCTTCTATTGTATATACTTCAAACACTTATGAAGTTAATGTATTCTTTTGAGTGTACTTTGAGTGTTTTTGATTTTGTTTCGTATTCTATTCTCAACACGTTATCAGCACACTCTTATGCTTGTTTGCTTGTATGCTCTCATACTTTAGTTTACAATTTTTAGTTTTTAATTTACAATTTTTTTGGTTAAGGAGGAGGTTTTTGCAAACCCCCCATCTGTGCACTCTGTGACTCTTCCTCTGTACTGCCTTTTGACTCCTCTGCGACTCCCCCTCTGACTCCTCTGCGACCCTGTGTTGACTCCTCTGCGACCCTGTGCTATATAGTTCAACCAGTCTCCCCACTCAACTGCCCAATCTCCCCTTACCCGCCCATCTCCCCTCCCCTCCCCTCCCCTCACCCTGTTCAGGCTGCCCCAGGCACCCTCTCTCTTTTCAGCACCCCCCCTTCCTCTAGCTCCCTCTCTTCAGTATACCCCCCCCTTCCTCCAGCTCCCTCCCAGCTTCCCTGCCATCCCTTCCTCCCCCTTCAGCATACCCCCTCCTCTTCCAAGCCCCAGCTCCCAACTTGGTTTTCTTTATTTTTAATATTTTAATATTTTTATTTATTTTATTATTTTATTATATATTTTTTTAATTTTTTAATTTTTAAAATAAATTATATATAGGTATAAATATATTTCTTTATCCTTATCTTCTTTATTTCCTTATCAATCTGGTTTCTTTATCTTTATCTTACCTATTCTTTATCTTTATCTTTACCAATTTTTTTTATCTTTATCTTATCTTCTTACTTTTATCATTATCTATATTTTATTTTTACTTTTACTTTTATTTTATCTTCTCTTTTCATTATCTTCATCTTCCATCCTTATCTTTCAATTTTTATAAAAACCCTAATTTTCTTTTTCAACCCTAATTTCTCCACGAAGCCATTTTCATTCTACATCATGACTACTTCGACATCTTCTGTCGCTACATCTATGACTATTCCGGTGGCTACTACTATTATTGAGCCACCAAGGCTTCAACCTCTTCTTTTTACACAACTGGCAGCTGACGGCAGCAATTATCTATTATGGGCGAGGACGGTCAAAGCACATATATTTGCCGAGGGACTATCAGATGCTTTTAATTTTGACACTATTCCCACTGTAAGTATCACTGCTCCTACTATCACAAGTTCCACTATTCCTTCAGGTTCCATTGTTCCTGCTACCACTGTTTCCGCTTCCACTTCCTGGAAAGCTTTACTTTTGCTTCGTCGCCATGTTGTTCCTGCATTACAACATCAATATTTAGAGATAGAAAAACCAGATGAGCTTTGGCAGAAGCTCAAGTCTCGTTTTGACCATCAGAAAACAATGTTCCTTCCTAGAGCTCTCCACGATTGGACCCATTTACGAGTGTTGGATTTTCCAAAACTTGTTGCTTTTAACAATGAATTGTACCGCATCATATCGCAATTACGGTTGTGTGGTCAATCCATTACCGAACAGGAAATGTTTGAGAAAACTCTCTCAACATTTCCACCAGTTTCTGTTGTACTTGCCCAGTAGTATAGAAACATGAAATTTGAAAATCACTCAGATCTCATGTCTCTATTACTTCTTGCTGAAAAGCAAAACGAGATCCTTCTGCGCAATGCAGAAGCCCGCCCTATTGGGACTACAGTACCAGAGTCTCATGCTGTCAAGGTTTCTCATTTCAAATCTAAGTCACAAAAGTTTAAGAAACATTGTCATAAACAGTCCAGTGGTTATGGTTAGAGTCATGTGCACAAGAAGAATACCAATTCTTCTTCTCAAAACCATGGTAAGCGTCCATCAGAGACGCGTACTTGCCACAAATGTGGTAGAGTTGGCCATTTGGCCAATGTTTGCCGTACATTAGACTATTTTGTCAAGATGTTCCAAGAAAACAAGAAACTTCGAGCTCAGGGTCATGAAACTCATACCATGGATGCGTCTACGGACCTGTATGGAGCTGAAGATTTTGAAACACATGTTGCTGAGGATACCTCCACTAGTGAGTCTTGTGATGCGCTCCTTGACTTTGCAACCACACATACTATTTTGCAACATAAACAATTTTTTGATGTTAATAATCTTTCAACTTGGCAAACCAGAAATTTAATAACTATGGCTGGATCGAATGTGTTTCGTTTTCAAGAAGGACTAGCAAAGGTGATTTTGCCTGAGGGCACCACCATAACATGCATGCGTGCTATGTTTTCTCCCTCTACGCCTCGAAGCCTGATCAGCTATCGAGATATCTGCACCAATGGTTTTCACCTCTCGACCAAAAATCTAGATAGGCGAGAGGCTCTGGTTTTTGTACAAAATAATAAAGTAATGGAAACAGCCTTTGCTGCGGCTAGTGGTTTGTATCGGATTCCAATCCGACCACCATCTGTATCTAGTTTTGCTTTATCTTCTAAAGATAATAAAATTTCACTGTGGCATGGAAGACTTGGTCATCCAAGCTCCACTTTATTTCAGAAAATTCTTCCATGTGTTCTTGGTCATAATTTACAGCCCGCTGATGTAAATTCAATGACACTATGTCAAGCATGTGTACAAGGCAAATTAATTGCCAGACCATCTCTATGGAAGCTGCCCAGTGAATTACCACCAATGCTTTCGAGATTGCATGGTGATATTTGTGGTCCTATAACATCCATGTCTGGACCATTTCGATATTTTTTGGTTTTGGTTGATGCATCAGGTAGACAATCTCATGTCTCCTTATTATCAACCAGAAATATGACTTTTGCCAACTTACTTTCTATGCTTATCCGGTTCAAGGCTCATTTTCCTAATTATCCAATCAAAACGCTCCGGATGGATAATGCTCAAGAATTTCGATCCAAATCTTTCAAAGATTATTGTATTGCTACTGGAATTGATCTGACATATTCAGTTCCGTATGAACATGCTCAAAATGGATTGGCGGAGTCTTTCATCAAGCGAATTCAACTTATTACGAGACCTTTGCTGTTACATGCAAATTTGCCCGCATATATGTGGGGACATGCAGTTCTACATGCTGCAACTTTTATTCGACTTCGTCCTTCATCTGTAGAGATCGCTTCATCACAAGAACTTCTTTCAGGACGAATTCCCAATGTCTCTCATTTGCGAGTATTCGGATGCCGTGTTTGGGTTCCAATTGCAGAACCTCAACGTCATACTATTGGCGCTCATCACCAAGAAGGCATCTATGTTGGATTTGACTCTCCCAGCATTATTCGATACATTAATCCTTCAACTGGTACATTACTTCGTACGCATTTCGCCAACTGTCGGTTTGAAGAAGATGTATTTCCATCTTTAAAAGGAGGAGCATTTATTCTAGAGACTTCTTCTGATATTACATTTCAAGCACCTCAAACACTTACATCAAATCCTGATCCACGATCATCCTTGGCTGAAACTGAAGTTGCCAAAATTTTGCATTTGCAAAAGATTGCGGATCAGACTCCTGATGGTTTTAATGATGCGCCACGGATTACAAAAACTCCATTGAATGAAGCCCAAAATCTTCCTGCTCGACTTTTTGTACCAGGTATTACAACTATTTCTACTCCTCAATCTTTGAGCAAACGGACTCATGGACCAGATAAGCAACCACGCAAACGCAAGACAATCTCTGATGCTGCTAATCCTTCTCTATCTATAGCAACCACTTCCAATTTTATTCATTCATCTACTTCTAAAGAAGATGTATCTCACTTGAACACAGAATTATCTATGATGTACTACGGTACTGGCCACATATGAGATAGAGAAAGTATTGAAATGGATGAAAATTTCATTTCTATGATTGTAGAACATCTTTCTTGTGAGAAAGATGATCCCGAGCCACGTACTATTGAAGAAGCGATGAATCGCTCTGACTGGCTCAAGTGGAAAGCTGCTATTGAGGAGGAGTATGAATCTTTGCGCAAGAGACAAGTCTTTGGACCTATCGTGAATAATCTTAATTCACGACCTCTTGGATACAAACTTGTTTTTGTACGCAAAAGAAATGACAAAGGTCAGATTATTCACTACAAAGTTTGTCTTGTTGCTCAAGGATTTACACAAAAGTTTGGCATTGATTACGATATCACGTATTCACCAGTTATGGATACTATTACCTTCTGATATCTTTTCGGAATGGTAGTTCATGCCATCCTTGAGATGTACCTTATGGATGTTGTTACAGCCTATCTTTATGGCTCACTTCATGCAAATATTTATATGAAAATTCCTCCTAGTCTTGAAATCACCAGCCCAAATTCACCTATCTCTGGCAAACATCGTGGCGTGAAATTACAACACGCATTGTATGGTCTTAAACGGTCTGGACGTATGTGGTATCAACAACTGCGGCAATTTCTTATTGAACATCATTTCATAAATGATGCATTACTTCCATGTCTCTTTATCAAAAGAGACAAAGATGGATTTGTAATTATTGTTGTCTACGTTGATGATTTGAACCTTGTGGGTACCAAATCTGCATGTGCTGATGCTACTCAACTTTTTATTCGCGAGTTTGAAATGAAATTACTTAGCAAAACCTCTTTTTGCATTGGTTTACAAGTTCTACATATGCAAGATGGCAGCATTTTTCTATCTCAATCTACTTATACCAATCGAATCCTTAAAAGATTCAATATGATTGATGCTTATCCTTTGTCTACACCTATGGTTGGTCGAAGTATCAAAGATGATGATCCGTATCGCCCTTGCGAGGAGGAGGAGAAAACATTGGGTGAACAATATCCATACCTCGCAGCGGTCGGAGCACTCTTGTATTTGGCTACATCCACAAGGCCTGATATTGCATTTGCAGTTAGCGTCCTTGCAAAGCATAGTTCTTGGCCAACACTTCGCCATTGGAATGGAATCAAACATCTTTTCCGTTATTTAAAAGGAACTGAAGATTTGAGACTGCATTACACTCGATCTGCAAATCCAACATTGGTTGGATATGCTAATGCTCGATATAGATCTGATCCAGCAACATCCAAATCACAAACGGGTTATGTTTTCTTACGACATGGAGCTGCAATTTCTTGGAAATCAGTGAAGCAAACCATTACTGCTACATCTTCTAACCACGCAGAAATAATTGCTTTACATGAAGCATCTCGAGAGTGTATTTGGCTACGATCAATTGACAAGTTTATTCTAACAAATTGTGGGTTGTCATATGATGATTCTCCAACTGTCTTATATGAAGACAATAGTGCTTGTGTTGCACAAATGCAAGTAGGTTTTATTAAAGGTGACCGAATAAAACATATTGATCCGAAGTATTTTAATTTTACACATGATTTGATTACTAACAAGGCCCTGGAAATCAAGAAAGTGTCATCAGTTGATAATCTTGCTGATCTCTTCACTAAGGCTCTTCCATTATCTGTTCATCGCCGACTTATTCATGGCATTGGTATGCGGCGACTTAATATTTTAGAGCAAGAGATTCAATAAGTTTTCTTTATGAAAATTTGTAAACCTTTTGATATCATTCCATAGTTTTTTCCCATTGGGTTTTATTATGAGAATGGATTAATAAAGGTGCTGTACTCTTTTTCCTTCATTTGTGGTTTTGTCGTTGATTATAATCAAGGTTTTCCCAGATAAGGTTTTAATGAGGCAACAACCGTAAACTCACGAGATTATGAAAATTACATACAAAAGGTGGGGGTCGTGGTGAGAACCACGGTTTACGATCAATGTTGGAGCTTGTTAACCATCTTGGGGTGCCCTGCATCTTGTCACATCACAACTCAGGGGTAGGGTAGCGGGTCGGCTGTTTATTCCTGCCTCACTAGCAATGCCAAGCCGTGAGTTTTCCAAATCAGTCGACGAAGCCGACGAGTATCGAACCTCGGACCGATCGGTTGACCACCGACTTACAAAACCAGCCGACCAAGTCCACGACTTGGCGACAACGACTGGTTTTTGATTGATTTTATACATACCATCGGCTAGTTTATGTTACATTATTATTTTATAATATTTTACTCATATTATGCTGAGCGAGGAGGAGTGTTAAGAAACGTAGTTTCTAATGTGAACGCTCACCATAATGGTGAGTGACACATGTCATGAGGATTAATGAGAATCTTCTTTGACGAATAGGAGAAGACAACTATTCATTGTCTCTCTCCTATTCTTCTATTGTATATACTTCAAACACTTATGAAGTTAATGTATTCTTTTGAGTGTACTTTGAGTGTCTTTGATTTTGTTTCGTATTCTATTCTCAACAAAACCCACTGCATTAAGAATGAGAGCCGAAAAACAACCAAGCCACAGACCCCCCACTGTTCTTTTCACTAACTTTCTTCTACCCTGTTCGTTCAGTCTGATTCTCTTCATTTGTCCAGCCACATGGCTTGGCTGTTTCTTGGTTCGTTTTTTAATGCAATGGTCCGCCATTTTTTTTCAAAAAAAAAGAAAAAAGAAAAAAAGCGTGCATCAATGGCCAGGATCAATGCTTTCTTATCCTTAAGCCCTATTTCTGATCAGTCGCAGAATACAAAGTCTGTACAGTATTATTATTATTGTCCAGGCAGTTGTAGATACCTAAGTGAATCTCTATTTCAGGGTGTCAACCGGTTATGTCAGAGTCTCGTATAGGAATGGCGGCGGCGGCTGGTGTGCTGTACCTTGGTGTCGATACCTACGTGAAATTAGAGCGGGTATCGTCCTGCGGGGGTCGTCTCTCCGGGTATAGGTGGTCCAGGAGTCTCTGTCGAATTTAATTAATGCAGGGGTGCTCAAGAGTCAAGGGCTCTATTGCGCCTCCGCGCCGAGCTTCTTTTGTTCCTATCCAGTATCCAGTGATGTGTACGGTAGTCTCGTGGAAAAATCAATCCTACTGACGTGTCCAAATTTTTTTATTGTTTTTCCTCTTCCGAGTACCTTTTTTTTTCAAAATTTCGGTTTGTAAGTATTTGTTGACAGAAGTAAATTCTCTGTACTCTTCACGCGCGGGGGACGGAGTGCGGACGCCACTTTTGCACTGAGCCGCACTTGCTGCGAATGAGCTTTGGCGGTTGATGATGTCCGGGCCGCATTATTTGCTTGCGCACACTGTGCACATCACGATGTTGGTTATAATTTTCTTGTGTATCAGTTAATTATGTGGCAGTTACCTGCTGCCTCGCATCAACGAATGTGGCGAATAAGTTAAGCTACGTGGGAGAGTGACCGAACATTTTGTCTTAATTAATTGACCCTACGCATCAATGAATTGTTGTCATAAAGGTGATCGAGAGATTTTTCTTCTCTTACTAACGAAAGTGCACACGAATGGCCGGAGCCACACGTGATAAGAAATGAAGTTCCGGAGTACATGATTTGTGGATTTTAAGTTAATTTGGACGCTCCGAGCGTGTGATTTCGGTATTGAGTGCGAATTTCGTCTCCAAATTTCGTCAATGCTCTTTCGACATTGGACTCTGATCCATTAGTGAGCAGCATCTGTCAGTCGATCTGTGGCTCGCTGCACATGTTTCTTGCTCGTTTGTCCACAGTTTGAACCGATCCGGTGAAGCTCCACAAGTTTATGCTATTAGTATATTAAGCTAGTGGCTAAAGATCTTGCTCCCTTTGTGATAGTATGAGATGGAGAAATAGGGGTGTGTTTACACATTTACAATTAATTGTTGCTAGCTTTGGATCTAGCTGCTCGGGTACTGGAGACCAGAATGCCTGATCGCACATCGCAGCTGTCCTATGGACAATATTAGTGATAACCTTACTATGCAAGAATAATGTGTAAATTTGGCCGCTTACTTAATAAGTATTGTGGGTCTTCGCGTCAGTAGGATATGAATGCATCTTCGTGCACTGAAAAGCCGAAGTTACTTATTAGGTTTTCTAGTTATGTAAACAGTATGAGAAAATGTATTACTATTCCTTTACATGCTTGCCACGAAATTGAATACTCAATTTAGCTAAGAAGTGGTACAGTACAGAGATGTGGCATCAAGTGCGCTCGGGGAGACTGTACTCGCTGTTCCTAATTCGGAGAGAAAAGTAAGAACGCTGAAGTTCTTATAAGCAAAACTGCCATCTCTTCAAACTTTCAGATCAGGATCCTAGCCTGATGCGAAGGAACTCATGCACATCTCCGAAACTTTCTTTCTTTCTGGCGATAATTTGTTGATTCGTGGAAACTGAGTATAGATTGCGAATTGTGGTCAGTGAGTGTTGTCAAATCCTAAGTAAATGGTTCACTTCACTCACAAATATCAGATCTTACTACCAGGAAGGGCAGTGATCGTGGCTGTAGAATTCACGAGCTACATACGAGAGTGGCTAGATCATCAGTAGAATGACGGATTTATTCTGTCATTGATTTTTGGGTGAAAGCCTTTCATCAGAAAATTTCATCACTACACTAATTTACCGGATTAGTGTGTGCAATAGCAAATGACTCAAGTCACAATATTTTAAACTAGTGCAAGTTGAAATATTACTATTTAGTACTAATAAATCTTTATACTATTTTTAGGTGACCCAAATTTTGTACCCTCACTAATAGGAAAAAGCACACTTCATAAAGGTATTTAAAATGACCTATGTCCCAAAGAGTTTCTCCTTTGGTTATGTGTATTGTTTCTTTTATCAATGGAATTAAATTGTCTATGTGTTTTAAGAAAATAAAATATAAAAAAACAATCTATGTCATCTAAAATTAGTGGTCATTATATGTTTAGGCCCTTAGTATATTGCCTTAAGGTGAGGGTTGATGAAGAGAACATAGCATTGCTAGGAGCTCTCACTTTTAGAGGTGAAAAAAATCCCCCCCTTCCTCTCCAATATTGTTTAGTAGAAAGAGGTTCAACCTTAGATGTGTTTTTTGCAAAAAAAATTGCAATTTTTTGACATTTCAAAGTCATTTTGTAGACACAATGAGTCATTTGAATGATATTTTCTTGCACCATTGTGATTGTATGTTGGTTTTGAAGCACTTTATACTTTTAATTTTTTTCATTTGAGTAGGTTTAGAAATCAAATTTCACCTCCAAAATCCAAATGTGTTACTAGGAAAATTTTAGCATCCTTTTCAATACTAAAACATTATAATCTTGCAATCTATGTGGCCAAATGACTCCAAATTTGGTTTACATCATCTACAACATGTACACTACAAGAGTGTATGGTTGATATTTCTATACCTTAGTGACATTTAGACCTATAATACTTCAAAAGCAATGATGTTTTCAAATCTAAAAAGGCCTTGGGTGTTTAGAGATTACAATGGCATTGTAGAAGTATAATAAAAAAACATTTGAAGGTCAGATGTTTGAACATTATAACATTTGAAGTTAGAGGTTAGAGTTTTACTAGAGCATGTCTTTGAAAGATTAAGATGACATTGCAAAGCTTTAATTTCCATCACGTGAAAAGCAATATGATTGGCAATCTAGCACATATTAAATCAACTTCTTCTAAACCACTAAATGACCAAGTGTATTGAAATATACCCCAAGTCATTTAGTGGTTAAAGGCAACATTAGAAGTAGTCTCCTTCCTTGATTTAACATCAGCATGGAGCACTTGGAAAGTGTATTACACTATTTAATGCAAGTAAATGTTTAGTATTGAAAGTAATTCATGCGCATTTTCTATTTGGAGTCAACTACATGAAATGAGAAAATCTAAAAACTCCTGGTACTTGAGAGCTTGAAATTGGTTACAAGAGCTTTCTAATAAAGTCTAAGCCTAAGTGCCTTCACACTATCTCATTATTATAATTAAAGAAAGAACTTCAAATGATCTCAACCCTAGAAAATAGTGACAATTTTTTTCCAATTCAATTTGATTGGGCCAAAGATCTTTACTAAGGTCCAAGACCAATTTATGTATTTTCATTTTATTGGCCATTTAGGGAGTTAGAATTGAGGTTTTAGTCTAATTTACATTAATTTGGGCCCAAACTAATGAATATGCCATTCTTAGAAGAAATTCCTTTACATGTGACCATCAAGATTGCATGAAAAATGAAAACTTGGAACATCAACACATCTCTTTGTCTTTAATGATATTAAATGGTCACTAAGGGTTTAGATATATGAAATAAACAATCTAATTAAATACAAGCAATGCTAGAATTAAACATCTTTATTAAAATAGCCAAAAACTTGATCCAATGTAGAATTATCTACAAACAACTTCATTAGAGTTTGTTAGATAAAAGACCTATTGAAGCTTCAATTAAGAGAAGTTTGTGAAAATTCCAATGAATGGTAGAGTCCTAAAGGCTTAGTGGCTGGTAGAAAAGGCATTGCTATATTAAAGATAGAACAACTATTCTCCATGTCTCTTATTTGTTGCAATATTTTGTTCACATTTCTCATGGATGGTCGGGCTTTCGGATTAGGAAGGCAACACAAGAGACCCAAACGAAGGAGATCTACAACCATAGTTGTATGGACTTCAACATCAACATCTACAATTGTAGAAGTACCTAGCACGTTGTTGACAGTAACTAAATGGATGTTAGAGTCTAAAGGTAATGGAGGAAGTCTTGTTGCATCTATGACCTCATCCTCTTGATGAGAAGCAAACCTTAAAGGTTGAAGAGTTTGAAGTAGCCTTGGATCTACTACATTGAGAAGTGACTTGCCTTCTTGAGCTCGCCAAACTGTGTGCAACAAAACAAGATCCTCCGGTTTTGATGCTTGCATATCCAAGGGACGTCTTCCACACACAACTTCTAGCACCAAAATCCCAAAACTATAAACATCCGATTCTTTGGTTGCTTTGCTTGTGTATGGCAACTCTGGAGCCATATAGCCAAGAGTACCTGCCGCCAAAGTGGTTTTGTCCAACTTGTGGTGATCCATCAAGCGGGCAAGGCCAAAGTCTCCCAAATGGGCTTTGAAATCTGCATCCAACAACACATTGCTAGATTTGATGTCTCGGTGCAAAACACAACTCGAGCAATCCTCATGCAAGTATTCCAAAGCTGAACCCACACCCTCAAGAATGGAGTGCCGCATTTGCAAAGAGAGACCCAATTCTTGTCTGGCACTTGTGTTTAGCCATTCGTTGAGGTCTCCATTGGGCATGAAGTCGTAAACCAAGAGCAAGCGACCTTTCTCTTGGCACCAGCCCTGCAACTGCACCACATTCCGGTGCCGAATTTGGCCGAGGCTGGCCACTTCGGCTTGAAAGAGAGACTCCGCTTGCTCGGCCTCCGAAAAATTCATCTGTTTCACGGCAACAAAGTGGGTTCCACCCGGACCTTTGAAGGATCCTTTGTAGACAGATCCCGATCCACCGATGCCGAGCAAGTTTCTTTCATCAAAGTTGTGCGTGGCTTTCCGGAGCTCTGCATACGAGAACACATGTGGACGAGTGCTATGGCCCAGTGGTGTATAGCGGTAACTTCTGGATGGGCTCGCAAGTCGAGAGATAGACCAGTGAATCACGATGGCAGCTGCCACAACCATTCCTAGAACTCCTGTGCTGATGCCAAGAACTCCTGTTCTGATGCCAGCCCACGTTCTGACTTTTCTAAAAGGTTTTGGGGTTTGGGAGAAAGGGACTTTTGAAATCTCACTACTGGAGAATCTCCAGGACAGGAGCTCATGCGCTTCGACACGGTGGACGTCGGAGCTTCCCCAAAACGAGAGGTACACATAGTCTCCAAACAGCTCGGTCAATGTGTAGTTGGGAATGCGCAGCAGAGGTTGCAGGGGCTTCTTCAAGCTGGGGTTGGACCCTTTCACAAGCCGCACTTCGAGTGTCCGAGCTGAGCTATTGAAATCAATCCAAGCAGTGAAGATTTTCCCGTCGGAGAAATACGAGCAGTAGGTGTCGTTGCCACAGAGGTTGTGCGTGTATGCTCCGATGTCATACTCGTAGTCATGGGTTTTTGCGACCCTGATGTAGCAGTTGCTGGGGTCTTCGGATTTAGGGTTGTACTTCCCCATGTTAAAAGTAATAACGAAGCCTGGACGAGTGTATCTATGGTTTGGATCACTTGGATGGGTAGGACTCTTGCATGGACCAGAGCTTCCTATTCTGGATATGAGGTCTTGCAGCTTAGCAAGCATCGTGTCCCTGACGAAAACGAAGGCCATTGAGTTCTCCTCCTTGTCCCTGGGAGATCTGCTGTTGTCCCCAGGTAAGCCCAGAGTGTCGAATTTAAATGAGAAAGACGTGCTGAACGAAGAAAATCTCCCAGTTGCAACTTCCCGAATGCCTACCTTCTTCCCATACACCAGCGCTCCACAAGTCCCTCGCGAGTGCGTGGCACGCCCGTTGATAATGTAAGTACGATTGCTGCCAGTGTGTGCAGCATCTCCGAGAGTTATGAAGTTATCTTCTGTGGAGAAGGAATGGAAGTCGAGTTGCGTGTCTTGACTGGCAACTGAGCGAAGAAACACAAGCAGGAGAAAACAGATGAGGGTCATTCTGTACTATCGTGCTCTGCAACCCCAATGCACAACACATGCACACAATTTAATTAGAAATCTGATTCTCTAGTGCAAGTATGTGTATGGATTGCTAGCTTGAATTCTTGCTGCCTTCAGTGTGAAAGAAATTGAAATTCTGCAAACAAGCTCCTCGATACATGAATGACGAGCAAAGCTTTCAGAGGTTTCATGGATCCATGGCGTCCTGACATATACAAGCCTCGTAGAATTCACGGTGAACAAGCACTGCTGTCTAGGTTACGAGAGTCTCAGTCCCTGTGGCAGTGGCTTGTGTTTCGAGTATGGGTTAATATCTAAACCTCCTCACATTTTGTTTTTTTGAAGATTAGTGCCAAGTTTAGTGAGCCAAATTTAGCATTAACCGTTGACATGTCAGTGTCACGTGGTTTGCAACATGTCCGTGGTCCTATTGGGAAAAGTAAGAGAGAAATGGGGTTGTTCATGTATTTCCGAGGGAAATTTTTTTTGGCCAAAATCTTACTTGATTTGGGAACTCACTCCAACTACATGAAGAAGAAAGAGAAAAAAAAGAGATGAAAGCATTTCTAAGAAATATGAGATTCATCAATATTTGGATGAAGTTTACTATTTTGAGGTAATGCTTGTAGATGTGTGAGTGATGGATGATTAAAATGGGATTGAACTAGGTGTGCTATGTGCATGTGCACTCTTTCCAACAATGAATACTGAAATCCAAAATTGTAATAGATCCGGATGTAAATATTGTGAGATATATAGAAATTGTCATAGGCAAAAAGCCATATCAGATAAATACAATCAAAATTGTCTTTGACCAAAAATCATTGTGTCTTGTTGCATATAAGGAAAATGTTAATTCTAAGAATATACAATAATATCCCCTTAGATTGTAGTGTTGATTTATGGTGCACGTATGTTCAACACTTTGAAAAACCATTGATAACTTGTTTACATGGTGTCCAAATTATACATACTAATGTGCATTGGAATCTTCTTTCACTTGCAAGTAAAACTCAAAAAAAATAATTATCTCTATGAAATATAAATCATGTTTAGTTGCAATCTGTGACCATTATAGGTGCATACACCTTAGTCAAAAGAACCAATACCTTACATGTAGGTTAGTTTCGTAATTAATTAAGGAAAAATTGGAACATGTCTAAAATATGATAATTCAAAATTGGAACATGTCTAAAAATCTGAGAATTTTTTTATTGTTGCCAAATCCAAATATTCAAAAATTATTCTTAAGAAAACTTAGAAAAAGAAACACATTTACCCATGAATAGATAGAAAATATTATTGCAATGAGGAGTGTTGAAAAATTAGGAAGATTGATGTGCTGAAAGTCAAGAAAATCTAATTAAGTTGCCAAATTGTTCAAATGCCAAAATTAAATTCTTTTGTTAGCTAGGTGCCAAATTTGACTTGAACGTACAGTAGTGATCAACTAGAGATGAACCTCACCCACGTATTGGTCACACAATGGTCAAGGTCTTCCACAATTCATTGCAGAGACCCTATTTAATCTATAATAGACCAATTCCATTACCAATTCTTAACCAATATGCGGTCAAACTTCTTCTTGAGCTCATTTGAGCCTTTTTTATTTATTTTTTATTTTATCATATTTGAATTTCAATGCAATATTTTAGATCCACATAGTGGTAAGACATGCCATGAGCTCATTAATTTACAACGTAATTCCATTCTTGCTTGGGCTCACTAGCAATTCATTGAATTTCGACACCAAGCTTGATATTGTTTTCAGGAATGCTGAACCTGGGTGAGTATTTTATATCCATCAGACTTCAGACGTGGTGACCACAGGATTTGTCAATTTTGGTGCTCGTGAAAACTGAGTTCATGCTGGGATTATTAATTCAATTCTTGTGCCCACGTTACTCTCATGTGAACACATGTGATGTCATCCTGTGAATGAAGAATTGGTGAAGAAGGCCATATTCAGTAAATGGAGAGAAAATTTACCATTAGGGGGAATATCTGACTTGAACAAGGCTGCAAGTTATTATTTCCCCAAAAGAAAATTAATTTTAAAATTAATTAAAAAAAAATGAACCCTTAAATGTCCAAAGTATGTTTTTTTTTGACAACATAGTGATTTCTAGCAACTCACTACAAATGGAGTTTTTATTTTTTTCTTTGAAATTTTCACACAATATGTGCATCAGGAGTAGCTTTAAGGCCCAAAAATTTTCATAACTTTTGACTATATGGTTAGAAAGTTATTATATGATATGTAGTTTTCTTTGCTTAGTGGGCAACCCGGGTAGTTCAAAAAACTTCTTTAAAAATCACTTTTTTAGGAAATAAAAATTTGAAATTGGTTCTCTAGATTTATATATACATGGAAAGCTTTGAATCATTCCATTTTGATTAATGAGATGAAAGTTATGAGAATTTTTAGTTTTGGGTAGTTTGTGGGTAGTTGTGGAATCTCTAATCCAAGACAAACTTTCAATTCCTTTATTTAACTCAATTTTAAATATTTTTGGAAAAAAATTAAAGCATTAGGTGTAGATTTTTTATTACAACATTACAAACATTGGAATTGGCATTTTTCAATTCCATATCTAAATTTCTTAACAATTTAGTATTCTAAAGCATTCTCTACTTCTTTCTACTTACTATTTTTTCCTATGTATTGTACAATTCCAAACGATTTGAAAATTTTCAAGCATGTAGAAAACTTCCTTTGAAGAAGGAATTAAAAGAGTAAACACCATTTTTGACATATTTTCACACAAATGTAACCTTGTGAAGTGCAGCTGCCTAGATTTTTGCAAGGCCCCTAAAAGGATTTTGTCACTTCAAACGCTAAAATCTTGTAATCTACATGGCGAAATTTTTTGAAATTTTTTCTACATCTTCTCAAACTAGCATACTAGAGGATTTTATGGTTACATGCATCTAAAAATGTTTTTTTTCTAAAATTGGGTACTTGTATTAGAAATGACAGTTTTAAGGTGGTTTTGGTGAAAACATAGTCCAAATCATTTAGGGGTTAAATTTTTTTTAAATTTAAATTTAAATTTTTGTTAAGAAAATATTTATAATAACTAATATAAAATTTTATGTGAATTTGACATGGCCATCACCTAGCCACGTCAAATTGGGCAGTAAATTTTCATTAATTTTTTATTAAAAAATATTTATTAATTTTTAGTTTTCTAATTTTTTAGTTTTTAAATAAAATTTTAATATTATTTTATTGAAAAATATTTTTTTATATTTCAAATTAAAATTATTATTTTTTGGTATGAAGAGTGAAATGGCTCTCTAAAGGCCTCAGATCACATTGAATGATATTGAGACATTCGTGTCCTTTGTTTCAAAGATAGTTTTGGAACCAGACTATGGTTGGAAATAAGTTTGCCTATATATCAAAAATTGGACAAAAGAAATCTTCAGAAAAAAAATTAATGGTAATTTTATTTCTAAAGAAAAAAATATTTAAAAAAATAATGAAATCTCTCTAAAATCTATTTCTCTATATGGGAAATTATTTTCTTCAACCTTCTCCATGCTACAGATAGGCTAAATTACTTAAGTGTTTGGAAATGGGTAATCATATTGATATGGCTTGTCTACTACTGGATTTTTTTACTAAGTTATAAAGTTTGTCTATTGCTGAAATTTTAGGCTAACTTGTGGAGTTTGTCTCCTGCTGAATTTTTTTGACTTAGTTGTACAGTTTGTCTATTGCTCTAATTTTTTTATGAAGTCGTAGAGTTTGTCTTACTGTTGAATTTTTTTCGCTAATGGTATGTTCACACCTGGCCTTGTGAAGGAGTGCTTCTAAAAGATAAGATTGTGTGAATAAATGTAGATTGTAGAAGAATTTTCTTTTTTGGTGTGGGACCTAGCATCGCGAATTAATCTAAAAGTTGCTTGTCCTCTACTTGCAATGCTATTCACACTTGATGTAGTATAGCAGTAATTTTTGGCGCCATGTCAGAGATGACAACTTCCGTAAGAATGGCCCGTCACACCAAAGGAGAGGTCTTTGGGTCCGGTCACGTCTTCTGACACTGTGGGCCCCCTTTCCATGTCAATGAAGTTGTCTATCTGTCTTTCATGGTTTGTTTTGGCGCTGCACTTGTCTTTCAAAATTTGCCTGAGCATTGGATTATTGCTTCCTCCTATTGGGATTGTGCGTCTTCTGCTTTTCAATTGTGGGTGTTCTTGCAATACTTTTCTTGCTTCTAGTGCTACTCGTCTGGACCATTGGAAGAAACTGTAGCGGGGGCCATTTTTTGGAGTGGCAAGATTCAAAACTGTGCCTCTGCTGACTACCAACACAATTGAAGGTATGAAATCTCACACTCTACATGACTGCTTTTCGCTTTTGTGTTCTGTTGCATTGCTTGTTTTCTTCAAAAATTGTAGGTGCTGAAAATATAGTCAATGAGACCATTTTCATGTTGAAGTTCATGCCCTACCTTCATGGGCTAGGGTTCTTTGCATTGTTCCTACTTCCATTTCTGGAGACTATGTTGTCCTCCCTTGTAACCTACTTGTGCCGTGGCATTTGCAAAGCCTTCATTTTCGAATCGGACTGTTCGTGCATGTAGGGATTCATTACGTTGTGTACACGACCACATCACCGAGGTATGTTTTGCATCCTTTTGAACTCTCTACTGATTGTATCTCCATTTGTAGTTGAAAGTGTGACCGCTTGTGCCAATAGAGGCGAACTTTCACTTCCTATTTTTTTTTGGAACAAAATCATATCATTGTCATTCCATCTTCATCTCATGGAACTGGATTTAGGGTTTCTTGACTTCTCATGTATTGGTGCAGTAGAGGATTTGGGAAGTGCCTCCTCTTATTTGATTGGCTTCACTGACAGTGGACTTCATGGCTTGTAGGCATCCAATTTTGCAGGAAAGTGTGCTGATGGGAAAGCATGGACTTCCGAAGCCATCCTGCAGTATTAATGTTTGTCACATCTGCAGCACTCCTCCTACTTCTAACAACAAACAGAGCTTTGGATTTGACAAACGAAGAGGAGACCAATGACAACCCTGTCGATGAATTCGAGCATATGCAACTACCGTGCGAAGAGTCTTCTTTCGAAATGTAGGCTTTCAGTCATGCAGCATTGCATACTTTCCGGCTTTGTAATATGTTCAATCTTTTGGATGAGGAATTGCGGTATTGGATCAAACCAAGATCCACAACTTGGTTTTCTTGCTTTGTCTTGGAGCAATATGATGATGAACATTGGGTCAAAATGTTTAGGATGACTAAACCGGTAGTCATGTCTTTGGCGGAAGTGTTGAGGCCATGGATGTGCAAGAAGGATACAAAATACCGGCTATCAATTCTAGTGCTTGTAAGGGTCGCATGTACGTTGTTCAAGCTCACACATGGAGCTAGTTTATTTATATGTAGCAAAATGTTTGCTGTGGGTCATAGCACAGTCTCGATGGTGCTTCAAGAAGTTGTGCACGTAGTGAATATTGTTCTACGCAATGAGATTTCTTGACCCACCGGCGACAAACTTCTTTGCATGGAAGCGAGGTTTAAGCGTTTGTGTGGTCTTCTTAGGGTGGTTGGGGCCATAGATGGAATACACATTTCTATCTCAAAGCCGAAGCACGCAATAGCCGACTATTTCTACTTCAAATCGGGAGGATTCACTCTAAACTGTCAAGCCGTGTTTGACAATGACAAAAGATTTCTAGACTTGTACTTGGATATGCCTGGCTCAACCAATGACTCACGTGTCCTCTGTAGGTCCTCTGTTTATCACAAGGATATGCAAAGTACACTTTGGGATGCAGGTGTCAATTTCCATGGCTTCAGCCCGTATTTGTTGGAGGATTCCGGATATCCACTTCTACCTTGGCTGATGGTGCCTCACCAAGGATACAACAATCTGCGATTGGCGGAGACTTTGTTCAACAAAAAACTGAGGCGCGGTAGGGGCGTCGTGGAAAATGCCTTCGGCATTTTGAAGCAAAGTTTACGCAAACTCCTCGTCAAATCAAATCTAGATGTTGTTATCTTACCTGATGTGATACCATTCTTCACAATATGTTGTTAGGGCAATCTCACACTAATGTTGAGAGGTTGTTTGAAGTTTTGAGGATGGAGGGTCTTGAAGGCAACATTACTCTGGAAGAAGGCAACCCGCCAGAGATACCAGATGCCTTACGTGACGACGTGCCTATGCCACAAGCTGTTGACAAACGTTGGGATTTAGCAGTGTACTTGGTGCTCCAAAGAACTGTAGGTCTGTGATGGTAGCAATACTATTGTGCATGGCCATGGAGGTAAGCCTACTCACAACACCTCTTGTTTTTGTTCTTTCCAATGATTTCCACTATAGCCATGGATTGTTGAATTGCTCTGTTCAGCTATAGTGAAGTAGTCATGTAATGTGTGCACCATTGGTAAAATAGTCTACTAACATTAGATGCTAGAAAGCCTAGCGGATACATTTCAACACAGAGAAGAAGCGTACGCAGTCACACAAATATACTTTCGTTTTTGCTCTCCCCATTTTTTTTGTGAACTTTGATGGAATGAACTAAACATGCAAGTACTTAGATATGGTGTATAGGAAACAAGGAATTCCAAGATTTGAACAGAAAAAGGCGACATCCATTTACTAACGCTTTCATAGTAGGTGTGTTACAGATGAGGTAATATCTAGTACAACGTCATGTATGTGGTACAAAACAGTTGCCAGTAGTATAGTGTACTACTTAATCTATATTAGGCATGTCTAAGGTGGCATCCTCTGCCATTTTGTTCTCACCAACAGAGTCCGGGGGAAAATCTTTTTCCTCTTGTCCCACTTGTACTGCTTTGGGGAGACGCAACCTTGCACTTATAGCATTGGAAAGATCAAAAAGGCATTTCACCACTTTGCCTTGTTTCTCTATAGCTAGTCTGGCATTTGTATTCGCTAGTCTTGCATTCTCAGAAAGTCTCTTGTCTCTTTCTCTTTGGTAATCCATTTATTCACTGTAGAACTTCAATTGGACCTTGATTTTAGACCTCTCTAGATCACGGTTGACTTCTGTTAGTTCTTTCATCTGGCTTGCCATCACATCTCCATTGGCTTTTGTAGCTTATGCCAAAAGATTATGGCCCGCCAAGTGTTTATGTCGAATTGCAGTGCTTCCCTAAGCTCTGCGACGTGCTGTGAAAGCATTCATGTCGCTAGAGCTGACTACCAGTGGCATCACGCCTGGTGGAAGCCCATGACAATATGCTTGACTAAGTGTCGCTGTAGGTGAACTGAAGCAGACTTTTGCTATTCACACTCCAATGCTTGCCGGTACCGCTGGTGAGGAAAGCCCTCCGATAGTGTCATTGCTTATCTCAACAGGTTTAGGAAGATCCATGGGATCGTCATTGTTACTATCACTGTCGCCCTGAAAATCGCCAACGTCACCATGGCGGGGGGGCAGTGTAATTACTATCATCATTAGACAACAAGTCCCTTATATGAGGTGGTTGCATGTTGTTGAATATGTCTTGGGAGAAAGACCGTGGCAATTCTTCATTCTTCTGCTCTGTTGGAGTCATGTTCCAATACTCCATGCCATTTGTACCACTTCTTGTGAAGAAGTTTGCAATGCGTTTGTACTCTGGAATTAACTAATTCCACTTGGACTTGCACGTTGGACCATCTCGAGGACAAGGTAAAAATACAACTCTCATGACTTTGATGCTAATTTTTATCCATTTGGTTGCATCTGGGTTCATAAGGTCCCTCCCATCCAGCACATTGGCTTCCTCCAAGTGCATGTCTCTCTTAGCATTGACTAGAGCAACAATCTCCAAAGGAGACTAGTTTGGTCCGCCGTCCTTTTTGGCATGCTTTCCAGGGTTTGAAGGACTGCTATTGCTGAAGATATTGGCAACTTAGGGGACAACTGAACGACTTCTTGTGAGCCCTCAAGTTTGAACTTTGAACTTATTTTTTACGATTTTTAGTTAATTTTTGAGTGAAAAATAGGAAAAACATATAAAAATACAATTATTGTGGGTTTTGGTAGAAGCCCCTACCAAAAGGGGGTGCAATGGCCTTAAATGCATGAAACATGTAAAACTTTGCATTTTCACTAAGTTTAAGTCTTATTAGTAAAATTAAGTAGTTAAGTCAGTAATTCCGAGCGAAGTAAGGATTTGAGAGTTAGCCAGTTCTAGTGTCTTCTTCATGTGATACAATAGCTATAAGTATACATGTAACAAACTAGTTAAAAATTAGAGTCTAGTCAGAGTGAGTTCAAATCCAACTCGAAAGAGTTAGATTTGTTGTTTG
Source organism: Rhytidiadelphus loreus (assembly GCA_947034895.1). Taxonomy (NCBI): domain Eukaryota; kingdom Viridiplantae; phylum Streptophyta; class Bryopsida; order Hypnales; family Hylocomiaceae; genus Rhytidiadelphus; species Rhytidiadelphus loreus. The sequence continues at coordinate 11,125,569 of OX344763.1, read as the reverse complement.
CAGATAATTTTAAGAAATACAGTCATTCACAGACCAAGATGGAGGAAATAATGATTGGAACATACAGAGAGGTTCTTTTCTAGGTCAAAGCATGCCAGGAGGTCAAATAGAAGCCCGATCATCCAAGATTCCCCTGGTATCAAGAATAATTTCCCCCCCGGGTGGAAATTATTAAAGAATTGCTAAAAATAGCATTCTTATTGGAGATTTGGTTTTGCCCTTAGTTAATGGACATCTTGTAGAAGATTGCCCAAAAGTTTCGGGATTTTACAAAACTCCACGATGACTCCATGGGAAGTCAACCGCTTAAAACTGCATTCGTAAATTCCTACAAATTACCAATGTTGCGGTAAAATCTCACTAAAAATTAGGATAGTGTTTTGTGTGCCAATAAAGAGCCCTGTCAAGTTTGAAGACATTCCAACATTCCCAAGTACTAGAATTAGGACCGACAACGAATTTTACAAGAATTTACAACTTGGCGGCGGGTTGACCGGTGTACCAGGAGCTAACAGTGTCTGATTGGAGCGTTTCAAGGGTCAATTCTTACTCCTATGAATATTCTAAACCACCCGAAACCGACAGTTTCATCAAAAAATGCAAACTCCAAAATTTAGATTTTTGACTTTTGTTCTGAGTTACCGTGACTCAAATTTGCGCTTTAAAACGGTTGGAGAGGTAGGGGTAAGGGGTCTTTCAGGCTAATTGGGGTCTTCTTAACGCGATGGTGCAGTTTGTTTTCAGTTTCGAGTTGTCCCTCAAAAGATAGAGAGGGTCAGTCCTTAGTTTGACTTTTTTAAGGTAATTTTGGATTAATCTGGGTTGATTTTGCAAATATCTTTTGTAAAATCGAAGATTGGATTTGCTCAAGATACTTGTCTTGCGTAAGAAGCCATCTTTTGGACTAAAGAAAGACAATTTAGAACTAACCTTAGATTAAAATGCAAAATATCTCGGTTAATTAGGTAGGTTTTCAAAATATCTTTGGGAAAATTTAATATTTGATTTGGGAAAAGATTCTAAGGCCATTTAGGGCCTAGAAGGAACTCGCTTGAAAACCTTCCTTCCCATTAAACAAAGATTATTTAGAAAACGCGTTTAGGTAGTTTAGCAAAATATCTAGATTGAAAATAAAAAAATATTTACGAACAATTTACCCGGGGGGGGGCCAGGAGCGAGTATATAAGGCCTTTCCTCGAGGTTGTTCGTGGCCCTCATTCTCTTGTTTCATTCTTGTTGTTGCTCTTGTCGTACTACTGACACTTGTCGGAGCACTTTTTAAGCCAAGTTTTGACTATTTTCTTCTATTTTCTTCTATTCTCTTGTACTTTGAAGGTCTGGAGGGTCCCTTCAAAGCTTTCTTTTCTTTTCTTTCTTGAATTTGGAGGCTTCAAACCCCAAAACTTTGATATTTTGGGAGTTGTGGGAGTTGTTCCCAAACTCTAGTTGATTTTCTTGTTCTTTTGGATACTAATCAACTATTTGTGCGAATTGATAACAGTTCGTGAACTTAAAACTTTAAAGCGGCAAGGCTAGACTTTGCCAAAAGGTTTTGAGCATCACCACGTGCCAAAACTCGTTGTATAACGGGTGTTTGGTTTGACTAATTGCTAATGTTTAGTTAAACACTGTCATGTGTACCTCCTTTAGTGATTAAACTTAGAACTTTATTTGGAATTTTGAAAATTAGTTTTTAATGTTCGGTTAAACACTGTCATGTGTACTTCCTTTAAAAATTAAGTTTTCAAAATACTAGTTTGGTCTTTGGATACCGTTTATACCTGGGGTTGCTCCCGCACGACGGAGCTTTGACTTTGAAACCTGGAAATGGGTACCTGAAACTATAATTTGTCTTTTATTTCCTGGGGTTGCTCCCGCATGGCGGAGCTTTGACTTTGAAATCTAGAAACGGGTACTTGAAACTATAATTTGTCTGTTATTTTCTGGGGTTGCTCCCATACAACGAAGCTTTGATTTTGAAACAAATTTACCTTGAAGGAGAAAAAGTTCGAAAAAAAGTCCTTGACTTGTTGGGCTATTTAAGTCCAACCCTACACACAAGTGACTCCTTTCCTTTCTGCCAAAAATTGCTTGAAGTTTCTTTGTGCTCAATTGCTCAATTATGGATTTTTAAGTCACTTGTTGAAAGTTTAGTTTGATAGTTATCTCTGTTTTAGTTAACTTTGCTTTGCTAGTTATTAACCCAAAATACCCAAAACATTTAGTTTAGTGTGTTTTCCTTAGTTATTATCTCCCAAACCCATTAGTTAGAATTTGATTGTTAGTTGTTTTAGAAAAAACATTCCAAAAGCCTCAAATCATTAGTTAGATCTCATAGAATTGTTTGCTTTAGTCATTATTCCCCCAAAACCCAAAAAACAATTAGTTAAAAGTTGCTTTGTTTTAGAAGTAGTTAAATCCCCTAAATTAGCTTAGTTGCTCCCTTTCATTTTAATTAGTTAGTGTTGTTGTTGGAATTTTGAACTATTACAAAGATCAAAATTGTAGCCAGATCATATCAGAAAAAGAGCCAGATCACATCAAATTGACAAGGGGCCAGATCACATTAGAACAAGGAGCCAAGCTACACCATAAGGAGATGAACTGATCAAAGTCCCAAGGTGTTGATCGAGGTCCCAAGGTGTGATCGAGGTCTCAAACATACGAGTGAGGTTTCAACTAAATTATGGGTAGAAATTGGACCAACTAGTATGTGTTTTGATGCTCTGGGGTTTGGTTGGCCAGGTCCTAATCAACCACATTGTGCTATGTGGCAACAGAAGTAGTGATTGGTAATACTCAAGGCATAGTCCAGGCAGTGAATGAAGGTCCAAGCAGTGAAGGTCCAGGCAGTGAGTGAAGGTGGTGAAGGTCTAGGCAATGAGTGAAGGTGGTGGGTGAAGGTGTTGACAGAAGATTTGGACCATCAAGTCATTGGATATGGTTGGGGAGTCAACTCGGATACAATTTGGTGAAGTCCATGCTACCAAGTCGTTTAGTTGTGAATTGAAGAATTAAAATTATAACTTGCCATGTTTGCATACTAACTTGTGATTTGCTACATGCTAAGGTTCAAAGCCATCTAACAACTAAACTAAATTGACTTTGATCTAATTTGATTGATTAGACATACACTACCAACCCAACAACCAAATTTTGAAGGAGACAAGTGAAGTTGGAAGTTGAAGAGACTTAGAAGTGACAATTAAGAAGAAGAAGAAGGTTAGATACTCTCGGAAGGAAGATCAGAATCATTAAGGTAGCATCTTACTATTCATTTACTATTCATTTGGCATAATTCTTTGATTTTATTCCTTTTACTATTGAAGCAAGTTGTCTTTTATTTATTTATTTATTACTCTTTTAGATTTAGTGGTTTGGATTTTATTAAGTTTTGTTTTATTAGGCCTAATAAGCCAAGAAGATAAAACAAAAAGCCAACTAATAATTCCAAAACAATTAGGAAAATTATCAACAATTAGTATTGTAGAAGCTTCTAATTAGATTTGATTTAGACATTTAGTGGATTTAATTGTCTTTTGGTATTTAAAATAATTTGGAATTAATTTGGAAATTCCTCAAAATACCTCTAAATTCAATTAAAATCCCAAAATATTCAGGACGATACGATCGACTCATTCACTGGCGAGGTGCGTTAATTTCTTGTCTTTACTTTTTGTTTTTTCAATTTAAAATTAATTTTCTAGTTAGAATAACATTTAGGAATTTAGCATTAAAATTAACCTTAAAAACTTAAACCTATTTGAATAAATTTTAGGATCTTAACAAGGAATCTAGTCAAATTTAGGAATCTAGGAAATATTAGAATATTTAGAAAAAATTAAAACCTAATTTATCTCTTTATTCTATATAAAACTTATTGAAGGAATGAGTTCCATCCAACTACGGGGAACTTTCATCCATCCATAAGTTTTTACCTAGAAGTCCAAAATTCTTACTTTTTACCTAGGTAGAAAGGTAATTTATCACTTTCTTCATAAAAATAATAAAAAACCCAAAAACTACTAATTTTAGAATTAAAACTTAAGAATAAGATTAATAAAAGAACAATTAGGAATACTTTTAAAGAATAACTAAGGAATCTTTTGAAAGTAGTATTGTTTAGGAAATCTCTTAAAGATTCGAGAATTAACTTTTACTTTAAAATTACATTGAATTTAAAGGAATTAAGTGGGGATGAAGGTTGACCCAAACTTGGATGAAAAGTCTAAAAATAGGTCAAAACTAGGTTTATTCTAAAAATTCCATTAGTTAAATTAATTAGTAAGTTAACCTTGAAATCTAGATTTATTTAGAATTTATTTGCTATATTTGGTCAACGGATGAAGTTTTTAGGATAGAATTAGGGACAAATTTCATCCATCAATATCTTTTAGTAGGAATATCAGAATTCAACTTGCTTTACCATTCTGTGAAGGGCAAAGTGCATTCTACACATTAGCTTAGATAGAATTTTACATTAGATTAGTTTCTACTTACTCAACAAGGTCTTGAACCTTTTAACCTTTAGATTGTTTTGAAGCAAATAGAATTCAATTATTACCATAACAAACAAAGTGTCCATTGCTTGGAAGGTCAAAGAACACTACGTTTACATTTCACCCCTACAATTTACTAACTTATGCCGCTAGGACCTGTGTACAACTTTCTGACTTAAGGGTGGAGTTAGAAACACTCACACCTCTCGCTGCTTGGCCAACGTTGGTTGGGGTGACAGTATCTTCAAAACCCACAAAACATAATTAATTGCAAAATGAAGTTCGATAGAATCACTTACTTGGGTGTCGGAGCCTATGTGTTTGTTTTGCAGGTCTGTGTGTAGTAAAAAAGAATATAGCTGACGATAATTGAAATTCACCTTCTACATTGGTGTTTGTTTCGACTATTGGAGGTGGAGTCGGAGGTCTTCGTTTGCCTGAAGACGCCATACCTAGACACAACAAATTCTGATTTCAGTGAGACAATTTGTCTGATCGTGAGCAGGACTTGGTACACAACTTGAGAAGCAGAAAGTGAACCATACAAAGCATGTACATTCATTGTGGCCTTCATGAGGAATTGGAAATCACGGAAACATAGCATAACAATGTATAGTGCATAGAATATGTACGAGAACTATTCATTGCATACACTAATTTTCGATCAGAGAACTGTTGTCCTGTAATGTTGGAGTGCATGTTCTGCAATGAATAGAGAATTGTGCATGGCAATTCACAAGCTGCAACCACTTCGCAAGAAGAGTTCAGTATTATGTAGGTAGTAAATTGGACTAACAAACTTGAAATTGAACCTCCTGTACATGTGTAGGTTTATGCATGAGGCAACCAAGATAAATGGAGGTGCTTGTGATGTTACTGTCACCTTCAACACGGTCTAAAACTCCTGCGCTCCCAGCGCCATCAGCTGCAGCATGCAGATGGTTCTCCATTGACGGGATTCTGCATTCCAACTCAGGCATTCAGTTCATAAATCTTTTGAACGAAACCAACTACAATCATATATGTTCACTCACAATAAACAATTCCATGAAACAAAGTCATCATCGTGCACAAAGCATGTAGACATGCACCTGAGCAACGTAGTTGAATCGAAGAAGAGACGTGCAGGACTTCGTGAGTGTGTGCATACTTGGATAGGTAATCCATGGAAATCACTATTGTAGTTTATACATGCAGGTATGCTGTCAAGCAAACCCCCCAATTAATTGCATTTGATGACATCAGTCTTCTGATTAGATTTCTCAGTGGGCCCTGTCGAAGATTTCATTGATACTTCCTTAAATTCAAGCGCCGTTCTTACTTACTGGACCCACCTACATGCCATTAACGAGAAGAGGTGATTAATTTCTCAAATCTTCATTTTTGGTTGATTGCAGTCCTACGAAGAAGCTGCCGCAAATCTTGGAAGGATAGCTACAGTGACTTGCAACAAAGTACGCATCACTGCTCTTTTCATTTGCCACCTCATAGCACATGTAGGATCAGCATTCGCTAAAGACTCCTGGTGTGAACAACCGCTACTTCATGCTTCTAACATCACCTGTAAGACTCACCTCTAACACCTAGTGTGAACATACCATAAGTTGTAGAGTTTGTCTATTGCTGAATTTTTTTGGCTAAATTGTGGGATTTGTTTATTGTTGTGTTTTTTTAGCAAAGTTGTTGGAACTTGTCTATATCCAAATTTTTTTGGCTAAATGTTGAATTTGTCTATTGTTATATTTTTTCAGTTAAGTTGTAGAGTTTGTCTTATTGATGGATTTTTTTAGTTAGGTTGTGGAGTTTTTCTATTGTTGGATTTTTCTACAGGTGAAGTATAGTAATTCAGACATTCAGTGATAAACTAAAATTTAGATTCTTGGCTCATGGTCTCATGGATGCACTCAGTGTTCTATCTACAATATTATTATATATAGGATAACTACAAAATTAGCTTCTGTAAGTTCTCAAGCTTATATATATTGTGAGTTTGTGAGCCTCCATTTTTTTTTCCATTTAGGGTTTGTGAATTTTTTGGGGCCTTTGAGTGTGGAATTAGATGTAAGGATCTACAATTTAAATGAATAACAAATGAATATGTCACTATGCAATTTTGTACCAAAAAACTAAACTTGTATATTTCCAAAAATCAAGATATTGTGAAAGTAGATAGTATGTGTAAGCAAACACACGATGAAAATAGGTGTAGTGGTTTAGGATATCTCACTATGAAGCACATATATATATAACTACAATACATCATAATACTATTATAAGGGTGATGTTTTGAAGTCTAAAATAGAGGGAGAGATAAAAATGGACCGTAGAGGTCGGACATAAATTTGGTGACAAGCATAGGTTGTAAACATTACAAGCACTAAATCATGAACAATGCTTTTGAATGATTAAGTGATCAATGTAGTCTTCATCGTGGGCCTTCATAAAAAATTTAAATGATGAAAATAGCATACATTCTTTTTTAACTATACTTTTAAATTGAAATTATATATCTTGGACATTGAATTTTTAAAACAAACATAGTAGTCATATATTATACACCAAATAAATGTATTAACCCCTATGACCTAAACGACTAGTTTTCTTGTCGATGCCCCTTTTTTTTTATAGCTTTCTATTTTCAAATATTATTTTTTCTAAAAATAAAAATCATTTTCAAAAAATAGACTATATAATAAATGCAATGGTAGTAGTTTAAGTGAATTTAAAGTAAAACTCAGCTTTTGGGAATTTTATGAATTTCAATGGTATAGTGAGATTCAAGGCACATGGTTTATTGTTCAATTTGGACATAGGTTGAAGTTTTAGGCCATCGAATGAGATTGTTGTCACATCATACATAGATAGATTCAATTTGAGGAACAAAACAATAGAAATAAAATATCAAATCATAAAATCAAATTGAGATATTGTCTAACTCAGATGCACTGAGTTCAAAATAAGAATTACAAGAAGATAGAGAAATTGAAGATGAATTAGATGAAACCTTAGTATAAACTAATGCTAAATCTTCAGCATTAATAGGGAGCTTGCAAGGATTGAGAAAGGAACTTCTAAGAAATTTGAGATGCCAATAAAAGGCAAGGTTTGCCTTAGCAATGGATTCATTCAACAAGAAACAACAAACCATATATCAAAGTATGTAGTAACAAATTAAAATACAAAGTATATAATTTACAACTAAAGTTGTTGAAAAGGAAAACATAAATAAAACTTACTCACCTAAGTCAAGTAGTGCAATACTTTTCCCAATGCATGGGATCCCAAGATTTCATGATCTCCTATGTGAACATACATTCTTCACTTTCTTTGTCCAAATAATTTGCAAAAAAAGTGAAAGATTTGGAAATGGTTTTAACAAAGAAAAGGAAATCCTTTGCATGGTTGGTTTGAAGTTGAATTGCTTGTCAATCTTATAGTTCTTATAAACCCTCTTATCTACAACAAATTCACGAGAAAATGCAATATTCCACAACGATATGCGCATTGTCTCCACATAATCAAAATTAGTGGGCAAAGGATCTATACCATTTGGAGAATAGTTAATAGACATGCCAATATCAGCCACAGTAGCATCAAAAAAAAATTCTATCTAAATAATCAACTGCCATAGACAAAATTTAAATTAGAAGAATATTATTATTGAATGAAAATGTTCAAAGAAATAATACTAAAGCAATAAAAAAGGACAAATACTCATTTGAACCCACTATTTAGCTTTATGAAGCTACTCAAGAAAGTCAATATCATTGAATTTTAGTTTCAAGAATTTGAGCCTTGTGAAGAGTAAGAGACTTGTTTGACTTCTCGAGCCATTTAATCTTCATAGAAGTGCCTATTGCTAAAGTTGCCAACATCCAAAGTTTGTCTTGAGTCATCTATGGACTTTCATCATGAGTTTTATAGTGACACTTCACCTACCCTTAACCCTTAATGGACTGTCACTATACTTTCACCAAAAATGCTCCAAAACTGCCATTTCTAGTATAAGTACAAAAAATTTGAAAAAAAACTTTTTTTGAAATATATAACCGTATGATCTTGTATTATATAGTATAAAAAACATGTGTTAAAAATTTTAGACATTTCCACCGGGTGGATTGCAAGATATAAGCATTCAAATTAACTAAAATCATTTTTTTGACCTTGCAAAAAACAGGGAAGCTGCACTTCACAAGCTCACATTTCTATGAAAAAATGACCTAAATGGTGGTGCTTCTTTGGATTTGTTTTCCTAGACAAGTTGGCTATATACTTGAAAAATTTCAGATCATTTGGAATAGTACAACATATAGGAAAAAAATAGTAAGTAGGTAGTAGTAGAGAATGATTAAAAATACTAAATTATTCACAATATAAATATGGAATTGAAAATTTCCAATCCCAATGGTCTAAATGTTGTAATAATGTATCTACATCCTACGATTTTATTTTTGTCCAAAAATATTGAAAATTGGGTAAGATAAAGGATTTCAAAGTTTATTTTAGAGTAGGAAATCCAAAATTGCCTGCAAACAAAAAATCCTCATAACTTTTGACTCATTGATCAAAATAGAACGATTCAAAGCTTTTCGTGTATATAAAACTCTAGAAAATCAATTCCAAATTTTTGCTTCTAAAAACAGTGATTTTTTCTGATCTGCCCAAACTGCCCGGTTGGGGAAAAAAGTAACATATTAGGCTATAACTTTTGACTCGTATTTCCAAATGTCATGAAATTTGGTGCATATGAAAGATCTTCCTTGCCCCCACATTCTATTAAAATTTTAGCCTCAAATATGAAAATATCCGCTCGTAGGTACCTGCCCAAAATTTCTATACAACCAAAAAACACAGTCCGGTCCTTTAGGGGTTAAGTATATCATGGCCTACTTCTTAGTGGCAAAACAAGATTCATTGTGTTAAAATATGTGAAGTAAACATCTTAAAAAAAGAGGATAGAATAGTGACAATTACAATGGTTCAAACCAAACAAGCTTTAGAGACCAAGATGTCAAATGAAATGAAAATTGATAAAGAAGTTGAAGGGATTACCAATTGACTTCATGAAATATTGCCAATATATTTGCAACGTCCTCTTTGATCTTCAAAACAATACTTTCAATAGTATGATGCCATGTGAAATCGTCCACATGATCTTAGTTCAGTTAGTTGATAACAGACAACCATGTTTGCAAATGGTGGTTCTATAGTTGCCATCCCACACCATAAAGTATCTTACCAAAGAAAACTTTGAGATCTTCATCATTTTCCAATTCTTTCTAAAATGTAGCATTCGTCTACACTCAATTGGCACTCCAAAATTTAAATAATATTATCTGTGATACTCATTGTCTTCCCTTCATTGTTCTCAAAGGCCACATAGAAAATTCCATTTCCTTCTATGTAACCACAAGTAACAAAGTGTGAAATTAGATTCATGAGATCATTCTTCAATAAATGGCCTTATAACCAACAAAGAAATCATAGGGCATAAAAGAATACTGATATATGATTTTTCCCTTGGTTGATACCTCAACCAATCAAGATGAAAAGAAGTGTTCACAGTTCCTTCTTCAAAAAGCCATGAAATTGTAACTCTTGATGATCTTGAGAAAGAGGTTGAAGTACAACATCTAATCTAGCTTCGTGCATGTGGATCTCCTTGAGTGAACATCTTAGTCAGAAATGATGTCTAAATGTAATCAATTGTCATGCACTAAAAAAAATGATTGATGTAATTAAAAAATGAAATGTGAATCATATCTAATTCAAACAACTATGTTTGTATTGGACACATGGGATTGGATGAGGTTGAAAAATAGCGTGTTCATTAATGATTGACCAATAGTAATGAACAACTTGTATTGGCCAAACTTCCTTAGAACTTAAAATTAATGTAAAAGTCTAACACTTAATACCTAGATCCTAGAAAATGAATTTCTTTCAATCTAAATCAAGATTAAAATGAATTTCTTTCTAGTTTTTGTATATTTATTGTATAATATGTAATTCAATATAGTGGTTCACTTGTTAATAGTTGTCCATTAGAAAGACCAGAGAAATTGTAGCATTTGGCAAAATCCTAGCATATGGTGCAAGAAAACTTGAATCCAAAAAAGCATGGCCACTAATGGCTATCCAAAGACCCAAAAATTTGCAATATTTGACCAATTCCTACCATATATTGGAAGCAACTCTAAATACATGTCCATTAATAGCTATGCACTAGGAAGGTAAAAAAATAGCAACATTTGACTAAATCTATAGTATATATTGGAAGCAAATTTAAATACAAAAAAACTTGGCCATTAACAATTGTCCATTGGGAAGACCAAAGAAATTACAACATTTGACCAAATCTTAGTATATGGTGCAAGAAAACTGGAATCCAAAAAAACATGGTCATTAATGGTTGTACACTAGGAACACAAAAAATAGCAACATTTGATCAAATTCCTAGAATATGTTGGAAGCAAACTTGAATCCAAAAGAGTATGACCATTAAATGCTATCTATTGGGAAGGTAGAAAAAATAAAAGAATTTTACCAAATCATAGCCTATATTGTACTCGGATAGTAAGTTCAACAATTTGGTGCAAGATATTTAATTTAAATCCAAAATAAACTTGGGCACTTTAATATCATTTTTTGATAAATTCAACATTAAAATCAAAATGAATGAATGATATTGGGCAATCACCTAATGTAGATTCAAAAGCTACTTATTGTGAGTGAACCTAGAAGACAAGATAAGCTCTCTATACAAGTAAGGTGGTAGAAGGTAAAACAACCCATGTGGAATATGTAAATTAGGATTACTAGGAGTTCAACTACTCGTACCTAGTTAAGTCAAAATCAAGAATTGTGTTTGATGTAGAACTTTGGACCTCAATTAGGCATAGTAGAATAACTTTTTCCTTAAAACTTTGAACTAAAAAAAGTTGATAAATCAAGTTAAATTTTGTTTCCAAAAATTTGTTTAAGATTTCAAGCTTCCAACCAAAAGTTATGGACAAAATTTAGAGAGGGGTTAGAAGGGACATTTTCTTTGACATTTTCATACATCCTTTTTGAATTTTGTCCAAAATTTTCTTTTGGAGACTCAAATTAGAAATGGATTTTGGAAGATGAAAGTAATCTTGATTTTTTTTAAATTCACAATTTAAATTTTTTTGAAAAAAATAATTCTACTATGGCAAAATGAAGTCTGAAGTTCTACATTAAACACAATTCTCACTAAATGTCAATGAGGTAGTTCCTTCAATTAACCATCAAAAAAATTCTTGGTGGTAGATGGTCAAATGGTAGTTGATATTTGATTCAATAAATTGTTATTGGATTCCTTGGATTTTTGGCAAACCATCTTTACATTTATTTGGTGATTTGGTCATAGAATTAGCACAAAATTTCAACACTTTTTTCTTAATTAATTTTAGCTGAATTTGCTATCTGAGTACGGTATTTGTTCATAGAATTAGCACAAAATTTCAACACTTTTTTCTTAATTAATTTTAGCTGAATTTGCTATCTGAGTACGGTATTTGTTCAAGTTGCTCATGGATGGACCTAGGAGTGGAATCAATCTCATAAGACGGATGCAACTAGGCATCAACTTCAAGAACTACTTTGTCATGTTTAATCATGTCAAGAGGGTGAAATCATGGACAACTATCACTTGTTAAGTCTATGACTCCACTTAATACAAAGTCATGACGATTATAGTGTATTTGATATGTGGATTAAAGGCACTCAAGGCTAGTTCATTTTTGGCATTGTCTAAATAAGATCATAGTAGAAAATGGGGTGTCAAATCTAATTTTCAAGGGATTCATGTATGATAGTGCTCAAGCTAACTTTCATGCAATTTTGCATTGCGTATGAGTCAAGGGATCCATCTATGCCAATCATAGATTATGAAAGGACTGTCTTGTTTGTTCTACTAGGTACAAAACATGCACAAGCACATAAAAAAGCTAATCGCCAAAGAATTCTAGAACTAGCATATTGACTCTATAAGTAGTACAAAGATACATCAATGTCTAAAGCGGACCAAATGTATCTAGAAATCAAAGTTTGGTAGTATTCTTCTAGAGTTGCATCAAAAGTGGCAGTTTATGAACTAAAGGATTGGATTGCATTTTGGTACTATCAATATTGTCAATGGGGGTGGATTCATGAATATGATATAACCTTTAATTAACCTCATTTCTATTTTCTATTTATTACTCTAAATCGGGATTATCGAAACCCTATGTGGATGCTAATGTATCCACCCTTGGTAAATAGGCGAACACAATCAAGTTCTAGTTCTACGGTAAACTTCTATCCTATTGGGTGCTTAATGTCGGTCCATTGTGCCTTCCAAGCAATAGATCTTTGCTAATATCCTATGGTTATATTTCTAATTGTGGTCCTTAAGAGACTAAGGTTGGCTGCTTTTTATACTAATTGCTCTGCTATGTAGGTTCTATACTTAAGATTCTATAGGTCTAATCTATACCTCTAAGGTGGTAGTCCATCTTATGCCATCCCTGAAAATCTAAAAGTCATCTAATTTGGACACTTTGGTGAGAAGTTATGGGCGGATGAAGTTTGGCCAAGCAGCGCTCTAACTTCATCCACGTTTTCCTAGGGTTTCCTAATTCCAAATAAGGGGGAGATTTGACCTATGGACCTGAATTCCTATGACCTACCTAAGTACCAAGTTTGACTTGGATGGATGAGAACTCCGAAAGTTCATCCATTTTTGGTTCTAAACTTCATCCATCTATATCTTTTGCGTCATGACTCTGATTTCTACATATGTTATGTTTTTGAAAATCTCTTGACGCCTACTATAAGTTTTCACACTCACATCTGGCCTGACGTGTGACCTCTTGGTACCTAGCTCTCGGCCCTACTTGGTACTCGACACCGGACGGCAAGTTTAGGGGGAAAGTCTAAGGTCTTACCCTGGTGTGGAGATCCATGATCAAGTTAGTCAAGTCCACCTCCTCTACCATTGGAAGTTGTTTGTAGGGCTCAATGGTTAAGTCCCCTTTGATGATCAATCTTTATGGTCGCAAAGGAAGGGCTGGTCTCTCCTTAACTTTTCCTCTTTCCTTTCCACCGTATCTTTTTCTTTATCTTCTACTAATGTTCATCCTATTTAAGTCCACCTTAATGTCTCCCATTGTGGATCTTGGTCTACTTGTAGGGTGGTTGTGGTAGCATGAGGGACGAGGTTGTGATGGATTGTGAGCGTGGTCCTTATGGTCAAGGCCTAGTGAACCCCGATTAGGCAGAACCCATGGACAAACCCTTGATTAGGCAGAGCCCCTGGACCACCCCCAAGGCCGTCTTGACAGATCCCAAACAAACTACGACTCTCCAATTAGTAAACCCCGGACAAACCCTGACTTAACAAATCCCTAGATAGACTTCTGACTGGACAGACCTGTGAACAGACCTTAGCCCCCCAATTAGTAGACCCCAAATAGACCTGACTGGGCAGATCTTTGGACAAATCCCAGCTTCCCGATTAGCAGATCCTAAATAATCTTGACTTCCCGATTAGCAAACACTTGGACAACCCCCAAGACCCCAACTGGGTGGATTCCAGGACTAAGCCCAGACTAGCCAATTAGTAGACCCCGGAAAACCCCGATTTTCCGATTAGGCAGACACCCAGACCACACCCCCAAGGGGTTCACTCAATGTATTCTTTGGACATCACGTGCGATCAAATAAATTTTCTATCCCTATTTACTTTTTAATAAATTTTGATTTAGCTCCAAATTTTTGGGTGTTGTTATATAATCAAAATATCATTTATGTGAAAAAAATTGGATTCAATTGAATTCAACAAGATATCCAAACGCACAATTGAAGATTGCACTAAAATGGTTGTATTTTCACTTCAAATATTTATCAAGATTGCATTTGAATGACAATTGTATCCAACTTTGGTATGCATAAACTTTAACCAAGCCTTCATTTATTGAAAATTTAAAAAATATTTAAAAAATATTATTTAATATATAAAATAGGGGGTCGAAGTTTTTTTTCCAACTATATAGTGTATTTATTTTCTTACAAAATTTGTAAGTAATTATTTCAGATAAAGAAAATTTTCAAAATTTTTCAATATTAACTTCCAATATATTAAAATATATTATAATTTTTTCAAAATATTTAAATGATTTTTTAACATATAAGATAGAGGGTCAAAGATTTTGTTTACATATAATTCAAATAATACATTGAGTGAACCTCCCTGGACCACCCTCGAGACCCACTGGGTGGATCCTTGGATAGACCTTGACTCCCTGATTAGGTAGACACCATGACCAACCTCGGGACCCCAATTGGGTGAACCCCTAGACAAATCTCGACTTCCTGATTAGCAAACCTCCGGACTAGCTGATTACACTAGAAGAAAATGAGGGGTTTTGCAACTACAGTATGCAACTCATTTTGTAGTTGCATAGGACGTTTGCAACTAGGTGACAATGTAGAGTCCGTAGTTGCAGTGGACAAGTCGCATTAGTTGCAGTCTAGTTGCAAGTTTTTTTGTCATCCGACACCATACAAAGAACTTCATCCTTGTGTGCAACTTGCTTGCAACTTGTAGATTTGTAAATTTTAAAATATAAATCTCAATGATTTGTAGATTTCAAATTTTCAGATCTACCTCTTTTCTAGATTTTAGAATTTCAGAACTACCTTTTTCTTAGATTTTTGAATTTCAAATCTACCTTTTTCTAGATTTCAAAATTTCAAATCTACCCTCTTCCTAGATTTCAAAATTTCAGATCTACCTTCTTCCTAGATTTCAAAATTCAATTTCCTAGATTATAAAATTTCTTGAATTTTAATTATTTTTTAAATTCTTATATACAAAATCTACAAATTGTAGAAACCCACAAATTATAGAAATCTTAGAATTCTATCAAAAGAATTCATTACATAAGACTATAACAACTTACAAGTCTTATATGTTCAATCTAATGGTACTCTTTACAATTGATATGGGTCAATTGATATAACACAAATGGGAATGAACTTTGAAAGCAACTAGGAAACAACTAGAGTGCAACTAAGAAACAACTAGCGTACAACTAGGAAACAACTATGGTCATTTTACAGTTGCATAATAGTTGCATAGGACACTAGTTGTTTCCTAGTCTTTTTTTGCAACTACAGAATGACTACTTTGCAACTAAAACAATGAATGAATGTTGTAAAACAATGACACAAAACAACTACATTAGATTTGGTGCAAATAGAGAGGAAACTAGTTGCATGACAGTTGCATAGGGCACTAGTTGCATAGTAGTTGGTTGTGCCGGACGTGTTTTTCTTCTAGTGTTAGTAGATCCCGGACAAACCCCGACTCCTTGATTAGCAGACCCTGAACAACCTCGACTCCCCGATTAGCAGACACCCGGACCACCTCCGAACTAGGTGAATCTCTAGACAAACCCCGACTCTTCAATTAGACAGACACATGAACCTCCCTTGAGACCCCAACTGGGTGGACCCTTGGATTGACCCCGATTGAACGGATCCTTAGACAGATCCCGACTCTCCAATTAGCACACCCTAGACAAAGTCCGATTCCTCGAATAGCAGACCCCTGGATTAGTTGATTAGCAGACCCCGAACTAGGCGGACCATTAGACAGACCTTTGACTAGATAGATCTTCCCTTGGGACAGCCTCTCTCCACGAAGGGGGGAAAAAGACCAACAAAACACAGAAAAAGGAAAAGAAACAAAATGAATTGTCCAAACAAGAATAGGGGGGTAGATTCTTGTGGTTTCTTTTCTAGGGGTAACTTTTGTAACAATTTTGGACGCTAAACTTTGACTAGTTTCCAAGAAGTTTTGGAAACTAAATTTTGATCCTAAAGAGGATGGAGGTTCAAAGCTCCGTTGTAGTTTTAGTTTTAATACCAAATCTAAGGCTCTCTGGTACTTCCTAGGTTCAAAGCTCCACCATCAATGATGATTTTAACAAACAATCTAAGGTTCCACTATGCACTAAAGGCCCCCCAAAGTGGCATTGCTAAGGTACAGTGGAGGGTGATCTTTAGGGTTAGTACAAGATATCACAAGAACGAAAGAAGAGACCAAAGCACCTAACGTTAATCATACAAAAAGACCTAGATACTCTTGACTTAGCACCTTAGTCTCCTACAAACACAAGGATTGGATGGAATGATCAATAAGACCCTCAAAAACTCAAAATAGAACAACAATGGAGCAAAAAGTGCTCCCAAAACACCATGGAGGAGGTTTTGGCCTAAAATGCCAAAGTAAATCTCAAACTAATTTGGACCCACAAGCCTCAAACAAGAATGGGGGTGGTTTGGGGAGGAAGGTGGACCCCCTTTTATACTCTTTCAGGGCCCCATCTTACCCTTTCTTTTTACCTAGGTAATCTTATCAACTTAGATTTCTTCCTAATCTTCTAGGATTTTCATCCTAACCTCAAGGATTTCATCTTTACCTTCAAAGGTTTGACCGTCCTAGGGTCACGTTGGTCCAAACCTATAACTTTTGGAGTTCGACTCCAAATGACAAACGGATTGCGCCATTGACCTTAGAAGGTAATTTTTAGCAGCAGGAACCCTATCCTCTATTTTCCTTGCAAAACCCCCATCGATAACTAGCACCAACTAGAATCAAATAATGAATCAAAAATCTAACTTTTGGTGGCTAACTTTTCTGACCAAGGCAACTAGCTAGGATTGTTGGGAGGAATCTCGGGAGTAAGAAAAGACTCCTTGATGACTTCATTCCAACTTTGTGTGCTCCCAGGACACTAGTCAACTCCACAAAAATCCCACCGAATTGATATTTGGAGGTAGGTTTGGTGATTCGGCCGCCTTCCTCTATCAAAATACTTTGAAACTTGTTTGGGCGTGTTATTAACATATAAAAAAGTTAACCTAATTTTTAGTGAGATTTTACCGCAATCCGTGAATTTCTCGCAAATTTCCGCTCGTGGATTTAAACAGTTGACCATTTGGAAAGGGTATCTCTGCAAGTCAGAAAATTCTGGAACTTTGGGGGGAACCTCTTATGGGATTCTCCAAGGCACGTGACAAGTTTGGCTTTAGTCTTGCACACGGTCAGTAGAAAGGTAAAACCGACCCTCCTTGAATTATCGGTAGTTAAGGAATCTTTCACATGTGAGGGAATCTTGGCAAAGGGACTTTGTTGTTGACCTCCTGACATGCTCCTGATTCTAGAGCACCATCCGGCGGCTGTAGATTCTTTCATGTGGTCTATCTTGAAAAAATGACACCTATATGCTAACAATTGGGGTTCCTAATATTTCATCGATGGGATGGGGAAACTAAAAGCATCCATCTTATGTAAGAATCTCTCTATCTCTCCTGGGACCAATTTAGCCAATCATGATCACATGCGTTGGATTTTAGGCTATTTCGGATAGGTTCCCTATAAACTTGTTGATTTCCACTACAATGTGGTTTTGATATATTTATAAGTGGATTTGGGAGGCATTCTAGATGAAAGCCTATTTGTGACCAAAGGCTATACTAGCAAGTGACATGCCTATTTTGGTTCTACACTCTTTTGGGAGGGATTTGTATAATATTATGTCTTAAATTGTAACAATCTAAAAAAAAATTATGAGTCCCAAGTGACGAATTAGGAGCTCACACCCTACGTCTTGGTCAAATTCACATCCAAAATCAAGACGTGCAGATGTAGTGGACGTTATGGCAGGTTGGGTAAAAAGGGTCCGTTTGCCTAATTTACCCTGAGGTAAACAAATGCAACAAATGGTGAAAAACAAACGACAAGGCGAACGGGTGCAACTGGGGTAGATGGCCATTGCAATTGCGGTCTGGTCATCGGATCAAGCGAGCGCCGTATGATTCGTGCAGTCAGGGCAGACAACCGTTGCAATTGTGGTGTGGTCATTGGATCAAGCGAGCACTGCATGATCCATGTAGTCGTGGCTGTTGGATTCAGTGGACAACAAAATGGACGGGGGCGGTTGGGGCAGATAGCTACTATAGAGATAAGCCATTTGAATCTACGAACAGGTAATTTTATTTATTCCATCCGTTTAATTCTCAATTTTCAAATGTCAAAGGACATTTAGGGGATAGCAAATGCTGGATGGCCTGATGGCTTGACAACCCTACCTTAAATCCCAAATCGCAAACCGTTTGAATAATGACTTCATTCATCATCTTTACAAAAATTAACAATAAAAGAACTAGCAAACATCCCAACATGCAACTTGAAAGAAATAACGCACAACAAATGGATGCAAGCTTTTGGGAAATGCGGGTTTGACTTGTTCATTACTATTGTCTTGTGATGATTGGGTTTGAGCCTTCATACAAATGACCAACTATAAAACTTACTTCTTTAGGGTCTCTTCTAGGAAAGGCCTTTCTAAAGAGGATTTGAAATTGAAGAGAGCTATGGCATTTGGAGATGGAAAGAAAATTGTATACACACTCAATGAGAAGCCTAGAGTAGAAGACATCTACTAACACTCAAATTCTACACTTGGGGGGGGGGGGAAAGGTATTTAGGTCCAACAAAAGGAAATTTGATCTTTTGATTGATTTGAAGGTGATTCTCATCATCCTAATAAGGTTAACTTCTTTCATCCTCATGTTCAAATTAGATCATCCATTTCTTATTGCAACTTGCGATTGCAGTTGGAGAGTTTAACATGTTTATGTTCCATACTTAATCTGTGGTAGAAACAGATTGCGATACATTGAATTGGCACAAAGTGAGAATTTTACACAAGTCAAGAAAATAGTGTCACACCATTTAGAAGTATGTGTAGGCCAAATGCATGTGCTATTGATTGTTAGGCATAGAAAATCCATTGTTGTTTTTACTTACCAAGGACAAAAGCATGAATATAAGGACACGATAGTTCAGACAATGGATTTTGGGTTTTGTGTAGACTAAATTTCATGATACGTGATAGGACCTAAGCATTTCCATGTTCTTATCTAATCCAAGATCGCCAAGGTTTAGCATTTTCTTATTGATACTAATCTTATCCAAACTGAAATCATTGAGTTTGAAAAAGTTGTTTTCACTTGCAATCCACTTAGTTGATGTCACTTTGATGTCTATTCACCTCATCTAGGATATTTGATCATATGTTGTAGACTCATCCTCGACAAACACTTGCTAAAAGAATCTCTTCTATTCGGAATGACAAGCAAGGTTGTTGGAGAAGTAAGGTACCTACCAAAAATCACTGCAATCAATGGGAATGTGTAAGGAATGTTATTGCAAGTATTACTAAGGTGAACTTCCTTTCTTGCCCTAGATATGATGTTATTATGCTTTTGACCGAGATTGACCCTAACCAAAAAGTTAATAACATCATACCTTTCAATTTTTCATCTTATACTTGTTCCCATATGGATGTATGAATGGGACTTCCATTGGAAAGCGTGGCATCACTAGTAGAAAATTCAGCGTCCAACTTCACAAAAAAATGTTGATTTGAACAAAATAGTTTGTGTTGATTTGGACGTGCTGATTTGGACAAAAATCAACAAGTTTTTGTTGATTAGGACAAATTTCTAACTAAAACTTGTTGATTTGGACAAAAATTCCAACTAAAACTTGTTGATTTGAACATAATTTTCAACACAAATTTGTTGATTTTTTTTCAATTTTTTAATTTTTTTTAAAAATTAAATATTTTTTAAAAATTGCCACACCGGCAGCGCCTAGGTGGCACCCCACGCAGGCGGGGTGCAATGGGGTTTGAACCTTGCACCCCTTGGCTAGGGGTGCAAGGTCTTATCCATTGCACCATGTGAAAAATTACATGACTATAGGTGGAAAAAAAAGTTATTTATTTCGGTTTTCAAATTTTGGTCATTTTTGGTTCAAATCAGCAGACTTTGGAGGCTTATTTCTCATAGTATAGTACCTATTTTCAAAAAACTTCAAACTAGTAAACGTTGGAAGATCAAGTAAACTTTCATCTACAAAAATCCGTTTGTGATTTTAAGCTTTCAATAAAAAGTTATGGGCAAAATTCAGAGAGGGTTTGGAATGAAATTTCTTTTTGATATTTACAAACACTCTCTGAATTTTGCCCATAACTTTTTATTGAAGACTCAAAATCACAAACGGATTTTTGGAGATGAAAGTTTACTTGATCTTCCAACTTTTACTAGTTTGAAGTTTAAAAAAAAAAAGACTGCTATGCAAAAACAGCCTCCAAAGTCTGCTGAATTGAAAAAAGACTGAATTGTGAATTAAGTAGTTAATAGAAAATATTTCTATTGCTTATACAATGTCAAACTTGGTGGTTTAAAAATTTTCCACATGAAATTTTAGTATTAAAAAATTCAATTCAATTAAAGATATTTTAATTATTTGGCAAACATTTTACTAGGAGGTGGTTTGGACACAATTCATATTCAAGTTTTTTGTAATGTAGAACATACAATTTGAATAGCTCTAAATTAGAATTTGGAAATTGCTCATCTAGAATTTAAATATTTAAAAAATTTTGTGTTCAAGAATTGTGTCGAAAGTTTAGAATTAAATTTTGTTTTTTTAAAAACAAACTTGATTTTCATTTTTTTTTAAATTATTAAGTAGAAGCAAGTTCAAGATTGAAAGAAAAACTAAAGCGTTAATAGCTCTAAAATGGAATTAAAATACAATAATGTCAATGGTGAGATTGTTCTAAATAGGAAACTTAAAGTTGTTAAACATTATTTTTTGAAAAATTGTGAGAATTGAATCCAAAATTGCATCCAATAAGTTATTTTTTCAAGAAGATGCTCAAATTGCCCGAAAAACAAAATTGTTTTTAACTTTCACAGTACTAATCAAATGGAATGAATAAAAGCTTCACATGTAGACAAAAATATGATTTTCAAGAAGGAAAAAATTAAAAAATTAATTTCAAATTTTTGTAGATTTCTTTTTCTACCTCGTGACGTGAAATTTATGGTTAAGATGCCATAACTTTTGCTCCCAAGCACCAATTGAAATAAAATTTATATTACCACAAAGCTAATAAGTTTTTCTATCTTATGAGGAAGTTTCAAAAAGTTTAACTCAAAATTTAGATCATACAAACTTGCCCGAAATCCATTTTGTCCACCGAGGGGACAATGGTCCTTTAGGGGTCAGAAAATTTAAATTTAAATTTAAACCTCTAAAGAACAACGTAGAATTTTTTGACAATATTTCTAGTGTTTTTGTTCATGTATTTAGAAATTGAATTCCCTTTTTTTTCCTTTAAAATTTTTACACAACATGTGGTGAAGGGATAGTTTGAAGGACTCACAATTTTTATAACTTTTGATTACATCATGAGAAAGTTATTGTATGATGTATAGATTTTCTAGATATGTATGCATGTTAGCCAAGTAGATTTGAATATATTTTTCAAATAAATAGGAATTTCAAATTGGTTTTCTAAAATATTGATCTTGTGAGAATTTTTGGATTGTTCTATATAGATTAGGGAGGTGAAACTCATGAAGAATTTCAATTTCCAATTTAAAGTAGAATTTCTACTCTACAGTTAATTTTAAATTTCTTTATTGAATGCAATTTCAAATATATATATTTTTAATTTAAAAAATAGGATGCAAATTGTTGACTACAA
Organism: Rhytidiadelphus loreus; assembly: GCA_947034895.1. Classification (NCBI taxonomy): domain Eukaryota; kingdom Viridiplantae; phylum Streptophyta; class Bryopsida; order Hypnales; family Hylocomiaceae; genus Rhytidiadelphus; species Rhytidiadelphus loreus. Next base: position 11,103,431 of record OX344763.1, on the reverse strand, counting down.
CATGTACATTATTACATTACAACCATTAGGTTTGAAAATCTTTAGTTTCATTACTATAATTCTTTTCATTCAATGTTGTAAATCAATCTCTATTTTTATCCACTTATTATTTTTTCCAAGCATGAACATAAAGTATTTTTTGTTGCAATTTTTAATATAGATTCTCTAACATATTTTTTTAGCATATGATGGAAAATTGTAAATTGTAGAATAGATATATACCTTAATTTTTTGGATAAAATTTTGGAAAAATAAAATTTAATCATTTGGGATGAATGAAACACTATTTTTTTAAAATCCAAGCATCATGATGTTGCAATTGGTGAAGTTTTTTATTTTACAATTTCAAGAGGGAAAAATAGGTCAAAATAAGTTCAAGTTAGATCATCTAGTTAAATCTATTGAAAAAAAAAAACATAAATGAAGATTTTAGCCTTGCATTGAAGACTAATATTTAGAAGCAATTATGGGCCTGTCATATGTTGAAAACCTTGATACAATCAAAGTTGAATTACATTATGCATTTAATTAGAACTTCAATCAACTTCAAAATATAATTGAAAATTAAATACAATTTGAACTTTAAATGCATAATTTTTGAAAAATTCTTAAAGATTTCAAAAACATTCCAGAAACAATACAAAAACATTCTAAAAACAATACAAAAACAACCCCAAAAACAACCTTAAAAAACCCAAATCCTCCCCCCCTCCAAACCTCCACAAATCAACCTCAAAACAACCCTAAAACAACCCCCAAATCACCCCCCCCCCAAATCCAACCCCCCCTCCCAAAAAAACCCTAAAAACAACCCCTCAACCCCCCCCCTAAAAAAACCCCAAACAACCCCCAAAACAACCCTAAAACAACCCCCAAACAACCCCCAAACAACCCCCAAACAACCCCCAAACAACCCCCAAACAATCCTAAAACATTGAACAAAAAGATGTTGATTTAGTTGTTGTACTATTCACATGAACAAAAATTTGTTAAACCATTTTGTTAACTTGTGCTCAAATCAATAAAAATTTGTTAACCATTGTGTTAGCTGAGGCTCAAATCAACAAAAAAATGTAAAAACGGTCAATGCAATACTCAAATCAACAAGTTTTTGATGATTTTCTGTTGATTTGGACATAATTTTCTACTAGTGCATGTATATAAATTGCAAACACCTTCATTACATCTTTCATTACTTTTGCAAACTAGATTATAAGATAGATGCGTTCATCCACTCTCCTACCCTCAACTTGGATGAAGTGAAGCAAGTGCTTACTATTGTCAAAATCATCAAGATGTGCAAATAAGCAAGTTAATTGACAAATATTAGCATGACATGATGTAGATACATAGTACCAATATATTATCTTCAAAATTCACAAAATTCTAGTAGCAAAATATTATATCTATATTCTAATATGTATTCTTTGTGCAATAAAAGAATAATTTATTATGTACTCAATGTTCCACATCCTATTTTCATTATATTTTCATTGCATTCATCTTCTTCTCATCCTTAGAATTGCTTCTAAATTATTTGTACTCTCACTTGATCAACACATCCTAAGATGGCCTCTCAGAACGTGATAGAAATTTCAAAACATACAATAACATAAACTTGTCAGGTTGTTAAATCTAAAATCCACAGTCACGGGTCCCATAGTAATAGGTCATATTTTTCTAAATATAATAAATTTTGTTGAAAAAGCATTAGTCTTTTAACTTTTTAACCAAAAAAAATTAGAAATTACATCATGTTTTAACTTTCTAGGCTCACACAGTCCCCACTTACCGCTCTTAGGCTCATACTTACATGCTCACACATTAGAAGATTTTCTACAGTAGTTAAGGGTTGCAAGTTCCCTGACGTTCCCCTGTGTCGGGAACTCTGCCACTTAGCCCGTTGACTTCAGCAAGCATAAAAAAATTATTTCTTTTGAAATAAAAATAAAAATTTAATGTTTTTTATTCTTCATTTTATTTTATTTTATTTATTTAAAATTTTATTATTTTATTATTTTTATTTTTATTATTTTTTATCCAGACCGCACAGGCTGGTTCCTAGCAACGGGAACCAGCCTGAAACGGCCCTCCTGAACGCCTAATTCTCATCTAATGTCCTAACGTCGTTCCTTCTACAAGCACCTTGATGTGAAATGGAGGGCAACAAACTTGTGCTACTTATCTTGGATTGCACTTAGATGGAGTTGCAACAACCAATGTTTAAATTAGTTATGCTTTCAAATTTCATGGTAGCTATAGAACCACCATTTGTGGTAAATTCACTTACAAAGCTTTAGAAGTGTTTGGATGCAAACTCAACCCTTGCCAAAAGGTTCAATGAGAATGTGAAACTTGTAGAGATTGTCATAATCTATGTACTCGATTTTGTTGAAGACGAATAGGGTGGTTGCAAAAAAGACCAAACGATTTTGGTAGCGTTCTGCCCAAACTGCAGTTTTCTATAATCAATACTATGAAGTACTGTAGTACTACGAAATGGAACAATCTCAACCATTGATTTGAAAAATTGACAGCTAGTAGTACTTTTGACTACTTGTAAATACTAAAAAAATACTATTTGAAAAAACAAAATAGTTTGTTACAAAAAATAGATACAATTAAGTATAGATTAATAATAATTAGAAAATCATGAACAAAAAAACTAAAAATTGACCATTTGTAAAGACTTGATAGTGATCACATTTCATCAAAAATTAGAAGTTGAAACCATCTTGAATATTCGGAGCGCTATGCACAAAGGATCCCTATTTGCACGCATGTCAAGGACAAAAAATTGTTTTTTTTAATGCCCTTTGGTGGGCATATGACCGTCTAATGTAGGAATATCCCACAAAAATTTCAAGTGAACATCATAATTTTTGGATACTCTGCAGTTCTAAAAAAATCCTAAACCAGAAAGTGTGACAAATTAGCTAAATTGACATTTAAATATAAAATTATTTTTCAATTTTTTTGAAAAATAACATATCTCATACTTTTTGAATTAGCCATCTTCAATAAAAATTCAAGTTCATCGGCTTCATTTTCTGAAAGTTATGGCCGATGGCAACTCCATCACTTCAATTGTGACTCGAAATAGAACTAGTCTTTCTTGCAATCACCCAACATTGCTTTTTGTCCTTGTCATTTTTGAAGGACCAAGTTTGAAATAGGTTGGATGCCAAATTGGGAGTGGTGGTTGGTATGAAGGTGCAATAGGTGTACACAATCAAGAACTTCCAATATGAAGAATGTTTCCATGAGTGGGTTTACTTAATTAGCTATATGGTATTGCTATGGTGTTATAGGGTAGTAAGTTTTCCTAGCTAGCATTGTCTAAGAGTAGTTCCCCTTAGTGATGCAGTGATCATCCTTGCATATTGATTGAAAAACTTATGAGTTGTTGAGATTGTAATTTGAAAAGTGACCCTTTTGTTTTCATCATCTATGCAAGGTTTTGGAATTTGTCCAAACAACATTTCTATTCAATGAAGGTTGTCAATGAAGCCCAATTGCAATTTCTTTTCCTATTGTAATAACTTCCTAAATACTTTGAAAAATATTACTATTGCCAATGTTACAACAAAATTCTGTCAATTTTGACTCCCTACAATAACCTATTAATGCCAATTGTTTCTTCGTAATTAGAAAAAATATAGCCACCAAGCCTCATACACAATAGCTACCTTCAATTCCAACACAGTATAATGAAGGAGCTACAAAATTGAAACTGTCTTCAAAGAAAGGCTACAGAGCTATTGGTCATAAAACCAAAAAAAATAAGTTAGTTCAACCTATTACTTCTCCGTATCTAATGTAATATTGATGGACAAGGAACTTTGCCATACTTGAAAATTTAAAAAACAAAGTTAAGATGTTGACACTTCTAGCATTCAAAGCTTTGTCAAATTTTAGAATTTAGCAAAAGAATTAAGAGTTCGAACACATAGGAAAGTCAAAGCTCTACCGTGGTTTTGGATTTTTAACAAAAAGAGATGAGACTTTGACACCTTCAACCTTCAAAGCTTTGCCATGTTTTGGGCAATGAAGAAAATACTTAGACCAAATGGGAAAGGGTCAAGTTAATCAAAGTTAGTACAATAATAAAACTCACATAAACATCCCCACTTGTTAGTACAACACAATTACATAAACTCTAGGGGAAGTCTCAAGAAAGATTTTCCACCAAAGGAATGTGTACAAAAACATCAACAAAATCACTAGAAGGCCTCCTCAAGTGGCATTGCTGAGGTATGGAAGTGGGGTCTCTAGAATTAGTGCAAGGTTAGTACAAAAAACACTAATATTAAGTGTTAGTACAAAAACAACATATAAAAGCATAAGAGAATGCAAGGTTTGAAGTGACCCCAATGTCCTTCAAAACTTGCTTCAAAAACACAAACAATGGAGCAAAATTTGCTCCTAAAACATCGGCTTTTGGCAAGTTTTGGCTCAATGACCAAAAAATCCACTAGAATGATTCAATATGAACAAAGTACAAATTTTGCTACTATATGAATGATTGGTCTTAAAAAAAATCCAAAAGCACTCTTTGGAAGTTCAACTATTGTACAAGACCTCCCCTTTTCACACAAAATTCTGAGGATGAGTAGTTGTACTTCTATCCTACATAGAAGGATTCTTTGTCATTCATCAACTAAAAAATGGTAGCGGTGTCCTTAAAGGTCAAATACTTTTTACAAGAGCACCCACCGTTCTCTTTTACCTAGTGGTAATCTTATCACTACAAGATTTTAATTTAATTTTTAGGATTTTCTACTTCTACGTTGGTTCAAAGTTTTTACTTTTGGAGAAAAACTCCAAATCACAAATGGATTGAGCTATTGGCTTCAAAAGGCCATTTTTAGTTCAAAAGAGCCCCCTCCCCCTGTTCCATTGTGAAAAAGTCATGAAAAGTTAGCACCAAGTTAAAACAAAAATTATAGGGTAAAAATCCAACTATTGAAGTTTACCTTTTGGGAGATAGTAACTAGCCTAGGTTATTTGAAAGGTGTGTGGAAGTAAGAAAAGACCCCACTTCGACCTCGTTTTGATTCTATACGTTGTCGTGATGTGGGTTGTCTAGTAGTTGAAATGACATCCTTATTTGTTAGTAAAAAGGTGTTTAGTGTTTGAAGTTTTTTGTGTTAAAAGCTTGGTATTAAAAACTTGTATTAATTGTTTTTGTTAATGGCCGATTGATAACCAATTGATTAGTAGTCAATACTAGGGTTAGTAGGGGATTAGGATTAAGGCTAGACGGTGGCTAGATATCTTGGGATTTTTGGGTAATTTGGAGAGGTGTAGGAGGCACTTGGGGTGCAAACTATGTTTTGTTGTTTGATTTTATATTGAAGGAGGCATTTATATGTTGTCTTTTGATAAAATGTTGAATCAAGGCAAGATTTTGGATTTGAGTTTTTGGGAGGTTGATCTACTATTATGCCAATTTAGAGATCTAGATTTATTACAAAGAAGGAGATATGAGGTCGCAAAGTGAAAGTGTTTGAAATCTAACGCAACTAAGGAGGGTGCATTGAGGAGCCTAGATCTTATTGTGTTTTTGTTTTATGGCTATGAAACTTAAAGGATAGCTTTTTTTTCTCACCTTCTTTTTTGTGTCAAAATCTTGACTTCTATGGACTTGGGATCTATGAGCAATGCACAAAATTACAACTAAGTGTGGAAACCATGACTAAGCAAAGTTAGAGTGGAGAAATGTCCATCAAAGTTAAACAATATTTTGGATTAGGATGACATTTGGTATGTGAGTATTTGGTTAGTTGATCTACTATGTAGCAAAATTTCAAAACATTTGGGAGAAATTTTCCATAAAATACACTAGGTCAAAGTCAGCTTTTCTAGTTTAGGATATCTTGAAAAGGGCAAAAAGTCAGTAGTGGAGAAATGTCCACCAAAGTTGGATAGTATCTTGGATTAGGGTGAAATTTAGTATGTAAAGATTTGATAAATTGATCTAATTTATAACAAAATTTCAAAATATTTGAAGTCACTGTCCATAAAATATGGTAGGCCAAAGGTAGCTATGTCAATTGGTTAAGTTATAGCAGGAATTATAGAATTGAGATTTAGGTGAATGGAAATTTGGGATGAAGTTTAGGGTTATTTAGGAACTTGAGGGTATAAAGTAACTCTACATAAAGCATCTTCACATCAAAGACCCTGTATTATTCCGAACATACTCAAAAATTATTGTGACAATGCTCCCAGAACGTCGATCGACTCTACAAATATTTTCCAATTTTGCCAAAATTGGAGAATCTCACCAATTTGGGTACTTGTTGGTGTTGAAATGTCTTGAAACTTATTGAGGCACATTCACTAGAACAACTAAATGTCATCATAAATGTCAAAAGAATTTGTTCCAAATAATATGGGCTTGTCCAAAAAAAACGAGTTGTTTTTTATGTTTTTTATGATGTTCATTGGATGTTATTGTTGACATAAATACAGCTAGATGTCAATATAGATGTCAAAAAAATCCATTCCAAAAATTAGGGCTCGTCACCTAAATCGTGAGTTTTTTCATAGTGGCTATTAATATAGAACAAGCTATCACTAGTAGAAAATCTAAATTTTTTGTTGTTTTGGTCACGTTGATCCGGGGCAATTTTCTGCTGATTTTGTCAAAAATCTGTTGATTTCAACAGATTTTTGACAAAATCAGCAGAAAATTACCCTGGATCAACGTGACCAAAACAACAAGAAAATTCAGATTTTCTACTAGTGTATCCTAATTTTTTTTGTGAGATTTTACTACAACCTCGTTAATTTCTAGGAATTTTCCATCATTGATTTGAGCAGTTGCCTATTTGAAGGAGGATCTTCTAAAAGTCAAAAGATTTTGAAAATTTGTATGGAATCTCTTATGGAATTTCATAAAATATGTGAAGGCTCATACTTTTACTTTGCACATTCAAAGAAAAAGATTAAAATCCTGAGGTCTCCTTTAATAACTAGTAATCAAGGAATCTTTTACATAAAGAAAAATCTTAGCAAATTGATTTTGCCGTTGAATTCCTAGTGTGATTTCAACTCTTAATGATGAGAAATCACACTAGAAGATCATCTTCTACCGTAGATGTCTTCTTCTAGTCCATTGTGAGTTTGTAAAACCTATAAGCAAACAAATGGGATTTCTACTATTTCTCATAACAACTAAGGAATTGAAACCTATTTTTAGAAAATGTATAGATTAGCTTTGAAATTTTGATTAGGGAAACTAATCTAATTCATTTTAGAGAGGCAATTCAATAGGGATACTTCACAAAATTTCTAACTGACCATTGCAACCAAAAGAGCATAAGAGAAAATGTTCTTTGACTCAAATCTATCATCTATGTTATACTCACATGATAAGCTAATTACTAAATTTTTCACTCCCCTCTTAAAGGCCACAAAGGATTAGAAACTCCCAATTAATTATTTCTTTGCTCAAATTTCTCTCAACTTGGATCTTAAATCTTTTCCAAATTGGAGCACTACTTTTGGTACAGCTTTATTACGGCTCTTCAACTTCCAGTTTGGACTTGATCACTTTACAAATTGGTTCTTCTCTTCTTCCACATGAACAATAGAATCTTTAATCACCAACTTGAATCTCAAATTGTTTATCTCATAACTTAGCTTTGCATAATTTAGACAACAAAATTGACATAGCTTACACTCCAACTTAGGACTAATTTCCTTCACTTCAACCTTATCCAACATTTGCACATACTCTTTTCTCCCAATTAGGAATTGACTTCTTCATCTATGAATATTGAAATACACATTATATTGTGACACATGATATACAATCACTCTCAAATTAAACCAATTAGGGATTATTTGTAAGACAACATTCAAACTTTATATCCCCAATTTGGACTTTTCGTCTTAAACTATTCATGACACTTAAAGCATTGGATTAACTTGCCTCCCATTTCTTACATGGCCTCACTCACTACACTCATGTTTCCTCTATAGTGTTTTAACTTTAACCACCAATTTGGTAACACATCTACTCAGATAATATTAAACTTCAAGCCATACCAAACTAATTAGAGCATACAAATCATACACTCAAGTGACACCAACATAGTACTAGTTCACTTAAAGCATTGACTTAAAGAACGATCATTCAGACTTCATGTTTTACTCACACTATAGCCATTAGAGTAACACAAATTGCACTTACATTTCTCTCTAACACTCATAAATTTACGCAAACCAATTGAACAACAGTCCTCAAATCAAGCACCCCAAATTGGAAACACATACAAATAACCATGAAGACTTAAGTACTCTAAATTAATACAATTATAATACTGAGACACACATGCCGTGATTGCAAAACAACAAAATCAACTCAAACTCAAACTCTAGTTAAGCATTCGGTTTAATTTTTCATCTTAACCATATCATCCACTATAAAATCAATTGTACTCACATACCACTTTGAGGCACATACAATTAACCCATATAACAACTCGATTCCTATTTGGACATACACCACTTACATAACGTTTGCATTAACTTCCAACTAGGTCCACAAATGACACTTTTGCACTTCACAAACTAGATCAAACACATATATCCTTATTTGCATCAACACCAGTTAGGCTTGAAGATATATCATATCAATCCGACTTGGTGAAAACATCATTGTTACAACTTCATATTGATTTTCACAGTTTGTTCATTCTCTAACATCTCACCAATTTGGTACTTAAACTTTGCTACAGTGTTGTCTACTTGTCTTCGATCATCACTCCAAACTCTCCAACCATCTCAACCAACTTGCATCTATAATCCACACACACTCAAATCTAATCACCCAATCTCACATCTCATCACACACAAATGAAAACGAAGACACAGTCAACTTCGGTTGGACATGCACTAGACATTTTTGACAGTGGATGATAGACATAACAAACTCTCCAACCAAATAGGATTCAAACTAGTAGTTACTAGCCACACTCTAACCAGCACAATGGAAGGCTAACTACACAATTCAGAACTAACTCACAACTGATGCACAACCCCAATTTAGACACAACCGGCTTCCTACTTGGCACATTGCCACATCATCTTAAACTCCCACATTCTCAAAATAAAAGACAATAACTACAACTACATCCCAATTGGTATAATAATGACAAAAACACAAATTTAGAACACAAAATTAACAATGAGCCTACTAACTTGTGACAAAAAGACCACTAGAACAACTCCAAAATTTTTAAAATGAACCCAACTAGGCATTCTACAAAACGATTTAGGGATATCATTGGGATGCTTTTGAATTGTTTTAGCCAAGATTTATCATGTGCAAGGTAGGCTTAGGTATTTTAGGTAGTATTTACAAAGTATTTGATATTTACACTACTTTTAGGTTTTTAACCTATACACATGAGGGATTTTGGGTTATTTTAGATATTCTATTCTATTCTAGACTAAATCTATATTGATAAGTAACATATCTATTTTATTTTAACACTCTTTCGGAGATTTTGTCATATAAAACTTAACTTAAATTGTAAAGACAAAAAACAAAAAAACTATGAGTTCCAAATCACAAATTGGGAGCTCACAAAGTGTCATGTAGTGAGGCAATGGTTGAGCTTACAAAATTTGAAGAAAAGACAAGTCCTTTAAACCCCTTATTGGAGGCTCTTAACATCAATTTACATAGGACACTGCCTATCAATGGTGGAATCATGTATTCATGTAGGTGATAACGCTCTCTCATAAATCACAATGAAAGAATGTTCCATCTTTAGCTATCATGCTTAGAATCTTTATGTGAAAGGAATTGGAGCATGTATTTGTTTGTGCATAATAAAGTTCAAAATTGCTTAGCCACATCCAAGGTTGAGGCATTGGTGTATATCTTTACAAACAACAAACTTGTACACATGAAAAACATAGATACAATCCAGTACATTTTTGCAAAAAGTACCTTGTGGATGGAAATATTAATAAAAAAAGCGAGGAGACATTGTCTTCATAATCTGACAATAACATTGTGGAAAGATATTATCAAGAGGTCGAGAATTGTAAGGAGAAAGAAGGGCGCATTTGCGGAAATCAATGGCTTGGACAAATTCCCCTACCTCTTGACCCTCTCCCAACAACAACCCTTATGAAAACATTTTTGTGCATCGCAAAGATGGAATATTTTTCTTGTTGAGGAGGCCCTAAATAAAGAACCACCATGTCATTGTTGGGGAGGGATATCCAACAGCAAACTCTGTCATCTTCAACAAGGGAAAAAACTTTTGAAGACAAGAATGAAGGAGTATGTAATCTAATGCCAACAATGGAAGAGCATCCAAGATCTTTAGTACCAACATGTCCATCTTTAAGCACGCTAATGAATCTCTAGAGTGTTACACAAATGACTATGCAAAGTGAAAGGTAATAGGAAGCACGTCATGTTGAAGAAGTTGTAGATGTGGTGCATTCAATTTCTACAATATTGAACGTATGCAATACCCCAACAACAAAAATTGAGAGTTCAATTCAGATATGCCATTGTAGATTGTTATGAATCATTGAACTTGAATCATAGTGTATCTCTGAATCAATTGCAAGTAGCAAGTACAAATGTTGCTAGGGTGATGAGGTCTACTCCAATCCTTTTTATAAGGCCTTAGGTGCATTGAGATCTAGTGTGGACCATTAATGAGGAAGTCCGTGGCTTAGCTCCACAATCTATTCAAACTTCATTGATATCCGGCCCTAGAGAATCATCATTGGAAGTGCAAAGACACACTATTGGAAGAAAGAAGCATCTCAAGATGATGCACAAAAAGATACATAGATATCCTGAGTATTAGAACCATGTTGTCCAACCATTTAACATGGGGGCAAATGGCCATGGTTCTACCCCAAGCGCTTAACCCATTAATTTCCTTGACTATGTTTTCACCAAAAACACTCCCAAACTGCCATATCTAATACAAGTACCAAATTTTAGAAAAAAAAACATTTTTAGACACAAATAACCATAGTATCTTGTAGTATGTTGGTTTGAAAAGGTGTAAAAAAAATTTCAAAATTTTTCATTGAGTGGATTGCAAGATATAAACATACAAATTCATTGAAATCATTTTTTTGGCTTTGCGAAAAACAGGGCAATTGCGCTTTACAAGCTCACTTTTCTGTGAAAAAATGTCCCAAATGGTAGTACTTCTTTGGATTCTTTTTCCTAGACAAGTTGGTTATGTGCTTAAAAAACTTCATATCATTTGGAATTGTACAACATATAGGAAAAAAATAGTAAGTAGAAAGAAGTAGAGAATGATTCCTGATACAAAAATTTTGACAATTTAGTTATGCAATTGAAAAATGCCAATCCCAATGGTTGAAATGTTGTAATATACAATCTACATCCTATGGTCTTATTTATCTCCAAAAATATTGAAAATTGAGTAAAATAAAGAGCTTGAAAGTTTATTTTAGAGTAGAGAATCCATAACTACCTACAAACTAAAATTCCTCATAACTTTTGACTTATTGATCAAAATGGAATGATTCAAAGCTTTCACTATAAGTGAACAATGTCAATTCGGACATTTTCTTGTCAATTTGGACATCATTTTGTCAATTTTCTGTCAATTTTGACATTTTTTTGACATAATTCTATTAATTCGAACATTTTGGTCAATTAGGACGTGTCAATTTGGACACTGTTTTCTTGTAGTGTTTCCATGTATATGTAAGTTTAAAAAACCAGTTTCAAATTTTTGTTTCTAAAAAAAGTGATTTTTTTATTTGCTCGGATACCCATTTACAAAAAAAATAACATATTAGGCCATAATTTTTTACTCATATTTCCAAATGTCATGAAATTTAGTGCATATGAAAGATATTCCTCGTCCCCACCTTCTATTAAAATTTTAGCCCAAAACATGAAAATCTCCTATTATAGGTACTTGCCTAAAATTTCTATGTTGCCAAAAAACACATGCTGGTCCTTTATGAGTTAACAATCAAGTAGATGAGGACAACACCTTATATCCAATATTGGCAAAACCACTGATGCGTTGAGGCTTATGAAACGATTTGTGCAAACTCAAAGGGTAGTTGGTGTAGATACTAAAGTACAAAACCTGAACTCAAAGATAGAATGCGACGTATGTGAGCCCTTAAGTTGTCAATTCATTGGTCTTAGATTTTTTTTTTTTTTTTGTTATTAGATTTTATAGTAAAAACTTCATAAAAAGAGTGTTAAAACTGTAATTGAAAAAAATCCTTGCCAAAATAGTGTTTTACCTTTAGAAGCTTGGAATGCCTACAATACTCCAATTCCTTGCTTCTAAAAAGGTTAGGTCTCTCAAAAGTCAATTAGGCGTCCAAAAGAAAGACTAAGTGTCTGAGAGATAGTGTGAGCCCTCAAGTTGGCACTTGGAACTCTGAACTTATTTTTCGCGATTTTTAGTTAATTTTTAAGTGAAAAATAGGAAAAAACATATAAAAATACAATTATTGTGGGTTTTGGTAGAAGTCCCTACCAAAGGGGTGTGTCATGGCCTTAAATGCTTGAAATATGAAAAACGTTGCATTTTCACTAATTTTAGGTCTTATTAGTATAAATAAGTAGTTAAGTCAGTAATTCCGAGCGATGTGAGAATTTGAGAGTTAACCAGTCCTAGTGTCTTGTTCATGTAGTACAACAGCTATAAGTATACATGTAACAAACTGGTTAAAAGTTAGAGTCTAGTCCGAGTCAGTCCAAATCAAACTCGAAAGAGTTAGATTTATTGTTTGCAGGTAATTTTGAGAAATACAGTCATTCACAGACCAAGATGGAGGAATTGATGATTGGAACATACAGAGAGGTGCTTTTCTAGGTCAAAGCATGCTAGGAGGTCAAATAGAAGCCCGATCATCCAAGATTCCCCTGGTATCAAGAATAATTTCCCCCCCGGGTGGAAATTATTAAAGAATTGCTAAAAATAGCATTCTTATTGGAGATTTGGTTTTGCCCTTAGTTGATGGACATCTTGTAGAAGATTGCCCAAAAGTTTCGGGATTTTACAAAACTCCACGATGACTCCATGGGAAGTCAACCGCTTAAAACTGCATTCGTAAATTCCTAGAAATTACCAATGTTGCGGTAAAATCTCACTAAAAATTAGGATAGTGTTTTGTGTGCCAATAAAGAGCCCTGTCAAGTTTGAAGACATTCCGACATTCCCAACTACCAGAATTAGGACCGACAGCGAATTTTACAAGAAATTACAACTTGGCGCGGGTTGACCGGCGAACCAGGAGCTAGCGGTGTCCGAACGGAGTGTTTCAAGGGTCAATTCTTACTCCCACGAATATTCTAAACCACCCAGGACCGACAGTTTCATCAAAAGACGCAAACTCCAAAAGTTAGCTTTTTAACTTTTGTTCTGAGTTACCGTGATTCAAATTTGCGCTTTAAAACGGTTGGAGAGGTAGGGGTGAGGGGTCTTTCAGGCTAATTGGGGTCTTCTTAACGCGATGGTGCAGTTTGTTTTCAGTTTCGAGTTGTCCCTCAAAAGATAGAGAGGGTCAGCCCTTAGTTTGACTTTTAAAAGGTAATTTTTGATTAATCTGGGTTGATTTTGCAAATATCTCTTGTAAAATCGAAGATTGGATTTGCCCAAGATACTTGTCTTGCGTAAGAAGCCATCTTTTGGACTAAAGAAAGCCAATTTAGAACTAACCCTAGATTAAAACACAAAATATCTTGGTTAATTAGGTAGATTTTCAAAATATCTTTGGGAAAATTTAATATTTGATTTGGGAAAAGATTCTAAGGCCATTTAGGGCCTAGAAGGAACTCGCTTGAGAACCTTCCTTCCCATTAAACAAAGATTATTTAGAAAGTACGTTTAGGTAGTTTAGCAAAATATCTAGATTGAAAGTAAAAGATAATTTACGAACAACTTACCGGAGGGGGGCTGGGAGCGAGTATATAAGGCCCTTCCTCGAGGTTGTTCGTGGCCCTCATTCTCTTGTTTCATTCTTGTTGTTGCTCTTGTTGTGCTACCGACACTTGTCGGAGCACTTTTTAACGCCAAATTTTGGCTAGTTCTTCTATTTTCTTCTATTCTCTTGTACTTTGAAGGTCTGGAGGGCCCCTTCAAAGCTTTCTTTTCTTTTCTTGTTTGAATTTGGAGGCTTCAAGCCCCAAAACTTTGCTTTTCAAGAGTGCAGGTGGAGGAAATCCCCTAACTCTAGTGTTGTTTGTGTTAACTAACTTATTTCTTGAATTTGGAGGCTTCAAGCCCCAAAACTTTGATATTTTGGGAGTTGTGGGAGTAGTTCCCAAACACTAGTTGATTTTATTGTTCTTTTGGATACTAACCAACCATTTGTGTGAATTGAGAATAGTCTGTGAACTTAAAACTTTAAAGTGGCGAAGCTAGACTTTGCCAAAAGGTTTTGAGCATCATCACGTGCCAAAACTCGTTGTATAACGGGTGTTTGGTTTGAATAGTTGCTAATGTTCGGTTAAACACTGTCATGTGTACCTCCTTTAGTGATTAAACTTAAAACTTTGCCTTGAATTTTGGAAATTAGTTTTTAATGTTCGGTTAAACACTGTCATGTGTACCTCCTTTAAGAATTAAGTTTTCAAAATACTAGTTTGGGTCCTTGGATACTGGTTATTCCTGGGGTTGCTCCCGCACGGCGGAGCTTTGACTTTGAAACCTGGAAACGGGTACTTGAAACTTTAATTTGTCTATTAAATCCTGGGGTTGCTCTCGCACGGCGGAGCTTTGACTTTTAAAATCCTGGAAACAGGTAGTTTTAAAAGTTAAATTCTTAAATCTTTTGTGTTGCCTAGGGTAGCCCCTGCATGGCGGAGCTTTAACTTTTAACATTCAACTTTTTTTCGTGAAACTATTAACTTCCGGTGTTGTCCCCATAATGATGGTGCTTTGACTTTAAGAATCTGAGGAATAATACTCTTTGGAGACTTATTTAAAGGCTAAGGTCGTGGAATTCTTCCTTTCCATCGTTTTTGTACACATGACGGAGGTGCTTCATTTCTAACCTTGACCATGTTGTTTTATGTTCAATTATGTACTAGATTTTGAACCCAAAGATTCGCATAAAAATTAGCTTTCTTTCTTTCTTTGCTCCTACACCTTTCCAATCTAATTTTTAGTTCCATGTGTTGTTGTTTCTTTTAAGAAGATTGATTTCGTTTAAAAATCCAAATTTTCAGTAACCGCAGTAGGAAGGCCAGATTCAATAGTTAAAGGAAGTGACCAGCCCAACAGTCCCCGACCTGTCTGGTTCAACGACAGAGAGGGAACCCCGCAGCCACAGCAAGCGGGTAGCAGCGGATAGCAGGCGGGTAGCAGCGGTTATCGGGGAAGGGAGAAAACCAAAGCGGCGGCCGTGGGGCCGACACGTGTCCACCCAACCACGACGGACCACCAGTCGGCAGCAAGGCAGCAGGGGAACGGGCTGGGAGCAAGTACGGAACGGGGAGCGAAGGAACGCCACATGGCAGTTGGGGACGGGCCACCTCCTCACCGCACAACCAGCCTTGACTGTCTCTGCCCTCCAGTTCGAACTCAGGCTTGGGGAAGCTTTGGCTGAAACCATCACAGACACAGAACCGAAACCTTACATTAAGGTACTTACTAACAGAGACTAAAATTCTTGGCTGGCAGTTGCAGCCACGGCCCCATTTTGGATTTTTTATGGGAAATTTCTAAAAAACTCTCATCCTCTCCAAGTTGTCTTGCAACATACTTGTGACACAAAACCCCAACTTTTGAAGCATTGAAACTATGAGACGAAATTCACACTAGTCTCTTTCATCAAACTCTCCATAGCCAACCTTAAGATTGCAACAATCAAATGAACTATTTGATGAAGAAGGAAGAATAAAAAGAGAAGGAATTAGGAAACGTGAGCAAATTCAAGCATTAAAAAACTATTAAGGTAAGAATCTAACTATTCATTTGACTCATTGTTTTGATTTGTTTATTCAAGTTATTCTTCCTACTATTCATCAATAGATTTGTTTGTGATTGTTTTTGATTATTTTATTAGAATACTATTCATTCATTTGGTTTTAGTTATTAATTAGGATTCCAAAGCCAAATTAGTTGTTTGTTTGTAGTTTGAGGATTTGTTTTATTAGGCCTAATAAGCCAAAACAATAAAAACAAACAACAACTAATATCTTGGAATATTTAACAAAATAACTATTAAACAATTGGCAACCGAATAAAACTACTATTCATTGGAAACTTGGAAAAAATGAATTAAATTTATCATTTAATTTAATTTCCTAAAATCAAAGGATTAGTTTCAAATTGCCAAAACTAACAAACTTGGACTTTTTAGATAGGTTTAGAAACAATAATACTAAGATTTCTTTCAAATTCATGAAAGACAATGGAGAATTTCGAGGAGACAATTATGATGGTGTTTTGCGATGACGGGACGATCGACATTCTTGGCACCGAGGTATGATTTCAAAATTGATCTTTTGTCTTTTCTTTTGCTTTCGTTCTTTAAAAATTTAGATTAGAAAATTAAAACTAACAAAATTAACCATTAAAGAATCCAATAGCTAGTAGAATTTAAATTGTTAGAAAACCTTTGAAAACTTAACTAAATCGTAAAAGTAATAATTAGATTAACTTTGAATTAATTTGGAAAAATGAAATAGTAATCTCATCCAAAAGAATCTCAAAAGGAATCTAATTTAATTTAGGAACTTAGGGAATATTAGAATAATTAGGGAAAGTCAAAACCTAATTTATCTACTTATTCTCTTGAAAATTATTAAAGGAAGGAATTCCATCCAACCAAGGGGAATTTTCATCCATTTAAAAGTTTTCACCTAAAAGTTCTAAATTCTTACTTTTTATCTTAATAAGAAGTTAATTAATCACTTTACTCATAAAAACCATAAAACCCTAAAAAATTCACTAAAATTAGAATAATAACTTAGAATTAGGATTAATTAAAGAACAATTAGGAATATTCTCAAGGCACGACTAGGGAATCTTTTGAAAACATAATCTTTTAAAGAATCTTTTGAAGATTCTAAATCCACCTTTTACTTTTTAAATTACTTTAATTTGGAAAGATTAAAGGGTGGATGAAGTTTTGACCTAATTTTGGATGAAAAATCTTAAAATAGGTCAAAATTAGGTTTTCTCTAAAAATTCCGTTAAATAACTTAATTAACCTTTGAACCCTGAAATTTAGATTTATTTTACATTATTTTGCTATTTTTAGTTGACGGATGAAGTTTTTAGGATAGAATTAGGTACGAATTTCATCCACACATAACTTTCATTAGGAATATCAGAATTCAACTTGCTTGACCATTTTGGAAAGGGCAAATGGTATTCTTTGATTTAGTTTAGGTACAATTTTAGTTTAGCTAGAAGTTTAAATCACAATTAACAACTCTCCACAACCTTTATTTCTTAACTATTAGAGTGTTTTGAAGTACTTAATTTAGATAAAAATCAACATAACAAAGTGTCCATTGTTTGGAAGGCCAAAGAACACTAAGTTTACCATTCACCCAATTAAACCATTAACTTATGCCGCTAGAACCTGTGTGCAACTTTCTGACTTAAGGGTGGAGTTAGAAACACTCACAGATAGCACTAGAAGAAACCCTTGTTTTCTATGTTGTTTTAAAAGATGTGAAAGTGCGTTATTTTGAATTGAAAGCATGTCAACTCTAATGTCACCTAAAATCTGTCGAAGCCTTGAAGGTAGCGTTTCTATGAACGGCTAAAATCTTCTAAAACACGCACTAATGTCTACATGTTTGATGAAAACTGCTACAAATACCTCGTGTTTGCACTCTCCAATCCGCCACATTGATGTCACAGCAGCCACGCCATTTTTTTTCATTCGGGCAATGTTCATTTACAAAATAAATAAATAACCACTGTGAAAATGTGGCATGTCAAATGATTCACCGAAAATACGTTGCATTAATGGTATTAAATTATTTACAATTAAAATTATTTAATTATACAAAATAATTATTTAAAAAAAAGTCCAACAAAAAAAATCAAAAGAAATTCTAAAATTCACAAACAATTAATGACCTACCATTTAAAAAACTTCTGATGAAGAAGTCAAGTAATTATATCATTGGTGTTTGTGAAAGTGAAAGGAAGAAGGGTCCCTTTTATACCAAAATCCATTGTCTGTCCATGACAAAGGATATGGGATAATTCAAAATTGAAAACTTGACCACATAACATGTGGATGTTTTTTCAAACATTCAATTTTGAACAAAAAATTTATTTTACATATCCCATACGGGTTGCCTTACTTCCTACCAACCCACTAGTATAAAACCTAAAGGACCAAGGCTTCTTTATTGCAAATAGACACCCAAAATTGCCATCTTCAGAGAAAAGAGTAAAAAAAAAACTTAATTGTTTCTTTTGCACATCTAACCATAGTATCTTACACATGATTAGTATGAGAATGTGTTAAAAAAATTTCAAATTTTTTGACCGCATACATTGCAAGATATCAACGTTTAAAGTGAAAAAAACAAGCTTTCAATACATTACGGGACCTAGATTATTTGACTTTAAACCTTCTTAAATTAAATTTTTTGCACTACAGAGTTTTGAGCTTCAGATCTTTATTGTGGAGAATTGAGTTGAGAGTCTAGGAAAAAGAGGGACTTCAAAAAAGTTAATTTGTATTCTTTAAGAAATTATTAAGTAGAAATAGGTATGCGTAGGTGGAAGAAGGCTTCACCGAGGTAAAGCGCAAAAGGAAAAACAGGAACGGGATGGAAAACCGTAGGAAGGATAATAAACTCGGTAGGAAGGAGGATGGAAAGCAAAACAATGCACAGGGACAGGTCTAAGGACAAGAGGTAGCACCTCTTCTGTCCAAGGCAAAATTTCCAGCCCTAATACCAACGCCAAGGACCAACAAACGGGAGTTGGAGGGGAAGGTAACCTTTCTGGAAAAGGTGAAGTCGCTGCAACAAGCACCCTCTGAAAGGAAAACAGCAGGAACCGAAGGAGAGATCAATAAAACGGCATCCTTCGGAGGCGACATCCAAGAGGTTACAACAAGAGAAAGTCAATGTTTAGGAGGGGATTTCTTAGCAGAGGACCCTCTATAGAGCAAATTCTGGGAGGATAACTCCGAAAGGGCAGTGGAGAAGCCTTCGAGCCATTGGTGGGCATAGTAGAGCATAGAGGAACTGCAAGATACATTTCAGATGGAGGATCAAGGCACCCCTGGAAAAGGAACAAGATCAATCTCAGTATGGCTAATGCTGTTTAAGGAAATCAAAGGAGAGAGACACCTACTGTTCAAAAAAATGGGTGAGTTACAAAGACTCGAGGGAGCAGTCTCGGTGAAGTTTAATGGAGAATCGGACTTAGAATAGTGGAAAGGGGGTGTGATGGAGCAACTGCGGGAGCATCTCAAATCCACAGTCCGTAAGCCGCCCCGAATCCAGCACTGGGTGCGGTAGAGTGGCTGGCCAAATGGGATAAGGTGGACGGAAGGGACAAGCTAACGGTATTAGCTGTTATCAAGGTGACTGAAAAAGCCAAATGCATAAAAGGGGTCAAACAACAATGGGTGGGAGAAAAATACATCAAGAAGCTCGAATCCAGCAAGAGACGGGCCAAAGCGAATCTCCTACTCCAAATTTGGGCAGAGTTGGCCGAAATAGAGGTTCTACAGGCAGTGTGGCAACCAGGCATGCAGTAGGAAACCAAGCAAGCCGAAGCAAGCGTAGACACAACCAAAAAAATGGGGTGCAAAGTCAGCATAGCCGAAGACACCAAGATGGACACGGCAGGCTTGCGGAGCTACACGGAGAATGATAGAAGAAGGACTTTCCATAGCTTCCTTGAACATAAGGGGCATGGGGGTGGGAACTAGAAGATTACAAAAGCAGGTACATATTAGGCGGCTATTTGAAAGAATGGATTACCAACCTCAGATCATTCTGCTGTAGGAACATTGGATGGATGCAAGGAGATGCAAGCTACGTAGTAGGAGCTTACCATATGCAAACGGCCATAGGGCCTGGAACCCGGCGCTAAAAGGCGAGGGAGAGGCGGGCAGATGGAAAGCAGGGACAGGAGTTCTCATAGCAAAAAGCCTAGCCTCACAAATCCAAGAGGAAGGAATCATTCAGGAAGGCCATGCTCAGTACGTAACGCTACTTACGGAAAAGCAGAAAAGAATCACAGTTATAAACATTTACACACCGAGCACGTCACAAGATCGCTGCATGCTATGGTGTAAGTTGGTAGAAAATGATTTGGGCGGGGATGCTTTCATCTTGGACGGTGACCTGAACATGGTCGAATCGGAGGATGACAGGTGCGGAAACTCCAGATTCTATACACAACCAAATAGTCGGGAGAGAGCAACATGGACAAGACTTGCCAACCACTACAACCTACAAGACACATGGCAGTCAGACCTGATATGCAAAGAATCCGAAAAAGGCTCACATGGAAGAACAATAGGCAGGGCGCATAGCGACGAGGAGCAAGAATAGACAGACTTTACGTATCAAAAGCACTACATCTTCAAGGGGGTCCTTTGTGCGTACACCTTCACACAAAAATCTCAGATCACGCTTCGGTTGCTCTGAGGCTACTCCCAATTGAAAAGAAAAAAGCGAAAAGGAGCTCAATTAGGTTGGAAATTCTACTGAGCCAAGAGGCAAAAGACAGGCTCAAGTCGGAGTGGCAAAAAGAAATAGGACCAGCGGAGGGCGAGTCTTAGATGGAGTGGGTATTGTTAGCGCAAAAACGGGTATTGCGTAAGGCGGGGAAAATCTCGAAAGACCGGAACACAACGAATTTTAGGGCGGAAAACGCGGCGTTGGAGAGTATAAGGGCGGAGGAATCGGCACTACAATGGAACCCGTGGGATGTAGGGGCAAGGGAAATGCTAGATGTAGTTTGCACAAACCTACATGGAGCTACTTTAGAGGTATTGGAGGCCCAATATCACTTGGTTTCGGTGCGGTGGCTGAAAAACGGCGACAGATGTACAAAGGAGTTTTTCAAAGTCTTCAAAGATAGGGGAAAAAAGTCGCATATAGCACAGCTACAAGTCGGTGGAGAGATTTTGACGGACCAAGGACAAAATGCGGCGGCAATCTCGAAATACTATCAGAAACTCTACACTACAAAGCAGAAAACGCGGAGGTCCGGGAGGCCTGGGACGCAGTGCTGGACAGCGTACCTCAGTCTGTCACGGCGGCCCAAAACAAGAGGTTAATAAAGCCGCTCCTATTAGCGGAGTTGTAGGAAGCTATTTCAGAACTGTCCACAGGAAAGGCGGCAGGGGAGGACAGGATCCCCACCGACTTTTACAAAACATGCCCTGAACTGGTGGAAGAGGAGCTACTCAAGGCGGTAAACGAGGCATTGGGGATGGGAGAGCTAACGTCGGAACTCGGAACACAACCGCGGAATCATTACGCTGCTACCGAAAAGGGGGGGACGCAAGCCAGATCAAAAATTACAAGCCCATCACCCTATTATAATCCTTCTATAAGCTAGTCGCGAAAATCTTGGCAAAAGGCTATAGGTCATTTTACTGGAGGTGGTGAGGCCCAACCAAACCGACTTCATATAGGGAAGGTGCATCCTGGATAACGTCTTCCTGGCTCAGGAAGCTATGCATCATGCGGAGGAGTCGGGACAAGATTTGGCACTCCTCCTGCTGGACTTTGAAAAAGCGTACGATCGAATTTCCTGGCCATTCATGGAAGCGGTACTACAAAAGAAGGGCTTCGATGCACAATTTATAAAGTGGATTATGGCATTGTACAAAAACGCAACCTCAATTGTGTTGGTAAACGGAGAAATAGGAGAGACCTTCGTTCTCTTCAGATCTATCCGACAAGGCTGCCCACTAGCCCCGTTTCTGTTTGTGGTAGTGGTGAATTCCCTAGGCTTCATGTTGGAGGATGAAAAGTACGGAATAAAGGGAGCGAAGCTACCGGGTGGGAAGAAGCTGCTGGACGCGGCATACGTGGACGATATGGCGTTGTATCTGCTAGGGACAATGCTGAACCTGATTAGCGCACAGAAGGTACTGACCATTTTTTGCTTGGCATCAAGTTCAAAAATCAACTAGGACAAGTCGGTGGCGATATGGGCCTCAGCCAGAGATCATGATATAAACTGGAGGGAGGAACTAGGACTAAAATGGATACCGAAAGGAACCAGGGTAAGATATTTGGGACTGCTCGTAGGGTTTCATCTCCCCTCAGATACGAATACAATCCCACTAATCAACTCACTTAAAAAAAACTAACGAGGTGGGCCGCAAAAACAATCTCACTAGCGGGAAGAATCTTGGTATGCAACCAGGTCCTACTGGCGACATGCTGGTACATGGCAGCATGTTGTGGGCTATCGGCTAAAAACTGCAACTTGATTAGGGGACTGATGAGGACGTATGTATGGACGGGCAAAAATGAGGGGGTTGTGCGCCGAGAGTGATGTGAAACTCCTGCATACAACCCTTAGCAAGCGAGGGAGTCAAGCTCATTGACTCGCAGATCTAGACCCAGGCACTGCTGGCCAAAATGGTGGTCAGAGGTTTGGCGCCCAGAAACTAACCGTGGAAAGTACTTTTAAGACACAAAATAGACTTGAGTAGGCCGATCGGTGATGCCAAATGGTCAAAGTCAGCATGTTGGCTATTTTTCAGCAAGAGCATGAGAAGGAACAATCACTCGGCCTTGATAGATGCGTGCCTCAAAGCGTTCATAGCGATAAGAGGAAACCTACAGATGATCAAACCAAGCGAGACAAAGGGGATCCTTAGACAGCCCCTCTTTGATAACCCATTGATCTTGGAAAAGGAAAAAACACCGCTGGGAACAGGGTTGTCCCCGTCACGTCCTGTCCATCCGTCAGGATGTCCGGACGGACGTCAGGATTCAACCCGGCGTCCGTCAGGATGTAATCAGAACGAGAACTGTTCACAGAGGATGAAAACTACGGAAATGGATGGACGTTCTTCGTCGACAGGCGCGCCGGACGGGCGAGCTTCCGTCGACGGGCACGGAACGGGCGTGATGGACGGGTATCTGGACGGGCGGGATTTAGGGTATCTGGACGGTTTGGATGGATGGGTATGTGGACGGAAAACTGGACGGGCGGGTGGACGGGCATCTGGACGGGCATGTGGACGGGAGGGTGGGCGGTTGTGTGGACGGGTATCTGGACGGGCGGGATGGACGGGTATCTGGACGGGCGGGATGGACGGGTATGTGGACGGAAAACTGGACGGGCATCTGGACGGGCATGTGGACGGAAGGGTGGGCGGTTGTGTGGATGGGTATCTGGACGGGCGGGATGGACGGGTATTTGGACGGAAAACTGGACGGGCGGGTGGACGGGCATGTGGACGGGCATCTGGACGGGTAAGTGGACGGTTCTCTGGACGGGCATGTGGACGGAAGGGTGGACGGTTGTGTGGACGGGCATGTGGACGGGCATGTGAACGGAAGGGTGGGCGGTTGTGTGGACGGGCATGTGGACGGGCGGGATGGACGGGTCTTTGGACGGAAAACTGGACGGGCGGATGGACGGGCATGTGGACGGGTAAGTGGACGGTTCTCTGGACGGGTGGGATTGGATTTTTTGCCTAAATGCCCGAAGCACCCAAATTTGGTGTTGGCAAAACTTCGAAGTCAAATAAAACCTAACCAAATTGCTATTTTTAGTAGTATCCAAGTTGCTATTTTTAGGAAGTTCTTCTTGAAGTCTAGTTTTAGCATCAATAGTCTATTCTTAAAAATAAATGATAGTGATTTATCGTTCCAAGACTTTGTGCAAGGGTACCCATTGCAATCTTAACTTCTTGTAGCATTGAGAGCTTTTGGAAATGTGCCTCGAAAACACAACAAGATCTTGGAGAAAACATCACATTCAAATTTGAAATTTAATTAAAAGAAAAATATGGAGTATACTTTTAAAAGCCATAAATTGTTTGGGGTTATACATGTTAGGCAATTTAACCTCATGTTTTTTGGGTCTAAATTTTTTTTAATTTTACTTGTGAAAACTGAAAAGAGGATTGGAAGACTTCACATCATTTTTGTAGTTTTAACACCCTCATGTTCAAACATTATAATCTTTTACTCTATAAGTGATATTGTTGTGTTTTAGCAACCTATGAGATTGCTAACATGTCTTGTTTGAATTTATACGGTTACAATTTTTTGCAAATTGATACACCTAGTCTCCTAATCAAAAATGTTGACATTTTGTTCAATAATGCCATAATGCCATTTGAGAGAAAATGGAAAATGTTAAATACTTTAATTTGTAAACTTTGGAGTTAAAAAAAAAATGAGGGAGTAGTCAATCATGTGTCCAACTAAAAAAAGATTCAAACTAAATAACTAATAGAAAAGAAGTTACAAAACGTGAATTATTTAGGGTTTAATTCTAAAGACTCAGAGGAGATTTCATCAATTATGAAGCAATAGAGATTTTTTTTTATTATTTTAGGCTTTGGTAAAGAATTTCCATTGTTTTTATTTCTTAGACCCTAAAGTAACATACTCTCATTGTCCTTGCTGCAAGGGACAAAATGGATTTTCGATAGGCGCCCATGATCTAATTTTTTACTCAAACTTTTGAAAACTTTTTCATAAGAATGATAAAATAGAATTATAGAATGATAGATAAACTTATGAGTTTATTCATAATACAATTTCTATTCCAATCGGTGCCTAGGAGCAAGGGGTTAGGGATAGGCCACAAGAACAGAATAACCTCAAACAGGGGAGATCGGGACACTGGGCGGTCCAGGACTCCGGGTAGACAAAAAAATCCACAATAAAATGAAATACAAATTTGTATATTTTTTTCTAGTTGCATTATATTTTCTTTTAAATGGGAGGCTTTCATTCATCCCATTTGGATTAGGAATGGAAAAGTTATGGATTTTTCTATGGAGCGGGCAATCCTAGCCACTTCTTTAAATAGATTTGGAGCTTTCACTTCGAATGCTAATAACTTTCAATCCATACGGTCAAACATCACAAATTTATGGTCACGTCATCTAAGACAAGTGCAGAACAAGATCCTTTGGTTCGATTCAAAAAAAAATTGGAAAATTTAATTCATAGGTGAACATAGGGGTGGTTTAGGGTGGTTTGGGCCAAAAAATGGACTTCGGACTTTAGGGCAACACCCAAAATAAAGATAGAACACTCTTTTACCTACCATCTAAGCATACAAGCTTCTTCTATACTATTACAAAAAGGTACAATAGATTACAAAAATAGACAAAGGCGAAGCAACAATACACAATGTGGAAAGAAAACGATAAATGTACATACTTTATAAATCCGCTGAAGTACATAGTAAACTAATAAAGACTTTATATAATTACATATGTTTGCTTTGTACAACTTCCGGTATTTAATTCTATACATCTATCTAGTTATACACAATCTAGTCCAAAACTATCTATTCTACTTCTTCGATTACAACGCCTCGTGCTATGCTGTTTCTCAAAAATTGTTGCAATTCTCGTCGCGATTGCAAAGTCGTCAATAGCTGAAATGCATCGATGTCGTATCTATTATGTAAGTGGGAATAAATGGCACTCACGAGAGCTGGCTCATGGAAGGTATTGTCTTCAATGTACGTCATTTGTTCCTCAAAACTCAGTTCACCCTCAAATCCGACTGGCGCGCCTTGAGAGTTAAACATGATGCGCTGTGGATGTGGCGCACGCACAAAAATGGAGCGGTCTTGGTCCCAATGTCCACCCACAATCTGACCAAAATATAGTCGACGCCCTGGATCACCCTCTCCAAACATCCTCCTGATCACCTCTGTCACTTGGGCATCACTCTGCCAATGTATCTCAGCAACCGTTTCTGCCGGGAGGTGTCGGTTGTCGTGGCCCCACTTCCAAAGCCATGTCACGTCTGAACCCCAATGTACTCTATTACCGAGGCCCGGTAAATTTTCTTCATTGTACTCGTACGCTGCAGGCATGTGGTCTTGAAGGCCAAACGTTTTGTACAGTCGTGCATGAAATGGAGCTCTACATTGTGCACATCTCTTTCTGGTGACCATGTGAGGAATGAGACACCCGGGGTGGTATAGATGGCCACATGTACCAAGATTCCATCCACCTTCTGGGCCAAACGGTTCTTGGCAAATTATACATGTTGTTCCATCTTGTACAAAAGCTGGAACGGACAGCCACACTAGTGGTGTAATTCCATCGTGGTTGGGTGGCCCGTACCGTTGGCGCTCGATATTGTATTGGAATTCCAAGTCTGCACGGGAATTCCAATCGATGCTTGAATTCTCGGCGAACACTAGCAAATCGTCGGTGAACATTTCTTCCACCCGAGGCCATGAGGTCAAGCCAAAATAACGTTGACCGCCATCATTGAATTCCGCAGCCACTCTCCTCACTTCACGTTGCATTTGCTCAGCCTCGTTTAGCGCCATGCTACATGTCAACTTCATGTTGCACATTTGAAGCAGCATCTGTTCCTTCTGAGGATTGTGGACCAACCGCATGTTTTGAGCACTCATTGCGGTCATGGTCTGTTCCATGTCAGTTCGAGCTGCAGTCAACACCGCCACATCTGCCTCAGTGTTGTTGGCACGGAGTTCCAAAGCACGCATGGCGCTTGTTAATTCTTCCATGCTTGTGCGAGTACTTCCAACCTTTGCTTCAGCCCGCTCAACACGTGCACGCATAATATCCAACGAGGCACTTTCTGCACTTGGAAAAATGGCCCGTGGTCGTACCACAAACTCAGGTGTATTGCTCGGGCCTGCTCTGTCTTCGTCTGCCCCGTATGTAGCACGTTCCACTACAACATCGAGTGGTGGAACTGAGTCTGTGCTGAACCGCCTGTTGCACTCTACAAGCTCTGCTTCACGTGCGATGAGGCGCACGTTTTCATCTACAAGG
Source organism: Rhytidiadelphus loreus (assembly GCA_947034895.1). NCBI lineage: Eukaryota > Viridiplantae > Streptophyta > Bryopsida > Hypnales > Hylocomiaceae > Rhytidiadelphus > Rhytidiadelphus loreus. Next base: position 11,076,464 of record OX344763.1, on the reverse strand, counting down.
GCCCGCATCCTTGCACTTTGAACTTCAAACTCTGCTGCATGAAGTCGCAGCGCTTCTTCTTTTTCCGCTTGCAGTGTTTGTACTAATTGGCGCAAGCGAATTAGTTCTTCACTGTCAGCTTGGGCTCCACCAATCACATTTTGTTGGTTGACATTTGCACCGCTGCTCTGACCAACTTCTACTTCCATCAACTCCGTCCTTGGCTGCTCCACAGGTGGAACCACATCCATTTGCACATTTTGAATACCAACCAATGGCACGGCAGGAATTTGTGCATTGTCCAGTGGCACGGCAGGATTTGTTGGAATGTGGCGAGTTCTATTTGGAAACTTGTTGTCCCGCTGTCTGCCCCAAAAGCTTTTCCAATCCACATCCTTGCCAAGAAAAACCTCCGCATATGCCATTTGGCACAATAAAAGTGTCCCGTCCTTCTTCGATCTTGAACCCCAAAGTGCCAATGACACTTCAATCATCCTCTTTTTGAAGTGCGGATGGGTGCAGTGGTCAATATTCACCACGCCAGATTTCACGTGCACCTCGTACCGGTCGTGTGGCCAATGGCGGTTGATGTGGGCCCAATCTACAAACCGCCGACATGTCGCTCTTGTCCATGGTGATTCTGCCTCCAACCACCCAGGTTGTGCCATAATCGCTGGGGCATTAAGTGTGCCCCAATCCAAAGTTGCTCTATTTCCTCTCTTCTTTCTACCGCTTCCCTCACCTCCAGGTCCCTCACCTCCTGCTACATCCTCTGCATCCATTCTTGATACCTGCACAATGACACACACGATACTGTATGCGAATACAATGACAATTTGCTTTGCCTTCTGTTGCATGAAGGCAACTGAAATGTGGCAAAACAATGTCAAATGTATAACACTTCCCCTCAAATTGCAATGCGAAGCTTTCTCAAGCTAGGACAGTGCAATTCAAAAGAGGAAGCAAGGGCAAATGTGAAAAAATGTCACTTATACCCTCCAGTTACCGACCCGGTTAGCAAGGATAATTAACACCAAATCAGCCCGTCCCCCCCCCAAATCCAGACCGTCCACGGCGGGGGACAGCCCTGGAATGGACGGTCGATCCGTCCACGGACGTCCGGCCTCGGGTCGGAACGCCGTCAACGGGTTCGAGGCGCCGTCTCCAGGTTCGGGGAATGATTACACCGCCGCCCGAGAGTTCGACGGACAGCCTTTCCGTCGTCTAGACGGGCTTTCTGTCCCCTCGATGGCCTGGGTGTGGGAGGGGACGGGCATTCCATCCCCTGGACGGCCTGCCCGTCCCCTCGATGGCCTGGATGTGGTCCTGGACGGACTTTCCGTCCCCTAGACGGCCTGCCCGTCTCTTCGACGGAAAGCCCGTCCAGGAGGACGGTCTGCCCGTATCCTCGACGGCCTGTCCCTGGTCGGGAACGACCTGCCCATCCTCACGACGGCCTGTTCGTGGTCTGGGACGGCCTTTCCGTCCTCTAGACGGCCCTTCACAATATATAAATTTTTTTTTTTTTTTTAAATTGGTTCAGGGTGGAAGTTTTGACAAAATCACGTTAAATAGAAAAGTAATTTTCAGATTTTCAATTTTTCACCATGTGTATATATCACAAGGACAATGACATTAGAATTCATCATAGTGTAAACTTAATTTCCATTTCATGATATATTTGTTTTGTACTCAATGTAGTAGACATTAAAAACACATTCGAAGTTCAAATCGCAATAATGAAATTTCAATTTAGGGTTGTGTTGGGGGATTTTACATAAAATAGGAACTAGAGAAAAAGACCTTTTGTTTGATAGTTAGACTCAAACTCCCAAAATATCAATTTTGGGGAGAAATCTTAGATTTAGAGTAAGGAGCAACAACTTCCTAAAATACACTAAAGGAGCATATTTTTTTATTTTTATTTTTTCTAAACTCGGAATTACTTGGAGGCAAATATTGGAAAGACTACAAAATCAATTGGATACACTTTGTAATTCAACATGGTAGGTCCCAAGAAAATGAAATGAACGCTTCCAACTTCTTTCCATGTCATTGAAGTGATTGAACTGCCATTAAATTGGCACTAAATGATGCCGTTGGGTGTTCAGAGGGTGAAGTTTATTGTAAATATCTTGCAATCTACAATTCTACATAGGTCAAGTTTGTGAAATTTCTTCCGATCAATTGAACACTAGTCTAGTACTCTAGTATGAAATCCTACATGCTACAAGCAAAGGTGCACCTTAGAGGCCTAAACACATTTTTTTTTTTTTTAATTCTTTGCTATAGAAAATTAGAAATGGCAATTTATTCAGATTTAGTATGGAAAAGACTCAAAAGAGGCCTTGCGACTTCAGTCAGTTTAGTGGCTAACATACGATACTACATAAGCAATTAATAAACAATCCATAAGAAAAACTATAGTAATTCACCGCTAGTTGCATTATAATTTAGAAGCCATAAAAAAAATATAGACACCACAAAAATGTCAAGTTCATGTACTCAATGTTGCATTTTGATTTTGAGAATAAAAATAAAAGGCAAATGCCATATGTTATTATGTTATTGTTTTAGTCTTTTAGAGTTTCCCTTTGTGTGGAAGACTACATGGAACATTAGAATCCATTCGTCCTTTTTTTTCCTTTATCTTACGGAATTACACCAATCCTCTCTTATTTGTCATAGTTACATAAACTTGAACATCAAATTCTCTTAAAATTGCAACCACGTCTAGGGTTTAGGGTAGTTGGCATTACAACGTCTAGGGTAGTTGGCATTACAAGTGCAAAACTCAATCAAGATGTAGTCTTTGAAGTTTGAATTGGAAAAAAATAGATTAATGATTTAAATTCAAAGTTTTAGAAAACATATTGAAGACACCAAAAAATGGCATAACAATATCTGTAAAAGGTAAAACATTCTTAAGTATAGATGTATAGGGCTACATTTTTTTTATGTAATGTATGAATGGAAAGAAGAAACAATGTTTTACATGAATCAATGATATGCATATGACATATGTTGTTTAGGAGGTCTTTCACTTATTTGATAATTAACCATTTTAGAGTATTAATCTTACTACCTTTAACTAGAGCATTTAGAGGGTTGTTTTTGTCTTGGTCTTTGTATATTTGATCCGTTCTCAGTAAGTTATTGAATGTTTGTACGATTGAGACTTTGAATTGAGTATACTAGTATAGATAGGGTTTAAAATTCAACAAAATACTAAATTGTCATGTGCACTTACATGCAAGGAAGGATGGAATCAAAATACAATAATTCCAAAGGTGAAATTGTTCTACGTATAATTGATAAAATTCATTTGAATTCAAATTTGAGCCCTACAGATTATAAATTATTTTAAGGGATTGTGAGATTTTGAGGTTTTGGGAATAAAAACATTGCCCAATGCCAACGACTTTCGTGAAAATGGGTGCAATTAGAATCAATAGAATGAATCAAATGTTAACATGAACATCCAAATAGAACATTAAAGGACCGACATTAAAAAGTTTTCAATTTGACCTTTGGTGATTTTTTTCTATGTATCTCCCATTATTTACGTGCAACAAAATAGAATTCTATTCTAAATGAGCAGTAAACCTCGTTTTCAGCATTTGAATGTCATCCCTTGTATTTATTTGTCCTCTAATTGAAACAAATAAATACATTAAGTTAGCACTCCTAAACTGCCCGCCCCCGTAGACTAATGCCCGATTGAGAGGAAGGACACTTGTCCTGACAAGTCCGAGAGTGCCGAACCACATAAATGAAAAATTCGTGGAACAAGGATTAGAAATGAATTCCACTTGTTCGAACGTCCCGCTCGACGACCTTCCCGCCCTCTCGACGGCCTTCCCTTCCTCTCGACGGCCTTCCCTTCCTCTCGACGGCCTTCCCTTCCTCTCGACGGCCTGTCCGTCCTCTCGACGGGCTTTCCGTCTCTCGGGATTCAGATTGTCCTCTCGACGACTTGTGCCGTCTCTCGAAAGTCTTCACGTCCTCTGGACGGCCTGGACCGCTGGACGGCTGGTCCGTGGGGGGGGACGGCCTTCCCGTCCTCTGGACGCCCAGGGTTTAGGTTGGACGGTCTCAGCCCCTGCACGGCCGTCCGTCCTCTCGACGGCCTTTCCGTCGACGTGAAATGGGTATATAAAGACTATTTTTAGGGTACTTTCGCCACAGTCTCTCCTGCTCTAACGGTGCTCTCTTGTCTTGGATTGGTTGCAGTCCTTGCTTGCGAGCGCGGGTGCTGGGTAGAGGCTGGTTTGAGGAATAAGGGGGGCGGTTTTTCACTTTGTGGAAGCCGAATTCCTAATTCCTATCATTTTGATTATTTGTTACTTGTTACTGTCACGATGGCTGGTCAAGATTTCTCAAAGAGAAAAGTTGATGATTGGTACACAGGTATTGGAAATGCACCGATGATGGACCCAGATGCAGAATCACCAGAGCTCGTTTCAGAGGCCGTAGTTGCTGAAGGGTCCGTAGCTGCAGAAGGGGCCACAGCTGCTGGGGGGGGCGGAGAGTCTTCGAAGGGGAAAAAAACAAAACGAAGGAGGCACAAGTCTACAAATCCGGAGAAGTGGCCAAGCAAGGGTGCAATGCGAAAATTGCATGAAGTGGCGTTGGATTTTTTTGAGCAGTATTCGATTTCGCAGTTGAACACAACATACGTCTCGCGCGGATTACAGGGAGTGGATGTCATAAAACAAAAGTTCCACCACATGTTTTGGACAACAATGAGCGCGGATGAGTGGCATGAAGACCGCACGAAAGAATGCTTCAATCATTGGTTGGAGTCACAAGTGCAAACGTGTATCTTCAACCTTGCCCAAGTTGCGGAAAAATTAAAAGGCTTTCAGAAGAGTGTAGTGCCCAGACAACAAGCATTGAATTTGTTGCACAAGAAGGTGTATTGGTGGCATGAAGCAATGCGTGGACTGTCTTCAAACAACATCCGTTCCGCTCCGTGGTTTCAACGAAGTCAAAATTTGGCCTTTGGTCAACAGGCTGCAGGAGGAGTGGTTTTTCTTGAACGCGGAGTGGTGGTGGTTCCTTTGTCTGGCCATAGCAAACAAGGGGGGCATGGGAGGGTGCGCAAAGTATGTGTTCAAAATTCAAAACATATTCCGGAGAATATGGAATTAGCTGGGAAGTCAGCTTTGCGCGTGGATGAATTGAAGAAGTCCAGGGAGAAGTTGTCCATCGAGGCATTGGTATGTCCATGCAAGCATCCAGGGGTCATCAAATTCTTTGCTATAAATGATATGACCATGGAGTGTTATTCGCAGTGGTGGAATGGCGGTACTCTCGGCGCCATGTTTACACTGGATGAGAAGAACCGAGATCCAGATGAAATTGGAGAGGTGGCTTACGATGCAACTCCACAAACAATGCAAGCCATGAAACGACTCATGGCATATAGACGCAAGCGCACTGAACTTGTGTGGGCAATGATTTGCATTGTGGATGCAGTGCAACAATGCTCTGTATTGCACAACGACATCACACCGGAGAACATTATGCTTCATTTTCCGAATGATGATGGCAGAACCGTGTGGATTGGTCTATGTGATTGGGGAATGGGTAGCCGCATCAACGAAGAAACCCCTTCTCTTTACCAATTCAATTGTCCAAGGAAGTTGCAGGCAACCCGAGCGCAACGTTGGTGGGTGGCTCCTGAGTTGATGTACTTGACTGGAGAGACAGGAACTTCATCATCTCCTACTTGCAGGGTTAAGCCACCGTGTGTTAGTATACACACAGATGGATACTCCATAGGCAAATTGGCTATGAAGGTATGGAAAAAAGATCGCGGAAATCTAGAGATGATTCCGGACCATACGGCATTTGGTGCATTTCAAACCATCTTGGGTGAATTGTGCAAGGTGGAGCCACTACAACGACGCTCGGTGACATACGTCGTGCAACGTCTAAGTGGTGCTCCAACGTTTTGGACACCAGCTATGGATTGCTATCGCGAGGCTCGCAAAGAACAAGACCTTCAAGAAGGGCAGGCACGCAATGAAGATTAGATAATAGTGTATTACCATATAGTTGCAAAGTTAGTGTTTACTTAGCACATGCGGTTATTATAATGTAGGCTTGAGGACATACGTAGCAATGTAGCACACTTTGTGGCTTCAATGCATTTTGTACTCATTTTGGTTTATATAAAGATATAAAAGTATTTTACCAAAACATTGAGTTGTAAAGAACTTATTGTCTTTCCTAACTTTATCATTTAAATTGAGTTTAAACAAAAATCTTATATCTTTAGTACTAAAAACTCTAAATTGTACATCATTATAAGAAATTCCAATTAGTTTTGTGCACAATTGTAATTGTCATCATTTTTGTTGCACTTCGTGCCATAAATAAGTAAAAATAGAAAAAACAACTCATGAGATTCTAAATTTTTAGTTTTTTACAAGAGGTCCAAATATCAATAGAGATTTCTAGTCGAACCAATTTTCAATTGGTTATTTTAGTTTTCACACCCGAAACTAATAAACAACCACAAAGACGGGCTTGAAGTCAAATTTCACTATCAAACCAAATTTATATTTTTATTGAAAATCAGCATAATATTTTAATATTTCTCCCCACTCGTAAGAATTTATTTTAAATTTATTTTATTTTTTTCAGCAAAATTAATGGAAAAATGAATTTATTGTGATTTTATAAAGCTAAACGTGGAAATCAAATTTTATCAATTAGAATATGTATCAGAATAACCGGAAACTCTTACCATAAAGTCATAAACGAAGGAATGAATGAAAAACATAGTTTTAGAATTTTAATTTAAATTAAATTTGAAAAAAAGAAAACATACATGAAAAAAACACCAGACTGTCAGATTGTGTTATTTGGATTTTAACACATGGAGTTTTCAATTGCAATAACTCTTTCAAATTTAGACCTCGATTCTTTCGTATTCACAAAAAAAAATTCAAAAACAATATTGCTCCAAACTCCAGAGGCCTAATTTTCCATAAATCGTAGTGAAAGTTAATTTGAAATTGCAAAGACCGCATTCAGAAAACTAGTTCTTCCAAGTTTGAATGCTAATATCTTTCAATCTATTCGGTCAAACTTCATGAAATTTTTTCCACGTGATAAAAAACATGTGAAGTACAAGATCTTACGGTTAGATGTTGTAAAAAACATTTTTTCCACATGTTGAGGCAAATGCAAGAGAAAAAACAGTTTTGCGTCCCTTTTTCTATAATGACTTTGGGACTTTAGGGGTAAATAGTTCCATGAGAATGAAAGGAACCTGAGTCATATTTCATATTAATGCTGATTTCAATATGCAAGGTATTGAGCCTCTAAAAAATTTGCATTTGAAAATGTGAAGACCCTATTGTCATTTCAAAAACATTCAACGTCTTCCATGCCTAAGAATGCGCACAGAAGTATTTGCATTTGCTTCTTGTACTATTGGTTCATTACCACCAATTTCTTCGAGTGGACCTTGTCATTAGAAGAAAATTCGGGTCTCTGGATGGCCGGTACTTTGGGCTTGAAAAATAATTTTTTGCTTTTTAGAAAATGGTCAATTCCAACATCATGGGTACTTGGCGCTTGTTGCCATCAAACCTGCACGCCAATGAGCTGTGGACGGTACAGGTCGAGTTGTCACTGAAGCACTCAAGTGGCGCCTTGTTGTCAACAGCCGTGCACCAGGACTCTGTACAAACATTTGCCATGTTGGCAACTCAACACTTGGGGCAATGAGTTTGGCACATAGATTAATATAGTTCGGTGACTATTTTAATGTTGACTGCGAGTACCAAATTGTGGATTATAATCTTTTAATCCACGATTTGGAATTCTGATTTGGAAGCCACTATTTCCAATTAGTGTACTCAACATGTACAATCCAGTTGACGAGCGTGTGAATTGGGGGATGTGGGGAATGTCAACGTGGAGATGCTCGCAAGTTCTCAATTGTTGGAATTGCTTCCCGCCAAATGAGCTGGCCTCATTGCCGTTGCCAACAGGCTCATTGGCATCCCTCAACTGGTTTTGGGGTGGCTTTGGCACACGATTTGAGAGATTTCGGTTTAGGATGGCACTTCAGGACATTACCAATGTTGGAAAGGGTAGTTCGTATACAGCAGCTGTTATATTGGATAGTAAATTCGCCCCTATTGTGAGGAAAGGGGTTCGAATTGATCAGCAAGCCTCAAAAGCAGAGTTTCCAGCGTTGAGAGATTCTGGAGCCACCAACATTGATTTATGGTTGGATGGCAATTTGTACCCAACAGATCCTGTCACAGGGAAGCCACCACCGTTTCAAACAATCAAGAGTTGCTTAGAATTTGTGTGTCACGGTGACTCTGGACTCCTAGGATATTCTAGAAACCTTGTTAGCACCTGTGACTCAATAAAAGGCTTGGAAAGGCAATTACAGGAGACACAAGCTGATGCAATTCGGAAGAGGGAAGCCTTGCAAAATTCCATTGCGTTACTAACGCAGGATCTGGACGTTGCCAACAGTAGCTGGGCACAACGTTCAGAGGAACTTGTTGCAAGAAGTAAAGAGGAGATTGACACTTTGAAGAGCGGTTTAGACTTCTTTAGGGCTCGATGTGTAGCAGTCGAAGAAGAGTTGCACAGGAATGAGGACCAACACAACAACAACTTGCAGTTGGCGAACGAACAAGGACGACAAGGTGCGCATCAGAAGGTCTTGCAGTTGGAGCATGAACTCATGGAAGCAAGAAAGTCCATAGTGAAATTCCAAAGGAAAATGGAAAGAATGGTCAGGACTCCAGCAGGACCACAACTAAGACCATCGAAGGGCCTCGTTGAATTAGCGAAGAGTGGTGGCGCGTCGAGGGCTCGTATAGCCAAAATTCGAAGTTTGTTGCAACCGCAGGTAGTTCAAGCTATACACGCTGGCAACAGGACGTCTAACAGAAGGAAACGTCTGTGTGGCGACAAGGATACCCAAGATGAGACCGGGCAGGCGATTGGACTATTGATGTCAAAGGGAGAGACGCTGGCGTTGATATCAAGTTCGCAACATAGTCATGCTGCAACCAGCATGACGAACCACTACCTTGAGAAAATTGGGACGGAGTTGGGAACAGAAGCAATACTAGCAGCGTGCGATATGACTGGAGTGTCACAGAAAGGATATGGTGAGATCTACAAGACGATCAAAGGGCGAGTGCAGCTCGTTGACAAACGCTTGAAGCCAACATTCTTGCCAAACCCGCACAAGGTTTGAAGTTATTATTCCCATTCCATGAATTTTGGCTATGCATTGTTGGAAACGAGTTGGGCTTACATTCAAAGTAGAGCGTATTGCTATGCCTTGTTGGAAACGATGGAAAATTTCAATATAGGACATACTGGAGGGTTCTTGCATTAGCCTAGTCGATCGGAGCATTGGAAAACAGAATTATAGCAGGGGCCCCATAAACGCTGCTAGAGGGAGGGTGGTAACGTGTTTGCAGTCGCAAAACCTGGTTTAGGGTTCAGGGTTCTGGGCGATTTACATAACTTCAATAAGGAAAATCTTGTTTCCAACGGCATGTTAGTGGTGGGTTTAGGCTTACGTGGTGTTCTCACAATATGGACTATGTTGAACAGGTCAGTTTGTTGCGAACAGAACTCAATTCAAAGTTGACGGATCTTGTTGGCAACTATTACCATATTGACAGTACGCTGGAGTTGGTGGTGCAACCTTCAGTTACCACTGGAAAAGGAAGAAAGAAGAAATCAGACATATCAAGGGTGGTTCTAACGCCCAAGAATTCTTTGTTTGTTGACATCGAAGTGGTGCAGAGGACTATGGTGAAGCTATACCAATTCACGACCGAAGGTGAATATCCTTCTTTTCAAAACATTCCTGTTCAAACGGTACTTGTTTCCAACGTGATTTCTTATTGACTTCTGTACATCAAGCGGTGTAGGGTGCTCTGACGTTGGAAACTGAACCTGCATGTCCAGAAGTTGGAAACAAGCCTTTAATTTTCGTCTTGAAGATGGACGAAGCAGAGATTGTACATGGGAGAAAATTCGAAAGGGTGAGTTTGACGCTCATGAATCGTGCATTAGACACCAGCATACAAAAAACAGATGATAGATATTTTTCAGTCCAATCGGAAACCGAAATCTGGCCTATCGCATGCTTTGAGGTGGCCAAGGAGTCGTATGAAGTTCTCCACTGGGTGTTCCAACAAACTCAGTTCCCTACACTCATCAAAGCGCAAGATGAGGGTCAACTGTTAAGAGTTGAGGGTGTTGGAGACTTCAAAGTAGAGTGGCATTTGTCAGCTGACATGAAGACAATTAAGTGTTTGTATGGGCTGAAGCATGGAGCCAACGCGATACACTCATGCATTTACTGTAACCAACAGCGGACAAAACCAGTGCTGGGAACAGCCGCGTCTGCTGCTACAGAGACTAGGCGGAGAAAACATACATGGCATGGAGGTTTATTTGCTGGCAACGTGCAATGTAAACCGCTCGCCACTGACAGAGAATCACGGTGGAAGCCTATTCTACCCATTCCACTTGAGAGGGTACATATTTGTACCTTACATGCGTTAACTCGAATGATGGAGAAAATTCTTCACCTCCATTTCATGTTCATTTGGAACATGAAGAATGAGGAGCGTCAGCAACAAGCCATAGAGAATATGGAGAAGACTCTGTCAGCAGCTGGTCTTCACGGTGGAAACGTCCGCATCATGAAGGACCCAGTACTCAGTGGCGCTTCCAACAGTGTCCCCATCAAACCCTCCCTCAGTGGTGTGACTGCAACTAGGATGTTCCAACCATCGACTTGGTCAGGGCAAGATCGAGTATGGAAGGATGTCTTGCGCTCAGAAAATAACACTCTTCAACAAGGGAGGCAATATCTAGACAGGGTGGAAATGTGGCAGGCGTTGGAAACAGTGTTCCCTTATTTGGTTGGCCTTTCCTTGGATCAAGAGCAAAGGGAGACTTTCAAAGGTAAAATTGAGAGATGGGGGAGCCTCTACTTGAAATGCTTCGGGGAAGACCATGTGACTCATTATATGGTGAGTACCGTCTATTGCCAACGTACATCTGCAGTTCAAAGTCAATGTTTGCCGTCATGTGGGAAGTTCATTTGACAAGCTTAGGGGGTCCAGGGTGTGATGGTATGTGAACTTGACACATTTCATGGCATCTCGTTTCACGCAGTGCAACATTTTTACACGTACTTCTACTAATTCCTTGAATGCTGTGATTTGCTAGCATAATCTGGTGCGCCATGGTCCTTGGTATGTGGAAACGTATGGAAGTCTCGCTGTTTGGAACAACCAGGGCATGGAAAAATCTCATCACGCAGCTAAGGCTGCTAATCAGCATCACACTCAACATGGAGGCACTAAAGAGAGAACAAGCTCCATTGTTCAGCAATACCAACATTGGTACAGAAACATACAACACAGGTTTGCCAAGCAGGAACGACTGAAGGACGTTGCCAACGCGACATCGATGGAAGATGATGCCCAAAGAACGGCAGCGACAACAAGAAAGAGGACGGCCTACAACACGTCAAATGCAATGGATGCAACTAGAATCTGGAGGGAAGGTAGATCACGAGTAGGCCGTGCTTGGGTGGCGACGTCTTGAAATGGAGGGTGTAGCAAACAGCGGCACCATTTCCATAGCAACAGAGTTTAGGCCGTTGGCAACGACGGTGGCTGAGGTTTATTTAACGAGGCCACATACCAATGTACTTAGTGGCGCTTCCATGTGTAGAAGTTAGAAACAAGCCTTTGAATTTACACCATAGTGTTTTTTTACTACAATATCCACTCATGGAAGGATTCTACAAGTTTTTTTAGGTATCATTCACTTTTTCGGATAAAATCACTATAAACCACCAATTTTCACAGCAAGCGGAAAAATTTCCACATCAGAAATGTAAAGTTTGTACTGCCCAAATCTTGTTGCCAACAAATTGTCAAATGTACCCATTTTGATCCCACAGACCTAGGCAATTTTAATGCTTAAGAGGGACCCTAAACTGAAAACCCTAAACCAAGATTCTAACCCCTAAACCCACGACCCTAGAAATTTGTGATCTCCTATTGGCACCGTGCTTATAAAATAAAATGACTGGGTTCCTAGAGAAGTACCAGCTTCTCTTGCTGGGGTCCATGATGTGCCAACAGGAGACACTATGAGGTGATGTGCCCACTCCACAAAATTAGGCCATGATGGAAACAAGTTGCCATCAGTGGATGAGGGAATCATAAGATACTGACCATAATGTAACGTCCCAAACACTCAATTAGGGCCTAAAGCGACATCTAATCATTAAGCTCATTGGCTCGTTGGCAACAGGAGGCGGCTGTGCCATCATGGAGCACGTTGGGAGTTACTGGCGTCATAAGCAAGGCACTTGCCCCATAAACCCCCAGCCTCAGGCACAAGTGAAACTTCAAAGTACTTCTACGTTGCCATTGCTCTCTCTCTCTCTCTCTTGTGCGAGTTTCGCGCTGTTGGTTACACATTCCAATTGCACTTCTTCTCTCCTGTTGTCTTTGCAGCAGGTCAATTGTAGGTCTCACCATGAGCGCGTCAAGCAGGAAAGCTCGTTTGAAAAGCCTTGTCAAAGGCAAAGCTCTCATGGCGGCAGTGTTGGCAGAGTCTGCTCCTCCCCAGAAGCACCAAGTGCTTCTCCCCACCGATCCAGGATGGGGAACGTGGGAGGTTCCAGCGGATTTAAGCGGGCTTCCACCAGCGTTGCAGAAGAGGCTGGTGACGTTGGCACCGTGCTTGTTGGGGAGGCACAAGGCGGTGTATGACGCAGAGTTCTTCCACAGGGTTTACGGATTGTGCAAAGAAGGGATCATGCCCAACGAGGTGACGGAGGCTATGGTTCCTTCCTACATGTACGAGTCCATCTGGGTTCCTGGCGAGGGGTTGAACAGGACACAGTACTGCTTGGACAAGTGCAGAGACCTCAATTCGCGGGATCTATACCTTCGGATGTACATGAGGGTTTATGGCGATGCACCTGACAACAAAGCCTTCAGCCAAACATTCTTGCGCGCGTGTGTGTACTTCTACAAGGAGGGGCGCAGGAACAAGGTGAATTGGGCAGCGGCTGCGGCCCAATTGACTGAAGAACGACTCGCTCATCCGGGCCTGAATCCCCTGAAATTGGGCCCTCCAGCATTGAGGGAGCAGATGTGGTCCATTCTGAAGGAGTTCCGGCTGTATTTCCAGAAGGAAGTTGGACTTCGGCCTGCTGGAAGCGAAGTTGGGCGCGAGGAGCAGGAGCAGCGAGAAGTTGAGGCCGTTGGCAACACTGACGGCGTTGACAATGTTGGGAACAAGGTGGCCGCGCTGGAGAAGCAGGTGAAAGAGAAGTCGGAAGACGTCAAGGGCAAATCCAAGTGCATTTCCCGATTGCGAGGTACCTTAAAGGGACTGGAAGGCACAATCTTCACGTTGGAAGCAGAAGACGAACGCCTCAACTCTGTGAAGGATTGCTTGCGGAGGCGGAGTAGAGAGCTTGCGGCAGCAGGGAACCTGTATGACAAGGCAACGGTGGACAAGGAGCAGCGGGAGGTGTGCAAGGACATCACTGCCAACAACGACAAGTTGGAGGAAGTTCAAGATTCGGTCCTTGAGAAGTCCAAATGCCTTAAGGAACTGGAGGAAGCCTTCAGGTTGAGCGAGGAAGGACTGGGGGATCTCCAGAAGCAGTTGGCAACAGAGAGAGCAAGCCAGTATTCCATCAAGCCGAAGAAGTTGGCTGACGACAAGGCGTTGGAAACGGGTGTCAAGCCAATTCTTGAAGTGGATTCACCCTGCGGCTTGTGCTCTCAACTGTTTGTTTCCAACGGTGCTGTGCCCTTCTCATGTGGTTGCCTGTTTCACCCATGGTGTTTGTGGTCTGAACTTCTTTCGGGGAGTCGGGTGTGTCCAAGGTGCAAGAAAGGAGGTGACCGTCAGTGGCTGGAAGCATGGGGCTTTGACGCGTTGGAAACACAGATCCCGACTTGTGTTGGCGAGAATGAGGTTCCGCGTGAGGGGGCTTCTTATGGTGTCAGCATTCGGAAGAGGGAAGCCTCTGTGATCCCTGAAGGTGAAATAGCTCCGAAGTTGTTAAAGACACCGCTAGGTGCATCACCCTTGGCTGGTAAGGCCCAGCATTCAGTGCTCTCTCCTGTTGCTCCTAGAGAATACGTTTGGGCACTTCCTTGTTTTGCATTCAGGCGAAAAGGATCTCCTTATACAGAAGCGGTTGACGCAGCCGTGCGAGACTTAGCCTTTCACAGTACGTTTCTGGTAGCGTAATGTACTATATGCACTTAGTTGGTAATTGTCACTCAAATTTATAACACAACATCTGTAGTTCAAACCTTTGCTCTTCTCTTTTGTATTGTTGGAATTCTGTCTTTTCTTTACAATGTTGTGGTAATATTCATGTGGGATGTGCTCTGTTTCCAACAGCAAATGAAGCAGTAGCTGCAAGCAGAGGGGAGACGAAGCCCGAAAGAAGACCACCTTTGCCGCTCGAGGACAACAACAAAAGCAAAGCTCCCATGCCTTCAGATTCGGGGGCTGCTGCCAACGCGACCCCGTTGGCACCGACAGATGGGGCGGAGGCGGAGTTGGCAACGTCGCGTGAACCTCCCGCAGTGGGCCCGCCTGCCGCACCAGTGCACGTCGATCTTTCATCTGAGGGTGGATCTGCTGGCAGGCCTCAGGCAGCGGGTTCGTCATCCATAGATTCGGCGGATGCAGAAGTTTTGGATGCGCTTGTAGACCAAATTTGATTTTTTGTCGTGTTTAGAAGCGCCTTCTGTACATCAAGCTAGTGTAGGCAGTAGTAGACGTTGGAAACAGTGGATGTTTAGCAGGCCTACACTTGAAATGGCACTGATGGGTTTTTGAGGACAGTCATAGGAAGCAGAAACTTCTTTCCATCATTTTTGTTCACCTGCCTTTCACGAATATGAAAATTCTGCATTTCCGCATATTTTCATTGTGATTTTGCATTCATTAGTTCTTCAACTCTCTCGCAAGTTTTCGGTACCCATCTCTGTTGTCAACATGTTTTGTATGAATGCAGTTCCCTTCTGTGATTTGCCCTTGTTTACACACGCCATATGACTTAGATGGACGTGTACAAAAGAAAGCATTGTTGGAACAGGAAGTCACGAGTCATGATAGAGTTAGAGGAAATGAGAGTCATCTTGTTTCCAACGCAGTCATTGTGAAGTTGTTGCCTCATTTTGTCAAATGTACAATCACCGTGATGTAATGGAACTCCTCTTGTTTCCAACACAGTCACAAACACCATAAACCGAGTGGCAACCAAGTCTGAAACACGTCCCAAACATGAGTTCTTTTGTTTCCAACACAGTCATTTCTCATCATGAACCGAGTGGCAACCAAGTCTGAAACACGTCCCAAACACGAAGGTAACTATCAACGTCCAATTTTTTTTTTGATTATCAAAATTCAGCCTTACAGTGTTTCCTATGACGGTTGTTGCTTACACATAAGTCCTTATCTAACTCTATATCATCCTAAACCGACTTGTTTCCAACGTGACGTTGAAAGAGGCACCTGTAGGAATGTAAGTGCTAAAATGTCTCAAAACTGACATTGATAGTTCTCTAAACTAACCATGCTCTACCACTTAGTTGGTAATTGCCACTATCTCCAACGTCCACGGAGGAAGGACATCTGCTACCCTGTTGGCACCCTCCTGCCTCCGGTTTACAAGGATGTCTGCAAACCCTTGCTGACGGACAGAGAAGCGGAAGTCTTCTGGAACCACACCTCCCAAGGTAATATCCACCTCTCTGCGAATGTGTGCCAACGGCCATGTTCGACCCACCTGGAACCTTGCCACCGTCACACCTTCAAACAAACATGGGAGGACCACCATGTCCTCCTCCTGCACTTCGTCTATCTGTTGCCAACTAACACCATCTGGCGCCAGACGCTCTCGGCCGTACTTGAAATTTGTGTACAACGTTGCTCGCCCAACATGGTATCTACAGCACACCCGACACGTCTAAGAAAGGTTGTTTTCAACGTTCGCAACAATTCACAAGCACCCTACACCCTAAAACACTCTCAATGGCACATGCAACAGTCTGTTGGCAACAAAAGTCTCCTTACCTGAAGGCTACAGTGTCCATTGAGATTGTGCACCTGACAATGTCCTTGCCGAAGACTACTTTCTGATGCCAACCTGCGTCCATGAGGCTCGTGAACAACTCGTCGGAGGGGCTGTTGACAACGTACAGGACGGCAGTGCGTCTCATCCTCTCCTCCTCACACGCAAAAAGATCTACAAATACATGCAAGGGCATAAACCACTGGAGGTGGCCCATGCGGCTTCCAGTGGTGGCCTTGGTGACAGCTTGGAAATCGGCCCGAAGCTTGAACCGAAACGCTTCACTGGTGTGCATGTCGGGGAGAGGCCATTCAGGATCAGTGAAAGGTGGCAACGACAGTGGCTCAACTGATCCATATAGAAGCCCTAGTGTAGGTGGCACATAGACAAGGTTAGAAAAAAATATCCCATTCTCCAGAAGCTCATTGTAGGACCTCCCATTCCGAGTGGCTTCACCAATTTCGCTGTGCACAACAACGATGACTCCAAGGATAGAAAGTGGGTCCACCCAATCTTCAAAAAAGGATTGGTACAGAACTGTTTCCAACAGACAATACCACAAACCAAATTAGCAAAGCAGTGTAAAGCCCCAGCCACGTTTACTTTGATGGCCATCAAACTTTCAAGAACAACATGGCATCAAAGGTGGAAACAAAGCGCCATCTATTCTCACAATTGCATGGAACCCGATCGTGGCGAATCTCTGGATCTAAGAGCACTTGATGCCGGTGGTAAGCATGTCTAACCAACACGGACTCCAATTCCGGCTTGTTGGAAACGGTCTTGCGCCCATCAAACTTGAACCGGAAGTCCATGATTTGAGCCTTGTAAGATCCCCTCATGCTCTCACCTCCATGCCGACGAGCCTCTCGAGCCCAAGTTCCATTTCTACCAGGGTTCAACCTCACCCACGACAACCTCTCGTATCTCGTTGGAATCCACTCTCCCTGGTCATTGTGTGTGTTGTGGAGCGTCACTGCTGCCACCTCCGAACGCGGTCTGCGATTCTCCATTCCTGATGACGTTGCCAACGCACAATTGATCACCTAACACTTGTTGGAAACGAGTTGCCAGTGATCACACAATTTGGGCAGCACTCGACAACACTGGCATCCACACAATTCATGGAACTACAATGCATGGAACTGTGACATTGAACGAGTGACGCGTTTGGACCCATTCTGAAATTGGAGCTCAGCCAATTCCGTGCCAAGTTTGAAATTCCCTCCAAGTTGTCAAACACATCGCATCATTGACAACGATGCGCGGCTCCACTACCGGTCCGCATGCGGGACTAGTCCCTGCGTTTGGTACGCCCAATTGGAAATTCGTTTTATAACCCTACACACAGGACAGGGGACAACGGTACGCCAATAAAATATTGTTTCCAACGCGTCACTCCCATTGGTAGCAACGGGTGCTAAATCCCTCGTCATCACCTTATACTCCACGTTGGCAACGTGCAAGGTGGCATTTTCAGCAATTTCCAAGCACGAAAATTGCGTTGCCAACTTAGGCATCTGGAGACCCGAATTTTCTTCTAATGTCGAGGCACCGGCCCCCTGTAATCACTATCTCCTGGAACCTCACCATCTTCACCTATAGTACCACCGATGGATGCACCATCATCATTGGAATGATTGGATGGTGCACTATCACTTTCGCTGGAGGCCTCATCATTGCGGTTTTGTTGTGGTCGAGCTATAGAAGACAACGTCCGAAGAGGTCGTTGGCCCGTTGCGTCCATAATGCCATCTGTATTGGGCCCTCCCGTTTGAACTTCTCTTAAAAATGGTTGGGAAGCCGCTTCTTCCCTCCTCAGCCTTCTACGTGCTCTAGTATTCACACGTTCACTGGTAGTACCTTGTGGTCGGGGACGCTTCCCTCGATTATTGGCATGTACAGGTGGCCGCAATGAATTTGTATTTCTAGTCATACGTTGTGACACCATACCAGCCAATCGTGTACCTACCGACGAAGTTGGTTCGTGTGGACGAACTTCGGAACTAGACGGCCTTGATGAACTTTGGATTTGTAGATTTTCCAATACTGGCATCTGCCGTTGTGCAACCGAGACTCGATTTGGAGGGGGCATATGTGCTTCTCCACCTTGAGGGGGCCCTTCTCTACGAGTGGTCCTCATGGGCAAGGACGGTGGTACTACTACTTCTTCTTCACGTCCTCTTCCAACGTCAACCCCATCTCTGTCTATTGTGGCATCAATTTGTACATCCATAGGGTCTGGACTTAGTGGTCTCGGTGCCACAACGTCCTCATTTGTATTGCCCCCACTTGGCCCAGCATTCCACGTTTGTGGCATTCGTGGTGGACTTCCTTGATAACCCTCGGAGGCATTGTCGTTATTATCCCCCTCTTCAAAGTCAAATACGAATGCATCAATTAGAGGACGCACTCCTCCAAACCCACCAAATCTATCAAACGGTGGCTCGTCATCGTCATTGGAACTATCATCTGAATCATCATCATCTGGATCAGAGCGAACCGAACCACGGTCTAGACCATCAGATTCATCTGTCATGGAATCCTCTGACATCATGTTTTCAGTGTACCACCTTGTCGGATTTGCTGCAGCCCTTTCTCTTAGAGTCTTGGAATTGGTATAAATGTAAACCAATTCCTCAGCACGCTCAGATGTCAATCTATTGCGTGATTTGTTGTGGACAAACGAATACATGCTCCAATTGAGTTCACATGACGATGCAGAACACACTTGTGCGAGGATCTTTTTGGCAATCAGTGCAAGTGTACGAGCACCGGCTCCGAGAAGGTCCCACCATTCGTGAGGCTGAAAATTCAAGGTGTTTACATCAGGGAGTCCACTGAAAATGCCTCGCCGATCTCTAAATGCTTGGTACTCAGACAAAGCTGACGCAAATACTTGATCTCCAACCGCCAATTTGCGCAGAACTCTCAATATGGCTTCTCTTGCCTCATCATCATCCATTAGCAAGACTTCGTCAAGTAAAAAGGGATTCAATAGAGCCCCGGCGTAATGCAAATCCGTCCTCAGCATGTCCCAGCGCTTGTAGAAATCATCGATGGCGGAAATTGCATACCGTGGCTCTAATGAAAATGGTGGATCCCTCAAAGATAAAACATGCTTTTCCACCTTTTTCATCACAAGCCATGCCTTGTCCAAGCACGGGTGCTTTCCATCAAACTCTCGAAGAGCAATCAACACGGGCTCCACTATGTGTACAAAGTTTAAACATCTCCTCCAAAATTAATCCGTTCACACATATCGTCGCACATCATTAGCTTTTCTTTGCTTTTCACTGTATGCCAATCTCCGCGTGTACTCATTCCACTACGGATCGTGGACTGTTGATTCTACCGCTTCCCTCACCTCCACCAAACGTTCGATCATGAGGAACATGGTTGCAAAGCGTGTTTGAACGGGATTTTTCAAAACGTGATTAGAAGAATGTCGTCGAAAGATTGCAAGTGGCATGTGATGCGTTCGAATGTATTTCACAATTGACTTGGCTTTCTTGACCATACTTGTAATCCAATCTTGTTTTCCCCAATCTTCAAGTAGAAGGTCAAGTGCATGTGCTAAACACCCTTGAAAATATATGTGTGGAAATCTATGCATTAACAGAGCGCCAGCGGCCAACATGTTTGCTGCATTGTCTGTACAAACTTGTACCACGTTCTGTGCCCCTACCCCGTCAATGTAATCACCCATGCAATTAGCCACGTAAGTAGCATCTTTGCATTCGCCTGTTGTGTCTATCAATCCAAGAAATACCTCTCCACTTGTACATGCCAACATGACATTCATCAATGGTCGATGTGTCACATTATCCCATCCATCAGAGCATATTGTAACGCCATACTTGTGTATTGGTGCCCTTGTCTTCTCTGCTACAATTGCTGCCACTTCATCTTTTGTAGATTTTATGAGCTTTGTACGAAGTGCATGGTACGTTGGAGGTTTGTAGCCAACTCTCAATTCCGATGTTGATTTCACTGCATCCAGAAAAGCAGGATGCCTCACTACATTGAATGGTATATTGGCTTCATAGAAAAACTTAGCCCACTTCTTGTCTAGTACTTGCTTGTTTGATGTGTTCATTCCATCTTGTACAGACAATTGCCTCATCGATCGATTGTGGGTCAAATTAGGAATGGGCGCCTCCGATGATCGTACTTGAGAGCTTTGCCCCCCAGTGTTTTCTCCTCCATCATTTGCTGAGATTGAAGCATCAACTTGTTGCTCGCCACGTACTACACTTGGTAGTATCGTTGATGGTGATGTCACTTCCACGTCGCATCCAGGTCCATGCGAAGTGTCCGTAGGTATATGTCCTCCACAATTCCAAAACATTACCTTCACGGCTGCATTGACTTTAGTGCACGCCCTCACTCCCTGGACGGTGTCGTTTCGTCTGTATCCCAAATGGAAAAGCAACCGATCCTTTCGGTAGCTTAGCAAAGTTTCGCAAAACTTGCAAGCAACTTTTCCATCTAGCCGTAGTGTGTACCAAGGTTCCCACTGTGATCTTCCTCCACCCATTGCTCTTATCTGTCCTCCTCTACCTGCCCCTGCACCAAAAAAAAAATTAGTATTCTGTTTGAAATGTGATGTGGCAACAACACTTGTTGCTCTCACAACAAGTGCCACCACAACACACTCTTCTTGGACTTCGCTCTACCGCAATGGTTGTACTCCAACCAAGACATGAAAGGCAAAATCAGCAAGGGAAAGTAATCTTGAATAGGCGGAAGTCCTTAATATACACCTTGAAGCCCTCCCTAAAACCCTAAAACCCTAAACCCTAAACCCAGCTAGACGGACATCCGGCTGATGGGGTGGACCCTAAACCCGCAGCCCCGCACCCTAAACCGTCCAAGCGGCGACTGTCCCGTCTAGCGATATTCCGGTCCAGGGGACGGGACGGATTCCCGTCCTGTGGACGGTTTTCTGTTCACAGGACGGATTCGCGTCCAGGGGACGGATTACCGTCCTGGAGACGAGAATTCCGTCCAGGAGACGACCTCTTCGTCCAGAGACGGGCTCTCCGTCCAGGGGACGGCTTACCGTCCAGGGGACGGATCACCGTCCAAGGGACGGATGGGCTCTCCGTCCAAGAGACGGATGTCCATTCGGCGACGGAATGACCGTCCAGGAGACGGCTCGACGCCGTCGCAGACTGGACAGACTTCATCCGCGCCGCGGATGGTCCCGTCAGTATCGGCGACGGGCTCTGACGCGTCATGACATCCGGACGTAAAAAGCCAACGTCACGTCCGGATAGACAACCCTGGCTGGGAATGGAAGATAATTGTGGGTTACATCTCTGGGCCAAAGCAGGAACCTCGAAAATAGATGATATCTGGGACAAGGAAAAAGAAGACTGGGCCACATCCACACAAATTCAGGGAAAGCTCCCCAGGAGAGGCACAGTCACAGAGAAAGGGCAATTCAGAAGACATAAAACGCTATCGCACATCCCGTGGGACCCGCGTGACAGAAGGGATGTAGCTGGAAAAGGTAGACGGGTGACGGCACCCGAGACTAAGCAAGTGGCATTCATCAAAGAAACCTCCCGGAACACGGCACGGCTGTTCAACTTGCAGAAGACTTTAGGAGTACTAATAGAACAAGAGCAGGAAACAGCTATTGGACCTGGAGTCCTAGACTCTCGAGGGCAAGAGTTATACAGTGGAATGTAGGGGCCAAATCATTTTGGGAATGCAATCCAAAAGTGGTACCACTTCACCTAAACAAGGTATGGGTCCTTTCCAATCCAACACTGGTCAACTTGGAATGGGACCCTGGTGACTAGAAATGGAAGAAAATTGGGGCCTTACAAGAAGCCCCATTCTATGCCTACACCTCTAAAAGAGGGTACAAACAAAGGCTAGCGGTGGTGGGACAGATTCCAGCAGGGGTCAGGATGCTCACAGACAAGGGATTCACCACGCAACAACTCAAACAAACGTTTTAACCTCCTTTGGCACACTGCGAGGCCAAGAAAATAGGCGGCATTCACTTGACAGGTCTTGAACAGAGATATAGTTACAAGAGAATGGCTCAATTGGCGGATCCCCACGGCGTCCACCAGTTGCACGATGTGCGATCAGGCGCTCGAGACAACGAACCATCTATTCTAGGACTGCAATTGCACCCAGGAATTGTGGACCAAAGTGAACAACTTAGGTGCGACAGATAACAGCTTCTCCTTTTCAAACCTTGAGCAAATCTTACTCAGAAAGATCACCACTATCTGCACAAGTAACACTGAGAAATATGTTTACAAAGATCAACCGTGGGACTTACTTAGGAGTTTCCTAGTTTGGTACATCTGGACAGACCGTTGTAGCAAAAGATACACAAACTAAGTGATTAATCAGAATAGGATCCTTAGCTCCACGTGGATTTCCACGCTTCATACTAGCATCGCGATCTGTGAGTCCCAAATTCGTCACTTGGGACTCATTGTTTTCTTTTTTTTAGTTTATTACAAATTAAGGCATAAAGTACTACAAAAAGCCCAAAAAAGAATGTAGAACCAAAATAGGTATGTCACGTACCAGTATAGCATTTGGTCATAAATAGCCTTTTATCCATAAATTACCCATAAAACCCACTTGTATATAGGTTAGAACCCGTAATTAGTGGAAAACAATAGGGCTGTTGGGAACTTACCCAAAATAGCCCAAACCTAGTGCATGTGACCATGATAGGCTAAATTAGTCTTAGGAGAGTTAGGGAGGTCCCCACGTAAATCTCCAAAGATAGGTTCTAGTTTCCCCATTCCATCGACGAAACATTAGGAATCCAAATTGTTAGCTTGCAGGTATTACTTGTCCCAGACAGGCCACATGGAAGAATCCACAACCACCGGATAGTGTTCTTGGATCTGGAACATGTCGGGGTATCCACGGCGAAATCCATTTGCCAAGATTCCCTCACGTGTGAAAGATTCCCTGATTGCCGGTGATTCAACCAAAGTCAGTTTCACCTCACCACCGACTGTGTGCCAGAATAGCCTAAGACTTGGCACGTGGCTTGGGGAACTCCATGAGAGGTTCCCCAAAAAGTCTCGGTTTTTTCTGATCTCCAAAGGATCTTTTTTCGAGCAGTCAACCGCCAAAGGCCACGTTGGGAAATTCATGGAAAATACCCAGGCCGCGGTAAAATCTCACTAAAATTAGACTAGCGTCTTTTATATTAATAACGCACCCCAACAAATTTCATGGTGTTCCAATAGCGGGAAGCAGCCGAAACTGACAACATCCCCCCAATTAATAATTACGACAGGATCTTTGCGGGGTTGACCGGCGTCCCGGGAGCGTACGAAGTCGGAACGAAGACATCAAGGAGCCTTTTCTTACTTCCTAGAGCCTCCCCAACAACACTAGCTAGTTACCCAGGCCAAAAGAGGTAAACCCCAAAAGTTAAGTTTTTACCCTTTTAATTGGGCCTAGTTAGCACTAGTTTCCAAGGGGTTTTTTGTGATAGAAATAGGGGGTAGGGAATCCTTTAGGCTAAAAATGGCATTCTGAAGCCATTGGCGCAATCCATTTGCAATTCCGAGCTAAACTCCAAAAGTTAGAAACTAGGACCAGCGTAAAACCCAAAATTAGGTGAAAAGCTCAAATTTGGATGAAAATCCGGATGGATGAGGTTACTCGTCGAGGGGGGGAGTGGGCCATTGGAAACCTATAAAAGGGGGCCCTTCTCTCTCCCAAAACACCCCCAATACTTGTCTTGGGTCCGTGGGTCCGACCTCTTTTTATGTTTTGGCACTTGCCAAAGCTCCCTACAGTGTTTTTGGAGCACCCTTGCTCCTCTTGTTGTTACATTTCTTTGGGTGTCTAAGTCCGGGAGAGTTCCTCTTGTCGTGTCCTTGCAACTTGTGTGGAATTCTTGGAACATTGCCTTTAGAGTCTTTGATCACCGTTTTATTGTACTAACCCTAGAGCAACCCTTCACCGTACCTTGGCGATGCCGCTTTGGGGGGGGTGGGCGCTTAATTACCCACCCTTGGTAATTAATCGGACACAACCAAGTTCTAGGGGTTAACTAAATTCTAACCTAACGGGTGACTAAGCGTCGGTCCATTGTGCCTTCCAAGCAATGGATCTTCTTTACTAAGTTCCTAGTTTTCGCAGGTGACAATGAAGTTGCCCCCAATTGGCGAGGGAATAGTTCGGGCTAACCGTCCCCTAACGGCAGCCTATGCGAACTACCACCGAATCTATCCTAATCTATGGGAATCTAAGGCTAATTGACCTTTCCTAAGACTGAGGAGGGATTACCTAAGTCCCTTCCATGGTTTCCTAAGTTGATTGGTTTTTTTCCTAATCTAAGTTATCTTTTTCCCTAATTCAATTTATCCTTTTTTCCTAATTTAATTTCTTAATTTAGTTTATCTTTTTTCCTAGTTTAATCTCCTAATTTAATTTATCTTTTTTCCTAATTTATCTCCTAATTTAATTTATCTAATTTATCTTCTAATTTAATCTTCTAATTTAATTTATCTAATTTATCTTCTAATTTAATCTTCTAATTTAATTTATCTTTTTTCCTAATTTATCTCCTAATTTAATCTTCTAATTTAATTTATCTAATTTATCTCCTAATTTAATTTATCTAATTTATCTCCTAATTTAATTTATCTTTTATCTAATTTATCTCCTAATTTAATCTTCTAATTGAATTTATCTTTTATCTAATTTATCTCCTAATTTAATCTTCTAATTGAATTTATCTAATTTATCTCCTAATTTAATTTATCTAATTTATCTTCTAATTTAATCTTCTAATTTAATTTATCTTGTCTTGATCTAGTGTTTTATTTCTTGGTTTAGTTCTGACCTTAACGGTTATTGGTTCCTAGTCCTACCCTATCTTAGTCTAATTTGGTTGCTTTTATGGTCAACTTCTACGTATGAAATGGGCTTGGATACTTCGAGTCCTATCGGTAAACTTCTATGTCTCAGCTCAAGGTTTTTCCCCCCCCTCCCTTAATTCCTATTCGCTAATCGAAATTAATCGCTACCTAACAGGGTTCAACGTAAATTAAACGAAAGAAAGCCCCGGGGATTGGTTTACTGACTCACCTGATCGTCGTGGGCATGCGCGGCATTTTCCTCCATACCTCCGACCGCGTGCTCGTATTCCATAGTTGACACGTATTTTGAAGTAGTAAAATGCCCACGGCTTAGTCTTCGGCGAAGTGGCACACTCCAAAGACCCTTAATGGTCCCTTCATTTTTCCTTGTCTCTTTTTCTTTTACTTCAACACTATTCCTACCAACCCCTTAAATGAGACCTTACACCATATGACGCTAATCTAATGGAAGAGTCACCTATTCCCTTACGTCGTCATTTTGGTGTCATCCTAATCTCTTTCCTAATGGTTGTAAGAAGCTTTTGAGATTTCCTACCTAATCCTATGACGCAACACTATTTATCGTCTCTCCCTTCTTCCTCTCCTATAACTACCCCCTTCCTAATTTTGTCATCATTGTGTGAGGTGGCTTGTTGGTGAGGAACCTTGAGAGGTTGTGCAGGTTTGGACGCGTAGGATGGCGACTTCTCTTCCCCCCTTCTTCCTTTAGCCTTGAGTTGGTCTTTCATTAGTCTTCTACTAGACCCCCGGTTTTCAATCTTAGTGTGATGAAAACCCAAAAAAAAGGTGTGGTGGGGCCCCGCAGGGCATCGTCCCGTAGTGCTGAATTTAGTTGAGGTGAGGATTTCTCCTTTCCCCCCCCTTTTTGGACTCCCCCGATCCCCAGTCCAAGCACCCCTGGACTCCTCAGCCCAAGCTCCCTGGACTCCCCAGCCCGAGCCCCCTAGACTCCCCGCCCAAGCTCCCTGGACTCCCCGACTCCCCAGCCCGAGCCCCCTGGACTCCCCCGATGCCCTGCCGGTACTGCTGCCGGTACTGCAGGCTGGCTGGCTTCCGATCCCGCTGCCGGACTGCCCCGGTACTGGTGCTGGTGGCTGGCTGGTCTGGTTTTTTTCCTTTCTAAATCCCTCCTCTCGGGTTCTCGTATGGGAACCCACTCAGCTAAAAACTAAACTGGATATTACTTTTTGTGGTTAGGGTAAAACAAGGGCTGGACTAAATGTGACGTTTTTGAGGACAGAGCTTCGCCGTTGGGGGATGAACTGAGAGTTAACCAAGCTATCCTATGGGGGGTTCTTCCGCCTTCTACCACCTAGGGGGTATCTTGGGAGCTAAACTTTAATCTTTCCCAAGAAGATCTTGGGAACTAAACTTTTGGAACTTAGACCTTCCTGGGTCCAAAGCTTCGCCGTAGAATCGGTTTTAACACCGACTTTAGGACTTGCCAGGGTTTGGGATTCAAAGCTCCGCCGTCTAGGACTCGTTTTAACACACTCTTTAGGACTCAAGGGGTCACAAGGTCAAAGCTTCGCCGTCCCCCGAAGGGTGGGGTCCACACAACAAGGGAAAGGGTTACTAGGGTTAGATCTTTCTTCTAAGGCACATGTATATGCAAGATAGTAACGTCAAGAGACTTTATGCACCAAAGGCCCCCCAAAGCGGCATCGCCAAGGTACGGTGGGGGGTTACTCTGGGGTTAGTGCACGACACAAGATAAATTTCACCAAAGACTCTTCAAATGGGACCAAAAGATGGCCAAAGAAAACACACAAAGTACATACGTACGAGAAGAAGGACTCCAAGGACCTTTAAAAGCTGCAAATAGAACAACAACGAGAGCCAAAAGTGCCCCCAAAACACCATAGAGGTTTTTTGGCCTAAACGCCAAAAATTCCAAGATAACTTGGACCCACGGACCCAAGACAAGTATTGGGGTGTTTTGGGAGAGAGAAGGGCCCCCTTTTATAGGTTTCCAAGGGCCCACTCCCCCCCTCGACGAGTAACCTCATCCATCCGGATTTTCATCCAAATTTGAGCTTTTCACCTAATTTTGGGTTTTACGTTGGTCCTAGTTTCTAACTTTTGGAGTTTAGCTCGGAATTGCAAATGGATTGCGCCAATGGCTTCAGAATGCCATTTTTAGCCTAAAGGATTCCCTACCCCCTATTTCTATCACAAAAAACCCATCGGAAACTAGTGCCAACTGGAGCCAATTAAAAGGGTAAAAACTTAACTTTTGGGGTTTACCTCTTTTGGCTTGGGTAACTAGCTAGGGTCGTTGGGGAGGCTCTAGGGAGTAAGAAAAGGCTCCTTGATGTCTTCGTTCCGACTTCGTACGCTCCCGGGACGCCGGTCAACCCCGCAAAGATCCTGTCGTAAATATTAATTGGGGGGATGTTGTCAGTTTCGGTTGCTTCCCGCTATTGGAACACCATGAAATTTGTTGGGGCGCGTTATCAACATAAAAGATGCTAGTCTAATTTTTAGTGAGATTTTACCGCGGCCTGGGTATTTTCCATGAATTTCCCAACGTGGCCTTTGGCGGTTGACTGCTCGGAAAAAGATCCTTTGGAGATCAGAAAAAACCGAGACTTTTTGGGGAACCTCTCATGGAGCCCCCCAAGCCACGTGCCAAGTCTTAGGCTATTTTGGCACACAGTTGGTGGCGTGGTGAACACTGACTTCGATTGAATCACGGGCAGTCAGGGAATCTTTCACATGTGAAGGAATCTTGGCGAATGGGTTTTGCCGTGGACATCCCGACATGCTCCAGATCCGAGAACACTATCCGGCGGCTGTGGATTCCTCCATGCGGCCTGTCTGGGACAAGTAACACCTGCAAGCTAACAATTTGGATTCCTAATGTTTCGTCGGTGGAATGGGGAAACTAGAACCTATCTTTGGAGATTTACGTGGGGACCCCCCTAACTCTCCTAAGACTAATTTATCCTATCATGGTCACATGCACTAGGTTGTGGGCTATTTTGGGTAAGTTCCCAGTAGCCCTATTGTTTCCCACTAATTACGGGTTCTAACCTATATACAAGAAGGTTTTATGGGTAATTTATGGATAAAAGGCTATTTATGACCAAATGCTATACTGGTACGTGACATACCTATTTTGGTTCTACACTCTTTTGGGGGCTTTTTGTACTACTTTATGCCTTAATTTGTAATAAACTAAAAAAAAGAAAACAATGAGTCCCAAGTGACGAATTTGGGGCTCACAGGGGGCCTCTAGTTTCATGACTTAGTGGTTATACTAACTTGCCGTTCACTAACCTAGTGCTCTCTTACCTTCCGTACTAACCAAGTCCGTGTCGTTGTGAGAAAAGAGTGGAGTAGTGCCCTTGGGGTAACCAGACTCCACCTTTCTAGTATTAGTCCTAGATTGTGTGTTAAAAGAGTCACCGGGCAGCGGAGCTTTGAACCCGTGGGGAGCAATTAGTCCTAAATTTGGTGTTAAAATCAAATTGACGGCGAAGCTTTGCACTCCCCCATAAGTTCACTCCAAAGTTTAGTCTCCAAAACCTTTTGGGAAATGGTCAAAATTTAGTACCCAAAATAGGTCCATGTACTTAGAACAAAACTCTTGTGTGGTTCGTTCCTTTCTTGTCCTTTATTGTGATAAACCGAAATTAGAATTTAGGAGAAACCTAGTCCAGAGAAGTCCAGTCCAGTCCAGTCCAGCCCAGTCCGTCGGGGGGGTCCGGTCATCAGCTCGGGGGGTCCAGTTTGTCGGGGGGAGTCCGGTCATCAGTCTGGAGGTACAGTCCGTCGGGGGGGGGATCCGGTCATCAGCTCGGAGGGGTCCAGTCCACCATCGGGGGAGTCCAGTTCATCGAGGGAATCCAGCCAGTTCATCGGGGGAGTTCAGCCAGTCATCGGGGGGAACAGCCCGTGGGGGGAAGTCCGGTCATCAGTCGGGGGGTCCAGTCCACCATCGGGGAGTCACAGCCCATCGGGAGGGAGTCCGGTCATCAGTCCGGGGTCCAGTCCGTCGGGGGGGCGATCATCAGCTCGGGGGTCTAGTCCGTCGGGAGGGGTCCGGTCATCAGCTCGGGGGGTCCAGTCCACCATCGGGGAGTCTAGCCAATCCATCGGGGGGAACAGCCATGGGGGGGAGTCCGGCCATCAGTTGGGGGGTACAGCCATCGGGGGAAGTCCGGTCATCAGTCGGGGGTACAGCCATCGGGGTGAGTCCAGCCCAAATCGGAAGAAATGGAGTCCAAAAATTGCAAGTAGATAGTGTAGAAAACTAGGGGGGGACTTAGCGGTAGATAATAGAAGGAACAAGGGAAAAATCTCGCCATTCACACCAAGAAGGAGCAACCAAACACAAGAGACGTTTCCATCTCACCTCACCAACTCTTCCCTCCAACACCACACATTACCACCTCCAAATGTAAGAAGGAGAAGTGGGGAGGGGGCTTAGATAGGGATGGAGTACCATCGATAGGGTAGGATAGGGTACCATTAGGGTGAGACGGGTGTAAGGGGTAGTTAGGCCACATCTTGACTTTCTAGATTCCCTCCAAATTCGAATAAGATGACGCGTAAGTGATAGTTAGGGCATAGTTTGACCTTCTAAGTAGGTAGGTGGCCAACCCACTCCTCTCCACCAATTGGGCGCGCGGGGTGAGGAAAAGAAAAAGAGAAAGTGGGAAGCGAAGGGAAGGAAGAGCTAGTCTTGGGCTACGCAACCATATACGGCGCCAACAAAGGCATGATCTACAACTGCAACTTACCATGGTGGAAGAGGGTGAATTGACCGCCCTCCTTATGGAACACCATGACGGGGTAAGAGCCTAAAAGACTACCCCGTGTCATTCGCCCACTAGGGGCGAAAACTAGACTAGGCCGAGAGTTAGGTACCCTTAGATTCCAAGTCAGGTCAGATCCGAGTAGAAAAACTTAGAGTAGTCTCTGAGAGGATTCCAAAAACATAAGACACGCCCAGATCGGAGTCAGAACGACCACGATACGGACGGATGAAGTTTGGAACCCATAACGGATGAACCCATGGAGATTTCATCCAACCAAGTTGGGACTTAGGATTTAGTGAGAACCAATAGGGTCAGGTCCTTAGGTCAAAACTCTCCCTCAATTGGAAGTAGGAACCTAGGAAAGACTATGGATGAAGGTTGACAACCTGGTGGTCAAAAATCCATCCGCTCATAGCAGCTCACCAGAGAGTCCAATCTGAACAAGTCTTAGGTTTTTAGAAATGGCGTGAGATGATCTCCCACCTTAGGACAATAGAGTAAACTTTAGGAATAGGAAACACAAAACATAACATAGAAAGATAGCCAACTTAGGAGTCGTTTAGAACCACGATTAGAAAATCACAATTAGGAACTTAGCAAAAAAGATCCATTGCTTGGAAGGCACAATGGATTGACGCTTAGACACCCATTAGAGTAGGAAACTATCATAGGACTAGAACCTGGTTGTGTTCGCCGATTTACCAAGGGTGGGTAAATAAGCGCCCACACCATCTGGCGACATTTCCACAGAGTTGTAAAAGACACCGAGGCTCGAGATAGCATTGAAAACACCTTTCATCATGAATGGGCCCTTATGTTCTGTATCAACGGGAAAGATAGATAGAACTTCATTGTTCCTGAACTCCTCTGCTCCTAGTTGCTTTTTAATTTGAAGGGGGTCATTGCCCCCCGTCCCGTACATGTCATTAGGTTTTACAAGAAATAGGTATGAGATAGAAAGAAAATCTAAATTATTAATATCCTTAAAATGGAATTTTAATGCAATGATCCCAATGGTGAGATTGTTTTAGCAAGAAAACTAAACCTTGTGGAACTTTTTTTTTGAACAATTATAAAAATTGCATTAAAAAATGATTCCTGCAAGTTATTTTTTCAAGGAGATGCTCTAATTGCCCGAAAAACAAGATTGTCCATAACTTTCTCATAACAAATCCAAATGGAATAAATCAAAGCTTTCCATATAGAAAAAAACATAATCTATGAGAGAGAAAAAAAATTAATTTTAATTTTCAAATTTTTGTTTGTTGCCCCCCATCCCCTATTTTGAGCTTATTTGGGCATAACTTTTGTTCTTGAGCACCGGTTGAAAGAAAAATTACATCCCCATGAAGCTAATCAAGTTTTTTATCTTCAAAAAAAATTTCAAGAAATAATGACAAAAATTCAGCCCATAGGTACTTGCCCAAAATTCCATTTGTTCCCAATGGTCTTTTAGGGGATAAGAAACTCATTGTTTCATTCATAATGTACATCCATCTATTTTCTTTTTTATTCAAAGAATGCCATATGACTGCCCGTCCTCTATTTTTTTATTGTCTAGTTTGCGTTTTATCTCATTCCACTATAACTTACAGAAATTTATTCAAATGAATCTAAACCTTCTAGTTGATGTGGCACTTCTATATTTTTTAAGATGTTTTAATAAACATGATGGTGTTTTATTTGATGTCCGGAAAAACATACACATTCCTTGTGTCATCCACCTATTTTTGCTCCAGCGTCCCCACGTCTTCCCCAACATTAGTAAAAATTTGCCTCCCATAGGCTTATAATTTGTGACACATTGATGTCAATGAAAACATGGCCCATTTTTTTGTAACACCACATAAAACACAGGTTTCTTATAGTGTAGGCTAGGTCTAATGATTGTGAGCCTGTTGTACTCAAATATTTGACAAAGACATTGAAAATAGAGAATGGTGTTTTACTTAGTTTGGTGGAAGATTTAAAACAAAGGTGTAATAATCTTACCATTGAAGTGTCATCTTTAAAGAACCATTTGTTGAAAAAGAATGTAATACTTAAAGAAGATTTGCCTATGTTTTTAAGCAATAAGGAGAATATGAAAACCATCAATGTATCTTTTCAACACCAATTTCAAAAAGTTGAAGAAATTAGAATTTTTCAAAGTAAGCAACACTCAAAAGTAATTGAGTATACAATAATTGAAAATATTTTTCATGCTCTACAATTTCACATGTTGAATATGGAAAATTTAGCATTAAAACAAATCAATGAAAACCTTAAGCAACAATTAAACACAAAATCAAATGTTAAATTCTTTTCCCAAGCAATTCAATGTAATTTTCAAAATGATGATCATCTTCTTACAAATTTTAAGTTTCCACAAATAGATCATTTCAAAAATTTACAAACGGAGGTCACAAGTTTCAAGGACAAGGTGATATTTCAAAGGCAAGAATTTGTAAAAATTATTAATGTAAAAAAAATGAATATTAACCATCCTATAAAATTTGGCACAATGCTTATTCATTCTAATAAGGATAAAAGAATATCTAAAGCAAAAATTTCAAAGAATTTTCTTTTAATTATTTAATTCAAAAAAGAAATTGGCCTTGAAAATAATATTGTAGTAAGAGACACAATTGACAACTCAATAAATAAGATTGTTGAATTTGCAAACATGAAAAATTATCCAAATGAATGCATCTTAAAAAAACAAGCTAATTGTTCATTGTGTGAGGATCTCTTACTTATAAAATATTACATCAATTATCCCAAAGGTTTTGTAAACAAAGTATATGTATATGAAATAAAATCTTATTTAATAAACCAGTATTTATTAATAATAATTTGGGACCCTGGAGGACTTTGTATATTATTT
This sequence comes from Rhytidiadelphus loreus, assembly GCA_947034895.1. Classification (NCBI taxonomy): domain Eukaryota; kingdom Viridiplantae; phylum Streptophyta; class Bryopsida; order Hypnales; family Hylocomiaceae; genus Rhytidiadelphus; species Rhytidiadelphus loreus. Next base: position 11,043,818 of record OX344763.1, on the reverse strand, counting down.
GAGGTTATGAAATTAAATTAAAACAAAGAAAAGATGTCATTTAATATATCAATCTATACAAATACTAATACTTGGATTTGTTATTGGTTTTGAGAAATAAAATAAGAACAATATTTATAGAGGCAAGTATAAAGTATAAACAATGGAAAATATCAAGTTGCATGTGCAAAAGATTCTAATAATGTATAATTATTTGTAATTAAATAAATGATGAAATTTTATTCATTGTCAAGAAAGAAAGAAAGAAATTACAATTGAAGTCACTTGGCGAATCTAAAGTGTTTGTAAAATCAAATGAAACATGAATATAAACGTGTTCTTGGAATTATAAAAGTGATGAAAAATGAAATGATTAATTTGTAGAAATTTTAAAGTTATAAAATAAAATAAGAAAATGAACCAAGATCAAATCTTTGAAAGGATTTATTGAAATAATAAAATTTAAAAAATCATTTTATATAAATAAAGATTCAAATGTACATCAAAACAATTTATTTTTTAAAATTATTAAAGCACATTCTAATATTTTGAAGATGTATTAATTGACTTATATGAGTATCTTATTTTAATTATTTACTTACTTATTTTGAATTAAGAAAATATGAATTGTAATTGTTATTAAAATTTTAAAATTTTAAATCAACTTTAAACAAGTAAATTGCAACTCAAGTTAAAAATAAAGATATTCAAATAAAGAATTTGCAAGATGTGTGCGACAAATATGAAATGGTTATCGATAAGAATCAAATTGACATCTTGTAGTTGAAGTTTCACATTTTATTGAAGATCAAACTAAACTATAGTATCAAAAAAAATAAGACTATTCAAAGTCATACAAATTATTCTCATTCTATTTGGCACCTATTTATACTTCATCAATAAGTTTAGTGCCACTAGGTACTATATAATGAAAAAATAGATGGACTACCAACATACAAACAAATTACACCTTTTGAAGCAAGACAACAAAGTCAAGGAGTTCAACAAATTAATATTATTGTCCATATAAAATGAAGATCAACATCACAATAGAATATCCAAGAACAATTGACAAGGACGTCAATTAGGCTAAGTAAAGGGCTATGTAGTCAAAACAATTTTACATAATTTGTCATTTTGTCCTTTTAATGTTTTTTGTAAGGGTCAAATCATTTTCATTTAGTTGTGAAGAGACAAGTTGTCAAATAGTTCACACTAATATGAAAAGGGCTTACAAATTAGATTTGAACAAGGTCAATTTGACAAGATTAGAAGGGTGGCAATTTGATCAGTTTAGGTGGTTGATCTTCTTCTTCAGATATTTGGACAATTTGTCATTTTTCACACACACCATGTACTCAGTTTTTCTTTTGGTGTGTAGATTTTTGTGTCTATTACTGTATTATGAATTCCTTCAAGTAATATCAATCCAGTTTTGATGACTAATTGTCTTTGTTGCTGTGTGTGTGTGTAATACTTGGTGTGATTTTTGGTTGTTTTGTTAAATCCAGTGATTGGATTTGGTGGTTTGTTCTTTTGGGTGATTATTTGATAAATCCAATTATTGAATTTGGTGTTTATTGGCTATCTTGACTTATTGTGTGATTGGTTTATATAATTTGTATTTTATTCATAATCTTTCCCAATCTATGGCAAAATTCCCTGTGAACGAACCTTTGCTACTATACTACAATAAAATTGACAATCCTAGTGGGGTTGTTAATTTTTGCTTCGACAACTCACCTAAAGATTGAATAGAGGTGTTTTTATTGTAAAAACATGCCAAGAGTTCAACAACACAATTGATTCATCAAAATTCCCTTTCAATAAAAAAATTCTACATTCATTGGATTTTAAAGAAGATAATTAAATTAGACTTTTTAATGAAAAATGCAAAATAAGAGTATGATATCACATGTGTTAGATATTACTTTCTCTTCATCGAACACTTCATTGATACAATCCATGATAAAGATCCTTTTACTTTTGCATTCTAGAAAACTTGCAACTAATTGGAAGTTAAAAATAGTGAATTACACAGGTGGGACAAACAAGTGATCTACTTAGCAAAATAGTAACATGATGCTTTGAAGAGATGAAATTTTTCTATAAAATTGGTGATGTTCTAAATAAGAGGAAGCTAGCATGAATAAGACAAGCAGGCCAAATTGCCCAAAGAGATTACTATCAAATTTTTAGAAAACTATGTGAGTGAAAAGATAGGGTTCATTTAATTCAAAGGGGAAGAATTTTATATAATATGTAGGGCTACTATGGGGTTCATGAAATGCTACATAGTTTAATATATAAAAATTAATCTATGTCAAAACATTATGTAGTAAGAATTTGTATTAATAAGTTAGCCTTGACAAATAGGGATTGTGCAAATTTTTCATAGTACGGTGAGTATTGATGTGGACAGATAGTATGGATGATAAAATGGACACAATGAAGAAAATCTACTCTAAAAGGTGGTTGATTGTAATTGTCCCATGGTACTAGTAGTGTATATATCAAAAAAATTAGGTGCAAATATAAGACGTTGACTACAAGTGATAGAAATTGTCACATTGCACAAATAGAGAGTTATCTTAGTGGGTTCAATGAATTGAAATTGTACAACATGAAAATAGAGTTTAGAGTCCATTTAACTTCAATATTTGAAGCCATATGTATTAAAATACAAAAGTCATATTGAATGGACTATTCACATGATAGTTTGAGTGGGGATTCTAAAGTATTCAATGATAAACTTGTTATTAAAAACCACCGCATGGTCAATGGTACTTGAATTGAATTGATTGTTGTTGGTTTCATTGATGATTATACATGTAACTATGTAGTACAAAGGTAAAGGAAAATTTGTAAAGAAAAGTAAGGGCAAGAAAAAATTGGATACTTAAATTTTATATATAAGGTAGCTCCACTTTAAAAACCACATGAATGAATTTACAAAAAAACATAGGGTGTTGGAAATATGCCATTTGTAGCTTTTATGTAAAATATAGTCATCATTAATACAATAATTAAAGTAAATAGCCCTACATCAAATACCCTCTTAACTTAAGCATATACCTTGAATTACACGGAGTGATCTCTCCAAGTTGAATTATTTAAAAGTTTATTTTTGTTTTTGCCATATGAATCGCAATGTTTGCTATATGATTTCTAAGTAAGAGGAAGCTAGCATGAATAAGAGAAGTTAGAAGGCCAAATGGGAAGTTTATTTTTGTTTTTCTAGCTTTATTGATCCCACTAACAATGTGGCCAAAAGTGGCATCCTAGCCTTGTCCATACTCCCCTTGGTGCCAGAAAAAAACTTGAGCCGTTGGATGTTGTTTGAAAAAAATAAAACCATCTGTAGCACCATTGATGTGAATGTGAAAAAACGCCACGAATGGTGGTGAACGCAAGCCATAGATCATACTTGGAAAATGTGGCAGGATTTTCATAGCTGTTGATGAAGCACCATTCAAGAAAAAAACATAGACTGCTTATCTAGCGATAGGGTTTGGAGATAGGGTTGCTATTATGTGAGTGTGAGCTTGTGAGCTTGTGAGCATATAATTTTTTAAAGATTTCATTTAAAAATTTTGGTCAAAGTTTATTATTTTTGGTACTTATTATTATGAACCTATCTCCATGGACCTATTGTTGTGGTCCCTTGAACAACCTTGATGTGCTACTTATTGGACTTTGCTAGATTTTAAGAAGAAAAAAAATTAGTAATTAATTAGGATTCATTTGAAATCAGTTAAGGATGTTCCATTGAGATTTTGATTTTAAAACCACTCCCCTCTTGTTGTTGAGTACCTCTTGCACCTAGAGAACCCCCCTAGAGATTGGAAAAAATGAAAAAATGAAAAAAATGAAAAAAAAAAAAAATCTTTTTGTACGGTTATGGGTACCTCTCAGCACCAAGAGGTAACCAACAATGAGAGGGGAGTGATTATAATCTCAATGCAACAACCTTAGTCAATTTCAAACAAATCATAATTAATAACCATTTTTTTCTTCTTAAAATCTAGCAAAGTCCAAGATGAAAATTGCTTGATCATCCTCTCACCGCCAAGCGGTACCAAGCAACAGAAGGGAATGATTAACCAAATGACCATCTAATTAAAGATGGAAGAGTTGGATCTCCGGAAGGTCCCACAAGAGAACAATGGTCAACTAATCAACAATTTGGTGTAACTAAGCTCACTTTTTACAAAAATAATCCCTATCAACCAAATATTCTCTTTCAAAATCTTAACAAGTCAAATTACCAACACATCAAGACAAGAATATAGGTACCCTCTGTCGGCTTCGAGAAGACCCACGGTACTACAAGATAGTAATCAACAAAAATGAAATTCGGTGTGGCCAAGTTCTTTCCACATATTGAATTCCTATTAACAAAATTTATTTTCTAAAATCTAAACAAGTCTACCAACTTGCAAATCCAAAAAGAAGTGTTGGTACCTTTCCATTGACCATGAGAAGATCTATGATGCTACAAGACAATGATCAACCAAAATAAAATTTACTATGACAAAGATCATTAGATATAAAAATAATTCTTATCAACAATTTTTTTTCTCTAAAATCTAAATAAGTACAATGACGGTGCATCAAGAAAATATTATTGGTACCCTCCCATCAACCCCCAAAAGACCCACATTGCTATAGGACAATGATCAATCAATATTCTACACAAACTTATTTCCATCTCCATCCATCTTTCATATCAATTAAGTTCATCATTTTCATAATGTATACTTCTAAAATTTTAGACAATACTGAAAATTATAATTTTCATCTAAATTCTACATAACCACGATAATAGGTCTATAGTAATAGGTGCAAAATTTTACTTAAAATAGTAAAATTTGACTAAATTTTTTAGATGGAATCTATTTTTAGGAATATTATTAAATTTTTCTAGTGCTTCTTCAAATTTTTGAGCTTAATGCTCACATAATCCCTGCTTATTGCTCATAGGTGCATGCTCACACACTCACAGAATAGCACCGTTGGGTTTGGAGATAGGATTTGGTGCTTGGCTGCAAGAGTTAGCTTGTGCAAGTACTACTCTATGTTTGAAGGTTTGAGTCTAGAGCTTCATTGCAGCTTCGAACATTTGTCATGGCACAAATTGTTTGTTTGATTTGTTCAATTTGCTTTGTTCAGTAGCATTAGATGAGATTTCCCTACTAGGAAGGGCTGCGAGTTCCCAAGTGGAAAACTGGACGAAAGTGGACGAAACTGGCCGTTCGCAGGGCCTTTTGACCTGGCCAAGTGACTGCCACGTCGATTTTAAAATTTAAAAAAAAAAAAGATATTTAACTTTGTTTTCCATTTTAAGAACTTTAAATTTTTTTTTAAAACAAACAAACAAACTGTCAGCCGCATTCGATGGGGCCTAGGAGAATGGAGCTGGGAACAGCCTGAAACGGCCCTCCAGCCCCCCCGAATCACATCTAATGAGAGGTTCCGTCTGTTGGTTGTCATTAGGGAGGATTTGTAGGAGGTTCATTTCATTTTCAGTATTTTGGTTCATGTTCAAAGTTTTTAGTGAAGAGATGAGGTTTTTTAATTTTGTTCGTTTTTGTTTTTGCTTTATTCAGTAGGGAGGTTCCGTTGGTTTTTTGGTTTGTCATTAGGGAGGATTCATTGGAGGCTCATTTTGCTTTAGTATTGATATTTGATGTGTTTTTAATTTGGGAATGTTATTTGTGAAGGCTCCTTTGAATGTGTTTCAAGCTTGTAGACGTTTTTTCATGGTGTATTTGGTTTATGATATCAACAATGAGGTTAATAGGTTATTAGTTTTCTTGTTGATGTCAATAATGTAGAAGTCTAATGGAGGTAAGGATGGACGTGTTGCAAAAATTTAGAAGGAGTTGGAAGACTTCTATCTTTTAGGTTTTAAAGTGGCAAAAAGGTGAGATCTAATTATGAAAGTTAGTCTTACAATCAATAGAAAAAACGACTTGTGTACTCCTTCCAATTTTTGTAAAAGCTTCACACATAGTAGGAAAATGACAAGTGTACCCCTTCTGATTAATTTATGTAAATTCTCACAAATAACAACAGTTTATCACTATGCACCCAAAAGAGGCAGTCACACATTTGGTTTGCCATTAGTTGCCTCCCCCTTCCCAAAAATGAATAGGCCATTTTGTTTTTTTAAATGCTTCCCCCTCCAGAATGTTGTTGATTTTTCAAAATTTCTTAAGCCATTGATCTTTGAGATTGAATCTAAGCCATCCATCCAAATACGAATACAGATACAGAATCAAGATATGGATATGGGTACAATACCAAAATACAGATATATACACTTGATATTGGAATATTGTACAATATGGATACAATATACGATATACGGATACAGGATATGGGATTTTCATTGTCCCATATTGTTTGTCATGTTAACTTCATTCAAAAAATTACAAGTAGAGGGAGGGGGAATGAAAAATTAAGAAATTAATTTAAATTAAATTTGTTTTTTAAACCCAGGGTGAAGGGGTCTAGAGGGAAGTTTAAAATTAATTAATTAAAATTTTGAGTGCATAGTGACAGAAGTGTCACTATGCACTCACTGCCATATAAGGTAAACCAACCTATGACAGGCCAAGTGCCTAATACAGACATCTATAAGATGACCCATTACAGTTTTCCATCAATCTGTGCCAAGTTTTTTCTAATTAATGTAAGCAAAACTTCATTAGGTAGGTTGATGGCTGAAATCAATGTTTCGTATGATGGTGATGGAGATGTTAGAGACTGTTTTAGGAACTCGTCCCTTTCTAGTGTAATTCATTACATGAACTAACTTTTTTTATTCCTTTATGTCATGCCCATGTTAGAAAATATTTCAACCATGTTAGGAAATATTGTAACTGCATTGGATGGTTTGATGACCACCATGGGTATAGTTTTTGATGGTTGTGGGATAGTCTAGAGACTATTTTGAGCCATTTGGCCAGTTCACTTCAAAAATCTGTAACAAATTCATACTTTGTCAAAAAAATAAAATTTCAATTGTTCTACCAATTTTTCATGTTTGCCTTTATATGGAAAAAAAAATCAAAATTTCAAATATGTCAACAAGGCAAACCAGGCAATTTGCCTGTCATAGGTTGGTTTACCTTACACTGCCCACTATATTTCCTCTCTTTGTTGGCTCTTGGTTGCAAAGGGGAGAGGCTTTGCATTGGGAAAAAAGCCACTCATGAGAAAGTTTGAATAGTACCTTTGTCAAAAATCAAGCCAATGGTACAAGTCTCTTATAGACTATAATAATTTGTTTGAATAGTAGAGGGGAGAGATTGAAGTCACCTATAAAATTAATGTCACTAAATTCTTTTTTTTTGTGAAAATTAAAACAATACAAAAATATTTTGGCTAGGGTGAATTCATCTTGTCATTTCTCCAACCAAGGATAAGTGTAAAAAATTGCCTCCTATTTTTTTTCATGTTAATTTTATATTTCTTTACCTCTCCCACCTAATTTGGGGCTTGTAATTAAAAATATGGATTCAAAATTTTCAATTTTTTTTCTTGGGTGGAAAATAAAAATTTCCAAGGGTAAGGCATAGGGGAATGAAAGGTCAATTCACCCTGGCCCATTATTTTGGTTCATACTAATATACTTATTTAACAAATAATATTGAATTTGATAAATTAGTGTCACATTAATTACTAGGAAACCTCCATTTTTTTTTATACTGTCATTTTCTTAAGGAAAACAGAAAGAAACATGCTATTCCATACAAGACAATCACCGAAGCAGAGGGAATTCTGTCAAAAAAATAGACTAACAAGAAGAGCGAAGCCCGATGATGAATGTTTAGTTATTTTTGTCGGAATTCTCGACAACAAGGAGATTGCGCAACATAAATGCCCATCCAAAAATGGATGAAATATGTAATCGATGAATAAAAATGCATGAATGATCACAAATTATGTCAATTTCTCCCATCAAGGAGGAGATTATGAGGTGGCAGGTTTTTACCGTGTATGAAAGCAACACTTTACCATGTTCAGCACCCCGGTGGCAGCTCAGTCAACCAGGCCGGGTGAACTGACCCCCTCATTGCCCTGGCCAGGGATTACTGTGAAAAAAGCCCCCTAATTTTTGCTGTGATTTTTCTAATTTTTAACACACACACCTTACCTAATTAGGGGTCATTGATTGCAAATCTGAATTCAGAATTTGCAAATTTTATAATTTAATTGCAAATAAAAAATCCCACAGTGCTTTCCCCAAGGATAAAATGGGGCAATGAGGGGGTCAGTTCACCCTAGCCCTCGCTCGTCCCCGAAGGAAAACCCTGAATTTTTTAATTTCCCATGCATGATAAAATTTGCAATTTTTGAATTCATATTTGCAATCAAAAGCCCCAAATCAGTAAAGAGAGATGTCGAGCATACATTTTCTGGGCACAACATAGGGGGTCTTTTTTTTTCTTGCACCCCCTCGACTGACTTGGGGGTCAGTTCACCCCGACCGTCAACCAGTGGGTCATGTTCGACCAGATTGTCACACAAGAGAAAAAGAAAGCATCAGTCCCCTACTGAATATTATGGCTCATGTAAGAGTGACGTGGGTAAGAACTAAATTAATTATCCTAGCATGAACTTTTGCATGATCACTGCATGTAAAAAAAAAATCCCCTGTTTTCTGCTTGATTAACTTATCCTCTACATCTCTTTTAATTGATTTGGGGCCTCTGATTGCAAATATGAATTCAACATTTGCAAATTTTGTCATGCATGGCAAATAAAAAATTTCAGGGTTTTCCCTTGATGACAAGCTAGGGGTCAGCTCACCCTGGCCTATGGTCACCATGTTTGAAGTTGACTAGAGTGAATTATCCCCCTCATTGCCCTGTGGTTTACCTTTGGAGAAAACACTAGAATTTTTTTATGCATTACATGGTAAAATTTTCAAATTTTGAATTCATATCAGCAATCAAAGGCTCCAAATTAGTCAAGTGTAGACTAAAAAGGTGGCAAAACTTGGACATTTTTTTTTTCTCTCTCCTTTGTTGTCCTTCTCTTTCTGCTCAGACTGTTTTTTTGTTGGGCCTTGTATTTTATATTCAATTGCAGTAAAGGGTTCCCTTTATTTGTGTCAAAAAAAAAAAAATTGGCAAAAAATAGAGGGCAAATTTTTTACACTTACCCTTGGATGGGGACAATAAGGTCAATCCTCCCTGGCCATCGAAAGTCATGGGTATAAATAAAGTTTGCCCAGGTTCAGCAAGAACGGACTGACACTGTAAATTAATGTGCATGATGCAGGAGTCAGGTCATGAGTCGTGGCATGTCTTCAATTAACCCCCAACTTTGAAAGTCTATATATATACTTTAAGAAATCAGAATAATTTTATTTTTCTACTAAATTTAAAAAAATAAATAAGCGCATTGGAACAATGTCTATTCAAATAATCAAAAGATTATCAATCAATTTTATAAATTTTAAATTTAGCTTGGTAATGATGATTTGAACGTAGGTGATTTTCAAGGACATTTTGGATGTGAATAGGAAACAATGACTTCAAATTTTATATACTATTCTTCATAGCTACTTTTATCTCTTGGAGAAATTTCAAATTAATTGATTTTTTGGTTGTATTTAGCAATTCATTTTCATTTATTAGTTTTAAATTCAAAAATAATAATATTATGAAATTAATAGAGATTTTTCACATTGATAGAAACCACATGGTCTCATAATACAAAAATATCACACTAAATTCAAATATGATTTAAAAGGCTAAATTAAGTTCAAAAAGAAGTTTGAGCATTAAGAATTGGTAATAGAATTGAACTATTCTAAATTAACTAGAGTCTATGTAACATATTGTCGAAGAGCCTTGCCATTATATGACCAATAAGTAGGTTGAATTTCATCTCTAGTTGATCACCTTTAATTCCTTTGACTAAGGTGTGTGCACCTATAATAGTTGTAATTGATAGTGAGAATGAGTAAAACTACACAAGGTTAGGTCACCCAATGTGATAGTCAATTAATGCCTCTTTTGAAGGGATAGTCACAATTTGCAACCAAGCATAATTCATAATACAGGGAAATAACATATTTTATTGAATTTTACTTGCAAGTGATAGAAGATTGCAATGCACATTGGTATGCATCATTTGGATGCCATGTAAACAAGTTATGGTTTTTCAAAGTGTTAAACATATGTGCACTATAAATCAACACTATAGTCTAAGGGTATATTGTTGTGCATTCTTAGATTTAACATTTTCATTGTAGACAACAAGACACAATGATTTTTGGTCAATTACAATTTTGATTGTATTTATCTAAAATGACTTTTTGCCTGTAACAATTTCTATACATCTCATGGTGAGTTCTAAAATCAAGTAAGATTTTGGCAACACTTTGTGAAGAACCATAAATTTCTATACATGAACAACCCCATTTGTCTCACTTTTCTTGACAGGGTCAAAGAAATGTTGCAAACCACATGACTATGACGTCAATGGTAAATGCTAAGTTTGGCACACTAAACTTGACCTTGCATTCACAAAAGCAAAATGTGAGGAGGTTTAGAGTAACCCATACTCGAAACACAACCACTGCCACAGGGACTGAGACTCTCGTAACCTAGCCAGCAGTGCTTGTTCACCGTGAATTGAATGAGGCTTGTGACGCCATGGATCCATGAAACCTCTGAAAGCTTTGCTCGTCATTCATGTAACCAGGAGCTTGTTTGCAAAATTTCAATTTCTTTCACACTGAAGGCAGAGAGAACTCAAGCTAGCAGTCCATACACATACTTGCACTAGAGAATCAGATTTCTAATTAAATTGTGTGCATGTGTTGTGCATTGGGGTTGCAGAGCAGAATAGTTCAGAATGACCCTCATCTGTTTTCTCCTGTTTGTGTTTCTTCGCTCAGTTGCCAGTCAAGACACGCCACTCGATTTCCATTCCTTTTCCACAGAAGATGATAACTTCATAACTCTCGGAGATGCTGCACACAATGGCGCCAATCGTACTTACATTATCAACGGGCGCGCCACGCAGTCGCGAGGGACTTGTGGAGCGCTGGTATATGGGAAGAAGGTAGGCATTCGGGATGTCGCAACTGGGAGATTTTCTTCGTTCAGCACATCTTTCTCATTCACATTCGACACTGTGGGCTTACCTAAGGATAACAGCCGATCTCCCAGGGACAAGGAGGAGAACTCACTGGGCTTCGTTTTCATCAGGGACACGATGCTTCCTAAGCTGCAAGGCTTCGCATCCCAAATAGGAAGCTCTGGTGCATGCAACAGTCCTACCCATCCAAGTGATCCAAACCATAGATACACTCGTCCAGGCTTCGTTATTCTTTTTAGCATGGGGAAGTACAGTCCCGATTCCGAAGACCCCAGCAACTGCTACATCAGGGTCGCAAAAACCCTTGACTACGAGTATGACATCGGAGCCTACACGCACAACCTCTGTGGCAACGACACCTACTGCTCGTATTTCTCCGACGGGAAAATCTTCACTGCTTGGGTTGATTTCAATAGCTCGGCTCGGACACTCGAAGTGAGGCTTGCGAATGGGTCCAACCCCAGCGTGAAGAAGCCCCGGAAACCTACGCTGCGCATTCCCAACTACACATTGACCGAGCTGTTTGGAGACTATGTGTACCTCTCGTTTTGGGGAAGCTCCGACGTCCAACGCGTCGAAGCGCATCAGCTCCTGTCCTGGAGATTCTGCAGTACTGAGATTTCAGAGTTCAGTATCCCTTCCTCTCAAACCCAAAATCGTGTTTGGAAACTCAGAACGTGGGCTGGCATCAGCACAGGAGTTCTGGGAATGGTTGTGGCAGCCGCCGTCGTGGTTCTCCGGTTCATCTCTGGACTTGGGAGCCCATCCAGAAGTTACCACGATACACTACTGGGCCATAGCGCTCGTCCACATGTGTTCTCGTATGCAGAGCTCCGGAAAGCCACTCACAACTTTGATGAAAGGAATTTGCTCGGCAAAGGCGGATCGGGGTCTGTCTACAAAGGATCCTTTGAAACTCCGAGTGGAACCCATTTTGTTGCCGTGAAACAGATCAATTTCTCGAAGTCCAAACAGGCGGAGTCTGTCTTTCATGCCGAAGTGGCCAGCCTCGGCCAAATTCGGCACCGGAATGTGGTGCAGTTGCAGGGCTGGTGCCAAGAGAAAGGTCGCTTGCTCTTGGTTTACGACTTCATGCCCAACGGAGGCCTCAATGAATGGCTACACACAAGTGCCAGACAAGAATTGGGTCTCTCTTTGAAAATGCGGCACTCCATTCTTGAGGGGGTGGGTTCAGCTTTGGAATACTTGCATGAGGATTGTTCCAGTTGTGTTTTGCACCGAGACATCAAGTCTAGCAATGTGTTGTTGGATGCAGATTTCAAAGCCCATTTGGGAGACTTTGGCCTTGCCCGCTTGATGGATCACCACAAGTTGGACAAAACCACTTTAGCAGCGGGGACTCTTGGCTACATGGCTCCTGAGTTGCCATATATGGGGAAAGCAACTAAAGAATCAGATGTTTATAGTTTTGGAATTTTGTTACTTGAAGTTGTGTGTGGAAGGCGTCCCTTGGATATGCGAGCATCAGAACCGGAAGATCTTGTGTTGTTACATACAGTTTGGCGAGCTCATGAAGGTGGGTCACTTCTCAATGTGGTAGATCCAAGGCTACTTCAAACTATTCAACCTTTAAGGTTTGCACCTCATCAAGAAGATGAGGTCATAGATGCAACAAGACTTCCTCCATTACCTTTAGACTCTACCATAGTTACTGTCAACAATGTGCTAGGGACCTCAAAGATTGTGGATGTAGATGTTGAAGTTTATGCAACAATGTTTGTAGATCTTCTTCGTTTGGGCCTCTTGTGTTGCCTTCCCAATCCAAAAGCCCGACCATCCATGGGACAAGTGAATGAAATATTGCAACAAATAGGTGACATGGAGAATCTATCTACCATCTCTAACATATCAATGCCCTTCCTACCAATCACCAAGCCTTTGGGACTCTTCCATTCATTGGAATTCTCACAAACTTCTTCAAGTTTGAATTCCAATAGTCTTGCGATCTCAGAAGCTCATATCAAGTTGCTTGTGGATAATTTTTCCTTTGGCAATTTTGATAAAGATGATTAAATTTTATTTTATTTTTTGGAATAGGCACAATTTAGGTTGTTTATTGATTAGGCCTTAGGTTATCATATGTATGGTTTGAGACAAATAGATTTGTAAATCCTTTAAGTGTATTTGTTAAGTGGAGTCTTGATAGTGGCATAGAAGAGGATTTTAACTACAAGCATTATATTCATTGTTGTAGGCCTAAAAATTAAAGTGCCAATATGGAATATAGTTTGATTTCTACAATTTGTAGGGTTTGAACATGATTGGTGGTTATGCAAAACTTGTTTTTAGCGTCTATTACTAAAAGTGAGTCAATGAGTACAATTTGCTTGTATATGAAGATACTCCAATACTTGATAACATTTTAATTTTTTTTATGAAAATAGATGAAGATGAAAGATAAGTCTAGAGCAAGTATCTCAACTTATGATTCATCACTATAAGAAACCTGTGTTTTATGTGACGTTTTCATCATTTTTGTGACGAATGTTAGTGGATGTCCAATAAAACAACTTGTATTTTTATATCAATAATAACGTCCAATGTAACATCTAGATTTATTGAACACCTACTAATTCAAACCCTTGGAATCCTAATTAGTTGAGAAAAAATGCATTGATTCAAGAATCTTAGTGAGTGATCAAATCACTTGTTCAAATTTTCATATCATCCAAGGATAAATCCTTGCTCTAGCTCAAATTGTTTTGGGACTTTGCGTTGGATCAAATTCTAAATGCCTTTAATATTTCTTCTCCAAATTTAATACAACCTTTTAATTCCTTCCCTAGACCATCTGCTCTCCACTAGGGTTTACATGGAATTTTCCATGACCATTGATTCCTTAACAAAAGGACAAAACAAAACACAACCCCAAGAACAAGATGGACAAGATACCATAACATTCAGTAGGGCCGAAGGCTTGAGGTTGCATTTCCTTCTCTTGAGGCCTCATCTATGAAAAACATCCACATCGGGGAATTAAAGTAAGCTCCAATATTAGGATTGTGGCAATAGATTTACCGAGAGATTTATGGTGTACACTATTTTTCTTGCTAAATCTCAGACCAACCAAAAAAATCAACAAAGAAATGTTAAGATGATTTGCCAAAAATCTTAAGAATCCATATCAAATACCAATGTCACTTAACCCTTTGGCAATAAAAATTAATTTTGATAGCCCAATGAAGGAATTAATTCAATGACATTTGTCGGAATGAAGTTTGGAGATGTCATTTTTATATTGAAACCAATTGTTCATTATAAATCCTCAAAGGTTATGGGATAATTTGAAAATGAGATCTTGACAACTCATTGTCAAAATTATGTTTGATGTAGAATTTTAGTCATAGTAGAATTCAAAAATTCAAAAAAATTTGAACTAATTTTTTTTGTTAATCAATCTAAATTTCATCTCCAAAAATCTTTTTGATATTTCAAGCCTCCAATCAAAAGTTGTAGACAAAATTTAGAGAGGATGTTTGAAAATGTAAAAGAGAATGTCCCTTCCAACCCCTCTCTCAAATTTGTCCATAACTTTTGATTGGAGGTTAGAAATATCAAAAGGATTTTTGGATGTGAAATTTAACCCCTAAAGGACCATTGTCCCCTCGGGGGACAAAATGGATTTCGGGCAAGTTCCTACGATCTCAATTTTTAGTGAATTTTTTTGAAACTTTCTCATGAGGTAGTAAAACTTATGAGCTTCGTGGGAATATAAATTTTATTTCAATTGGTGCCTGGGAGCAAAAGTTATGGCATCTTAAACATAATTTTCATGTCACCGGGCAGAAAAATATATCTACAAAAATTTGAAATTAATTTTTAAATTTTTTTCTTCTTAAAGATCATATTTTTGTCTACATGTGAAGCTTTGATTCATTCCATTTGGATTAGTAATGTGAAAGTTATGAACAATCTTGTTTTTCGGGCAATTTGAGCATCTTCTTGAAAAAATAACTTATAGGATTCAATTCTGAATGCAATTTTCACAATTTTTCAACAAAAATTGTTTGACAAGGTTAAGTTTTCTATTTAGAACAATCTCACCATTGAGATTATTGTGTTTCAATCCCATTTTAGAGCTATTAACAATTTAGTTTTTCTTTCAATCTTGTACCTACTTCTACTGAACAATTTTTTAAAGAATGAAATCATTCTTTTTTTCTTAAATTTTTTTTTCCTATACTCTCAACTCAATTCTTCAACACAAAAAATTTTAAATTCAAGGTCCATGGTGTAAATTTTTTCCACAAATGGCATTCAAAGTCATCTGAAATTGCAGGTTAGTGTTCAAAAAAACTTTCTTTTTTCAACTTTGAATGCTAATATCTTCCAATCTCTACGGTCAAACTCCATGAAATTTTTACCACATGATATTAGACTAGTAAAGTAAAATATCCTACGGTTAGATTCTAAAAAAAGTATTTTTTTTGTTTTTTTGGATGAATGCAGCAAAAATGGCAGTTTTGAGTAGTTTTTGACAGAAGAACAGCCCTGGTCCTTTAGGGGTTAACTTGATTTTACAACTATCTTTAGTCCAAAGCTTTTTGAAAAAAGTTATTCTACTTTGACTAAATGAGGTTTAAAATTCTACATCAAACATAATTTTGGATTCCAAGAATTCTTGTCATGGTTACTTGTTCGATCTCCCTGCTGCTCAGTTCTAGATCTTGTGCTCAAGCAATTCCTCCTGGATCCTCATTACTGTGGCCCCATTTAGGGTTTCGATAATCCGGATGCTTGATTTCCAGCATGATTGTGTCTTGGTTTTTTTCCTGCATTTTAGACACAGTGTTTCCATTTCTACACTTGCTTCACTCTGCCCACCTTAATTCCCACAATCTCATCATTTTTTTATCCATTTTTAAAGCATGAGTTTCCCCATCAGCCTACAGGGGTTGCTATTTTGTAAGCTTGTGAGCCTGTGAGTGGTTTTAGGGTATATTGGCTTACGGTGGAAATTGATCACGTACCTGTGACCGTGGACTTAAGGAAAATGACTTCACCGCACAATGCAAGATGGGAAGAAAGAAATGGTCACATAATTTTTTTGGTTTAAAGGTATTTTAGTTATTTTTTTAGCAAAATGTATTGATAATTTCCTTGTTATACTCTAGGGAAATGATAAAAAAAACTAAGATATTTAATCCATAAATCACCTTCGAAGTGCCTTTTGGCCATTTTGTGTTGTTTATTTGATAATGTTAATTTCATCCATTGTATAGATGTCTTTGTAATATTTGTCCATCTAATGAAATGTAGCTTACAAAATGTAATTTCTACTCCAACTTTTGATTTTGGAGAGATTTGTAATTTAAATACTTCCAAGCAATATGAAGTTGAACATGTAACCATTTTCAATGGAATGGATTTAGGATTTGACAAGTTAACTTTGATTTTACCATCACATTTGACAATAGATTAACATGCAAGGTTGCTAGCATGTGAGCTTGTGACGAGGCCTATGAGCGGGATTTTTTTTTGTAGTATAAACAAGTAGTATCTATGACCGTGGGTTTATTGCATCATAGATTTTTTTAAATGTGAAGTCATTTAATGAAATTTGACGCACTTGCAAATGTATTTTGAAGATTTTTTTGCCACAAGCAAATGTAGTCATTTTTTATAGACATCATGATACACAAAATCCAAATGAAAATAGAAAATGTCCAAGATGTAGCCATAAGATACACAAATCCAATCATAATACTAAAATCCACACATTACAATTTGACTCAAAAGATATGTCAATCTCAAGAGTCTAAGTCGTAGTGGACTCGGTTGCAAACCCCTCAGTTGTTGATGGCTTTGAAGTCTCTCTACCCTCGGATGCACTGCCATCTATAAAATCCAAAATTTTCAAAGCATAAGTATCTTTATGGCGTTTTGGTTTAGAGCAACCAAAGTCCGCAAATGTTGATGCCAATTGCTCGGCAAACACGAGACGCTAAAAATTCTTCTCTAGACTGAAGAAAAAACTTTGTGCCTTCATCATCCCATCTAGTGACGTCAGTTCTATATAGCTACAAACGAATGTAAAACAATGTTAAACTTGAAAAACCTAAAACTTGACATGAAAAAAAAGATACAAAAAATTGCTTGCTTATTTGCAGAATTTTGATTTCTAAGCAAACTTGAGAGGTGCCATGGTCATAGTGTCTTGATCTTGGGATATCGCTATTGGTAGTGGCAAATTGTACTATTGCACGACAAAGGTGCATTTCCTTATGAGTTTGATGATGGTGTGGAAAATGTCCTTATCCTCCTCCAATGCCACAATGTGGCAGCCCGTGCTATAACAAACAATAATAGATACACTTGAAATTAACATCATATACATTAGTTCAAAGATTCATTTTGCAAATTAGAATTAGAATCCATAGTAATTCAATTCAATAGTCACCTATAGTTGTGATGTAGTTTGAAACTGTAGAGTGTCTACAAGCCTCTTCTAAGAACTCAAGACCATGAGTAGAGTTAGCCACCATGGCTAACTTGATCATCTTCAAGTACAACTTGGTAGGCTTTTGCTTAAATCCCAATCTCATGGCATTTGCAATGTTGAGTTTGCCTTTTTTCTCAAATGGGATCATCTCATTACACTTTCATTTTGTAGCATCCATTGCAAGTGAAATTTGTTGTTGCATGAGTCAAGTGACTTTTCAATTAGAAAATAATATAAATTAATCAAACTACAAACTACAAACAATAATTTGAAAAACAACAACCCTACATAATTCAAATCTCACCTAGAACATGAAAGCCATAGAAATGTCAATTGGCATTGAATTTCAATTTTTTCTAAATATATAGAAAACATATTTCTTCACCTTTGATGGCCTCATCATCTTTATAAACTTGGGCAAGGGTAGAAGGTTGTACCTATGCACTCAGTATAATGTGTGAACCAAGTTGATCTTTACAAAGGAATCCTCAATGGATTTGGATTTCAAATGTACTGATGAAAAATCTTTTTATACACCTTGAGTAGCAAATAAATTGTAGAACAAGTAAAACCCAAAATTGATTCGATGGGTTCGTAAAAGAAGTCACTCATTTGTTTATCTCATGCATGACCTGCATGATCAATTTGGTCTTGTCTTTGGTATTGAGAACAATACAGTTCACTACAATATGCTAAGACGCCTCTATTGGATGAAGCCTAGAAATGTGACTCATCCAAGCCAATAGACAATGATTTCCTTTCTACACAAAGAACTTCAAATTCCTCAAAAAAATAGAATGGAGCATGACTTTAATAGCTTTTTTAGTTGACTTGTCACTAGAAATCTTGATGTTTGCATTTTTCGAAGTCATTGGTTACAATGGACTTGCCACATCCGCAATAAGAACTATATTACGATGCACCTTTGAGGCTGAAGCTTGATCCACATTTCCTCCCTGCACTTGAACAATTGAATTTGCACAAGACAACAAGACAATGTCAACAATTGAACTCTAAACAAGAAAAAAAAAAAAAAAAAATTCTTACAAAGTACAAAATGAAATGTCTAATTTTTACAAGAAAATTAAAATAAATTATAAAACAAAATCTCTAAGCTATGGTTCTCATCAAATAATCTTGGTTTAATATACAATAACTATAAAGATCATCAATAATATATGCAAAGATGTCACATTAAATAAATTTAAGAAAATCCAAGAGTTAATCAATGTCAACAAAACCTATCTTAGTAATACAAACTTTTCAAATTTGTCTATGACTAGAAAAAATTAGTGAATAAAACCATATATGACCTACAAAAGTATCATTGAATACTAAATTACTAATGGCCCCAAAAAACTATATTAAAATTCGAAAGCGTAATGCACCATGATTAAAGCAATCTCGCCACACCTTGCCAATTGACTCCAACATTGAAAATTCCTAAATTCTTGAAAAAGGTACAAATTCTAGGGGGTCAAGCAAAGGCTCTTCCAAAGTTCGTCAAATTTGATTGACCTAAGAAGAGACTTCAATGCACCTCCAAGAATCAGTAAACAATTGGTTTTTGTTTAAATTTTCATAAATCCATTACATTTCATTTTCAAAAAAATATTAAACTTTAATCCAAAACTACCAAGCTTCATACTCTTCAATCCAAATCCAAATCACAAATTTGAACTAAAATTTGAAACTAGGAATTTAAATTCTACTAGCCTTGAAGCAAAACAAAGAGGCATCCATATTATTTTATTTTCTCAACCACAACTTGGAGATCTACAATAACAATATCAAACCTTAATCTAATTTCAAGAGGTTCAAGATAGACTCTTCCAAGGTCAATTGGATCCAACCAACCTTGCAAAAATCTCTACTTGACATCATGGAATCAAGTCAAATTTAAGTTTTCTTAAAAAATGTAACATGAAATGTATTATCATACTTACATTCATTGAAAACATAGAAATCCTTGCATTACTCAAAATACCCCTCTTAAAACTTAGAATCAAGAAAAGACATTTCCAAGTTTTTTGGTTTTTAAAAAAAATAAAAAATAGAAGGTCCGATTGGTACCTCCAAAAACCTCAATCGAATTTGACTAAGGTTTAGGGAGTGCCTAATAGTACTCCCGTTTTTGGTGCTCAAAATTTTTATTTTTTATTTTTTATTTTATTTATAAAAAATAGAGGTCCTAATTGGTACCTCTAGAGCCTAGTTGGGTCCAATTGAGGTTTTTGGAGTAACTACTGGTATCCCCGTTTCTGATATCCAAAAAATAAAAAATTGAATAAAAAATAAAAAAATATTTTGTTTTGTTTTAACCTAAAATAGGGATCCGGTTGGTACTTCCAAAATCCTAGTCGGGTCTGACTAAGGTTTTTGGAGTACCTGGTGGTACCCTTGTTTTTGGTACCAAAAAAAATTTGAAAAAAAATAAAAATTCTTGACTCAAAACAGGGGGTCCGGCTGGTATTTCCAAAACCTCAGTCAGGTGTAAGGTAGGAGTGTTTAAAATTAAGGTTGTTGGTCAATGTTGGATGGGGTGTTTGTTTTGGATACAATGATAGACCACCACCTTTTTTCATCTCTACATATTGTTTGTGAACAATGGTGCTACATCTCTTCATCTTCATAATCTCCCTTCTCAAAATTAAAATATTTCATTCTGTTTTGAGCTAATCTATTTCAATGTCTTGATATAAGTCTTCACCTTTGATTTCCATCTCTCAATTATTTAGACTTTATTACTAATTGACAACCATCCAATTTTATTTCAAGATAATGTATATTATCTCTTGGGACACCTAAGTTTTTTTTCGACTTTTCATACTCAACGTAGCCTTTAGAAATGCCAATAGCTTGCTCATGAATCAACAATGCAATAGTGAGCTCTAAAAAAGTATTGTTAATCCGTTACAAATTTCAAACAATGGAAACAATCCAAATTAACACATGTGGAAAATTAGAATAAGTAAATATAAAAACCTACATGCATCACCTATTCAAGTATTGCCTTTGTAACTCTCTAGAACTTTGGTTGGAGTTGTACTACCTTATCTGCATTTTCTTCTATTGTACTACAACAATCATCCAGGGTCCAAATGGGGTAATAGGAACCAATTTCTCCGTAACCACTCCTTTTTTTGGACCATTATTGATTGTGTAGCTCAAAGTTTATTTGATTTCTCCAAAATAAAGATGCATCATGTTTCATAAATGTTATGGTGTCATGATTGACTATTACATAATCTATGATGTCATCATTTCATCTTAATTAAGTACAAAACTAAGGTTGTAACCAGTGCTTTTTACTCCTTTGTTGAATTTGAAATTAGACTATGTAGAAACTTTTCCATTGAAAGTAATGATATTTTGAATAGAATATGTCATTGTTGACAACTTTGAATAATTTTTAGAACTAATTTTGATGAAGTTTTTAAGTAAAACATTCCATTGAAATTTCAAAAGGAGTCCCAAAAGGACCCTTTACACGGTTGTCATTGGCTCCTAATACCTCACTTTGACCCTCCATGTTAAATTTCAATCCAAGAAGCTTGTTTGTAATTTTTATACTCTATTTCTATGGCTCTATACATTTAAGTTTACTCGTGGCAATTACAAGAATCTCACTCTTAATTTTAGCAACATTCCAAACTAGATCTAAATCACTTCGGAATACCTAGTAAGGAGAAAGGTTGTTCAGAAGATCACAAGACCTAGAGCTACTTGGCATAACCTTTGTTCCCTCTTCTTTTACCATTGCTCCTATACTATAGAAGCTAATTGTAGATAGATTAAGATCCTATTTGGCAATATCTAAACCAATAGTAAAGTTCGTTCCTAGGGAGGCTATTTTAAATAGGATTACTTCTACAACGACAATAGGACAACTCACTAGGAATAAAACACCCAAAAAAAACATACTTTCAACTAGTATTAATATCATTCCTCACAATTACACAATTATTTACTAAATTCATTGTTACTCCATTCTTAATAACCACCAAGGTTAAGTATCACCCCAAACTGGCTTCTTTTAAATCTTCAATCTTGGGTCTTTTTATCTTTCTCTCAAATCATAATTGTCAGGCATAGGTCTAACCTTGAACTTCCAACTTGGCTTCAGCAGCTTCTGCTTCTCACTCCAAATAGGACATTTCACTTCTCTAGTTGATCTTTGTCTCTAGCTTGAGGCACCACCCCGGGCACCACCAAATCTTCCAACTTGGATCCTTTACTCTTCAATTCACACTTCCTCTTAATTTGACTTTTGCACTTGTAGAACTTACACAATTAGGAAATCAGCGTGTGTCATGATGGAGAAAACTGAGAGCAAGATTGGAAATTCCAAATTGGTAAAAGAAGAGGGATTTACTAAACTTTCCCATATTCCCTTTGGAAAATCATTTTGATTTGGTTGACCGAACACTGCTTCATACTTGACTTGGAATTAACGTCCAATCACATATATACTTTTAGAACCAAATTGAAACAATCATTAAACTCATACATTCAATCATCAATTTTCCAATTCGGGTTAAGTCATCAATTTCCTAATTCGGATTAACTTACAAACTATCATCCTCCGACTTGTCAATGTCAACATTATTGTTCTAACTCTCAAATTGGAAACATACACACACAATCAAATATAATCCCATATATAATAATTCACCACATCATACACCAATTCTCTTTAATCTATACTTTATTAAGCTGAATTGGTGACATATCACCATTAACAAAAATATTGTTTTGCTAACTGAATCACTCCAACTAGCTTCTTTGTAATCGCACTACAAGAGAAAGGGGTGTTTTAAGTAGGGTTTTAAGTATAGTCCTAGACACAAGATATTAAGTAATGACCTTTAAGTCAAATTTCAGCAAAAAATGACTAAAAAGACATGTGTTTAGGTCATTTTTTGCTGAAATTTGACTTATAGGTCATTACTTAATATCATGTGTCTAGGACTATACTTAAAACCTTGCTTAAAACACCCCTTTCTCTTGTAGTGATCAACACTCCATTCCAATTTGGACAACAAAACTCTTGCTTCTAATTAGCTTCATGCTCTTCTAAATCTTCACCATAAACATCACTACATCATCCCAATAGATTAGCATCATCATACACAAACCCAAATAGGACTTAATCACTCTTCATATACAGTCATTTTCATGATGGTGCTCCTTAAACACACCGATTTGGAAGTTAAATCTTTTGCTCAATTGCTCCATCACTTCATATACTCCAAATCAGACCTTCACAACGACAGTTGCAATCATTCGCTCACCAATTTGGACACACACTCCAAATCTCAAAACGCAGACACATACAATCACCAAAAATCACATAGACCGATTAGGACTTTCTCCCATAGCACATGCAACAAAAACACATGCACACACCAAATTGGAAAACAAATACACAACCAACCAGACTAGGACTTGCACTAGACTCTCTTCAACAATGGTCGAAAGCATGGGAAAAGAAATAGAAAAGTGAATGAAAAAAAGAATGGAAAACAAATGGAAGAAAAAAGTGGGAAAAAAATCGAACTCATATTTATATGCACATTGTACTTCTTTGAAGCATCTTTAGCAAGGCTGCCCCTCTTTCCTAGCTGCAATGTATTGTGTACTCACTGTAGATAGTGAGGCACCCAACCCAATCCAATTTATTTTTATTATTTATCCCTCTCAACACACACCTCCAAATACTTTAAATTTTTAAAAATGTAATTAAATTTTTTTTTGAACCACCACCCTCCCCTCCCCCTCTTTATAATTTTTAGGAAGCAGGAACTGCTCCAAGCAATATGGGATATGTTTCCCAGTACCAGTATCCGTATTTGTATTTGTACATGTATTTGTATCTATATTTGTATCGTATCTGTATCTGTATTTGTATCGTATCTATGTCCAAGATCGTATCCAAGATCAACGGTTGTGGCGGGGGGTTTGAAATTTTTTTTAAATCAAAAATCAACGGCTCTGGTTATTTAGGAGGGAGGGGGGGAAACTAATACCAAAATGAAATGGCAGCATCTTTTCAGTGGATAGTAATCCACGAACCAATGCTGATTTTTGTAGGAATATAGTTTTTTTCTTCATCTCTTGTGTTGTACATAAAAATAGAATCAATCTTGCATCTTGGCCTCATTGAAACAAAAAGAAAAGAAATTAGAAGTGATGGTGTTCAACTCCATACAAAATTGGAAAGAATTGAAAGAAAATAAGAACTAAATCCTTGTTAGTTCCTTGTATTTCTATTGATAAGTTATCCACTTTAGCTTGTGATGTATAAACTGCAAAAAACACAACAACAAACCCAAAAGCTACCAAGCAACATTGATTTGCATAAAAACATCAAATCACTCAATACAAGATCACATAATACTGTCTCAAAAAATACTTTGGTAGATAGAGAATTATAACAATGATTTGGTGTTCCATATAAGCTTTTGATAAACTAGAAAGCGAGAACAAAACCCTCACCCAAACCCTTACCTAAACCCTCAAACATAGTGCTTTGAAGGTTTGGACAAGTTTAGATAGGTTTGAGGGGTGTATTTCACAAGTTTGAGAAGTTGTACAAGCATCATGATAAAGCAATGCATCGTCGCAAGGTTCCTTGTCACATCAACTTATTGTTTGTTACAAAAATCATTAACAAGAACGGAACTCCTAACCTTGAGAACCTCCTTGAGAACTTGCAACCCTTCCTAGGCTTCATTTATTCCAATATAAGAAAACCACGTTTTTGTTGTTGTTGGACCAAAATGTGTCATGTTTGCTGAGATGTCAAGCGTTAAGCACTGAACGGATGCAAAAGTGTGAATTTGATTTGATGTTGTGGAAAACGTGTACGACGAAATTGCAGAACAAGTAGATGTCACTATAGAAAGAGATGTTCTTAACGATGTTTGAAAAAACAAGCTCATGTTTTGTTGTGACATCCCAAAAAAACATAGACTGCCACGTCATCATGAAGTCCGTTTTGACTATGGATAAATTACTAAAAATTATTATGGTCAATGGAAAATAATTGACCTTAAATAAAAAATTTAGGGAAAGGGAAGTGACATGGCATGCTTTCCAAAAAAAAGAAAATGGATGGATGAACATGGATGTATTCCATGGATGAAAACATATGGTCTTTATACAAGGGGGAAGGTAGGAAGAAAGACAGTTGATATGGGATATATCAAACAAAAATTGTGTTCAAAGTGAAATGTCTACAAAAAAGTCAAGATGTCTGAAACATCTCTATGTTTGATAAAACATGTACATGTCAGAAACAACGTCAACATGTAGACAAGTAAAATAGCCATATTCTACTTATCCCATGTTGTTTGTCTTTCCATGGGCAAAGAATGGATATAAATACAATCTCATTACCCTTCATTTTTATTAACTTTTAATGAAGTAATTCCTTCATTTGGCCATTAAAAATTCTCTTAATGGTTGATGGTAAGTTTTCTTCAATTTTTGTTGAATTCAAAATTTTTGTTTGTTCATTTCATTTTTTTTATTTATATTGAATATTAAAATTTTATTGATATTGCCTTGTAGATAGGGTATGCAACAATTGATGTTTGAAAAATGTGTAATTTAATGTTGCAAAAAATGTCTAATTTGACATCTCAAAAAACACCATTAAATTATTCAAATGACACAAAAATGAGCTGATGTGGCCTCCATGTCAATGACAATGTCACAATTTCCTGCCTCCACATTAAAGACCATGTCGGCAACAGCATGGATGGGAAAAAAACTTGGGGGGGGTCATTTAGAGTGTCCATTAGAATTTCCTGCCTCCACATCAAAGACCATGTCGGCAACAGCATGGATGGGAAAAAAACTTGGGGGGGGTCATTTAGAGTGTCCATTAGAAACCACGTGCAAACAAAACTTTGGACCCCCTATATACTTTTTGAATTTTAAATAAAACAAAATTAAAAAAATATGAATAGATTTTCCTACTTTGAAAGTTTATGTTTTGAATTATTGATATTTTTATTTGTTAATAATAATTAGTTACAAATTTTTGAAGTAAAAAGATACACTAAAGAACTGAAAAATAACTTTCACACCCCTATATTATATAAGAAAAAATTGTCTAAAAAATGAACAAAAAATTCCTAAAAATAATTCATTATTGAAAGCTCATTTTGAGTTGAATATTGACTCAATGATCATCTAAATGTGTCCTCTATAATTATTTGAGTTGAAAAACATGCCATTTTAGTTCATTTTCAACTTCTTCTAGAAATCATTTCATATTTTATTTGAGTTGGAAATTTTGGCAATAGAAAGCTATAGTCATTATTAAACAATGTTCAAAATTTGAGGTTGAAATTATAGTTTATTAGAAACCACTTGTTCGCACATGGTTTGTTATAGTACAACTAAGTGCACCCCCCGAGGGAAAAAAATGACGTAGCAGTAGTCGAGCATGTGGTGCTGACGTGGCCTCCACATGTCGACCTCTGCGAACCTTTCTTCACCTTGTCATATGCAACGTTACAAAAAAACAAGCTTGCAAATGGCGCGTTTTTTGTGATTTCTGCACGTTTTTTGCTTGTCAAATATAACGGATTTTAGGAGACATCTATGTTGATTACTTCCGCATCAAAGAAGACGCCATTCCATGTTTTTTGCAACATAAAAAAAAAACTTGTTTTCTTATAGTGTTCTCTACTGCTAGATGAACCAACTATGCCACTGAGCTCCTTGCATATTTTATGCTAGAAACTCATCTCTCCAATCTTTGGTTGCACATTCCACAAATTGATTGATTTTACATGTAGGTGCAAAAGTAACCATCTACAAATTTCACGAATTGGATGATGACTTCTTTGCGTCATCCGTATAAATTCCTAAAATCTAGTAGGATACTTTTCATCATACACTACTAACTCCTATAACTCTATATTCCATCACGTGCACTCAAACTAAGATTTAATCCAGCTTTCATCTAATTTAGAGATCTTACACTACTTTGGCCAACAAAGCCCAATTCTATGTCAAACTCCTAACTAACCTTTTAGACACCTATTTAGATATTGGAAGTAAAAAATGAAAGTGCTCAAGACTCTTTTGTACTTCTACCAAACACGATGCAAACACTTTTTTTAAGTCTTTTTTATTATAAATTCTAATGAAAATGAGCAAAAGCAAAAAAAAAGAAATTTTGGGATCCAAATTTGCAACAATTTTGCTTTGGCCTAATTTTGGAATTTGCAAGCTCTCAAAACACCAATCAACGCATTGAATTTCTTTAAATTCCACCTAAATTTGAAGAAGTTGCTAATTCAAGTACTTATCCGTGTCGGTATGCCTTGAACTTTTCGGGGCACATTACTATCACTAAAAATTCTATTGTAATTTTTAGTAAGAATTTATTATAATCTAGGTAATTTTTAGGAATTTTCCATCAATGATTAAAGTAGTTGACTTTCCATAAAGTCATCTTCTTCAATCCGTAAAAAATCAAAACTTTTGGATAACCCCTAGAAAGTTTCCAAACACTTTATACAAGCTCATATTTTTACTCTACACTTTTCCAAAAAAAGGTCTAAATTTATTAACTCTTTTTAAATCATGATGGATAGAAAATCATTGCATTAGAAGGGAATTTTGACAAACTCATTTCGTTGTTGAGATTCCAACATGTTCTTATCCCAAGAACACCCCTCTTCAATCTTCGTTTGCGTCATCTCTTATACTCTTAAGTTATTACCTAGAAGGCCAACATCTAACTTTCTGTGATTTTCTTGGAATGCATGGTAACTTCTAATATGATGGACTACAAATATATTCAAGGCTAAAAGAACTTCTCTATTGTAAAATACTAACTTCTATATAGTTAGACTCTATCATATGCATTTGTAAATTTGCTTCAGTCTCTAATAGGAATATGAGAATTGGTAGGCATGGCCAACTCTTAGACTCCTAATCTTCTCTCAAATACCTAATTGACCATACATTACTTATTCATGTATCGTAGAAATAGAGAATTGGAGTGGTCAAGGTACTCCGAGCTTTTAGGGGCAAATCACCATATTGGTAGGAAATTTTATTGATTATAGGTTTGAATATTATTTTTATTGTTTTTTAACTATAAATTCTATTAAATAAAAGCAAAAGCAAAAAAAATCCTGGGACCAAAGTGACAAGTGAAGGGCTCACACTACACATGCATAACAAAAAACAATTGAGGGGTATCAATTTTATACCAAGGAAAAAACTATCTTTGCTTTGGCAACCCCAAACACCATTTCATTCACAAAGACACATTTCCTAGATAGCACAACATTCCATTTTCCAATTTAAATTGCAATGTGAAAGCCTCACCAACTTCAATTAGTGGGGATTCCAAAGTTTAATAGGGTTGATTGCAAGAAACACTTGTACTATTTGTTGCATTTTTTATTTTCATCATTTTAATACTTTTTATACTATAAGTCACCTTCAATCCTATTGGAGTCATAGAACATGAAATCTAAATTATCAATTGGATTTCAGATCTATTATTTTGACAACTTGTAATGTTCATCATTGGATGACAACAATAGTTGGCAATACTTAATTCACCATAAAAAAATAGTTCACAATGACTATTTGGAGGCACCATGGGCCCTAACAATACTATTGAGTCTTTTTGTGTACCCTAAAATACTATTTCAAGCCACATGCTTGGATTTATTCTAGAAAATGAGACTTTCACATTTTTATTTTTAAAAATTAGAAAATGCACTTTAAAAAAAAATCTTTAAAAATAGCCATTGTTGTCAACTAGGAACAAGGAAGGAAGATCAAAGCTTGAACTAAAAAACCATTTTTAATTCAATATATTCAACTTGAATATAGCACACTTTAAGCCAATGCAAAACACACTTGGAACATGTTTTTAGAGATCCCTCTTCTAAGACGGTGTATTTATATTAGAAGAACTAGCCTACCAAAATTGACAAAGTAACTCTTCAATAAAGATACTTGATAGCACTAAAACCACCCAAACCATATCTATGACATATATATTCAAAATTCAATCTCACTTATTGAATTAATTTTGAAAAATTGACATAATTCAAGTACATTTTCTATTGCTATGGGAAGTTTACTTTTGAATTTGATGTTCATTCAATAATTTTTGCAATACTTATGGCACAAAACAACTTCCGTAGTGAAAGCATGATAGAAAATAGGACAAGTGTTCTTGCAGTCGCCTTGTATAGACTGGAAATAATTTATGAACTAAGCCAAACAATGTTGGAGAAGAATTTTTGAATCTTTTTCACTACAAGTCCCATTCTAATCTTGTTGTCCTATTATTCTCGGAAACTTCACCTTTCTAGGATTGATTCTCAAATGGTTCACCTTCATAAGGAATGATCTTAATATGTTACCACAATTGTGAAGGTAATCATAGAGATGCGGCTAATCAATTGTAGCATGTACTACAAATAATGCCATATTAATTTGGATGCTCTATTACCATACCCAATGGTTAAGTTTGGCAAAAAATATATATAAACCCAATTCTGAAATTCATGAAATAATCTATTTATATTTTCAATTAAAGGAAAAAAAAATCTTTTTAGTTTCAAGCATATTTCTCCCAAATTGCATTTGCCAACTTTAATGAATTATGCGATAGGGAATGTAGACCCACAACATTGGATACGATAGTAGGTGCTCATAAGAAGCTCTAGAATTGGAAATCACATAGTAGTTTGTCATGCAAATTAAGTATTAAAGAGATTGACATGCCAAACTCAAGGTATCAAAGGTTTGAATAGGTCATAAGTTCATATGACAATCTTCCTAAGTATGAATTTATCTTTCATCTATATCTATTTTCCTATAAAAAAATTGAAATGTTATCAAGTATTGGAAGATCTTCACACAAGCAAATTTGCATTCAATGACTCGCTTTCAATAGTAGAACTCAAGATTAAAAAATAAAATTTGCATGATTTCCAATCGTGTTCAAACCCAGAAGTTGTAGAAATCAAACTATATTTTATATTGACACTTTAACTTTTAGGCCTATAACAATGAATATGTTGCTTATAATTGAAATCCTCTCCCACACCACTATCAAGACTCCATTCAACAAATACACTTGATGGATTTACAATTCTCTTTGTCTCAAACCATACATATGATAATCAAGGGCCTAATCAATAAAAAAATCTCCATTGTGCCCATGCTAAATAATATTAAAAAGATTTAATCATCTTTATGAAAATTATCTAGAGAAGAATTATCCACAAGCAACTTGGTATGAGCTTTTGAGATTGGAGGACTATTATTGGAGCTCAAACTTAGAGAAGTTTGTGAGAATTCCAATGAATGGAAGAGTCCCAAAGGCTTGGTGGACGGTAGGAAAGGCATTGATAGGTTAGAGATGGAAGATAGATTCTTCATATCTCTTATTTGTTGCAATATTCCGTTCACTTGTCCCATGGATGGTCGGGCTTTTGGATTGGGAAGGCAACACAAGAGACCTAAACGGAGGAGATCTACAGCCATAGTTGTATGGACTTCAACATCTACATCTACAATCATTGAAGTCCCTAGCACATTGTTGTCAATACCTATGTTAAAATCTAAAGGTAATGGTGGAAGTCTTGTTGCATTTGTGACCTCATCCTCTTGACGAGGTACAAACCTTGAAGGTTGAAGAGTTTGAAGCAGCCTTGGATCTACCACATTGAGAAGTAACCCACCTTCATGAGCTCGCCAAACAATGTGCAACAACACAAGATCTTCCGGTTCTGATGCTCTCATATCCAAGGGACGCTTTCCACATACAACTTCAAGTACCAAAATGCCAAAACTATAAACATCCGATTCTTTAGTTGCTTTGCTCGTGTACGGCAACTCAGGAGCCATGTAGCCAAAAGTACCTGCCACCAAAGTGGTTTTGTCCAACTTATGGTGATCCATCAAGCGGGCAAGGCCAAAGTCTCCCAAATGGGCTTTGAAATCTGCATCCAACAACACATTGCTAGACTTGATGTCTCGGTGCAAAACACAACTCGAGCAATCCTCATGCAAGTATTCCAAAGCTGAACTCACCCCTTCAAGAATGGAGTGCCGCATTTTCAAAGAGAGACCCAATTCTTGTCTGGCACTTGTGTGAAGCCATTCGTTGAGGTCTCCATTGGGCATGAAGTCGTAAACCAGCAGCAGGCGCCCTTTCTCTTGGCACCAGCCCTGCAACTGCACCACATTCCGGTGCCGAATTTGGCCGAGGCTGGCCACTTCCGCTTGAAAGAGAGACTCCGCCTGTTTGGACTTCGAGAAATTGATCTGTTTCACGGCAACAAACTGGACACCACCCGGAGCTTCGAAGGACCCTTTGTAGACAGACCCCGATCCGCCTTTGCCGAGCAAATTTCTTTCGTCAAAGTTGTGGGTGGCTATCCGGAGCTCTGCATACGAGAACACATGTGGACGAGCGCTATGGCCCAGTGGTGTATAGCGGTAACTTCTGGATGGGCTCGCAAGTCGAGAGATGGACCACAAAATCACGACGGCGACTGCCACAACCATTGCCAGAACTCCTGTGCTGATGCCAGCCCACGTTCTGACTTTCCAAACACGATTTGGGGTTTGGGAGTAAGGGACTTGTGACATCTCAGTACTGAAGAAGCTCCAGGACAAGAGCTCATGCGCTTCGACGCGGTGGACGTCGGAGCTTCCCCAAAACGTGAGGTACACATAGTCTCCAAACAGCTCGGTCAATTTATAGTTGGGAATGCGCAGCAGAGGTTGCTGGGGCTTCTTCACGCTGGGGTTGGACCCATTCGCAAGCCTCACTTCGAGTGTCCAAGCTGAGCTATCGAAATCAATCCAAGCAGTGAAGATTTTCCCGTCGGAGAAATACGAGCAGTAGGTGTCGTTGCCACAGAGGTTGTGCGTGTATGCTCCAATGTCATACTCGTAGTCATCGGTTTTTGCGACCCTGATGTAGCAGTTGCTGGGGTCTTCGGAATCGGGACTGTACTTCCCCATGCCAAAAACAATAACCAAGCCTGGACGAGTGTATCTATGGATTGGATCACTTGGGTGGTAAGGAGTCTTGCATGCACCAGAAATTCCTATTCCGGATATGAAGCCTTGCAGCTTAGCAAACATCGGTTCCCTGACGAAAATGAAGGCCATTGTGCTCTCCTCCTTGTCCCTGGGAGATCTGCTGTTATCCCCAGGTAAGTCCAGAGTGTCGAATTTGAATGAGAAAGACGTGCTAAACGAAGAAAATCTCCCAGTTGCAACATCCTGAATGCGCACCTTCTTCCCATACACCAGCGCTCCACAAGTCCCTCGCGAGTGCGTGGCGCGCCCGTTGATGATGTAAGTACGATTGGCGCCATTGTGTGCAGCATCTCGGAGAGTTATGAAGTTATCATCTTCAGCTGAGAAAGAATGGAAGGCGAGTCGAGTGTCTTCGCTGGCAACTGAGCGACAAAACACAAACAGGAGAAAATAGATGAGTTTCATTCTGTACTATCGTGCTGTGCAACCCCAATGCACACATGCACCCAAATTAAGTAGAAAACCGATCCCCTTGTACAAGTTCATAGGTGGGCTGCTGGCTTCAATTCATGCCTTCAATGTCAAAGATAATCTTTGATCTAGAATTTGAAATTGAAATTTTGTGAACAAGCTCCTCGTGACATGAATGATGAGCAATCTTTTCAGAGGTTTCATGGATCCATGGCATCCTGACATATATGCATACAAGCTTCACATAATTCACTGCTAGCTAGGTTATGAGAGTCTCAGTCCCTGTGGCAGTGGCATGTGTTTCGAGTATGGGACTTATGTATAAACTTCCTTGCAATGTGCTTTTGTGAATGCAAGGTCAAGTATTGTGTGCCAAACTTAGCATTTATTACTATTGACATCTCATGTGGTTTGCAACATTTGTTTGACCCTATCAAGAAAGTGAGAGAAGAATGGGGTTGGTCATGTATTCCCAAGTGAAGTGTTGCCAAAATCTTACTTGATTTTGGAGCTCAATCCCCTTACACCAAGAAGAATGAGAAAAAAAAGATGAAAGCACCTCTAAAAAATATGAGATTAATTTGTCAATATTTGGATGAAGTTTATTATTTTTAGATAATATTGGGAACTCGTGAGTGATGGAAGATCAAAATGGGATTGAACTAGATGTCCACTCTTTCCAACGATGAACATTGAATCCAAAATTGTCACAAAATTGGATGTGAATACCATAAGATGTAAAGAAGTTGTCATACATAAAAAGACAATTTAGGTAAATACACCCAAAATTGTCATTGACACAAAAACATTGTGTCTTGTTGCATAGAATGATGATGTTAATTCGAGGGATGCACAACAACATGCCCCTTGAGGGGTGGTGTTGATTTATGGTACACATATATTCAACACTTTGAAAAACCATAACTTATTAACATGGCATCCAAATGATGCATGCTAATGTGCATTGGAATCCTCACAATGTCACTTACAATTAAAACTCAATAAAAATAATTGTTTCAATATATAGAATTAATTATGCTTAATTGCAAAGTGTGATTATTATAGGTGCATACACTTTTAGTCAAAAGAACCATTAATAATCAACTAGGGTGACATTCAACCCACATATTGGTTCTCCAATTATGGCAAGGCTCTTTGACAATTCATTATAGGGATCCTTGGTAATCCGTAATAAACCAATATCATTTACCAATTCTTCATAGTCAAATTTCTTTTTGAGCTCATTTTAATCTCTTAAATCATGTTTTAATTTTAATGTGATATTTTTGTGTTATGAGCCTATGTGGCATCTATCAATGTGAATTTATTATATGTATTATATTTATTATTCCAAGAGATAAAAGTAACTATTGAGTAGAAAATTCCAAATAGTTTTTTGTTTTTACAACCATAATACCTTTGCTAATGAGTTGTATTCAAATCTTTTTCAAGCTAGAATTCACCTTTTATAAAATTCATTGATAATATTTTGATTATTTACATATTTTGTTTCTATAGATGTTGACTTTTTTAGAAATTCTAGTGGAAAATCAAAATTTTGTGATTTTTTAAAGTGTTATATGTTCTAATATATAAATTAAAATACATACCTAAATAATTTGAGATTTTGACCAAAAAGAAGGTTAGAATGACAAGCAATACTTTGTCAAAAAATTTAAGCTAGAAATTTGTCTTAGAGAAGAAAATATTAATGAAATACATATAATATTGTGGTATTTGGATTTTTAACACATGGAGCTTCTAATTGCAATAAATCATTGAATTTTGGATCTTTTTGAAGTTTTGAAGTTTAGTTGAAATATGTTGTTTGAAGCTTCATTTTCTAAGTTTAAATCTAAATAAAAAAAATGGATATCTTGAAAGTTACAATCAAGTTTGAATAAGGCACATTCACTTTTTAGATGTAGGAACCTTCAAAGCTAGGGTTAACTCCTAAAGGAAAATTGTTCATTCAACGAACAATTGAAAATCTAGGTAGGTTCATATGAAGTCAATTTTGATTGGATGTTCATGAAATTTTGTCACAAGGTGTAAATATATACCCCCTTAGAAGGAATATAATTTTTTTTCTGATTGGGTGTCCGGATCAAAAGTTATGTTGCCTTGAACTTTTTTGGTAGCTCATGCAACTTCAGGTAGCTTTTGCAAAATTCTTCCTTTACTTCTGAAATTCTACAAATATGTAACTTACATGATACAAGATGAAAATGTAAAAAACACACACAAGTGTAGTGTAAAAATATCACTCTTGGAAGAGCTAAAGGCTACTGGCCCTGTCAGGCAAGGTTAGAAAAACACTTTTTCTTCTAACTTCAAACGTTATAATCTTTTGATTTGTGCAATCAAAGTTTCTGAAAAAATTTATAAATATTTCCATAGTAGTCAAGTACAAATTTATACTGTTATATTTTGAAAAATAATTTCTTTTTTATCATTTTTTTCTCATTGCCCTAAAAAGTGGCAGTTTTCATAGTTTGTGCCCCAAATATATGCCTTGGTCCTTTAAGGGTTAACCCCTAAAGTTTTTTCACCAAAAATGCTCCAAAACTGTCATTTCTAGTACAAGTACCAATTTTTAGAAGAAAAACATTTTGGGAGATATGTAACTGTAGAATCATGTTGTAAATTGGTTTGACAAGATGTCGAAAAAATTTCAGAAATTTCCATTAATATGTGGATTGCAAGACATTAGGGTTGGAAGTGACAAAATCCTTTTTTGATCCTTCAAAAAACAAAGCAACTGCACTTCACAAGGTCACATTTGTATGAATTTTTTTCCAAAATGGTGATGCTTCTTTGGATTCATTCTTCAAGGCAAGTTGGCTACATGATTGAAAATTATCAAATCATTTGAAATTGTACAACATATAGGAAAAAATAGTAAATAAAAAGAAGTAGAGAATGATTTAGAATACTAAATTGTTAAGAATTTAGTTATGGAATTGAAAAATGCCAATCACAATGGTTTTTATGTTGTAATAAAAAATTTACATCCAATGATTTTATTTTTTTCAAAGAATATTGAAAATTGAGTTAAAAGAAGGACTTGAAAGTTTATTTTAGAGTAGAGAATCCATAACTACCTGCAAACTCATAACTTTCATCATGTTAATCAAAATGGAATGATTCAAAACTTTCTACATATATATAAATCTAGAAAAACAAGTTCAAATTTTTGTTTCTTGAAAAAAAAAATTGAATTGCCCACTAAGCATTAAAAATTAGATATCATGCAATAACTTTTTAACCATGGAGTCAAAAGTTATAAAAATTGTTGTGCCTTAAAACTCCTCCCCATGCACGTGTTGTGTTAAAATTTCAAAGAAAAAAATTAAAAATTTCATTCATAGTGAACTACCTAAAATCACTATATGTTCAAAAATGCATGTTCAGTACTTTTAGGGGTTAAGGTACACAATGAGTTTTTGACTAGGGCCCCATTTGTGCAAGATAAGATGATCTATTTTTATGAATGAGGAGAATATTACATGGTCTTAGCAACTTCATTATTGTGTGACAAATAAGACATTGACACCTAATGAAGTTCCTAAGAGTAGTTTTTAGTTTTGCACTTCTTGGAAATAGGTTTGCTTGGACATCAAAAACAAGTCAAAGTGTAATCTACACTTCCTTGATTTTTGCTAATTCCAAACTTAATGAAAAATTAGCAAAAAATAGTGCAATCTCTATTATTTCTAAACCCTAACATGAGAATATTATCCCCTCGATCACTATAGCTAAAACTCGACATATGCTAAAACTCTGAACATTGTAAAAAAACACATGTTGTATACCTTAATTGAAGACATGCCATGACAACCTAACTCAGGCACATGAATTTGCCATGTCTATCCTCGGGTGGGCTCACTACCAATTCATTGACTTTCCACTCTAAGCTTAAGGTAGTATGCTCTAAAAGCACACATCTTCTTCAAACCATCCCTATTTTTAGGTGGAGAATGGAGATGGGGTGATCCTTAAATGGACCACTTTAGCAACTAAATGCTTTGAGGAAAAATTTATTTTTCTATCACAAGAGCCAATCATTGATTTCTGCACATCTCTTTACAAATTGTGAACTAAATTTGGAAAACCTATGGTCACAAATAGATGCCTCAAATCTTTGAAAGTTTATATATAATTAAAAAATACTTGAAAAAAATACAAAATCACTTGTATTAGGTTCCACATATTTTTTTATTTTTTTATTTTTATTTTTTATTTATTTTTTGAACAAATGGTGAGACCCATTGCATTAAAAAACCACAATACAAAACAACACCCAAGCCACAAACGGCTGAAAACTGAAGAGAAAAGAGCAAAGAAAGAAAGGAACTAAAACTCAAAAGAGGAAAGCCAGAACCACTGAAAAGCACGGAAATTAAACAACACCAATGAAGGTTACAAAGGAGAGGGCCTTTAGTGGTCCAAATAATATGAGTATCACGCCTATAGGCGAGAACATGAGATTGAAGCTAAATGTGGTCAAAACAATCCCAAATGTTGGAGGCTTGTTGGGGTCGCTTTTGAGCCGCACTTCTCGCTTTGAGTTGCACAGCCTGGCCAGAGTCGAGTAAGGCATTCCAAAGCGTGTCTTGGATAAGTTCCTTGGGCCACTGCATCTGAGCAAAAACCTTACTGTTGCGTGACACCCAAATAATCCAAAGCGAAGAACCCCACAAAATGGATCAGATAGTGCGGAGGTTAAGAAATCTTCTCAGGGTAGAAGATCCAAATACGCATTGTGCAAAGTCAAGCCGGGTAAATGGGCCTGAGAGGAGGGAGGTATCATGAAGGGTGTAGAGAATTGACACTGCATAATCCCACACTTCTTGAACTCTTGGGCAATAAAAGAAACGATGTGTTGGTGTTTCCTCACTATCATGAGGACAACAATTACACCTATTATCAATGCTAGGTGCAATGCGGGCTCGCCAAGAATGTATTGCCACTGCATTGTGCCAGACAGACCACATAAATGCTCCCTCTTTTTGGGATCTAGCCTTGTGCCAGACATCCTTCCAATCCGGAGAGAAAGAAGTGGGGAGATGGTGGATCCATTTTGAGGGAATAGATCTCTTTAGATGACGATGTCAAGTGAGGAGAGTTCGGCCTAGAGAGGTAGCGTAATTTGTTAACATACTTCCATTGTCCTAGCGCCACCTCGCATAATCAAACTCCAAAGATTGAATGACCCGTGCAAATAAGAAGAAGGGGACACTCTTGCGGCCTTTGTTCAACTTCAATATGCGTATCCTTCTAACAAATCCCGTATGGGTTTCAAGGCCAGATGATGGAGGAAGGGCAACGAGCTGTCAGGATGTGGGGCCAATACTCATCTTTGGTAAATTTGCTGGTGAAGTGAGGACCTGAATTTGGGGCATTAGGATTCTATTCTCAGGTGTATTGATATTGTATGTCAGTCATCTATTTTTCTTTCTCTTTCTCTGAAAAAAATGATCTAAAAATATTTCTGTCCACGGAAGCCTAAAAGAAAGGTACATCAGGTCGCTTTTAGAGCATACTACCTTAATTGCTGAACCTGGGCAGCCTTTTTGAGATCCATGACTTCAGACGTGGTGACCACAGGAGTTGTCAACTTAGGTGATCATGCAAACTGAGATGATCATGCTCCAATAATTAATTCAGTTCTTGTACCCATGTTTATCTCATGCGAACACATGTGATGTCATCCCTTAATTGAAGAATTGTAGAATTTTTGAAGGCAATATTCATTAAATTGAAAGAGAATGCACCATTTAGTTAGGGAAATACCTGGACGGAAGGCTGCAAGTTACTGTACTATTCCAATTTTTTTATAAAAATAACAATTTTAAATTTAAAAAAAATTGTGTTTAGAAAATATATATAATATTTAATATTAAATCTGATGTGGATCTGAAGTGGCTTATCACTTGGCCATGTAAGATCAAACATTAACTTTTCATTAATTTTGTATTAAAAAACGTTTTAACAAAAATAATTTAAAAAATTCATATATTTTTTGGATTTTTTTTTAATGTTTTTAAGATATTTTCCTTGGAAAAATATTACTACATTATTTTTAAAATATTTATATTTTTAATGTCTTCAATTAGAAATGTTATTTTTGGCACAAAGAGAAAAACGATCCTCTTGAGGCATCATATGGAATGATATTGAGACATTTGTGTCCTCTATAGGTGATAGAAAGTTGTTGAAAGCAAAGATAAATAGAGGCTAATATCCGAGAATGATTGAAATTATAGAATTTGGTATTGCAAATTGGACAAATAAATCAAGAGATTACAAAACGAGAAATAGGCTTTCACGAAAGAGGACAAAAAGTATGTAATATTTTGAAAAGTGGGGCACTTTACATTGAAAAACATCAATCAACTTGAGAATTGACATATACAAAGAATTAATGACCTTTGTTTATAATTTCACTTCAAAAAAATGAATTCTTGATTTATTCTAATGGATGTATTAGTGTACAAATGTAAAGGCTTAGTGCACATAAAGTACTCTACTTTAATAAACATTGTTTTTGGTGTTTGAATGAATATTAATGTATGTGTATGTGGGGATAAAGGTTTTCTACACTTCAAACCTTTTCATTTGAGAAGAGTATCCTATCAGTGGAAGGATATGCAAAAGAGGTGTGGTTTAGTTGGTGCATAAGCGTGTTTTCTTCAGCATGAAAGGAAGCATTTTTAAATACTTCTTTATTTCCATGACCTCACTTATAGTTTTGGACTTCAAAGTCCAAAGAGTTTTTGTGGATGAGAACAATAGTTATTCCACTTTCATGGTTTGATTTGGTTTGATTGAATAAAAAAACCACTCTTCTTTGGTTTTTATTTTGTCACTTGAAATGTGTATAGTGTTTTATCTTGGAATTTGTTGTCATATTGATTCTTTTGTCATGAGTTTATTTAGCCATTTAATGAACCTAAAAATATATGCATAGCCTTATGGTTGAATTTTTTTTTGGAACATAGCTCCAAAGCTCAAATGAAAGGCATGCTTGTAGCCCATTGGCCTACTCATTTTATTTGTTGGAGCTTCTAATGAATTTCTTATAAAATTTAGTGTTAGCCTAAATGCTATTGAAATTCATCCCAAAAATGCCTTGACATGCTCTAAAGTAAATGGGTAGAAAACAATTGTTACTACATTCTCCACAAAAATTAGCTAGTTGGCTAATTGTTCAATTCTTAAAAAACAAGTACTGGTACCGGGTCTTTAGCCCCAGCCATCGCCCTCCATCATTAAACGGAGTACAACTTCCACTTTGCTAGAGCAGCAACTTGTATCTATGAAATAATCCAATCTCAAAGACATGGAATCACAACCCTCCAAAACAAGACTAACCGTGTGCATCAATGACCAGGATTTCTTTCCATCAATGGCTAGGATTTCTTCTCCATTAATGGCCAGGATTTCTTTCCATCGATGGCCAAGATTTCTTTTCCATCAATGGTTAGGATTTTTTTCCATCCTCTTATCCTCAAACCCTATTACCGGTATTTTTGGAGTAGATGCAGAATACTATTAAGAAATATCTTCTATTAATACGCTATCCACTGTAGTTTACTTTAGTTCTACTAGAACCTAGGGATTAGATTAGAATCCCAAGGACCAATAGTAGAGGAGGAGAACTATGACACTTCCACGAGAAGGCATCACCTTGAAGCTACTTGTATAACATATAATATAAATTTTTACACTATGTACATATGTACAACACAACACTGTTGTATCCAATTTTGCTTTATCTTACAAAGATAATATAGTTTCTCTTTGGCATGGGAGATTAGGCCATCTAGGTTCTTCTTCATTTAGGAAAATTATTCTTTGTATTGTAGGACAAAATTTGCAACTTGCAGATGCCAATTCAATGGCACTATGCCAAGCATGTGTGCAAGGCAAATATATTGCCAAACCATCTTTAAGGAAGCTTCCTCATGAGTTATCACCAATGCTTTTAAGGCTACATGGTGATATTTGTGGTCCAATAAATCCTATGTCTGGACCATTCCGTTATCTCTTGGTTTTGGTTGATGCATCATGCAAACAATCACGTGTTTCACTATTATCAACAAAAAATTTGGCATTTGCCAATTTACTTTCAATGTTGATCCGTTTTAAGGCTCATTTTTCTGATTATCCAATAAAAACATTATAAATGGATAATGCTCTAGAATTTCGGTCAAGAACTTTTACAGATTATTGTACTACAATAGGAATTGATTTGACATATTCAGTTCCATACAAACATGTTCAAAATGGTTTGGGCAGAATCATTTATCAAACAGATTCAACTTATTACAAGACCATTGCTTTTTCATGCAAATTTGTCTGCATCTATGTGGAGACATGCAGTTCTACATGCTGCAACTTTAATTCGACTCTGTCCTTCATCTTTGAAAATTACTTCTTTACAAGAACTTCTTTTTGGATGTGTTCCCAATGTATCTCATCTGCAAATGTTTGGTTGCCGTGTATGGGTTCCAATTCCAGAACCTCAACGCCGTACCATTGGAGCTCATCGACAAGAAGACATTTATATTGGGTTTGATTCTTCAAGTATTATTTGTTACATCAACCCATCAATTGGTATGTTACAACATGCTCGTTTTGTCAATTGTCGATTTGAAGAAGACATTTTTCCATCTTTGAAAGGAGGAACATCTA
Source organism: Rhytidiadelphus loreus (assembly GCA_947034895.1). Lineage (NCBI taxonomy): Eukaryota > Viridiplantae > Streptophyta > Bryopsida > Hypnales > Hylocomiaceae > Rhytidiadelphus > Rhytidiadelphus loreus. Next base: position 11,003,029 of record OX344763.1, on the reverse strand, counting down.
TTCAAGAGCATTCCAAGGGTATTATGTTCAAGGCACCCATTGAACCTTGATCCTTGAACATCTTTGGTTAAAATGGAAGTTGCCAAAATTTTATATTTATAAAGGATTGCAAATCAAACACCTAATGGCTTCAATGATGCACCAAAAATTACCAAAACTCCATTAAATGAAGCTCAAAATGTACATGCTTAAGTTTTAATCCCAAAAACTCTTTCAACTCCAACTCTTCAACCAACAGGCAAACGGACTCGTGGACCAGATAAACAACCACGCAAGTGCAAAACAATATTTGATAATATTATTTCTCCTATATCTACAACCACCACCACCACTTATTTGGAATCGATCAAATCAAACTCTCCATCCATGCCTAATATCACTACAAATCATGAGGGAGGAGCTCTTGTTCATAAACAAGACAAATCCAAGTTGAATACAAAGATATCTTTGATGTATTGCAATACATGTGATATATAGGATAGAGCAATAGTTGAAATTAATGAATCATTTATTTGTATGATTGTTGAAAATCTTTCTTGTGAGAAAGATGATCATGAACCACATATTGTTGAACAAGCAATGCGTCACCCTGATTGGTTAAAATAGAAAGCTACTATCAAAGAGGAGTATGCTTCTTTGCACAAGAGAGAAGTCTTTGGACTGATTGTGGAGAATTTTTCTTCTCGACCTCTTAAATATAAGCTGGTATTTGTGCGCAAATGCAATGAAAAATATCAGATTATCCGTTACAAAGTTTGTTTGGTTGCTCAAGGTTTCTCACAAAAATTTGGTATTGATTATGATTCTATATATTCATCAGTTATGGATTCTATTACTTTTCGATATCTTATTGGAATGACAGTGCATTCCATGCTTAAGATGCGTCTTATAGATGTAGTCATTGCTTATCTATATGGTTCTCTTTATGACAATATTTATATGAAAGTCCCACCTGGTCTTGAGAACACTAGTCAAATTGTTTCCAGTCCAAGCAAACATCATGGTGTTAAATTACAACAGGCATTATATGGTTTAAAATAATATGGACGCATTTGGTATCAACGACTAAGGGACTATCTCATTAAGCATCACTTTATAAATAATCCATTGCTCCCATTCTCTTTATCAAACGAGACAAATATGAATTTGTAATCATTGCAGTTTATGTTGATGAAGTTGCTTGAAAATACTACCTTTTGTATTAGATTACAAGTTCTTCACTTGAAAGATGGTAGCATTTTTCTTTCACAAATGGCTTATATAAAATGGATCTTGAAAAGATTCAATATGACATCCGTATATCCACTATCTACACCTATGGTTGGTCATAACAACAAAAATGATTATCCTTATCGCCGTTGCGAGAATGAGGAGGAAGTATTGGGTGAACAATACCCATATCTCGCTACAGTTGGAGAACTTTTATATTTGTCTACATCTACACGCCTTGATATTGCATTTGCAATTAGTGTCCTTGCAAAGTATAGTGCTCGTCCCACATTACGACATTGAAATGGCATTAAACACCTTCTTCGTTATTTGAAAAGCACTGAAGACTTGGGATTACATTATTCTCGATTAGTAGATCCCAAATTGGTTGGATATGTTGATGCTGGCTACAAATCTAACCCTACAACATCAAAGTCTCCAACATGCTATGTTTTCTTACGACATGGAGCTGCAATATCTTGGAAATCGATAAAGTAAACAATAACTGCAACATCATCTAATCATGCAAAAATTATTGCTTTACATAAATACTACTAGAAAACCACGACTAAAACAACAAAAATTCAACTGAGTTCTATTGTTTAGGGTAGTGGAATGACCATTTTTGAACTTTTTGCGAAAATCAACAGAATGGTGCCTACTTTCTGTTGACTTGGATAGTGCAATGACCAAATCAACAAATTTTTGTTGAATTTGGAATCTTTTAGGAATCTTTGGAAATCTTTACACAAATAGACATTTTTGGGCAACCATAACTAATAGATGTAATCGGTTTGAAATTCTTTTTACACATTTTCAACAAGATTGTTAACAAAATCTCTATAGTTAATTAAAAGGCATATAAGCACGCAATTTTTCTCCAAGATTCACTATATTTTGACACTCATTTCTAATAGTGTTCATCATTAGAAAATGAAGATTAGTAATGAACACCTTTGCACACAATCTTAAATATGAAAATCAGATTTTTATGCTAAAACTAGATTTCAAAAAGGCTTAAAAAAAATATTTGAACTAGCAAAAATCAAAACTTGATAACTTTTAATTGAACTAATAAATATTGCTAGCACCAAAATTTGGTGCCCTAATTAATGCATGGCTCACCATTTGTTATAAAAAATAAATAAAAAATTGGCGCCTTGAGCATGTAGGAGTTAAAACACAATTCTAAGTATAATGATTTTTTCTTAAAACTTAATCATTCAAAATTCAGTGTTTTTTCAGTTCAGCAGACTTTGGTGGTCATTTTCTCAAAGTAGACCATTTTTTTTCAAAAACTTTAGAACTAAGAAAAGTTGGAAATTAAAGCTAAATTTCACCTCCAAAAATCCGTTTTTGATTCTGGGTCTCCAATCAAAAGTTATGGACAAAAATCAGGAGGGGTAGCTAGAAACATTTTTTTTGACATTTTCAAACATTCTCTCTGTTTTTTGTCCATAACTTTTGACTGGAGACCCAAAATCAAAAACGGATTTTTGGAGGTGAAATTTGGTGTAAACTGAAAGAGTGCGTGGGTCATTTGTGTGCTTGGATTGAATTATTAGATGTACCCCATAGTCATAGAACCTCTTGTAGTCAACATTGACCTACATATTTGTGTGTTATTTTGTCATGTCTCTATCTCAAATTTTGACCATTTTTGATGATTTCAAGTCCAAAATTGACTTTAAACAAGCAATAAACAAATATAAATGATTGTCTAAAAAAGTTCTCCTTGGATTTTCTCTTGGCCTTCAGTCAGGGTTGGGTACCTCTGAGACCTTTCCAAAAAATACTCCCCTTAGGTCTAGGAAGTCACTATCTACTTTGGCCATGTAGGATTCCAATAAGGATTTTCATCCATTGAAAATAATGATGGGCTACAACCTAAGATCTATTTGGTGTAAACCCAAAAACCAAGTACCATAGCTATCATTCAATCAAAACATTCCATTTTTTTGGACTCCAATCCGAAATTTTTGGGTCATAAGCAAGTCATCAATGTATAGTTACAATCCACTTGAGTGCACTTCATTTTTCTGACAATTTTTGACACGTTTTTTTTTAGTTACTAATGACTTGTAAAATATTCCACATCATTCTCTTTGGGGGAAGGTAATATGAGTGTCTAATTGCTAGTCTAAATAGTGAAATTAGGTAGCCCGCCACTAATTTCTCGACATTCTATTTCTATGCTATATAAATATGTATTATTATTGTAGAAGGTTGTAGTAATGTAGAAGCCATGTGTGTGGCATGGGTAAGTGCACTGATTCATGGCCCAAGTTTACAGTCACATGCACGTCAGTGTGGACAAGCAATGAGTCATGAGTTAACTTCAATTCTCTGAGTAAGGGCACGTTCGCACCTGTTGTTAATTATAACTTTGGTGTCATTAGGAGGGGTTGGTTACACAGAATATCGCACCGAGCCTCTTTTGGGGGCAGGGTTGGAATGCGGGCAGAGTGGGACAGACACTGACGGGACCCAGTCACCCCACAACCTTCTTTTCATGTTGGTTTAAAATTGATTTTTCCAACAAAGTAGAATATAATGAATTAGTACAAGATTTCCATTAAGAAAATGAAACCAATGATGTGGATCTTGTGCCACCAATTCGCTTAAGCCCAATTGCCAATGTAGTGTGGATGTGGGTGTGGAGAAAGGCTTTTTATACTAGTGGAGTAGTGATGGGTGAAACAAACCATGTGGGATATGTGAATTAGGACAAAAAAGAGCTCCTCCGTTACCTTTAAACTCTAGCATAGGTAGTAGCAACAATGTGCTAGGGACATCAAAGATTGTGGATGTAGATGTTGAAGTCTATGAAACTATGTTTGTAGATCTTCTTTGTTTGGGTCTCTTGTGTTGCCTTCCCAATCCAAAAGCCCGACCATCCATGGGACAAGTGAATGAAATATTGCAGCAAATAAGAGACATGGAGAATCTATCTACCATCTCTAACATAGCAATGCCCTTCCTACCGTCCACCAAGCCTTTGGGACTCCACCATTCATTGGAATTCTCACAAACTTCTTCAAGGTTGAACTCCAATAGTCTTGCGATCTCAGAAGCTCATATCAAATTGCTTATGGATAATTTTTCCTTTGGCAATTTTGATAAAGATGATTAAATTTTTTTTTTTTTTTTGACATAGGCACAATTTAGGTTGTTTATTGATTAGGCCTTAGGTTATCATATGTATGGTGTGAGACAAAGAGAATTTGTAAATCCATCAAGTGTATTTGTTGAATGGAGACATGATAGTGGCATAGGAAGGGATTCAATTACAAGCGGCATACTCATTGTAGTAGGTCTAAAAGTTAAAGTGACAACATAAAATATAGTTTGATTTCTACAACTTGTGGGTTTGAACATGATTGGCAGTCAAACAATATCACTTTTTCAATATCACTCTATATTTATAACTACATTAAAATATTTAATTTGTGAGTGTTTCAAGAAATTTAAATATATTAGAATGTGGATTTTGAAAGTTTGGATTATTTAGATATATTCATAACTAAAGCAAAAAGAATTGTTTTAGAAGCCATACAATAATCAAGTTTAAAGTGAGGAAACTCACTAAACTAAAATATACTTTATTGATTTTCAACCATAGGCTAAAAAAAATTTGCATTTCTCGTGAGCAATGGTCCTTGCATGCCATTATTGCTACTATTGGATTTCACCCTCTTCATCAACTTTTTGCAGCAGCATTCAAATTTTGTTGATAATACTAAAGCATGATTCCAAAATTGACATATAGCAATTTTACTAGATGTTGTCCAAAGTGTATTAATGCAGTTACCGCATCTTCTGAGCTCATTGCCATTGTCATTGTGACACAATGTCACAATGAGCTCAAAAAATTAAATTAAATTAAAGTTTTAAATTTTCATACCCTCCTCCCTCCCCCCTGCCCTCTTGTAATTTTCAGAAAGCAATGTAATTGACAAACAATATGAGACAAACAACATCCCGTATCTTGTACCCGTATCCCACTAGTAGAAAATCCTACTCAATTAGTTGTTTTGGTCGTGTTGATCATCAACAAATTTTTGTTGATGATCAACGTGACCAAAACAACAGATTGGGCAGGATTTTCTACTAGTGTCCATATTCCATACTTGTATTTGAATTCATATCCAGTATTGTATCATATCTGTATTTGTATCCACATTCAATACTCACTATATATTCATATATGATATCGTATCCATACCCAGTATTTATTTTTGTATCCATATCCGTATTGATATTTGAATGGCTCAAATTAAATCTCATAAAATCAACAACTTGTGATTTTTTGAGAAATCAATGGCAATTTTGAAGGTAAGCATTTAAAAAAAAATCAATGGCATTTAAATTTTTTGAGAGAAGGGGAGGGCAACTAATACCCTTGGCAACCTCTTTGGGATTGTGAACAAGGTTTTGGTACATGTTTGTTAAAGAATGTACATGTTTGCTTGAGCATGTTTTTAAATTTGTATGTTCTAAAAGGTTTGATGCATTACAATAATTTGTTTAAAATGATGATTGGAGAGTGGACATTATGGTAGTAATTTGCGTGAGGCAAGTGAATGTGCTACTATGCTCCCAAAAGAGGCAAGAGTAGGTAGCCCTACCTTTGTTTCCTTCAATTGGAAAACCCTTTGCTAGTGATTTGAATTGAAGAAAATTTGCCCCTCTCCCAATGCCTATCAATCTTATTTTCTTTTCCAAAATAGTATTGGCTATTGAGTCCCTACTATTGATTTAGGTAAAAATAAAAAGAAGCTATAGAGGTCTCTATAATGTTGTTGATCTTGTACTGTAGAAAAATCCCAATCACTATTGATCAATGCTACAATGATCAACTGTCTATAGATTAGGTTTTAGGATGAACTTTATATTTCGTGAGTGTTCTTGTGTAGGTGGTTTTCTTGCCATTAATTTGTAAAAGTGTCTTGTTGGTGGTGAATGTTTCTACTATTGTTGATTCAATTACTATTTTGTTGGTGCAAGTAGGGATACAATCTACATGGCATCACTAGCAAGAGCTTTAAATTACATCGATCCCCTTTTGTTTTTGTCTCATGTCAAATTTCATCGTTCAAATTTGTCCCATGTCAAGGATTAAGGTTCGAAGTTTTGGATGAAGGAAGAGTTGGAGCACTTAAGAGTGGGAGGTCTTGAATTGGATTGGAATTTAGTTTTTTCAAGATGGGAATAGGGTAGTTTTTGGTTTAGAACTCAATTTTTAGAGGATATCTAAAAGATTATTTTGATGTTCTATTATGAAATCTTGATTCTAATACTCAAATTTATCTCTTGTCAAGAATTAAGGTTTCTATGGTATGATGGACAATGGAAGAGTTGGAGTGATGCAAAGTTAGAGGTCTTAATTGGGGTTGGGATTTAGTGCTTTTTTTTTAATGGAATTAAGGGATTGTAGTTGTTTGAAATGTTTTTATAAGAACATTTTTTGCTCCTTTCTCTCCAAATTTTGATACATAAAATACTACCTTGTGTCAAGAATTATAGTTTGAGCAATATGTAGAGCTTGGAAGAGTTAAAGTAATGGACAATTGTGGTCAAAATGAATACTATTGTAATTTGAGGAAGGATCACTAGTAGAAAATCAGGCCCAATCTGTTGTTTTGGTCGCGTTGATCATCAACAAATTTCTGTTGATCAACAGAAATTTGTTGATGATCAACGCGACCAAAACAACAGATTGGGCCTGATTTTCTACTAGTGGATTTGGACATTGTGCTCACCATCTAAAAAATGTTAGGGTTGTTGGTTGTAGTGCTTGATAAGAATGGTATGTAATCCATGTAGAAATATATTTCCAGGATGCTTCTTATCCTTTCTTTGATGTAGGCAAAGTATCTAAATTGGTTTTCTGGAAGGGGGTTGAAGTGAGTTTTTAGTACATGGTGGTTTTGGAGTATAAGATTTCTTGAAGTTTGCAAAGTATTGACCAAAAAATTGAATGGTCCTCTATAGGGTTGACATTTAGCAACCACAATCACATGATTAATTAATGTGTGAATTCCTAGCTTGAAATGGACATTTGCCACTATGCACTTAGAAGAAGCAAGTACTACCTTACATACACACACACACACACACACACACACATATATATACACTTAAAACCACCACTTTTACATTTGCATTTTTTTTATAATCAAAATGATAAAATTTTGATGTGAATTTGTTAGCCTCCTTGGAAGAAATCCAATTCAAGTTGTTTAGGATTTTTCCAGCATTCACATAATATTCTATGAATTTTCAAAGTTGAAAGCATAGTGTAACTACTTATGTCACTTGCCTCGCATTATACATCCACCCTTGAAGCAAGAAATGCTTCAATTTCCATTAGTTGCCCGAAAGAATTCTTCAACTTCCATTGGTTGTTGCAAAGAGCTTGTACTGGTTTTGGGAGAAGTAGTGACTCTTTTGCCACCCTACTTTCTTCCTTCAAGGAAATCAATAGAAAGCTTGTGGTGGAGGGCAATGGTCAGCTTGGGGTATCACTTTTTGGACATACTAATTAGGTTATTTTTGTTTAAAACCTCCACAGTCTATCTAATTTGTTCATTTTGATCAAATAAAAAGACCCTAAAATGGAAAAAATCACCTAATTACTATGTCCAAAAAGTGATACCCTTATTGGAACTTAAACCAAGATCACATTCCAAACTCAAGTGAGCTTACCAACATTCAGCTAGAATTCCTTAGGATTAGTATGTGACTCAATAATAAAAAGAAAACCACAAATTTGAGAGACCTAACCACCTAAAACATGGACCACAAAGCCAATACTTGATGGGACCGCCTCATCCTTCAAGAAGAGCTCCAAAACACTAGAAGAATGAGCAAAATGCTCAAAAAACACAATATGAACATAAAATGGCCAAATTGGCACAAATCACTAAAACAACAAAATGTTGGTAGTTTGACAATAGAAAATGGAGGTGATTTGTGAGAAGAGAGAGGAGCCTTTCGTACTCTTTCTAAGGCCTCCCTCTCTTCATTTTAACCTATAGATCTTTCAAGAATTAATCGCTAATTATCATTAATTACTTAGAAAAAAGCAAACCTACTTGTGGATCCTACCTAAAATTTTGGAAAAAAGCTCCAAATGAAAAATAGATTGTGCCATTGGCTTTAGAAGGTCTAAATTAGTCTAGGAATCCTTGACCTCCTACTCTGAAGTAATTCAGGCCTGCAAAAGCTAGAAAATTGTGAAGACAAGGAAATGTAAAAATCCTAAATAATATTATATGCATTTTCAAACTTAAGGTTTGACTTGCCTAGAGTGTTTGGAAGGGTTGTAGGAGTAAGAAAAGACTTCTCTTTGGCCTTATTTGCATGTCACAAGCTCTTGGTATGCTAGTCAATGCTTCAAACTTATTTAAATTTTACTTAAATTTGAGGGAGCCATCAATTGACGTACTTGTCAGTGTCTTGAAACTTGACAAGGCACATTATTATCACTGGAATTCTACCCTAATTTTTTTAGTGAAATTTTACTACAAATTGGGTAGTTCTAGGAATTTTCCAAAATTCGTTTGAGCAATAGACTTTCCATGGTCAATCTTCTACATTCCGGAAAAATTTGAAACTTTTGAAATAACTACTAAAAAGTCTACAATCACTAAAAGTAGGCTCATATTCTTACTCTATTTTTTTCATAAGAAGGTCTAAACTAATTACCTCTTTTAAATCTCCATGAAAAGGAAATCTTTTGACTAGAAGGGAATTTTGACAAATGGATTTTATCATTGAGCTTGTAGCATGTTTTTATACTAAAAGCTTTTCACTTCAATCTTTGGTTGTACTATCCCTCATAAATGGAATCTAAGGCTAAAAGGACTTCTCTATTGTAGACTACTAACTATTGTTTTAGCCAGAACTCGTCACATGCACTTGTAGGTTTGTTTCAATTTCTAATGGAAGCTCTCAATTGTTAACACTAGCTATCTCTTAGACCCCTAACATCTCTTGAATACTTAATTGACCTCTTAGACACTAAATCAAACCCTAAAAGCAGAGAATTGGAGTTAGGCACTTTGAGCTTCTAAAGGAACAAATTATTGTATTAATAGGGACTTTTGCTAGTTATAGTTTATTCACTCTTTTTATGAATTTTTGACTATAAATTCTACTAAAACTAAGCAAAAACAGGAAAAAAAAATCTTGAGACTAGAGTGACAACTCAAAGTCTCACAAAGGCCATCTCTTCTCTGTTACAATATTCTTCCTGTAACTCATCTCTCATGTTTTCTCTTATATGTCATCCCTCCCTTTTCTATCATTAGTACAACTCTCTCTCTGTGTAGTCGCCTCTTTCCTTCTGAAATTGTCCCCAACAACCGTCTCTCTTCTACAAGCTTCTAATGGTATAAGGATTTTGTAATGTTTTCTTTTTTCTTTTTTTTCTTTTTATATAAGGTGTTTGGGTGTCCAAGGTTCTTGAGCTTTGAAGGTCTTTTGTGTATGCATGATCATATCTAAGGTTTGACTGTTTGAGGTATGAAGTTAGAGGTTAGAGGTGAGTTAGATTGGAGATTCAATAAATTGCAGGAATGTATTGTAGAATAGCTACTTATTCAATAGAAGTGCTTACAATGGATTGGTTCAATTTTCTACATTGGGCATTGCTTAATTTAATGTTGTTGTGTCTAGGGTGTCTAGGATTTGAAGGGTTTTTTCAGTAGGTGTTGAGATGATCTTGCAACAATTTTTTTGGTGTATATCTAAGGTATCTATGATTTCAATTGAGATTTTCTTGAGGTTTGAAGGATGCAACATACATCTAAATGTTGTATCTGTCCATTTCTTGAGACCATGTTCTAGTTTATATTTCCAAACAAGATTGCACTTTCAACATTGTTTCAATTTCTATTGGAGGTATTTTAAGCTATTGAAGAATCAAACAACAATTCTATTTATACCCCTAACTATACTAATAAAATCTAGCCCTTTTTATTATGTTGAAATTATAACACTCTTATCAATGTGTTGCAAGAAGATGTATTAGATGCTGCAAATTTTACATAAGATATAATGTAAGAATGTGCTTAGGTCTTGTATTTGAATTGATTGTGCTTTTAAGAAGTTAAAGATGGGGTTAAGTTGGTTACTTTGATGGAATTGTTGTGTGAATTCATATAATATTGTATTTAATTTGTGTATGATAGAGTGATTAGGGTTTTGGATATTAGTAATTTTTTGCAAAGGTGGAGTAATAGTGTTAATAAAATTTGTCCATATGATTGTATCTTAGACTATATTTTTCATGCACATTATCAATTACAAAAATTCCACACTTTTTGAAGTATTTTGTTATATTGCACAAAATGTGTATTAATGTTTTCAAGCATTAGAAAAGGACACATAGCACCTCCTCTACAAGTTTTATGTTGAGAATAACATTTTCTTTCCTCAAATTTGGTATGAAGTATTACTATTCCTTTGAAAAAGACACCGCCCTTTTTTACAATTTAGGATGTGTCTCATGCCACCAAGCAAAAAACATAAAAATAACACTGCAAATGGCTATGAATTGTTCTTTGCATTAACTACAAGATAGACAAATCCTTCCTTCTCCATCTTATTGATTTTATTTCCATGGATTCATGCCATGATTCAAAGTAGTATTTCTACTTTGTAGAATGTTATTTTTCTTTTGGATTTTTCAAAATTTGCATTTATTGTTGACATCACATGTGGTTTGCAACTTTTCCTTAATTGTATTAGGAAAGTGAAAGATGAATGGGGTTGGCCAAGTGAAATTTTTCTTGGGAAACTATTGCCAAAATCTTACTTGATTTTGGATGATCAAAATGGGACTAAGCTAGATGATTGTGTGCTCTTTCCAACGATGAACATTGAATCCAAAATTGTAACAAAATTTGATGCAAATACCGTGAGATGTGTAGAAATTATCATAGGTAAAGAGCCCATTTTAGGTATATACCTCCAAAATTGTCACTAATCAAAAATTGTGGTGTCTTGTTGCCTAGAACGAAGATGTTAATTCTAGGGATGCACAACAACATAATCCTAGAGTGTGGTATTGATTTATGGTATACATATATTCAACACTTTGAAAAAACATAACTTATTTGCATGGCATCCAAGTGATGCATGCTAATGTGCATTGCAATCTTCTATGACTAGCAAGTAAAACTCAATAAAAATAATTATTTTTATGTGATAATATTATGCTCAGTTGCAAAATAGTAACTATTACAGGTGTACATAGCTTAGTCAAAGGAGCCAATAGTAATCAATTAGGGATGAGATTCAACCCACCTATTGCTCTTGCAATGGCAAGACTTTTTGATAGTTTATTACATGGACTCTAGTTAATATCTAATAGACCAATTCCATTACCAATATTTATGGTCAAACTTCTTTCTAAGCTCAATTTAGCCTTCTAAACCATAATTGAAATTCAATGTGATATTTATGTATTATGAGCCTATGTGATATCTATTAATTAAAAGTGAAAAATCTCTATTATATTCATAATATAAAAATCTAAAAAAAAATTAGTCTGATAATTGAAAATAGATTCCTAATTATAACCCCCAAAACAAATTAATTTGAAATTTCTCCAATTTGAGATAAAAGTAGCTCTGAAGAATAATATTAAAAAAATTCAAGTAATTATTTTATTTTTTACATTCAAAACGCCTTTGGTAATGAACTACATTCAAATAATCATTATCAAGCTAAATTAAGCCTTTACAAAATTGATTAATAATATCTTGATTATTTTCATGTTTGAATAGACATTGTTTCCATAGATGTTGATTTTTTTAGAAATTTTAGTAGAAAAATCAAATTATTATGATTTTTTTAAAGTATAATATATATAGTTATATATGTGAATTAAAATATATACTAGAATAATTTGAGATTTAAGTGAGAATGAAGTTTAGAATGAAAAACAACACATTGACAATAATCTAAGCTTTGAAATTGGTTTTAACCCCTAAAGGCTAGTTGTCCATTGAACAAACAATTGAAAATCCAAGTAGGTTCCTATGAAGTCAATATTGGTTGAATGTTCACAAAATTTTGATAAAAGGTGTGAACATGTACTCTCGTAGTAGAAATACAATTTTTTTTCCAATTGGGTGCCTGGATCAAAAGTTATGCTATCGTGAATCTTTTTTGATTAGACAACTTTTACAAAACTCCTCTTTTACTTCTAAAATTTGGCACGTATGTAGCTTACATGATACAAGATGCAAATGTAAAAAAAATAACCATGTGTAGTGTAAAAATCTCATTCTAAGAGGAGTTAAAAGTTGTTGGCCTTGTCAGGCAAGGTCAATTTTTTTTTCTCCATGCATTCCTATAGTAGTTTAGTATAAATTTCTACAGTTGGATTTTGATAAAAAAAAATAATACATTTTTTTCTTTTTGCCTAAAAAGTAGCAATTTTCACAATTTCTACCTAAAATATGGCTCTGGCCTCTAGTGGTAAAAGAAAAAAATAGGAATGAAATACATACAATTAAATCTAAATATCCCCCCCCCCCCCGATACTTTGGTAGTTACAATTGAGTTTCAACAAAGCACATCCACTTTTTGGAGAATGATGGACATTAAAGTAATCATACGAAGTGGATTTTGTAGGATGAATTATGTGTTAAGTAGGATAATTGCCAAAATATTGCCCCGGATTAATCTTCTATTCTTTTTGTTGCCTAGCAAATTAGGGGCCTTTGATTGCAAATATGAATTAAAAATTTCAAAATTTTATCATTGGTAATAAATTTAAAAAAATTGAGTTTTCCCAAGGAGTAAATTTAGCATGTAAGACCCACTTTGTATGACCACTTTAACCGTGTAGAATATGGGACCTTGAAAAGTTGGGGGTTAACCTTTAAGTGCTCTGAAGTCCATATTCTAGATGATGACAAAGGGCTTGGAAGCGTTGTTTAGTCCAACTAACTTCTCATTCATCCAATGTTAGTAACACTTGAATGTTGAAAAAACAACCTTCCTTAATGACCATGAAATTGTGATAAAATGATATTTGTTTAGAAAGATATAAGCAAAAATGTGCCAAATTTTGAAAAAGGATTGAAGTGTTAAGGGGTGGATTGAAGACCTGACTCATGCCCATGAATCTGTCTGTCCTTGCTTGGGCTCACTAGCAATTCATTGACTTCCCACTCCAAGCTGAACTAAAGTGTTCACAATTGCTGAACCTGGGTATGTTACAACGACCTTCGTGAGATCCATGGTCTTGTCAATTTAGGCGGGCCACCATGCAAATAGTTCATACTAGGACAATTAAATGCCGAAGGTTTCACTTTTAGCTTCTTGGAATTTGCCTCGAAATTTGCTGTAAATTGAACAAAAATTCAACATTTTGATAGGTTGTATCAATTTTCTTTTTTAATTGTAATTGTACAAACTCAAACTAGACATGTTAGAGATCAAGTAGGAAAAGAAAAGACAACAATATCACTTATGAATTGAAAGATCATAGTGTTTTATCACAAGGGTGTTAAAATTGTGAAAGTGATTTGAAGTCTTTCAATCCTCTTTTCACATGTCAAATCTAAAAATTTGGTCATCAAAAACATAATGAGGTAAAAAGATGTAAACATGCATACCCATGCAATTTATGGCTTCTCAAAATCTACTGTTCAATTTTTTCAAATGAACTTCAAATGTGATTTTTTCTCCAAGGTTTACTGTATTTGAGGCTCATTTCCAAGAGCCTTCAACACTAAAAAATCAAAATTTGCAATGGACAACCTTGCACAAAATCTTTAATAGAAAAAAAATAATCATTCATTTTCAAAATTAGATTTTGATGCTAAAGCTAGACTTCAAAAAGGAAAATTGAAAATATAAACTATTAAAAGTATTGTCAACACCAAAATCTAGTGCCTCAAGCATTTAGGAGTTCATCCCTAAGTGCCTAAGCCTTTCCAAATGTGCTTATCCTATGAAAAAAGAGATTGGGCTTATAATTATCCCCAATGAAGCAAATTTTTTTTTTTCAAAATCTAACCATATGGATGTTTCTCGGGATGTTTCAAGAGCTTACTTATTAGTGTACATATCAATTTTGAGTGTAAAATTGCATAGGAGTTTTGAAGTTATAACAAGAAAAATGTATGTATCTTATTTTTATTGGCCCTCCCCATAATATTTGAGAAATTTGCATATAAGAGTTTTTGGGATTGGAAGTGACATGACCAACTAGAAAATTTACTTTCAAAAACTTTAAATTCAAATGAAGAGCTATCAAACTCATTACACAATCCACCTTGCAATTGTTGAAATGCAATTTCTTTTACAAGTAGAAATCACAAATAATTCCAAATCAACAATTGCATGTTTAAATTTTCAATGGTGAAAATCATGAAAACACTTTACTCTTTCCATTGGAACCATTTTCTAAACAAATGGATAAGTATAATTTTTTAGATCTCAAATCAAGTGAAATTGCTAAGTTTTGCTTTTGAAAGCCGGGAAATCAAGTAAAATTTACAAACTTTATTCTTTCACTGATGATACATATATGCCTTTGACACTAGAAGAAAAACACGTCCGGCACAACCAACTACTATGCAACTAGTGCCTATGCAACTTTCATGCAACTAGTTTCCTCTCTATTTGCACCAATTCTAATGTAGTTGTTTTGTGTCATTGTTTTACAACATTCATTCATTGTTTTAGTTGCAAAGTAGTCATTCTATAGTTGCAAAAAAAGACTAGGAAACAACTAGTGTCCTATGCAACTATTATGCAACTGTAAAATGACCATAGTTGTTTCCTAGTTGTACGCTAGTTGTACGCTAGTTGTTTCTTAGTTGCACTCTAGTTGTTTCCTAGTTGCTTTCAAAGTTCATTCCCATTCGTGTTATATCAATTGACGCATATCAATTGTCAAGAGTACCATTAGATTGAACATATAAGACTTGTAAGTTGTTATAGTCTTATGTAATGAATTCTTTTGATAGAATTCTAAGATTTCTATAATTTGTGGGTTTCTACAATTTGTAGATTTTGTATATAAGAATTTAAAAAATAATTAAAATTCAAGAAATTTTATAATCTAGGAAATTGAATTTTGAAATCTAGGAAGAAGGTAGATCTGAAATTTTGAAATCTAGGAAGAGGGTAGATTTGAAATTTTGAAATCTAGAAAAAGGTAGATTTGAAATTCAAAAATCTAAGAAAAAGGTAGTTCTAAAATTCTAAAGTCTAGAAAGGAGGTAGATCTGAAAATTTGAAATCTACAAATCATTGAGATTTATATTTTAAAATTTACAAATCTACAAGTTGCAAGCAAGTTGCAAACAAGTTGCACACAAGGATGAAGTTCTTTGTATGGTGTCGGATGACAAAAAACCTTGCAACTAGACTGCAACTAATGCGACTTGTCCATTGCAACTACGGACTCTACATTGTCACCTAGTTGCAAACGTCCTATGCAACTACAAAATGAGTTGCATACTGTAGTTGCAAAACCCCTCATTTTCTTCTAGTGTGAGAACCTCTCAAAAATCAAATATCTACCTTTTTTTAATGAAAAATAAAAGTTTTCAATAGTTAACCTTCAATATTATCCGTAAATTTTTTTTAAATGGTAAAAGGAAATTAATTGCCCACACAGAAATGAAGCTGAAATTTTGGAGTAACCATAGGGGTTAATTCAATTTTATACAAGTTATTGCCCACATTAATCTCATGTGAAAACATGTGATGTCTATCCTTGATTGAAGGTGAAAATACTGTACTAGAGTAGCAACTTTACCACGTCGGTGCTAAATATTTAATAAAAGTGTAAAGACAAACTTTGGTACTTTAGAATATAATTTGAAAAAATTTGACTTTAAGTTCAATGTAATCAAAAAATTCAACAATATCTCACATAGATTCAAAAGCTACTTGTTTTGTATTCAATGAGATGAGAAGACAAGCTCTTTATACAAGTGGGGGTAGTAGGAGTTAAAACAATCCATATGGGGTATGTCAATTAGGATTAGTAGGAGCTCAATTATTCATAGTTAAGTCCAAAGTAGAAATTGTGTTCAAAGTAGAATTTGAGACCTCATTTAGGCATAATAAAATAACTTCTATCAAAAAAACTTTAAAACACAGTTCAAAGAGAGTTTGAAACAGACATTTTTGAACCTCCAATCAAAAGTTATGGACAAAATTAAGAGATCGAGGGTTTAATGTTGGAAGGGACATTTTCTTTGACATTTTCAAACATCCTCTCTAAATTTTGTCTATAACTTTTTTTTTGAGTCTAAGAATCACAAACAGATTTATATAAAATAAAATTGAGCTTGAATTTCTAACTTTTCTTAGTTCAAAGTTTTTTGGAAAAAGTTACTCTACTACGGCAAAATGAAGTTTGAAATTCTACTTTGAACAGAAGTCCTACGTTTTGACAATGAGAGATCAAACTTTCATCTTTAAATTATCCCATGTTCGTTGAGGACTCATGATGGACAATGGATTTCATTATAAAAATGACCTCTCTAGCCTTCATCCTTACAAATGTCAATGAAGTAATTTGTTCATTTTGCCATCAAATTTTTTCTTGATGGTAGATGCTTAATCCTATAAGTTCCTTGACTATGTTTTCATCAAAAATGCTCCATTGAAACTGCCATTTCTAGTACAAGTACCAAGTTTTAGGAAAAAAAACATTTTTGAACACAAGCAATCGTAGGATCTTGTAGAATGCTGGTTTCAAAAGACGTGGAAAAAATGTCAGAAATTTCCACCACGTGGATTACAAGATGTAAGCATTCAAATTCACTGAAATCATTTTTTTGTCCTTGCAAAATTCAAGGCAGCTGTGCTTCACAAGCTCGCTTTTCTACAAAAAAATGTCCAAAATGGTGTGTTTCTTTGAACACTTTTTTTTAGACAAGTTGTCTATATGCTTAAAAATTTCACATCATTTGGAGTTGTACAACATATAGGAAAAAAAATAGTAAGTAGAAAGAAGTAGAGTGATTCAAAATACAAAATTGTTGAGAATTTAGTTATGGAATTGAAAAATGCCAATTCCAATGGTTGCAATGCTGTAATAAAAATCTACATCCTGTGATTTTTATTTTCTTAAAAAATATTGAAAATTAAGTAAGATAAAAGACTTCAAAGTTTATTTTAGAATAGAGATTCCATACCTACCCACAAACTAAAATTCCTCATAACTTTTGACTCAATGATAAAAATGGAATGATTCTAAGCATTTTGCGTTGGATTCCATACTTGACTTCTAGAGTTGAAATCTCAATAGAGAGAACTCTAAAACTTTTTTGGAGATCCTTGTTGAAAGAAAGATGTGCATATGGATGTTTTCTCACATATCTTTGCAATTGAATTATAAAATGTATCACCAATGTTTTTTAGTGAACTATCATATAAAACCATGAATATTAAATGAAACAATTAGCCAAAACATACTCTTGCTTTTTTTTTTTAAGCTAATTGTTGGCATGCTTCACTGGAATTGCGTAAGAATTGAATGTTGATCATGCATGCAAGACAAAATTGCTAGTTGTATTCAAGGGAGTGGTAGCATGTGAGCATAAAATCTATGAGCCCATGAACCTAAGGATCTATATATAGACACCTTCTACGGTAATAGTTGTTTATGTTATATATATATATATATGTTGTAGATCCTTTTGATGTTATAGTATACATGTGTTACAAAGACCTTCAAATGGTTGTAGGTACATACCTACAACTAGGTTTGAGGCTCGTAGGCTCACACACTGGCATACTTGGTTGTATTTAATATAATGATATTCTTTGAATGGCTCAATAGGAGGTTTGTAAGATTATTGAACCCAACTATGTTAACCATTACATTAGATGTTTTGGGGGGCCTTTAGAACATTGTGAGTTCCTTGCAATTCCTAGACTAGAAGAACTTGTCTACAATTGTAGTCTGGCGTGCCTGAGAGATTGCCACGTCAAATAATTTTAATCTTTTTAAATTTATTAATTTTAAATAATAATAAAAAATTTAGATATTTTTTAATTTGTTTAGTCTAATATTATTTTATTTTATTTAATAATGTGATTGCCCTACACTAGTTCACAACATGGGGAACTAGCCCGAAAGAGTGTCTTAGAGGCTTGAAAAAACATGTAATGAATCAGTGAACATGATAGTAGGTGGATACTTTTGGTGTCCTATGTGATTCTAAATTTTTAGTCCAAAGATTTTTATTTCAAGGTCTAAGACCAATTTATGTATTTTTATTTTATTATCCAGTTAGGGAGTTAAAGTTGAAGTTTGAGTAAAACTTGCATCAATTAAGGCCTCAAACTAAAGAATATGCCATTCTTAGAAAAAATTCCTTTCTATATGACCATCAAGATTGCATGGAAAATAAAAAAATTGACAAATCATCATATTTCTTTGTCTCAATGATTTAAATGGTCACTAAGAGTCTTGTAATACGAAATAAACAATCTAATTAAACACAAGAAGTAAGAAGTTATGCCAAAATTAATATATATTAAAATTTTCCAAAGCTTGTTCTTGTATAGAATTATCTACCTGCAACTTGATATGAGCTTTTGAAATAGGAGGACTACTCGAGCTCAAATTTAAACAGGTTTGTGAGAATTCTAATGAATGGTAGAGTCCCAAAGGCTTGGTGGCTGGTAGGAAAGGCATTGGAATGTTAGAGATGGAAGATAGATTCTCCATGTCTCTTATTCGTTGTAATATTCCATTTACTTCTCCCATGGATGGTCGGGCTTTCGGACTCGGAAGGCAACACAAGAGCCCCAAACGAAGGAGATCTACAATCATAGTTGTACAAACTTCAACATCTATATCCACAAACATTGAGGTCCCTAGCACATTGTTGTCACTACCCATATTAGAGTCAAAATGGTGAGGTGTGCACCTTAAAGGTTGAAGAGTTTGAAGTAGCCTTGGATCTACCACATTGAGAAGTGACCCACCTTCATGAGCTCGCCAAACAGTGTGCAACAACACAAGATCCTCCGGTTCTGTTGCTTGCATATCCAAGGGGTGTCTTCCACACACAACTTCAAGCACCAAAATGCCAAAACTATAAACATCCGATTCCTTGGTTGCTTTGCCCGTGTAAGGCAACTCAGGAGCCATGTAGCCAAGAGTCCCCGCCGCCAAAGTGGATTTGCTCAACTTGTGGTGATCCATCAAGCGAGCAAGGCCAAAGTCTCCCAAATGCGCTTTGAAATCCGCATCCAACAACACATTGCTAGACTTGATGTCTCGATGCAAAACACAACTTGAACAATCCTCATGCAAGTATTCCAAAGCTGAACCCACACCCTCAAGAATGGAATGCCGCATTTTCAGAGAGAGACCCAATTTTTGGCTGCTGCCTGTGTGAAGCCATTCGTCCAGCCCGCCATTGGGCATGAAGTCGTAAACCAACAGCAGGCGCCCTTTCTCTTGGCACCAGCCCTGCAACTGCAACACATTCCGGTGCCGAATTTGGCCGAGGCTGGCCACTTCCGCATGAAAGAGAGACTCCGCCTGTTTGGACTTCGAGAAATTGATCTGTTTCACGGCAACAAACTGGACACCACCCGGAGCTTCGAAGGACCCTTTGTAGACAGATCCCGATCCACCGATGCCGAGCAAATTTCTTTCGTCAAAGTTGTGGGTGGCTTTCCGGAGCTCTGCGTACGAGAACACATGTGGACGAGTGCTATGGCCCAGTGGTGTATAGCGGTAACTTCTGGATGGGCTCGCAAGTCGAGAGATGGACCCCAGAATCACGACGGCGGCTGCCACAACCATTGCCAGAACTCCTGTGCTGATGCCAGCCCACGGTCTGGTTTTCCAAACACGAATTAGGAAGTGGGAGTGAGGGACACTGGACTCTGAAACCTCAGTACTGAAGAAGCTCCAGGACAAGAGCTCATGCGCTTCGACGCGATGGACGTCGGAGCCTCCCGCAAACGTGACGTACCCATAATCTCCAAGCAGCTGGGCTAATGTGTAGTTGGAAATGCGCAGCGTAGGTTCCAGGGGCTTCTTCACGCTGGGGTTGGACCCATTTGCAAGCCGCACTTCGAGTGTCCGGGCTGAGCTATTGAAATCAATCCAAGCAGTGAAGATTTTCCCGTCAGAATAATATGAGCAGTTGGTGTCGTTGTCACAGAGGTTGCGAGTATATGCTTCCATGTCATACTCGTAGTCAATTTGTTTTCCCACCCTTATGTAACTGATGCTGGCGTTTTCGAAATCAGGGTCGTACCTCCCCATGCCGAAATTGATTATGAAGCTTGAAGGAGAGTATTTATGGTTTGGATCACCTGGATGCAGAGGACTCCGGCATGCACCAGAGCTTTTTCGTCTGGACGCGAGCTCTTTCACATTTGCAAACATCTTGTCCCTGATGATAATGAAGGACATTCCGTTGTAGTCCTTGTCCTTGGGAGAACTGCTGTTTTCCCGAGGGAAGCCGAATGTCGTGAAGGTGAATGAGAAAGAGGTGCTGAACGAAGCAACTCTCCCAGTTGCGACATCCTGAATGCGCACCTTCTTCCCATACAACAGCACTCCACAAGTCCCTCGCGACTGCGTGGCGCGCCCGTTGACGATGTAAGTACTGTTGGCGCCATTGTGTGCAGCATCTCCGAAAGTTATGAAGTTATCATCTTCAGCTGAGAAAGAATGGAAGTCGAGTCGCGTGTCTTCGCTGGCAACTGAGCTAAGAAACACAAACAGGAGAAAGCAGATGAGGTTCATTTTGTACTATCGTGCTCGGCAACCCCAATGCACAACACATGCACACAAATTAAGTAGAAAACCGATTCTCTAGTGCAAGTACGTGTATGGACTGCTAATTTCAATTCTGGATGCCTTCAATGTCAAAGAGTATCTTCTCTATCTGGGGTTTGGTCTAGAGTTTGAAATTGAAATTTTGCAAACAAGCTCCCCGGTTGATACATGAATGAAGAGCAAAGCTTTCAGAGGTTTCATGGCGTCCTGATATATACAAGCCTCACACAATTCACGGTGAACAAGCACTGCTAGCTAGGTTGTGAGAGTCTCAGTCCCTGCAGCATTGGCTTGTGTTTCGAGTACGGGCTTAAGGTTATATATAACCTTCCTCACATTTTGCTTTTGTGCATGCAAGGTCAAGTTTAGTGTGCCAAACTTAGCAGGAACCGTGGACGTCATGTGATTTGCAACATTTCCTTGACCCTGTCGGGAAAGGAAGAGACGAATGGGGTTGGTCATGTGTTCCCAAGTGAAATTTTTCTTGGCAACATGTTGCCAAAAATTTTACTTGATTTTGGAGCTCACTCCATTTACACCAACAAGGAAGTGAAAAAAGAAGAAGATGAAAGCATCATTCTTTAATAAATATGAGATTTGTCAATATTTGGATGAAGTTTACTGTTTTTAGATGGTATTGTGCATGAGTAAGTGATGGATGATTAAAATGGGACTAAATTGGATGTGTGCTCTTTCCAGTGATGAACATTAAATCCAAAATTGTAACAAATGGCATGTGAATACAATGAAACATGTGGTAAATGACATTAGCCAAAAGTCAATTTAGGTATAATAATACACTTAAAATTGGCAATGACCCCAAATCATTGTGGGATAAGTTTCTAGTATGGGTACCCAAAAGGATTGTCCTACTAAAACACTATCATTTTTAAACTCATTCAATGTGTCTTAGAAATTACAATTTTTCGCTTTACATGAATTTAATGACAAATTCATGAGAAAGTTATAATACTCCATCCAAAATACTATTGAGTAGGAAAATTTGAACAATTTTGGTATTCCATTTTGTTCTTTTGTTCCTCAAAAGGAATATTGTCCAAGGTCCACATTTGAGACAAAAAGAACAATCCAGAATATCAATTTATAGCAAAGTAGTTCATAAATATGAAATCTAGCTAAAACAATGTTTGAGTCATATCTATATTTAATTTGAAGTCATAATTTGATGAATTGATATATTTACTTATTTACAAGAACCTTCAAAAATCACATATTTTTACACAATTTAACCCTCAAAGTCCCAAGGCCATTTTTTTGTTCAAACCACTCAAAACTACCACTTTTGCTACATTCACCTATGAAATTTAAATTAAATTTTTTTTAGAATATAATCCATAGGATCTTGCTCTACGCTTGTTTTAGATCATGTGATAAAAATTTTGTTATGTTTGACTGTATAGATTGAAAGATATTAGCATTCAAAGTAAAGAAAAACAAATTCTTTTACAAAGTTGCTATGATTGCCTGCAAAACAAGAATCTCCATAACTTTCACATCACTAATCCAAATGGAATGAATCAAAGCTTACCATTTAGAAGAAAATATAATCTATGAGGAAAAAAATATTAAAAATATTATTTCAATTTTTTGTGAATTTTTTTGCTGCCCAGTCTCCCCCATTCGAGCCCCCATTTTGAGGTTATTGTGGCATAATTTTTGCTCCCAGGCACCAATTCAAATAAAAATTATATTCCCCGAAAGCTCATAAGTTTATCTATCTTACACTAGAAGAGATTTCTGCATTTTAAGAGACTATGAGTTCTTATATTGTGGGAACTCTGGAACGTTGTGGGAACACTGATCTGACATGGCCAGGCAATTGCCATGTGAGATATATTTAATTAATATATTTTTTAATATATTTAATATTCTTATTCTTTTTTTTAATTTTATAATTAATTTTTTATAATTCATTAATTAATTTTTTATAATTCATTAATTAATTTTTTATAATTCATTAATTAATTTTTTATAATTCATTAATTAATTTTTTATAATTCATTAATTAATTTTTTATAATTCATTAATTAATTTTTTATAATTCATTAATTAATTTTTTATAATTCATTAATTAATTTTTTATAATTCATTAATTAATTTTTTATAATTCATTAATTAATTTTTTATAATTCATTAATTAATTTTTTATAATTCATTAATTAATTTTTTATAATTCATTAATTAATTTTTTATAATTCATTAATTAATTTTTTATAATTCATTAATTAATTTTTTAATAATATTATATTTTGATTGGACAAGGCAAGTTTGCAGCAATGGGAACAACCCTAAAATAGTCTCCTAAGTACTTGAAATCTCCACTAATGTGAGATAGTTTCAAAAGTTTCAGAAAAAATTGAGATCATTGGAGCGTGTCCGAAATCCATTTTGTCCCCCATAGGGACAATGGGACTTTAAAGGTTAAACTAACTATGATTTCACAACATCTTCATCCTAAAAACAAATGATATACATAAATACAAAGTGAATAAGGTACACAACTATTAAATCAAAAATCAAAAACCTTAAATACATAGTAATTTCATCACTTTAATGTGACCAAGTGCTAAATATGCTAAATATGAAAATAATTCAATTTTCGAATTTGACCAATATATCACATAATTGTTGTATACCAACATAATGTTTATAAAACTATGTAATTTTTATAATTTTCCAATATTTTTTTCATTTCCAAAAGGACATTTTTCTAAAGTCTGGAGAGTTTGGAATGGGATATGTATATCAAATTGAGACCATGTGTTGTTGTCTATAATGAAGATGTTAGTTTTAGGGATGCACAATAATATAACCCTAGACTTTGGTGTTGACTTATGGTATACATATGTTCAATACTGTGAAAAAACATAAGTTATTTGTATGGCGTCCAAATGATGCATACTAATGTGTATTGCAATAACTTATTGAAGTTTTGAAGTTTTTTGAAGTCTTAAAATATAGTTGAAATATAATTATGAAGTTTCATTTTCTAAGTTTAAATCTAAATAAAAAACCCGGATACTTTGAAAGTTACAATCAAGTTTGAACAAATCACATTCACTTTTGGGATGTGAAAACCTTCAAAATTGGGGGTTAAGGTATACAACTTGTTTCCGACTAGGGCCCCATTTGCACAAGATAGGGTGACCTATTTTTATGAATGAGGGCAACATAATATGGTCTTAGCAGCTTCATTATTGTGTGACAAATAACGCCTTACATCGAATGAAGTTGCTAAGACTAGTTTTTAGTTTTGCAACTTCTTGGATATAGGTTCACCTATACATCAAGAACAAGTTGGATTGTAATCTACACTTCCTTAATTTCTACTCATTCCAAACTATATGAAATATTAGAAGAAGAAAAAAAAGAGTAGTTCAATCTTCATTATTTCTAAGCCCTGACATGAGAAATTATCCCTCCATCATCGCTCAATTAGACATATGCCAAAGGTAGTTTCGCACTTGCTGTTAAATAAAGTTTTGGTGTCATTACAGGGGGCAGATCAAGGGCTGATCCTTAGCCCTCTGAGGACCCTACAATCTGCTTTTAATTTGGGTTCAAAATTGATTTTTCCAACAAAGTAGAATAGAATGAAATAGTACACAAAATTTTCAATATGAAAATTAAATTAATGATGTGGATCTTGTGCCACATATTTCATTTCTTGTATGACTTATGCATTTAAGCCTTGTAGACAATCTTGTATTAAAATTGGAGTAGAAAAAAATTCTTTACACTGGTGGAGTGGTAGTAGGTAAAACAAACCATGTGGAATATGTGAATTAGGACAAAAAAGAACTCCACTCATGGTTAAGTGGAAACGCAGGAATTATGATAAAAGTCAAGTTCCAAACCTCATTTAAATATAGTAGACTATATTTTTTCAAAAAACTTCAAACCCAAAAAAGTTGAGAAATCAAGTACACTTTTATCTCCAAAAATCCATTCAAGATTTCAATACTCTACCTAAAAGTTATAAGCAAAATTTAGAGGAGGTGTTTGAAAATGTCTAAAAAAATATTCCTTCCACCCAACCCCAACTCCTCTAGAATTTGTTTAGAACTCTTATATGAGGCTTTAAAATCTCAAGCGGATTTTTAGAGATAAATGTTAGCTTGTTTTTTCCATTTTTTCTAATTTAATTTTTTTAAGGCAAATTTTAGAATACTCTACTAACTTCTACTAAAATTCTATAAGAACTTGATAGTTTCTTTATACAAACAATGTGCAATTGCATATTCAATTACATGTACAAATAATTACTTTATAAGAATCTAAGTAGTAATGTTTTTATTGTCAACCCTCCATTGTAAATATTTGTTTCATATATATGTGTAATGCATAAGTTTTGTCAATTACAACAAAATTTTATTCTAGCAATGAAAAAAAATAGTACTTTTCAAGTACTTCAAAGTTATATGTTTTTAAATTGATTTGAAAAATACTAATCATTAAAGATATTAGAAGCTTGATATGAATATTTTCTAATCATAAATTTGAACATCAAACAAAGTAAGAATATCAAAAAGGTTGTAGAATGTTGCATACTATTAATAATACATGCAAGTTTGGTTTAAATTAACTTTTGGAATTTAGGGAATAAATTCTAAAATTACATAGGCTTGAGTACTTTGGAAGAAAATAACTGAGGACAATGGTGTTAAGTTCTATAAACATATCCCTTCCATGAAAATTCTCCACTACTAACATTGTACTATATTCAACACTTTTCAATTTTGTTTACAAAAAATAAAGCCGTTTCATAGTTACACCTCAAATTTTCCTCCCTCCTTGTTTTATTGTTGTTTCATCATTTGGTGCATTATTGTACTTTTTCAAAGTAATTTCACAACCAAAAAATTACTCTAAAGTTATTTGAAACAATAATGGAATATTTTACCATGTTTACCTAATGGTTAAATGTATACAAAAAGTTAAATTGTTTTAATATGTCATCAATAGATAATTAAATTTGAAATTAATACATATTTCATATCTTCTCATAAGAAGTTCCATTTCTTGTAAGATATCCTTGATGTGATAAGAACTTTGACATGCTTTGACGTCGTACTAAACAGAAAGGATTATTGTATGTATAATATCATCTTTATATAAACCTAGTAAATAAATGAATAAGTATTTGCATGACATCCCAATATTCAAAACCGATATAATTAGTTTGAGAGAGGAAATAGTTTCCTTTTGCATTCTTTAATAATTGGAATTTTGGATATTGACAAGTTTTTTTTATCATTATAAAGGTATCAACAAGTGTTTGCAATACATGAAGGGTTGAACAATTGGCACAAGATATTTACCAATATTTTCAAAATCCCAATGTTGTTTTGACGTTGAATATCAATATGGATTGAAAGGTATAAATTGTAAAAGGGTGTCATTCCCCCACTAAAATCCCAAAGAGCTATTTGTTACAAAAGTTGAGAGTAATTTTACTACAAAAAAATTAAAATTTTACAATATTCTTGAATTAACATTTTAGCATTTCAACTTAAAAGCATGAATCGATTAAAATAGAACAAGCATTTATAAGCACACAATACAGTTACTATTTTTTTATTTTAAAGTCTTGAGAAAACCTTGTAGAATATGATTTCAAAGAATTCAACCATGAATAATTGTTGATTTAATATTCTACACCACCATATTGAAAATGTTGAAACAATACCTTTGAATAATTGTTGATTTAATATTCTATACCAACATATTAAAAATGTTAAAACAATACCTTCAAATAATTATTGATTCAATATTCCTACACCATCATATTCAAATTATTGAAACAATACCTTTGATTTACAACATTGATTCAATATAACTTGTGATATTGCTAAGACAACCTTAAGTGGCTACTTTGTGTTTGTCAAGTTGTTTTAATAATAATGAAATACTCCCTACTAATTTAAAGTTCTTAAGAATTTAAAATGTAACTAGAAACACAAGAATTGTGTTCAAAGTTGAATTTTAGACTTCATTTGGACATAAGTATAATAGCCTCTTTCCAAAAAGAATTGAACTAGAAAAATAGAAGAAACAAGCTAACATTTATCTCTAAAAATCCGCTTGAGATTTTAAAGCCTCTTGTAAGAATTCTAAACAAATTCTAGAGGGGGTGGAGTAGGATGGAAGGGACATTTTTTTAGACATTTTCAAACACCTCTTCTAAAATTTGTTCATAACTTTTAGGTGGAGTACTAAAATTTCAAATGAATATTTGAAAATAAAAGTGTACTTGATTCCCTAACTTTTCTTGGTTTGAAGTTTTTTGAAAAAATACAGTCTACTATGTCTAAATAAGTTTTGGAATTTGAATTATATTACAATTCCTATGTTTCCACTTAACCATGAGTAGAGTTTTTTTTTGTCCTAATTCACATATCCCATATGGTTTGTTTCACCCATCACTACTCCACTAGTATAAAGATCTTTTTTCTACTCCAACTTTAATACAAGATTGGCTACAAGAATTAAATGCATAAGTCATACAAGAAATGAAATATGTGGCACAAGATCCACATCATTAGTTTAATTTTCATATTGAAATTTTTTTGTACTATTTCATTCTATTCTACTTTGTTGGAAAAATCAATTTTGAACCAAAATTAAAAGCAGATTGTAGGGTCCTCAGAGGGCTGTGGAGCAGCCCTTGATCTGCCCGCATCCTAGTCCTGCCCCCCGAAAGAAGCTTAGTGGAACATTGTGTCTAACCAGCCCCCCTGTAACAACACCAAAACTTTATTTAACAGCAAGTGCGAAACTACAATGCAAATCACTTTCAAGACGATATTGGCATAATAAAAGAACAACTCCAACAGCCCTTCCCAATGCAATCAGTACATCTCTCTCTTTAGTCCCAGACTCATCATTATCCTTTCCAAACCTGACAAATTTGCAAAATATGAAGGACGTGTGAGTTGCCTCATTGTAGAAATAATGATTACTGTCATACCTTTTCAAGCATTGGAATGTGTGCTAATAAATTAAACCTTCCCTTGTTTGCATGAAAAGTCTTTCTTTTTTAATGTAGAATATTTTTCTCTTCTTCTTTTTGAAGTTTGGATTTTGAGTTTTGCATTGAATCAATTTGTTCTTAAAAAAAATCCCGGCACTGCGTGAGCCTCATAGACTGAATGCCCCACCATATGGATTGTTTGCTGAGAGTGCATAACAGGTGCCCACTAAAATTGCAACCTCTGTCCTTGCTTGGACTCACTGACCAGGACTCACTTGATCAATTCATTGACTTTCCACTCCAAGCAGCTTCATTTTCACCCTAATTGCCCAACCTGGGCAACCTTTTTTGAGATCCATGACTTCGGACGTGGTGACCACAAAAGTTGTCAATTGCGGTGATCATGCAAACTGAGATCATGCCCCAATAATTAATTCAGTTCTTGTACACGTTATTGCTCACGTCACTCTTACGAGGACACATATGATGTCTTTTCCTTGATTGAAGAATTGGTGAAGGTGAAAATGTTTCTTAAGAGGTGGCAAAATTTTTGTCAACAAATGAAACAAAATACTTGAGTTCATGGACTACATCACAAGGATCCTTCCATCAAATTTTCCATTTAAAATGTATTAGTATTGCTTAGTATATGCTATTTTGGGTATGTAAAATTTACATATTATACTTCAAAAAACAAAACTTTTCTATGTTGTAGATATTAAAGAGCATGTTTTTTTTTTCCTATTGTTTCCTTCAACACCAATTCATTATCCTCTAAATATGAATGGCATAGTCATCAAACCCCCTCATTGTTCTTGGAACATGTTAGAAAGGTCGGAACAAAATCCAAACAAGAAAACAACGATATTGCAAGGGAACCCCTGTTTCCATGCATTCAATCTATACAATCACTAAGGAAGAAGAAAACAAATGACCTAAAACAAAAAGAGAGGCAACCCTTGAACATTCAAAACATCAAAACGACACCACAAAACCAATGTGATGGACACTTACACTAGTATGTACACTTCTAATTGTTGCAAATTGCTTCA
This sequence comes from Rhytidiadelphus loreus, assembly GCA_947034895.1. Taxonomy (NCBI): domain Eukaryota; kingdom Viridiplantae; phylum Streptophyta; class Bryopsida; order Hypnales; family Hylocomiaceae; genus Rhytidiadelphus; species Rhytidiadelphus loreus. Next base: position 10,973,973 of record OX344763.1, on the reverse strand, counting down.
AAGCATAGTTACTATTAAAAAGCAAGATTTTTTTTCTCTTGAGTCAAATTGGTAAATGATAAGATAACCCAACACAATTTGCGATGCATTATTTCAACAATGTAAGAAGAAGTTATGAATTTTCTAAGTCTAGTTGTCTAGCTAGTGATAGGCTTGTGTACCCTAAATCAATACAAAGTTCTAATGTTTAACCCGTAAAGGACCAAACTATATTTTTTTGGCAAGCCCTTTACTAGAAGGGGAGAAAAATAACAAGTGTGTAGCCATTGGGGGTCAAACTATAAGTGTTAGAATACGAGGGTAACCTTTTTATATCCATGAGTTCAAACGTGGTGACTATAGGGTTTGTCAATTTTAGTGCTCATGTAGAAGTTCATGTGAGGTCAATCAATTCAATTCTTGTAAGGTAGTATGCTCTAAATGCGCCCATCTTCTTCAAATGGACCCTATTATTAGTTAGAAAATGGAAATGGGGTGATCCTTAACCCTTGAGTGCCTAGCATGTGTTTAGTAAAATCCAAACCCTTCTGAACTCATTCCAATCAAAATATCACAAAAAAAAAGATCCACATAAACTAATTTTATTGATTGGTAGTGGAGACAATTTCCTTACAACTTTTAGCTAATTGAAAATTAAGAAGAAATGAAGAATGTCAAAAGGCTCAACCAAATAATTCTTCAGAAAAAGTGATCCTTCTTATTCAAATGACAATGAGATTTGGACAAAATCATATTTACCTTATAATTTGAAGAATACCAATGAATTATAGAAAGTGAGGTGTCTCTAAAAAACTTTACATAAACCATATATAATATAACCATGGAAATCACATTGTACCAAAGTCAAGCTTTGAGACACATGGTCCACTTGGACAAAGTATATTTGAAAGACCAAGGTCACTCTATACAAAGATGAATTACTTCTCACATCACAAAACAAAATATAATGATTTATACAACACAAAATTGTATGTACATTGTCAAGACCTTTAGCTAGCTAGTCAAAGATGAATTCCTCTACATTTGTAACAACCAATAACATGAATTTTGACAATGTAGCTTGCTTGGATTGGTTTTGAAAAAATATATTACCAACAATAATCATTGTTCTTTGTGGGATGCATGGACATAATGGGATTGCTCATGAAGAGCATAAGGTAACTACAAATTTCATGTCCAAATTGCCATGATTAATTGCCACATGTCTCAATTCCTCTTGTTGGCCAGTTATAAATGATAATGGTCATGTTGTCAGCCAATCCAATTTGTAATTGAGCTACTACATCTTTTGTTGCTTTGTAGCTCAATTTTAGACCATATTGTCTTACTACCATCACCTTGGCCATTACCTAGTTCATATGCAGAAAGTTACAATGGTCATTCAAAGTTTGTTTCCTACATTTGTCTTCCCCTAGCCAAGGGTAAATGTAAAAGATTACCTCTATCTTGTGTTTGGTTAGTATCCTGCATTCAGATTCACCTCTCATAGTAAACATGTAACTTAGTGAAAACTTTGAAATCATGCAGAGTCGCCCACAAGCTTAAACAGCATTACCATGCAGAAGAGAACTGCTGCGCTATTGGGGTGACATGTATACAAGTAATCAATTTGCTACATGAGAATCAGTTTGCTAAAATGCCGCTCAATTCTTTGACTTCTTCAGTAGCCAACTTGTTAAAAACAGCAAACATCAATTTCATTAAAATGGCTGCATGTTGAGCGCCATTTCCTTCCTTTCTTGAGCATCTACATACGGTGCCATTTTGTACCATTCTAATGGAATTGTGTCATTTTTAACAAAATTGTCGGTAGCACCTGACTGTCAATTTAAAAACATATCTCAGCATAGACAAATAGAAGCCAAGACTTGCAACTTCTACCAATTCATTACACTGATGTGCATCAGAAGTAACTGTGAAGGAGAATCCATAGAACAAATAGAAACCACTGAGCAAATCATCCTCTCGACCAGACATCCTGTGTACCCATGCTCAGAATATCCTGAAGCAGGGAAGGAAGAACATGTCCACAACAATGTGGACTTCAAGGCAGGTGTGCAAAACCCTAATTATCATTGTGGCCAAATCGTCCACTTCGACTTAAGTTATCCGACGTAAGTTAAGATGGGTACACCCAAAACCGTCACTTTTTACTACTGAGCCTAGTTGCTATTATGAAACTGGTCAAATTTTCACATATTCATGTTGGCAAGTGAAAGGAGGTTCTTATGCACCAAAGAACGTCACATTTGGATATTGTATGCAAAAGTCATTAAAGGTCAAAGTTCGTTTCTGAAAGCGCTCCATCCAAATAGGTACATAATTGAAATTCGAAATGTACAAACATTCTAGATGGCGCTTTAAGGTCAGGTGCCATTTAACAGCATACTACCTTATATATCTCTCAAAAGTCAGGTTCAGCAGACGCATTCTGGTGTCGGTGGTGTGTAGGTGTGTAGTATTCTATACAGGAAGGTCATCATCGTTGACAACCAGAGAGGCTTGGAAAAACGGAAACTGTAGCTGTGTTGTTATTTCCACAATACATCACCAATTGCAGCACGTACGAACAGTAATGGAAGATTTGTGAATTGAACTGAGTCAATAGAACTGACTGGTAAATTCAAAATTGAATGAGGAGCAAGAAGACTGCTACTTTGTAATAAGAGAAAATTAGCTGAAGATCAAATTTGGCCAAGAGAAAGATGTATGAGGTAATTGCACCTAATTGTGAGCTGTTTCAAAAAACATTCCATTTAAAATCTTGTCTAAAATGTAAGCCCAAAGAACACATGAATCTAGGTGTGTACATTAGGTACACCTATTTTTGGCACTTTGAAAATTCATAGTTGATTGATAGTTTGTTCAAAATTTACATACAGACAAAATATTGAATATCCCATTGACTCTCAACAAGATCCAACAAAAACTTAAAACAATTTAATATTGGGACCATGCTCAAATATTTGGACAATTTTAGATGTGCTTTACATCAACGGCAAAAAACAAGAAGAACCAATACCACCATGACTAACTTGGGATAACTTGACAACAAACCAACACTAAAGCATAGTAGGATAGGAGCAAATCTAAAACACTCTAAGCTCACCTTTAAGTCTTGAATTGGCCCCACTACTTGTTGAAACTAGCTAAAATAGATCTTTGATTCTACAAGTACAATCCTTCCTAACTTGGTTGAGAGCCTTTTTCCAAGTTATTCGTAGTTACTTACTTTCTTGAAGATTGATCAAAGCCTTCTCCAAACTGTCAAAACCATTGCCATTACAAGTTGCAACTCATAACTTTCTTTCCTTTTAACTTGCTTCCTACCCCCTTGAATCATGAAGATCAAAGGTTGTGATTGAAAAATGTACAACCTGTCATGTTATGATAACCTATTTATGACTAGTGTGGCTCATCGGTTATCTAATACAAAAATTCCTTGGTCATATAGTCACGCTCTTCATACATAACACTATCTTTTTATTCTTGTGCACTTGAGATTGTCACTGGGCTCTTGTCTAGCTCGATCACTGGCACTCCCATGGGTACAAGCAAAAATGACTAATTGACGTAGATTCTATGCAATTGAATTGGGAAGATGCGGTCCTTCAGCTCATTGATCTTGGATGGTGCATCTGAACTTGCACAAAGCAAGCGAAAGCATCCAAGTTTACTTAAATCAAGTGTGAGCTGCATCTCTCCACAGAAATCTAATTGGCTTTGAGAATCGTCTTCATTGCAAAGAATCATGTAACTTTTTCATTGAAAGCTCCAAAGAATCGATGAAGAGTATCTGCAAAAATCGATCACAATCAATGTCACTTGCATACAAAGAAACATGCAAAATATTCTTTCATGCAATGGTTGAATTACATCTATAGTAGAATAATGGGACATACGCACGAAGTCTTTTGAAACTTAAGATGTATACTTTGACATATTAAGACTATGAAAAGTTTTACATAACTTGATTTTCCATGTTAGTGGTTGAGATTGGTAAATATAGATGGGTGAGATATTGAATTGGTCTAAATCCATGCATATATTTTGAGGTCCTAAATTCATTTACACATTGACCTAACAATTTTATGTGAACATTCCATAAGTTGTTAAAAAATAATTAATAAGTGTCCTCTCACAACCAAGGGTATTTAGCCACTAGTGCACATAAATCTAGTTTTCATAGATTCAAAACTCAATTCATAGCTAGGTCAGGTTAGATCACTCTTGCATTTTGGCAACGTGGCATCTCATGATAATTTTTGGGACAATTTGAAGATAGCATCTTGAAAGCTCAAAATACACCACTTTTGAACCTTTTCTATCCAATTTCTCTTGGTGTGAGCTCAAAGAGTACATCAATTACACCATAATGTTTGTCACTATCATTTCTATTTTTTTAAATTTCATACTATTTCAATCATTTTTGTAATTGCTTTGATTTTTACCTAAAAATTTCTTTAAAAAAAATCATAAAAAATTCAATTTGATGTTTTCTAATTATAAAAAAATGAGATTAAATTTTAGACATATATTAATACATGAAAAAATTATCAAAATTTTAAAACATGTGTTTTAATGTAGAAATCTAATGAAGTTTGACCATGTGTGGACATAAAATGTCCTTTAAGGGTTATGGTAGAACCACCCACATTCGATCACTTAAGTGATTCTTTGCATGATTTGGAACAATAGAAAGCAATGTAAATTTTTCACCTTGTAGAAAGATAGAAATGATGGGCATTGTAAATTTTTCATTATTTTTTTTCCTTGAATTCGAATCATTACAAGTTTGGGAAGCCCAAAGTTGGTCTGAACCCATACCCAATGTACAGAGTCATCTACAACTACTCATTGTGAGAGTACTTGTTGTTGACTTCCAAAATCAGGGACATGCCACCATTTCCAGCATCTCATGCTCTAATTTTTGTAATGCCTAGAAATCATGTCTTGTCCTGCTTCTGACATTACTCCAAGCTGTCAAACTTTGAACCTTAGTATAACCATCTATATTCACATACCATATTGGTTGCCAATGGATGGAGTCTTGCGGTGGTAATGGGTAGTTGTACTAGTAATTGAAGACATGCCATGACACACCAACCCAACTCCTGCACATGAATTTGCAGTGTCTGTCTGCCTGTCCTTGCTTGGGCTCACTAGCAATTCATTGACTTCCCACTCCAAGCTGAACTATAGGAGAGGGCTCTAAAACAGTGCAGGCATTTTTAACTGTACAGTAGGAGGTGTTATAAAATGGATACCTGATTGTGGAAAAATGGCCTCTTGATTACATCAGAGCATGATAAGATTTGGTTTATACTTCTTCAGTGGATGATTTAAGAGCCACAGTGGGTTCTTTCCTAACTAAGGTAAAACAGCCCATTGTGGTCATTTCTCCTATTCCGGTCACCTACGGAAGGACCCCATAATGGTTATTTTCAGTTTATGAGATTTTGCACCACAATCAATGTCTTACCTAACTCTAATGGAATACTTAGTAACCACATTAGAACATGCCAACGACAATACTGTAAGTAGCATAAACCCGGTAAAGTGACTGGACCCGGTCACTTTACTGCCCCACGGCAGGCACGGCCAAGGCCTAACAATGGCCGGCCACGGCCAAATCTACTGAGGTACCGGCCCCTAACTAGCACTCAAAAGAATTCAATCACATTTAGCAATTAATAATTTCAGAATAAATGAAATGCGCAAAGGCATTTTCACATACAGTAAAGTTACTTTTACATAAGTCCAAAATAATTTGACAAATGGAATATGAACGTGTTTTGAATTTGGAGGGTGAGTGAGAAGCTCAATATATACACATACGGTGGTAGGAGGTAGAACAATCCATGTGGGATAATTATAATTAGTAGGAGCTTCATCACTTAAAGTTAAGTTAAATTAACATAACCCACATGGGTTGCTCTAGCTCCTACTACCCCATGTGTATAAAGAGCTTCACTTCTCTTTTGGGATTTCAAAGAACTACTTCGAAATGCATTTGAATTCATTTTCAAAGATACAATTTTTATTTTTTTTAAATTCAAAGCAAGGAAACTCCTTTGGATTGCATAATTCATTTGAAGCCTGCTCTTAGCATGTTGGCCGTTGGGCATATGAGGAGCTTTCCGGCTGTGGGCTTTGAAACCGCACTGCAAGACTCCACTGGCCAGCTGTATTTGCTGCGTCTTCCGTGGAGATGCTCTTAGGAACACCCAACTAATTGAGCGTGCCTCACGGAAATATTGTGACTGCTTTAGAAGAGTAAGGTGACCATTATGGGTATCGTTGCACGCTGGTTTGGGGTAGTCTATTGACTCTTTTGGCCAGAACACTTTAAAAAATCCTAGTGAATTCATACTTTGTTGAAAAAATATAATTTTAATTGCTCTTGCTCTTTCTCACACTTGTCTACATGTGGAAAAAAAATTGAAAAATTCCAGCAACCATGTAAGGTCAAACTCCTAATTCTCACCACAATAGGCTATTTTACCTTATAGGAGAGGGCTCTAAAACCAACCTAGTATTTTCAACCATCCAGTAGGGGCTCTGAAATGGACATGTGAATTGTGGAAAATGGAAATGTGAATTACACTGGAGCTTGATGAGATTTGTTTTAACTTCTTCAATGGATGGTTTAAGAGCCACATAGGGTTCATTTCTAACTAAGTGGTTAGGTGTCTACTAATTTAATTAGAAATTAGAAATTTTTGTTCAAGTACCTTCTTACAAGCATTGAAAAATCTGAAATAATGATTAAATCAAGCATTCATTTCAGATTTAGAAAGGGATGCTTTTAGAAACCATTTCAAATTGCTTTATACATGTTGCAATGCTAGTTTTCAAACAAGGCCTGATTTTTTTTTCAAACTATGCATGGATGGGTTTCTAAGGGCCTATGATCACAAGTAGGGACCTATAGTAGATTGTGTTCAAAAATTTGTAACTAATTCAATAATGCTTCAAAAAATATGAAACAACTTGAGTTAGATTCTTCATCTATTTTTCTTTGACTGAAAAATAAACTAAAAATACTTCCATCGGAGGAGATACATGAAAAAGGCAGATCGGTGCTTAGATGGTCGTTTTTTCAGCCTCTTACCTTAATTGGATAGGTGTCTATTAATTTTATTCAAAATAAGAATTAGTTGTTCAACTACCTTCTTACAAAGGTTAAAAAATCTAAAATAATGATTGATTCAAGCATTCATTTTAGTTTTAGAAAAGGTGGCTCATAGAAACCATATCTGTTACTTTTTACATGTTGCAACGCTAGTTTTTGAACAAAACCATGTTTTTTTCGAAACCAAGCATGTGTGGTTTTTCAAGGCCTAGGAATCACAAATAGGGACCTATGCCAGATTTCGTTTGAAAATTCATGGCTAATTCCACAAAGCTCTGAAAAATATGAAACGACTTGGATTAGATGCCAATTCTACTTGTCTATGAAGGAAAATTCACTGAAAAATATTTTGAGAGGTTTCACCTGCCTAAAATTCAGTTCCAGTGCTTAGATGGTTGGTTTATGGACCTTCTACCTTAGAGTGTTCACAATTGCTGAACCTGGGTACGTTACAACGACCTTCTTGAGATCCATGACTTCAGGTGTGGTGAGTGTTGTCAATTTAGGCAGGTGACCATGCCGACAAACGTTGCAACATCGCAGCACCACCACCACCACTATTCCAGCTCCACTTTTCTTTCCTGCAACTGAAGGCTGGTCCGCAAATCAAGTTCCGGACAACCAAAAACTAAGGAACAGTCTAGGAGATTAGCTTAGTCCAAGTGTCGTAGTAGTCTGTAAAGACTACCTAAAACAGAGACCCCTGTCAGTTTGGACATATCCTAGGGCTTGCACCTAAACTCTGGGACGTTATTGCGCTTTTGGTTTCAATTTTCTTAAAACTCCCCTTGTTGAAAACCAATGCATTACTACTGTAGAATAGACCACAAGTCACCACATGTAAGACTTAAGGTAAAATAGCCTATTGTGGTGAGAATTAGGAGTTTGACCTTACATGGTTGCTGGAATTTTTCAATTTTTTTTCCACATGTAGACAAGTGTGAGAAAGAGCAAGAGCAATTAAAATTATATTTTTTCAACAAAGTATGAATTCACTAGGATTTTTTAAAGTGTTCTGGCCAAAAGAGTCAATAGACTACCCCAAACCAGCGTGCAACGATACCCATAATGGTCACCTTACTCTTCTAAAGCAGTCACAATATTTCCGTGAGGCACGCTCAATTAGTTGGGTGTTCCTAAGAGCATCTCCACGGAAGACGCAGCAAATACAGCTGGCCAGTGGAGTCTTGCAGTGCGGTTTCAAAGCCCACAGCCGGAAAGCTCCTCATATGCCCAACGGCCAACATGCTAAGAGCAGGCTTCAAATGAATTATGCAATCCAAAGGAGTTTCCTTGCTTTGAATTTAAAAAAAATAAAAATTGTATCTTTGAAAATGAATTCAAATGCATTTCGAAGTAGTTCTTTGAAATCCCAAAAGAGAAGTGAAGCTCTTTATACACATGGGGTAGTAGGAGCTAGAGCAACCCATGTGGGTTATGTTAATTTAACTTAACTTTAAGTGATGAAGCTCCTACTAATTATAATTATCCCACATGGATTGTTCTACCTCCTACCACCGTATGTGTATATATTGAGCTTCTCACTCACCCTCCAAATTCAAAACACGTTCATATTCCATTTGTCAAATTATTTTGGACTTATGTAAAAGTAACTTTACTGTATGTGAAAATGCCTTTGCGCATTTCATTTATTCTGAAATTATTAATTGCTAAATGTGATTGAATTCTTTTGAGTGCTAGTTAGGGGCCGGTACCTCAGTAGATTTGGCCGTGGCCGGCCATTGTTAGGCCTTGGCCGTGCCTGCCGTGGGGCAGTAAAGTGACCGGGTCCAGTCACTTTACCGGGTTTATGCTACTTACAGTATTGTCGTTGGCATGTTCTAATGTGGTTACTAAGTATTCCATTAGAGTTAGGTAAGACATTGATTGTGGCGCAAAATCTCATAAACTGAAAATAACCATTATGGGGTCCTTCCGTAGGTGACCGGAATAGGAGAAATGACCACAATGGGCTGTTTTACCTTAGTTGCCGCAAGTACATTCAGCCTTGGTTACTATCACTTTCTGGAACCCCATATTCTTTGTTCTCTCACCAACTATGGTAGTATGCTGTAATTCCGACCATGTTCTTAAGACCATCCCTAGCCAGGGTCTGAAATGGACATTAAGAAGTTGGAAAATGGATATGTTGTAAGCATTGAATGTTTTGTCAATGTTTTGTCAATGTTATCAGAGCGGTTAAGCATTTGCCAAATGTTCCTTTATACTTTGCTAGTGGATGGAATAAGAGCGAAGGTGGATCCATTTCTGAAATGTTTACTTGAATTCAAAAAAGCTTTTCCCCTACAACTTCGAATGCTAGTATCTTCCAATCTGTATGGTCAAACTTCATGAAATTTTTATCACACGATCTCATCCAATTATAGTACAAGATCCTACGGTTAGATTTTTTAATTTTAATTTTTTTCTTCTCTGGATAAAGGCAGCTGAAATGGCAATTTCAAATGATTTTTGTCAAGAAAAAGAGGACTTGACCCTGTAGGAGTTAAGTTCAGTAAAGGTCGTATTTTGGAACTTTTGTCTATTACTTTCTGCATGCCACAATGCCTGTTTTTGGTGAATCCATATCTTTTTTCAGACTCCCCAGGTGTGGGTTTTGTAAGGCCTATGATCAAAAAATAGTTACATATGGCGGAATTCTTTAGAAATCCATAAGTAATTCAAAAATACTCCAAAAATATGAAACCGCTTGGGTTAGATTCCACATCAATTTTTCTTCAAGTGAAAAATAAGGAAAAATAATTTCGTGCATCTATGAACCATCGGAAAGGCCGACCAGCCTTTAAATGGGCGCTTCAAGAGCAGACTACCATAAGGGCACGTCTCCATTGCCGTCCTGGACCCAGGATCGGAGGGGTCTAGGGGGCTCCATTACCAATGGTGGCCAGCCTGGAGGTCCAAGCTCTAGCCCACGCATTCAGGGCACACAGGGCTGGACCCTCCCCTGGACCCCTATTTCAAGAACTCAACTTTCTATTGTTGATAAAGGGGGCGAGAATGAGACTTTCTACTGGCAGAACGAAATTTGCCGGGTTGTGTCCCCTAAAAAGCTGTTTTTTTGGCCCCTCCAAGTCCCTCTCTCGAGGTGCAATAGAGACCAGCCAGAGTCTATTTGGCCTCCAACTTGGAGGTCCGGAGGGGGGTCCAACTCTTAGAGGTCTAAGAGGGCAATGGAGACCAACCCGAAGGTAGAACCACCCATCACCAACCATAGCCCCATTAGCAATCAATAGAGTGATTTAAATTCAGGAAACATTGGGACTAATTTTCAAACATGAGTTCTTGATTTTCGGCCATCAATTCCTTCATTCTTTTCATGACACATTTGCTTGGTTTGGAGTGCCAAAGTGAACAAGAAGTAGTCTATTAAATGAGTAGTTTTGGAATAGTCTACACATTGAACATAGGTCCATACCAACTTTTGCCTTCCAAAATTCTTAGTGATTTCAGTTCAAGCCAAAAAATTACCAAATTTTTGCAATCCCCATCATTTCTATATCAACACCTGTGGAAATATTTTCTTCTCCTTACTATAATTCCACATCATGTCCCCAATTGCTTATTTGGTCGGTTTTGGATGCTTTTACTATAGCTCAATTTTAGAAAAGGAATGTAAAGGATAGTACCAAGTTGGTCAAAATTTCAGTGGGATATCTTCTTATCTTGGCTAAGCTTGACTTTCCCAGCATCTACTTTGTTGATCCGTCCCAAGTCCCCAGTTAGCTAGAATCCTCTAATAAATGTATTATTATTTTTTAATTTCAAATCTAAATTGTGTACAAATTAATATTGGATGTTATTATTGATATAGAAACACAAGTTGTTTTTATTAAAAATTCAATTTTTTTGGTCTCCTACAAATATAAAAATGTCGCATGAAACATGGGATTTTTATAGTGACGAAGAGTTTGAATAATTTAAATCAAAACAGTTTAGGAGTTGAAATTTTCACCTTTTTTGAGTGTTTCTTCTAGTTGCCGAGCATGGCTTGTAACATGGGCATTTGTGGTGTGATAATGTTCCAAGCAATAGATAAAGATTAAAAAACATGTGCATTTTCTACCCCTACAATACATTTCCCTAGACTTGACAAGCCTCTTGACCAAATTCTTGATTGTGAAATTAATGGAGCTACATGACATAATAGAATTTTTTTGGAATTCCAATAAGTTTTATTTTCATATAGTACCAAAGGTAGAATCACCTATAGCCAATCCTTTAAGCAATTATGTACATGATCTGAAGTAGTATAAGGCAAATGAATGTAAATTTTTTGTTGTGTTGAAAGATAAGAATGAAGGGCATTGCAAATTTTTTGTTAATTTTATTTCTGAATTCAAATTACTATAAGTTTTAGAAGCCAAAAGTTGATCTAAATCCATATCCAATGTGTAGAATCTTCTATAAGTGCTCATTTTGAGACTACTTCTTGCTAACTTTGGCACTTAGAATTAGGGTCATGTGTCATGACACCTTTGTGCCTACAATGCTACCACAACCAAGAAAATTTATTCAAAAACAAGGAACATGTATCATGACAAGCCACCATTTCCAACATATTCCATAATGTGATTTTTGTAACACCTGATAATCACGACCTACCCTACTACTGACATTACTCTAAGCTATCAAACTTTAAATCCTATTAAAACCACCAAAAAATGACCACAAAAATCATTTCCAAACTTTACTAAAACTTACACACCTATTAATGGCCAATGGAATTTCAGTTGGTATAGTATATATGTGTAACTAAGCCTTCACTCCACACATATTGTACATGTAAATAGACACCATGAATATAACACAAACTATTTTATATCTTCAAGATTGGAGGCCATAAGAGATATACTTAAATCCTAGATTGTTTTTCAAATTATGGCACATTTTTGCTTATATCTTGATATATTAATATCATTTATAGTATTTTCATGAAATTGGTCATTTAGAAAAGTTGTCTTTTCAACATTCAAGTATTATATTGGATGAATGAAAATTTGGTTGGACTAAACAACACCTGTAAGCCCTTTGTCCATTGTTTACAATATGAACATTGGAGCACTTAAGGGTTAAAACATTGGTGCACACTTTTTGAAGTTGATCATTTGTGCAACCTTTTATCCTTTAGGGGTTGGAGTTTCTCTCTTTAGTTAGCAACTTTTATACACATTACAATAGCACAAGAGGATCATTTTTCTCTCATTTGAGTGTTGAGAGTCTAGGGATTCTAGAGCAAGCTAGTACATAATGAGACTCTTCTACTTAGAGCATCCCTACTAGTGGCTTCCCTACCCCTATCTCCATTGGATGAAGGGGAGCACAAATGGGGATAGGGAAGACAAGCTCCCACTAGTTTTTCCCTAAATTTTAAACTTATTGCTAAATAGAGGTAGAAAGAAGTCAAAAGAGAACTATAGAAATAGTAATAAGGCCAAATGAATAGTACTCCGATGATTCAATGAAGCACAACTCATGTTGGAAAGATGAAGGGTGATTTAGGGATTACTCCATTTGAGTTCCCTATCCATCATCCCATTTTGGGAAATTTAGACCCTTCCTTTCTAAGAGCATCCCCACCAATCTGTTCTGTATCCCTAAAAATTTAGGGAGAGGACCTCAGACGGGGATGGGATACAGAAGCTTGCGCGCACTAGTCTCAAAACAAGATCTCTACCCCAAATTTATAGAGAACTCGGTAAAAGTTGGGCCCAATTCTCTATATTCAAGCTCATATAGAGAACATGCGAGGTCTCATCCCTATAAAGTCAAGGTTGATTGGATTGAGGTCCCAAGTTTAGGGAAAAAGAACTCCCTAGTGGGGATGCTCTAAATTTTTAAGAATAGGGAAGGAGTTTTCTTCCCTATCCGGATGAAAATCATTCGAGGGAAGCCACTGGTGGAGATGCTCTAAGTAGAAGAGTCTTACACCTCATCTTCCTGTTCGTGTTTCTTCACTCAGCTCCTAGTGACGACACGCGACTCGACTTCCATTCTTTCTCAGCTGAAGATGATAACATCAAGGCATTTGGAGATGCTGCACTCAATGACAACAATCGGTCCTTCATCGTCAACGGGCGCGCCACGCAGTCGCGAGGGTCTTGTGGAGCGCTGCTGTATGGGAAGAAGGTGCGCATTCAGGATGTCGCAACTGGGAGAGTTGCTTCATTCAGCACCTCTTACTCATTCACCTTCACAACTCTCGACTTGCCTTCGGATAACAGCAGTTACCACACAGACAATAGCGAATTCGCCTTCGTGATTTTCAGGAGCATGATGTTCGCCACAATGGAAGACTTCGTTTCTGAAGTAGGAGGGTCGAATGGGCCATGCAAAACTTATCGAGCCGATCCAAACCTTTTCTTCACCCTGTCCTTATTGGCACAGATTACAATCCGAATTTCAATGAACCCAGCAATAATTACATCAGGATAGGTAAAAGCCTTGACTATGAGCATGGCGACACCAAATACACGCACAACCTCTGTGGCAACGACACACACTGCTCGTATTTCTCCAATGGGAAAACCTTCACAGCTTGGATTGATTTCAGTAGCTCATCCCGGATACTTGAAGTGAGGCTTGCAAATGGGTCCAATCCCAGCGTGAAGAAACCTCTGCAACCTCTGCTGCGCATTCTCAACTACACATTGCCCGAGCTGCTTGGAGACGACGTGATTCTGACGTTTTGGGGAAGCTCCGATGTCCAACATGTCGAAGCGCATGAGCTCTTGTCCTAAAGCTTCTTCAGTGCTGAGATTTCAGAGTCCAATGTCCCTCACTCCCACTTCCTAATTCGTGTTTGGAAAACCAGAACGTGGGCTGGCATCAGCACAGGAGTTCTGGCAATGGTTGTGGCAGCCGTCGTCGTGATTCTCTGGTCCATCTCTCGACTTGGGAGCCCATCCAGACGTTACCGCTATACACCACTGGGTCATAGCACACGTCCAAGTGTGTTCTCGTACGCAGAGCTCCGGAAAGTCACCCACAACTTTGATGAAATAAATTTGCTCGGCAAAGGTGGATCGGGGTCTGTCTACAAAGGTGAAATTAATTTGTTTTACAGCAACGAAATGGACACCACCCGGAGCCCAAGCAGGCGGAGTCTCTCTTTCATGCGGAAGTGGCCAGCCTCGGCCAAATTCGGCACCGGAATGTGTTGCAGTTGCAGGTCTGGTGCCAAGAGAAAGGTCGCCTGCTGTTGGTTTACGACTTCATGTCCTGGACGAATGGCTTTACACAAGCAGCAGCCAAAAATTGGGTCTCTCTTTGAAAATGCGGCACTCCATTCTTGAGGGGGTGGGTTCAGCTTTGGAATACTTGCATGAGGATTGCTCCAGTTGTGTTTCACACCCAGACATCAAGTCTAGCAATGTGTTGTTGGATGTGAATTTCAAAGCCCATTTGGGAGACTTTGGCCTTGCCCGCTTGATGGATCACCACAAGTTGGACAAAACCACTTTGGTGGCAGGAACTCTTGGCTACATGGCTCCCAAGATGTTGTACACGGGCAAAGCAAGCAAGGAATCAGATGTTTATAGTTTTGGCATTTTGGTGCTGGAAGTTGTGTGTGGAAGGTGGCCTTTGGATATGCAAGCAATTAAACCAGAAGATCTTGTGTTGTTGCACACCGTTTGGCGAGCTCATGAAGGTGGCTCACTTCTCGACATGGTGGAATCCGTAGATGTCAAAAAACACCTCATATGCCCAGTTTGGACAAAATTTGAGTAAGTTATGGCCATTCAAAAATTCCAATTTTCCAATCTGTGGTGCAGATCAGTGCAAACCGACGTAAATTGGGAGATAGGAAAACTCCCAAAATAACGAATATCGTGTTCTACTTCAAACTCTTCAATCTTCAAGGTTAGTACCTCTCAAAGAGGATGAGGTAACATATGCAAGAAGACCTTCCTTACCTTTGGACTTTGATGGAGTTAGTAACAATAAAGACATCTCAACAATTGTAGATGTAGATGTTGAAGTCTATAAAACTATGGTTGTAAATCTCCTTTGCTTGGGCCTCTTGTGTTGCCTTCTTGATCCAAAGGCCAGACCATCAATGGACCAAGTGAATGGGATATTGCAACAGATAAGAGACATGAAAAATCTATCTTCCATCTCTAACATAGCAATGCCATATCTACCAGCCACCAAGCCTTTGGGAATTTACCATTCACTAGAATTTTCACAAACAAGCTTGAGCTCAACCTCACATGCAGCTTTATCAATGAGTTCTACATCTTCAGTTAATGCCCAGTCATATGTCAATAATTCTTCATTGCATCAGAGCATCGATAGTTTACGCAAAGATGATTAGTACCCATTGTCTGTAGGTTGGATTGCTTATTTGTCAGACCCTCAGTAGAATATATTTGTTTCAGAACTTGGAAAATCTCAGTTTATCTCAAGTGTGCAATCACCACATAATTGAAGGCTACTGGCATCCGGTTAGTCTTTTTCACACATAGAAGTGTAAATTACTAAATATGCTTCACTTGATACTTCTGTTTTTCTGCTTTAAACTTGTTCTGAGGGCATTTACAACATGGAATGCCGTATTTGTTAATTAAAATGGCAAAGTTAAAAAAAAAATGGAGATATTTCTAGTCAAGTGTCTGGATTGAGATCAATATCTGTGCTAGTTTCGAACTATCACGCACAACTTGTGCAATTGAATGTCAAGTTTTTTGGTGCTCTAGAACAGTCAGCTTTTTCTTGACACCATGCACCCATTGCAATGGAGATGGTCAAAGTAATCTTCTGATAAGTGGAATCCCATTAATACAAGCTCACCCAATATTAAACTTCAAGTCCAATCTTAAAGTTTAAGTCCAATGTTAGAGATAGTTTTCTAGAAATAGGAAACTTGCTTCCCCTGTTTTTCACAAGCCTCCCCGTCAAATTTTGCTAGTTAACAATTCCAATTCTCCTCTTCCAAACGCTGCACACTCCCATGTAGAATTTTAGATAATTCTTGATAGTTAGCAAATGAATCTTCCTGGATAGTCACTCACTCATACTGGTCTAAAAACTCCCACTTTGATTTTGCATAAGCACTTGTTACATAGTGATCAAAATTTGATCTCAAGAGAGAGATATCTCTGCAGTGAGTTCTGTTGAGTGATCTCCCAATGTAAGCACACTCATGCACATTGGTTAAAATGCTAAACATTGGACGCAAAATAGTATCCTCACCTTAAATGCGCACATTTCTCTACGTCCGCAAGCGATTCTTTCTAATCCATGCTCCGGGTTTCATGTTCCAGTGTCGGTGATCATGGTTGCTGCTGCGAGAGAAGCACCAGAAGCCCTTGTTGCCCCAGCAGAACCTCATTGAGGAAGCTCATAAGTGCAACCCAGATAACCGGGGCAACGTCCACTCCCCCCACGGGAGGAATCAGGCGCCGTGTGGGTCCGAGCACGGGCTCGGTAGGAGCATACGCCACGGAGAACGGGAATTTCCCAACGGGAATCTGCGGGTACCACGACATGATGATGCGCACAATGAAGAGGAGGTTGAATGCCGCGAAGAGAGGTCCCAGGATGGTGATGGCCAGCTTCGCAGTGCTCGGGTCGATTTCCGCAGCTGAAAGGCGCAGTACCTCCCCGCTCGCAATAGCGGATGCGTCATGCGGTAAAATTAGGGCAAGTGCTACTGGACATGCCACCGCCATAGCCATCGTCAGTTGCTCCCTGGAGCTTTCCGCAAAGCCCTGCCTTGCACAAACAACCTGCTCAACAGAAATCCAACTCCAGACTTAGTAAAGACAGCGCGCGACGGAACAGAACCCCTAAACAACCGAGATTTTATGGTTTCAGAATAACCAATTTGATTGTTCACACTATGGAAAATACAATTCAGATACGGTCAAAACTTATATCAATCAAATCAGTGAAAACCGTTGCATCCTATACCAAATGAAAATTGAACAATGGAGCACCCTCTACCTTACCCTGCTTTTGGAGAAGAGCGCCCGCTCCAAATTGGGTGCTTCAGTTTCCGATACCACGACATTCGAGTCCGACGCTGCTGCCATCACAAGCACCGCATGATGCCGCCGTGAAACCATCCCTATCGCTCGCCCATCCGCAACCAACCTCGGAATCCCATCTCGGACACGGGACACTCCACCGACACATGGTGCCCCGACCGCAGGAGCCCTGCTCGCGACGAGCAAGGCTTGCATTGTGTGCGCAAACCCCCCCAAAGCTTCAACTTTCAACCCCCAAGGCTCCCAAGCTTTCACAATCGGTGAGACAATTGAATGTATAATCACAGCCAAGTGAAAAATTCTCCCGAAATGTCACTAGCGGAGGCTGATTGTCCGTCGTCGTGTGTCCGCAGCTTTGCCACATCGCAATTTGCGACACGAAAGCTCAAGAATCGAGTCCGTTCGCAGAGGATTGCGCTCCTGGAGACCGACCGTCGGATGGCGTTGTTTTCTTGAAGCAGAGGATGATACTATAACGAACAGAACAGAAATAGGATGATACTTCTCTGTTCGTTCATGGGGTGCAGCAAACCCACCTCAAGAAGCATGCAGTTCAAGTGACTGGACGGATGATTCTGTGAGAGAAAGAAATGAATATGTGTGGATGAACGTAACTGTAACGAACAGGAACGGTTTGTATTCAGGCGAAAGCGTCCTGGTGAACTGCATGCTCTTTCCTTTCTTTGGGTCTTGTTTGGGATTCTCCTTACAGTTTGCGCGGAGCAGTACTTCTTATTCTTGTTTGCATCGTCGACGTTGCTCACAAGAAGAAGGAGAAGAAAAAAGAAAGATTTTAGGCAAGCAAACAAGGGAGCTGCGTTCGATTGTGTCCAAGCGCGAGGGCCATAATGGGACTGGTTTCGTTTACCAAGGTTATTCTGCCCGTCTTCGCTGGTACCTGCGTCGTCTCCTACGCCTTCTGGGACTTGACCAGGAACCGCAAAGTCTTTGGAGGTTAGGGTTCGAAATTCTGCAATTTCTACAATTTCTGCAATTTCTTTTGGTAACAATCATGGCTTCTTCCACCAGGAGCTTATTCCAGTCTTCCTTGATGATTCTTCCGTGAGTGTCATTTTCCCCCGTGTTTGTTAGTTGCGACATGTGTCCCAAATTCCCCTGAATAGTAAAAACTTTACTATTCAGGGGAATTTGGGACACATGTCGCAACTAACAAACACGGGGGAAAATGACACTCACGGAAGAATCATCAAGGAAGACTCATCTTGAACTCCCTGTGTTCTGGGGCGAGTTCTTGATTGCGCGGGCGTTGGGGCGGATGTTCAGTTTGAATTTTGTGCCAGGATAATTTGGTTTTAGGTCATTTAGGCGTTGTTGTGCACTCGGGGTGTCTTGCTGCGTTTATGGAGGGAAGAAAAAACTAAGTATGGGCGAGTTAGGGGTCATGCAAATTCTTGGAGGCATGGTTGTAGTTATAGTTGGCGAGCAGGTTCTCGACTCGATTGATGTTACTTGGAGTATTTTGGTTTGGCACGCATTGAAGTTTTCAGGTTTCGTGATATCCGTAGAGTTCAGTGATTGGGACTGCGTAGTGAGAGCCTCGCTCGCATGGGTGATCTTTTTAGTGTGGTTCATGAGATTTGGTATGACGGTATGAGAATTGGTCCGAAAGATTACAATGCCATGAACAAGAAGTGGCGAACGAACGATGAGTGGCGAGAAGCACGATGCAATTATTGTGGTCGTCGAAGAATCGCACATGTATTGTTGTAGCATCCTTTGTGTTTCTTGTAGCTGCTGACCTTATCGACAATTCCGTTAACTCGGTGGTATTCCATGCGCCATTTTGACATTCACATTAGCTTGTTGTGCCCATGGATGTGCAAATTAATATGCAAATTGCATTTCGTCCACAACATTGAGCACCGCTAAGCTGGGATTTCAACCTCCATTCATTTCCTTCCTTGCTTGAGTGTCCATCGCGCCATTTTTATGAAATTGGTGAAATTGATGTTCCTTGTGGTTATCGCCGTTGCAGGGACGGTGCCCCACACGATGCAGGGCAGTGAGTGGGAGAAGGAGACGAACAAGAAGATGGATGCGTGGCCGCGGGAGGCAGCCGGACCCGTGGTGATGAACCCGATTTCCAGACAAAACTACCACAAAGCTTGAGCGTCGAAGAGTAGGGTATTATCATGGATAGCAGGAGGTGCAATGAGAGTAGGTCACACATGACAAAAAATTATGATGGTTCATAACAATAATAACTTAGACTGCTTAATAAGTTAGTGGATTCTCCATTGTAATAATCTTCTTGTGTCAATGAAAGATCCCATTGTTCAAGTGTGCAGCCTTTGAAATGATCGTCCTCATCGCCTTTGGCGTTTGTTACAGTAGCTGTTTGGGGAATTCCTTGAAGAGCATGTTACATTGATGACCTTCGGCAATGAGTACAAAAACGGCTTAACAGGTTAGTGATTACGAGACGAGTTGTGTTCTCTTGCTTTCCCTTTGTTGCTGCGTATCGCAAACTCATTTGGTTGCGAATTCTTTCACAGCACCTGCATTTCAACTCTTTGCAGTCCATTCTGGAATGTGAGAATAAGTCATAGTTTGTACCTTGAAAACACTAGTTTTGGTCTCTATTCCAATCGATGCTCCAGTATCTTGTTGTGTCAAAGAGACAACGTCATTTGGTTATCGTGTTACAGGGTAATTGAAAAGTTATGGTGTGTGTGATGGTTTTGTATTTTTATTTTGAAAAAGTCAATTTTGGATGCATGCACCCAATGTGATTGAAAGTCATTTATCCAAGTTTTTTATTTTGGACAACAAGCAACTAATGGCAAAACCAAATTTTTAGCAAACTCTATATTTCCCCAATATATTTTCCCCAATAGGACAAATTTGTGTACCTCAAATTGTGTGACAATAATTTACCAACCATGCTATTATTTTGTAACATAAATAAATTAGTATAGATTGAAATATTATTGTATTGTAGCGATTTCTACAAAAATGAAATTCTGTAGGTCAAAAAACTTAGTGACACCATTTTTTCCACCCTCAAGAAACGCTCACTGAGATTTCCAATATTAGGAATTTCCATTCCCTAGGGTAGGGTTTGGTGATAGAGAGTTTCTTAGGTTTTGACTGCAGAGTGATTCCGCGACCATTGGGCAGAGGCGCACTCTGAGCTCCTCGTTGCGTCATTTTACTTTTAGAAACCTCAACTCGCGGTGTTCGGGTTTCGCAGATCGCCTTCACCACCGCAAAGAATCCGTGATGATTTGACAAATTCGTTTGTAAAATACCTCGCACGGTATGTAGATTGTCAATTTGTGCTCAGGTGATAGAATTGTAGACCAGGATCGGACTTTGTTTCTTTTATGGAACCTAATTTGTGGACGCTTTGAAGAGCGGTGGATAATTTACGATGCTGTAAAGATCATCGATGCAACCATCTTAATCCGGTATGTGTGTTAAATGATCGCCAGGTGCACAAATTTTGCTCAAGAGTAGAGTGGAGGTTCAATTTCTTAAGCTATCCTCGCTCGGTTTGTTCGGTACTCTGTTGTTGTATGTGATTTAGGGTTACTGTTTTTGTTACAATTAGCGTGGAAGTCTTTTTCCGATTTGACAGTGCACAGTGATATTTCCTTTTTGTTCTGGTTTCGTGTTGCTTCTGTCATCAGCTTGTATGCCTGCTCTTCCTCTTCCTTATCACTGGGGTGCGTTTCTCTGTTTTCTAGTACTATGTGAATTGCGAGATGGGAGCGTCCACAAATTAGGTTCCATTCAAGAATCGCTCACTGTGATTTCCAATACTTCTCTAGAGTATGTTGATCGGATAAGTTAGCTCATTAATTGCGGGACGTGACTTTAGGATCAGGGCGTCGTGACGGCAGCGTGAACCTTAGATATGGGGATGATTGAGACTGCGGTTCTTCTGGTGGTGGCTTTGCTTCTGGTTTGGAGCGCTGTCGAGATAGCTTGTAAAATTTTCATGCAACCAGGCCGATCAGCGCTGGGCAGGTCACTGGATCCGGATTACGACCCCGACAATGAAATTTCCAACGCTCCTTACGCGAAAGCTCCACGTGCTGTCGAGGAGCGGGACGTTCACGAAAGCCCTAAGAAACCATCCAAGGTGGCCCATGGCGAAGATCGCTGGTAACGTTAAGTCCCTTATCGCCCTTTCGCCTTGGATTTGGTGATCCAGTCATTCTCCCTGAACCTTGATAAGGTTTTTGCCTTAATGCATCCTAATAAGCAATTGAGCATTGTTCCTATTGCCTACTTTTTGGTTGGATCTTGTTGGAAGTCAAAAAGAGTATTCTAGATTTCTTTATGCATTTTTTGGACATAGTAGGAATAAATTATGAATTTTCAAACTACTGAAAATAAATGTACTCAAAAGCAATCCTAGGCTCATGAATAGAGATAGTACATTTTAGGCAAGAATCTCTAGGGTCTAGTTTTACAAAGAGGTTAGAATTAGGTGAAGTTACCTTATAGGGCTTAGACTTCTAAAGGCTGCATTGACTTCCATTGTACATAGTATGGTTTTATGGAATCTTCAATATCGTAAATGTCAATTAAGCAATCCCTTCATTTTGTCATCAAATTTTTTTTTATGGTAGATGATCAAATGACATTGGGATTTGATTCAATGGAATCTTTGGATTTGTGGCAAACTATCTTTACATTTACTTGTGGATTTCTTTGTTTGGTCTTAGAATTAGCAAAAAATGAGGCATACTTTAAATGTTCTCCCACTATTTTGATACTAAAGCATACTTTAATTCTCTATGATATATGGATGAGGATTCAAGAGAAGAAAAGGCATTCTCTCTAAAGGTTATTGAATGTACACTTAAAAAAAATTCACTAAAGAATTGTAAATCAACAAAGTATGTCCACCTCACCATTTTGAAGGCACACTCTTAATCAATACTTTGGTTCTTTTCTAGATACTCAAATTTTTATTAAGGTTAAATGGGTGTCTCTTGTCTCCTTTAAATTTTTGTGTCTATATCACTCGAATAGCAAAATTATTGAATTTCAATTCTTGAATCACATTTAGATCTACTGAAATGATACTCACAAATAATAGTGATAATGCCAACTTTAGTGGCAACCTCGAGGATGATGGTCTTGATCTTAGCCTAATAATTAGTTTGGTGACACATTCAAATTTTTTGGTCCCATCATGAATGTCATTTGGCACCAACATAGAATGTCCCATACCACTTCAAATGTAAGATAATGAATTTTCATAATACAAAGTTTACAAGATGAAGGCCCTTGGCTCACCCCAAACTCTTTCTAATGCTATACAATAAAGATTCTACAATAAATGATCGTGACAGTCTTTAATTATACATTGAACAATTTATGGAAGATGCAACCTCACTTCTTGAACTCTGTGGAAGACCTCTTGGAGCATTTGAACGAGCATTGACCTTTCAATCGTCGATGAGCTTTTGAAACTACATTCTATACATCCTATGAGTGTGGATCTTTGTACCGAATAGGTTGTTCCAGGCATACTCCTAAAGTCAGAATTCTGAATTATTGGTGAAATAATGAGACAGTTTGATCTTGGGGCTTCTCTTCCACCCAATTGTAATAGTCTTCAAGGAGTTGTTGCATGAACACAGGCACCATGCGGTCCACTATAGCTTGCAAGACTCTGCATTCAAGAAGAAACCATTAAAAGCACTGCATGGAACGTGTAGAAGAACTCATGTAACAAGGGCTGCAATATATGGATGAAATTTTCAGTCACAGTTTTGATGACTTACGCATTTCCTGGAGTCTCCACCGCTGACAAAGGCAACATCGTGAATGGTAAATTATGAACCTGAAAATCATAAATGATATAGCATGAAGCTACTGAAGGACAAATTGAGGCAAAGAACAACGCATAACATATTCACTACCGGTACTAAATTTCAAGTACGACTTCAAAGCAAGCAATAAAGGTGCTGAATCGGCAAACCAGGAAGATTAAATTATCACCTCAATTGATACACCGATATTGAGATTAGTACGCAAAAGAAGTTCCCCATCCTCACCGTACTTCCATTGCAAGTGATTCTTCATATTCGCTGCCAGTAACAGGACACATTTAATGTCTAAACATAAGAGTAGACCATTCGCGAAACTCCACTACTCTTTGTCAATATAATATGCACAAGGACAAGCTCTCTACTTGAGAAGTGACCAGAAATTCAGAGTGATTTACATCTAACATTTGCACCTGAGAATCTCTCTACTTTATCACCGGAGGCATCTGGTGCTTCAAACTGCATAGAGAACATAAATAAACTCCATCAGTGCTGTCAAAGATTCAGAATTGCTGAAAGTGCCACCGTTGAAAGACACCCTGTGTTTGCTGAAAATCCTTCAATAAAACATTCTGGATTTCTAGGATTTCGGATATTCAAGATTAGGGAAAGAGTGTCCACCTTACACGCAATCATCTCCACCACGCACTCCGCTTCGGTGGCATAGACGAGTAGGTCCATTACAGGAGCCACTTCGCGACCGAGAACAGAGATCTCCGGCAGGTAGCATCGGAATACATTCTCCCCCAAATACTCAAAGTCTTGTAAATAGTTTGTGTTCAGCATCGATTTCATTCCTGCTGGCTGCTGGAGGAATTGGCTCAGGGGATGCGGTGTTCCTTGCTTGTCCGTGAAAGTTGGAAGTGGCATCGTTTGTTCTCTCCCGGCGCTGAGCTGAGCTTTTCTTTGCTTGCCAGTAGGTCCAGCTAGGATCACCATACATTGTGTTCGACTATATTTTACCCTAATTTACTCAACGTTGTCAGACTCTTGCTAACCGCAATAAGAATTTGAGATATTTTATCAGAATTACTAATAGTTAATGAAATTAGATGAATGGAAGTAGAAACCAGCCAGTAGTTCATTATATTTCACCTCATTCGTATTGGACAGTTGAAACAAGCAAGTGATGTCCCCCAACACGCCTTTGCTGGCAAGCGCACATTCTTGGTCTGTACGAATGTCGAGCTACCGTAAGAAATATAAAATCGAATGAAATGGACAGTTAATAGATCCACCATAGCATTGAATGGAAATTTATCAACCGAAGGATAAATCTGAAGCAAAACAACAAGAACTGAAAAGTCATAGCAGGATCTAATATAAAACCAAACGATTGAGCAAGAAAATAGAGGATTCAAAATCGGTAGGAACTCAAATACCTTAGTGACGTAGCAACTGGTCGAAGTCCCAGATGAGCTTGCACTAAGCGCTAATCCTTCCATCGCAAGAGCAGTGAATCGTTATTGACCAGCTAGATCCTGGTACCTAAAATAAAACATTAGCAAGAGGAAAGTGGATTCTGCTAATCTTCTTTTGGCAGCTAGGTGACTGACTCATGTGATCGATCCACAGGAAGCAAAGAAGCAGCGTTTTATGTGCATCCTCGAATGTATCTTCGACAGTATGTGTTCGACCTAACGTAAGATTGTGAAAATCAAATTGTCGCGCACAGAATATGCAATCGCGAAGAAGCATGATCCCACCGTCTTCTTCACCACTCGAATTGATTCAAATTACAACAAAGTCGAACCTGATCAATGAGAATGATCCATCTCAAGAGCATTGAGAATTCAATGACCAGGATGAGCATCCTTGCGTGAATCTTCGACCGCATGTGTTGATCAAAGCTACGAGAAATTCAAATTTCAAGATTCTGCTCCTACAACATCTAAGCGCGAACAAACGTGCAAAATTAAATCAATGATAGTCCTCCCACAGTCTCATTTGCAACTCGATCAGGTACTTCGTCTTAATTGTAATTCAAGGAGAATGACTCTCAAGACTCTGCTCCCAAAACATCTAAACACGCACAAAATTAAAGCACGTGATGAAGCGCAGAGTGCTCCCACAGTCTAATTCGCATCTCGAATTCATCCAAACTACAAGAAAGACAAATTACCTGATCAAGGATAATGATGCGATCTCCCCGCAGCTCACTTCTCCCTCGTGTCTGAATTCACAGGTCTCACTCACACGCCTTGAATTGAATGTCTTCAGAAATATTGCTCAGTCTTTACTTACTCACGCAAAGGTTGGCGAAGCTTCTGAATCCGCGCGTCATGACAATATTGTGGTGGAAATGACATTGCTTCAGCTGCAAGGGAGCTACACTAATCAGCGGCAGAAAGCGTGAGCCAATTTGTAGAGGAAGCTGCCGTGCTCTGTTTTGGGATGACCGGAGACTTGCGTCCTTTTGTTTTTCAAACGTTCCGGCGGCCTAGCTGTGGGAACGGCGACGTCAACTGTTGGCGGGAGACAGGGGTGGAATGTATCGGGGTATCACACGTGGCAAACAAGCATCGGGACGCGTGTCTGCCTGTTTTTGTTTTTTTACTGTACACTATGGTCAAATTTCGAATTTTCACTCTGACAAATTTATGACATAAATTACACATGTGATTTCATCTCTGACTGAAAACTAAAACTAAAAATATTCACTCATAAATAGTAAAAAAATGGAGGATTTTGAGGTTTGACTATATGGTTATAGTTAAGGTCACAACACCCATAACGGTTATGGTTACCGTTATGCAGTCCAATTCCATCAGTAGACCAGTCCAATTCCGTCACCAACTTTGGCCCCAATTCTGCCTAAAATCCCCCCCAATTCCCTTCCTTTTATGACAAAATCAGAGAATTCTATGACAGAATCAGGGATTTTTATGACAACAAAGGTTACGTGTCACTCCATTAATAGAGAATATTTAGTACTTGATTAGGCGGTAATGGGTTGTTTATGGGACAATTTTGACCCCACTCTATAAATGGTTTTGTAATTTCAGGACTGACCACTTCAAAAATTCACATAAATTACAATTTTAATGGGAAAATTATAATTCCACTTCGGTTTGATCTGTGAAACAAAAACACACCTCTGAAAAATATGTGCCCTTCTTGAAATTAACCCCAAAATAGTCAGATTGCAAATCAGGGAGGTGATAGGTAATTCTACTTTAAACTTTGTCCTTTAACCCTTAAGTGCTCCAACGTTCATATTAAGGTAGTATGCTCTAAAAGTGCTCGCCTTCTTCAAACCACTCCTATTTTGGGGTGAAAAATGGAAAGCAGGTGATCCTTAAATGGACCATTGTAACAATTGAATGCATCAAGAAAAAATTATTTTTCTATTACAAGAGCCAATCACTGCCTTTGGTTTCTGCACATCTGTTTACAAATTGCAAGTGAACAGATTTTGGGAGACCTATGGTCACAAATAGGTGCCTATGTCCTAAATCTTTGAAATTTATAAGTAATTCAAAAATACTTGGAAAAATACAAAACCACTTGTGTTAGTTTCTACATCTGGTTTCTCTTTCTCTGAAAAATGATCTAAAAATAATTTTGTCCACTTCAGCCTATGAAAAAGGCGGACCAGCTCTTAAATGGTCGCTTTTAGAGCATACTACCTTATGGACAATGAACAAAGGGCTTTGAGGCACTATTTAGTCCAACTAAATTCTCATTCATCCAATGTAACACTTGAATCTTAAAAAGACAACCTTCTTTAACGACCAATTTCATGAAATTGTGATAAATGATATTTTGTAGAAAAATATAACAAAAATGTGCCAAAATCTAAAAAAAGATCGAGGCATTAAGGGGTTAAGGGTTGAAGCAATAAGGTAAACTACCCCATTACTGATAGAATGGAAATAAGCCCACTGTCAAGCCCATTGTAGACAAAATTGTAATGGTGGTGTACATTCAAATTCTACCAATACCATAATTCAATCCACAATGAGTTTGCTCCCATTTTGTCCATAATGGGGTAGTTTACCTTATATAAAACCTAGTAGTTTCCTCTCTCACTCCCAAAATATTAGAAAGTAGCGAATAAAAAATTCTTGGGATCCAATCCGTGGATCGAAGAAGTTAACAAGACCTATCACTTATGTAAAGGGAGGCGTCAAAGTTAATAAAGTGCAATTTCTACCCAATCATAGTTAATCCCTAAAGGACCAAGTGTCCCTTTAGGGGACAAATGGATTTCGGGCAAGTACCTACGGGCTGAATTTTTCTTTTGATTTTTGGAAATTTTTTTTGAAGATAGAAAAACTGATTACCTTTGTGGGAATAGAATTTTTTTTCCAATCGGTGCCCGGGAACAAAAGTTATGCCTATATAGCTCAAAACGGGGGAGACCGGGCAGCAAAAAAAACTTGCAAAAATTTGAATTTTTTTTTCTAATTTTTTTCCCCTCATAGATTATATATTTTTCAATCTGGAAAGATTTGATTCATTTCATTTGTATTTTTTATGAGAAAGTTATGGACAATCTTGTTTTTCAGGCAATTAGAGCATTTTTTGAGAAAATAACTTGTAGGATTCATTTCTGAATGTAATTTTGGCAATTTAAAAAAAAGAAAAGTTCCACATGGTTTAATTTGCTTGTTAGAACAATCACACCATGGGGATTAGTGCATTTTAATCCTATCTTAGATATATTAATAAAATAGATTTTCATTCAATTTCGTATTTACTTCTATTCTACAATTTTTTTAAGAATGAAAATTAAGTTTTTTTGAAACCCTTTTTTTCCCCTAGACTCTCAACTCAATTCTCCACTATAATGATTTAACCCCTAAATGTCTGGATTCATCTCCAAAATTGACAATTTGAAAAAAAACATTATAAACTACAATTTGGAAGAATATTTTGGAATTGGTATACAAATGAAAGCTGTAGATTTTGATTTTTAAATTCTATCCGTACGGTTAGATCTACTAATGCTATCACCAATCTTTTTCTATAAATTTTGAAAAGAAAATTTCAGAATTCCTTCTAAATTCAATTACAAGTAAAATATTATCATTTTTTGAGTAAAACTTGTGGAATGGATTTGAAATAAGGTTCTCTTCATATGGTGTTTTTTTGAAATTTTTGTGACCTTTACATCTTTGACCTCATTTTTGCACATCTAGTTTTGAACTAAAGTCAATGTAAATTGACCACTTGACATACTTCCACATTTGTAATTTTAGAAATGTATATATTCTAGTAACACCAAATTCAACCGATGGATAGGACAACAACTCGATAAAGTACCACCAAAAATTAGGATGACTTTCATCCAAGTAGGAATGAGACAAAAACAAGGATCTAAATCTGTTCATCGTCCAGAAAATGGACGTTGGAGCGCTCCAGGGTTAAAGCTCAAAACTCTGTAGTGCAAAAAATTTAAGTTAAAAATGTTCAAAGTCAAATAATCTAGTCCCGCAATGTGCTGAAAAACTTGTTTTTTTCACTTTAAACACAGATATCATGCAATATGTACGGTGAAAAATTCTGAAATTTTTTCACACATTTTCATACTAGTAAGGTGTAAGATCCTACTATTAGATGTGGGGAAAAAAAATTTCAAATTTTTTTACTCTTTGCTATAGAAATGGCAGTTTTGAGTGTTTTTTGACAGAAAAAAGGCCTTGGTCCTTTAGGGGTTAATTACTTTATTCCACAATATTTTCAGTATTATATTAGATTTTTGAACTAATGTTGTATTTGAGATGTATTATCTTCAATTTTTCCTTAAAGAAATCACATTAAGTTTAAATTTTGACAAAAAAATGATTTATTTATGAATTATAGAAGATGCCTAATTTTATCTTAGAAAAATAAAATAAAATAATTTCAATAAGAAATAATGGAAACATACAAAGAAGAAGGATTTTGAAATTCATTTTTGAATTATAGGCCCTATATTTGGGGCAGTTTTCAAATAAATATATACACCGACCATCCTATTATACTAGTATTATTTTGTAGTATTGAAATTATTAAGGATTTGACAATGATTTTATAATGCATGACATAATCAAGTGATTCTACAATAAATGTACAATGTGTCCGCTCAAGTACAAAACAAGTAGAGATGCTCATTGCCAAAGGCCTATCTGAGTTCAAAAACATCATTGCTTTTGAAGTATTGTAGTTCAAAATGTTAGTGAGGTATAGAAATCTCAACCATACAATCTTGTAGAGTACATGTTGTAAATGACGTGAATCAAAATTGGAGTTATTTGACAACGTAGATTGAAAGATTATAATATTTTAGTGTTCAAAAAGGTTGAAATTTTCCTAGAAACACATTTGGAGGTGAAATTGGATTTCTAAACCTACTCAAATGGAAAAACTTTCAACTACAAAGTGATTCAAAACCATAATACAAATACATTTGTGAAAAAAATATCATAGAATTGACTCATTGTGTTTGAGAAGTGGCTTTCAAATGTCAAAAAAATAGCAAGAAAAGTTGCAAAAAACACCTTTGAGGCTAAACCTCCTCCTCCTAAAATGCTTCTTTGTCACTCATTACTTCTTGGATTGAGATGAAATTTTATCCACATAAACTAGACTAGTATGCGTAACTTTTACAAAATTTTTTATTGAAAATTGACATTGTATGAAGAAACAAGTTGTTGAGGTTCACTGTAATCCAAAAATGTTGGGATTTTGAACTTTGAATTGCTCCCAAACATTCAAAACAATTTGGATTGACATAAAAATTTTACCACAATAACTGGACTTCAAAAGAAACATAATCCAATAAATTTTATTGAAAACAAACATTGGATGAAGGAGATACAAGCCCCCAAAGTTGCAGCCTTCAAATGCAATTTTTCAAATTCACTTCTCTATTATTGACAATATTTGCAATAGTAGTGAAAAATAGTAACCTAAACTAATTACAATACTTGACAAACATATTAACATGTATTGATAAAATATACTGGACATTCAATGTCAATTACACTAAATACAATTTTTAGTGTAGGGTCCAACAAGGAACTTTATATTGTGACATTTTCCCCATACACTACATCCATAACAACATTAGTAGTCAATATTAGTCTATTAATATTCAAAGTAAGGTAAGATAGTCAATTTGGTAGAACAACCCATCATGGACAAAAGCTCGATCCATTCCAATATGTTTTCAATAAAATGAGTTAGTGGTCACAATCAACGCCTTAACCTCTAAAAGACCAACACCGTTTTTTGGCAACATAGTGATTTTGGGCAGCTCACTACAAATGGAGTTTCTATTTTTTTTCTTTGAAAATTTCACACAATGTGTGCCCAAGGAGTAGCTTTAAGGCACAACAATTTTTATACTTTTTGACTACATGGTTAAAAGGTTATTGCATGATATGTAATTTTTAGCAGTCAATGGGCAGCTTGGGCAATCCAAAAAACTTCTTTAAAAATCACTTTAAAAAAAATAAAAATTTGAAATTTATTTTCTAGATTTATATATACGTGGAAAATTTTGATTCATTCCATTTTGATTTATGAGATGAAAGTTATGAGGTGTTCTAGTCTGTAGGTAGTTATGGATTCCCTACTCGAAAATAAACTTTGGAGTCTTTTATTTAACTCAATTTTTTTATGTTTTTTGAAAAAAATAAAAACATATGATGTAGATTGTTTAATACTACATTACCACTGTTGGGATTGGAATTTTTCAATTTTATAATTAAATTCTTAACAATTTAGTGTTTTGAATCACTTTGTACTTCTTTGTACTTACTATTTTCTTCCTATATGTTGTGCAATTCCAAATGATCTAAATTTTTTCAAGCATGTAGCCAACTTGGCTTGAGGAATTAATCCAAAGAGTAACCACCATTTTTGACATTTTTTCATACAAATGTGACCTTGTGAAGTGAAGCTGCCCGTATTTTCACAGGGCCAAAAAAATGATTTATGTCACTTCAAACGTTAATATCTTACGATCTACATGGTGGAAAATTCTGAAATTTTTTCCACATCTTTTCTAACTATTTCACTACAAGATCCTACGGTTACATGTGTTCAAGAATGTTTTTCATCTAAAATTTGGTGCTTGTATCAAAAATGGCAGTTTAAGAGCATTTTTGGTAAAAACATAGCATTACATGTGTTTTGGCTCTCAGGGAGGGCTGCGAGTTCCCAACTCGAACCCCCCCGAGAACTGCCGAAATCCGTTGTTCCCCGCCTGTGCTGACCTGGCCGAGAGACGGCCAGGTCAGTTTTTTCGAAAAAAATAAAATAAATTTAACTTTGTTTCTCATTTTAAGGACTTAAATTTATTTCATTTTATTTTTTTCTTTCAAAAAACTAAACCTGACAGTGGCATTCTTTCACTGCTAGGGGAACAACGCCGGGAACAACGCTGAAACAACCCTCAAAATCCTCAAATCTCTTCTAATGTCTCTGACCCTTAGGGGTTAACCCTGGAGTGCTCCGACGTACAGAAATTGGACGACAACAGAGAAGAGAGCTCACAGAAGGCGGAGACCAATGACAAAAGCTTGCATCACATTGTGAGCAGTAGACACATATATTACTACTTTTGTGCATGAAGTCCTTACCAGCTGTTAGTGTGCATATGCACGTCAAATGCTACAATAATCAGCATCAGGCATGTCTACGATCTGGTCACCTCTGTGAAAAATGAGTCATTCTTTTTGTAGTCCAGGAGGCTTGTGAATTGCAAGCTGCTCAGTTTTGCATAAGTGTGAGTACTTTCAACTCTGTTTGCACAGACCTTCTCTTCATCTCATACTCAGTGCACATGGAATTTTCGCACATTTTTCGAAGCATTTCCTTGGCTGTTATGACTCCACATTCACAAAACTAACCGCCTGCCCGACGAGGTCAATGCTCCCAATTTCACAGTCAAACGTTAAGGTCTCCACATCGATTATGGTTTCCCTAAATTTCAATTCATGTTCAAAGAGTATGCGTGGTCAAGCTCCAGATCCTACGGTTACTTCATCAATCGGAAGAACAGCTTTGAAGCACTGTGGTCCAAAATTCCTGCACTTCTTCAACTGCTTTGCACATCTCCAATGAATCCCGACACTCCAGGGTTAAGTGATTATAATGAAGCGATCAATGACTTTTTTAGGCCTTCATATTGTAGCCATATTAAGAAATATTATGATTGTTTTAAGTGAGTAAGATGACCATTATAAATAATTACACTTTTTGTTGGTTTGGGATCATGTAGTCTAGAGATTGTTTTGGGCAACACACTTCAAAAATCCATAACAAATTCATACTTTGTCAAAAAAAAATATTTTCATTTGCTCTCCCTATTTCTTACACTTGTCTTTGTGTGAAAAAAAACCCTTAAACTTTAAAAATTCCAGCAAATGAATGGCATGAGGGCCAACTCCTAATTCTGCCCATGATGGACTGTTCTACCTTACTACAAGTGACCTCAGTTCAGTAAACTTCAGGGCAATTTGCTTGGCTCTACAATTAGGTCTCTTGAACCCCTAGATGCTTGATCTCAAGTCATAAGATAATTCTTTTTAAATAATAATAATAATAACTCCAAAATATCTCTCCCATTGATTCAGCATCGATTCAAGAAGAGCATTCTTTGTTCTTCCCATTGATATATTATCCAAACTTTCCTGAAATTTAGTCAATGAATATCAATTGGATGAAGTGAACATTTTAGAATTTTCATCACCTACCTAATGATTGTTTTTGTTCTGGCTACCAAAATTAGATGTCCCCTAATTAGTAAGCAGGTGGAAAATTGGCATTTAGGGGTTAACAAGGACTCACAGCAGCGGAAATGTAGGACAAATGTCCCTGTAATAATCGACTCCAAGAGTAGGTACGTTTCTAAAGAGCTTTCGAATTGTTAATATTTTCTCAACTTGACAGCATCGGAGGTGAACCCTAATCCTAAAAGTGAAACCCGCCACCGGGAAATCCTCCCTCAAATTGGAAAGAGAATGTTTGACCTCCACCTCCATGAAATGGGTTATACCCTTGGCCTCCTTGCTGCTCCTCCAGGTCCTCACCCCTGTCGTATTTTTCCCTCTTCTCTTCGTTTCCAAGCACCTGTCACATAATCAAATCCAAATTAAGAAAACGTAATAGCAGCGTATAGTGGAAGAACAAAGGATATTAATTAAAGTTTAATAGATATTACAAATACTGTGATTCAATAGACACTATAATACCTTAAGGGCCCAACACTGGAATATTGACAAGCATCCAAGCAGTACACGATAAGAGATGAAATGAAATTTTTTTAGTGCACTTGGTATCCAACATCCACGGGCAAAAACAACCCCCCCAAAATTGCAACGCCATTTGGGACAGTTTTTCATGGAAACCCTGTCAATTGCAATGGTGCTAGTTTTCAAGAACACCTTTGGGCGGCTGGATTTTCTACTAGTGTGCACGTACAATTAGCAACATAAAAATACTACGGTACATGAAAGATACATGAGAACAAACGGTTCTCAACTCACCTCATAGGCCTCAGCAACTTCACGGAACTTGTCCTCCGCCGCCTCCTTGTTGTCCTGATTCTTATCAGGATGCCATTGAAGTGCAAGTTTTTTGTAAGCACGTTTGATTTCGGCTGCTGCTGCTGTATTTGACAAACCCAGA
This sequence comes from Rhytidiadelphus loreus, assembly GCA_947034895.1. Lineage (NCBI taxonomy): Eukaryota > Viridiplantae > Streptophyta > Bryopsida > Hypnales > Hylocomiaceae > Rhytidiadelphus > Rhytidiadelphus loreus. The sequence continues at coordinate 10,940,395 of OX344763.1, read as the reverse complement.
ATTTTGTACCAATCCTTTCGCTTGCTCAGTTTCAAAGCATGCTCGGCCCGGTGCAGTCCCTCCCTAAGATTTCGGTCCTGCAGATGTGTAGAGTTCTTATTGAAAGTTCAACCAGAGTTAAGAAGAGAAACAAGAGAGGGAACCCCCCGAAAAGAGTTCTTGAAAACCAAGTCGCGTTAAACCATACCAATTGTAAAGGCATTTAAGGCAGTGAACATTGCCAAGGCAAGTGCAGCAACTTTTTGTAGAATACCTTGGGGTGGGTTTTCCACTACTACGTTGAGATCTTCACATATTTGTATAATAACTACTGCCCAGCCAATATGATCAACCGAAACAAATTCAAGAGACTAGGATTCTAAGAGCTTTAGATTTCGACAATTCAGTAATCACAGCTATATTCACAGTCGCTGGAGCATTCACAACTTACCTACAACTCAATGCGCCTGGAAAAGAATAAGATAACAAGTGGGGATCAACTTACTAACCTGTGGATTTTGCTGAAGAGCGGCCTTAAAATCAGCCACAGCTCCATCCCAATCCTCCTCCAGTAACTTTGCCTCTGCTCTCTGTACCCAAGAAAATGTGAGGTTTTAACTGACTAACTCTTTGAACCACTTTATCCTATCTAAATTCTTGCAAGCAAAATTCTACTTGCAAGCATACATCCTAAACAGCAATGATTACACATATTTTGCTCATCCACGATACTATATTGCTTAGGTCCTGCCCGCACTGCCCAAATTGCATCAGCAAATTGGTGCTAACTCCTACTAACTAACTTGCAATGACATTACATTCACTTCCACCAGTTAACTTAATTCCCCAGCAATTAGTTAACTTGAAAGTGTAACACCCCCATTAGACACCTTGCAGGCATACAAGATATTAGTAACTTCCAACTAGCTAATCGGCCTTAACGATTAGCTAATTAGCTAACGGCCCAATTAGCTATTCAGAGCTACTTCGTGCGGGCAGAGCATTAAGAGTCACGCTTATCTTACGATTGTAAAATAAGATACTGAAATAGAAACACTCCATATAACATGTCCTAACAAGTAGTGTGAAGGCACCTGCTCTAGTGCCTCGAGAGAAGCACTATCCATTTCCAAAACGAAAGAGCAACGAGCGATAGCATCCTTCCCACGTCCAAGTTTCACCAATGCTTTACAAAGCCCCATATTCAGCTTGACGTTGTAGAGATCATGGTCTGGGACAACCTCCAAAGCTGCAAGGTAGGCTTCCACTGCAGTGCGGAACTTGTTCTTCTCTAATGCTTCATCGGCCTGCAGATTTTCACACAACTTCGTGATCAAACATAAGCCTCCTGAAACCCTCTGCCTAGTAGAACCTTAATAGGATGGACCAAGTGCTAACCTCATGGGGTCTCACTGAACATTAAGAAAATCCTCCAAAACAAAAGCCAAAATCAGATTCATACATAGTGACAGAGCACGGTGAGGAGTAATCTCTGAGAACAAAATCAGAGTTATCCGAATAGAGCAACCTTATGTAAGTCCAAACCTCCATGGACAAGGACAAGCAAAGGTCAAACACGTGTGATACAGCAAGGAAAGGGAAATGTGACATACGGCCTTGGTCTTCCTTAGCAGCATTTTCAACTTGAAATACTGCTTCTTCAGTTCTCCGTGTTCAGGGTCCAATCGAAGCCCGGACTGATAATGTCTGCACAGAGCTTGCAAGATCATTTGATAGAAAAAGAGCTAGTAAAACTAAAATAATTATAAAACAACTGAGCTACCAATTAACTAAAATAAGTTCAAACGAAATCTAAAGGAAGGTAATAGTACCTGAGGGCAACATCATGGTCAGCAAGATACAAATATGCATTGCCACGAACTAGTAAAGCATCCAAATCACTCTCATCCGATTTCAGCACACGTCCTGCCTCCGCAACTGCCTCGCTGTAATCTTTCTTTTTCAATGCCAATTTAGCTCTCAACAAACGCGCCTGAATGTAGCAACAAAATACACTGTTGGCATCTGTCCAGAGCTCTTTTTGACTACCGTATACATAGATTCAAAATTCCTCGAGACGGGATTAGAATGGTCATGCAGACCCGGTTTTCCGTAAGGTATCAAAGGCAAAGTCCTATTCAAAGTATAGAGTATCCAAGTGCATTTTTAAAAACCGAAAGATAAAATGAGATCAACCCCTAGGGGACCCCTTTCTCATAAATTTTTCATTAGACCCTAAGCGTGACGTCCTCCTGCATGGCATATCTAGCCTTATCATAAATCCTATTTGCTCTACTTTATAGGTATGTGATTGATGACGGTCTTTTAAGAGGACCCTGAAGCTAAGATCCAGGGTCTTCAACTGCGGGGTCTCAAAGCATCGGAAAGAAACCCTATACTATGGTAGGCTTCTCCCCCGGGTCTTCTATATTACAAACTAACCAAACTCCATTCGAAATAAGGCCCAAATTTGGCGATTCCCAAGGTGGCATCGCCTAAAGATGTGAACAAAAGTGTCACAAATACTTCAAGAAGGCGCCCAGGGAGCAGTAGCACTCAGTCTCCGAGCACTCAGTTTACGAGGTTTCTAGAAATTCCATACCATGACAACTCCTTCGCTGGAAAATGAAACTTTATTTTTCCTTCGCTGGAAATTTTTTTTTTCTCTTTATTTTTTCAATTGAAAAAAATTCAAAGTTTAAGAACCACAAACAGAGATGAATTTACCGGAGCACACTCTGAAGACACGTCCAAAACTTTCTCCAAGGCCCCTGCAGCCTGGTCAATTTCTTCAGCATCGAATAGCGCCGTCGCCTGATCCAGCAAAGCGCTGGCATCAGACGACTTTTCCAGCTCTTTTTGCCCGTTTGAGTGCCTAGGTTTAAGCTCCAAAACCTTCTTAAAATCTCTTTCTGCTTCCCTGAATCTGCAGTCATCATGGTGAACCGATGGTAAGAACCATACTCCACGAGATGATGCAAGCACCCAGAAAAAGAAAAAGAAAAAACTGATCAAAACTCTAGTCCAAAATGATCAGATGATCTAAACTGAGAAATTCAAACTCGCTGTGGCGGGGAAGGCTTTGGATTAAAAGCAACCGAAATTGCGTTCTAAATTGTTCAGAATTGTTATGATCGAAGAGAAAACTGCAAAGGATTGGAGATTTGATGCGCTCATTGACTCGTTGATTACAGGGGAGGAGGCCTTAAAATAAGCCAAAATATCATAGAAAAGTTTTGATTTCATCCAAATAATATCAATAGCTTACCGGCACATTTGACGCAAAAGGCGTCCTCTGTTCAAGTAACCTTGCAAGAAGGTTGGGTCCACTGATAGTGCCGTGCCTAAATCTGCCAAAGCCTCTCGGTATTTTCGTTGTTGAAGGTACACAGCTGATCTTTTAGTAAACCCTAATGGCGCTGCGGAATCCAACTCTGCACAGTCATGATGGATCTGCTCAGTGCAAAGAATACGCCAAGTGTGAATCAACTATATGGAAATAGAAGGGAAACAAAAAAACTGAAGCGCTTTCTTCCACCAGCTCACAAAACCTAAACTTACGGCAAGTGGTAGAATTACAGCTCACCAATGAATTTGCTGTAATGTTTTAGCGCAATGGTAAAATCTCCTTTGGATAATGCGGCATCTCCTGCCTGTAAATAAGATGCTGTCGAAGTCAAACCAAAATTCCCATCAGGTTTGAGAGGGTTAGAATTGAGCTGGAATTAACCCTAAAAGATTCAAAGTATAAAACGACCAATCAAATTGATCATATACTGAAAAACATAATTCAGATGGGACCAATTTTCATATCCCCCAAATCAGTGAAGAACACTTGCTAGTTAAAGTCTAAATAGAATGGGACAAGAAAAAGTCACCAGGTGACCTACTCAAAACTGCTAAAAAAATGAAGTCCAATTTGGGCTCTTGGTCCTCTACGAGTTAATGAGCTCTCACAAGTCAAACCCTAAGCTCGTGGATCCCTGTCTACATCTACCAATGAAAACTTTGAACACTCTAATAACTTTTCCATCCAACATCCCGATTAGGCATATTTTGATGCATTGGAATCCCTTCGCAATTGCTAACAAGAGTCACTTAAAAAATTTGATCAGTTAAACAACAGGACTGCACTTAGAGCTTAAGGCTTAGCCGCTTTCAGGTGTAGTTAACTTGGAGCTGGAATTACTGAGCTCCCCCAAGCCAAACCCCCACGCCAAACCCTAACCTCTTCCTTCGTGAACTCATGACTTTCGGAACCAAGAATTTGCGACATCAATGAGCTAAACTTCAGGAACGCAGCAGTCTAAACACTGGAGTTCAACAATGGAATTGTGAATCTTGCACTTTGACACAAACCAGAAGATTGAAGGATTCAATAAATCGATCCAATAACGACATGGAACGCAAACACAAAAAAACCCTGTGAAAGAGAAGAACTGAATTACCAGCATCAGATGCGAAAACACACGAAACATGGCGCAAGATTAATAAGAGCGAGAAAACGACAATGCTGCTGCTGCTGCGGCGCTGGTCGAACAAAGAACGTGATCGCCCTGGTTCGGGATCATCCTCCCTCCAGCTCCTCATCTTTCACAGCGGCAGGAGGATCAAAGCAATGCAGGAACTCTAAACCCCTAATTCTTAAGAGGGCGCTCCGCGATTAGGTGCGATCGGTGAAAAGTTCGAAACGAAAATTCTACAAAAGGATAACGAAAGAACCCTTGCTGCAAATTCTAAAAGACTAGCGCCGGAAACTCGTGCGCAGGATTGTGTTCCGACCATGTGATCCGAGGACTGGAGTGGACAAGGAAGACAACCATTTTTTTTGGGGGGGGTACCCGTGATTCCGTGAATGTACCTTCGATGAATGTCGGATGAATGAATAAGTTCGTTGAATGATTAATAATTATGTGTTTTTTGTATGATTACGCATGTTGTATGATTTCGTTTGCCGGATTATTAAATATTGTTGGATGCTTAAGCCTAATGGATGATTATGTCTATTGGATGATTAACCCTAAAAGGAGACACCCACCTATGACCATAATAATCATTCAAAAATGATTTGATTTTTAGACCAATAGGTGCATTCTTCATTTTTATAGTGATCTTGAAAGTCATTCATTGGACACTTTAGACCACCATGTCATCATATAGGATTAAATTATGTTGGATGATTGATTTGTTGATGATGGGATTTTGTGTCCATGAAAATGTGGAGTTCATTGAACATATTCAACCTTTTGTTAGACGGTCTATGTTATAGAGTAGAGAATCCAAGTTCCATCCAAAGTTTCGTATCACACATAGAATTAGATGAGGTGGTCTAAGGTATGTGGCTCATAGAAGGGGTGATGTCAACTTCCATTTGGGGGATTTTTATAGTATTGGAGGGATCCAAAGTCACTGTTAGAGAATGTTATAGATGTAATAATTTAGAATTCAGTGTAGGGGAATGCTTGAAGAAGAAGGAGTTTGAGATACACCTTTTCAAGATGATAGCCACTATAAATAATACAACTTTAATTATTTACATGGTACTTATAACACTATCAATGTATCTGATTGTTTGTTTTTATTAGCAAAATTCAATATTTACATACGACTACATATCTGGTGGCCAAGGGTTGGCATTTTTTAAAAATTAATTAGGAAAGTAGGGCAACAAATGATTTAAAATATAATTATTCTAAAGGAATTTTTTTTTTATAATTTTTTTTTCATCTAAAAAATTATGACATCTATACATAGTACATATGCTAACTTTAACCACTAAGCATGGTAAATGTAGTTATCTTTTGTTTCTTTAGAAGTAAAGATTTTTTCTTGACTTACAAAGCACTACCAAATTTCCTTAAGATTTATTTCTGCTCAATATGTATACTTATTGTAGATAATCAAGTATGATATTTGGTTATTTATTGATTGTATTATTTTCAATTCAATTCATAATACTTAATAATTTAACAATGGTCAAGAGCAAGATTGTCTTTTCAATTCATATTAAATTATAGTTGGTTCATTCATTAATACATACATATTAAAACATGGTCCAATCCACTAATAATTTTCTATCTTAATTGTATTTAATTCTCAATGTCAATTTCTCCTTCATTTTTTCCATGTATGTTGGATTTTAAGCACCTAACAAAAATACAAAATTTTGCCTCTTGGATTGTATGGTAGTAATCATTGAGTCCTATTGAATATTGTTATAATTTAATAATTGTACTAGTATACTACACCATTCCACTACAAAAAAATCTTTGTTTAATTTCAATTTTAATAGTGCTTAATTCAAGACCTTAAAATTCTATCTATGTTTTAATTCTAACACTCTAAAATTTTATATAATTATTATATATTATTTATGAGAATTCACACTAATTAAAAATGAGATCTTGTGTTAAGCTTAGGATATCTACCTAAAAACTTTGAACTGTTTCAACTTAGATGCATGCAAATTTCCATTCAATAGCTCATTGAAATATGTTCAATGAAAATTAATCAGTCAAATAATAAAATCTAAATTTGGTGAAAATGAGTTTCTTTTAAGGTTTAATACTTTTTTATAGCAAAGTCTACTCATTTCTTTTAATTGAAACTATTTGTATTACAAATAGTTTGATAAATAATAAACATTTAGTAGTAAAAACTATTTCATTTCAATTAATTCAAAAATAAATAAAATTTAAAATATTGATTTACATCCTTACTAATTTGCAAACACATTGGTGATGTCAATGGGTGTCTCACTTAATGGTTGACATCCTCGTGAATGTCATGAGGTGAAATTGTTAAATATTGAAGACAATGTAAGAATTAGAAGTATTACAAAAAGATCTTACTTTAAAGTATAATTGAAAAAGTATTCAATTTTGTTTCTATTTCATTTTAAAATTTCAATAAATTATTGCAATCTATGCATTAAAATCCATTTTATGCACAATATTGTATATTTTTTATGAATCAAATATTCTATTTTCACTATATTTTTAAAATTTAAAATTAAAATATTGTTTTTTATTCTAATCTTCACTTTCAATTAAAATATCATATTATTTTAATGTATTTTATACTTGACAAATAATTCTTTACATATTTCACTTTAGTGAGTTATAAGGATTTGAAATTTTAGTAGTAATATGACTTGAAAGCCAAGGTTAGTTTCGATATAAGGAACAATATAATTGCTTGACAAATTCTCACTCTACTCTTCATTGCTATTTGTAAATTAAGGAGTCTCAAATTACCCCTTTAGAACAAAGTATATCACCTAATTCATAATTCAGGGGATATTTGAATTGTGAATAGGTGATTATGAAGTCAAAAATTGTTAAAAATTTCCAATTGGATGCCTAATCAAATGTTCCATAATGTAAAGGAAAAAGCTAGATGTTGCCAAACTACAATAAAAGGGTGATCCATGTTACACATCTCAAAATTACAAAACACCTATGACATTCACTATCATAGAAGAAGAAAGAAGATGAGAATCATGTAGAAAAAAATTGGATGAAAAATTGTAATTACAGGTCTTCCAACACATATTGTCTTTATATTGTTAAATGATGTATTGAAGTACATAGAACTCCTTGTTATAAGGCACACAATGCATAGAAGAAGAAAGAAGATGAAAATCATGTAGAAAAAAATTAGATGAAAAATTGTCATTGCAAGTCTTCCAACACATATTGTCTTTATATTCTTAAATGATGTATTGAAGTACCGTAAAGGAGATCACCCATTTCCGATCACTTAAGCAATTGGGTCAATTTGCAACATGCAGAAGGTTGAGGAATTTTTTTTCCCGTCTATAGAAATACAATTGAAAAGGATTCCATATTTTTCCAGAATTTAATTCTCAAAAACGAAATTACTATGAATTTTAAACAAGAAGATTTTGTTTGCCCTCAAATTGTAATATAGGGTATTCTATTTCCAACCAACGCAAAGTAGCAAATCTAATAGTGCTTTATTACTCAAACCACAAGTCGTATGGCTAATCACAATGCCTCATGACTCATTGGTTTTTCTGTCCAATTGGTTGGAAATACAACACCGTATGCTTCAGAAACAAACCACCCTACGCAACATAAATAGAATGTTGATTGGAAATGGGCAATCTCCCTTAGTACTCTTTGTAATAAGACACACAATGCATAGAAGAAGAAAGAAGATGAGAATCATGTGGAAAAAAATTGGATGAAAAATTGTCATTGCAAGTCTTCCAACACATATTGTCTTTATATTATTAAATGATGTATTGAAGTACATAGTACTCCTTGTAATAAGACACACAATGCACTGAAGGTATCCAAGAATTTACAAATCCAAGAAATTAAAAATTATATATTGCAAATCACAAAAAATAACCCTTCTAATGAATGATCTTCTAACCATGTAAATGATCTTTTTGGAATTTGAGCCAAGCCAATGAAATGAAGGTTATTGAATCTAATTTCTACTCTACTTTGAAAGTTTCAAAAATTACTAAAATTGAACTTGTTGAACATTGGACAATGATCTATTGATTTTCTATTTCTATTGATTTTCTAGTTGGACATGCAGATTTTTTTTCACACTATAATATACACCTATGAAAATTCAGATTTTTTGAGCTAAATTTGAATTAGACATGAATTTTTTTCACTTTTTCTTGATGGAAATTTGAAATATCACCAATAAATCTGGAAAATTTTATGACTTATAGAAGACAGGATTTCATCTCTGAAAAATAAAATAAAATGATTTTCACTCAAACTTAGTTACAAAATGGAGGAACATAGAAGAAAAAATTAAGACAGATTACATGGTAATAGGCTCCGTCCTTCCAGGTTGACAGCCTCACAGAAGTAGTCTCGCACAAAAGTCTCAGAGAAGAGTATATTGCCATAAGAAGAGATGTGATACATGGAGGCTGGTAATGAGCGATTTATCAAATCAAACATCCACCCATGGAAGCCCACAGCGATAGTCTTAGACTTACTCCTGACAACGAATAACTGTATAAATGATGCATTTGAAATGCTCTCATTTAAAGACAGCTAAGGGAAAACTCTGCAGGTAAAAACAGACCAAGTGCTTAAACAGCACATAAACCATCACTGAACTACGTCCCCTAACAACAGGGAGAAGTCTGAGAGTGAAGATAACATCACCGTGTCTAAATTTCAACGACGATATGGTGAGTAGCGTGGTGAACGAGAGCGTTCTCGACGATACCCACGGTATGGGGAGTGACGAGGAGAGCGTTCTCTATCTCTGCCTCGATACGGGGAATACCGAGGTGCTCGCCGATCACTGTAGCTATCGCGGCCTCCATTCCGTCCTCCATAGTCTCCTCCGTATCCACGTGAATGGGCTTGCATAGCAGCTGAGAGTGTCAAAAACGTTGCAATGGAAGGGTTATAGTACAGTAGAACTTCTTATAAGCAGTAGGACTGGGGACCGGTGTGACACATTACATTAGAGAGGATATTACAGTAAGGGAGGGTCATTTGCATTCATGAAATTTGTATGGGGCCAGGGCCAGGACCGGTAATCAATATTACTTTAGATATGTTTGTTACTTTAGAGAGTGCTACTTATTAAAAGTTCTACTGTATCAAATTCCAAGAAAAATTAGAGAGAAGTAACGAGCCCTTTGAAGCATTTCATGCAAAAGACTCTTTATCAAACAAAAGTAGTGAAGTTGAGAGAGCAATACCTCGAACACCCAGATATTCCCCAGGAGTTGGAGTCCTTGCACGCTTCCTCTTAGCCTGCAAAACAGGAAGTACAATATTAAATAATAGTGCATAACCTAGAACCTACAAGCTATCATGGAAACACATTCCAGGTGCGCACAAGAGTGTGCACGCAACATATGACAGAATGCAATGACAAGTTTGCCATCACAAGAATGGTAAAATACGTTCATAGGCCTTCGTGAGGTCAACATTGTGCTACCGTGATTCAATTAAACTATTTCATTCATGAGAATTACAAAAGCCAACAAACCTTGACAGGTAAAACTTCACAAAGAAGAGGTTCACGGTCATCACATAAATCAGCAAGCACAGTAAGAGATGATCGACCCGTGCCAATCTCACCGTCAAACATCTGAAGAACTATTAGCTTATTATAAGCCTAGTTATTAAACTAAACAATACTAACTGGACTACAACAAAGTAGTAACACCAGAAGTGGGACGAGGAAAGTCACCCAGCTAGAGTGAGCGGCGTGGGCATGCTAGTCGAGTAATTAGCTGCCCCAACCCACCTCGAGTAACCACTGACTCGCAGAGACTCGTAAAACTGGAGGCGCGGCTATAACAGATTGGGTTGAAACAGATTGTGCAACTCTGTTGCAGGTGTAGTTGTGATGCTCTACTTGAGGAATGGCTGGTGGGTTGACAGGCCCGCACAGACTTAGCAACACCAACATGGCAAGCTCGAGTAATTTGATGCAAAATCGATCTGTGTGGGGCAAGCAACTGAGGCTGTCTTGCCGTCTACATCAACTGAAGACTGCAAGCTTGGCTTGAAAGGATGCAAAAGACGTGTGCTGAAGCAGAGTCCAGCACCAAGCTTCGATCATATCGACTTGACATTGAATATTACATTCGATTCGATGACAAAAACGTGTGAAATGTAATCTGTTGTAAGAATGGCATGCAATGCTCCAAATTGGCGGTGGGAGTGCCTCAATGAACCAGCATTAAAATTTCCTGCACAAACTTGGTGGTAGACTCGAAATTCGCTAAAGCACACCAGGTCGCACAATCTAGACCACAGGAAAGTTGACTGCAGCAGTAGTCGAATATTCTCTGGTCGACCAAAGGTTCAAGGAATACACGCAATCAAATTAGCACTACTGTAAGAAATTATACTGCTTACTCTTCAATATCGTGTATGATAGACACATGTTCCATACCACTTAGCCATCCTTCACAAGTGTGGCCAATTCCATATCTCAGTAGCATTCAATAGCTGACGCTTGACTCAGACAAGCCGAAATAGGGAGGAAGACAATGCGGTCAGGACAACCCATGACACAGCAACTCACCTTCTCAACAGTAATAATACGTCCCTCAAGTGTAGAGCGATTGAGGTACTTCACACAACGATCAGCATCCTCAGCACTGTCCATGGTCACAAATCCGAAACCTCTCGACTCCCGAGTGCGTGGGTCCACCACCAAGCGGCATTCTACCACCTGAAAATATAAGATGGATTAGCAAAATTCTGATTACAAAATTTAATTTAATCCAAGACATCGAGACACGACTGAGTAGTTCAAACAAGGTCTAAAAGTGAATCATTCAAAACTGGCAAAAATGGGTTCAGCGAACACCTTTCCCTCCTCTGAGAAATGCTCATCCAAATCCTTTTCTGTCACGCGAGTGGAGAGACCAGTAACATATAGATTGTTTCCAGGATTAAGCGCTTCCTCCCTTACATCCGACCTGTCCCTGTCCCTGTTCCTCAACAATAAACCCGTAATGAATCTCTGAATAAAGATACTTGATCATTTCTAAAGCATTTCAGAGAAAATAAAAAAGCTGCATGAAATTACCTCCTTGAAGGAGGCGTTCGGGATCTGGACCGGCCTCGGGATGAGCGTCTTGGCGATGGAGAATCGGAATACCTGTAAGGAGGGGTTCTGTAAAAAGGGAACAAACAACATGTAAACCCTCGTGGTAGTAACCGCCATGTGCAAACATACAGAAAGTACAAGACATACAAATACACATAAAAGAATTCTGTTCAACAGAAAAACAAAAGCAAAGCATCAACCACAATTAATTACCTGCTGCGCCTTTGAGGAGAGTCCTGCTCGATAATCACAGGAGAAAAGATATGTCAAAATTGCTTCATTAAAAATTTGCATAAAATCCGAGAAACAGCAAAATAAAACTAGTGGTCATAATAGTGGACCAATATACGCACTCGTGTTCTAAATTCCTCAGATACAAAACCAAAAACATCGCCAGCAAACGCAACACATTACACAAAAGACACTCCCCGAACAAACAGAACCACATAAACCGAACCAAACAAAAAAACACTAAACTATTCACAGTCTTATTAAACCGAACGAATCTCATATCTATTCAAATGAAAACCTTCCTACATGAAAAAAAACGAAACAAACCAAAACCTGATGTATCCTAAGCACCCAGGCACGACGGAACGCGAGCGAGAGAAAGTCAAGCTAGGATTTGAAGCAAGCAAAATCAACACATCGCCGTCCAACAACAACCTCGAACCAAAACACAGCACACGAATAGGAACAATCACAGGTTTCTAGACTAACCACGAAGCCACAATCACACTCGAACCAAAAATTTCTAATTCCTCTTAAACCAATTGTCTATAAATAATGAAAATCTTGTTACACGAAAGAACCCAAAGCCTAATGAAACGCGGCCTAACCATCACGACACGAACGACCATATCTAACGAAAAGGAAATAAAGATGACGAGGCTAGGGTTTGATGTAATGAGCGAAATTTACCATGATTTTTACAGCAGAAAAACGAGAACACAAACTGATGCGGTGAGGACGACGGGAGCCTCGATTTAAAGAGAGAAGGTAAGGGAGCGATAAAGCAAAGCAGGCGAGGATGCAAGCTGAAGAGCGAAGCGCAGGAGGAAGAAGAAAGCCGCGAAGCCATGAAGGGTAGCGGGCTTTGTAGGGAGGACTCCAAAGAGAGCCTAGCTGGCTTGGGCTTCAAGCCGTAATGATGACTCAGCCTGCCATTGCATGCGGTTAACCCCTAAAAGCTCGAACTAATAATTAGTAAGATTACTTTTAACATATCGTCAAGAGTAATTGTTTTTATGTTTTTTTCAAAATTAGCAAAATTGATACTCCGTACAGTGTTGGTCAAATTGTACATCAAATTTTGTAAGGTTTACATCACTCAATCCAATTATAGAACACTTTTTGAAAAAAATGATTTAATTTAGGTCAAATATGACTCTCTTATTAATAAGATATCTTTTAATTTTGGTAGGTACTTTTAGTAGAATATTTCAGATCAATTTGTTAATTGTAGAATTTTTTTGTATTTGATACAATTTTAATTAATTAACTTTTATGATTTTGCTGCAAATGTATAATAGGAAATTGGCTAATAGCTTCCAAATACAATTTCAATTTCGAAATGCCATGGAAGATAAGAAGTAGTCAATGAATGACTTCTAAGTTACTATAGAAACAAAGAATGCTCTTACTCATCCAAGAATTTTATATTTTTTTAATGACTACTTAAATAATAGGCCTTCTCCTTCTAGAGTGAAACTAAAGTGAAAATTTTCTCTTCTAGCCATTTGACAAAATTTGTGCAAAAAAACTCATTGACTACAATTCTTCAATATAAGTATCAATAATTCATGTACAATTTTATTTTCTAATTTTTGAAGCTTTTTCAATGAATATTCATTTTATAAAGCACTCATCTGAAAAATTTCATCATCCATCTACAAGATGGTTTAGCATTAACGGTCATAAATGGCAATTGGCAACCCTCATAATAAAAATAAAACTTTTGGATGACTTAGAATTAAAATTTGAAAGTATTATTTGATTGGAAGCATAATAAAATATTACACAAAATAGATATAAAAAAATCTAAATGTCAATACATGCCATTAGCATAATTTCATTACAAACCATTAGAAACACAATTATTATCTTTAAATAATCAATATTAATTTAAAAATCATGATAAATACTCTCAAAGAAAAATATCATATAGATGGCACATTGCATGTACTTTATTTGATGCGATTCTAATGATATCACTCTTATATTGTAATTCTATGTCAAGCAAATGTAATATTTTGTAAGGGCATTCTGATGGTTGTTTAGATGAGACTTTTATTTTTGCTATTTCTAATTTCTAATTACTACAATAACATATTTGATTATGGTTATTGTAATTGACCCTTTAATGTGTTGTCATATTGTAATATTAACTTTAATTAACCCTCAAGTGCCTCCAAGTCAATATTTGTGATGATGAAGAAGGTTTTTTAGAGTGATGTTTTTTTCCCATCAACTTCCAATTCATTCAATTTTATCATAGCACCATAAAGAGCCTACGCTATCGTCGCTGCGACACGGACTGACAAGGTGCAGTTCACGATCGGTGGTGCTCTAGTTAACATTTGCTCAATCATCAGCCGTTGTTGGGTTAAGTTGACATTTGCTGACTAAACTTTAGGGATTAGTGTGCAGCGGAGGTGGAGTCAAGAATATAGTTTACTGCCATTTATTTTAGAGTTAGGGTTACTTAAGGATGATTAGTTTGATGGAGTCGTATGCAAATCTGGTCATAATGAAGCACGCGCCTCAAACTCTAACGGCGTCTAGAGAAGCAAAGGCTAGAGTAGTAGGGTTGACAGTTGAGGGACAAATCGAACCGGAGTTGGTGGTGGTTGTCACAAGTATACAAGTATAGGTCAGAACGACCAATTCCACCCAACTATTGTAATGTTGGGGGAGGAGTTATCGGCTCATCTTTCAAAAAGTTGTGTTGGTCTCCTACTAAACAACAAGGTGCTTAACCCTTAAAGGACCGTCAGTGCTATACTTTCACCAAAAACGCTCCAAAACTGTCATTTCTAGTACAAGTACCAAAATTTTGAAAAAAAACTTTTTTTGACATATCTAACCATAGGATCTTGTATTATATAGTATCAAAAACATGTGGTAAAAATTTTAGACATTTCCACCAGGTGGATTGCAAGATATAAGCATTCAAATTAACTAAAATCATTTTTTTGACCCTGCAAAAAGCAGGGCAGCTGCACTTCACAAGCTCACATTTCTATGAAAAAATGACCTAAATGGTGGTGCTTCTTTGGATTTGTTTTCCTAGACAAGTTGGCTACATGCTTGAAAAATTTCAGATCATTTGGAGTAGTACAACATATAGGAAAAAAATAGTAAGTAGGCAGTATTAGAGAATGATTAAAAATATTAAATTATTTACAATTTAAATATGGAATTGAAAATTTCCATTTTCAATGGTCTAAATTTTTTAATAATGTATCTACATCCTACAATTTTTTTTTTGTCCAAAAATATTAAAAATTGGGTAAGATAAAGAATTTCAAAGTTTATTTTAGAGTAGGAAATCCAAAACTACCCGCAAACAAAAAAGTTTTGATCATAACTTTTGACTCATTGATCAAAATGGAATGATCCAAAACTTTTCGTGTATATAAAACTCTAGAAAATCAATTCCAAATTTTTGTTTCTGAAAAAAGTGATTTTTTCTGCTCTGCCCGAACTGCCCAGCTGGGGAAAAAAGTAACATATTAGGCTATAACTTTTGACTCGTATTTTCAAATGTCATGAAATTTGGTGCATATGAAAGATATTCCTTGCCCCCACATTCTATTAAAATTTCAGCCCCAAATATGAAAATCTCCACTTGTAGGTACCTGCCCAAAATTTCTATACAATCCAAAAACACAGTCCGGTCCTTTAGGGGTTAAAAGTACAAGTCAATCAAGCCCTATTATATGCCATTGTGGCTTACTTCATTGGAAGCAAGCTTTCCCAGGAGGCCATTACTGTTTGGTTAAGAAGTTTACAAATTCAAGTAGGGGAATGGATTGGGCTTCGTAGGGACCTTGGGCAGGGCTTTTTACAAATTTCGAGCAAGAACCAGGTGGCTATACAAAAATTACTGATGTTTACGCCACATCGCTCAAGATGGGGTACTTGCATTTTACAAATGTGCACTCCAAACTTCAATGCCTATAAACCATTGGGGCTTTGAACTCCAACCTAGGTGACTCTTAAAGACGTTCCAGGGAAAATTCTTGGAGTCTCTGTTGAGACTGTTAAAGGTCTTGGGGAATTATTAGGGGTGGATAACAAAAAAAAGCATTTGAAGGATCACATATTGCTTCAATGTGGGTCTCTTATTTGGTTCCGGTTGGACAATTCAAGTTGAGCTGACCAATGATTTCACAAGAGAGGAGGTCATCATAAAAGTGGATTATTGTTATTTCCCAATCCATTGTAGAGTCTGTTTGGATATAGATCACTTGGTCAAAGATTGCCCTGGTCGAATTAATCAAGGGAATGCAAAGGCGGGTGGAAGAAATGATAATGCAATTAGAGAAGTTCATAGCATTATAGCCTCTACAAGTATAGTTGGGATCGTAACATCGACAAGGACCATGGTACTACCACCACCTCCACCAATCGCACCAAGCCAATAGCCTACCGGAGCATCCACAAACCTTAAAAACAAAGGCAATAATAGAAAACGCAGCACACCTGTCCAAACTCGATCTACAGGGAAGCATGACCTAAACTTGGAGATGAATTCACATTTTATAAGATTACAAGACAATGAGGTGGGCATCACCAACAGTGGAGAAAGCGAACAACAGTCAAGGCTTATACCTAAGTATGAGTGGAATGATTGGGGAAAAGTACAACGTGGTTCCAAAGTGCGAGGACCTCACATTGACAACGTAAGAATGAGGGTTCAAGTGGGTACTTCCCAAACTGAACCTACAGTTCCTCTAGTGTTTCAGTCCCAAGAAAGAGTAACCTTGATACCACCCTCAAGTCCCTTCTAGTCATCTTGAACGCCCAACATCAGATCAAAAACACAACACAAGACAAGTAGGGAGCGAAATGGGAGAAGGGAACAAGCCAACATTACTTGTCAATCGGAGGATAGGGCGATGAGTGTTGGAGGCACACATACAACGATGGGCAGTCGGGACATCCATAGGTAGTTGCGGTTAGAGACAGAGGGCATTAGAGAACGTTGTGAGTAGGAAGCAACTCACCTATTGGAAATGCCCACGATGAGGAGCGGAGAGGTGGATAGTAGTTCGGCAAGGAAGAAAACGCTGGGCACGGCGGTAGGCAGCAAAGGAGAGTTTGGACCGACGAAAGACGGTCAGGTAGGTAAGGACAAAGCCAACTTTGCTAGGGTTGAGATTAGGGATACCATCTCTCCCAAAAGAGACCCCCATCCACTACAAGGGAAATGGGCCCTAATTGACTGAATTTTTTACAAAAAAGTGTCCAAAATGACCACCACAACTTTTGGAAGTTGGCACCTTGTCAATGTGGTCAATATTGCAGTGTCTGTCAAATTCTTGTCAATTTCTCAGTCAATTTTGATAAACAAGATAGTTAATGTCTTCCAAAAATCCAACAAGTTTTATCTATTGCTAACATTTATCAATATTACTAGGATATGTACCTCATTGCAATCTTCAACCACTCGCCATCTATACATTAGCTTAACTTGTATAGAGTGGAGTGAAGCTCTCTCTATATATGTGGGGTGGTAGAAGGTCGACCAACTCATATGGGATATGTCAATTCTAGAAGTTGTAAGAGCTCATAGTTAAGTTAGAAATAGGAAATTTTGTATTCAGATTACGATTTCAGACGTCATTTAGGCATAGTATAATGTGTTTTTGAAAAAAAATCAAACTATTATTAGTTAAAAAATCAATTCAAGTTTTGCATCCAAAAATTCTTTTGAGTTTTCAATCAAAAGTTATGGAGTTTCAAAGAGATGTTCAAAATTATTCTTTTTATATTTTTTCAAGTTTCTACTTTGAAATTTGTCCATTGATTTAAAACTTGAAATGTCAAACGGATTTTTGAGCATGAAACTTTAATTCATATTATAATTATTTTTAGTTCAAAGCTTTTTTTTTAAATGCACTCTACTATGCTCATATGAGGTCTAAAATCCTAATTTTAATACAAAATTTCTTATTTCTAACTTCTAGAATTGAGCTCCTATAACTTCTAGAATTCACATATCCCACATGGGTTGGTTGACCTCCTACCACCATATGTGTATATAAGGAGCTTCTCTTCTCCATTTTTCCCATAGATTACAAATGGTTCATGGAGTCTAATAATTTAGTTAATAAATTAATTCTACATTATTAGCCATGCCATTTGAAAGTTAATTAAAAAATGATAATTTTTTTAATCATCTAAGAATTTATCATTCTTCCAACATAATTTCATTCATTTTTTTTGCTGGCCATTATTTGAACTATTTTATGAAATCTATGGATAATTAAACAATAATTTTTTGGATTCAATGACATGGAAAAAAGCCACGGTGGCAAAGGAGTCAAAAGAAGAGCTGTATGACGTGTATCTTTGTCCGAAATGACATCCAAATTGACATAATTTTGTCAATTAAGTGTCCAAATCAAGTACTCCTAATCTACAGCACATTTGACAGAATTCTGTCAATTTTTTTGTCAAATAGGATATAGTTTCCCGTGTAGTGATCCCTCCTCTGAGTCTAATGCTTTAAGATTATCTGACAAACTCATGGAAGAGGGGGGCGAGAGCAATGACTCTAGAGTCGTTGACATTGTATGCTTGGTAGGAGGAGAGGTTGGAGGGCGGGTTGAATTGCTACCAAATCCAACGGCTAGCAACCAACAAGGTGGAGAGGACATTGTAATGGCAGGCTTAGGAGGTTAGTAGGCCCAGCATTGACTTGAATGGCATGGCCACATGCCTCTCAGTTTTAGTACACGAGGGGTTATTAGGTGGCACCTTTGTTGCAGGGCTAATGATATCAAGTCTAGCTTTAATTGCTTGGGCCAAGCAAGATTAGTCTCAAATATTTCCACACCTAGATCATCTAGCTTTCTTTAGTCATTCAATGCCTTACCGGATTATTTGCAAGTCTAAGTTATGGAGTGGATTAGGGCAAATAATGGGGGGGGGGGGGTTGTCTCCCCAGTCCAATAAGTTAATGGGCAAGCATCTTCAGCGCAAAGCGAAAGCTTCCTCCTCTAGACCTAGATTGCGCACCTCCATCTTCCAAGAAAGACGGACCCCCCCAAATTGGTATGAAGGAAGGGGGATGATCTCTAGGAAGGCTTTGGAAGAGGAGGAAGGTCCTAGGGGACTACTATTGTTCCTACCCAACCCCCAACCTTTTGTATGATAGTCACAATTCTTATTCAAAATCTGCAAGGAATTAATTGCCCTTCAAAGGTTGATATTGTGAAGATTTATTATTGGACTTTGAAATCTAGCTTGGATTTCCTTTGCTTCCAAGAACATCGACTGAGGGGGAATCAACTACTTACTTTGGGGAATACTATATGGTCTAGGGCAAAATTCTTTTGTCAAGAAGCAGCATTGGATTATGGTCACAATATTGATGACTTAGGAGCTAGTAGAGGAGATGTATGCATGTGAGTCTCTCTTTCTATTCAACATATAATCTCTAATTCGGGTTTCTCTCGATGCGGGTGTACACAATGGATGAAGTTGAAGGGCACATTGGGAAGAGACTTATCTATTTTCACTATAAGAAACCCATGTTTTCTGTGGTGTTACAAAAAAACGGGCCATGTTTTCATTGACATCAATGTGTCACAAATTACGAGCTTATAGGAGGCAAATTTTTACTAATGTTGGGGATGTTAAAGCAAAAACAGGTGGATGACACAAGGAATGTGTATGTTTTTTCGGACATCAATAAAACATGGTCATGTTTATTAAAACGTCTTGAAAAATATAGAAGTGCCACATCAACTAGAAGTTCTAGATTCATTTGAATAAAATTCTGTAAGTTACAGTGGAATGAGATAAAATGCAAACTAGATGATAAAAAAATAGAAGAAGGGCAGTCATATGACATACTTTGAATAAAAAGGAAAATAGATGGATGTACATTATGAATGAAACAATGAGCTCCTTATCCCCTAAAGGACCATTGGGAACAAATGGAATTTTGGGCAAGTACCTATGGGCTGAATTTTTGTCATTATTTTTTGAAACTTTTTTTGAAAATAAAAAACCTCATTAGCTTCATGGGATTTCTTTTTTTTCAATCAATGCTAAAGAACAAAAGTTATGCCCAAATAAGCTCAAAATAGGGGATGGGGGGCAACAAACAAAAATTTGAAAATTAAAGTTAAATTTTTTTTCTCTCTCATAGATTATGTTTTTGTCTATATGGAAAGCTTTGATTTATTCCATTTGGATTTTTTTATGAGAAAGTTATGGACAATCTTGTTTTTCGGGCAATTAGAGCATCTTCTTGAAAAATGAACTTGCAGGATTCATTTTTGAATGCAATTTTTATAATTGTTCAAAAAAAAAAGTTCCGCATGGTTTAGTTTTCTTGCTAAAACAATCTCACCATTGAAATCATTGCGTTATAATTCCATTTTAAGTATATTAATAATTTAGATTTTCCTTCAATCTCATACCTATTTCTACTTAATAATTTCTTAAAGAATACAAATTAAGTTTTTTTGAAGTCCCTTTTTTTCGTAGACCCTCAACTCAGAAGGTTCAATGTCAAATAAGAAGGTTCAAAGTCAAATAATCTAGTCCCATAATGTGCTGAAATTTTATTTTTTTCACTTTAAACGGTGATAACTTGCAATGTACGAGGTCAAAAAATTTGAAATTTTTTCAAGACATTCTCATACTAATCAGGTGTAAGATACTACGGTTAAATGTGCAAAAGAAACAATTAAGTTTTTCTCTTACTCTTTTCTGTGTAGATGGCAATTTTGGGTGTTTATTTGCATTAAAGATGCCTTGGTCCTTTAGGTTTTATAGTAGTGGGTTGGTAGGAAGTAAGGCAACCCGTATGGGATATGTAAAATAAATTTTTTGTTCAAAATTGAATGTTTGAAAAAACATCCGCATGTTATGTGGTCAAGTTTTTAATTTTTAATTATCCCATATCCTTTGTCATGGACGGACAATGGATTTTGGTATAAAGTGGACCCTTCTTCCCCTCATTTTCACAAGCACCAATGATGTAATTACTTCACTTCTCCATCAAAAGTTCTTTAAATGGTAGCTCAAAAATTGCTTGTGAATTTTAGAATTTCTTTTGGTTTTTTCTCATTGGCTTTTTAAAAGTAATTATTGTGTATAATTAAATAATTTTAATTCTAAATAATTTAATACCATTAATGCCAAATATTTTCAGTGAATCATGTGACATGCTACATTTTCACAGTGGTTATTTATTTATTTTTTAAATGAACATTTCCTGAACAAAAAGAAATGGCATGGCTGCTGCGAAATCAATGTGGCGGATTGGAGGGTGCAAATACAAGGTATTTGCAGCCATTTTCATCAAACATATAGACATCAATGCATGTTTTAGAAGATTTTAGCCATTCATAGAAACGTTGTCTTATACGGATTTTAGGTGACATTAGAGTTGACATGCCTTCAATTCAAAATAACACACTTTCACATCTTTTAAAACAACACAAAAAACAAGGGTTTCTTCCAGTGTTTAAATGTCTACGCATCTACATCGATGAGGGAAGGTATTGAATTATGGTCAGTAATGGTCATTTGGTTGGTTCAAGACTGCAAGTGGCTTTCTATATGGTGATTGGAATTTTGTAGAACGAAGGGTGGACAAATCTAGCCTATGTGGGAAGCTCATCTTCCCTACGAAGAAGCAAACTTTTGATCTTCTTCTAGCATCCCTTAACTAAGAAAAACACTTTCCCAATACTAGTCCAATTAAATTTACCTAGGATAATAAAAAGAAGGGTGGGGCCAGAATATTAGCGAGATTGGATCACATTAATTCCTTTCAACCATGTGCAAGTCACCATAGCCCCATGGCTTAATACTTCATTAAAGGGGATAGCAACCACTTAGATCACCTTCCTGTTTGGGGCAAATTTATCCTCAAAGTAGTTGTTCCAAGGAAGTCTTCATATAAAATGAGCTCACGTTTTTTGAAAGAAAAGATGTTCCATAACAAGATCACATTTATTTAGAATTTCAACCCACTCGCAGGCTTTTTTTAGCAAGCTATGTAAGGTCATTAAGTTCTATAAGGAATTTTGCCTTTAAACAAGCAAAAGTCCAAAGGATAACCGAAGCTCACTTAAGGGCTCAATTAGAGGAAGTAGTGGAAGTGCTTCAAGCAGATCTCGAGAATCTGAGTTGTCAAAATCACCTTAGCAACCTTGGAGAACAATTAGGAGTTGTAGGAAAACCCCACATGGAGGGTTTCAAAGTCCGGAATAGGATCCAATGGAAAAAAGTAGAGGACACTTGCTCTAAAGAGTTTTTTTAAGTTTATAAGGACCAAGGAGTAGAGCTAGTCTCACAAAGTTAGAAGATGCTGATGGCTTGGTGCACACTAACCAATCCGACCTCAAGCAAATTTGCTCTGATTACTACGGTAAATTGTACACTACAATGGACTTATCCTCTACCCATGTGGAGGCAATGGATGCTTGCTTTGGTGCAATCTCCAACTGCTTGTCCTTATCGATGAAGAATGCTCTTATGGTGCCTGTGAGTGTTTTTTACCCCCCCCCATGGTAAATAAATTCACAACAGGTTCTTGTTTATTTTCACTTGTTTTACTAGGGGTGTCTAAGCGTCGTCCATTGTGCCTTCCAAGCAATGAACTCTTTCTTTAAATTCTTACATGTTCCTTCTTGTGTCAAAAGAAGTTTAGTCTTTACTTAACTAAGGTTATTCCTTTAATTGGTTCAAAGCTAAGGTCACGGTGGTTTCTAAGTATAAGTAATTACAGGCTAAATTTAACTACTTAAGTTTGTAAGTCATCTCATGCCATTTCTAAAAACATAAAATTCATCGAAATCCAACCTTCCTAGCCAAGGTTATGAGCGGATGAAGTTTTGTCCTAAAAGGACCCTGAAAACTTCATCCAGTGTTTTAAAATACTTACCTAATTCAATTAATTCTGAAATTTGACCTACTGGCTTAAGTTACTATTTAATATTTATGGTTTTAATTTCAAGTCATTTGGATGATTTCTACTCTGTGTCACCCAAATTCTTACCTATTTTTCATCCATTCATAACTTCTTCAATTTTGATCCAAATTAGTCGTATGATACCTTCTTAGAAAGATATGGACTTAAGCTTTAAGATCATACTCTAAAACTTTGGAATTGAAATAGTCTAGTCTGACTGACTTGATCCTTTAATTCGGTTCCTATGTCTAAATACTACTTTTAAAGGTTAAAAAGGAAATTCAAGAACTCAAATTCATACCTCGGGATTAATGTCATTGTGAAGGTTGTAGTGTACTCCCTCGATATCTTCATTGTTCGCCATCTTCCTTAGTCCTTTGATAATTTTGCCCACGGCTTAAAAAAGGTGTTAAATACAAGTTTAAGTTCTATTTCTCAACTTCTTCCTTCCCTTTTCTTTCTTTCTTCTTCTTTTACTTCTACACTATTTAGACTCTATTATTTGATCCTCTCTAAACAATAATTGACTTCCAAACCTTTCAAGTCAATTATTATTCTATCCTATTTCTAATGGTCTAAAATACTTTGCAAAGATTTCCAACCTAATCCTATCAACTTCCAAATTCCACTCACCAATGGTATAATTATGCCATTTTTCTTGTTCTCCACTTCATTCTATGCTTCCATCTTTGAATTTTTGAACTCTAAGTTTCTATGATAGTGATAGTTGGTAGTTGAGAGAAAGAGTGGTGAGTTTAGAGTTGCTAATTTCTACTACTTTCTTGCTAATTTCCACTATTTTTCAAGTGCTAATTGCTATTTCTATGAAAGGTTTTTAAGTTTGCTCCTCCCCCTTCTCTTCAACCGTTATGCTTCTTCACCTACTTCTCCTCCCTATATTTTTTGCTCCTAAGACTACTCTAATTTGTTTTAATTTGTTGATTATTTCTATACTATGGCTCCTAGCTTCCTTTCACCTCTATTTCCTTCCCTCCTTTTCTATTTCTATTTTCTTCCCTCTTTTTTTTTTTTTTTCCCTTCGTCTACTAATCCAAAAAAAAAACCCAAAAAAACCCAAACCACAAGTCGTGATTAGGTGGGAGAGGGTGATTAAGCCCCCCTCCGGCCGCTTGGGCGGCTCTCCCTGTCGCTTGGGCCTGCAAGCGGCTTCGCTCAGGCAGGCTCTCCCTGTTGCTTGGGGCCTTGCGAGCAGCGAGCGGCTCTGCTGTAGGCGGGCTCTCCCTGTCGCTTGGGGCCTGCGAGCAGCGAGCGGCTCTGCTGCAGGCGGGGCTTTGGCCGGGCTGGCTGGCCAAGCCTTGCGGGGGCTGGCTAGCCAAGCCTTGCAGGGGCTGGCCTTCGGGGCTGGCCCCCAAAATTCAAACAAAAATTGAAATATTTTTGGGATAATTTCTACGACAAATAGTCGTTGATTTCAACGACTAAACTAGTTGGAATTTTAGACGTTCAAAGTTGAGAGCTAAACTTTGTATTTTTTTTTTTTACCAACTTTTGGAAACTAAGTTTTGTAATAATTTATACTTGAAGTCAAAGCTTCGCCGTACTTTCAAAAAACCACAACAAATACTCTAATTAATTCTAATACTTGAAGTCAAAGCTTCGCCGTAGTTTTAGGAAACTCTAATACTTCTAAAACTATCCCTTTTGCACAAGGTCAAAGCGTTGCCGTAGCTTGGAAAAAACTCTAAAGAATCCTAACAAAAGGAAACTATAGCTCCGCCGTATTTCTAGGAAGTACTAACACATTTAGAACACTCCTAACCGTACAAAGCCAGAGCTTCACCGTGAGTTGGAATATGAGAGATTTTCTAGACAAGTTTCTAAAGAGTTTGGCTTGTCCAAGGGAAGAGATAGGACACAAAACACAACACTTAAGAAATTTACAACAAGTGAGTGTTAGTGATACAAAACACAAACATAATTAGTACAAATTGAGAAATAACAAGCTAAAGGACTTCCCTAAGCGGCATCGCCAATCACAAGGGAAGAACCTCTAGAGTTAGTACAAAGTTAGTCCCAAAACACCAACAAAAGTTGCCCAAAGAAGCAACACACAAAGTTAGAGCAACAAAACACAACTAATACTTGTCCAAAACTCCCAAAACATGCACAAATCAAACACAAGGTTTGAAGGGACCCCAAAGTCCTTCAAAGCTTGCAAAAACAACAACAAGATGAGCTTGAAATGCTCAAAAAACACACGTTGACAACTTTGGCTCAAAAAATGACCAAAAACTCCACGTTAATGGAGCATGTGTATAAATTTGCCAAAAAATGGCAAGAAGGGGTGAGAAGAGAGGAGAATGAGTGCCCTTTTATACGTTTCCAAGGGCACTCAACTCCTCTCATTTTCCTACGGTAATCTTATCACTTAAGATTTTCATCCTAATTTTCCCTATTTTCACTTCTACGCTGGACCTAACTTCTAACTTTTGGAGTTTAACTCCAAATCACAAACTGATTGCGCCATTGGCTTCAGAAGGCCATTTTTAGTCTAAGGGCACCCCCTCCCCCTTTTCTATCACTAAAAACTCAATGAATCCTAACGCCAACTTAACGACCAAAAAGGGTAAAAACCCAACTTTTGGAGTTTGACTTTTCTATGAAAAGTAAGTGGCCTAGGCTCTTTAGTAGGTGTAAGGGAGTAAGAAAAGACCTAACTTTGACCTCATTCCGATTTCGTATGCTCCCAAAACGCCGGTCAACTCCACGGTAATCTTTAAATTTGCCGGTCTTAGAGGAATCTTGCAAGTTCGGGTACTTCTGGCTATCAGAATGTCTTGAAACTTGTTGGAGCATCTTATTAACATAAAACAAGCTACTCTAATTCTTAGTGAGATTTTACCGCAATTTGGGTAATTTCTAGGAATTTCCCATCGTAGGTTTTGAGCGGTTGACTACTCGGAAAAAGATCTTTGATGATCAGAAAAAACCGAGACTTTTTGTGGAACCTCTCATAGAATTCCACAACCCATGTGCAAGCTTATATTCTTACTTTGCACAATGGTCATAGGAGATTCGAAGGATGCCATCTCCTAGAATTACCGGTGTCTAGAGAATCTTCCACATAAAGAAGAATCTTGGTAAATCAATTTTGCCGTTGAGCTCCTAACATGGTATAGACCCCAAAACACCATCCCTTGGCCATAGATTCTCTCTACTGGCCCGCCTTGAATTTGTGCCACCTGCAGGCTAACAATTGGGGTTTCTACTAAATTGGATAAACGTTTTGGAACTGAAACCTCTCTTTGGGAATTGACTTTAGGGTTCTCACCTAGGTTCCCTCGGACCAAATTGGCCATAGTTTGTCACAAGCAGGGTAGATTAGGCTATTATGGGCAATATCACTCAATATCTATAATTTGCCCTATTTCCCGGGTTTCAACCTATATACAAGCGGTTTTATGAACTAACTAAGCCAAAACACTTAATTTATGCCCATATACCGTATTGGTATGTGACATACTCATTTTGGCTTTCTACTCTTTTTTGGGCTTTTTGTACCTAAAACCTAACTTAATTTTGCAAAAATTGAAAAAAAGAAAATCATGAGTCCCAAGTGACGAATTGGGAGCTCACAGTGCCCTTAAGTCTTGAAGAGTTGGAGGCTGCACTGAAGGATATGGATCCTAGTAAAGCTCTTGGCCCCAACAGGATAATCACTAGCTTTTTTTTAAGTGTTATTGGGAGGTCACCAAAGTAGACTACTTGAATATGCTTAGTGGAGCAATTAGGGAGGACTTGGTGCCGCTAGAAGTTACTAGAGGACTGATTTTCTTCCTTAACAAAGGTAGAGAGAGAAGTAAGCTTACAAATTGGCATCCTATAACATCGCTAAATGTGTCTTACAAAATCTATGCTAAGGCATTACAAAACACCTCCAATCCGTTCTAATGGAAATTATTTTTCCTAACCAATTGACTTTTCTTCCACTAATGTTCATATTAGACAATATTTTCTTGACTCGGGAGACTTTAAATTGGTCTAGACATTCAGGTCAACCTCTCCTCTTCTTGAAACTTGACTTCAGCAAGGCGTATGATATGATTGGTTTAAAATTCCTCACCAAAGCTATGATGGCGATAAGATTTCCAGAGGGCTTTATTTCCATGGTTATATTCTTGTTCCAAAAGGCTACAACTTCAATTTTTTGTTAATGGAGCCCACTCTTTGGCCTTCCTAATTCAAAGAGGAGTTAGGCAAGGTTGTCTTTTGGCCCCTTATCTTTTCCTCATTATTGTGGAAGTACTGAACTCAATGACCAAAGCAGGCGTTGTTGATGGGGTGATTAAGGGCATCCAACTACCAATGGAAGATCGTCAACAAGTGATAGCCCAATATGCGGATGATACATTACTAACTCTTCTTAGATAACAGCAATCGCTACTTTGAACCGTTTTTGCAAAGGCTTGGGATTGGTGCTTAATTGGGATAAGTCTCGTGGCTATTGGCAAGGGTGAGGCTCACAAGACCATCCACTCTGGACAGACCAACTGCGAATGATTTGGGCAACGGAGGAAGACATTAGTAAATTGGGCACCCCTTTTAGACTCTCCCAAAGCACGGGTGATATTGACGCTTTCCTATTGGAAAAGA
This sequence comes from Rhytidiadelphus loreus, assembly GCA_947034895.1. Lineage (NCBI taxonomy): Eukaryota > Viridiplantae > Streptophyta > Bryopsida > Hypnales > Hylocomiaceae > Rhytidiadelphus > Rhytidiadelphus loreus. The sequence continues at coordinate 10,913,055 of OX344763.1, read as the reverse complement.
TTCATAAACAATTTGATTTTGGGTGCACAACAAAGATTAATACTACTAGCTGGATCATAGTGATTAACCATGTCTTACTATCAATTTTCTATTTTTTCATTGCCATTTGGGCAGAATCTTTGGCAGAGGTGGCTAAATGTAAGAGTGCAATCATGAACTTCATGTAGTCAAGCTCGATGCATCAATCAAGAGCAGAAGTGGCCAAGACACAATGTTGCCAAAGCAAAAATAAAGAAGGTATTTGACTAGTTAATTCAATCGATGCGTTGATTGCCCTCATAGTCAAATGGATTCTAAAGGCCTACGAACTAAACACCTCCAACCTCCACGCAATACTCTGATTTAGGTTGTCCAACTTCTAATCATATAGTGGCGGTATTTGGATTCCAAGCCTCAAATATTTTACTATCCTTAGGATGCAAGTTAAAAAAAGGTTTGAAGACTTGACACCGAGTAGGGGCGGCTTGAAGTAAGATGGTTGGTGATTTAATTGCCATCCCTCCTGCCACATTTGAGGAAACCCAATCAGAGTCCTTTTGGTGGTCCACATTCTAATTTCAAATTGGCCTTGGTTTTTACAAGGGTCAGAGCCTCAAAACTTCACCTTGTAGGCTTACACCTAATTAGAGACACAAGGGTGGACGGGAGGTTTTTAACGGGTCAAGCTGTGGCCTTTTGGAGGATGGATTCTGTGCGTTGGATGCCGCAATCTGTTCTTTACATCGTCTTTGGAGTCCCCTTCTTACACCCGAGCCTTCTCCACCAATGGCTGATGAGTACGTGGCTAGGGTGGTTTGAAAGAGATACTGATCATTTTCCAAATTTGGTCATCTAGAATTGTGGGCGGTCGGGGATTCTTCTCAAAGGATAAGTAAGGGTCTGAAACCTTCCCTTACAAGGTAGGAAAATGGAAGTCCGGCCTTCTTTAGGCACACTTTATGATTGGGTGTCACTTTAGCTTGGAGGAGTGGAGGTTGTTCGTAGTGGCCAAGTCTCAAGTGTCTTCCACAGGGTTTGTGTCACAAACTCATTACGAGGCCTCGAGAGAATGGAAACGTTGTTCTACTTTGGCAGGATTGACCAATTAAATTGGGACCCCCAAAAACAAAATTGGCAAAGCCTTTAGGGTTTGGTTCCGTTTATAGAATACAATGTTGAACTTGGAAAAGAGTTCTTGAGGGCTAAACATGTGATCTTGAGCGTCATTGAGAAAAAACGGTAAGGCATCTTGCTCCTTTTCCATTGACTTAGATGGAATTTAGTCTAGTCAAAATTACGCAAACCTAAAGAATCCGGCCTCCTCTAGTTAGTATGGCATAGGGCAGTGGCAGTCAATGCTTGAAGAGGTAGGATTCATCACGCAATTGACATCGGGTGCCCAATGTATCCTATGCACTTGCATGAGTCTGTTTTTTTTATAGATTTTGGGAGTGCATCTTGGTACAACGAGCTTGGCAATGAGGGATATATATCTTTAATGTCATTATTTCCAATAAGGAGGCACAAAGCCCCCAACACCCTTTTACTTGGAAACAAGGCATCTTCTCAAACCACATCCTCCGTAAATTTGAACCAATCAGTGGTATTTGGACGGTTATTATGTGGACGCTTTGGTTGGAGCATAACAATGCCGCCTTCAACGACATCCATTAGGCCCCCAAGAAGCTTCTTTAATGTGTCTGGTTAGGATTGATTAATTATGGAAGGGTGGAATGGAACTTAGAGTGTAAGCTCTAGTCGCGCCAAGTGGAGAGATGGGAAGAAGTGAAGGCCCAGTTTGTGAGTAGGTGGGTCCAGAACGATGTCTGTGCAATTTGGGTTGACGACTCGCCCCGGTGGACACTCGCGCGTCTATGAGTTGGCTTTGTTTTCTAAACTCCTTAGATGCTTTGTGCCTCGGAAGGGCGAAAACCACCCCGCCTTTGGACACTTTTGTTTGTATTTTTGGTTCTCTTGTTTGTTGTTATTTGCCCTTCTAGGCCGCTTGCGGCTGGATTCTTGTTCTTTTTCTTTTACAGTAAAGGTATTGTTTATTTGTGTAAAAAAAAAAAAAAAAAAAACTTTCAATTCATTCTAAGTATTGTTTGGAATTATCAAAAATACAACTTTCTCATTACTAAACTAATTAATTTGAGGAAGATAATAGATTATACAGGGAAATTTAAACAATTCAAAATTTCAAAAAAGAATTGGGTATTGAAGGGATAGTCAAATATGGTCAAAATTATTGTCTTAACCCCTAAAGGACCAAACTATGTTTTTTGGCAACATTGCAATTTTAGGCAACTCACAATGAATAAAAAATAAAAAAATTCTTTGAAATTTTTAAACATGTGCCCAAGGAGTAGCTTTAAGTTCCAACATTTTTCATAACTTTTGATTACATGGTTAAAAAGTTGTTGTATGATATGTAATTTTCTTTGATATGTGGGTAGCCTTGATAGTTCAAAAAAATTAATAAAAAATCACTTCTTTAAGAAATAAAATTTGAAATTAGTTTTCTAAATTTACATATACGTAGAAAACTTTGAATTATTCCATTTTGATTAATGAGATGAAAGTTATGAGGTGTTTAAGTTTGTAGGTAGTTATAGATTCTTTATTCTAAAATAAACTTTGAAGTTCTTTATTTAACTCAATTTTCAATATTTTTTGGAAAAAATAAAATCATACAATGTAGATAATTTATTACAACATTACAACCATTGGGATTGGCATTTTTCAATTTCATAAATAAATTCTCAAGAATTTAGTATTTTGAATCATTCTCTACTTCTTTCTATTTATTATTTTTTTCCTATATGTCATACAATTCCAATTGATCTAAAAAATTTCAAACATATAGCCAATTTGGCTTGAAGAATGAATCCAGAGAAGCACCACCATTTGGGACATTTTTTCATACAAATGTGACCTTGTGAAGTGTAGCTGCCCGATTTTCCACAAGGTGAAAAAAAGGATTTTTGTCACTTCAAATACTAATATCTTGCAATCTACACAAGGAAAATTTCTAATTTTTTTTCCATCTTCTTTCAACCAATGTTCTACAAGATCCTAAGGTTGCATGTATCCCCAATTTCATTTTTTCTAGAATTTGGTACTTAACTAGAAATGGCAGATTTGAAGCGTTTTTGGTAAAAGCATACCCAAAAACCTTTAGGGATAAAACCAAAGTAGAAGTGATTAAAATCTTATCTTGAAAATTGAAAATGAATAAAATATTCTTGAAATCCACTAACTTGGGTTGGCCAATGCTAGTTATTGGACTAGAAGCAATTGAAAATGTCATTCAAACATAGGATCATTCATGGATTGAAATAAATAGAAATAGGAAAAATGATAGTATAAAGTGAATCCAAAATTTTGAAAATAAAACAGATATTTAAATAAACCAAAATGTCCTTGGGAATAATTTACTATCTTAGAAGGACCAAAAACTTTTACAAAAAATTGCCTATGAGGTTAGAAAAATTACAGACAAAAACTATAATTAATCCCTAAAGTTTCATTGTCTCTTAGGGGAATAGAATGAATTTTGGGCAGACTCCTAATGTCTTAATATTTATTGAGATTTTTTGAATATTTTTTGAAGATAAAAAAACATTGTTTTTCCAGGAATACAATTTTTTTTCAATCAGTGTTCAAGAACAAAAGTTATGGCATAATAAGCTCAAATTTTAGTATGGTGGGCCAAAAAAAGTACCACAAAACTTAAAATAAATATAAATAATATTTTTCTCATAGATTGTATTTGTCTCTACATGGGATGCTTTGATTCATTCCATTTGGACTTGTTATGTGAAAGTTTATGGACAATCTTGTTTATCATGCAATCAAAGCATCTTCTTGAAAAAATAACTTGTAAGACTCATTTCTAAACTCCATTTTGACAATTTAAAAAAAAATTCACAAGGATAAGATCTCTTGCTAAAACCATCTCATTCATTAGATTTTTTTTTGGACCTCCAAGAAACATCGGGTTTTAATGCTATGAGAACCCAAAGAACATGACTGCTAGCCTAACACCTCAACGGTCCTACGTGGCCAAGAGGCTGCCAAGGCATTTCTAGAAAAAAAAAATCAACTTTTTTTTGCATTTGAAGAATTTTTTATTTTTTATTTTTAAATTTTTTATTTTTGACAACTAATTGACCTTCACTATGGGAGAAACAGTGAAGGGAAACAACCCTCAAACAGTCTTTTGGAGGTTCAAAAAAACATCTAATGGTTAAGATTACTATGTTTCAATTCCATCTTAGAGCAATCAACAATTTAGTTTTCTCTTCAAGTTTGAACCTACTTCAACTTAACAATTTTTTGATGACTGAAATTTTATTATTATTATTATTGAATTATTGAATTTTCAATAGTCAATTCTTCATCACAAAAATATTAAAATTCAAATTCAATAATGTTAAAATTTTAAGTTAAGAGATTCAAAGCCAAAAGAATCTAGTGGAGTAAAGTACAAAAAAGTTTGTTTATTTCACTTTAAATGCAAATATCTTGCAACCTACATTGTCAAAGTTTTTTAAATTTCCATTAGACATTCTAACACAAATTTAGTACAAGATCCCTTGGTTAGATATGCAAAAAAATTAATTAAAATCTTTTTTTTGCTCTTTACTATAGAAATGGCAGTTTTCAATGTTTTTTAATGGAGAAATGGCCTTGGGACTTTAGGATTTAAAAGCATCTAGTTATTGTGCATAACATTACCTTGAATTTTGCCAAATTCTAATCCAAAAGTAGTTGAAAATATGTCTCTGGATATTATATGCCCTATCTATCTTTATTTTTATTTATATACATATATATATAGATATAATTTTATACATCGATTTTATTAAAATGGAAAAAAATGACAATTTTAGGAACTAAATTTTCATAAAAGATTGTATCAGTTCCACATGGAATTGCCATGGCAAATACAAATTAAAAAAACAAAACAAAACAAAATTTTGTCCAAATCATTAGTCTAGTTTAGTTTGGACAAAGCCCTCCATTATAACGACAATTTCTCTTATTATATTGGATCAAATTTTTTTTATTTGAAATTTGTTGAGTTTCTTTTAGGTTTAGAATCTTTGACACCTCAATAACAAATTTCAACTTTTCTTTCCAAAATCAACTCTCAATGAGTACTTGGAAGGGCAATAAAAATGGAACCCTAAATTATGGTTCTTGAACTACAATTTGAATTTTTACGTACATTTATTTTTTGTATACATCACATAACATACTTGCTATAACACACACTTACTAGTAATAGGTGGTCATGTTGAAGCTTTCAACAATAAATCTAATAGGAAGTTAGAGGAAAAGTTAGGGTCTTAGGAGTTACTTCAACTCTTTCTTTATTAAACACATGTGATGGCATGTAATGAAGGCAGCTAATTAGTTAATTGTGGTCACTTAGATACATTGATATGTTCACTTAAATTATTTTTTAATATGAACCTTTAAATAATAATTTCATGACATGATGAGGGAGCCTAGTCAAAGGTTTATAGTTTTTTCAATCCTCATTCTTTTATCAAAAATTCAAAAATATCATTCATCACACAAATTTCTTCAAATTTAGTTTATTCATAATAATATCTAACTTCAATAAGATACTACACTAGAAGAAGGCTTTGTCCTAATAGCACCATTAGACCTTTTGAATGAAGTCTTTTCCAAAAAAAATCCCATATCATTTTTGTCAATACAAAGTATCCTATCTAAATTACAACCAATAATATTCTTGCAAAAACTTAAGATTATGAATAAGTTGAAAGACTTTGCAAAATAGTCTTGTGAGAAAGGTCACGACTTTTCCAACAAGAGCTTACAATTTTTTTCCCATAAGCTTAATTTTCTTGTTGTAACTAAGAGTCAACATCATTAGTATTCAACAATTCTGAAATAGTAAGATTTCAGTAGGATTTCATATGTGACTACGTCTCTGGCATGTATATGATATGCCATTTCAAGGAATAGCCTGTAGAATGTGAAGATGGACCATCAGGGCACAAAGTCACATCAGGTAAACTACCTCATTCCAGGTCAAATGGGAGCAAAGCTATTGTGCACAATTATGTTAATGGAGTACATTCAAGTTCTAAAATGTACTTGCACCTCACTAAGTCAGACGCCAAAGCACCCGAGTCAAGCCCGCGCACCTTTCCCGCCCTGTCGTGAGTCGTGACGAACTTCCGCCGTGTCGCAAAGCAATTCCAACCTGTGTCAATCGCAACTCCTGGATCGCACCTCAATCGGTCAATTACGGTGGCCAGCAGCACTATCCTTCCCTGAATCATCTTCTCCACTTCCACAACTCTCCTTTCGCCAAATTTGTCTTGCATCATTCTCAGCTCACACATCTTTCGCAGCTCGCGCATTTGCTCATTCCCGCATTCTCGCATTCTCGGATTCTTCGAGCACTTGGCTATGGAGGAGATTTTGAGCGAGCCGGTGATGCTCGACGGGAAACCAACCACGGCCACGCTGGACGCCTCCGGGGTGCTACGATGGCAAGGCGGGGAGAAGCCGTCGGGGCAGCTGGTTGTCGTGAACGACCTAATTGGGTTTAGTAGTAGCTCCCATGGATCGAGGATTGTGTTGTACACGTTTATGATGACGGAGAGCGCCTCGGGGTTTTGTGGGAAGGGAGCCGCGCCGGGACGCAGGCGGAAAGATATGGTCATGGAGTTTAGCGACGGGGGGAAGCAGAAGGTGTGGTGCGACGCCATTCAACGCGTTCTTGATGAATCGGGTATCGCCTCGGAGTCCTTCAATTTTTTTTTAATGTGGTAACGTGGTGCGAATTTAGTTGTAGTACCCGAATGGATCGGAAGTAGCATTTCTTAGTTTGTAGTAGGGGACTATGTTTTGGGTTTAGTTGTGTTTAATTTGTGGAGGAGCAGTGCAACGTTCGTTACTTGTTCTGGTGTTTTTGAAAATTGTTGGATGAATCTGAGTTTGATCGTTTTCGAAATCCGATCGGTCATTTTATAACCATGAATTCTTGGTCGTTTAGAGTAAATTGTTTCGGTTCGTGGCAGGGCGACCGAAGAGGCTGCTTGTGATTGTGAATCCTTTTGGTGGCCAGAAGGCGGGAAGGAAAGTCTACACGAGTGTTGTGGAGCCTCTTTTGAAAGCAGCCGGCGTTTCTTACACACTGCGAGGTGGGATCACTTCCTGTTGTATCACTTTTAGCTGATTTTATGAAGTACTCCAGCTTGATTTCTTGCAGAATGACCGATTTGATTGATCATATTGTGAAATATTTTAACTAAGAGAAGGCCAGATTTTATGTAACCAGAATCAGTGAAGAACATCGGTCAACAAGGGAAAGACAATTGAACAAAAGACAGTCCCCCTCGAAAATGCCAAAAAAATAGACCTCTTGGTAGACTCTTGGAGTTATTTTTATGTGGTTTTGATCTTTAGGTGATTTTCATGGAGTTGTGGAAGAGCTTTCAGATGTTGTTGTATTTGAATTAGTATTCAGAGGAAGAGTGACGCTGGCCCTGAGACGTCGTGAAGAAAGAGTTTGTTGGGGTAGTTCTGCTAGAGGGTGCTATTCTTGATTGTTTTCAGATGGGACGCAAGTTATGTCGCTAGTAATATTCTCACCAGGAGCTTGAATGGAACTCTGATTTCAGACACGCAGTACATACGCCATGCCAAAGAGTTGGCCATGTCAGTCGATCTCTCGCAGTTTGATGGAATAGTTTGCGTCAGTGGAGATGGAGTGCTGGTTGAGGTCTTGAATGGCTTGCTGGAAAGACCCGATTGGGAGCGTGCTATTAAGATGCCCATTGGCATTATTCCTGCCGGTACTTACCATGTGTGCAAGCAATTAGAAGAAATTGTGAACTTTGCAATGTATTGCTCCTTTGTCCATGATGAGCAGAAATCAATATTTATTTGTCATTTTTTATGTCCCTTCGCGCTTACTCTATGATTATCTGATTACAACATTGTGAAAACAGGGACAGGCAATGGGATGGCGACTTCAGTGTTGGATCATGTAGGGGAGCCTTGTGACGCAGCGAGTGCAACTTTTCTTGTTATCCGAGGTATCTTGACGTATTCCTTGATGGCTTGTGCTTTAGATGGTTTTCCCTTCTTTTTAAGGGTGAGCAGTAGGATTGAGTTCACGTACAGGCTCCAACTGCACGTAACTGAAGATGTATTCTGAATGCTTCAATTATCTTCTAGGGGCTGGACTTTTTTGACATCTGTTGTAGATATTCACTCTCCCACCCCTCGTCTACTTCATTTGGGCTAGAATCGTGCCTTCTAATACTTGGCATAAAATTCGACCTCTATCATCAAATTTATATACAATTCTAAGTCTGCTAGTGATCTTCCCAGATCAGCCACTCTTGCAAAACGGAGTTATCTCTAAACAGTGTCAGGGCCGTTTAAGACTTTCAATTCTGCTCAGCACTGCCATGATTCCATGAGTAATGATTGTGTATTTGCTCATAATCTTTGGGCAAAGTTTTTCGCTTTCTTAAGTTGTGTGGGTTCATAATTGACTGATCCAAGGTGCATGGCAGGACAGACGCAGCCGCTTGATGTTGCTACTGCAAAGCAGGCAAATGTCAAGTTTCACCTCATTCTGATGCTGGCATGGGGTACACTCTATAACCCGCTGACAGCATTTTTGTGTCTCCGTATGCTCTGAAAGGCTGTGTCAAAGACTCACATCTTCCAGCACTTTAGCAGTCCGCTGATAGCTTCTTTTGTCCACCGTGGTTGTGGTAGGACTTGTTGCGGATGTGGATATCGAATCGGAAAGATTGAGGTGGATGGGTGCCTTACGTCTGGACGTTTATGTATGTGATTTCAGTGTTTACCCCTTAGTGCCTTAACTTAAAATAGGAAGCTTATAGCCAATGGTAACTTACAAAACATTTGTTTACCGTGTAGGGCATGATTTCGTTTTTCCGTCGGTATATTTTGTTACCTCCCTTAAAATTTCTCGAATGATTCATTTTAACTACTCTAGATATGGAAGTGATCACTTTCTGTCATTTAGGCACTTTGAGGTTAACCCTTAAGTGTCTGAACTAAAAATATAAAGTTTACTTTGAAAGACAATCGTCAATCAGAGTAATTTCAAAAGATGTTCCTATTAATAGAAAATGTAAGGTATGATTGCTTCTTTCTATTGGTATATTTGCTGCATTCCTTGCAGCGTCCTAAATGATTGACTTCATTTGAACTCCTAGTTCGATCTTTGGCCTTTAAGTAGTTTTCGGTTATATTGTCGTAGAGGTATGCATTTCCGTCTTCTGGTGTTTTCTCTTCTGACTGTTGCCTTTGTTCATGGATGCTCTCATGCGGTCAGTCTAATAGTAACTGTATGTTGCATGCAGACACTGATGAGAATCTGCAACCTGCGGAAATATACTGGACACATTTACTACGTCCCTGCGCCTGGATATGAAGGCACAGGGACCCCGTTCCATGGGGAGCTTGAGACAACCACGTTGTTGAAATCTAGTGACTCTGATGATAGTGATAATAAAAGTCTGCTAAGGAAAAATGGGTACTCTGGAACTCTGCAGACGAACTCTTCCCAATGGCGTGACATGGAAGGTCCCTTCATCCTTATTTGGCTGAACAATGTGCCATTCTCTGGAGAGGCTTTGAAATCAGCCCCGAATGCCAAGGTATCCTTGTCATTCTCCAAGCCATCTTCTTCTGGTCATGTTTACGTGCAGTTTATGACCATGGCGTTCTGTATCTATTGAAGCATTGCACCCTGTCTTTTTATGTAAAGAACTCCGGAAATTATGTCTGTTGTTTTGAGGGATGCTGGAGGGGCATAAATTTACTCACAAGAGTGATAAATCCTATCCTACTGAAGTGGTCGTCACTGCTTGTAATTGAGTGCTATGTGAGCCAAGCCTTTCTGGAGTTCTTCATGTAGGGTTAGCCACTCCATCTTGTGATCCTATCAATGTAAGGCAATGGAGACTTGGGCGTAAACCCTCGTGCATTGTTTCCTTACAATGAAACCACTCAATGGAGTGGCTTACCCTAAACAAATGTTTAGACACTTCACTAACAAGGTAGTTTTTCTTCGTGGTCCCGCAACCACTCACATGGACCAATGTGCTTCTAAGTTTGCTTCATATTCTTTTATTCTTACTTCCCTCAACTTTCCTCTTGATGTATCTTTATATAAAGAATGAGAGAATGGGCATCATGACCAATTCCAAGGTGTCATAGGCCCTCCGTAAATAATACTATGACTGGCAGTTGTTTTAGTGGTGCTTTCCTGGTTCTCTCCCAGTATTTCTGGAGTCCTTGAGACTTGGCAGATCGTTTATTAGGCCTAATCTTCTGCATGTATGGCATTGCAGTTTTCAGACGGATATTTAGACTTGATCATTATGAAGGATTGTCCTCGCTGGACTTTGTTAAATTTACTTCTTAAAGTACAAACTGGAGGACACATCAAGTCGAAGTATGTGGAATATATCAAGGTAATCTGGACATAACTCTGCCGAACTAGAGGTCTTCGTCATTCATTGCTTGCTTTTTTGTATAAATTTTGAGTATGTCGATCAGTTGCAAAAGTTTCTCCTTATAATATTTGATTGTTTCAGAGAGAAAATTCTGTGATTCATGAGGAGTTCTCTCTATGCTCATAGTAAACATGCTGAGGTCTACTGGTGAGGTCTTCACATGATCACTTTCACCATAGGTAGACCTCCCCATGAATCATGAAGAAATTCTCTTTATAAGTTTATAAGTTCTTGAACACTCTAATTTCCCTGAAAACCTTTTTTAGGTAACCTAGTGTTCTCCCGTATAAGTGAGACCTCTTTTTTCGATGTGTTGCAATGCAAATTCGAGAATATTATTCTAACTTCGTTTTTACGGAAACAGGTGAAGGCATTTCGACTAGACCCTGCTGGCCAGTATGGAAGTGATATTCAAGGTGGATATATTGACGTTGATGGTGAGATTCTTGCACGTGGCAGAGGCTCAGTTGGTGATGCAAGCAATGATCTCATGGCATATGGACCTCCAGTAGAGGTTACAGTTGAACAAGGGCTAGCTACAATCTTTTGTCCTCCTTGACAAAAACTGCTATGGTTGGGTTTGTGTTTGCTTCCACACAGTAAATCATGTAATTTATATAAGCTTAGAATACCTCACCTTCTGCAAGCTTAACTTGTGAAGTGGAGACATGGTTCACTATTGATATTGATTTAAGTAAAGAATGGAATGAATAAAGAAACATCTAACGGACAACCTACAGATGTGTTTAATCGAAACTCGCACCCTGTGCCTAAGTTGATGCTACTTTGATGAAAGAATCAAATTGACCTTAGGGGCAAATTATTTGAAGCTGGAGGAAGTAGCAGTGAAAAGCAAATAACATTCTGTAGTCCTTTTGTAAGCCTGCACGGTTCAGCATATCTTTATAAAGATATTTTTATAAAGATATAAGCAAACATATGCAGAAATTCAAGAAAGGACTTACGTGCTAAGTTGGTTGACTTCCTAGTTTCATAGAGCTCCTATTTGCTCTTGATTCATCTTGAACCAGATCCAATGTTGAGGACATTTTGTGTCCTTTGGATGATTTCAAGAGATTTGTAGGATGGAAAAAAATAATTTTTCATCCAATTTTTTGGGGGGAGGTGCTTGAATGATATTGACTATTCTCTTACTATTGTATTATTGATTTTTCAAAAGAAAAAGATTTTTAATCCATGGATTGCCGTTTAGTGTATTTTGGTCTATATTCTTGATATAAATTTTAGGTATTAGAAATCATGTTTTTTGAATTTGTGCCCAACTAATGAAGTGAAGTTTATCAAGTTTAGTTTCTACTCCTATGGGAAAATTCTTAAAATTCAATATTGTATTGCAATATGAACTTTAGGCCTATAACCATGATTTGTTGATTTTTGTAAATTTATAATGATATGGTAACTTTGGTTTATACTATGAATATAATACACTATATTATATATCTATGGTCAAATTTTCAAATTTTTGAAGCATATTTTGTACAAGTATTTGATATGAGTTTTCTTCATTTTTTCTTAAAAGAAGTAATAGAAATTTCAAATTTTCACAAAAAAGATTGAAAGTTTTATGGCTCATAGAAAACATGTGATTTCATTTCTAGAAAATAAAATAAAATAAATTCACTCATATATATAATTGACATGGCACTTCTACAATGCTCATAGTGTATAAATAGGGTTAGTTTTAGTGAAGTTAAGTAAGTTGAGGGAAGCCTTACTTAGAAATGAGTTGAAGTAGGCCCTAGGCCTCCCTTGGAAAGGAAACTTAAATTATGGAGTTTAACTCTTAAAGGACCAGGGGTACAAAAAATTGTGTTATTGAAGCCATATGGTGGCCTTGTGGTCCTTTAGGGATTTAAAACTTAGCAAAGCTACGATGTCAAAACTAGTTTTGGATAAAATATTTTGGTCCATTTGGCACACTCACTTCTTATATGTACATTGCCTTTAGACCCCAAGTTTTTTTATTTGTCTCTAATACCAAGCAAAAAATAATTAGTGGTTATAAATTCTAAAAATCAAAAAGAAAATTTATAGCACTTTCTTAGAAAGTGATACTTTTTGTTAGCTTTAAGGGTATTTGCCAAATTTTGATACAAGAAGTTTAAGGGATAAAAAGAAAGAACTAGTGTTGGTGACATCAAACTTAACATCCTATTTTTTGCATGTTCAATTTTTCTACTACATATTTGTGGAGGTTTCTTTATTTTATTTTTTTATAGATGCAATCATAATCTTTTGTAACTCTTTGATTTTCAGATAAGTTTGTGAAAATTCAAAATTTCTACAATTTTTTCAAAAAAAAGTGAAAAAAATGAAATACTAAATGCCAAATGAGATTTTTTAAATGAAAATTTAGCACAAAATTTAGTATATTGTAGAACATCACAGTGTAAACCAAAATTTGTATCATTCTATGATTAAAAAATTAGTAGATTGTAGTTATTGGACCAATGTTCAAATTGTAATAGTATATTCAATTTTATGAGGTTTTCAACTTTTCAAATTAGTGTGGAAATTAGACTTGGTAAGCTTCATTTTGTTAATGGGTTCAAATTCAAACAAGAAGATTTTGAAGTCTTAACTTAAGATCAAGAAGATGAACCTTAAAATTTTCAAAATTGCTACTACAAGACCACCCTCCTATTGTCTAGATTTAAAATAAAAAATATAATCTAAAATTGACCTTACAACTTTAAGGCACCATGAACAAGTAAGAAAAAGTGATCGATGAATAAGTCTTTGGTGTTGGCAAATAATTATAAATACTAGAGCTCTTGTAACTTTTGGAGGCATATTGAATTAGTCATTAGTTTTCAAAGGTGAAAATTAAGAGAGGCTACAAGTGTAACCTTAATGAATCCAAAATCCATTTGTTGCCATTATAAGAAATTTGACCCCTTCAAACGGCTTCCAATTTTGCAACCCCCCTTGCAATTTCGGTGCAATTAGGGATTTTTTTATCCCAGTTCTGATGTGGCACTACTAGTGCCTCATCAGCGCCACATTAGACTGGCAACTTTTTAAATATTTTTTTATGTTTTAAATATTTTTAAATATATATTTTTTAATTTTTTTTGTACTCACACTACGCAGTTGCCAAAAATCAAACATTGACAGCCTTTTTCTGGGGTCAGATTTCTTGCAATGATGAAAGAAAATAATAGTCATAGTGTAAAAACATTAACATAGGAAGAAAACATATTGAAGGCTTATTAAAGACAATATCCAAACAAAGCATTTTACCTCGATACCATAAATGGTCCTCTACTTCCCCTTTGTTAAGTTATTGCCCTTCTTCTACTCACTATTTTGGATATTGTGTTTATTTAATTTTTATACCAAAGAAAGAGTCAAAATGCCCATTGAAATATAATACCAAGCAAATACATTAGAAGGGATTTACTTTCTTTAGAAGACTACAAGTTCACTGCAATTACCTATAGTTCCCAAAGTGCAGGATTATTATTTTGGATATTGTACTTCTTTAATTCTTATACCAAAGATAGAGTCAAAATGCCCATTGAAATATAATATCAAGCAAACACATTATAAGGGATTTACTTTCTTTAGAAGACTACAAGTTCACTACAATTCCCTGTAGTTCCCAAACTGCAGGAATGCGTAAAATGTTGCAATTTGACATGTTAGGAGCATTACTATATCAGAAAATATTTTTAAAGTATTTTAATAATTAAATTTAAAAAATAAAATAAAATAAAATATTTTATATTCTAACTGTTTCCAAGGCAGGAAATAGGCCCATAACAACCCTTCCTGACTTTGAAATCTCATCTAATATCGAGTCTAATATTTACATGTTTTCAAAAATACAAACAAGCTAGGTTGATAGTAAGAGATGTACAATAGTTCCAACAACTTGCCCAAGTTGTATTTGTATTGCATAAAATATATATATGAATGAATGAATATCCAATGCATCTCTTAAGTACTCTACAATGCTAGTTAAAAGTTACCAAAGTATAGATTACAACTCACAAATAGTTATCTTTTTTGTACTCTTGAAAAAATTCAAAGAAGATGGTTAAGTAGTTATTGGTTCTTTTCTTTTCTTCCTCTAGTGTTAATTAATTGGAGATTTATAAAGGTTAATATTCACTATAAGATTAGATATAATTGTCAATGTCACCTTAAATTAAATGAACAGCTAGCCACTCTTCTTCAATCTATAATTTGATGGCTAATGAAGAACTAAAGATCAATGTTTATCCCTTGAATCTCTAATCAACCTAAATGTGGTTGATTGAAAATTTAAATATTAAGTTAAAACATTGGTCTACATTCAAAGCAGCCATATCTTGTTGCAAAAATATTAAATTCATTTTTCCACTTCATTGATAAATAGTGAAGCAAGGATTATCTTTAAATATATCAATGGCAAAAAGTCACCAAATTGTGAGATAAACTTTTGAAGTAATAATTGAATGAGGCCTCTACATGCTATTATTGTATAAGATAAAAGATTTTGGGCATTTACTATAATTATTAATTTTTAATAGTATAACATATAGTTTTAGTCAATTTTCAAATTTTTAATTTATATATTGATTTTGAGGATATTAATTTTGAAATTTAGATATCTAAGGCTACATAAAAATATTTGGCCTATTTATTTGTATTTAACCTTTTCAAAAAAGTTCATAATTTTGTAGAATTTATATGTTATAGTACATGGCATTTATAGTTAAAGTGGAAATCTTTTAAGGGATTATGATGTTGTCAAAATGACTAGAAAGGCATGGCTTACAATTGTGTTGCATTGTACTGACATTGCTTGTATCATATTGGCACTTCCACAATGATGTTGGTTTACAGGACCAATTAGTGGCTAATTAGATGGCCACATTAATGGATGGAGCTAACATTATTTTGGATGAGGAAATGAGAAGAAAATGATAAGATTTTCCCTTGGATTTTCCAACAACAATAGGATTTATGAATCCTTGATAGGAATATTTCAACCCTTAGTGTTCAAGAATGAATAGGATTAAACTTTGAGTTTGACCTTAATGTTAATTTTGAGTTTGGTGTTGATGATGAAAATATGAGACATTACATTCTTTACATCCAACAAATTAGAAAAAAACAATGAGAAAACTACATCTAGAATTGGACAACCTCTATCATGTATTGCACATAGTTCAAATTTTGTAGCCTTAGCAAATATCAAGTCACACAACCTCTTCCCTATACAACATGTAGTTTAGATTCTGTAGCCCTGACAAGCTGATATTTAGTCATACAATCACTACTTTGTACTGCACGTAGTTCAGATTCTGCTGTCTTAGCAAATATTAAGTTGTACAACACCTTCTTTGTACTATAAGTAGATTAGATTCTGTAGCCGTAACAACCAATTAATATCAAGTCATAGTTACAACCTCTATCTTGTACTGCACATAGTTCAAATTTTGTAGCCTTGGGAAACATCAAGTCATGCACCTTATTCCTTGTTTAAATTTTGTTTAGATTCTATTGCCTTGGCTTGAATTAAGATTACTTGAAACAATATTGGGTTGATGCTAGTACTTTGGTTGGTAAATTTGATGAAATTGATGAGGATATTTTAAGTCTCTTTTCTAAGTTTGGTCTTAACAATTCCATCTAATTTATTACTTGACTAAAGTTTATAATACCTAGTCAATTATTTAAAATACTGGCATGTATATATGTTACTCATTAACAAATAACATGAACATACTTTCTACCTCCAGAAGATGTTATTATTTAACCCATATCTAATATGGTTACATTTTTCTTACTCCCAAACACATGAAACTTTGATCAGATTTAAATGTATAAAAACAATTTTGAAAACAAAAGTCCATGGGCATAAAACTCAGATCTCCAAATAAATTTAACCCAAGGAATTTCCGATGAATTCTTCTTAATTGCCTTTTCACCAACCTTTTCCTTTTCCTTTAAAGCCATTCTCTCTCCTACTGGCAAGCGCCTTCTGCGTCGACTCTTGAGCGTTTGCTGTTGTTGTTATTGTTTGTGGACGTCTGTATTCTGTGGACCGAGACTCGAAGGAAAACCCCGCAGTGCTTCTCATTGCGAGAAGGAGCGCTATGGCTACTTGTTGTGGTCAGCTTGTAGAGATTCATCTCATTGCCATCGCAGTTTTGTCTGTGGATTATGATGAACCGATTTTTTGGAGAAAGTGATGGAGCGGACGGGGTTATAGTGAGGTTGTGAAGAGGAGCGCGTCCTAAAATGGTGGAGCTTCGGAATGATCGAGAAGGGTGGCGAGGTGTCAGGAAAGCAGGAGGAGGACCCCGTGGAGGTCGATGAGTGTCGTGAGTTAGGGTTATGGAGGTGGATGCGCCTGCAGGAATGGCTGGGGAACCGGCCCCGTCTGGGAATGGAAAGGCAGGGGGAGAGGCTTTGGGAGGGGCAGGATCACTACCTGCGCTTGCTTCAGTGGAGCACGTGTCGCAGCAAGCTGTGCAGCAACAACATCAAGTGACCGGGCCTCGGCCGGCTCCGGCGTACAAACTCGTGAACGCTGTAATTGAGAAGCGAGACGACGGACCGGGTCCACGGTGCGGTCATACATTGACGGCGGTGTCGGCTGTGAATGAAGAAGGCGCGCCGGGGTATATTGGTCCCAGGCTGATTCTCTTCGGTGGAGCGACAGCCTTGGAAGGGAACAGTGCGGCAGCTGCCTCACCTGGTGCCGGCATTCGTATGTTTCTACCTTTGTCTAAAGAGGCCTGCAATTTGAGTGTGCCTGGAGAGCTGGATCAAATGAGACGCTCGGAGTGTGGATTGGTTCCGGCGATTTCGAACGTAATTCATGATAATAGTTCTTGTGCTGAGTGTATAATCCTGTTCTAGGTTTGTCCAAACCAAAGTAATTTGATCTCAAATTGTTAATTCATAATCAAGCTGGTAGAGAGCCGAAAATTCTACCTCACCGTCCAGTCAAGGATGGCTTCAGCATCAGTTGGAGTTCTATTCCTTTGATGATGGTCTCAGGATTAGTGCGAGGGCTTTTCCTGTGCAATCAGCTTGGGAGTCACGTTTTGGATGAGATTTTTCATTTATGCAGTAGCGAGCTCTTGTCCTTGAACTTAGAGAGCTCCACATGCGCTGGTTCTACAGGTTTGGCTGGTGCTACAGCAGACGTGCACTGCTTTGACGTGCAGACGAATAAATGGTCAAGGTCCGTCCCTTACTACCTTGCAGTCGTAATCGTGCTTTGATCTTAAGGGGCACATCTTGATGATCCCTTTCACTCTCGCGCCTTCTATGTTCATGACGTGGCGATTTCAATGGTGAACTCTTAATGACTGCCGAGTTTGGGGATCGATGTCCTTTTAGGTCATCTTTCAGTTGCCAACTTTACGATGGTCTGGAGGTGACGAAGATTTGTAGCTTCGAATGAATGTTAGGATGTCCTTTCTTCCTTGTTGTTCGTTACTCGTGAGGTTTTTGCTTTGTGGTTCCTTCCGGGTTTCGTCTTTCTTTGTCTCGGTGTGGTTGGAGTCTCCTTTCCAATCGTCCTGGCCGACATTTTGTGTTGCAGGCTGACTCCTGTCGGGGATCCTCCTTCGCCTCGAGCTGCACATGCGGCCACTGCCGTCGGTACCATGGTGGTGATTCAGGTGTGTTGAACTGAGAATTTCCATGTTGCATCAATATTTGGTCGTCGTTCTGTTTGATTTCTGTTCTGTTGTTTGTTGTCGCCGTGCCTTCGAAGAGCTGACCAAGCTAGAGGATTCGCAGGGGGGTATAGGACCAGCAGGTCTTTCAACGGACGATCTCCACGTGTTGGATCTGACTCAAGCGAAGCCGAGATGGCACAGGTTCGTGACCCATGGTAGTTGTTAGTGTAAGAGTGTTGTGTGGAATATTTTTTCATCTTTGCATTCCAGATGTTGAATGAAAAATTATCCGAGCCCTATGTGTCCGGACTTTCCTTGATACGAGAGCCGCTGAGTCGCTTGTTTGGTAATTTCCATCGACATATTATGTTCATTGCTTCTCGCCTGAAGAGGATGAAGAGGTACTGGCGTTTCTGCACTTCCGAAGCAGGAATCTCGCTTTCTGGAGAATGTCAATGTCCTGTTCGTTTCTAATAACGGAAGTTTTTTTGTTTGCCAGAGTGATTGTGCAAGGACCTGGTCCTGGTCCTCGCTATGGGCACGTGATGTCCTTGGTTGGACAGCGCTTCCTTCTCTCGATCAGTGGAAATGATGGTGCGTTGCCCTGGCTTTCCTTTGAATTGAATTGTCGCAGCACTTGCCGAGTTGGTGTATTTGTTTTCTGAGCGACTTTTCTATGGCCAGGCAAGCGGCCTCTTGCGGATGTATGGGCTCTGGATACGGCGGCCAAACCCTACGAGTGGAGGAAGCTGGAGCCCGAAGGCGATGGTCCCCCCCCCTGCATGTGAGTTGGATATGTACCCTAAACATAGTAGGGTTCCCTTGTGTGCGTGAACAAGTGAAGATTAGGATGCTGAAGTGCTCGTCTTTGTCGCTAGTGTGGAGACCATGTATAGGAGAATATCAATGTGTCTGGGCGTGCGTGCGTGCTTGTTGCATGATGGTGAGACCTTACCTCATTATTGGTTTTCTACTCTGTGTGCTTTAGGTTAGAGGTCTTGAATTGAGGTCACCCTTGAGATCCATAGCCGCTTCCAGTATGAGTTCGTTCTTGCACTCTTGTCTTGGTCTCTTCGTCACGACCCGGCCATGTGGTTCTCCAGGTATGCCACTGCGTGTGCTCGTTCGGACGGTCTCCTGCTTCTTTGTGGTGGAAGGGACGCCAATAGTGTGGTACGTTCATTTGTGGTGCTTTTGTTTGGTCCTTTCATGAGTTATGGTCTTCCGGTTGTTTGGAATGAGCGAAGTGTGAATCCTAATCAATGCACAATGAGCCTCGACATTTCTGTAGCCTATTACTTCCAAATGATCGAGTGACATTGTGAGGACGAGTTTGATGAACGGTGTGGTCTTTTTCATTGCGAACTCTCGCTTGAACATCCGTTTCTTGAGTAGTCCGTCAAGCACGGCACTGCCCATTCATCCATCTTCCTGCGCTCGGGGTCCCGGAAGTGAAGACGCGACCCTCCTCTTGTGTATATTGGGGACTGGACCTTCTGGATTTCGTAGAGATTCGCTCCGTCGTGTCGGTTTCGACGGTTGTTTCCGATTTTCAGTACAGAACCGTTGTGATCTACGCAGCTGTGATTCCGTGCACGGCAAGTGCCAAACGAGCTGAATGTTATTCTGAGCTGTTTGTGGTTTTTTCTTTTTAAAGATGAGTACTTGTTTGACCTTGCAGCCCCTTGATAGTGCATATGGGCTTGCGAAGCATCGTGATGGGAGGTGGGAGTGGGCTGTAGCACCTGGCATCTCTCCGTCTCCAAGATATCAGCACGCCGCGGTAAGCTTTTTCTCCGTTGACTTCTCCTCGTGTCATGTTGATTCATACCAGTCCATTAGTCAGGAGGTCTCCAGGTTCAGTGCCGTTACCCGCAACTTGGTGTTCCCTCTTTCTGAACAGAACGCCGTTTCTGAAACTTTCAAGTGCAGGTTTTTGTGAACGCCAGGTTACAGGTTTCCGGCGGCGCTCTTGGTGGTGGTCGAATGGTTGAGGACTCTTCTAGTGTGGCAGGTTTGCATGGAGTCCCTTCAGCTTGTGTCCAGTTTTGTCGTGTTTCGAGAGCCTGCTTGTTTCGGAGAAGATTTTTTCCGTGTCATCAGGGTTGTCGCACTCGGTGGGGACGACTCTCCTCGCCGTGGTCTCGCGAAGATCCGCGCCACACCTGTCGAGACTCCGACCTTGAAACTGTCCGAACGCTTAACAAATATATTTTTGGTCTGCTGCATGTCCTATTCTGAATCGGGTCTATTGCGGTCCATCAATTCCAGTGTTTGATACTTCGCTCGCCTTCCTTGTGCTTTCAGTTTTGGATACAGCCGCTGGCGTGTGGTGTGATAGAAGAGGGGTTGTTACGAGCCCTCGAGTCGGAAGATATAGTAATGATGCAGCTGGTGGGGACGCAATAAACGAGCTCACCCGACGCTGTCGACATGCTGCTGCCTCTGTGGGCGACCTTGTTTTCATGTACGGCGGACTCAGGGGAGGTGAGTCAAGTCTTGTTTGTTTCGTCTCTATTTTCTATCTTCTTGAGGCTGGGTTCTTCTGATCTTTCGAATCGGTTCTCATTTCGAAGTTGGTTCACATAAACATGTTCGGCTTCGGGAGTTCGCCTCCATTAGGAACTTCTATTTGAAGTGGATTTCTAGTGTAGTTACAATTTCGAATCGATTTCAAACTCAGCGGGGCGGACAGCAGTTGGTGGGCGTCATTGTGTGTGAATTTGTCTCAGTTCCTGTCCCAGTGTGTTTCCTGTTGGATTTTCTGGTGGCTCGTACAACCCTGGAGATTCCTTCATGCGAAGAGTAGCCTCCAATCCGCGTGTCTGACGAGAATTTTTGGGCTCTGATCGTACAGGAGTATTGCTGGATGATTTATTGGTAGCAGAAGATCTCGCAGCAGCCGAAACCACGTCAGCAGCTTTGCATGCCGCTGCGGCCTCCACTCACTCTGTACCTCCCCATGGCAGCAAGCCTATGGAGGTGCGGAAGTCCCCCCATCCTGATTCAGCAGGAGCGGATGGAGCTTCTGTTTTGATGGCTCATCCCGTGGCTGCACCTGTGAATGGTGATACGACGATGGATATCAGCACTGAAAATGCTCTGGCGCATGGCCACAGGTACGACGCGGGCTGGAGTTGTCCTTGTCTGTTATTTACTTCGCCGACTTTGATTCTGGTCTTGATTTTTCTTCTTTTGTAATTTGACTGATGATGGACATGAAATGATTCGTTGACGTTTTGGGTCCAGGGTTTTGTTTTAGCTGTGCATTCAGCTTTAACGTTGTTTTTGTTTGTGTGGAGAACGTGTACTTTTGGAGTACATATTTGGTCATTGCATTTTTTTTCTCCGTGTTATTTGTTCGAGCGCTTATTTGTTCGGTCTCCCGTGGCCCTGTCGTATGCTCGGACTTTTTGAGGTTTGCGAGTTTTAGCCCCTTCACCTGTTTCTCTTGACGTTCTTTCAGAATGGAAAGAGGAGGGGTCGAGTCCCTTGTGGAAGCATCAGCAGCTGAAGCCGAAGCGATTAGCGCAGCGTTGGCCGCTGCTGAAGCGAAATCGCGCGAGCAGAACGGGCAAATGGATGGCCATACTCCGGATAGGGATCGTGGAGCCGATGCCACCGCCAGTGGGAAACCCCCTTCTTCCCCGTCCTCCGCAGCTCTGATGAGCTTGAATAGACAATCTATGGCCACCCCACCGGTTCACACGCCTCCCACCGGTGTGAGACTGCATCATCGAGCGGTACGAATCCTCTCCATTCGCTCGTTAGAGTTGGTTCCGCTGCTCTTTCCTTTTTCTGCAGCCTTTTGCTTGCTTTCCGTGATCAGTTGAGGACCCTTTGAGCAGTCGGTTTAGGGTTTAAGGTTTCGACTAGGGTTTGTTTTGTTTTGGTGGGCTAGGGTTCATTTTGTTCCTATGTATGTCTTCCTGGCGGCATGAGCTGACAGTGTCTTTCCTGTTTGAAGCAATTCAATTGTGGTGTTGGAATGCGCATGCTGCGTTTTGCTAAGGCGCTTTGAGTTGTGCTTGCATGGTCGCGCAGGTCGTTGTGGCAGCTGAGTCTGGAGGTGCTCTCGGCGGATTAGTTCGTCAACTTTCTATCGACCAGTTTGAGAACGAGGGAAGGCGCGTGAGTTATGGAACTCCTGATAATGCCACCTATGCAAGACGTCTCTTAGATCGTCAGATGTCCATAAGTGGTGTGCAGAAAAAGGTAATTTGGGTTTTCTCTCGCTTTCCTTTCTTCCGAGTTTGGATACATTGAATGGGTGGTGGGATGCATGTCATCATCGAATATGACTGATTTTCTTTCTTTTCTTTCGTGATAGGTTGAGCCGTTTCTTGGTGATTCGGGTTTGGAGTCTTAGGAAATGCTCTGGAGTGCTTTTATCGTTTTTCATATCCGGAGTCCTCGGATGTCTTGAAGCTCGTTTCCAATGTTGGTCGCTCGGGGGTTTGCTATTTCTATTCATGAGTTTTATAAATTTGGGAGTTGACCGGACCTTTCGTTTTTTTGTGCAGGTGCTATCTTACTTGCTTAAACCGCGTGGTTGGAAGCCCCCAACGAAACGTCAGTTTTTCTTGGATTGCAATGAAATCGCTGAGCTTTGTAATTCCGCGGAAAGACTGTTCGCCCAAGAACCGAGCGTTTTACAGATCCGAGCCCCTGTGAAGATCTTTGGCGATCTTCATGGTCAGTTTGGAGATCTCATGCGGTTGTTTGACGAATATGGCTCCCCATCTACAGCTGGAGACATCACGTATGTTTTTCCAGTCTCTTAGTTCGCAGCATTGTTTTGTACCGTGTGACTCCGTGGAAGTGTGTTCGAATGTTTTCGCAGTTGGATTCTGAGGTCGTGCAAATCGTCTTAGTAAGTTTTCGCCCTGAATCTGAACCTGAAGTTTTGTCGGACAGGTATATTGACTATCTTTTCTTGGGCGACTACGTGGATCGCGGCCAGCACAGTTTGGAAACCATAACTCTGCTCCTGGCTCTGAAGGTGAGGTGTCATCTGCGGATGCTGATCTCTTTTCTCTTCTGAAATGCCATTTGGGATGGCCTTCAGTTGGATTTGCGCATTTTAAGCATTTTAAGCCATTTCAATGGTAATGAAGTTGAAGCACTTTCCATGTTTCTTTGTTGCATTTGGATATAGAATGCTTTGCCATCCAATCCGTTCGTCTATACTGCGGTCTGAGAAATCTGCATTTCAAATCCATGGTCGGAACTGTGGAAGGATCCTATCATGATCCGTCGTTTATTTCTGACAACATGATTCTTTTTTTGCCAGATCGAGTATCCTACGAACGTGCACCTAATCCGCGGCAATCATGAAGCTGCCGATATCAATGCGCTGTTTGGTTTCCGTATCGAGTGCATCGAGCGCATGGTATGTTTCATCTCTCTGAGCTTTTCGTTGTCCTGCCGAATGATGGGATCTTTTACGGGTACTTGATTTGTTTTGAGTTGTCGGTCGGTCGTGGTGTCGGTTGTTTTTCTGACCCTTGATCTTTGTGCAGGGCGAGCGTGATGGCATTTGGGCGTGGCAACGGATCAACCAGCTGTTTAACTGGTTGCCCCTTGCAGCTTTGATCGAGAAGAAGATCATTTGTATGCATGGTGGGATTGGTCGGTCCATCAACCATGTCCGTCAGATCGAGGACCTTCAACGGCCTATTACTATGGAGGCTGGTTCTGTTGTGTTGATGGACCTCCTTTGGTACAGTGTGCATTTTTCGCTTGTGCGAGTTCATGGCCCATCCTGTTTGTTTTGGCATGAAGATCGTTTCTGGGGGTTTCTTTCCCGAATTTCTGTGGGTCTGTATTGACGTCGTTTTGTTTGTGTTTTTGTGCAGGTCCGACCCGACTGAAAATGATAGTGTTGAAGGTCTTCGTCCCAATGCACGAGGTCCCGGCTTGGTGACGTTCGGGGTGCGTTCTTCGTTTACTTTGTCGTGCATCTTGGAGCTTCATTGATATCATTGTTACCTGAATGGTAGAATCTTGTCTCTTCTCTGCAGTGTTTGTGGTTGGTCGCCAACAGTGTTTTTGTTTTCTCTTGATTTTCAGCCCGACCGTGTGATGGAGTTCTGTAAGAACAATGATCTCCAGCTGATTGTTCGAGCGCATGAATGTGTAATGGACGGTTTTGAGCGTTTCGCCCAAGGCCACTTGATTACGCTGTTTTCTGCCACGAACTATTGCGGTAAGTGGACCTCGGCTGTATGTTCGTGATTGGTAGGCGAGCCTCCATTCTTCGTCCTACGCGGTTGTGTTCATTTTTTGGTGTGGAATTGTAGCGTGTTAATGATTGACGAAGTGAGTGGTGATTACTCAGGAACGGCAAATAATGCAGGAGCGATTTTGGTTCTTGGTAGGGACCTGGTTGTGGTTCCTAAGCTTATCCATCCACTGCCACCTGCCATCACCTCTCCGGAGTCCTCACCGGAGCATCACGTCGACGACACTTGGATGCAGGTACACTCTCTGCCTATTTCTAGTTTGTGTCGTATTTTGTGGTGGTTTGAGCTTAAGTATGGTGCCAAGACGATTTGTGTGGCAGTTATTTGGTGGATGTGTCCGTTGGTGTCGATATCTTCGATTTTATAAGGAACCTGGATGGCGCGATTCTTTTTTCAGTCGTGCAGTCTCATGTGTACAGAGTGAATTGAAGTTCTCATGATAGCGCTACCATTGTTTTTTCAAGGAGACTCTGTAAGGTTGTGTTAATTTGTTTGTGTTTCCAGGAGTTAAATGAGCATAGACCTCCTACGCCAACAAGAGGACGTCCACAACCAGCACAAGATCGAGGCTCGTTCGCCTGGATTTGATAGTTAGGCGTTTCAAGGAGCTACATTGTCTGCACATATATTTTGTGCCAATGGCAAGTACTTTTTCTACTAGGTGTTGTAAAGTATGTTTGTGAATCCCTCGGACTGTGTTCCACATTTGCGGATTTTTGCAATGGCGCTGATTTGCGGGCACAGTCAATTGAGTCAGTTAGTTGTATTTATGTAAAGTGACGTGTAAATTGAGAATGATGGATGCATGTACGGCGCTTGGAAGGTGGAACTGTTGTCCTCCAGCCTGTGGCACCTCTCGGGACCAGGAAATGGAGGAATATCGGTGTCATTTTTTTGAAGCGGCAGAGCTTCGTCGGCTGGATTTTGTGGAGAAACTTGAGGAGGACCAGCGCTATTCGGACTTGCTGTGGGACTCACTTTGTCAAGGATTTTTGCTTCGCCATCCGGATGGACCAAGCCATTTGATATTCCAATGCCGACTGGAAGTGAGATTTGTCATCGTTGAATCTGTACGACAACTGTGGTAATCGGCAACACCGTTGGGCACAATTTTGAGTTTCAAAGATATTTTTTGGCATGTGGGTCGACGGTTTCGTAGCATAGTATATGTCCCGGATTTAGTTTATTGTATTGCATGACAAAAAATGTAAATGATGGTGCTTCACCGGTGACTAATATGAGGAACTACAATGTTCATGGTTTTGTTCGACGTTGCATTTCTTGGCAAGTCATCCTACATCCGTGTATTTTTTATGAGCATTTCCCTTAGAAATTTCGCATGATTGTTAATGTGATGAGCAAACATTTGTAGTGCTTTGGAAACCATTGAGAGGTATTATCATTTCACATCGGAATTCTAAAAGTGTTTCTACAATTGATGGAACAATATGATGTAGGTACAGGTTAAGTGCAGACAAGGAAATTTTATTTCAAAACAACTAAGTGAGAAAAATTTCAGAACAAAGAAGTAAATTTTATTTGAGATGGTTACTAGCCCCTAAATGCCCGAGGCACCAAATTTGGGTATTGACGATACTTTGAAGTTACATAAAACCTGAGGAAGTTACTATTTAAGTATTTTATATTTTTAAATTTGTTTTTTAAAGTATATTTTAAGCATCAAAAGTTTGAAATTGAAAATGAAGGATTATGATTTATCTGTTCAAGATTTTGTACAAGGTTGTCCATTGCAAATCTTGATTTTCTAGTGTTGAGGGCTCTTGGAGAAATAAGCCTCAAACATATTAGATCTTGGAGAAAAAATCACATTAGAAATTCATTAAAATAAATTTAGATTTGATTTTGAGAAACCATAAATTGATTGGGGTTATGATATGTAGGTTATGTCCTTCAACCCCTAAATGCCCAATTGACCATATATGGTCAATATGAAATTTCAAGCTCATTTGGAAGTGGGCACTTACGGCAATTTTGAAGGTTGATTAATGAAATTTTTTATTTTTTATTGAAAAAGGTAAACATTTGATTTTTGAGAGGTCTTCAAAGCCATATATGTCCATTAGTAGAAGAGTGAAGCTTGCTAATTTTACTTCATTTCTGGACTTTGAGCAAACTTTGCCAATTTCATTTGATTTGAGATTTAAAAACTTGTACTTATTCATTTGATTTGAAAGTGTAAAGTGTTTTCATGATTTTCACCATTGAAAATCTAATTATGCACATATTAATGTGGAGTTATTTGCAATTTTTACTTATAAAAAAAAAATTGCGTTTCAACAATTGCAAGGTGGATTGTGTAATGAATTTGATAGCTTTTCATGTGAAATTAACTTTTTTGAACGTGCATTTTAGTGTGCTAACACAATTTGTAGTTGTTCATGTCACCTCCAATCCCAAAAGACTTTTATGTCCAAATCTCTGAAACATTGTGGGAAGGGCAACATACTAAAAGTAAAAAATGTACATTTATCTTGTTATTATTCCACAATTCCTAGATAATTTTTCACTCAAAATTGGTAAGTATATTAATAAAAAAGATCTTTAAACATCTATACAATTAGATTTGAAAAAGAAACAATTTGCTTTGTTGGGAAAAACTATAAGTCCATATTCATTTTTCATAGTCAAAATGCACTTGAAAAGACTTGGGCATTTAGGGGTTAACCTTATATTTTTTTGGTGACCTTTTCTTAGATTTGACATGTGAAAAGAGGATTGACAGACTTCAAACCACTTTCACAATTTTAAAACCTTTACAATCAAACATTATAATCTTTTAATCTATTAGTGTTATTGTTTTTGTTTTTTTTCTCATATGATCTACTAATCTCTAACATGTCTAGTTTGAATTAATACAATTAGAATTTTTTAAAATTGATAAAACTTGTCAAAAATATTGGCTTTTTGTTCAATATAACCCCTAAAGCTTTATGACTATGGTTTTATCAAACATGCTCCAAAATTGCTAATTTTAGTACAAGTACTAAATTTTTTTTTTTTAAATGTTTAGACACATGTAACCATAGGATCTTGTAGTGTGTTGATTTGAAAAAGATGTGGAAAAAAACTCTGAAATTTCCACCTTGTAGATTGAAAGATATGCAAAAAAACAAGTAGCTACACTTCACAAGGTCACATTTGTATGAAAAAATTCCAAAATGGTTGTAATTCTTTGGATCCATTCTTCAAGGCAAATTGGCTATATGCTTGAAAATTTTCAAATCATTTGGAATTGTACAACATATAGGAAAAAAATAGTAAGTAGAAAGAAGAAGAGAATGATTCAAAATACTAAAATGCTAACAATTTATTTATGGAATTGAAAAATGCCAATCCCAATGGTTATAATGTTGTAATAAAAAATCTACACCTAATAATTTTTATTTTTATCCAAAATGATTGAAAATTAAGTTAAATAAAGGACTTCAAAGTTTATTTTAGATTAGAGATTCTATAACTATTCACAAACTATCCACAACTAAAACTCCCCATAACTTTCATCTCATTAATCAAAATGGAATGATTCAAAACTTTTCATTGTCGTGCTGCAAATGCAGACATTATGTAGAATATGTATATATACATGATTTACATAGATTTAAATATTTGTAGATTTAAATAGATTTAATTATTTGTAGTATCTTATTTATTTAAATAGATTTAAATAAGATCTACAGCTGGATCTGGTCGCCCATGTAACAATGAAAGATTGTTGGATCAGCAACTGCCAGATCAGCCACAGCTGCCATTGAATCTTTCATTGTTACCTGGGCGACCAGAAGATGAAGCTGGGCCATCTCGATCACCGAAACAACCTCGCATGGAGAAACGATGGCACGGTAATCTTTAGCATGACACTCGGGCATTGGTGATTTTATTGCAGGTTGGATGTATTGAACCCGGCAGTCAAAAAGTCACATTTGAAGGATGTTTTGAAGGCTTAAATAATAAGCAATACTATTGCATGGTGAGGCCTATCGAAGGGAGTCGTGGTCATCAACGATGGTTGGAAGGGCCAGTTATGGTTGGAAGGGCCAGTTAATCCCTTAACCAAGGCAGATCATGCCGATTACGTTGTTACTATCGTCAAACGCATCCTCAAATTCTTGTAGATGGAGTGACATTTCGATTGGAGCTCTAGTTTTTTACCTCTATTAGATATATGTTGGATTTTAGTTCTTCATTCCATAGTTGGAGTGATTTATTACAATAAATTTGTGTTTGTGAAGTAGTATGAAGAAAATATTCGAATAGTTTATCTTTTAGGTGAATTTGAAGTGAATTTCCTTCAAAGTTCAAGATAAAGAAAAATAGTTGTGGGGCCAAATAAGTGCTCAATTATTCATGTTGTAGTTTGGAGAGTGAGTTAGGGGCTGACCCTACTTGTTTGTGTGGTTAAAGTGAAGATAAAGTGGAGAAAAGGTGAACACTATTCATCTTCTCTCCCGTTGAGAGTTTAGGGAGGACCCGAATGTTTGGAGGGACATTGTGTTGTGAGTTTGAAGTATTTTGAAATGAAATTAGAAAGTGTTGTGTATCATGGTGTGTAGTTTTTAAATTGTTCTCACTTGCTTGATTTGGAGTTGTGAAACAAAAGTTGTGTTAGTTTGAGTGGAGGGAGGTTTGTTGCCTTTAAAATTAAGAGGCAGAAACTTCGACCGACAATAAAAGACGGACAAGTTCTTATTTTATAATGAAATTTGGAGTAAGTGTAGGAAATTGTGTTAGCTTTTCATGAAGCTATCATTAGTTCTATTTAGAGTTTGTATGAGAAAGTTGTGAGTATGAAAGCAAAGGAAGGTCTGTTGCCTTTCCCTTCTCAAGGCCGAAACTTTCGATTGCCATAGAAGTTGGACAAAGTTTTAGAATTGTTTGGAATTTGGAGGAGAAGTAGATGATTGTATTAGCTTTCCGAAAAGCTATCATTTAGTTCATTTGGAGTTGTAAATCAACAGTGACACTCATCCAAAGTTTAGCTTGAAAATTGGAGTTGGGTTTGAAGGAGGTGTTGAAGTCTTGTGTGTGTGTGTGGCTTGTGGCTTTGTAAATTGAATTTTATTGTTGTAGGCGGTTTGGTTTACACCAACACTAGACTCATTTTGTGTTGTGGATGCGACAAAGTGGAATTAATTGCCCACATGGTCGAGACTTTTATGTTGTTCCCACTGGTGAGGTAAGTTTGTTGGTCACCGTGGGTTTGAGATTTAGGATCCAATCCCTCGGACGGTTCAGTTTGTGGTCTGGCCGTCCCGTTTTACATGTCCGAAGCCCGTGGTTTCTTATCACCTTACCTTAAAACCCTTGGCCTATTTAAAAACACAACAGGATAGGACAACGAGTAGCAGTTTGAAGATTTGAAGACTTGAAGATTTGAAGATTCGACAAGTCACGATTTATTTCATTCCTGAGCCATTTCTGGTCGCAGCTAGAATCCTTGTGATTTCCCGAGGCAAACGCTCTCTATACAACACCGTGTATATAAAAAGTTAGAAAACCAATTTCAAATTTTTTTTTCTTAAAAAAGGTTATTCTTATAAAAGTTTTTTAGCTATCCGGATTGCCCTTGAAGCCATAAAAACTACATATTATAGAATAATTTTTTTATTATGCAGGCAAAAGTTATATAAATTGTTGGGCCTTGAAGCTACTCCTTGAGCACATGTTGTGTGAAAATTTCAAAGAAAAAAAATTAAAAGCTCCATTTGTAGTGAGCTGCCCCAAATCTCTATGTTGCACATTACATGATTTTTCAGGCCATTGGGAGACTACGAATTCTCTAACGTTTCAAAATTGTAGGAATGTTGTAGGACCAACAATTTGACATGGTAGAGAGATTGCCACGTCGGAATGCGTAAATTAATTATTTTTTAAATATTTTTTAAATATTTTTAAACATTTAATGTTTTTTTAATTATCTTTTAAAATTATTAATTTTTTTTTTTAATAATTAAATAATCTGACTATCTAGCCATGGTTCACAACAAGGAGAACCATGACCATACAGTCTCTTCTTGAGTCTCTTAGAGGCCTCATATCTCCCCTAGTGTTACAAAAAATATGAATCTTGAAGGCTATTAGAAAGTTATTATATATATAAATTGTCAGTCTGGCATGGCACTAGTTGTGCCATGTTAGATTCAAAAAATTCTTTTTTAATAACTTTTTCACTATAATTGCATTGTTATTAAAAAACTTGTGACCTAGTACAGGCTTGGAATTTTTTCTAATGCCAAAAAGCACAATTTGGTCCTTTAGGAGTTGAAGCAAATTTCAAGAAGCTCAAAAAAACAGTCTTGAGCGTTTAGGAACTAGTGTGCCCTAAGCCATTGCCATAGTATAATAAACTGAAAGTAAAAATGATTTTCTAATTTTTTAATTCATAAAAAACTTTGAAATTCAATATCTTTTCTGCTAAGAGTCAAAACACTATGATATAAAGTCCGTGCACCCTTCTTCACATAGAGCTTTTTGATAGTTAGAAGAATGCGACTTGGGATTACATGATTCTGGAGATCTCATTATAACAAACAAAACAAACAATCCAATTTAATATATGGATAATAATTGTATATCAATCAAATTAGTAAAATATACAGATTTAATAGTGACAATATTATTGCATAATATTGAAATAATAAAAATAAAAATATTAAAGTAACTATTTTCTTAAGATGTAATTTTTAGTTTTCCTACATAAAAAAATGATTCTATGGTTGATGTATCTAGAGTACAATTTTCTTAAAGATCAAACATTGGCCACATTTTTATATATCTAGAATATGTTTCCTAATTTCCAAGTGCACCAAACAAATGACATGACTAGACCAATGCAACAAATTATATTGTTCTTCTTGCAATCACATAATATTGAAATAATGAAAATTCTTCCACCCTGTCTAGCTTTATTGTTTGTCTCGTTTGTATTATAGTGCATCAATGTTTGTTAACCCCTCATCGCCTAAGTTCAAAAACATCATTGCTTTTGAAGTGTTGTAGTTCAAAATTTCATTAAGGTATAGAAATCTCAACTGTACAATCTTGTAGAGTACATGTTGTAGATGATGTGAATCAAATTTGGAGTTATTTGACTGCGTAGATTGCAAGATTATAATGTTTTAGTGTTGAAAAAGGATGCTGAAATTTTCCTAGAATTACATTTGGAGGTGAAATGCAATTTCCAAACCTACTCAAATGGAAAAGTTTAAACTACAAGTGATTCAAAACCAACATTCAAATACATCGGCATAAGAAAATATCATACAATTGACTCATTGTGTTTGCAAAATGGCTTTCAAATGCAAAAAAAATAGCAAGAAAAGTTGGAAAAAAGACCTCTAAGGTTGAACCTCTTCCTACTAAAATGCATCTCAATCACACATTACTTTTTGGATTGATGTGAAATTTTAGCCACATAAACTAGACTAGTATGCTCATCTTTTCCAAGAAAATTTATTGGAAATAGACACTGCATGAAGAAAAAACAAGCTGCTAAAGCTCACTGTAATCCAAAAATGTCGGGATTTTGAATTTCAAATTGCTCCCAAACATTCAAAACAACTTGGATTGACATGAAAATTTTACCGCAATAACTAGACTTTAGGGGGAATATAAACCAACAAGTTTTATTGAAAATAGAGATTTGATGAAGGAGATACAAGTCCCCCAAAGTTGTAGCCTTCAAATGCAGTTTGGTGAATCCAAATTCAACATCTTGAATTGATTTGTTAAATTTACTACATAAACTAAAAGAGAGAGTGCAAATTTTTCAACAAGTTTTATTGAATTCGGACATTAAATGCAAAAGTTACAATACTTTGAATTGGACTTGAAACCATATAAGGACACTTGTCATCTCCTTTGGTGATGAGGGGTTAACTAAGTTAATTCCCAAACCTCCAAAGTTCTCTGAGTTCTCTAGCTTCTTGAGTCTAAATTGGATTTTTTTGAAATGTGGCAATTAATCTACTTAGTAATCTATTTAGTAAACTACTTAATAATATTTAGAACTTCTAATACATACTATTGTAAATTGTTTAAAGGTTTCATACATTGCAATTTTTAATTACATCATCAATACTTATATAGGACACGCAAATTTTTGTGAAAGTTTATGACAATTTTGTGTTGTTCAAACAATATATTTTTTTAATTAGAAAAACATTTCATAATAAAATTTTGCACATGTAGATAGTAAACACTTTATTCATAAAAATGAGAGAATTTTGTGAGAATGAGAAGTAAGGAGGCACATATTAAATACAACATTGACAAGAAATCAATATACAAATAACACATAGAAGCTAAGAATTACTTGAAATTGGAAAGAAAACAAAATAATCATTCTAAGTACGATTTCTATTTACAAAAAGAATGGTTTAGAAAACATCTATATTTGATATTTCTCAATTCACATTTAAACATCTCAAAAGATGAAAAATATGTATAAATATACCATAAGCTCTTTATAATATGTGCACAAAGTATTTGTTTATCTAAAGAAATTGAATCTAATATACATACAACTTTATATAAGTGTGATTTACTTCTCAATTTTCCATTGCAACTAATATCACTAGCCTATGGCTGTATCTCTTAGCATTCTTTGTGTATTGCTTCATGGATTCCTGCTTCTATAAACAAATTGAATTTTGCTCCCATGCATCATGAGTCAGACAAGTAAACTGCGTAAGAGGTACTCCATCATGTATCCTTGTCATTCACACATTTTAGGACAACGCTCACTAACACAGAAATAAAGGACAATGATGAACTACATCTAAGAGTGCATCTAGGATCATAGATTTATTTACTTGCGTGGACATTTGACTTTTGGGTTTCTCATAGAGTCTTCTCTATGGAATCGTGTCAAATGCCACCGAAAACATTTGTGAATTAGTATGGTCCTTAGAGTACAAAGGAAAAGGTGAACAAATAATTTTTAGACCAAGCCTTCATTTGGTAGACTATTGGTCACATCATCCTTAATGGCAGAGGGGCAAGGCAAAAAAAGTTCATTGTAGAAGTGGTAGTAACTTGAAATTGAGCAAGAGAAGTTCTTCTACTCAAAATAGTGTATTGTCTATAGTCTATAATAGAATCCATGAATGTTGAGCGTAAAAGGCCACATTCATGTCTTGGAGTAGCGGTGCTATTTTGTGAGCCTGTGAGCATGAGCATTAAGCAGGGATTATGTGAGCGTTGAGTTTAGAAATTTGAAGAAGCACAAGAAAACTTTAAAATATTTTTAATAATAGACTTCATCTAAAAATTTGGCCAAAATTTACTATTATTAGTAAATTTTAGTACCTATTACTACAAACCTATTACCGTGGACCTATTACTGTGGTTATATAGAATCCACATGAAAATTATAATTTTCAATGTTGTCTAAAATATTAGAAGTATACATTTTGAAAATGATGAACTTAATTGATGTGGAAGATGAATGGAGATGGAAATAAGTTTGTATAGAATATTCGTTGATCACTATCCTATAGCAATGTGGGTCCTCTTGGGGCTAATAAGAAGATACCAAAAAAATTCTTTTGATGCATTGTTATTGGACTTGTTTAGATTTTAGAAAAAAAAATTGTCGATAAGAACTACTATCTTGTAGTAGTGTGGGTCCTTTCAAGGCCAATGGGAGGTACCTACACTTCTACCTTGATGTGTTGGTAATCAGACTTGTAAAGATTTTGGAAGAAAATATTTGGTTGACAAGAATTATTTTTGTAAGGAATGAGCTCAGTTACACCAAATTGTTGATTAGTTGATCATTGTCCTCTTATAGGACCTTCAAAAGTTCAACTCTTCTATTTATTGATCAAATGGTTGTTTAATTAATCACTCCCTTCTTGCTGCTTGGGTCCCCTCGGCGCGGGGGGAGTCCCCTTGCAACGAGAAAAAAAAACTTACAAATTTAAAAAATTTAAAAAAAAAAAAATTTAATTTGAATTTTATACTTTTTTCTTCCTACTGCAAGGGGGCTCCCCTTAGCGTTGAGGGGACTCAAGTAGCAAAAGGGGAGTGATTATAATCTCAATGGAACAACCTCAATTGATTTCAAACAAATCTTAATTAATAACCGATTTTTCTTCTTTTTAAAATCTAGCAAAGTCTAATAAGTAGTACATCAAGGTTGTTCAAGGGACCACGATAATAGGTTCATGGTAATAGGTTCATGGTAATAGTTACTAAAATTTACCAAAAATAATAAATTTTGATCAAAATTTTGAGATGGAATCTTTGAAAAAATTTATGCTCACAAGCTCACAAGCTCACGCTCACATGCTCACAAAATAGCAACCCTATGTCTTGGAGATGCTAAGATGTGTGTCATTGGAAAAAAATATCAATTACAACAAGTTATACCATATACGTTCAAAATATAATTGATAAATTTTAAAAATAAAAATAAAAAATGCAACAATCACTACAAGAACATCATACTTTCATATCCAAAATCATGTTGACAAGTATGACGTATAGAAAGTGACATAAACAAATGAGGTTGAAGTGAGCTAAAATAAAAATAAATTCAAACTGCCAAGATTTCAATACAAAATAGTTGAAATTGACCTAAACTACATACTAATAGTCAATTCACCATCGTAGACTTGATGATGCATGAACAATCTCCATGTGTTTATTGCACTCTCAACGATTTTGTTTGTCGTAGAGCATTTGTAGTTATAGAATCTATAGAGAAGAAGTGCATATTAGTTAAATTTTTGTTGATTTTCTAATTTTCTATGGTACTTGGGCACTTGAGTTGCTAATATATAGTTGTTACCAATTAGAAAAGAACTTTACTGTAGAACTCTAACAACTGCTGGACGGAAGTAGATGAATGGGATGCAATCTATTGTGGCGGTTATTAACTAATCAATTGAAGAGGGTGTGATTGTTGGCTGGCACTCAGTCTAGAGAGTGCCTAGAGCTCCTGCATGTAGAGGGACTAGAAGTGTGTGGACAATTGTGATTTTTGCATTTGTGAGAGTTGAGTTAGAGTGTTAATTTTCTATTGCATTTGTGTTTGGAATTATGATTGTACTAAATCAGATTGATGATAAGGAAGTAAGGCTGTGATTGTACTCTTGTGAATTAATCAAAGTGAATGTTTTGTTGGAAATTATGTGAATCCATTGTGTATGTTATCTTTGATGTGAATGTTAAATTTGTAATTCATTAAGTGAAGAAATATCTATTATCCGGAGTGAGTGAAAATGCTTGGTTGTGGATGGTTTTTATGGTAGTAATTGGCTGAGAATGTACTTAAAGTATGAAATGTAGAATGTGCTATGAAGATTGATGGAAATTGTAGAAGTTGGTGTAGAACAATAGTTGAACTTGAGTAGATTTAGAAATGAGTTTGACATCAATTTGGACATATGGAAATCAATAGTTATGTTTGCAATTGATCAAATAGAGATCTCATCTAGGCCAGTGTCATTAGTCATGTAGAACCAAAACAAGTGGACCCTATGGAAGAAGTAATAAATGTGAGTTTTATTGTAAGAGAAATTATTTGAAAGGGATTTGCGGTGTGTGGAATTCTATAGTCAATTTGGAAAAGCAATAGGAACTAGGGCTAGTGGAAGGATTGAAGGAAACTAGTGGAAAGAAGATGTCAAGGAGAAAGGTATCTTGCTTACCAATCCAAAGTATGTTCAAGACATTGGAAAGACAACATTATTTGGTTAATTCAAAATGTGCTTGTCAAGGTTTTCATTGACTTGAAGAAATCACTCTTTGTAATATAAGATACATACACCCGAGTTAAGAGGGTATTTAATGAAGGACTATTTATCTTAATTATTGAACTTAAGATGACAATATTTTTATATAAAAAGCTATAAGGGGCATGTTTTCAATAGCCTATGGTTTTTTAAATGGGACTATCTAACTTATATATAAAATTTAAGTGTCTATTTTGTTCTCACCCCTACCTTTCTTCACAAATTTTTTCTTCTCTCTACTACATACATGTAAAACAAATTTACATTGAATACTTTAGAATGCCCACTCAAACTATTTTATGAACATCCCATTCAATATGATTGTATTTAATACATATGACTTCAAAAATTGAAGTTCAATGGACTATAAACTCTATCTTTGTGTAATACATTTTAAAGTTCATTGAACTCACTATGAGCACTTATTTACCCACCCTTGGTAAAAAATTGAGCATAAACATGCTCTTGGGATACTATGTTTTTTATGTCTATGTATGGGTGTCTAACGTCAATTCATTGTGCTTTTTAAATAATGAATCTTTTTAAATTCCTAGTCATTTACAGTTGCCATATGAAGAGAAATTGACTATTCTAAGCTACAAAGTTTTTTCTACTATAGTTGGGTAACATGTTGTGGGATTTTTGGGGTAGCGATGTACTCGCTCCTATCTAAGCCATTTGTGGTCGTAAGGCATCTCATGCCATTTTTGAACCATCAAATGCTACCCCATCGGACTTTCCTAGCAAAAAATATCGATGGATGAAGTTTATCTCATTAACTAGTGTTTAAAACTTCATCCACTCATCGGTGCTAACCTATCCTCCAAAACTAACTTGTAGTTTCACTTTTAGGCCTTGGGCTATTTCTACATCCTATTCCTAGAATTTTCTTCCTCATAGATGAAATTGACTAGTTTTCATCCATTATGACCCCTAAACTTCATCCACTAATATCTCACTCAATTTGATTCCAATTTCTATGTATTTTAGGTTTTGGGAAACCTCTAGATCTCTACTTTAAGGTTTTTTTCTTCAAAGTACACCTGACCAAGGTCCTACTTGCCTCTAGCTCTCAGCCCTACTAGTCATTGCTATGTTATAGGGGAATGGATGGGTTAGGATGGCCTAATAGCTTACTTCAAACTGAAGCACACGTATGAGGTTGTTTAGATCCCCCCCCTTAGGGCCGTGTTGATTGCCATTTGGTTGCCCAAAAAAGTTGTTCAAGTCCTTCTATAGCACCTCGTGTACAAAGGCACTTACAATTCCCCTTGGAAAATTTTCTCGATCCCTTATCTTTCCCTCCTACACTCTTTCTTTCTACACTATTTCCTTACGCTCTCATTTACCCCTACACTATTCCCTTGTACCGCGTCATAGCCACCAACCTCTCTTACAATTCTAATGGACACGGGTTTTTTGGGCTCTTATGCTTGACTTCTCCCAATGGACCACAATGGCCCTTAGGATTTCCCTAATCCTTCTACCTACTTAGGGCATCTCCCCCCTTGCCCTCTCCTCATTTCACCTAGTGGTGTAAGGCTCTCGTGGAGGGTAAAGTTGCTCATTTAGCTTCTTCTATTTTTTTGTTGCAAGTTGGCTTGAGTGGGTGTGAGTGTTTCTAACTCCACCCTTAAGTCACCCTTAAGTCAGAAAGTTGCACACAGGTTCT
This sequence comes from Rhytidiadelphus loreus, assembly GCA_947034895.1. Taxonomy (NCBI): domain Eukaryota; kingdom Viridiplantae; phylum Streptophyta; class Bryopsida; order Hypnales; family Hylocomiaceae; genus Rhytidiadelphus; species Rhytidiadelphus loreus. The sequence goes on along the minus strand of OX344763.1, from coordinate 10,875,198 downwards.
AGCGGCATATGTTAATAATTCAAATGGGTGAATTGTAAACTTAGTGTTCTTTGGCCTTCCAAGCAATGGACACTTTGTTATGTTGATTTTACCTAATCTAAGTACTTCAAAACACTTTAATAGTTAAGAAATAAAGGTTGTTGAGGGTTAGTTAAATGCAATTAAACTTCTAGCTAAGCTAAACTTCTACTTAAACTAAATCAAAGAATACAATTTTCCCTTTCCGAAATGGTAAAGCAAGTTGGAATCTGATGTTCCTAGTGAGAGTTATGTGTGGATGAAATTCGACCCTAATTCTATCCTAAAAACTTCATCCGTCAACTAAAAATAGCAAAATAATGTGAAATAATTCTAAATTTCAGGGTTTAAAGGTTAATTAATTTAACTAATGGTATTTTAAGAGAAAACCTAATTTTGACCTATTTTAGGAATTTCCATCCAAATTTAGGTCAATTCTTCATCCACACTTTTATTCTTCCAAATTAGAGTAATTTTAAAAGTAAAAGGTGGATTTGGAATCTTCAAAAGATTCTTTAAAAAATTATGGTTTCAAAAGATTCTTTAGTCATGCATTGAGAATATTCCTAATTGTTCTTTAACTAATCCTAAATCTAAGTTATTATTCTAAATTTAGTGATTTTTTAGGGTTTTAGGGTTTTTATGGGTAAAATGATAAATTATCTTCCGATTAAAGTAAAAAGTAAGAATTTAGGATTCTTAAGTGAAAATTTTTAAATGGATGAAAATTCCCCTTGGTTGGATGGAATTCGTTCCTTTAATAATTTTCAAGAGAATAAGGAGATAAATTAGGTTTTGACTTTCCTTAATTATTCTAATATTCCCTAAGTTCCTAATTCAAGTTAGATTCCTTTTGAGATTCTTTTGGATGAAATTACTATTCCCAAATTAATTCAAAGTTAATCTAATTATTACTTTTGTGGTTAAATGTCAAGGTTTTATAATGATTTTAAATTCTACTAGCTATTGGATTCTTAATTGTTAATTTTATTAGTTTTTGTTTTCTAATCTAATTTTTAAGAAATGAAAGCAAAAGAAAAGACAAAAGACAAATTTTATAAATCATACCTCTAGGATCTCGACCGTTCCGTCGTCGCAGTACACCATCATGATCATCTCCTCCATTGCCTTTCACAATTTTAGTGAAGTTTGATTAAGTTGTTGTTGTATTATAGTTTCAACACCTATCTAAAAAGTCCAATTTTGTTAGTTTTGGCAATTTAAACTAATCCTTTGATTCTAGGAAATTAAATTAAATGATAAATTTAATTCATTTTTTCCAAGTTTTCAATGAATAGTAGTTTTATTCGATTGCCAATTTTTTAATAGTTATTTTGTTAGATATTCCAAAATATTAGTTGTTGTTTGTTTTTATTGTTTTGGCTTGTTAGGCCTAATAAAACAAATCCCCCAAACTACAAACAAACAACTAATTTGGCTTTGGAATCCTAATTAATAACTAAATCCAACCGAATGAATAGTAATATAATAAAATAATCAAAAACAAATCTATCGATGAATAGTAGAAAGAATAACTTGAATAAACAAATCAAAACAATTAGTCAAATGAATAGTTAGATTCTCACCTTAATAGTTGTTTAATCGTTGAATTCCTTCTCGTGGCAAATTCCTTCCTTCTTATTCTTCTCCTCCTTCCAACTTGGTTTATTGTTGTTGTTGTTGTTGAATTCTTGGCTATGGGTTTTTGTTGACAATTGTTTCGTAAAGAGAAGTGAGAGTGTTAGTTTGTAGAAATTCTCAAAATCTAGCCATGGTTCCAACTACCGACATAAGATATTGATTTCGTGAATGAGTTGTTACCTTTAAAGTTTGATTTTCAAGCTGTAATTTTGAGTTGGGATGGCCTGGTTACGCATTCAGTCCATTTTGGAGAGCACCCTCAGTTAGCATCGGTTCAGCCCGTAAGCTGACCTTCCCCTGCAGTCGACCCTCCAGCCGGTCCAACAGCTGCCACGTGTCAGAACGTGAGTGGACGGTGCTCCGTTTGTCCCCGACTGCTCTGTCCGTCCCCGACTCGTTCCATTTGTTCCCTCTCGTTCCGTTCGTTCCCGCTGGTTCCCATTGTTCCTGCTCGTCCCGACTACTGAATTGTTCCATCCTTGCTTTCGGCTACTGGCTGGTCCTTTCTTGCCTTCGGGCTGCTGGCTGGTCCTTCTTTGCCTTCGGGCTGCTAGCTGGTCCTTCCTTGCTTTCGGGCTGAACTGAATAACTTAAAATTTGGAATTTCGATTAAGAAATTAGCTGCTAAACAGAACAAAAGAAATTAAATTTGAGGAAAAGAAGCTATAACCAAACTAACTTTTATGGATTTCTTTTAAGATGAACAATGGAGTTCTAGCAAGCAATTAAACAATAGCGAATATGGAGGTCAAATACCTTCACCACTTGTCCAATATTGAAAGAGAATTAAAACAATGCAACTTTGGACTTTAAATGCATTTCAACAAAGAATCTTTTTCACGAATTCTTATTCTTAAGTCAAAGCTTCGCCGTACGAGATAATTTTAAGTTTTCAATGGCAGAATTTTAATTTTTAAAAGTCAAAGCTCTGTTGTGTGGGGCAATTCAAGAATTAGTATTTTTCACAAAGGTAAATTTTAACCTGAGAAGGTCAAAGCTCCGCCGTGCGGAAGCAACCCCAGATTTTAACTGACAAATTAGAGTTTCAAGTACCCGTTTCCAGGTTTCAAAGTCAAAGCTCCGCCGTGCGGGAGCAACCCCAAGAAATAACAAACAAATTAGAGTTTCAAGTACCCGTTTCCAGGTTTCAAAGTCAAAGCTCCGCCATGCGGGAGCAACCCCAAGAAATAACAAACAAATTAGAGTTTCAAGTACCCGTTTCCAGGTTTCAAAGTCAAAGCTCCGCTGTGCGGGAGCAACCCCAGGAAATAACTGACAAATTAAAGTTCAAGTACCCGTTTTTAGGTTTCAAAGTCAAAGCTCCGCCGTGCGGGAGCAACCCCAGGAATAACCAGTATCTAGGGACCCAAACTAGTATTTTGAAAACTTAATTCTTAAAGGAGGTACACATGACAGTGTTTAACCGAACATTAAAAACTAATTTCCAAAATTCCAAACAAAGTTCTAGTTTAATCACTAAAGGAGGTACACATGATAGTGTTTAACCGAACATTAACAATTATTCAAACCAAACACCCGTTATACAACGAGTTTTGGTATGTGGTGATACTCAAAACCTTTTGGCAAGGTCTAGCCTTGCCGCTTTAAAGTTTTAAGTTCATAAACTATTCTCAATTCACACAAATGGTTGCTTAGTATCCAAAAGAACAATAAAATCAAAGTAGAGTTTGGGAACTACTCCCACAACTCCCAAATTATCAAAGTTTTGGGCTTGAAGTCGCCAAATTCAAGAAATAAGTTAGTTAACACAAACAACACTAGAGTTAGGGGATTTCCTCCACCTAAACTCTTGAAAAGCAAAGTTTTGGGGCTTGAAGCCTCCAAATTCAAACAAAAAAAGAAAAGAAAGTTTTGAAGGGGCCCTCCGGACCTTCAAAGTACAAGAGAATAGAAGAAAATAGCCAAAACTTGGCTTAAAAAGTACTCCGACAAGTGTCGGTAGCACGACAAGAGTAACAACAAGAATGAAACAAAGAAATGAGGGCCACGAACAACCTCGAGGAAGGGCCTTATATACTCGCTCCCGACCCCCCCCGGTAAGTTGTTTGTAATTATTATGTTTACTTTCAATCTAGATATTTTGCTAAACTACCTAAACGCGTTTTCTAAATAATCTTTGTTTAATGGGAAGGAAGGTTCTCAAGCGAGTTCCTTCTAGGCCCTAAATGGCCTTAGAATCTTTTCCCAAATCAAATATTAGATTTTCCCAAAGATATTTTGAAAACCTACCTAATTAACCAGGATATTTTGCATTTTAATCTAGGGTTAGTTTTAAATTGTCTTTCTTTAGTCCAAAAGATGGCTTCTTACGCAAGACAAGTATCTTGGGCAAATCCAATCTTTGATTTTACAAGAGATATTTGTAAAATCCACCCAGATTAATCCAAAATTACTTTTTAAAAGTCAAACTAAGGGCTGACCCTCTCTATCTTTTGAGGGACAACTCGAAACTGAAAACAAACTGTGTCATTGCGTTCAGAAGACCCCAATTAACTTATCGGACCCCTTACCCCTACCTCTCCAACCGTTTTAAAGCGCAAATTTGAGTCACGGTAACTTTAACACAAGTTAAAAATCTAACTTTTGGAGTTTGCGTTTTTTGATGAAACTGTTGGTGCTGGGTGGTTTAGAATATTCGTAGGAGTAAGAATTGACCCTTGAAACGCTCCATTCGGACACCGCTAGCTCCTGGTTCGCCGGTCAACCCGCCGCCAAGTTGTAAATTCTTGTAAATTTTGCTGTCGGGTCTAATTCTGGTACTTGGGAATGTTGGAATGTCTTCAAACTTAACAAGGCTCTTTATTGGCACACAAAACACTATTCTAATTTTTAGTGAGATTTTACCGCAACATTGGTAATTTCTAGGAATTTACGAATGCAGTTTTAAGGGGTTGACTTCCCATGGAGTCATCGTGGAGTTTTGTAAAATCCCGAAACTTTTGGGAAATCTTCTAGAAGATTTCCATCAACTAAGGAAAAAATCAAATCTCCAATAAGAATGCTATTTTTAGCAATTCTTTAATAATTTCCACCCGGGGGGGAAATTATTCTTGATACCGGGAGAATCTTGGATGATTGGGCTTCTATTTGACCTCATGGCATGCTTTGACCTAGAAAAGCACCTCTCTGTATGTTCCAATCATCATTTCCTCCATCTTGGTCTGTGAATGAATGTATTTCTCAAAATTACTTGCAAACAACAAATCTAATTCTTCCGAATTGGATTTGGACTGACTCTAACTAGACTCTAACTTTTAACTAGTTTGTTACATGTATACTTATAGCTATTGTATCACACGAACAAGACACTAGGGCTAGTTAACTCTCAAATCCTCACTTCGCTCGGAATTATTGACTTAACTACTTATTTTTACTAAAAAGACCTAAATTTAGTGAAAATGTAACGTTTTTCATGTTTCACGCATTTAAGGCCATTACACCCTCCTTTGGTAGGGACTTCTACCAATAGCCACAATAATTGTATTTTTATATGTTTTTTGAAGTGGATTGTTGTCATGTATTGTGATTGCGCGTCACTCTAGAGTGACTAAAAAATGACTTTAGAGTGACTAAATAATGACTCTAGGGCCCCTCGTAGACATCTATGCCATATTTAACTACTTTTGGACTATGTAAAGTCCAAAATTTAAAATCTCCCGATGTTTGGTGTTAGGCAATACAACGGGAGATTTTCCAATGCCTTCAAAGTTATTTTTGTGAGGGTGTTGCAAGGCTCGCGAGAGGTCCATTGAAACATAGGAACATGGATCTCAGGGTATACATTAACTGCAAATCATGAAGTAAATAGCCTTCAAATGCTTGAATAGTGTTATACAAGACATCGGGAGATATTCAGATACACTGAAGTTTATTTTCCTAAAGGTTAAATGATGAAGTAAATGCTACCAGTTGGAATGGAGGTTTTAAAGGTGGTAACTAATTTACCTTGAAGTCCCCCGACAGAGAACAGACCTTATAAGGCGAGCCGGTTCATAAAGTATACCCTATATACTTTATTGTCTTCTACATCTTATGTCTTATTGAAGTATTCGTTGCGTGAACATAACGAATGTGAAAACTTAGCTTTATTCTATATTAACATAGTAGTTGGCAATATTGCTATTTCAGAGCAATGACATCGTAGAATGAAGATAATGACAAAACAATGTCATTGACAGTGGAATCAAAGAAATGAAGATGAATATTGAGAACAGTAATTAGGAAGGGAAAAATGTCTTGCAACATTGTAATAATCCCTTAGAACATCGAGTACAAGAAAAGAAAGAATAGCAAAGTTAACGGAGCATGGACATTTGCTACGCCTATGCAATGAGATTTGGAGATTGCCCTTGAGAAATAACAAGAACTTGTACATTCTACTGTTCCTTGGTAAAATAGTCATCCCACACACATCAGCTTCCAGAAGAACCATTGAACTAACTAAACTAAAAGATATAGAGAACTATTTCTCTGGAAAATAGACGTATCCACTGTGAAGCCGAACAGAAGGAAGCAGCGGGAGACCTCCCGATAGTAGTGCCACTGTCACAGTGAACAAAAGAAATCATCGGGAGATATCTCGATAGCCGTGGCATTGTCACACCGAAGAAAAGAAATCATCGGGAGATATCCCGATAGCAGTGCCACTATCACAATGCATCGGGAGAGGTCCCGATAGACGTATTGCACCACGACACGTTAGTCGATCACGGGTCCACCTCGTTTGACCTATTCAAATTCTCCAGGGCAGCTTCTCTGCTTTTCTTAGGAATAGTACGTGATTTTGGGTTAACTTTCTTGGACCAATTCGCGTACACTGCACAAGATGCGTCCACCCAAGTGGGAGGCCTGTTTTCAACAACCCATTTCCCGTACCAACAATTTTGGTATATCAATTCCATCGTACTTTCGGAATTATCTGGTCTCCAATATTGGAGCATGAACTTTCCGTGGTTCTCATGCCCTGCCTCTCTGCAAACGTCGGACAGTGATCTTCCTTGCCAGACAGCACAGATTGAGGGGTCATCAGGTCTGAGCAGAACCCATGAACCTGGGCAAATATCAACCCAAGGATTGAAGCTTTCCCTTGGCGCCTCATTTGCAGGTCCGCAATAAGGTTCAAATTCCTCTTCCTCAGGAATGATGTCGATCGGGTTCATCGTCGGCCCCTGGCAAGATGCTTCTTGCACCCTCCAATCGTACTTTGGCCAGAAGCCTTCAACCAATTCCGAAGGACAGTCGGGAAGGGGCTCCTTGAGCTGAAGCAGCACATGTTTCTAGTACTCAACGTATGGAGCAAAGGCGGCCGCAAATCCCTCACATTTGGACATTCCGTTTTCCCAGTACTCAATGTACTTCTCAATTCCTAACAGAATCAAACCCTTGCTTAAGGTCGCTTTTCGTGCCGCTTCCATTGCTTTTTCTTGATTTCCCGTGGCTTCCGGAACTTCGCTGCCCCACATGGGCTTGAAAGGAACAGGTTTAGGGCAACCCCGAGGGAGCTTCAGACAACCCATGCGGTCTTTCTTCCACAGACATCGAGAAGGTCTATCAGATGGTAGCCACTGTGAATCAACTGCGGACTTCTTATACTTCATGACGGGGACCCCATTACTATCCACGTAGAACCGAAAGAGGTGCATTTCCCCCAAACCAATTAGTTTACATGTGCCACTGCATAGGTACCCCTTGACAAACGACTTAAAATCCGCCACCTCTTGGATGAATTCCGGCATGAATGACAATTCCTGGGACTCCATGAAAGCTTTCATGAGGTCCGCGACAACAAACGTATTCTTGCTCTTTAAAGCCTTGGAGAGGTGGCTGAAATACGCATCAATGTCCTCATGAGTATGTCCGACTAGTAGAAAACCGACCTGAATTTCCTTGAAGACTCCTCGCGCAGTAAGCAAAGACAAGAAAGCCATGAGATACTGGTTCTTGTTATCTTTGGCGGAGTTGTCAAGCTGAAGATAGAGTTTCTTAGGAAGGGGGCGAGATCCACATCGACCTTCCTCTGGAATGAATTTCAAGGCGTCCATACACCTAGATTTCCCTCTAAGTAACGCATCGAACATTGCATTTGCGGGCGGATAGGGGAAGAGGTCGCCCGTCTCCCGAATTGGTGGACCTTCAAGTCGCCGAAACAGTCTAGCCAAAGATGAAATGGTGAAGTTTGAGTCGCCCGGCCAGCACGCTGGTCCATAATGGGCATATGCACCGTCGGCATGACCATGAGCCACCATTCCAGTGACACTCATGGGAAGCTGACCCAAACCTTGTGTGGCCTTTGTCATCACCCGCATTCTTGGGAGAGCCGTCTTCCTTGTATCCATCTTGTCATGAATAATGCATAATATCTCCTGAGGGTTCCTTTTGGATTCTTCACGCCACGAGGCATACAGACGACGACAAGATGCTTGATGATTAAGATGTTCAGTTCGTTGCTTCATGAACTCCACGGAGTCCGAGCTTCCTTTTGCTGATTTCAGAATGAACTGTTGTAGTTCATCGCACTTCGTACACTTTGCGAAAGAGCTCCCAACAGGCTTAATCGAGACGTTGTTGAAGTGCTCTTTCTTTATTCTACTAATAGTAGCTTGGCTCACTGAAGGAAGGCCATACTCCACATTCAGCTGCAAGTTCGAGAAAACAGAAGCCTAAGCGTTGAAGGCAGTGACAGTTTTAAAATGAAACCAGCAGACTTAGCAATCACAACTGAAATAGTGAAGATAAGTGATTCCGACGAGAATCATCGGGAAAAGTCCCGCTGAGAAGTCAAACCAAATCAAGTAGCAGAAGAGATCTGTATTGGGAGATGTCCCACAGAGAGAACAAATGAACTGCAGTCCCTATACAGATACTCATCGGGGGTTCATCGAAGTACCTCATTGGCGTCAGCATGAACGCGCTTCCAGTTGTTCCCAGCAGGGAGAAACTTCCGTGTGTCGACTCTCCCATTTCCAATGCAGCGCATTTGGTGCGGCATTTGGTCAGCAGTGTTGTCGATGATAGCTTTCATTGTACCCGTGGCCTGTACAGTTCGAAGTCGAGGGCGCTTGATTCCTTTGTTTCCGTGCGTGGAAGAAACAACACCCAATTTGTACTTGTCAATGTAATTGTGGTAGGTGGACTTCGGGATTCCGTGAATTATGTACCACGCTGTGCCACAAACATCCACTCCTTCCAACGTAATGTACTTCCGCTTCCGTGTCCACTCCACAGTGTGCAATTGTCCACCAATGGCGATTCCATACTCTCGACGCTCTTCAAAAGACTTCGAAAAAAAACTCTGCCTGACCTTCAACGTTTTTTCACGGGGAAAAAATTGGCAGCACACATTTTCGCAGCACTTCTCCGAACAGACTTTTTGAATTTCAGAGTCTGTCGTTCTGCGTATGAACTGTGTCTCCTTCTGACACAGGGAGGGTTGACGAACAATAAAGCGATAGGGCGCCTTCTCTCTTCCACCCAGATAGGCCAGAGGATCTTGTACATCAGGGAAGGCGGCGAAGTGATCCAATGTATCCTTCAGACACCGACCACCAGGGAACCAATAGTCCGAAAGGGGCCACCAATCATGGGTCATGATCGCGTCTGGATTACCCACAAAAATGTCAAGCACTGTCACACCTACGTGGTCGTCACCAAGGGTAGAACTCTGAAAGTAATCGTCCGCCCTCCAACAACTTATTCGCCCAGATGACATAAGCACACCAAGGGAATCCAGTCGATGCACCTCTCGGCCGGTCCACTCTTCCTGACGAATAAATGGGCTTCCGTCCACATGGGGATCCGTACTAAATTTGACAATGTTGGCGGCCCTCCACAGCACTGTCCGATTTAGAACATCCATTAGCGTCCGAACACCTCTCTGGCAAGGAGTGATTCTGAGGCGCTCAGCTTCAACGACGATCGATGAAGGCCGTACGAGAACAAATATCCACGGCTCCAACGGGATCGGCACACCAAGCCACTCACCCTGCGGTCGAGTCTCCACAACAGACCCCAGTCCAACTTCACCGAATCCTGGAAGATAAAGCTTGACTATGTCACCATTATTGAATGGTGCAGTCCCTGCGGAAGATTCTTGAGAGTCAGACTCCCCAGTATATTCGCCAACGTATGGGGTGATGGCATCATTGAAAGATTCGGAGGCCGAATCCATTGTCTCCGATTCACTGACTCCAGAAAACATATTGCGAAGAAAGGTAATGAATATTTAACCTGCCAAAGAAAAGAGTCCATGTTAGTCCGCACAATAGCAGGAAAGACAACATTGTGTAAACGTTGGTGGATAAACGACGTGCATGGATACCATGTGACCCACTACCAGAGAAAGAGAAGAACGAAGAAGAAACAAAAATGGAAAGGACAGCCCCAATATAGGTAACAACAGAAGTTTCCCATTAGGATTGTGGACATATGCTTGACATCAGGTCAATTGCAGGTGGTAACAACGGGAGGTCTCCCGCTGGTAAGAACAGGAGATCTACCTCTGGAAACAACGGGATATCTCCCGCTGGTTAGAACGGGACTCCTCCCTCTACAAACAACGGGAGATCTCCCGCTGGTTAGAACGGGACATCTCCCGATGAAAACAACGGGACGTCTACTGATCGTTAGAATGGGACATATCTCGTGGAGAGTTCTTGACAGCGGGATATCTCCCGATGTTTCGAACGACATATCCGTCGATAGAAGTAAGAGGACATCATCTACTGTCGCGGATTCAGGGATCCAGAATATAACATTCACTACGTACGAAAGTCAATACACGTAGTATACGGCCGTATAATGTACGATACGGCGACGACTGCACCACTACGGCATACGACTTCGTTGCTTTGTCCAGTGGCGCAGTGAACAGTTACGGTCTCCACTCAGGAGAACATATTTATGGACGGCCTTTGCAACTGGGATGCACACTGACGTTTACAATAGTACCCTCAATACAAGAAAACTTATGTAGGCACATTTCATACTAGTTCAGCATTGCACGCAAGAATCCTCCTTCACCAACTAGCACTCACACGTTACTCAACTGATGTTTCAGTATCAGACTAACAACTTCTTAAGGGAGGACAATCAGATGATTAGAGAAAGTGACCTTCCGCTCGTTCGTCACGGCTGGATTCAATTGACCTGTCATTGCTCCTCTGAACATTCTATAATCTAATGGAAATACTGAATTGTCCGTGAAAGCCTGTACCTCTGGCGAATAGGATTGGAACAAATCATACCTGGAGAGAAAATCAAGAACTATGAAGGATCTTCAAGCGCCTCACATTCCACAGGCGCTAGCAACGACCGACGCGATGGTATCCACACTCCTCGATCGCCACTGCTCGGCTCGTTCACATTTGTTCCAAAAGAAGAAGCAACGTCGAGCGGGGGATTGCAAGAATACTTTGGGTTGGATTCTGGAGCTCTCGTTTCCCGCCTTGATTTGGAAAGGATCTACCGGTCCAACATTTTGACTTCCACGTGCGCTCTTCAAGGTCGTGCAGCACTGATGAGCCCAGGTAGGATCTTAAGATGCGGTCTTATTTGGGAATGTTGACTGCATTCTTGGACAGTGCGCTTCACTGACTGCTGAAATGCCGCGCATGAATTACCTTGCTAGAAATTCGAGCCCTTTCTAGAACTTCATGGGGGTACGTGCAGCCTTTGAATTCGACTGTCATTGAGATTCTTCAAACCCGCAGCATTCACTGCGGCTATCAACGGTTAGTTCCAGCTCCAACCTCGGCATTTCTCGGGTTCTTTATTCAGCATTGAACACTTATGCATTCACTCGTCTGTTAGTGCATGCGGTCTACTCTTCTTCTTTTATTGTGGACACAAATCAAACGGAATTTCATTACTAACACAGGAAAAATTTTAAAGGCATAAGTTGCCTATTAAAGAGAGCGGTTTGCTTTGGGTCAATCTTCAGGGTTCAGGATTCAGGTTCAACGGTCTAGGGTTTAGGGTTTAGGGTTTAGGGTTTAGGCTTTAGGGTTCAGGCTTTAGGCTTCAAGGTTTAGGTTCCACGGTTTTAGTAAACCCATGTGGGTGGGAGCCGCTGGGACCTATTCTAAGATAAGAAGGCAAAAAGGCAAAAAGGCAAAAAGAAGGGGAGGGGGAGGGAAAATAGAAAAAAGGAGGGGGAGAGGAAAAAGAAAAAGGAAAAAAACATAAAAATAATTGTGCTTTTAAATCAATTAACAATTAAAAACAACATTCTAACATCAATACCTTAAAGAAGTTAGAGAGTTTGACCTCGTCATTCATTATCAATCACAAATGTCGAGGCTTTGCTCGCTTCATTTAGTTAAGTGTGCAAAGTAAAAGTTGAATAAAAGTAAAAAAAAAAATACTATGGTAATATTTGTTCGAATTTCTTTTGTATGTAACATTGAGATATCCCTGGTTGTGTGTTCAGTGATCATTCTCTTTATACCATTGGAGAGTTTGACTTAATGAAGGTTGAATGTACTAGTAAAGTTGTATCATTGCTAACCTTCTAGATGTATGATGGATTTGTAAGAAATTTTTAAGACTATAAAATTAATAGAATTAAATTATGAAAAATAGAGTATAGGACTTTTTGATGTCATTCTTGGCATTGGCAGAAAAGCTTTCAATGAGTACAAATACACCAAAGTTGTTTTGCACTTTTGGTTCTTAAGTGTGAATTCAAAGTTAAAGGGTTCCAATTGAATTTTGTTTTTATAAATTTAATTTAATTATGGATAAATTATTCTAAAAATTTAAAATTATAAGAATACGTAGAGAAATCACATAAAACACTTGAACAAGTTAGTACAATGCCACACAAGTTGTTTATAAGTCAAACTTTGAAAAATTACATTGATCTTAAATTAAAAAAAGATTATAAGAAAAATTTCTTTGTATAATAATAATAAGAAAAGTTTTAAATTCAATTCATAAATCAATTAAAATTTCTGTAAATAATTAAATAAATCCTTAATAGAATTTTAAAATAAAAAATAAAAATTTCTAAAACAATGTTCAAATGAATGCATCGTAAAATAATATTATTTGCAGTTTAACGGTCAATGTTCTTCTATTATTATTTAATTAGAGTACTTTCAGATTAAGATAATAAAAACATTAATAAAATTATTAAGCATTGTTGAAGGAAAAACAAATCAATAATGATAAATTGATTAAAAATTCAATATAGTGAATGAAATTATGTAAAATGAAGTGAAAATAAATGAAATCGTATAGTGAAGTGAAGGAAATGTAAAATGATTGCAATAAAAGTTGTCATTTTATTTTTACAAAATAAAATATGTGATTGTTCAAATAGGAGCATACATAAATGAAAATTATTGCTTTTTGAAAGCATCAATAATTATGATTGACAGATAAATTTTCTAAATCATCATAGTTTTATGTGATTGGTAAATCATTCTATATATTAATTCTGTCATGTCTTAAACTACGTTTTTTAATAACATGGCAATTTGGGGCAACTCACTACACCTACTGTTTTAACAACATTACACCCATTGAGATGTTCAATTATTTTTCAATTCCATATTAACTAAATTGTTAACAATCATTCTAGTATTTTGAATCATTCTTTACATTTGTCTAGTTACTATTTTTTTCCTATATGTTGTACAATTTCAAATGATCTGTTTTTTTTGAAGCATGTACTAGACAACTTGTCTAGAAGAATGAATCCAATGAAGAACCACCATTTTGGACATTTTTTCATACAAACATGACCTTGTGAAGTGCAGCTACCCTATTTTTAGTAGGGCCAAATTTGTTTTTTTGTCATTTCAAATGTTGATATCTTGTAATCTACATTGTGGAAATTTCTGAAAATTTTTCCTCATCTTCTGAAACCAACATAGTAAAAGATCCTATGGTTACAAGTGTCTGAATTTTTTTTCTCTTCTAAATTTGATACTTGTACTAGAAATGGCAGTTTTGAAGTAGTTTTGGTGAAAACATAGTAAAAAAACTGTAGGAAATAAAATGAGTGGATATGAAGGAATCTCATGTGAATTAAAAGAATCTTCATCAAAATTGTGCTCTCGTAAAAAAGGAATCTCATGGTTGAATCGTAAAAAAGTAATCTGATGATTACTGAGCTTATTACTGTGCAAATTGAGCTGATTATTGTGCCCGCAAGTAGACCATCCAGGACTCAGTCTTGAATAAGCTTATTGTTCATCACTTTAAAGTATTGGCCTACTTTGACCTATCTGAGAGTGAGACCCCACGGGGTAGGAGGGACATCCCTTTATAGTGCCTTCCCTATCAATAAAGTAAAAATCAGAAACTTTGCAAGACTACCAATATCTAAACTAAAATGAACATGTAAGACAATTCCAAACACGTCACTTAGATCAAATAATTAGCCATCATAAGCTACAACTCATCATAACTTGTAAATAAACTATGCAGAGTCGTGTCTGAAACTCCGAGATCACATAGATCACATCACAGTCACTATATGATAGAGTTACCAAAATATCTCTGTCAATGTAGTCATACTAAAAATTCTAAATCTTGCCAATAGAATTGATGTGGCCGCGATTGTGCCACGTCAATTGGTATTAATTAATTATGCATTGTAGGCGTTGCACCAACCAAGACGGCTTCACCAAAGCAATTTGGTGTGGAAAAAGAAAATATATTTTTTTGTTGAACGATGGTTGAAAAAAAAAAATTCTAAAAAAATAGGATGTGGGAAGGCCCAAAAACATTCTTTGCCATTTCATACGAACAAGTATTGGGATAATACATCAATAATTGACAAGTCAAATGAATTGATTTCTACATATATTTCTTCTGTGCTTATTCATCTATAATTACCCATTTAATAAAAGCTTCATTTATAGAATTTCAATTCCAATAATCTTAGATAATCCATAGTCCATAATGAACATTGCATGTACAACTAGATGAAGAAAATATGATCTCTCTACATATATAGACAAGTATTGTCTGCCTACGGAAGACATTTTCAATTACAAAGAATGTCCATTATCCGTGGATAAGCCCATGTTGATTAGTTTAATTGGAGTTGTAGCTTTTTGGTGTCCCCACTTTCATCATACGCATATGAATGCACATGAAATTAGGCTTAATTGAATGGATACTAGTTGAATGTTTAGGGTTTCATTATACATTAGATGGTTTTTGAGGCTTCTAAGAGACTGCGGGTTCCCCTGCTGCGAGAACGCAGCGCACAGAACAGTTGGCTCGCTACCTCAACATCCGGCATGGTCAAGAGGCGACCAGGTCATTTCCGGAATTTTTTTTATTTTTTATTTTTTATTTTTTATTTTTATTTTTATTTTCTACTTCTTTTACCATTTGAAGAATTAAATTTCTTTTTTAATTAATTAATTAATTCTTTTTTTCGACAGTCAGTTGTCCTTCACTATGGGGAACAGTGAAGGGGAACAACCTTGAAACGGGCTCTCCCAGGCTTCAGAAAAAATGTAATGCTTTATTCATGCACCTCACTTATCCTGCTGCGAGAACGCAGAGAACAAGACAGTTGGCCTACCACCTCAACGTCCTGCATAGTGGAGAGGCGACCAGGTCATTTCCGGAATTTTTTTTGTTTTTTATTTTTTATTTTTTATTTTTATTTTCTACTTCTTTTACCAGTGGAAGAATTAAATTTTATTTTTTTTATTTTTTATATTTTTATATTTTTATTTTTCAACAGTTGGTTGTCCTTCACTATAGGGAATAGTGAAGGAGAACAACCTTGAAACGGGTTCTCTGAGGCCTCAAGAAACATGTAAAGCTTTATTCATCCACCTTGCTTATCCATTGCCATCTTCTCCTTATAAAGAATATAGCTAACAAATAAATGCATGGACAAAATGTAGGCTTAGTTTTCAAAAGAATAAAGAATGAATGCTTGTATTTTGGCCTCAGTCTTCCAATAGGAGATATACTTCATGTAATTATGTTCTTCTTCCCATCCTCAATATTTTTTTTTGACTTGTATATTTTAGCCTACCCCTCATTTTGTTTTTCACCATTCAATTTTTGTTTCGACATTGTATTTCATTTTTCACATCCTTTATTTTTTTCCTCTCTCTCTATTATTTTATGTCGAACCTTTAAAATATATAGTGAAGTCCTCATTTTTCTCACGTACCCTATATTTTTCATTTTCATATTTTCCATCCTTTACATTTATTGACACCTTGCAATTATTTTCCACACCAACGGGAGGTCTCTCAATGAAGTCTCCCCGGCCAAAGTCAATAATTCCTCAGAAAGTCCAGAAGTAGTTAAATATGGCATACACCCTACATTAGTTTCAATCCCTTATATTTTCCCACCTTCTACAATTTTCATAAACGCTTTATATTTTTTTCCAACTTAGATGACGTGTGTTGGCCTCCAAATCCTATTCAATAGATCACCCTTGAATTTAATAATTATTTTTATAAGTTCTATACTTTATTTTGTAGCCCAATTTATTTTAAGTCACTACTTTATACAATATTTTAAGAGAAGTGAGAATCTATTGTGCTTCTTTTATCTAGGAAGACATTGGATTCAATCTACTTCTCGAATTTGACGTTTGAGAAGGGTTTCAATTCATATTTGATTGGTGCTTTTCAAAAATAGAAGTACTAACTTACTTGAGTCTCTTATATTTGTTTCAAATGTCTTTTATGGATAAGATGGCTTATTTAACTATTTTTGGACTTTGCAAAGTCCAAAATTGGTAAAGGGACATCTAAGACAATTGTAGACTTTGACTTTAGTCTATAGATTTTAAGAATCTAGAAATGATATAGATTTTGGACTAGGTGGTTTGAAAAATGTACAACAAGTTTAGATTTTAGATATCTATGACATTGGGAGATCCCCCAATGTACAAAGTCCAAAATTCCCTTAAAAGTCCAAGAGTAGTTAAATATTACCTCTGAGGTGACATTCACATTCATTCAATGATTTTATTTATATCATAATTGTATTGTACATAATCATGAGCCCTTATATTAATGAAAGCAATATATTTAGCAATGATGAATTGCAGGTATTATTTAGGATGAGTTCCATGTAGGATTTAGGCCTACATTATAGTGCAAAACTAATTGCAAGTATCCACGCACATTTTCTTTTTCCAAATTTAGGATACATAAAAAGTCAAGGATGATTGCAACAAATATCCTTGCACATAATTGGAAATAGAAAAATCATCACCATCTATTTTTCTAATCCATTTTTTTCTCCTGAAAGTAGACTTTAACAAGAGTTTTCCAAAAATACAAAGTGCTAAGAATATAAACAACTTGGCTGCATTTTAATTTAACTCCAAAATAATTGGGTGCCTTGGGCATTTAGGGATGAAGGAGTGTGGAATTACAATTCACACACGATCATGACTTAACGGCCCGGAAAAATTGACCCCTCATTGCCCTAGATAAGGGTAAATGTAAAAATTGCCCCCTATTTTGTGCCGTACTAATTTTGTATATCTTCACCTCCCACAGATAATTTGGGACCTTTGATTGCAAATATGAATTCAAAATTGGCAAATTTTATAATGTGACTGTGGGAAATAAAAATTTCCAGTGTATTTTGCAAAGGTTCAATACGGGGCAATGAGGGGGTCACTTCTCCTTAGCCATGACTTGACCCCTACTCATTTGAAGTGTAGGTTAATTCACATCAAAAGAATTACCCCCCCCCCTTGTATAGTGAATGGGGATTTACTTGATGATGGCCATAATCATGCGCCATTTGCATAATGATGCCCCCCTCCCGATGCACATGATCATGACCCCTGACGCCTTGTCAGGGCCGCCAGCACTGGACCCTTTTCCAAGGAGTTCCACCTGGCTCTCCTGTTCGTTTGTCTTCCTCCCGCTGCTTTGCGCGCCTGCAGGACTTCCGTTGGGTTCGCGCGCTGCATCCACCCCATGCGGCTAACTGCTGCTCGTGTATTTCTCCGCTTGGGTTCGCGCGCTTGCGTTTGGTTCGATTTTGTGGGGACGTGTGAGAGCAGACGAGTCCGGTTGAAGTGAGAAAGCACGGGAGTTTGAAGCGCACGTCGTGGAGGCACAAACTAGGAGGCGTTGGGAATTTGAAGCCCAAGAGTTCCAGGCTGCAAGGAGAATTTCGCGACCAGCGATACCCTGCGCTTCAGATGCGGTAACTTACCCTAGGCTTCAGACGCGGTGAACTGTTGCTGCAAGTGGGCAAGAAGGTTGACAGCAAACTGATCCTCCGCACGCCCTAGAGGTCCTACCCACGGCACTTCGTGTCCCACACTCGTGCCTCCGCTTGAGTCACAGGCAAGCGCTACCTTGTCCGGATTTTGTTGTCTCACTGTGATGGAATAGCATGATAGTACATTGTTTATAATTTGTAGTCACTTGCAAAGTAGGTTCTTTGTTAGACTCTTGGCAGTCTCTTAGTACGTAAATGCTATCATGCTATGTAAGTGCAGTTATACGTCTTTGTTGTTGCAGTACAAAATCTAGCGCACAGAGTGCAGGCAGGTAGGTCAAAGTCGGAATCCGTTTTGAGTTTGGTGAGGGCATTTGGAGCCCGTGTGCAGTGAAGCAGGTTTAGGTGAAGCTTTAATGAGCCCGTTCCTGTGAATATTGTCCATCACCGAGTAGGTGTATACATTGTGCTGTTTTACTCTACTCATTCAATAGCAATCTCTAAGTGTGTCCTAAAACTGATTTGTATTGTGCAGGAATCAGTGAACAGTCTGATTCACAACAAGTTCACAACAGGGATGAAGGGACCAAGTGTAGCATACTGTGCGCGCAGACGGCAAGAGTCATGGCAACCACCTCGTTAGCAGAGTGGAATATCCCGTAAGAATCGAGTCCTCTTCGTCAATGTATTTGTGGTTGTTTGTAGTTGTAGAGAAAGTGGTTGTTTATTGTTCGTGTTAGGAAAGACACTATCAATTTCACTTTCTAACCGACAGTGATAAAGAAACGCCTGTGGTAGCTAGAAATTGTGTATGATACATAGTGAAATCGGAAGTGCAGCCACGCAGAAATGCCAAAATGCCTTGAAACCTTACAACCAAACATTCCAGTCGTTATTATTATTGGAAGAAATGGCAGTTGCAGACCATAAACCCTAATTTCATGGGCACATCTCCCGATGAAAAGGTACAATATACTGGAAAAGCACTTTTGCAGAAGTCTATGGAGGGTTCTCCCTTAAGATTCATAGTAAACGAATGTTAAAAGAAAGAGAACGTCTACTGGAAAACCCTGAACCGACAATCGTCGCAAAATAAAACGAGGAAGCCAGAACAAAACAACGGGATCTCCCGATGAAATTGACTAGTATATCGAGTTCTGGTTAAGCAGTCGTAGCCATTATAAGAACTCAGGTGTATGTGTTTACATAAAGGACGAACTCAACGGGAAAACTCCCGATGAAAAAGGTATGAAGATAGAGTACAACAAGGATGTTCAGTAGGAGGGATTAGAAAATCAACGGGAAAACTCCCGATGAATAAGGTATGAAGATTAAGTTCAAAGAGGATTTCAGTATGGCTTAGAATATCAACGGGATAACTCCCGATGAATAAGATACGAAGGTAGAGCTGAACAAAGATAATCAGTAGGAGGGCTTACAAAATCAACGGGATAACTCCCGATGAATGAGGAATACAGACAGAGTTGAACAAGGGCGTTCAGTATGAGGGGTTTGAATATCAACGGGATAACTCCCGATGAATAAGGTATGAGGGTAGAGTTCAATAAGGATGTTCAGTAGGAGGGCTTCGAATAACAACGGGATAACTCCCGCTAATAACTCAAAACAGTGATGATAAGGTGAACGTCTAACTTTTGTGTCACACTGCGCAAAGCGAATACCTCGAAGGAACTGCCTTCCACCCTATCACCTATAAGGTTGTACAAGTTCATAGATTCATTCGTGCATACGTTTGAATACACCGGAGACCACGATCCAGGAGCAGTGTTCCGATGCGATCGAAAAGTGACAGCGTGGGGCCTCGAGTGGATGGACCAGCCAGATGGGTCCGTAATCATATGCCCGAAGCTTTCCTTCGAGAAGAGGGGTCACATTACGACAGGTTTAGACGTGTTGCAGCTTCTTGGGCTAGATAACTCCACAGTCCTTGTCATTGTTCGCGAGATGGTTCCTAGGACCCAAGACACAAGAACATATGGGTTGATCCTTGATTATGCCACTATGGATCTCGACATGTGCGAGACCATCACACGGAAGGGGATCTTAGACAAGCCAGGCGGTTGCCAGTCTTGGACCTTTGAAGAGATGAAGAATGAGTGGGACCTTATTGACGACCTCCGTAACCAGGCAAAGCCCTCCACTGCAGCAGCTGTACAAACTGCAACGCAATCTCCTTCGAAGAAGCCGAAGAAGCGAAAATCCATTGCGGGAGCACCAGGTGATGAAGTTGTGGAAGAAGATGAGTCAAAGGGCAAGGGCAAGAAAAAGATGAAAGTTGTTCCACTCACTATTCACCGTGCTGTGAACATGACGGATGCAGAGGTCAGGAAGCTCCAGCCCGCAGAAATAAGAGAAATCAACAAGTTGTACAACCAGGTTTTCAAGCCAATGTACAAATGGGAGAAGAAGCCATTAGCCAATGCAAAAGGTGAACTCCTCCGAGTGAGCTACAAGTTCCTGCACAAGGCTCCTCCTGGAGTACTTGTCTACAGAGGGATTGAGCCGACGCGATTGGCCGGAATAAAAAATCGCATTCTCGTAGATTGCGACTACCACTCGGAGAACCGGTACATTACTGTTCTCCCCTTAAAGCGAGGACCTTATGGTCCTGACAATAAGGTGACCTTCTGGGACTCGTGTCCAAAGAAGGAGAGTCTAACCGCCAAAACGCACTACTACATTATTGGTGGTCAGCACACTACGCAAGCGCATAGGGAGTTGATTGAGAATGGAGACATCCCCGAGGCTGACAAGTCAGAGGCGTCCACCTTCAACATCATTCCCATATGGGCACCGTATGATACCAAGAAGAATGAAATCATGCACCTTTCCAAAGCTCTAAACCAAAACGTTGCTGGTGAGCAGAAGGAGCAAAGCTTCACTCAACAGCTTGCACACGCTCGAATAAAGTGGAAGGACATGGGCAGCCCGGTGCCATCATACGGAGGACGAGCGCACTCAGAAGCATACAATCTAAGTTCAAAACACGAAACTTTGAAATGCTTCACGTACTCTTATTTTTCCTCAACTGCAATTCCAGCGGGAGAACTCCCGTTGTCCTCAGGCTTCTGAAGAAATTTATAGTTGTTGAGGTGTAGCTCGATGTTTATGAAACAAGCATGCATGGACCTAAAATAGACGAACAACGGGAGTTCTCCCGATGGTCCTGTGTGTCACAATCTACTGAAGTCGCCGAAACCTTCCCAATTAATAGTGTCGTCGTTCTTGTGCAGGATTTCTATCCGGTGATGTTCTCTATCTTTACAGGGTTCAAGAATCCTGACAACCCGGATTTGAAGATTCCGCTCCTCTTTATGGAGAAGGACGAGGATGTGAAACGTTGGATTCAGATTGACATGGACTTCCTCAGCTTCAAGCTTCCCGACGGTAACGGATCCAAATCCAAGGGCAAACGCAAACCATTGGGATACACCGACTTCAAACCCTTGTATGGAGTGCGCGATGAGGATTTGAACTACTTGGCGGGCCAAGTGGAGAAGGGAATTGTGTGCATGAAGAAAACGGCTCTGAACATCGATTTCTTCGGAAAGTCAGTCACTCCAATCGCTGTGGCAGCAGGCCGGGAGAAGAAGGTGCGGGCCATGAAGAACGAGCTCATGTGCCACTACAGGCAGCACCCCCCCCCGAGTAAAAAGCCTGAATACATTCCATACACAGCAGCAGCGTGGGATGAATTTGCAGATGAAAAGAAAATCACCAGGGAGCAACTTGAATGGTGGGTGGATAAGAGCATGGACACGGAGCTGGGAAAAGAGTGGCTGAAGGGTCGAACAAAGGCCCTCAACAAGACTAACGATCCAGACAACTGCCCAAATGCTGTGAAGAACATGTGGGAGTCGTTCATGAGTGCTCGTACGGAAGAAGTGGAGGCCGTGGTTTCGAAGGACTTCGTCAAGGACTACCTCTGCAAGGTGATGGACGACCAATGTTGGGACATCACTCAAATTCTGACAGAGGCTTCCGTGAAGGCATGGCGGGGTGAAGCAAAGACCCACATGTACTTCTGGTTCATGTTTGAAGTGTCAAGTGCAGGCCCCCGTGCGAAACTCCTGGAGCAACGCAATTTGAAGCGGCTGTTCGATGCACTGGAGTACAAAGACAGCACTCGACGCCTTGTGAGAGCCCGTTCACCAGCAGTTCTCATCACGGATGCTGCTGGATTCCACGACATTCTTGCACACTTGCAGAAGAGGCGGGAGGAGACGAAGGTCAGGGTCTGGGATTGGCATGTAGTGAATTACATTGCCGACAAAGAGGACGGCTTTCTCAAACAAGTTTCCGGAACGCAGTACAACGTCTTCTTGGTCTTCCTCTTCGCCTACGACGACGTCCACGGTTCAACGAGCAGCTTCCACAATTTCTTCCCGGGTGCACAAGACATTTCTGCTGTGTACCTCTCCAGGGATTTGGAGGAAGTGGATACTTTCTACAGGCGTCCAATGATCCCTTGGTTTTCAATTGCGGCGGCACTCGAAATATTCTCTGACCTCATGAGCGACAGTATGGTCATTGTCAATGTGAACGGTGGTCCGGAGTTCACGTCCCTTGGACTGGTAATCTCCTTGATCTTTTTTCTTCAACTTTCTTTTCCTATTCAGTCACTTTGAAGATAGTGCACTGACATATTTTTCTTGAATTATATCAGGTCCACTCGACTAAGGTACTCGAAGTCGTTTTTGACGTGGACACACAGTCAAAGACAATCACGACTGCGAGACAGATTTGGGACCAACTGCATACTGAGAACATTCCTCGTCAGTCGGATGACGACGATGATGCGGAGGAGGACTAGCATGCAGGCAACGAGGAAGCTCAGAACAGTCCTGCTCATCAGTCGGATGAGGACAATGATGCAGAAGAGGACCAACATGCAGACAACGAGGAAGCTGCGAACAGTCCTGCTCGTCAGTCGGGTGACAACGATGACGCACAAGATCAGTCGAATGACGACGATGACGCGCAGGACCAGCGTGGAGGCAACCGAGAAGTTGAAAACAGTTGTGCGCAGGACACGCCACATCTGAATGACGCGGAACGTAATGATAGAGCTTTGGACAAGGAGAGAAGTGCCACTCGCATCGCGGAGGAGACGGAGAGTGATGTGAATGAGGAAGAAGTTCTGAAGCCACCTCAAGTGAACCACCCATCAGAGGACAGGGGCAGACATGGAAGCGTTGAGAAAGATCCACCCCCGAAAAAGGTTAGTCACTATATCTAAACAGCGGGAGATCTCCCGCTGTCAGTTCCGAATTCCGCATGACAGTGATCACTAGAGGAAATCTTACGTGTTGCACTCGCAGGATAAGTCAGCAAGGCCAGTGCTGCCTCCGGAGGGCTTGGTGCAGTCATCTTCAAGACATGCCTCACATAGTGGAATGTCTGGAAAACGACGTGCACAGAAGAAGACGGGCACGGTCAAAGTGAGGAAGGTTTCAAGCTCTGCACCAGTGCAGAGGATTTCAGGAAGGCGAGCGGAGTTGAGGACGAAGCGCAAGCTGGATGTACACCTCAGTGATGCTGACCCTCCTCACATTCCTTCGCATTCAAATGTGGAGCCTCCAAGGAATGAGGGCGCAAGCATGTCCTCTCCTAAACCGTCAGGGACAGAGGGTGCTGCAGGTGGGACTTCGGAATCGACCAACGCGGCGTCTATTCTTCTGACTTGTTCAGGAAAAGTTGTTGGTGCTTCTCTTGTTGCCCCTTTGAGTGTGCCTTTGCCCAAGGATGGAGGGTCACTAGGTAAAGAACCCTTTCCGGCTGAGCAATGCTTTGGTGCAGCGGGAGATCTCCCGATGCCTGCTGACCGGGTTAGAAGTCGTCATAATGAACGAATGGACGCGGAGCAGCATACTGATGCATCGCGAGATCTCCCAATGCCTCCGACCGAAGAGGTCACCCATGATGTGGGAATGGCCGACAATATAATGCAGGATACTATGGCGGACTTGACTCAAATGAGTCCGAAGGTCAATCCGCTGGTAGCTGTCCCACACCCTGGACTAACGCATGCGGACAGACTTAATATCAGGAATACATTTCAGAATTTAAGTGATTTCCCTAGTTTTCATGCTAGCCAATCGCCCAATTTGAATAGTAGAGCCTCTCGGGAGGTGCAGGCCATGTGGGCAGCACACTCATATATCTTTAACGACATTTTCCAGATTGTCTCTGACCGTGGACCGCTGGAAACAGAGGGGAAGGGCGTAGGACATGGGGATGATTTACCTGGGGGGGTCGTCGACGTGGAGGACACGAAGCCTGTGAAGGACGTCGTGAAAGGTACTTCTGTGGACACCCTGCGTAGTTCTAGGTCTTCTGTTGAAAGATCTAGTGAAACAGTCAATGATCTGTCCAAACATTGACACATAATCAACGGGAGCTCTCCCGCTGTTAATCATTCGATGATCTGTCTAAACATTGAGAGATAATCAACGGGAGCTTTCCCGATGTTTTCTTCATAATTCATTTAATAGTCTACTACTTAAATGATCACGCTTCTTGAAGGACTGATCTCTAATTACACTATGCTTTAATGTACTGCAGATTGTGGCGGACCGTCGATGACCCAACCAAAGACATTGAAAAAGGTAGCTCAACGCAAGTACTCAGTGGTACTTGACCTCAATGGAGTTCTTCTTCACAGGTCTTATAGCCATAATGAAGTCCATGTTGAGCGTCGCCCGCAAGTCACCACGTTTCTGAATTGGCTGCATGGTAGAGCGAACGTTGCATTCTGGAGTAGTGTAAGGGCAAAGACCATGGACAATTTGTTGGACCTTGTCCTTGAAAATTGCTCCTTCAGCCGTCGGGATGTCATTTGTCTAGCTCAGGGGGCATGCACGAAGTCCACGTACAGGGCCCCAGCTGCACCAAATAAACCTGTCTTCTTGAAAGAATTGTCGGAATTTCTACGCCTCCTTGGTTCATCTTCTTGGGACAATGTTCTTCTAATTGACGACAGTCCAGAAAAGAACCTCTTGAATGATCCACATAGCGTTGTTCACCCTCAGTCCTTCCGCGGTGAAATGAATGACAACTACCTCTGCATGCACTTGATGCCGTGGCTTGATGGCCTCCTGTTGTCTAATGAGGCGGTGCCGGTGTATGTGAGGAATAATCCACTTCCTGGCGGGCAGTATCCTATGGATCCTTTATCCAGTTTGGGCTTCGGAATCATATCGGGAATTCAACGTGCTTGATTCCTATTTGCATGGGGCTTTATCGGGAGAGCTCCCCTTACTGGATGCGGTGTTCCACTTCAACGGCATTGTATGTAGATTAGAGTACAAATTGTAATTTAAATTGTAAATGCATTTGTAAATTGTTGAGTAGACATGTTCTTGAACTTGTAAATGTCTAATAGTCAAAACATTATAAAATTAGGATCACTAGTGAATTGCTACCTCTCTGTAAATCATTGTAAATGCAAAATCCATATTTTCTGTAATTATGGTTTCTCATTTACACCCTCTATAAAATGTATGAGTTCTGGTCCTAGGATACTTTTAGCTCCTTACTGCTTCCATGCAGAGGTTTCGCGCGTACGTGTAAGTCATTCATCACCTCTTCATTCCATATGTTTTACATATAGATATACGTAGCGAACAGTGCCCACAATGTACATGTTCTTGGTATTTCAGCTGGAAGATATTGCAATTCCGAAATGGTGAGTATGGACTGTTTTCCTTTACGGCTTTGAAAATACATAGGCTACCTTCAATCTCTTTGATATCCAATTTCTAGTAATATTAGATACTTTTTCTACTGTATAAAGAGATTTCCCGTTTGGTGGAGGTCCCCGTTTTGTTGAAGTCTCCATTTCAACGTGATCATAAGATCTCCCGTTGTTTGGAGTTTCTCCGTGTAGTTTACTGTCCATTTTAACCAGATCGGGAGATTTTCCCTTCTTTTAGGGTTCTCCCTGAAGTTTAGTGTCTACTTTGACCTGGTCGGGAGATCTCCCGTTCTTTAGAGTTTCTGCCTAAAGAGAGTGCCCTTTTAAAGCTTATTGCAAGATCTGTTGAGGTTTGTTGGTTCTCACTGAAGTGAGTGTCCATCCTACATTCATCGAGAGATCTTTGGTTGTTTTAAGGTTCTTAGTGAAATCAGTTTCCTTTTAAACAACATCGGGATATCTCCCGCTGTTCAGGGTTGTCCTTTGTTTGATGAATTCACTTCCTTACTGTTCTCTCGATGCAGAAGGCGGTTCTCGTTGTCCTGACAGGTGCTTTATGCGTTGAAGGAGGTGTTTTGGATCTTCCTCAAATAGTCGACATTCCTTCTGGTTTTTGTCACTTTCTTAGACAGCTTGTTGAACAAACTCACTGTGGGTTGTGTTCCTCCATGCATATGTCCACTTTGGGAGAGCTTGTACGGCGTCTACTCCCACGAAAGACTTTGAAGGGGTTTCTCTTTTTCGCCGGTTCGAGCAACCCTAACAAGAATGATCCTTATCCAAACCGTGCTGGATTACTGAAGCGTATCTTAGGTAGCCCTAGAGAGCGCAGCATTCTTTGGAATCAAACTATTGTACTACTTGAGTTAGATCCTTTGAAGTGGCCACACACTAATTTGATAGGTCCCTCCATACGCGTGAGGGATAATATAGATCTTTTGAAAGTAGAAGCTCCGTGTTATGTACACAAGGAGCTAGTTATTCACTAGCATAGATATTGTAGGAACAACCTTTATTTATTTTTGTGGGCAATTTCTTGTCACCTTCTTTATCGATATAAATAAAATGGAGTGAACCCACCCTAAACCTTTTAATAATTACTTCCAAGTTTCATTCGACCGTACCAACAGTTCTCTTGTACCGTAGGAATGAATGTGGGATTATATCGGGAGATTTCCAGATCCTAAGTAACTATGTGAAGAAATACTAACAGTCTATTGCTTACTTAGTTCTTCTAATAATGTAAGTGAATAATAACCGTTTTCATCGATTTTTGGTGACACTAAAGATCCCATTGTCTTCGATATGCACTACATCGACAAATCTCCCGATGATTCATCTCAATGTGTACGAATAAATGTTCAATAGGTGAAATGTCTTAGTTATTATGTCTCTTTGTCCTCTTCAAGGGTATGCCCAGGGGGGACTTCATTCTTTTTTTCCCACTTTCATAGATGTGGTGGTCTCCAAAACCTAAGCAACGGGAGGTCTCCCAATGAAGTCTCCATCGACAAAGTCCAGAATTCATTGAATAGTCCAAAAGTAGTTAAATAGGGCATATCTTTTAGGGAGTTTCAATTCATTAACAAAAAAAGAAAAAGAAAAAAGCCACCACAAAAGATGTGGTAGAAAGAGACTTTTTGAGTGACTTAAATTTCATTGTAGAGCCACTAAGGAATGAGTGACTTGTCACTACACTTGACTTTGCACTTTAATACAAAGTATTTATAGTCTTTAAGATGTTGCCATGTACCACATTAACAAATGCAGCTTCAAAAAGATGATGTATTATCCAAAAGTACATTAGTAAATATTGAACAATGAATTTAAGTGCCAAAGGTCCTAATTACTTTCAATAAAAATTTACTAAATTAATAGAAAAATAGAAGATTTATGCTTTGCAAATGATAATGTCATTGAGGTTTGGAATATGACTTTCACTAGTTTATTAGAGCACCATTAATTGATGAATTTATGATGGTTTCCCCTTTTTTATGGTATAACTTGTTTTTATCTTCTTCTTTTTTTGCATGATTTATTTAATCTCCTACAATTATAGAACCAATTATTTTTGGCAAATTTTTGCCATTATTTTTGTGTGATTGTAAGAAACACTTGCCAATTTTGTTACGTTTTATAGTATTCATGTCTTTTTGTTCTAGAGTACTTTAAAATTACATTTTTTTTTTATTTCAAAAATATAGCCAATGTATACACTTATAAGATGAAGGTAATTATATAAGGAAATTCATAGAGAAATTCTCTAAATAGGAGAACTAGAAAAGTGCCAAGTCTTAAGAAAATAAATATTTTGTTATTTGAATTAGGAAAAAATAGGAAAAATATCAAATTGAAAAATCAAAATTGTCCATTTGTAACAACTTCATGGAGGTGGTCATTCACCAAAAAATACACCAAAATAAATTTCTACATGTTTTGAAATGCAAATAGAAAGAGGCTCACGTTGTGGACTTCTACATGACATATAATCAAGTACAAATGAAATCCTTTGAACCATAGCTAAAAGTATACTATATGACCATTTTCACCACATTTCAACTCTAAATTTGTTTATTTGGGTACTACTTTGTTAAAAAGAATCCCAATATACAATTAGAAATTGACAATGCTTTTGGAAGTCATTCACATGTACTTTTGCATTTTATAGACAATTTCGGTGCTTCTCTTCAGCCACTAAAAAATGTCTTTCAACAACTGCAATTAGTAAATAATGCACACGTTATGTATTAATGAAGGCATAGTAAAGTGCATCTTCAACACCCTTTATAATCTGATTCACTGTGCGGTTTTCATACATCATGACTCGCTTCTATTCCACGTTCCCTACATCAATGGATAAGAGCAAGAACAAGTACATGTGATTATGATATATGCTTTGAATTCATTCTACGAATGGTGGAGTGAATGGATTTGCAAGGTCGTTGGTCTTCCAATTCCTCTATGCACATACAATATCATTGTAAAACCTCCTCCAAGAACCCGATTCCAAGAAATAACTAAAAGTCTAGAACAACATTTCTAACAATGAGTTACAATACTAACTCAATAGGACCAGCTATGATTTCTACATGACTAGTCTTAGTTAGGTGAAAGTTGTGATACAGTATTGCAATGAGGTAACAACACAAAAATGACTATGTCATGTCTTCTGTACTACTACATTCAGAAAAGATGTCAAAGAAAATATCCTTTTTCAATCCTTTTTTCAAATTTGTCTACAACTTTTGATTTGAGGCTTGAAATCTAAAATGGATTTTTGGAGATTATAGTAAGATTGATTTTTCCAACTTTCATTAGTTCAAAGTTTTTTTAAAAGAGTTAAGCTACTATACCTAAATGAAGTTTAAAATATTACTTGTAACACAATTTTTGCATTTTACATATCCCACATGGTTTGTCTTGCATCCTACCACCCTACTAGTATGAAGGGCTTGTCATTTCACCTCTTCATATTCACATACTAAGTGACTGGCTTTAGAAGCCTTACAATACATTTGCCAAATATGGTGTATAGTATATATTGAATGGTGTATTGTACTTGGTGAATAGTATATAATATTTGTTGTAGAACTTCAAATGCATTTTTATGTGATTGTAGAATGATTACTCCTTCAGTTGTGCATTTTTCATTATATTCTTTTTTGCACACATTGCCCCAACTTGAAAATGATGGAAAAATTCCTTCTTATGCCCTAGGAGAGTGAACTAAATCCATGTCACTTTAGAATGACCATGCTATATCATTTGAACTGCACAAAGACTCCATTACAATTTCTAAATGACTACATAATAACTGTTGACGTTGTTGTTCCAGACGTCACATTTTTAATGGGTCTATCATAACTTCAAAATGACTTGCAAATGACTAACTACATGGTTGTCCACATCAGATTTACAATGGATTTGTTGTAACCCTAAAATGACTATAGAATGACTAGCCATGTGGATGTCCACATCAAATTCTCAATGGGTCTATGCTTTCTACATGGTAGCTTTATAGCCATTTCCTTAAGCCAAACTTTCTTTATTACTTAGTTAACCATTGAATTTTTCATGCATTTGTACATCCAAGTACTAAATGGATGGTGATAATATACTTGTAGTTGTTTATCAAAACGACTTGACTATAATGACTCTAGGGCCCTGAAGTCATTTTGAAGTCAAATCACTACAAGAGAAAGGAGTGTTTTAAATATAGTCCTAGAGATAACATTTTAAGTAATGACCTTTTTAAGAGATTTCCAGTAAGAATTTACAAGATATTTGTGTCTTTCTAGTAAAATTTTACTAGAAAGACACAAATATCTTGTAAATTCTTACTGGAAATCTCTTAAAAAGGTCATTACTTAAAATGTTATCTCTACACTACAACAACGGTAGTGTTTTATGACTGCAAAAATATGACTGAGGATGACTGGCGACTACTCGCAGTCATATTCTTGGAGGTCAATACCTTGGGGAGAAATATGACTGCAAAATATGACTGCTAGTCGTTTTTGGACCTTGTACTTCACGGGCGTATATTATACATCTGTTGGGAACGCCATAGTATTTCATAGGGAACGGTAGGGCAGGGTTGTCATATTGGACGGATGTCCGGTTTTCCCGTCCGTCCGGTTCGCCCGTCCGATAGAGGTCTCGCCCGTCCGATGTGGTCAACACTAAAGTTGACTTTTTTTAACCCTTAAAGGACCGTCACTATGTTTTCACCAAAAACTCTCTAAAACTGTCATTTCTAGTACAACTACCAAAATTTTGATTAAAAACTTTTTTTGACGTATCTAACCGTAGGATGTTGTATTATATAGTATCAAAAACTTGTGGTAAAAATTTCAGACATTTCCACCGGGTGGATTGCAAGATATAAGCATTCAAAATTTGAAATTAACAAAAATCATTTTTTTGACTCTGCGAAAAGCAGGGCAGCTGCACTTCACAAGCTCACGTTTCTATGAAAAAATGACCTAAATGGTGGTGCTTCTTTGGATTTGTTTTCCTAGACAAGTTGGCCACATGCTTGAAAAATTTCAGATCATTTGGAATAGTACAACATATAGGAAAAAAATAGTAAGTAGGTAGTACTAGAGAATGATTAAAAATACTAAATTATTTACAATTTAAATATGGAATTGAAAATTTACAATTCCGATGGTCTAAATGTTGTAATAATGTATGTACATCCTATAATTTTATTTTTGTCCAAAAATATTGAAAATTGGATAAGATAAAGGATGTCAAAGTTTATTTTAGAGCAGGAAATCCAAAACTGCCCGCAAACAGAAAATCCTCATAATTTTGACTCATTCATCAAAACGGAATGATTCTAAGCTTTTTGTGTATATCAAACTCTAGAAAATCAATTCAAACATAATTAGTTGTTTGCTACTTTGTTTACTACACATTCATAAATTCACAGAAGTCATACAATATTACAATTGTCATGATGGAAGAAAGACCAAATTGCATATTACAAGATTTTCACCATATGTCCGTATCTTTATGTATGAAATTTGTAGCAACCGTGAAATACACATGCTTGATGCTCTTCTAAGCAAAAATGTGTCATCATGTCATCATGTATCTAAGCAATAATGTATCATCATGTTTTGCATTTGAGAGTAGAAATGGGAGTTCATTATATATTTATATGCATATGAGGTCGTACTGTGGTAGGATCACTAGGATGTACAACAACGCACATGAGAATGATGAGGTATATAAATTAAAATTAGTACTCAAGAGTTCCATTCCCGAGGGGAACACTTACGATTATTAGAAAACTACGTGAGTTAAAAGATAGGGTTCATTTAATTCAAAGGGGGCAAATTTTATATAATTTGTAGAGCTACTATAAGGTTCATGAAATGCTACACACTCTAATATATATAAATTAGGGTATGTAAAAACATCATATAATAGGAATTTTTATTAATAAGTTAGCCTTGACAAATAGAAGTCATGCAAATTTTTCATAATATGATGAGTATAGATGTAGACAAATAATTTCATATGGGTGATAAAATGGACATATTCAAGAAAATCTATGATGAAAGGTGGTCCACTAAAATTGTGCCATGGTACTTGTAGTGTTATATAAAAACAAACTAAATGTAACTGTAAGACATCAACTAAAAGTGGAAAAATTGTCACATTGTATGAATAGGAAGATTTACCTTAGTGGGTTCAACAAACTGAAAATTGTACAATATGAAGATAGAATTAATAGTTCATTTAACTCTAAGCTTTGAAGCCATAAGGTAGTGTAATGTAGATTTTGTCTATTCGACAGAATCCAAAAACAAGGGATCTAAGGGTCAATTCTCTTAGGAAAGGCCAATAAGTCTAGTGTATTGTGACTAAGGTCACTCGTTTTCGTATTGGAAATACTTATCTATGTCGTTTTATATTTCGTTTTCCAAAACAAACCCCAGGAAATGCACCTAAGGTCAATTTTCACAGTCCAAATACCAATGCTATTTTATAGACACAAATGTATGGCGTCCCAGTCCTGTCTAGTGTGTGGCTCATGTCAATTATCAAGTCAATTTGCCGAGAATGGTCAATTTGCTTATGCATGCTCTAGCCACTTAATAGTAATATATAAATAAGCATATTCATAACTACACCATTTGTATTATATTAAAGGAATCTCTTTTTCAATTCCCTTAATTTAATATGTATAACAATTTCACAATTTATTTTATAATTCAAAGAATTAATATTTTTAATCTCAACTTATTCATACATAAATCATTTGGAAAAGAATTGATTCTTTCCTGTTTAATTGGTGTGGTTTTATCTTTAAGCTTTTCCCTTTAGCTTTTACAATGGGCAATTTTATCTTTCTTTGAATTGTTGGATTGGTCAAATAGGCACATAACCAAGACTCAACTAAACACAGGCTAATAGACCTAAGTCTGTTATGAGTCTAGTTGCTGTGAGCAAGTCGACTTGCCACCAACCACTATCTGTCTACTTGACCTAGGCTGGTTATTTCTCTAACTAGTCATGTCTCCTACTAGAAGACCAACTTTATGTCTTTGAGATTTTGCAAGAAAGTTTTAGATTCTACTTGCCATTACTATCTGTATAATCTTATTACAATTCTAATCAACTTGTTTGGACGAAATGTTTGATATGGTCAATTTATCTTTTTCTTATGGCTTCTTTTGCGAATGGACTTGGTTGATTTCAAGTTGCAAAATTTACAAGATATTTTAAATACATAAGCAAATGGACAATTGATCCAATATCATCAATGACAATTAGACTGGAATTAATTTCATAATTGGTACAAAGACCTGCATATACTTAATCTGTCAATTAGCTAGCCTACAACTTTGCATCCCTGGACCTACCAGTGCATACACAGACCAAATGGCTGGATTCATCTTGATTTATCAACAGCTACTGGACTTGTGCGTGATCAAGTAGTCAATTGGACACTTTGACTATTTATTCACTAAACATAACCCAACCCAGAAACCTAGACTGGTATTGTCAATTAGACTTAATTTTTATCAATCTCAAATGGAGTTCCATGGCAATTGGATTCATTCAGGATAATTCTCCTCACAAACAGTCCTTTCTAATGCAATTTCACGCCAAATGGACAAGCTCACAACTTCAATACTCAGACCAATTCGTTCATTGATCAGATCAGTTTTAGATTAATCACAATTAAATGTATGAGCTTCCTATCTCAATTTGTCAATTTGATAACTTCATGGTCACTTGCAGACTGAGAAACTAAATCAATTAGACCGGATTCTTACCTGTCCGCAGCAAGAAGATTCCGTGCTCAGCCATTAGTCGACGATGCCTTCATCTTTCCGGCCATTGCTGCTTGGTCTTGGTCGATTCGACAGCCACTGCTTTTGCAAGTTCACAGCAACACCCGAGCGCCTGGGACTAGTGGACTTACGAATTTAAGCGTATGCTGGAAATTCTCTCATAGACAAATTGACCACACTTACTGTTTACACATATCTCATCATTAACTCTCAATGCCCGGAGTAGCTCAATAATTCTCACACCGTCAAATTTTCTCAGCTATTAGACACAGCAAGGTTTGCACATAATAATATCGCCTAATCTCTTGTTCAATTAGACATTCACACACACAACTGGAATTTAATCAACAGTCCATTAGACTACACTATAAGTCTGCGATTTCAATCTTTCCGCTATACTCCACTGTCAGCAACTTGACCACGTTATTTCACTCACAACAATGTCTTACGCAATTTGACCGATGCAATTGCCCCGAACTCAGTCTTTGAACAAGTAATTGAACACACGTGAATTTAGTCAATTAGATAATCAATATTTCACACAAGCATAAGTTCCACTCTTAATCAATTAGACTGCAGCTTCTCACGAAAAACCATTAAATACAACACAAGTAATCCGACATACACTCACCCGGTGTAGTCTTCCACAAGCAGTCAATTCGACCAGCAAAATACTTCCAGTGTACTCACGGATTCAATTAGACAATATTTTCAGTCTATATTCCCAGCTATAACATTCAGTCAATTAGCCTTGTTCTCAAACACACACACTCCTGCCTTGAACCAGCAATAACCAGGCACACAACCGAATTGACACACTCATTAAATGGACCTCAGTTCACAGCTTCAAATTCTCTCAGTCGACTGGACCAAACTTCACACACTCCCAGGCAGGCCGAATCCCTCAGCCAAATAGACAGTACAAATGCTCACACACAGGAGCAATTAGACAATTTAATTGCAATTTGCATAAGCTGGAATTTTGATTACAAAAGCGCAAGTTCATAGGTGAGTCATACAACTTTGGTATGAACTAAAAAATAAAAGACTAGACCTTTGGACATATAGTCCCAAAATTTGGTGAAGACAACTCTTCACCGAATGCTACCAAGGCTATTTGACCCTTTTCATATCTTGT
Source organism: Rhytidiadelphus loreus (assembly GCA_947034895.1). Classification (NCBI taxonomy): domain Eukaryota; kingdom Viridiplantae; phylum Streptophyta; class Bryopsida; order Hypnales; family Hylocomiaceae; genus Rhytidiadelphus; species Rhytidiadelphus loreus. Next base: position 10,840,670 of record OX344763.1, on the reverse strand, counting down.
CTAATTGACTCTTCTAAACCGTAATTCCAACGTTTCCATTCTCATACAAAAACCTTCAAGGCTATTAGACTTACAAATGGAAACAAGGCATTCTATTTACTCCTTTTACACTACAAGAGTCAAATGGACAGAAAATTAAAAATTCAAAGGTACGACAGGTAGCAACGCCCATAACCATTAGTGTACCCATACTTCGATAGTAGAGTTCCCTTAAAGTGTCTCCAAATGTACTTTGAAACCGTGCCAATTCTTAATTGTGGTTGGTAGGCTCTAATTTTTTTAGATTTTGGAACTACAATCAAGGCAACTTTAGTAGAGTGTGGTTTAGGGTGCCTTAGTGAGTTCTACTTTGAAAATTCACAGAAATTAGATGCCTTATCCAAAAATTCTAATTCTTTTTTTGAAAATTCATGATTTTCAGTTGCTAATACTAAAAAAATATTTTTTCTAAAAAAAAGTGCCTCCAACTATGTTGAATTGCTTAATTTGACGGTTATGGGTGTTGCTACCTTATGTGTTAATCACACTCATATTGAATGAGATTTTCATGGAATAGTTTCATTAGGAATTCTAAAGTGTTCAATGTTATTAACCCCTAAAGACTAGAGGGTGTTTTGGAAGAGGAAGAATCCAAAATTGCTAATTTTGATGCATTGTTTAAAATAAAAAATTATTTGAAAAAAATCCAATTGTATAAAAGTATATTATGTAGTTATAACGTGTAGAAACAATTTCAGCCCATTTGACCATGTGGAATTGTGGATTGAAAGATTATAATGTTTGAAGTGAGAAAAAAAATCTTTATTTTCATTCTTGCAAACTAGGATCAACAAACTTCAAGCCCTCTTAGAGTAAAATATTTGGTCTACACGAAAATGAGGATTTTGACTATTCATAAATATATGATGTTGGATTCACTCATAAAAAATCTGAATCAACTTGCAATGCAAAGAGGTTAAATGCATTGGCAATACACTAGTCTTTTTTTGATGATTTCTTGTGCAAAGAGATATTTTATAATTTGGAATCCAAATGGTTAAAAATTAGAGACAAATATTTAGAATATTTGGGAAAAATTTCAAAAACTTTGACTTCACATATTGCAAGATAATAGGGCTTGAGGTTAGAAGAAAAGGTTATTTTTCTTGAAGCCACCTTAACATAGCTAATAAAGTTTGACTCCTTTGAGAATGTGATTTGAGAACTAAATTACTTTTGATAATTGTATGCCATATTTTATTAGTAACGTAAATGCCAAATTTCAATAGTTGATGAGATTTTTTGCAAAAGACGCCCCAAAGATGCTCAAATTGCAAGGGCTACCAAAAAAATTTAGGGCAGAAAGAAATTTTATTTCCACTAAGAAGATACATGTTCACATCTTGTGTCCAAATTTTATGAACATTTGACCAAAATTGACTTCATAGGGACCTACCTAAAGTTTCAATTGTTCATTCAATGGACAATTGGCCTTTATGGGTTAAAAATTGCCACTTGAATTCAATTGATTATTGTTAATTTCACAATGTCTACTCCATACATAGTTGCAGTAGATGGAAGAGAAAATTTGTGAAGAAAGGTGGGGGTGGGAGAAAATTGGACATTTAAATTTTATATGTAAGATAGATCCATTTAAAAACTTGCATGAATGAATTTATAAAAACTATAAGGTATTGGAAATATGCCCTTTTTAGCTTTTTATGTAAAAATACAGTCATCTTAAATGCAATAATTAAGGTAAATAGCCCCACATAAAATACCCTCTTAACTCATGTGTATACCTTAAATTACAAAGAGTGATCCCCCCAAATTTCAAAACTTTGTTTCCTTTCCAAATCCTTGTAGCCTCTATTTTAAAAAATAACCCTTAAATTACATTTGAATACATTGTAATACATTAATGATGTGAATTCAAAACCCTTGTAGATCCAATTATCAAAAATAATTGAGAAGTATTAGAACTCTACAAAATATAACTTGTGTTTCATTTTTTTAGGGAACTCCAAACCGTTTTAGTTTCTATTTGGAGAACTCTAAAATTCATCCTTTAAGTCTTCAACTTGAATTTTTAAAAATATGTACCTTGTTTTCCGTTACGAATCCAAAAACTTCTAGCATCTAATTATATTTGTTTTCTTGAAAGTGTGCAAGTTAGTTTTAATTTTCTAGAAATCTCATTTTTTGGGTGTGGGGACTATTTCTCAAGTCCTTGGAGAAGCGAAGAAGGACAAGGGCGACACATGAAAGGAGACACATCCTTCCATGAATTGTCTTTCAACTCAAAAAGTGGTTGGACCTCTTAATACAACCATTGACTTCAAGATATTCCCCGGGCTCAAATTAATGGTTGACTACATTAATTGGTTTCCCACTTTCCCTCTCTCCATGGGAAGGAAGAATCCCATGCCAATTTCAAATCTGAAGGTCAATTTCACTCCCCCCCATCGTTGGTGGACGGAATTCTTGCATATTTTTTCCTCCAAGGGTCAGGGCGCGGACGTGTGGACAGGGGCGTGGACGTGTGGCAAGGGCGTGGACATCTGGACAGGGCGTGGACGCTAGGGCGCGGACGTCCCAACAGGGCGTGGACGCCTAGGCGGGGACGTCCGGGCGCGGACATCCACTCAAAATTCCAATTTTAAAGCAAGTCTTCAACTCCCTCCTTCAACTCCCTCCAAGCCAATTTTGAACTCCCTCCAAGGGTTTGAAGATTCCATGCCCAAAATAATTAAATAAACCGTTGACCATGAATTAAAAAATCACTTAATTAGTATTTCATTTCAATATTATCCCCTCCTAAGTCCTAGACTTTAGAGTTTAGAGTTCTAGGATCCCATTACACAAATTAAAGGGTGGAGTCCAATGATTGAATATTTGAAATCGTAAACAATTTGAGTAATGCTTCATTTCATTCCCAAAGACCCAAACCGCTTTGCTATCCTCATACGCAAAATAAACCATTGCCCTTGAATTAAAAAATCACTTAACTAGTATTTCATTTCAATATTATCCCCTCCTAAGTCTTAGACTTTAGAGTTTAGAGTTCTAGGATCCCATTACACAAATTAAAGGGTGGAGTCCAATGATTGAATATTTGAAATCGTAAACAATTTGAGTAATGCTTCATTTCATTCCCAAAGACCCAAACCGCTTTGCTATCCTCATACGCAAAATAAACCATTGCCCTTGAATTAAAAAATCACTTAACTAGTATTTCATTTCAATATTATCCACTCCTAAGTCTTAGACTTTAGAGTTTAGAGTTCTAGGATCCCATTACACAAATTAAAGGGTGGAGTCCAATGATTGAATATTTGAAATCATAAACAATTTGGGTAATGTTTCATTTCATTCCCAAAGACCCAAACCACTTTGCTATCCTCATACGCAAAATAAACCATTGCCCTTGAATTAAAAAATCACTTAACTAGTATTTCATTTCAATATTATCCCCTCCTAAGTCCTAGACTTTAGAGTTTAGAGTTCTAGGATCCCATTACACAAATTAAAGGGTGGAGTCCAATGATTGAATATTTGAAATCGTAAACAATTTGGGTAATGCTTCATTTCATTCCCAAAGACCCAAACCGCTTTGCTATCCCCATATGCAAAATAAACCATTGCCCTTGAATTAAAAAATCACTTAACTAGTATTTCATTTCAATACCGACCCTTTTATTTTTCCCATGACAAGAATTTGTTGTTAAAGTCTTCAAGACCTAAATCCTTGTAGCCTTTTTTTCCAGAAAAAAACCCTTCAAGCATATTTAAAAGCATTATAATTTGTATTTGATTTAAATCTGAAAGCTTGTAGCTTCGTATTGAAAAAATGAAGACTTAAACCAAAAGCTTGAAAAATATATGTTGGTAATGGTTTGATTTGTAAACTTTGAATCCAAAATCACAAATACCTTTTCTTTAGAAGCATAAAATATAAACCCTTAAACTCAAATTTAAACAAATATGTACCTTGACTTTCATTAGGACTCCAAACCCTTTGAGATTTTTTTCACACAAATTTTGTACTTCTTGTTTGGAAGTTCAATTTCATTTTCTAATTTTTTTTTGGTTTCCAACTTTACATGGGTCCTACTTCTCAAGTGCTTGATGAAGGCAAGAACTTGAAGTCCGGCCTCAAAAAGGGAGTGACATGCTTCAATACGTTTTCTTTGAACTCAAAAAGTGATTGGACCTCTTAATGTAGCCATTGACTTGAAGATATTCCCCGTGCTCAAATTAAAGGCTGACTACATTAATTGGTTCTCCTTCTTCTATGGGAAGGAAGAATCCCATGACTAAATTCATACCAAAGTTTAGTGTGGGACCTCCGTTCCCTGCCGTCCGGGAACGTGACAAGGGCGGGGCGGGGATGCATCTTGCTCGGGGCGGGGACGCGAAAGGGCCGGGCAGGGACGTGAAGGGGACGAGCGGGGACGTGTAGGAATGATGTGACGTTTGCGCCTTGCCGTCCGCGCCCTGGTAGACTAAAACTGCCCTTCGTTGATGTCCCCACCCTTGACGGAAACGTTCGCACTTTGATTTCAATGTTGAAAAATTTCAAAAATGAAAGGTGTCCGGAGCGTCCGGACCGTCCGTCCATCCGGTCCGATCACTCCGGCCCGTCCGGTATGACAACCCTGCGGTAGGGAACTCGTTTAAGAACATTGAGTTATATTATTAGTTATATTTTCATGGTAGTAACATTTTTTTGTTTTGGGGCAACCTAAGAAAAACATGGGCAATCAAAAAAAATATAGACAAGCCATTGTTTAAAATTTTGAAACCTAATCACCACTTTTTAAGGGTTTTGAAATCCTAGCCACCACTTTCTACGGTTTTGAAACTCTAGCCGTCATTTTTTTAGTGTTTTGAAACCCTAGCCACCACTTTATAGGATTTTGAAACCCTAGCCGTCATTTTTTTAAGGTTTTGAAATCCTAGCCACTACTTCTTTTGACTCTTTTTCCTTACCTTTTGTTGTCTCTTGTCTTTTGTCTCTTTGAATTCACTTTTGTTTCTTAATTGTTGTGTTTTGTTGCATTTTGAGTTCACTTTTGTTTCTTAATTGTTGTATTTTGTTGCATCTTGAGTTCACTCTTGTTTCTTAGTTGTTGTATTTTGTTGCATCTTGAGTTCACTCTTGTTTCTTAGTTGTTGTATTTTGTTGCATCTTGAATTCACTCTTGCTTCTTAGAGTTGTTGTCTTTTGTTGCATCTTAAGTTACTCTTACTTCTTAGAGTTGTTGTCTTTTGTTGCATCTTCACTCTTGCTTCTTTTTTCTTTTTTTCTTTTTGCATCTTAATTCTTTCTTCTTCTTATTTCTTATTTCTTATTTCTTATTTTTTGTTTTCTCTTTTTGTTTCTTGTTTCTTTTTGTTGCATCTTAACCCTTTTTTGTTGTTTCTTGTTACCTCTTAATAGTTGCTCCTTATTGTTTCTTGTGCATCTTAACTTGTATTTGTTGTTATCTTTTAGCACTTGTTGCCTTGCATCACCATTGTTTTTCTTCTTACCCTAAATTTGTATTACATATTTTCTATTGTTGTAAACTTTTGAAGATTGAACTTTGTTGTATGTTCATTAAAAATTAACCTCCTATTTCTTTAATTGTATATGTAGACAACAAAATTGGAACAAAGTCGTTGGAGGTTACTTGCAACTCACTTCATATTATTGTAAGAAATATAGTCTTTATTGACTTGTGTAAATAATTCGTTGTGATATACATATTTTGTATTTGTGACTAATAGATTATAAATGTCATTGAAAGGAGTCACATTCCTTCTTATATATTCCCTCTCCAATATAATTGTTTCTTGTATATCTTTAAAATCATATGTATTTGTTTTTAACTACATGAAATCTTTTATTCAATTGTTAAATCATTTTAATGTATGATTACAAATATGCTTAGGTATCCTACAACCGTTGTATAATTTGTTCAATTCATAATTCAAAATACATATCAATAAAAAAATGACTACTTGGAGTCACAAAATGATTATAATAATTTCCAAAAAATGATTAGGTGCTTTCAATATGACTGAAAAATATGACTGAGAAGAGTCGTTTTACAAATCATCAAGAAATATGACTCACCGCAGTCATATTTCACATGACTACAAAATATGACTCATCGCAGTCATATTCCACATGACTGCAAAATATGACTCACCGTAGTTATATTCCATAATAACAAAAAATATAACTCATTATAGTCATATTCCACGTCATCAAAAAATATGACTCAACGTAGTCATATTCCACGTAGGATTTTTTCATTTACCCGGGCAGCTCAAGAAAAAGTCAAAGAAAGTCAAAATATACGCCTTGTTGGCATACTATGACTAATTATAGGTATTTATACCCCTCAACTTATGTGACTACCAATATGACTAATGTCTGAAGCGACTGCTTGTAAACAACTACAGTCAGTCATATTCCGAGTCATCTATAGTGATTTTTGCGCAAGTCATATTTTTGATTTTATGACTCACTACAGTCGTTTTTTGCAGTCATAAAACACTGCTTTTGTTGTAGTACTAGGACTATACTTAAAACATCCATTTTTCTTGTAGTGAATGTGCCAAAATCACTTCTTTGCAGTTGTTTTTGCTAGTCATTCTTTCCATCATTTTTTTGTAGTGGGGAGAGGTGATTTCGGTTGGTGACTGGCAGTCTTGTTTGCCGTTTGGAATTTGTTGGGCTTGTATTCCCCCTAGGCTAGTATCATTTTCTCTAATCCTACCATACCTTATCTTGCTACCGTTTGCATCTATTCCTAACGCATCTCACTAATTATATCTCCTTCCATTTACTTTCCTCTTTTATTTTTTCTCCCTAAATGCTGGCTATTCCCCTACCTAGCTCTGCCCTCAACTTGGCTCCATCCTTAGATTGCTCTGCCTCAGCTAGCTTTTGCCATCTCTAGTTGATATCCACGCTTTTCAATACTTACGCCTACTTGTTACCCGTGACTGGCTCGTTACCCATGACTGCCCTGATGTTCGTGACTACCCTACTATCTGTGACCACTCCATTACTCGTGATTGACACCCATTACCCGTGATTGGACCTCGGCCATCCAACTGGATCCTGATACCCCAATTAGACCCTGGCCACCTGACTAGACCCATGTACCCTAAGCTAGACCCCGATAATTCCAAGATGATCCTTCAATAACCCCAAGTTGGTTCTCCGGTACCCCAAGCTTGTTCCTTGGGCTAGATTACCAAGCTAGTGTTAAAAACGAGGAAGAAAACCCCAAAAAACTATATGACACACATAGTAAGGATAATACAACAACCAAAGTATTTTAATGGTAGAATCTTTCTTCATACAATGGTTTTTTCTACTCTAGAAGGTATTTCTACTTTGGGGGCACTAAAATTTGGATTGTTTCTAACGTGTCTTGGAAACTAAACTTTGGAGTTTGATTGGAGGGGAGTTCAAAGCTTCGCCATTGATTTGGATTTAATACCAAATTTAGCTCTTCATTGCCTCTACTAGGTTCAAAGCTCCACCGTCTGTGAGTTTAACATACAATCTAGAACTTATGATTCTCAAAGAAGGTAGAATTTTATCACCCCAATGGAAATCACCACTCTCTTCCATAAACTAAGACAACGGAAGCCAGACAAAATACCTCCAAGACATACGTAAGACTCTCGGTTAGTAACAAAGAGGTTAATAGTAAGGTAGGTAGTACGGGACTTGTAATCAAAACTTGAAGCTAGAGGCCCCCAAAGCGGCATTGCTAAGGTACAATGGGAGAAAGCTCTAGAGTTAGTATGCAATATGAAAACTACAAGAAGGTGAATGGACCACTCAAACATAATATTCACACTCAAAGCTGTGGACACTAGAGCCAAGATAAGACAAAGGGTAGAGGAACCATTGAGGTCCTCTACAATCCACAAAAAGAGCAACAACAATGGCTCGAAAAGAGCCTAGCTAGAAACACTGTTTAAGATTTTTGGCCTCAAAAAGCCAAAATCTCCAACATAAATTGAACCAAAGGAACCAAATACAAGAATGGGGTTGTTTTGAGAGGAAGAAAAGTGTCCTTTTATATTCTCTCAAGGCACCCACTTCTTCTCTTTCTAACCTAGGTAACCCTATCACTTTATATTTTCATCCTTATCTTTTATGATTTTCATCTCTTTTAGGGTTTTTACGTTGATCCTAATCTCTAACTTTTAAAATTTAAATCCAAATCAAAAATGGATTGCGCCATTGCATTATACATCCATTTTTAGTCTAGAAGACCCTCTACCCCCTATTTCCCTCATGAAAGCGTCATCAACAATTAGCGCCAACTTGAATCAACAAAAAGTTAAAAAATATAACTTTTGGAGGTTACCTTTTTTGACAAAGGTGACTAGCTAGGGTTATAAGGAAGGCTCTAGGGAGTAAAAAAAGACTCCTTGTTGACTTTGTTCCGATTCTGTGTGTTCCTGGGATGCCGGTTAATTCCACGTAAATCCCACTGTATTTGATATTTGCAAGAATGTTGGTGATTCAGACACCTCCCGCTACCAAAAAACACTTTGAAACTTGTTGGGGAGAATTATCAAAATAAAAAAAGTTAACATAATTTTTAGTTAGATTTTACTGCAATCCAAAAAATTTCCATGAATTTTTTCTTGTGGATTCAAAGTTTTAAACAGTTGACCGTTTGGAAAAGGCATTTTTGCACATCAAAAAATTCTGAAACTTCTCGGAGAACCTCTCATGGAGTTTTCCAAGAGGTGTGCAAAGTCTTGTGTTGGTCTTACGTACACTTGGCAAGAAGGTAAAATCGGCCTTCCAGTCCTTCCTTGATTTACAAGCAATCAGGGAATCTTCTACATGCAAAGGAATCTTGGCAAATGGATTTTTCATTTGACTTCTTGACATGCTTCCAACCCAAGATCACTATCCGGTGGCCATAGATTCCTCTACTAGCTTGTCTTGAGAAAGTGACTCTTGCATATTAACAATTGATTTTTCTAATATTTTGTCGATGGAATGGGGAAACTAAAATCTATCTTTGAAGATTTATGTAGGAATCTCTCTATCTCTCTTTAGACCAATTTAGCCAAGTATGGTCACATGCACTAGATTTTAGGCTATTTTGGATAAGTTTCCACAAGCCTACTGATTTCTACTATTTCGCGGTTTTAACCTATGTACAAGTGGGTTTTGGAGGTGTTCTAGGGATAAAGATCTATTTATGACCAAATTCTATACTAGCATGTGACATGCCCATTTTGGTTCTACACTCTTTGGATTTTTTTTGTATAATATTATGACTTAAATTGCAATAATCTAAAAAAAAAGAAAATTATGACTCTCAAGTGATGAATTGGGAACTCACAAGAGTCCATTTGATTTGTGGTATAGTTTGAGGTTGATTCATTGTTGGAGAGTGCACTTGAGTTGTATTAGCTTTATTGAGGATGTACATTCACTATATATGTATCCCAAGTTCTTTCTTGAGTCAACATTACAATTTCCTCTTATACACACATTAATCTGTTCTTCTAAACAATGTAAGTTTGAAAATGTTGTTTTACTATTTAATACAATTTGCATTCTAATTGGAGGTGTTCAATTTATGTTGTTGTGTAGTGTGACTGTTAGCTATGTTTTATGTCCAATCATCAATTTCATCAATTCTTTTGTGCAATTTAGAGTTTGAATGAAATAGTATTCGCAAAAATCACCTTAAAATCCAAAACAATTTGGCTCAAGATGACTTGAATGGTAGTACCATTTTCAAAGTCCATTGGTAAAATCCATGAACAAGAATAGTCACTCTTACCATTTAGGTTGAATCAAGCTAAATGGCATTACCTTCAAATGTGGAAGTATAATGATGATCTACTTTTGGATTTCACCAATACACCTCAGCTCAAATAAAAAATTATGTTGCCTTGAAATTGTTTTGGCAACCTAAGCAATTTGAGCATCTTTAGGGCATTTCTTGCAAAAACACTCATCAACTTTTGAAATTTGGCATGTATGTAACTAATAAAATAATTATAGTTCTCAAATCACATTCTAAGAGGAGTCAAACTTTACTAGCTAATAAAAGGCTTCATAAAAAAATATTTTCTTCTATCTTCAAGCCCTATTATCAAGCAATTTATGAAGTCAAAATTTTTGAAATTTTTTCTACATATTCTAAATTTTTTCTCTAATTTTTTTAATACTTTAGATTCAAGATTCAAGATTTCCTCATTGTGTAAGAAATCATCAAAAATTGACTAGTGTATTGCCAATGCACTTAACCTCCTTGCATTGTAGGTTGATTTAGAGTAAGCTAGACTCTATTTTGCTTTTGAAAATTTGCATGAGTGAACATAACATTATATAATTATGAATGGTTAAAATCCTCATTTTGTATAGAGCAAAATTTTACTCCAAAAGGCTTCAAAGTTTGTTGACCCAATTTCATAGGAATAAAGAAAAAAATTCTCACTTCAAACATTATAATCTTTTAATCCACATGGTCTAATGGGTTGAAATTTCTTACACACATTGCCTTACTTGTTTAATTCACTTTTTTTCATTGCAAAATTCCAAAAAATAATAATAATTTTTAATTTTGGACAATGCAATAAAGATTAGCAATTTTGGACTTTTTTTCTTCTAAAACATCCTTTGGCCTTTAGGGATTAAGAACAACTTTACCATTGAATACTTTAGAATCCCTAATAAAACTATCTCATAAATATCCCATTCAATATGAGCGTGTTTAACACATATGGTTTCAAAAATCAAAGTTAAATGGACTACAAACTCTATTATGGTATTGTACAATTTTCAATTCATCGAACCCACAAAGGTAAGCCTCCATATTCTTGGAATTTGATAATTTCTGTCACTTGTGGTCAATGTCTTACATTTATACTTACTTTTTTGATATTTAAAATACTAGTCATGTGGCATAATTTTAGTCAACTACCCTTCATTATAGATTTTTTAACCTATGTTCATTTTATCATCCACGTGAATTATTTATCCACATGTATACTCATTGTACTATGAAAAATTTGTACAAACCTTATGTGTTAAAGCTTATTAATAAAAATTCACTTATTAATAAAAATTCCTACCTCATGATATTTTTACGTAGCCTAAATTATATATATTAGAGTATTTAGAATTTCATGGATTCTATAGTAGTCCTACATATTATATAAAATTTCCCCCCTTTGAATTAAATGGACTCTATCCTTTAACTCAAGTAGTTTTCTAAAATATCAATAGTGATTACCTTAAGAATTTCCTTTAAAACCTTAGTTATAAAATATATGTCATGATAAATAATTGGCCTCTCTACAATTTGGGTCAAATCAACCTCAAGGTGACACCCAATGTATGTAACAGAAGCACACATCTCTGACATCATGTTATTGATATTCAAGAAATACTACAAACTAGCTTCATAAATGACTTTGTTCTCTACGAATGCATACAAAATGATTTGTTAAGACTAACTAGAAATTCAGATTTAGTTTGATTCTAACTAAACAAATTCAATGGCATAGTCAAGAAATTCTAATTAGAAGGCTTGATTTGCACTCATGCATGTATGAGAAGATAATTAATTGAATCCAATGAAGGCCACAAAGCAAATTCTAAAAAATAGTGCATCGGACATCTAGGTGTAGTTGATCTAGATGACAAAAAGTCCAGTACTACAATAAAGACATTTAGCTCGATTCAAGTTGAAGTGAAATATGATGAAATTGTTTTTCTTTGGTCATATTGATCTCTAAGTGCTTCCTGATAATCTTTTATACTCTTAGATTTGCAGTAACCATGAATTCTATTGCCATCCTTGTTGACAACCAAGTTTGACACGATGTCCAAAGTCCGCAAGCGTTGACCCCTGGACGTCTATTGACATTTGTATTTTCTTAAAATTCCTATCTAGCGGACAGATGGATAGGCTTAAGCAGATAGGCAATGTTAATTTAGAAGACAAAACAAATAAACCCTGCATGTCCGTATGTCTACCCAACTGCTCGTCCGACCCTCGTTTGCTTTTGTGTGCCTTATGAGATAATTATCATTAGAAAGGTATTGTCAAGAGTTTTCCAATGGTATCTCATGTGTTCGATTTGAACAAAAACTCCAACAGTGAGACTTTTCCAAAGATTGGGTATTGGACATTACTTTAATTCAAGTAATCTTCAGCCCTTTAACCCTTTTGGATTTCTTATCTTCACTTAAAAAGATTGAGTTGATTATTATTCAATTAGATGAAAAAATTTCTTCCAATTGTATTGTGAAAGTGTTAGTATGCTTGATTAATTTTATGTATTATTAAGAGTCTAACCATATAGCTTTTCTTATTTCAATATAATTGATATTGAAATTTCCAAGGTTTTAGATTATGTAATTTTCTATAAAATAATTTGTACATGAATTATTTCTCATTGTTACCACAATTTTTTGGCTATAAGTTTGTGGCATACATTTATAATTCTATTTAAAATAATTTTTTGGGTCTTGTTAATTGATATTTTTTTGGAGAAGTTAAAAAAACTATTTTTCCACTTAAAACCTAGTACTTGTAATCATTAATCCTTCAAGTACCAAGAGAACACAATGAGTTTTCTTCAAATTTTCAATGGCAAATTCTTGGTAGGGTGAAACAAATTTTAATATTTTGCAAGCTAATATCTTTTAGGATTAAAAGTTTACATACTTGTTGCATTATCTAATTTTCAAAATTTGAATGTGAGAAATATTTAAAAAATTTATTTAGGAAATATAATTTAATAGAAAAAGGAAGCAAACGTAATGTTTTTCCAATAAAAGAAATAGTAGAGATGGAAAAAAAACATTTTCTTAGACATTTCTAATTAGTCTTTACTTTACAAAACAAATTGGGTTTGGAGAATTTTTTTTGAATTTGTATTCTTAGCAATTTTAAAAATAATAGGTTCAATCTAGTGTGATGAAGAACAAAAAATATATAAAAAAGATTCTAATTTTTTTGAAAGTGTTCCAAACAATATACTAATAATATAAATTACTAAATCACAATGGCACATTTCACATTTATAACAAGATGAATTGAAAATATCATTTTTGATGTAGAAGTACATTACAAATGTATATAAATGAGGGCCATAATTGTCATATATGACGAATCATCATTTTTGAGAGTCAATCATATTTTGAACTACCTAAGCACCAATATTCTTTATATGGGATTTATTGTTGACAATTTACAATTTAAGATGTAAATATAGGTATAAGGATGTAGGAAAATAACCTCAATTATAATTTTGTTGTATAATGTAATATTTAATCTTGAACTACATTAAACTATATTAAATTACATTGAGGTGCTTAAAGCATTTTTTGTAGCATCCTCTAATACAATTATACAATTGCTTGTACTATGTATATCTTGGTGTTTCAAACTATTAATGCATTTTACAACAAAACTTAAATAAACACTTCAAGTTATAATTGCATGTTCCACATTTGTAAATTGGCACATCATAATTGATGAAGAAAAACTAAAAACATGTTGAAAACATATATGAATAAGTCTCACTACTAGAACAAAGGGGGATATGCCATGTTTTTTTGTCACGTTTAGTGGACTTACAAGAAAATAAACAAATGTTTGGCATTGAACGTGGCAAATTTGGACAATTGTATTTCAGAGCAATGTTCAAGCAACGTCTAATTTGAGAACGTTGTTCTTTAATTTGAGTTTCCAAAGCGGTTCCAATGTGGTTCTAGACTATCGAGTTTTGTTAATAGAATTCATCGATGGTCTACATGGAATTGCACTTCTTCCGCATGCCTTTCAGCAAGTACGTGTTATTTTAATATTTTGTGGTAAGGATTGAATAGTGAAAAGCAAGTGGACCCAACTTGGTTTGATCCTTAGTCAGAGGGAACACATTGAAAAAGCTAGATTTGATACCAAGTTCTAAAATTCCCTCTACTTTTCCTAGGGTTTATTTCAAGATTTAGGGTCTCCTAGCTAGCTATGTCTACTTGCTAGCCTTGCTATGTAGACTAGTTAATGGAGGGAACTCTCATCATAGGCTAATTTGGACAAGCTGAACAAAATTCCTTTCTAAGCAGAAACCTAAACTTTTGGCGGCACTTTGTTCAGTTCCCATGTGCAACAAGAATTGAGGCTAAATTCAAATGCATATCTGAATTGAATCTTCAAAATAAACAAGAAAATACAAAGAAATTTCAATCAATATATTCAAAAAAACTAAAAAAAGAAATATAATGAATTTCAAAAATTATAATTAGAAATACAAATTCAATTTAACATCATAATTTTTCATGAAAGAAAACATTAAATAAAGTTTTTATCATCAAGTATTATGTATTACATGCAATTAAATAAATTTCTTAAAAAAATCCCGTTGTATTATTGAGTTTCTAATATAATGTAGAACAAACAATGTGGGCATTATTGTTTTCTATTGTATGTGGCCATAAAATAATACTAAATTTTTAATTCATTGTCTATAGTATCATGCACAATTGAAATTGATAAATGAAGAAAAAAATAGAAATTACAAATGAAATATGTTTTTTTAAAAGAATAAAAATTAAAACTTAAAATACCTTTAAATTTTTTTTGTTACAATAACTAATTCTTGATTTTTTGTGGTTATTTATTGATTATGGTCTCCATCTTTTACTTTTAGTTTTAAGTTCTTTAAAGATAATTCAATCATTTTTATTTTGAATCACAAAATTTTCATATAAAATAAATTAAATTAAATTAGACACCAATACTTCACACATAAGCTTAGATGGTGAGAAGTTCACAATTCATTCAACACTAAATTAGCAACCTATTTGGTATACATAAAAGTAGTGTGGATCCTTTTAGAATAATAAAGGAGGTTACATTTTATAATACGGGTTTAGATTCTAAAGAATGTGAAATTTGAATTCAAATAAATGTATGTAAAGAATCACAAAATGCTTGTTACAAAGAATGTAAAAAAATTGGAAGTTTTAATTTTCTACAATTAATAACTAAAAATCTCTGTACATAAGATCTGCATATATACATATATGTATATCAATATCCAGAGAAAATTATTGTAGAGTATGAAAAACATTGTCATATTTTATAATATTAACCACAATTACAATTGAAGTAGACACTTGAAGGGTGCAATCTATTTAAATAATAAGGATGCAGGAATGAACATTAGATAATTAATGGGGGAGTTTTAGTTTTATGGGTAGGGTTTAGGATTCACTCTATCTTTATGTTATTTTGTAATGTGGTTCATTCAAAATATGGCATACATTACTTTTGATTCCCAATTGATATGAATAATTTGAAATCCTATTGAAATGTATTTTTATTACCACCCCATTTGTTTTCCCTCTCCACTTTCTTGTCCCAAGTCACAATACCCACTAAGAAGTTTAAGATTGAGGATTTTGTATAGAGTAATTTAAAACCTAAATTATAAAATAAAAAATATATAATATCCAATCACTTCATACTTGTGTATGATAATGCAAATGAAACTTTTAAATTTGTTAGTGTCAACTAGAACCTTAAAAAATGTACATACATATAATTAAGGCCCATGAGAAATTAGTGAAGTAATCATATTTGAAACATGTATTTAGGAAAACCTACAATGTAATCCTTATTTACAAATAATTTATTAGTACCACAATACTAATTACGAATATATTTTGTTTAGGGTTTCCTTCTACTTCTTTCTATCACTCATACATATAAATTTAGGATTTAGAGAAAAAGTCACCCCAATTGGGATTTTAGGCACTAACCGTACGACATTTGGTTCAAATGTCGTTAATATGGTCACCTCACATATAAGGAGGCTAGTATGGTCAATCTTTAAATATTGCAATGGACTATTAATTTCAGAACTTCTTGGCAATTATTTCATTGTAGTTGCTTAAGGGTTTCATTGTATTTGCTTAATGGGTGTTTCCAAGAAGAAAAATTAACATTCCATATTCTTGTAAACACAAATAAATAAAAGGATCAAATATAACACTTTATGAGTGTTTTATCACTCTGAAGAAGCAAATGAACCAAATGATACATGAGTAAAAAGAAAGGGTAAGATGATGACCATAGAGTCCTCATACTCTATTACTCCTTGAATATCCAATGACATCAGACAACACATCTGTATCTTTTAATTCTGAGGATGATAAGTTGTCACATCCTAGCAAGTGTTCTCCTATAATTCTTGAATCAAACATTGCTCTAGGATGCAAGTTTGGTACTTGAATTGTCTCCTCCATGCAAACATCAAAGTCAATGCTATCTAAATCAATGGATGGTAAGCGTTGAGAAGATTCAATAAGATTTGCTTCATGTTGACATGGATCTTCTTCACCACCGTCATATGTGAACTCTTCTAGTTTTTTATCGTTGAATTTCAAGGATACAAGGTCACCCCTATTTTCCATATGCCTTAAGTGGAAGGATTGAACACTTGTATTGCTATCATTATCTTCTGTCGGTAGGTTTTCCTCATCTTTTAGGCCAATAATGTTTGTTTTAGTTTTATATAGAACTTTCTTTGACCGAGCTTTCTATTTAACAACTACATGCCAGCCTCTATTAAGTCTATCTTCAATGTAAAACACCTAGTCTACATCTAGAGGGTAAACAAAGAGTTCATGTGTAGCCAAGTGAGATGGCATGAAGTTGCTTGTACGTACACACGTGAATTTGTATTCATCCACCAGAACTCTAGGGTTTCCACAAAGAGTTGCTTTATAGTCATACCAATCTCCTTTCAATAATATTATTGTGAAAAAAGTGAATTTCACTTCAATGATATTGCGGATTCTCCCATAATATTCCACTGTGCAAGGCTCTCCCTTATCATCCAAGTCATAGAATGAATATGCTATGCTTGTAAACAAACAACTCATTACTGACGATAATAATATTAGAGTGCAAGAACAATATATATGAAAAATACATTATATTATACATAATAGGGTGTTGGATTCTTGTCTCTATTAAAAGACTTCTTTTACATTCACATTGGTTATAGTATTATAAATGTAAGACAAATACTATGAAAACATTACAACAAGAACTTCATATTTTTACCTGAATCTTCAGTTTTCTTGCCAACATCTCTAGCAAACACTCTTAGATACTTCCCTGCTGCCCACATATTTGCAAAAAAATTCACTTTTGGATGTGGGCTTAGTAGAATATTATATACTCGATCAAATGTAGATTCATCCAAACTAATTTGGGTTCTCATTTGATCAAGTGCCCATTTACAAAAGTTCACTTTACTATTGGGGACTTTAAGAATGTATCGTCTTCTCTACTTTGACATACACTGCTCGTTTTTCAATACAGAGTTGTACACTTGGGTCAAAAAAATCCTCCCCGCCAGATCTCTACCCAAGCGTCACATTTTATGAGCTTTAGGCAATACCATGTTTGTTAAATATGGATCTTCTTTTAGCCTCTTCAATTGAGGTGCATTTGGAGCCAATCGAGTTGTGTACTTAGTGGTTTAATGCATTGCCTTAGACAAAATGTAACCCTCAGCCATAGAATCCTCTGGACGAGCCTTTTGTCTAACCCAACTTTTGAGGTTCTTCATGTAACGTTCCAAGAAGTTGTACATCCAAGAAGAAGATACAGGGCCATACAACTCTACTTCCGCCACCAAGTGCTAGATCAAGTGTACTTAGATGTCAAAGAAACTTGGAGGAAGATTTCTTTCCATATCACACATCAACTCAACTACAAATGTTTTCATCCTAGGAATTTCAGAACACTATAACAAAAGCAGTGTTTTATAACTGCAAAATATGATTGCAGTGAGTGGTAAAATCAAAAAATATGACTCATGCAAAAATCACTAAAAATGACTCGAAATATGATTGATTGCAGTCGTTTAGAAGCAATCGCTTCAGACATCAGTCATATTGGCAATCATATAAGTTGAGGGGTATAAATAGCCATAATTAGCCATAGTATGCCAACAAGGCGTATATTTTGACTATCTTTGACTTTTTCTTGAGCTGCCCGGATAAATGAAAAAATCCTACGTGGAATATGACTACGTCGAGTCATATTTTTTGATGATGTGGAATATGACTGAGGTGAGTTATATTTTTTGATGACATTGAATATGATTGCGGTGAGTCATATTTTTTGTTATTATGGAATATGACTGCGGTGAATCATATTTTTTATTGATGTGGAATATGACTACGGTGAGTTATATTTTTTGTTGATGTGGAATATGACTACATGAGTTATATTTTTTGTTGATGTGGAATATGACTACGGTGAGTTATATTTTTTGTTGATGTAGAATATGTCTGTAGTCAGTCATATTTTTTGTTGATGTAGAATATGACTATGGTGAGTTATATTTTTTGTTGATGTAGAATATGTTTGTAGTGAGTCATATTTTTTGTTGATGTAGAATATGACTCAAGTAAGTCATATTTTTAGCTAATGTTGGAATATGACTCTCTTGAGTTATATTTTTGAACGATGTGGAATATGACTCTCATGAGTCATATTCTCGGTTGGCATGGTAGTTCACATGAATGTCATTGGTAATTTTATGATTGATTGCAATCATGTTTTGGAAAGCATAGTCATATTTTGGTGTACATAACTATAAGCATTATATGACTATAGGTAGTCATATTTGGGCCAATATATATTATGAAATATAACTCAAGCAAGTAATATTCCAGATGATTAACAATCATATTTCTTAGATTTGTGTGTGTTGTTTGTAATTGAGGTGATTGAGGTTCAAAATAACTTCAATTACAAGCTACAATCATGTTTTCCATACATTTTAAATGGATTTGACACATTGCAATCATACATTAAAATGATTTAACAATTGAATAAAAGATTTCATGTAGTTAAAAACAAATACATATGATTTTAAAGATATACAAGAAACAATTATATTGGAGAGGGAATATATAAGAAGGAATGTGACTCCTTTCAATGACATTTATAATCTATTAGTCACAAATACAAAATATGTATATCACAACGAATTATTTACACAAGTCAATAAAGACTATATTTCTTACAATAATATGAAGTGAGTTGCAAGTAACCTCCAACGACTTTGTTCCAATTTTGTTGTCTACATATACAATTAAAGAAATAGGAGGTTAATTTTTAATGAACATACAACAAAGTTCAATCTTCAAAAGTTTACAACAATAGAAAATATGTAATACAAATTTAGGGTAAGAAGAAAAACAATGGTGATGCAAGGCAACAAGTGCTAAAAGATAACAACAAATACAAGTTAAGATGCACAAGAAACAATAAGGAGCAACTATTAAGAGGTAACAAGAAACAACAAAAAAGGGTTAAGATGCAACAAAAAGAAACAAGAAACAAAAAGAGAAAACAAAAAATAAGAAATAAGAAATAAGAAATAAGAAGAAGAAAGAATTAAGATGCAAAAAGAAAAAAAGAAAAAAGAAGCAAGAGTGAAGATGCAACAAAAGACAACAACTCTAAGAAGTAAGAGTAACTTAAGATGCAACAAAAGACAACAACTCTAAGAAGCAAGAGTGAATTCAAGATGCAACAAAATACAACAACTAAGAAACAAGAGTGAACTCAAGATGCAACAAAATACAACAACTAAGAAACAAGAGTGAACTCAAGATGCAACAAAATACAACAATTA
This sequence comes from Rhytidiadelphus loreus, assembly GCA_947034895.1. Lineage (NCBI taxonomy): Eukaryota > Viridiplantae > Streptophyta > Bryopsida > Hypnales > Hylocomiaceae > Rhytidiadelphus > Rhytidiadelphus loreus. The sequence goes on along the minus strand of OX344763.1, from coordinate 10,820,963 downwards.
AGAAACAAAAGTGAACTCAAAATGCAACAAAATACAATTAAAAAGCAAGAGTAAAAATACAACAAAACACAACAACTAAGAAGCAAGAGTGAAGATGCAACAAAAATAACAACTAAGAAGCAAGAATAAAGATGTAACAAAAAACAACTTAGAAGTACAAAAGAAAAAGCAACAATAGGTAAGAACTAAGAGACAACAAAAGGTAAGGAAGAAGAGTCAAAAGAAGTAGTGGCTAGGGTTTCAAATTCCTAAAAAAATGACGGCTAGAGTTTGAAAATCCTAAAAAGTGGTGGCTAGGGTATCAAAATCCTTAAAAAGTGGTGATTAGGTTTCAAAATTTTAAACAATGGCTTGTCTATATTTTTTTTGATTGCCCATGTTTTTCTTAGGTTGTCCAAAAACAAAAAAAATGTTACTACCATGAAAATATAACTAATAATATAACTCAATGTTTTGAAACAAGTTCCCTACCATTCCCTATGAAATGTTTTGGTGTTCCCAACGAACGTATAATATACACCCATGAAGTACAAGGCTCAAAAACGACTGGCAGTCATATTTTGCAGTCATATTTCTCCTCAAGGTATTGACCTCCAAAAATATGATTGGGAGTAGTCGCCAGTCATCCTCAGTCATATTTTTGCAGTCATAAAATACTGCCGTTGTTATAGTGGAATTCTTAATTTCTTTGCCACATATCCTCTGAAATACTTCACCCAACCGATATACTATGCTTTGTAGTTCTTCATTCAATGCATCTCAGACTACAATAGGAAGCAAGTCATGCAATAGATTGTGGTAGTCATAGGTCTTTATGTCTATAATTTTATTGTCCATAAATTTATACTCAAATGAAAAGCCATAAATTTTGGGAGTCCTTGTTGTCGTTAGCACATCTACCACTTGTGCAAATTCAGTCCGCAAAAATCCAAGGTGCTACTGGTGTTGCACTGCCAGAATGAATCCACATATCCTTCATAATACCCATATTTTGCAGTTCCAATCTTTGTGATTCTGAATCAACCTTTGTACCCTTTGCATTTGTCAAAGTTTTAAAAGGAGACAAACAAACATTTTTTTTAATATGCATTGGCTAAAAAAGATGGCGTATTTTGAGGTCCTGCACATTAAAACAAATTATTAGATTCAATGAAATTGGTACTGAATATTAGCTTCTAAGGGTTTAGGGTTATAATTTTTCTAAACCCTAAATTCAAGACAATATTGTGAACATTGTTTTAGTACTACAATGCTATACTTTTTGTTGTGTAAATGAATGCAAATACTACCCTTACCGCCCAATATTCAAGATCGTATAGCTTTGACAACCTTGTCATGCAACTCTTCTAAAGTTGCAAACTTCCAGTTTTGATTTTCTCCCCCAACCATCCATCCTTGATGGTGGCTTTGAAGAAGGCTCTGCTTCTCCATTGAATTGTATACCAAATTTATTTAGCCTCCACAGATGTCCCTCAGGTAAATACCTACGATACCCATGATATATGATCTTGTCTAATCTTATATGATTTGTAGAGTAGGAATTGACATGCTCAGGACCACATATTGGACATCCAAAAAAACCTTGTGTTTGCAATGAAGATGCCACACCATATCCAAAATAATTATGCATAGTTCACAATAATATTGCCTTCATAATAAATGATTCCTTAGTATTTGCATCAAAAGATTCTTCTCTAATTGTCCATAATTGATTTAATTCATCAATAATGGAGGCCAAGTATACATTCATGTCTTTCACTTTCCTTTTTCTTACATAGTAAACTTCATAGATTAGTATGATATTTTTCTAAATGCTCCAATGTAGAATATGAAATATAACAACAAAGTTTAAACAAATAGGTGCCTAAACTCACCTAGAACAATTCCGGCAAGTATCAAAAACAAATCCTTGATGGCAAGCCAAGGTGGGAGATTGTAGCATGTAAGTACAATGGGCCATATAGAATAGGCACTTGAATTGTTCCCGAAAGGATTCACTCCATTCATGGTCATTCCTAGAAAAACACTTCGTAGGTTTTTTAGGAATCCCCATCGCCTAAGAGCAAATTTTCATGTAGGTGAATTAGTTGGCCCTTTCATGGTGTCATCTTCACTTTTGTGGTTGTGGTGCCAAGTCATGAGCTTCAAAATACTTGGGCAACAAAACATAGCTTGTAGCCGAGGAGTAATTGGAAAATAATGCATCTTCTGTTGGCCCCATTTACAAAAAAACTTATGTTAAATTTGTAATACTTGTAGACATAATAATGTTCAAAAATGGACTAACATGTACTAAAATGAAATATAATGAAGAAAAATTATCTTTCATAGAACGCTTTTGCTAAGCATGTCTTGGCGATGACAAAATAGGTTACACATTGGACAAACTTGAAGGTCTTCATTTTCTTTGTAGTACAAGATGGCGTCACATGGGCATGAATGTATTGGCTTGTAATCAAGACCTAGTTCTGTGATGACATTTCTTGCTTCTGCTTTAGTTTTTGGCATTTTGGATTCCAACTTGGGATTAAGAATATGGTGTGCAATAATCTCAAATATTTTGTCCATGCGTACATTGCTTACTCTGTGCCGAGCTTATACTTTCAGAAATTGGAGAATGATTGACAAACGGTTAGAGCGACAACCACTATATAGTGGTGTAGTGATGCTTCCTTCGCCAAATAGTTCATCTCGTCAACTTCAGTGTCAAGAAATTCATCATGCAATGGTTGCATTTCCATCCCGAACCTATCCAATAGAAAATCTGCAACAACAACATCTGGATGTTCACCAATGTCCTCAAAATCCATAGGATCTTTTGGAACAATGTTGTCATCAAGGATATTTGGTGGACTTTGGGCATGTAGAGATGGTAAGTGTTGTGGCCCTTCAGAGAGGCTGGCGTAATATAAAGCCTGCACTTGAATCATATATTACAACTAATTTATTACACACAATCGTGAATGCAATAATAAAAAAATTCTTTGTGATTCAAAATGCATTCCTCCAGAAAGTAGTAGTATAGAAAAAAACAATATTCTCTTGAACTTAAAAAAAATGAATACCCCCATTTTTTGAACCAAGAAGGTACATGCCCAAACTAAATAAATAATACTTCATATAACACAACTGAGTTCTAAAATTGCACAAATACATTGAATGTTGGTTTTACCTATATAACTGAGCATGTAAAAACATTACATTTTTCATATAGACCTTCAATATTAAATACTTACAATTCTAATGAAACACATAAATTTGTTACCATGTCACCTTCAAATAAAAAATTTAATGAAGACTATCAAAAAAATGTGTTGCACCATGTACTAGTGAAATGACTATCACATGATTTATATATTTGAGAAAGATTCAGAACTAGTACATATAGAAATATAAATCCTTTCTTCGGAAAAAAAAATTCCTAAATGAGACAAGTGTAATTATCTCATAATTATCTACCACATAGGTTATGTTCTTCAATGTGACGTGCAATGATTGCTGAGGATTGCATTGTGGGCTTGTGTTTGTCTCCGCATTTTGTGCAAGGACACATGCTTGGGGAGGACACTCTCACTACATTTGGGGTACCCACGTGTGGCGGTGGAAAAAGTAATACATGTAATTCACCTTGAATAAACTATAATTTCATTCTAAAATTTTGAGCCTTGTTTAACAATGACTAAAGGTTTCTATTGACAAAAAATTCAATTCCAAATAACATAAGATATATTGTCTAGAAAGGGTTGAAAAATGAACTAAAATGGCATGTTCTCCAACTAAAATATTTATAGAGCTCACATGAAGATGACTATTGCATCAATATTCAACCAAAATAAACTTTCAATATAAAGCTATTCTATATAATTTTTTTTTCATTTTTCAAATTTTTTTTCTTATATAATATAGAGGTGTGAAAGTTATTTTCAGCTTTACAGTGTATCTTTTTTCTTCAAAAATTTATAACTAATTACTATTAGCACAAAAAAATACCAATAATTCAAAACATAAACTTCTAAAGTAGTAAAATCTATCCATAATTTTTTTTTTGAAAAAGAAATTAAATTTTAAGGTGTATTACTTGTTTTACTTTTTCCACCGCACGTAGGTTGCTAAAACATAGGGAGTGTCCTCCCCGGGGACACATGTTATATGATTGGCCTTCATTTTTAGCTGTAGAAGAGTGTTCTTCTCTGGAATTCCTCTTTCGTCTTCTTCTATGTTCTTGTGGTCTAAAGGACTCTTCATTATTCACTTCTTCTACAACATTGGATCTCCGCAATGCCAAGAAGTCCTGAGTCTTTTGTGGCATTCTACATAGAAGCCAATCACGTTATCACGTACTAGGTTGTAAAAAATGAGGCGAATTTAGGATAGAATAAGAAATATAAATTACGTTGCCAGCAGGGACATAAAGTGTTTATAGAAAGAACTATGCATGAACTTGCCCTAAGCCTTGAACATTGAATCGTCTCTAGTAGAAAATGAATTAATCATTACCAAAAGTATATTTAATAAAATTTTATATTTAATATATGAATTCTTTCTTAGATATGGTTTTAAGTGAATTTTGTACATTTTTGTGTCCACCATGGCTCCAATTAATGTTAATTTATGGGTTGAAGTAAGAAGATACAATAAGTAAGCCCCCATTCAGTGATCGCAATGTATAAATAAGGTGATGGAAGATACTAACAAATTCATAGGTTTCAAGATGAATGAGAAATGGTTATTAATCAATTATTTGTACATTTTGTTATATGTACATGTTTCACAAAATCATGTAGATTTTTTTGTCCATTATTACCACAATTCAAGGAATGTTATTTTTTGATACTTTGGAAGACTCTAAGACTCAATTTTTCTTTAAATGCAAGGTATATGAATTGAAATGTACTGCTATAAATGTATATGGATTGAGATGTCACTTATATATTTAACTATGAAAACGACTCACAGTCCCCTGAACCCTCTGTCATGATGATTAATGGATAATGATATTAATTTTTAAATTTTAATAAATTTTAAATTTTAAAATTATTGTTACATTTTGTGATATGTATAGATTATATTGGATTCTATAGATTCTCATCTGCTTCATGATGGCCACAATAAATGTGAATATTTTTGTACACTTAGGAAGATAAAGTAATAAAAAAAAAAATCATTGTGATCTATCATTAAGGCTTCCATGTGAATTTTGTGACCCTAAACTTTCATTTGATAAACATGTCTAAGTATACATATGTACTTATAAATTGGGTAGTTGCAAGAAACACTTCACGTTTTTCCTTCCAAACTACGTTTTTTGGCCATAGGACTGGCAATACTACCAATACTATGTTGTAGAAGTGCCTCGACAAATTTGCACCGTTGATTGAAGGCGCCTTCAAATCTACACCGTTGTTTTAATACTATGTTGTACTATGCAGTACTATGGACTACTACGAAGTACTGCAGAAGCCACTCGGAGCAGAAAATAGCAAAAAAGGGGTCTGTAGAGATTTTCATTTTTAGTAATTCAAAAAAATTCAATAAAAAAAAACTATTTTACTAGAAAAGACTATGCTTGCATTGCACTAAAAAATTCATGAAGGAAATTTTTTCCCTCTTCGTAGTTTTTGCGCAAAGGAAGGTCACTTTGCCCCCATGTGTGCAATCAACATGATGCTATTTTTATAAAACTCATCATCAGCCCTTCTAGTGTTAGTAGACCTCTAACATGTCCAATTTGTGACTTCAAATTTGCATTTTTGGGTCAAAAATAGGACTAAAATCTCCTCAAATGGCCAAGGTAGACATCCAGTTGGGGGCAAGTTAAAAATAGTAAACTAATTTTATTTTTAAATTTAAAAATCACTCAAGGTCTACAACTTTAGCATCTATCTTCATTCCAAATTTTATGCTAAATGGACAAACAATGCAAAACTTATGAGCAAAAAGCCAATTTTTAAGGGCAAGGGGACAAGAAATAGGACAAGTGTTTCTTGCAATCACCCAATTATACAATTAAAAATGTGTATTTTGAATTGTCTATTTCATGACTAATGTGTCAATTGGAAAATGAAAGCATGTGTTTCCCTAAAATTACTAAACCTAGATTGTCAATGCAACAAAAAATGAATTGAAAATACCTACTTGAGCTGAATGTATTATTTGGGAACTAGGAAAACGGGACTGGATGATAAAACCTTGACTATGAACCAAGAATCATCCCAATAGCCTTCAGTTTCATCCACCAATAGACAAAAATAAAGACCTCACGCACCAAATTTGAAGTAGTCGTTTACAGACCTGGCACCAAATTCAAATTTTTGTATTCGGGGAAGAGTTTACTTTGGCGGGAGGTGACACTAAAGGCTTGTCAAAGGGATTCGTACTGGAATCCGTAACTTTGGGATTTAGCACTTAATGGGCAATCTTTTTCATAGAGCGTTGTCCCTGAAGATCGGATTTGGCGGAAGTGATATGTTACATCTTCAAGGGTTTGATGGAGTAGTTTCTTCTCCAGTGTCCCAATACTTAGGAGATTTTTGTACAACTCATCAATCTTTGTTTCCATTTGGGTGCGCTCCTTTCTGCTGTCGCATTTTCCACTCTCTGCTGCCTTTTACACTTTCTCCTGCCTCTCATTGTACCCTAAATCCTTTGTTGTTGTTGTATCATCTCCAACTTGGTGTAGGTCAGATATTGTGACGACGCAGTGGAAGTGCTTTGTTGCGGAGGCATCACCCTTTTTGTGCGTTCTATCCCATCCTACAAGTTGGTCTACGGTGACTTTGGTGACAATGTAGACAAAGTTTCTTGGTGTAGAGGTGCAACGTCAAGTGTGGAGTTGAACACCACAAGAAGCACATTGTGAGAAGCTAAATCAGGTAAATGTTTTAACCCACTTGCCAAACTTCCGTCTTCATTCTATACAACTTGAAAGTATAGAGGCCACAGAACTTGAATCCTAGCATAGTTGAAGAAAGCACAGTAAATTGAATGAATGCATGAATAAGTTGTTACAGGTTTTAAATTAATTGTAGTCTTGCATAATGTTGCAGGGGTCAAATGATTTTTGTGGTAGACAGTATGGTTTTTATGTAGGAGTCGTTTTTTTTTCTCTTATAATTACAGACTTTGTCGTGTGCTAAATCGCCTACTACAGAGGACATGTTGAGACCCTAGGGATCATTCATTGATTGATAGAGAAAGTAATAAAAATTGAGATTGAATGAGTAGAAAAAATAGAACTGTATACCGTAGAAAGGCAGCATTGGGTGCAAACATGGATTCTAAGTACAAATTTGAAGGAATTTGTAGGTAACCCTGCTTGATGTAAATTCGCATGTTGTCCTTTGTATGGATTACCCTTTTAGTTTGATGTCCTAGCGTCCACACATGTCCTACATCACTAGAAGAAAATGATGGAGTTTGCAATTGCAATGTGCAACTCATTTGTAGTTGCAGAAGACGTTTGCAACTAGGTGACAATGTAAAGACTGCAGTTACAGTGGACAAGTTGCATTAGTCGCAAGATTGCATTAGTTGCAGTGTAGTCACAAGATTGCATAACTCATTTGCAACTTGTTTGCGACTTGTAGATTTGTAGATTTTTAAAATATTAATCTCAATGATTTCAATTGTAGATTTCTAATTTTCAAATCTATCTTTTATCTAGATTTTAGAATTTTAGATCTACCTTTTTCTAGATTTCAAAATTTCATATCTGCCTTTTTTCTAGATTTCAAAAATTCAAATATTGGTATATAATAGATTTCATTGGTTTAGGAAAACCTTACAATTTTTTAGATTTTAAAATTCTTGGATTTTAAATGTTTTTTTATTTCTATAGATTGTAGAAATCTACAAACTGTAGAAATAAAAAAACTGTAGAAATCTTAGAATTAAATCAACAAAATTCATTGCATAAGACTACAACAACTTACAAGTCTTATAGGTCCGATCTAATGATACTCTTGACAATTGATATGGAACCATTGTAATTGTTTTTTAGTTGAACTCCTAGTTGTAGTCTAGTTGTTTTTGAATTGCAGTCTAGTTGCTTCTAAGTTGTAATCTAATTGCTTTCAAGTTGCCAAGCTAGTTGCAGTCTAGTAGCTATTTGCTTTCTAATACATCCCTATAATCCTAAACTTCACTTTGCAACTACTTTGTGACTAGAACAACGTAAAACTTTGTTCATGTCAGATCTGGTGCAATTACAGAGGGCTACAGTTGTAGGACAATTGTATAGGACACATAGTTACATTGTAGTCGATTGCAGCAGACACGTTTTTCTTCTAGTAAATGAATTCCAAGCTAGTCTATTAAATCCATCTTCATCAACATCTTCATGGCTATATACAAACCCATCAAAAATCCACATTGGGAGACTTTGACCAAGTTATTATAAGACCTTCTTATTCAGAAGTTCATCAACTCAGTGTCCAACAAAGTTTGCTCTAGCAAGAATTTCATTCAACCATTTTCAAGGGAGAAAATTTGAGCCTTTCACAACTACATGTACTAAACAATCACATTCCAATTTAGGGTCCACATGAAGACAAATATGCATGTCTAGGTTCATTGTAATTCCTTTACTTAGGAGAAGAGTGGTGATGTTGGAAGGGATTGATATGTACATGCAAGCTTAGATGCATATTGCAAGGATTCCGAAAGTCGCTTTCTACCGTCACCAAATATATACAAATCAAGGTCGACAAGCATGGCATCACGATGATTTAAGCATGGCATCACGATGATTTAAGCATGGTGAAGCTGAGGAAGCACTCCGTCTAAGCCAATGCCACTTTGAAATGTATCCTAGAGAAATCAACAAACTACATGCCACACGGCCCATACCATAACCAAACTGTCAAGTTTGGAGAGAAGGTTGTGTCTACAATTCTTTCTACTATCTTTCAATAGAAAGATGTTATTCTAGAGATCAACAAAGCCAACTCTATCTTTGGATTGAAAGAAATTTCATCCTTGAGCTTGGTTTATTAGATTTTCAAAAACCTAATAGACCTCTAAAGTATGATGTGAAGAAGAGAAAAGATAATCACTAGAAGAAATCTACGTTTTAGGTGACGTTTTGTAATTTTTTTAAACGGATTTTAGATGATGTCCATTGCAACAAATCCATGTTTTTATGTCAACATTGATGTTATGTTGAACGTATTGTTGATATAAAAACATGGGTTTGTTGCATTGGACATCACCTAAAATTTGTTCTTAAAAATTACAAAATGTCACCTAAAATGTAGGTTTCTTATAATGAATTTTGCTTATTGTTCTATTTGTGATAAATTTCACTCTCTTATAAAGGATAAAATTGATGGATCTCAACAAGTGTTCAAGTAGGTGAGAAAATTGAACAACAACCTGGCTATTGCTCACACGTATAGGAAGTTGTACTACATAAACCATTATTAGTGACAAAACTTGCCCTATGAGTGCCTAACGATTACACATAACAAAATAGATCACACCTAAACTATGTATTTGACCTTTTTTCACAAGAGTAAAGAAGTCAATGGCCAAATGAAGTTGCCCATGTTTATTACTAGCTTAAAAAGAAAATGAGGGGTTTTGCAATTCCAAAGAGCAATTAATTTTTAGTTGCATTAGACATTTGCTACTAGTGAGAATTTGGAAGGCCCCAGTTGCTTAGGACAAGTATTCTAGTTGTATCGAAGTTGCAAGATGAAACAATTTTAGTTTCTCATTATGTAGCTTACTTGGAACTTCATTGATGCACTTTATGAGTGGTTGCTTATGTGGTATTTGTTGTCACGTGAGGTTGGTCACTCAATCGAGTTGTACAATTTATTGGCTAATGTATCTCTTATTTGTGACTTTAGTACAACTCATGTGTGACTTATTTGTGACTTTAGTACAACTCGTGTGTGACTTATTTGCGACTCATTTGTCATTTCATTGCGACTCATTTGTGATTTAATTGCTGACTCATTTGTGACTTGTTTGCAACTTCTTTGTGACTTATTTACAACTTGTTTTTTATTTGTAGAATTTGAAAATTTGAAAATCTACAAAAAAAGTAGAATCTACAAATTGTAGAAATCTTAGAATTCTATTAAGAGAATTCATTACATAAAGATATAACTACTTATAAGTCTTATATGTCCAATCTAATGGCATTGTTGACAATTAATACATAACAATTGCTATAAGATAATCAAAAAATGATTTGGAAACAACTAAGAAAACAACTAGGAAACAACTAGGATACAACTAAGAAACGACTACTATCATTTTACAGTTGCAACTGTTTCCTACTTATTTCTTACTACCTCTATTTCTGAAAAAGACCCAAGTTTCCTATGTAAAACATAGAGGAAACATAGGTCTTTTTTAGAAATAAAGGGAGTAGTTGTGTTTGTGATTGCATATCAACATGGTAGATATCATAGAGTGTGGACTATTGGACTAGTCCACATTGACAACTATGATGAATTTTGGATGGAGAAGAACTTACATTCATTCTAAATTTGAACTTTGTTCCAACTCTCAATCCTATGATTGCTTTGTGACTAAAACAATGTATCAACTTCATTCTACAACTATTTTGCAACTAAACATTGTTGTAATGATGTAAAGCACTGACCTCAAACAATGATATAAGAATTTGGTGCAAATAGAGAGGGCAACACTCTCAGGATAGTTGTATAGGACACTAAGTTGCATTTTAGCTAGTTGTGGCTAACATGTTTTTCTTCCAATGTGGCATGATTATGCATGGTCATGGTGATGTCTACTATATCCATTATAGTTTGGATCTCTTCTCTTACATCTCAAACTATGTCATTGACTCTATAGCTAAGCTATTGCAAAATCTAGAATTGCCACCAAAATCTTCTTCCATGAAATTGTTTGTGGGGTCAAGGTCATCACCTTTGTTTAATGTGGTGTTGAAAGGCTCAGAAATGTGTGAAGTGTCACTACGTCCACTTCTAAACATTTTGGTTCTAGCAACGCCATTGCTACCAATTTTCAATATGCAAATAAACAATGCTATAGGGAACAAGGAATACATTTTGTTATTTTCTAGTTGCAAACAAGGTCTTTCAAAAAGAGTATGTGAATTTCATGTTGGAGGGTCACATGTATGACGACATTGATGTGTGGATTAAAAGATAGAATATAATGTTGAAGAAGGAGAACTTTCCTACTCTCCTTAATTTTGCTTATCAAGTCATTCATGAATTAATGTTGAATCCATTCCCACAATCCCTCACCTTGTAGAAGAAGTTCTTAATTTCAAAAGATTCATTGAAGGTAGTTTTATAGATAAAGATGAAATCCTTGTTGGGCACACAAAGTTGCAAAAAGTGAAGTTCTACCTTGATTCAAATGTTTGCTTAGTGATGAAATACAAATTATTTTTCATTGACTTTGACTAAAGTAGAACTACCCATTACCACCCTGATTTGCAATTTGACTATATTGGAGCCAACTCTAGAAAAGACACATATTTTTTAGAGGTGTGCTTTTGTTTCAGGAGTCAAACCCAATTGAAATTATAATTTTCCAATAAAAATTGTAATTTCTATGAATTTTTGAAGTGAAATTGTAAAACCACCACTAGATTGGATTCATAAACATCCTCTTACAACTCAATACCGCTTTCCAATGTATCTAACAGCACTTGAAGATCCACCAATTATTAATTGACACGTTGTCTTTTAATAGCATTAATAAACTATTCTTGTTAGAATCTGAAGCAAATTTGCATGTCTTTTTGACGGAATTGGGACAAAGCTATAGACCACGGAATTGAATCACTGACGGAATTGGGCAGTTTTACCTTAATTGCCAAAGAAAGGCAGATACATTAAGTTGTGGAAAGAAGATTTTGAAGGACAAAGTTTGTATGCTCATGGGATATCGTTGTCAATTCCACAGCATACAATGAAAGGTGTAGAGGACATTTTGAAAGGTAACTATATCTTAATTTATTAAGTATTGGGAGAATTTGTGCAATAAAAACCTTATATGAGAATTTAGATGGTGGTGCAAGCATTTAATATACTATTGACATATAGTGAAGGTAGCTATGCAAGAACCTTTACTGGTATCGCGATATGTAGATTCAAATTGCCTTCAAATGTGCTTTAAGAATTATAGGGTGACATTCCTAGATCTTCTCAATCATGATATTCTTGACATGGGCCATCAAATAGTTGCACTTCTGACACCTATATCATGATGGGCACTTTATTATTGAGTATTCTATCAACCGTAATTGTTAAGTTCCATTCAGATTGAGTTAAGAAATTCTATATAATATGAATAATGTCTTTGTCATTAAACTGGTTTTACAACTTCAAATCCACCATCAAATGATGGTGTTGTGCTGCAAATCTAGACATTATGTAGAATATGTATATATACATGATTTAGATAGATTTAAATATTTGTAGTGTTATAAATAAGATGACGTCATTTGAGGTGACTTCAAGGTGACGCCTTCTCTTACCGACTATATAGAGAAGGATTTATTTGAAGGCTTCATCTCATTTGATATTCTTTTTCTTTGTGTTTTATTTAGAACATACTATGTCGAACTGGAGGGGATTTTTTTAGCCTCAAGATGAAGAATCTCAACTGGAGTTTGAATTTGAATTTTCTTTATCGCAACTGCCGAATCAACCCCAATTGCCATTGAATCTTTCATTGTTACATGGGCGACCAAAAGATGAAGTTGGGCCATCTCAACCACCAAAACAACCTCGCATGGAGAAATGATGGCACGGTAATTTTCAGCATGACGCTCGGGCATTGGTGATTTTATTACAGGTTGGATGTGTTGAACCCGATAGTTGTAAAGTGACATTTGAAGGATGTTTTGAAAGTTTAAACGATGAGCAGTACTATTGCATGGTGAGGCCTATCGAAGGGAGTCGTGGTCATCAACGATGGTTGAAAGGACCAGTTAATCCCTTAACCAAAGCAGATCGTGTCGATTACGTTGTTGCTACCGTCAAACGCATCCTCAAATGCTTGCAGATGGAGTGATATTTCGATTGAAGCTCTAGTTTTTTACCTCTATTAGATATATGTTGGATTTTAGTTCTTCATTTCATAGTTGGAGTGATTTATTACAATAAATTTGTGTTTATGAAGTAGTATGAGAGAAATATTCAAATAGTTTATCTTTTAGGTGAACTTGAAGTGAGTTTCCTTCAAAGCTAAAAATAAAGAAATAGTTGTGGGACCAAATACGTGCTCAATTATTCATGCTGTAGTTTTGGGAGTGAGTTAGGGGCTAATCCCACTTGTTTATGTGGTTAGAGTGAAGATAAGGCGGAGAAAGGGGAACACTATTCATCTTCTCTCCCGTTGGAAGTTTAGGGAGGACCCGAATGTTTGGAGAGTCATTGTGTTGTGAGTTTGAAGAAGTTTGAGATGAAATTTGGAGGAGTTATGTATCATGGTGTGTAGTTTTTAAATTGTTCTCACTTGCTTGATTTGGAGTTGTGAATCAAAAGTTGTGCTAGTTTGAGTGGAGGGAGGTTTGTTGCCTTTGAAATAAAAGGGCAGAGACTTCAACCGGACATAAAAGACGGACAGGTTCTTGATTTGCAATGATATTTGGAGGGAGTGTAGGAAATTGTGTTAGCTTTGCATGAAGATATCACTCATTTTTTTTGGTATTTGTATGAGTGAGTTGTGAGTGTGGAAGTGAAGGAGGGTCTGCTGCCCTTCTTTTTCCAAGGCTGAAACTTTGAATTGCCGTAGAAGTTGGATAGAGTTTTAAAATTGTTTGAAATTTGGAAGAGAAGTAGAAGTTTGTGTTAGCTTTTCAAAAAGCAATCACTCACTTCATTTGAAGTAGGAGTTTGAAGGAGGTGTTGAAGACTTGTGTGTGTGCGTGGCTTAAGGCTTTATAAATTTTATTTTATTGTTGCGGATGGTTTGGTTTATACCAACACTAGCCTCATTTTGTATTGTGAATGCAACGAAGTGGAGTTAATTGCCCACATGGTCGAGACTTTTATATTGTTTCCACTGATGAGGCAAAATTGCTGGTCACCGTGGGTTTGAAATTTAGGATCTAATCCCTCGAACGGTTCAGCTCGTGGTTTGGCCGTCCCGTTTTACACGTCCGAAGCCCGTGATTTCTTATCACCTTACCTTAACCCTTGGCTTATTTAGAAACACAACAGGATATGACAATGAGTAGCAGTTTGAAGATTTGAAGACTCAAAGATTTGGAGATTCGACAAGTTACGATTTATTTCATTCCCGAGCCATTTCTGGTTGCAGCTATAATCCTCGTGATTTCCCGAGGCAAACGCTCTCAACATGACAACGGTTTCATGGATGCACTAAAGAACTTCCATCTACATTGGAGTGACGCTTCTTCATAATACTGTAATTGGCAGTCAATTAATTGTCCGCCAAAATGAGTTACTCCTGCTTCCTTTAATTTGAAACAATTACTATTTTGCGCGCTTTACTACACGCGTCTGTTTTTGGCTCCACGCTACCGCTCTGCGTTTGTATACTAGCTTCATTGGATTTCAACACATACATAGTAATATTATATGATATTTATTGAATTGGATTTAGAATATAGACAGACTAAGTTGAACACTATGGTATAGGCTTGTAGTGTACATTGGCTGGTGCCATCAATGTCCAATATTATTCATTAATTATGAACTCATTGTTGACGGCTACTATTAAATTGAATTTTGGTACAAGTAATGTACAGTATTTTCAAATTTAGGATTGCGTAATGGCTCCTTGCCTCATCTTCTGCATCGCTTCACTTGACGCTAAAAGATGATTACCCACTACTTGTATCCATGAATTGAAATGTCGTGCACTATCGTAGTCACTCACTGGTTTTAGGAAATTCATGTCCATGAATTCAATGGCAATTGTTAAGACAGATGGAGAGGCAGTTCCAATATCATTTGTAGTTGGTGACCTTGGTAATGCTGTTGTGAACTCGTTTTGCTTGAGCATTCGCTTTTCTCTTCTGAAGAAGTCGATTCATGTTGACAAAGAGATATTTGACGATGTAAATGGTAAATTTATTCATACAGTTGGGTAAGATCATGTCTTAGAAGCTCCCGTCAAGCAATGACATTTGCGTCCAAGAAAAATATTTAGCATACGGTTTGGCCAAATTAGGAATCAAATCATTTCTAGAGGACTGTCCTCGTAGGTTGTCTTGTACTACGTCTCCCAACCAGCCCTAGCCTACACACGTTAAGATCGAGCTAGAAGTAGAGGTCATTGTACTTGAAAGTGACAATTCAGATGAGTCATCGCCCCCTATGAAGTCTATCTATAAAGTCTAATTCTTAATATTATTAAGTCTAGTCACTTTCAACCTTTAACATGTGACCTTAGTTTTTTAACCTTAGACTACTTGACTTGACCTTTCCTCAAAGAACTACCACTATTAAATATATTCTTTGGATTAAAACATGATTCTTTAAGTATATTACTACTACATATGTTGACTAATCAAGTGCTAAGAGACCTATAACTAATGAAACTTTAAAGATTTTTACATGACAAGTTCAAATCTCTAGTACCTTTAGTCAAAGCTAGAAATTATAATCTAGTGAAATATAGAATGGGGTCTTATAATGATTATTAAAACTCAATTAGTCAATCACCTCAATATGTGCATGTGACTTCATTGCAACTTCAAATGCTTTAGAACCAAGCTTCAAAATAGTGTGGTACCTCCCCCTCTTAGTCACAAATATTTGTCTTCAAATTGCACTAGTTATAAACTTTGATGAGTTCTTTAACTTTTGTAATTTTATTTGAATATGATTTTGATCCAAGGTGAGATGTTATACTTTAATTCTTAAAGAGACCATTTTGGATTTTTTAAGAACTCAAGCATGCTCTATTCGCTTCATAATTTTGTAATTTTTCCATAAATGCTAATCATCCAAATGTACATGTGAAGCTGTGTTTCACATCATTATGATAAATATTTCTAAAGTTAGAAGGGAATACTTGGTAGCAAAAATATTATTTAAAAAAATACTAATCAATTTTTTTTATTATATAAATTCATACCTATTCAAAAACATTCAAAAACATTTAGTTCTCAGTAATCAAGTGAAGTTAATATGAGGAGTTTGATTTTGCAAGCAATGACTTTATAAGAAAATATAAAATCGTCTTTTGCAATCAATTTTGAAAAATTTTAAACAATAAAATAGTTAATGATACATATTGTTTACTCAAATATTCTCATTATTGGGATTGACAATCCTCAATTTCTTATCATTAGAAGAGATTGGAGGGCAAAAAAAGACTGTGAGTTCTCAAGCATTCTTAAACAACAAAGATTGTTGGGAATTGCACCACAACAACCACTTGATGTGGCCACAACCATGCCACACTAGATAATATAAATTAATCACTTAATAATTTTAAATTTAAAAAAATTAATAATGTTTTAGTGTTTTTATATTTTGACTAGTTTATAGGGTCTTGGGGGGTTCACTCAATGTATTCTTTGGATCACGTGTGAACAAAATCTTTGACCCCCTATCTTATATGGAAAAAAATCATTTAAATATTTTGTGAATTTTCGAAATTTTTATTTATCTGAAATAATTATTTACAAATTTTGTAAGAAAATAAATACACTGTATAGTTGAAAAAAAATTTGACCCCCTATTTTATATGGTAAATAATATTTTAAAAATAATTTTAAAATTGCCAATAAATGAAAGTTTGGTTAAAGTTTATGCATACCAAAGTAGGATACAATTGTCATTCAAATGCAATCTTGATAAATATTTGAAGTGGAAATACGGGCATTTTAGTGCAATCTTCAATTGTGCATTTGGATACAGGGATGGATTGCTAGTATGTGAGCCTAAGAGCGTGAGCCTGTAAGCCTATGAGCCTGTGAGCTTGTGAGCCTCCAATTTTTTTCTTTTATTTAGAAATCATAAATCCATTGGGGACCTATGACCGTAGAATTAGATGAAAGGATCTATAGTCCGACTAAACAACAAATGAATATGCTACTAATGATTTTGTACGAAAACATTGAACCACGGGCCTTTATATAAATTTAAAGGATGAAAATGGTCCACCTATTTTATTTTATTTTCTTAACTTTGCTTTAAATTTTTTAGAAATATCTTGAATATGAAAAATATAAAATGAACATAGTAGATATATATTATACACCAAAGAAATGTATTAACCCTTAATATTCTAAATGACCATTTTGCTAATTGATGCCCTTTTTTTTTAACTATCTTTATTTAAATTTTATTTATTTATTAAATAAAAATAATTTCTAATAAATAGAAGACATGATTAATTCAATGGTAGTAATTTAAATGAATTCTAAGTTAAATTTCATTTTCTAGAATTTCATAAAGTTCAACGGTGGAGTGTGATTTAAGACTCATGTTTTATTGTTCAATTTGGGCACAGGATAAAGTTTTAGGCATTGAATGAAATTGTTGCCACATCATATAGAGGTAAATTCAATTTGAGAAACAAGACAATAGAAATCAAATATCAAATCATGAAAATAAAGCGATTAATGGTTGGAGGTAGTAAGGTGAAAAATTTCAGCATGCAATATATAGATTTTACTATAGGTGAAAGATAAGATTAGTGAAAAATAATTATTTTGAAGTATGCGAAAAAATAAATAAAATGATAAGAAGAAATTGTCAAATTCAGCAAAAATTAATTGAGCAAATTGTTGTAAAAAAACAATTTTTTTAATACAAGTCGAAATGTTCAAAAGACCATGTACAATCAAATAAATTCTTGATGAAAATCTAAAGGAAATTTTACAATGATACTTTGTGAGGATGGAGGGTAAAGAGGTGGTTTTATAATGAAATCCATTGTTCCTTATGAACCTTCAAAAGATATGGAATAATTTGAAGATTGAACTCCTACTAATCTTAAAGATTAATATATCCCACATGTGTTGCTTCACCTCCTACCATCCAATTTGTATAAAGATCTTATCTTCCTCAATTTTACAAACATCCAAATTAGTGAATCTTGAGGTTTTGTGATGAACATTTTGGATTTTATTCAATATAATGTTGAATTTCCAAAATATTCAAGATGAAAGTGCCAACCTTGTCCTCACTTATGGTAGACAAGTATGTAGAAAAGAAATTGTGGTCTTGAAAACCCCAGCCGTTAACGGCGGGGGTAACAAGGTTCATATAAGAAATGAAGTTGGATCTTCTCAAAGCGTAGCTGTTAACGGCGGGGGTAAGCAAGGACTATAAAAAAAACAAAGTTGCATCTCCAACCCCCCGCCGTTAACGGCGGGGGGTAGCAAGGTCTATAAAAAAAACAAAGTTGCATCTCCAAATCCCTCGCTATTAACGGCGGGGGGGTAACAAGGTCCATAAAAAAAACAAAGTTGCATCTCCACACACACCACCGTTGATGGCGAGGGGTAGCAAGGTCCATAAAAAAAACAAAGTTGAATCCTCTAAAAGCACAGTCGGTAACGACAGGGGGTAGCAAGGTTCATTAAAGAAGCGAAGTTGGATCTTCTATTAGCGCAGCCGTTAACAACGGGGGGTAGCAAGGGCCATCGAAGAAGCAAAGTTTGATCCTCTAAAAGCACAACCGTTAATGGTGGGGGGTAGCAAGGTCCATCGAAGAAGCGAAGTTGGATCCTCTAAAAGCGCAGCCGTTAACGGCGAAGGGTAGCAAAGAATACATGAACTACAATGTTTGACTAAATCCTAACATTTTTTGCCCTAAATTGCAACCTTGAAAATTGCACCCGTCAATAGCTGGGGGTAGCAAGGCACCTTAAAATCTTTGAAATCTAAACATTTCAAGCTAAATTTCAAGATGCTATTGTAGTTTTGAGGTCATAAATGACTCAATATGCATCCGTTTTTTATATGCTATATACCGTTGGAATCGTGCTTCCAAAGTGCACGAAATGATATAAAGTTTCAAAAAAATTCTTTAACAAAAAATTACACATACATTCAAAGTTAATATCAATTGGGGTAATTATTTCCTTACTATCTTGTTTGAACTTTTAGCATATAGGTGCTATTATTATATTTTTGTTTGGTACAAACCCTACCTAGAAGGTTTATAATATTACACTTTACAATTTTCCATGAACTTGTACTTGTCTTCATTATGGAAATATAAATGAGGCCTCTATTGGAAAACGTGACATGTACATAAACTACAAACATGTTTATTATATCTTTCATTATTTGTGTAAATTTGATTATAAGATAGACACATTCATCTATGCTCCTACCTTCAGCTTGAATGAAGTTAAGCAAGTAATTGTTGCTACCAGAATCATCAAGATGTGCAAGTATTCAAGTAGTTGGTAGATAATAGCATGATATGAAGTAGATACCTAGTATCAATATATTATCTTCAAAATCTCTAAATTCGAGTTCAAAAGTGTTATTTTCATATTCCAATATGTATTCTTTGTTGCAATGAAAGAATATTTTATTATGTACACAATGCTCTTCATCCTACAATATTTTCACTGCATTTGTTTTCCTCTTATCTTTAGAATTTACTATAAATTATATGTATTCTCACTTGATCAATCCACCCTCAAACAACCTCTTAGAATGTAATATAAATTTCAAAACATGCAATAGCACCAACTTCCTAAGCTTTTAGATATAAAATCCACAGGCATAGGTCCCAAGGTAATAGGTCATTTTTTTTTAGACATAGCAATTTTGGTGAAAAAATATCAATCTTTTAACTTTTTAACCAAAAATATTTATAAATTACATCATATTTTACATTTCTAGGCTCTAAGCTCACACAATCCCTACTCACCGCTCTTAGGCTCACGCTCACACGCTCACATGCTAGCATCATTACATTTGGATATCTTGTTGAATTCAATTAAATCCAAATTTTTTTCACATAAAAGATATATTGATTATGTAACAACACCCAAAAATTTGGAGCTAAATTAAAATTTGTTAAAAAGTAAATAGGGATAGAAAATTTACTTGATTGCACGTGATGTCCAAAGAATATATTGAGTGACCCACCCAGGTATACGGTAGGGAATAGGCTTGAAACATCCCTCCCTTGCCCTCAAATATCATCTAAAGAAAAGTTACTAGCAATTTAGTTTTTTCTTTCATTCAACACCAACTTCTTCTTGATTATTTTTTAAAGATGAATATAAAAGTTTTCTTGATTAAGTTTTTTAACATATATTTTCAACCCATTTTTCAATACAATATTTAACCAATGTATCCTATAGTTTGATTTGTTAAAAAAATAAATATAAATGAAGATTTTAGCCTTGCTTTAGAGACAATTGTAAGTTTTGAAGTGGTTTAATTTGGGGACTCTAAATATAAAAGAACTTTAGGGGTTAAGAGAGATTTGCAAATCTACAACAAAATTTGATATAATCCTATGACCAAAATATTCTCACCTTCATTTTGCTCTAAAAAGGCCATATTCATTAAATTGAGACAATATGGTCATTTTGAGAACTTAAGGCTCCTCCATTCAAAGATAAATTGTTGAAGGCGAAGATAAAAATAGGCAAATCGGTAGAAGGCTAAGAGCAATTCCACACCAAAACAATTAAGAAACGTGAACGTGCAAAATGGAACTCCACATGAGTTGTGTAATAAAATGTAATATTTATAAAAGCGGGTCCCTTTACATTGAAGAACATGAATTTACTTGAATCAACTTCTCTCACTTCTCTATATACTTCACTTCCCGGTATATCTAATCTTGCTAATTCTAATGATTGAATGTCTTGTGTAAAAATGTAGAGGCTATGTGCACACAAAGAGCACTCACCCTTACTAAAAATTGGTTTTTGTATATGAATGACTATTCTATTAATAGTAATGATCCTTCTACAAAAAGAAGACCACTATGAACGAGGATCACTCGGCAAACCATCGTTCGTGGATTAAGAACTGCTATTTGTTGCCTCCTTGGCTGCCTCCAAGGCTTTCAACTTGGCCAATCCTCTGAAGATATCCTCGCGTCGAGAAGACTTGGGTGATCCACTGTGTTTACTGAAAGTATTGAACATCCCCATCATCATTAAATCCTTGGCCTCTCTCTTCCGTTTTCGTTCACGTCGCGGAATCTCGGTATTGGAAAGAGACCTAGAACCTCGAGGAGGCGGGAGTGGTATCGATCTATTCACAGTGCTTATGTACGGATCGGCAGTTGTTGTCGATCGTGTATAATTTGTTCGCCGTAGGTCTCCAAGAGTCGTTCGGTGGGAAATAGGTACAACAGAAGGCAAAGATACTCCGCCGACGGATTTTGAGGGAAACGAGATAGGAATCTCAACGAGGCGTGGAAGCTGCTGTGCAGTGCATGCACCCAACGGTACCGCATTGATTGGATCCCCAACCTTCGGATCTATATTGAGTTCCTTGCTCTGCACAGCCTGATGTGCGATCGACACCGGCAACAGCACTCCATCCTCGAGACGAGGATCCATACCCCGGTCTTCGTCATCCGCATACAATTTCCTGTGCGGTGTGTTTGGGGTTCGCAAAGTCGGCGACTGTGAACGCAAACGACTTGGGGTTGAGCTGGCCCTCTTCATCGGCGATGGTGAGCAAATCGGTGTCCTCACGGGACCCCGACTAGGTGGGCTATCTACCACGCCTTCCTCCACATTCCCCTTCGAGAAGTCGATGGCCGCCGAAGCCGCATCGGTGGCCGAGCCCAGGAAGTTAGGCTTAGAATAGGAGGACGGCACGAAGCTCCCTCCAATCGAGCCGGACCTCATTGAAAGTGACACAT
The DNA here is from genome assembly GCA_947034895.1 of Rhytidiadelphus loreus. Classification (NCBI taxonomy): domain Eukaryota; kingdom Viridiplantae; phylum Streptophyta; class Bryopsida; order Hypnales; family Hylocomiaceae; genus Rhytidiadelphus; species Rhytidiadelphus loreus. The sequence goes on along the minus strand of OX344763.1, from coordinate 10,799,171 downwards.
CCGATCCAGACAGCAAGCTCCTCGTCAGTGGTTCCCTCTGTTGGAGAAAGTGTAGAATGGATCCTCCAACCTACAGCAATGGCAGTGTCAAAACATCTTTCACAATTATCCTCGACCCAAAGATAAAACACATCCTCCACAATTATCCTCGACCCAAAGATAAAACACATCTTTCACAACTATCCTCGACCCAAAGACAACACACATCCTCCACAACTATCCTCGACCCAAAGATAGCTCAACATGGAAGACAAACAACTGTGGAACAAAACAGTACCCCCCGAAGAGGCCAGAAATCTTAATTAAATTTCAAAATTTTACTAATTCACAAGAATGAAATGTACATGAAAATCCGTATTCACAAAAATAATGTACAACGAGTTCTATGATTGACTGAGACACTGAGAAGTCTACTTCTTCCTTCGTCTCTCTTATTCAATCACTAGATTCATCCCCCGCAACACAAATCGCGACTGGAATGCCTTGGCGGACATCCTCATCCCATCCAATATATAATTGGCTTGATCGTCTGATGCGACCAAGGGCGCCACACCTATGCGGTTCCGATCTACAAACTCATGAAGGCGTCCGAGTGGACACTCCTCGTGTAGTTTCTTCAGCCACGGAATGAGAGTGCCGACGAGCACATTGTCTCCACGCATGTACGGGTTCCAACTCTCAAGGTATATGCAATTCCCGTTCTCATTGAGGATGCCCTTTTGCGGAGAATCATCGATGAGAATGGTATTGTCCTTGTTGAATGAGTTGGGATCCTGAGGGTCCAGGAACAATTCTTCATCAAGCACTTTGAAGAGCAGAGTCTTCCACGGACTCCCAGCCTGATGAAGAAATTTCCCTTCGGAGGTTTCTACCCTCCTGCAGTTGTCCTGACCTAGGATGTGGTAGGGAGCCTTGCAGTTCTGGAATAGGAAACTCGCAACGGGTTCCACCGTCTTCTTGAACATGGAGCTCCAAACTACGACGCGGTTCGAAATCTTTGAAACCTCGTCTAAGAACTCGCGCACATTGGGACGAACAAAGACGGCCTTCGTCCCAATGAGGGTTGGGGTTCGATGGGAGAATACATTATCTCGAACTGTGTAATGTTTTTTCTTCTTATGGGGCCCTTGACCTTGGCTCTCACACAGCACTCCGTTCAAATCGAACACGATATTCAACCACTTTTGTCGCGGTTGGACCACTAACGAGGACACACTCTGCGGCACTCTGTTTTTTCGACCTGCCGTTACTACCTGATCAAACACAACACGAAAGAGATGTAGTTACCTGTTGAAAGGCAGAATCAGGCGACCCATAAAACGGTGAAAAGCATTGAACCCCACTAAGCGACTGCAGAACCCCTCCGTTAAGTGATTGATTGAGTGCCAACGGGCGGTGCACACTTCTAAGTTGTCCGCGCTGGGCACAAACATGGACAAAATCAATTCATTAGACACTACACGCATTGAAGAGAAGTTTGAGATATATTTATTTCAAAATAATTATTGATACACCCGGTCTAACGGTTTTGTTGATCTCTAGCCGATTGTATACAAATACCAACTACAGCCCGTTGCGGTATCTACACTATGCTACAACGCAGTCACAGAGTGGCAGTTCGTCCACGCTTCACAATCAGAGACTGTCCACTCCCTCCTGTCAGACAGAAGGAATTGGCATGAGAGTCTCTCACTGGGAATATGAACATGATGGAAGCCAAAACAAACATCCATCACATCACATTCGACAGACTCAATCATGAAATATCGTAGGGATCTGACGATGGAGGGGAGTGTACCTGACCGAACTCCAGGGTTCCGGCGTCCTCATCCAAATATTCCCCGTAGTCGACAGTCTCGTCGTCGTCGTCCGGGGGATTTTCAAACTCTATCTCCACCTCCGGTACTCGTGGCTCAGGTGGAGGGGGGATGGGATCTGGAACAACGTCACCCACTTCCTGTGTCTCCGGGACCGACTCCGCTTGTACCTCCAATGCAGGCGGCTGGCACAAATTATCCTCGCCCCGAGGATAATCCAGAGCACTATCAGCTCCCTCTGTTCCAGTTCCAAGGGGAGCTCTCTCTTCCTGGATCTGTTGATCTGTTCTATCAATTGGAAGATTGGACACCTGCTCTTGTTCCAATGGAGGCGGAGAAGGGGGAACAATATCGTCTTCGGCAGGTGGGAGAGGATCATCTTCGACTCGAGGATAATCCACCTCGGCGGTCTGCTGACCTGTGGCTTCTGATGCACCACTAGCGTCATGGGCATCAGGATGAGAGGCAGAGGGGTCTTGTGATCGCGTTCTCAGAGAAACGTTCTCTTCACGCAATTTCTCTAGTTCTTTCTTCAATGCCTCCTTCTCCGTCAGCTCCTCTTCCCTTCTTCTTGACTGCTCTGCCCTCTTGAAGGCCTTCCTCTCCTCTCTCTGCCTCCAAAAATCCTTGAGCTCCTGCTTCACAGGACGGAGAGGAACATGAGTTGGGTCTGAAGGCTCCCTGGACTCGAGAGCATCGCCAAGGTGTGCCTCTGCAGGTGCGTTCGGAGAATGGGTGCCCCGTGATGGACCCGCGCCACCATCATCCGGACCATCATAGTTGAAGTCCTCCATATCGGAATAGGAGTCCTCCACATCGCTGATTATGATGTCCGGTATGATCTCCTCCAAGGGCTTCTTTCCGATCTTCTTTTTCCTCCGCATATCCGGTCCGGAGTCTTGGATTCCTTTGGAGGCGGATTCGGGGCCCTTGTCCTGTACGTGGGATTCTTCCACATTTCCTCCTCGAACAATATTTGTATTTGTTCCGTATTCATTGATGCCGAGGTTGGAAGCACCCTCGTCACCAGGAAAATCCCGATCCGCCCTTGACACACCCGCATTTCCATCAATTGAGGGTGTGGACTCCGAGTCCACATCTGGAGTTTGAAGGTTACGAGGTCGCTCATAACCTGGAAGATATGGCGAGTTTTCATGGCAGAAATCGTTGATGTCTAATTTACTGCCATACTTCGCCATTTCTCGAAGTTTTTGGGATGCATGCCGGTCAGTAAGGCCATAATAATAGAGACCATACATCTGTAGAAGAAAAAGCAGTTGTTAATACTCATTCTCAACCCCTCATTTTGCACATCATACAACAGACAAGGATATCTTCGAGCCGAAGATAACTGACAATACGACAATTTATCTTCGAGCCGAAGATAAAGGCAAAACATAGAGTCTCACCTTGGCAGCAATCATAAACTTTGAGCCAGTGTAAATGCCGATGACGTTTTCTCCAGTCACGGCAAAACTCTGGAGAATGTCAATATAGAATTCCATCCTGAGCTCACTCGCATGGATTCTATATTTCGCCTCGGTATTCTTCTGAAAATCCGTGTAGTAAGGAATGTCATCTGTGGCATAGACCTTCTTCACTACATCCTTATATCTTGGCTCCCCGTCATCCCATTTCTTCATTACAAATAGGAGCTTCACCGGGGGCGCCAACGCACGGTTGGTCGAGTTGTCCATCCTCTCGGCCTTACTTGGTAGGTAGGTGGACATCTTGACCTCGTACCCTGTCATCTTCGACGCCGCAAATTTCTTTGCCGCGTCGATGTCATATGAATTCCCCAGAATCCATAACCAAACATCAGGAGTAGACAACACCGGCCTCAGGTGATCTGTCAGAAAATTCAGCAATGGCAAGCACGGCGGACTGTCACCGGATCCTGGATTTGGTCTAGGGAGGATTCGAAAATCTATGACGGCGACACGAAGGTCTCTCATGACGTAGGGCCACACGTGGGTGGTCACAAGAGCTTGGGGATAGCATTGGTGACCCCGAATGAACACATCCCCTCCCACTGGCTCCACCCGCTTCTTCATTTTCAAGAAGATCTTGAACATGTTATAGACCATCGACAATTTTGGGTTGTCTTTGTAGTCTATTGTTGTCTTCTTCTTCGCCTCGTTGGTGAGGCGCTTAACGAAGAACTGGTTGGGAGGGGCGGTGAGGAGGAAATCCCACGTTGCCGAGGAAAACATGTTGTCGCGCTTCCATTGCTTCCACGCCACGTCAATGACTTCCCCATGTCTGTCCTTGAATTTCAAGGACTTATCGAGGGCCATGAATTCCTCCATGATGACTTTCTTTCGCTTCCTCCTCTCTACCCAGTGCTCGGCTTTATAATTGTCCTCGCACAATATCTTTGAAGCGCCCACTGAGACCTTCGGGTAGTCCCGTGTGCGACCTTCTGTTCTCCCAAGCAGATGGAGGACGTAATCCTTCAGATCAATGTCTGTGAAGTGTCCCATGTGCTTGAAAAATTCCCTCTTCAATGAGAAATTCTTCTCGTTGAAGGTCTTTGCGCTTTTGAATGGTTTGCGCGTCACAGGATCAATCAGTGATCCTTCCATGTGTTTTTGGAGGAACTCCTCCCACATCTGGTAAGTCTCATCGGCCAAGGTAATAATTCGGATTTCATTCTTGACATCCGATGCGAGCTTCACCTGTGCTCCCTCCTTGTCCGGATTGATGCTGCCATATCGGATCATGACAGCGTCGACAAAATCCTGTGGAGACGAACATTCAATGAAGTAAGCTCAATACTCAATGCATACATTCTTCTGACCATTATCCTCGACCCGAGGATAGTTGAGACAGAGATCACAGAACATGAAATTACAGATAACAAATCCTGTAGAGGCAGTACATTGAAATAACTAGATCATGAACATATACATTTTATCTTCGCCACGAAGATAAAATGGACCTACCTTGTATGCTGCAAGGTTGAAGACAACCTTATTCCGCCTCACCAATCCCTCATTCTCGATGTTGGTAGGCCGCTTGAGCTCCTTCCAAACCTGCCTACACGCGGAAATTTGGTTCCCCCACGTTGGCTGACTGTGAACGAGGTGATTGGAGGCATTGCACCATTTTGAAATAGCTGTGAGCTGTTTCGGGTCTCTAGTCCAGACGATTATAGCCTCCCACGTCTGCAACTCGATCTTCCGAGTCTCACAGCATCCTCCTTGTTGTAGCATTTTGGCTGCAGTGACACTGTGCTGGCCATTGATGATGAAGAAGCCTCCGGTCTTGATGGAATCCCAATCCTTCGGACGCTCCTTCAGAAGTTTCTTATTGGCATCTACAGGTGTCAAGCAAAGCTTTTGTCTTTGCTGCTCTGAGCCGAGATGAACAAGGGTGTCTTTCATCTCAAACACCATTCTCATTTCTAGCTTCCGGATAATATATCTTTCCTTGGCCAGGAAGCATTGTTTGATGTCTACGGTGAAGATCTGGGGATGAAAAATGAAGCACTTGCCATTTTCCTTCCAAAAATCTGATTGATATGCTCCAGCCACTTCATGTTTTTCGATTGCTTTCTTATCTGATGGCTTCCGTGGATTCACATTTGTGAGAATAGAGCCTGAACTGCCAGCGGTTGCTGGACGAGTGTCCGTTACAGATTTCCTCCGTTTGTCACTCGGCTCGCCGGTACTGGTGTCCGGGTTCTTCCTTTTCTGGGCCTGAGCGCGGGCCGTTCCTCTCCCACTTCCTCTACTCCCTGTGCGGCCACGCACTCCCGACGCAGATTTGGTCTCAGTGGCAGTGTCCTGCCTTTGTTGACCTAGACCGTGACTCGCTCGAGCAGGTCCTTTGTGGACATGTTCCTTTGCGTGCTCCGTGAGCTTATGGAACATGTACGCAATTTTCCTAGACGTGGTCCTGGCGTTCCTTCTGATCCAGGGGTGGTACCTTGAAATGAAGTCTTCAGCCAAGGTATCATGGTTTGCCAAGTGCAAGTCGGCGATGAGGTTGTCGAAGTCGAACACTCCCACAGTGTCATCCTCATGGCAGACAATGGAATGCGTATGCTTTGTTTCCCTCCCCGCGTTGTTGTACCCTTGTAGTGTGATGACAAGGTACTTGTCTTGGTGATTCTCTACGAGAGCGACCTTCTCACTGAGGTTCCAATTCACGTAAATCCCACTGTCTTTTACTCGGTGACGTAGGTAGATGTAATCTTTCGACTGGTTGACACCGAATGTCCAAGAGTCGACAACGGCTTTGAATTGCCAGAGCTTGCCGTAGAGCTCTGGCATTTCCGTTATGAAGGGCTCCTCATCGACCCACTTGCTGAATGGCTCCAGAAACGGTAGTGTAGCTGAGTAATCGTACTCAGAGTCCGTAGACATGTTGGTATAAATCTATACATAGCAAATCGTGAAAATCAGAGTTGTAATTTGATTTTTATCTTCGCCTCAAAGATAACAAACGAAAAATGTTGTGACTAATGTAATCTGACTAAATAATACCGTCCTGGGCTTCAAATCGTATAAAACAATTATCAACATTTGGAATTTATTTGTATGTCAATGCTACGATTCAGTATCTTCGGGTCGAAGATAATACTGTACGTTCTCTTATTCTATTTTAATTACATTGTTGCTTTTATACTCTAGAGGGGTATAACTGTTGCTTATTCTAATTTCATTATATTATATTCGTATTCTAATTTCATTATATTATTTTCGTTGCTTAGAATTTTTTATTTTAATTAAAATTATTTTGTATTATTTTTTTGGTTGACAATTATCCTCGAGCCGAGGATAATTGTTTTTTATTTTAATTATTTTTTGTTTTCGAAAATTATCCTCGGCCCGAGGATAATTGTTTTAAAGTTATTATATTTTTTTGGACAATTATCCTCGAGCCGAGGATAATTGTTTTTTATTTAAATTATTTTTTTGTTTTTAAAAATTATCCTCGGGACGAGGATAATTGTTTTAATTTTATTATATTTTTTGGGACAATTATCCTCGAGCCGAGGATGATTGTTTTCTAATTAATATATTTTTGTGTTTGTTTGTTTGTTTGAAAATTATCCTCGGCCCGAGGATAATTTTTTATTTTTATTTTATTTTCTTTTTGGCATGCTTGTTAGTTAGTTATCCTCGGGCCGAGGATAATTGTTTCTTTTTTTGAAATGATGGGTGTTTTTTTGTGCTTTTACTTTTTAGCCGAGTATAATTGTTAGTCTTGCTGTGTTTTTCATTACACCTGTGGGTTCTTAGCTTTTATAGACTACAGTTTATCTTAGACTCGATGATCATTATCTTCGGACCGAGGATAATTTCTGTTGGTAACTCAGTAATAACTGATGATAATTTTGACGAAAACCCTAAATGTAATACTGATCATCTAGGCACGCGTAGAATACAGACATAGAATTTAGTGAACATTCAATTAATACATGCAATAAACAAAATTGAAATCACGCAATGAATGCAAAAGCAAGGGTGGAAACAACAGAATACTACAACTGAAGACTTGGTCACCTGCAAATTATATTGTTTGCACACTTCCTGTAGTAGATTCTAAAATGTAATAGAATTTCTACACACTCTAATGTTCAATGAATACTGCACACACCCTAAACCCTAATCCACAAACAAATGAAACAAATGATCAAAAAATTCAAACCCAAACTCTAAAACCGAGGCTGGTAGCACTTGCATTCACATTGCAAGAAGGTGAAGAATTCATGAATACATAACAACTGAAATTTCACACTGAACATGCACAATGAATGAATGAGTAACTACAACCAAAATTCAAGAACCTTGCCCTGAATTCTAGAACCACAACACTAGAAAACAGAAACAGTCACAAAGGTTGAAAACAAAGTACAACAATTTCAAATTGAATAAACACATCAAAGTACATAACTCTTCTTACCAAAAATCAAGTGCTCAGATTCCCCTAAACCCTGCCTGAAACAGCAGCCAATGTCACTCCTTCACCTCCTCTTGCTTCAGCTCCCGCGCCTCCCGCGCCTCCTCTTGCACCTACCTACGCTGCACGCGCTGCACCTCACGCGCCTCCTGCGCTGCGCCTCCCGTGCCTCCCGCGCTGCACCTCACGCGCCTCCCGCCGCTGCCCCTCACGCGCTGCGCCTCCTTGCGCCTCCCGCGCCTCCCGCGCTGCACGCGCTGCGCCTCCCGCCCCTCCACGCGCTGCGCCTCCTTGCGCCTCCCGCGCTGCACCTCCCGCGCTGCACGTGCTGCGCCTCCCGCCCCTCCACGCGCTGCGCCTCCTTGCGCCTCCCGCGCCTCACCTCCTGCGCCTCCCGCGCTTCACCTCCCGTCCCGCACCTCAAGTTGCATCAGTTCCGCCACTGAAGCTCCCAACACTTCAAGCAACACACGGAAGAAGAGTACCCTAAACCCTGGAAACCCGCGCTGGAGAGATTGCGCTGCAACGCTGAACCCTGAACCCTCGCGCTACAGAATGATGGTAAACCCTCGCGCCGGAGAGATGACCGACCGAGCCTGCGACCGAGCCTGCGACCGAGCCCGAGCCTTCGACCGCCCGAACCTGCGACCGAACCTACGACCGAGCCTGCGACCGAGCCCGAGCCTTCGACCGCCCGAACCTACGACCGAACCTACGACCGAACCTACGTTCCCGAACCGGCAACCTCCCGAACCTACGTTCAAGAGTCTACGAACTCCCGAACCTACATTCATTAGTCTGCAAACTCCCAAACCTATGTTTCATAGTCTTCAACCTCATAAATGTACGTTCCTAAACCTACGTTCATGAGTCTTCGAACTCTCAAACCTGCATTCCCAAGTCTTTAACCTCCAAAACGTACATTCTTGAGCCTGCTGGCTCCCTAAACCCTATTTCCTCAACCCACAATTCTAAACCCTAAACCTACCATGCCGAGCTTATTGCCTGTCCCAAACTTATTTTGCCAAATGTACATCGCGAAACCCTAGTTTTGAGCTTGAGGCCTTCTACACATAGGTGTCCTTAAGACCTTAAGCCTTAAACGATTGATTGGTCACTGCAGAAATCATCTATTTTGTCCCTGTGAGAATTGTTGGTTTAAATAAACCCTAAAAAATACACATAGGAAGACAAACTATTATAGATAATCTTCCCTTTCTACATACTTTTTGGACAATGAATAGTTGCATTTTTGTTCTACATATAAAGATTCTTTGTCATTAATTGACTAGAAAATGGCCTTATAGTCATTATGCTTTAAAGAATGTAAGAGAACTTCATTTCACTAAGTTTTTGTAGGTCACAGTTATTCAAAGAGGTGGCATTCAATTTCAAAGAATTGACTACACAACCACAGATTATATTTCATGACATTTGAGCTCTCTAAATGTTGGTAGTTAAAAAAAAAATTAATCCTTGAATTCTAGGTCAATCATCATGGATATCGTTTGTTGTGTCACTAGATGTATTGTTGGCTTAAAAAAATGAAAAAGTACTCATTGCACAACAAACTATTGTACATGATCTTTCCTTTCCACACAAATTCTAAAGCATGAATAGTTGCATTTGTGTCCTATACGGCAAGATTGTTTGTCACTCATTGACAAGGAAATGGCCTTGGTGTCATTGAGGAGTTAAGGAATTTGAAGAGTCCCTCTAATGGGACTAAGAGTTATTGAACACATAAATCAAACAATTGTCAAAGTGTGTATGATATCTTCCACCACCATAATTCATTTGTTTCAAATTTTTTGATTGAATGTAGACTTTCTCTTCATACCACAAGAATGTGGGAAATACTCCATATCCATTGGGATTTTTCATATGTGCTAATTTAATCAAATTTGAATAGAATTCAATCAATGATATTTCTAAATTGTTTAGGGTTTCAACACCCTAAATGACCAACGTGTTTTTTGAGCTTTTTGGAATTTACTTTAAATTTCAAATGAATCAAGCATCTTTAGAATTTATGCACCGAAACACAATTTTCAAATTCCATACTCTATTCAAAGCTTACATTACATTTTGGGCATTCCATACACTAAAATTCTATATGTAATACAAAGTATTGTCATTAATAAAAGAATAATAAATAATAAACTCTTTAATTTTACAATTTGTTTTTTTTTAATTATAAAGAACTTTTACTTTTTAGATACTTCTCTCCCTTAAAGGTCTAAACACCATATTTTAAAGATTTAACATTTAAAAAGGTATGGAATAACCACTAATTGGGACAATAAATAAAATGTAGAAGTTGAAAATTTTTTGAACTTTAAATTATGATTCTTCTGTGAATTAATTTGGTGCCAGTTGTTTGGTTCTTTACAACAAAAAATATAAATGAAGTATTCATGTTTTGTAGTTTGAAGAACTATTATTTCTCAATTCATGGAATAGGTTTCAGGGTGGAATGGCAAAAAAAATGAAACTTCTACGTTTTTTTCACTCGGTTGTCTTCATTAAAATTCCATGATTGTTGTGCATTGAGTTTAGTTTTTAAAGTACAAAGTACTCTTGGCTTGTTTTATTAATTAATTCCATTTTAAAAAGATTAAGAATGATTTTGATATAATATTCTGTTTATTGAAAAGTTTTCATGACACAATTCTAAAAGTACAACACTAAAAATTGTTCATAGTAGTTAAAAAATAGGCCTTTCATTGATACATAACTTACATTTTTTGAATAATTATGTGTTTAAATTACACAAGATGTAAAGAATTTCTCAAACTTATAGAATATAGTATTTTCATACAATTTCGAAGTCATAGTATGCAATACGTTGTAATACATTCATTTCTAGGAGGTGGAACTCTCATATTAATGATTATAATTTTATGAGACATTGAAGTGGTTCAAGTCTCTAAACCATGATGGAGTTAATAATAATGATTGTTAGCAAATGAATACAAAATCCATCATTCATTTCAATGTCCTAACAAAGTAGGCCCATTTGAAGCCAATTATTCTTCAAATCATAGCTTCGAAATTCGAATGTGATGAAAGTGAACAGGATGACTTCTTAGAACAAAGGTCTTTGAAATTTTTTACTCTTCATACAGTTACCAAGCTTGTAAAAATAGGGGTCCTACTTTGTATAGTTCAAGTATCCTACTTTCTTTTTGAAATATTGAAACATTTTCTTTTTATTTCTTTTTAATTTTTAAAAGATTTTTTTAAATATTTTTATAGTACTTCTTTACATTGTTGTGCAAACTTTTGGTTTTACCCCTTAATCATTCTAAACCCTTAAAAAAACAATTGAACAGAATAGTATACTATGTTGAAGAATCATTATTCTTTCAAATTTTTTTATCATAATTTAACTCGTACAATATTTTCTGTTTCTGCTCTAGTTGTTCTCATTAAAATTTCAATTCTATGAAGTACAACATCAATGGCTTCGTTTCTTCTTTCGTTTCCAATGTGCTCCTCTATAAATGCAAATTCCTTACAATGTGTTAAAACATTCTGGAAAAGAAACTATTACAAGAACTACATTTTATAGAATTAAATCTTAAAAAATTCACAATTGTACATTATTCTTTGTTCTGAATAATGGAACTCAAAGTTGTGTATATTTTTTATGACATTAAATTCGAGATTGTACGGTCATTTAAAAGTCAACAACTTTGGACATCATTTTTTAATTAGAACTAATAATATTCAAAATAGAAACTATTATATTTAATCGTGTGCTTTAAGGTAAAAACCCTAAACCCAAAACCTATAAATCTAAATAAGAAACATCCTTAAACTTCTGGATATGGAATTTCAAAAGCAAATATGAATTGTCAATATAATCTGCAAAATCTTAATGATAAAAATATTGAATTCATGAACATATAATTTACATTTCTTCAAGACTTTGTTAAAACCTTACACCCTACACCCTAAACCCTGAACCACATACCCTAAACCCTAAAAACCCTGATCCCTACACCCTAAACCCTATAACCTAAACCCTGAACCATATACCCTAAACCATAACCCTAAACCCTAAAAACCTTAATCCTTATACCCTAAAGCCCTAACTTCATTCCCTATTGAAAGCTTACAATAGGTACAATTTTGATTATAGCCAATGCACATTGGACCCACCATGTGCCAAATTGGTGTGGATACCTCCCCTATACATTCATCTAAATCAGACTTAAGAATAAACTATTTTAAAAAGACGGCTCATTGGCGGGTGGTGTATGAATTGCCAAATTTGCCAAACTCTAAATTCCGCTATGCTTTCAAAGAATATTTCCACATTCTCCGGAAAAAGCTGACTGCCATGGATTCCACAAAATATAAATTCCCCTATTTAAATCATAAAAAGATCGGCTACGTCAGATTCCAATTCTATTAATGAAAAGCTCCTTCATATTCCACATCGTTGTCATTATGTGGGCGAATCGAATGTCAACGGCCCCCTAATCCGAGCAAGTACTTCTCCCCTACGTCCAGAAAATCATGAAGAACTCAAATGCCGTTGAATTTCCCGCTCATTTTCTCCCGCTAGTGTATGCATCGTCTCTCTTCCTCGAGCACCTCATTTCCTCTCTCGTGTTTTCCAGATTTCCCTCCTCCGCGGCCTCTTGCTGACATTGCTACCGCACGGCCTTTGAACTTATGTTTTTGCATTCATTTACATGTTTATGTGAGTAGGTGGCTTAGTTTCGCACGGGTTGTCGTAAGTTCCTCTACTTCCCTTCTTCCCTCTTCACTGAATGCTAGATTCCTGTTCTTGCTCCTCAGTTTTAAGCAAAGGTACATGCAGTATTATTTAGTCCTCCGATTCATCGCGTATTCAGAATTCCGGTGTCACGTCTCAAGTGTTGTTCTTCGTATGTTATGTTCGAGAAAGAACAACCGATTTTCACGCCGTAAATATCGGAACTATAAATTTCTCTAATACATACGTGCATGGAGGTTATCTTCGGTTCGAGGATAATCCGAAACATGCATGGAGGTTATCTTCGGTTCGAGGATAATCCGAAACATGCATGGAGGTTATCTTCGGTTCGAGGATAATCCGAAACATGCATGGAGGTTATCTTCGGTTCGAGGATAATCCGAAACATGCATGGAGGTTATCTTCGGTTCGAGGATAATCCGAAACATGCATGGAGGTTATCTTCGGTTCGAGGATAATCCGAAACATGCATGGAGGTTATCTTCGGTTCGAGGATAATCCGAAACGTGCATGGAGTATATCCTCGGTCCGAGGATAATCACACACATGCATGGAAGTTATCCTCGGTCCGAGGATAATCACACACATGCATGGAAGTTATCCTCGGTCCGAGGATAATCACACACATGCATGGAAGTTATCCTCGGTCCGAGGATAATCACACACATGCATGGAAGTTATCCTCGGTCTGAGGATAATCACACACATGCATGGAAGTTATCCTCGGTTCGAGGATAGTCACGGACATGTTGGAGATTATCCACGGCTCGAGGATAATCACAGGCATGCATGGAGGTTATCGTAGACTAGAGAATAATCACACACTTGTATGGAGGTTATCCTTGAGCCGAGGATAATTGCCCAAATGCATAGAATGTAAATAATAACCATAGACAAAGGAAGACATTGACTGACATTCGAGATGATATACAGAGTTTACATACATAATCATTCTGACAGTCTAATGAGGGGGAATGCATAAAATCTCTCAATCTTTGACGTCTGCTATCTTCGAATCGAAGATACCTTTTGCTTTTCATACTCGTAGTTTAGAGTGTTTGGTAGATGAAGTAATATAATTCTGATTGTTCTAAGGAATGCAAAGATGATAGATTAGATTCTGTTTTTTGGTTCTGTTGTGCTAATTCGTCGCATTTTAACTTCATTAGTCTAGGTGGATGGATTAGTATACATGATCTCAAAATGGTTTACAATTTTACCCTCCACTGGAAGTCACTTTGCCCCTGATTTTGTCAATGTGTCGTACTTGTTTTTTATCCTCGCCTCGAGGATACTCACAACAGTATTAATTAATCGGTGTTCCTTCACGCGCAGAATGGATACTTCAGATGCCAACGAGTTTACAGTTCCAGTGCCAACTTTGCCTCCGGGTGTCGCAGCCTGCGAGGGATTTCCTCGACCTTCTTGGTATACCAAATGCGTCACACTCAGAAATGAAGAGGGGATAGAGGTGGCAAAAGGAATTTGTCATAGTGTTGATGCAGATCTCGTCATTGACATGGATGGGCAACCACTCGGTGATGACCGGGTTGCAATTCAAATTGCAGAGTCTTTGTGTGAGGCAGATGTTCCGTCGGAGTGGATGTGGTCCATGCACTCCTGGCACATTTCCAGGGTCTACCTTAATGGTGCCAGCTTATATGACCACGAACAAACGCATCTCTTCAATACTGCAGTCTCTTCAAACGGTTCGAGGCGGCGTGTTCGGACTGGAGTTCGTTCCTATGAAAGCTCACGTGAGAGGACTGAGCCTACCAATCTCCCGAAGAAAGAAGCCCTCCTCACAGAGCAAGCAATTGCTGATGTTTCTAGTATGAAATGTTGCCAGAAGAATTGCTTGCAACCATTTCCACGTGGTCAGATTCAAGCTGTTCGGTCTCTACTTCATATTGATGGTGGAGTGTTCTGGCGCAAGTCACGTCTGCTTGACGTGCACAAGCAAACCCACACTGATTCCAATGGAAGGGACATGATTACCTTGGCAAACCATGAAATTTGTTCGGTTGCTTGGTGCGCCATCCATGGAGTATCGAAGGCTACCTTTTATAGATACAAGAAGATGGCAAAAGATGACCAGAAACCGGAGCATCATGGCAACCTTGGAATGAAAAAACCTCGGACACACACTTTGCAAGCAACAGCAACTCTTCGATTGTTAGTGGAGAATGAAGCGGACACGATGCCTCACAAATCGAGGACCCTTGAGTCTGGAGAGAAAGTTCCCTCCATGGTCCTACCGTCTGCATTTCGTTGGAAGGACAAGTTGCCACAGATTAACAATGTCAATTCCTCACTTCATTTGCAAAATATTTCGGCTAGTGGATTGAGCAACATACGTCGTCAATCTTTTCCAGAGTATGCTCCAAAGGCTAGAGGAGATAGTTTTTCTCGTTGTGGAACCTGCGATAGATATAGGCAACTTAAGAGTGCTTGCACTCCACGTTCACGAGCGCAAGACGTGTGGTCTAACAAATTGAGAGTGCACCTATCGGGGCAAAAGGCGCATAGGGACTTGTACTATGGAAACCGTTCAATGTCTGAGATGTATCCTGACAAGGTTTTGACTATAATCCATGACAAGATGGATCACTCAAAGACTGCTTCCCCTCATTACTCGCACAAGAGTAAGGAAAATGATTCTTTCATGAAGATGCCTGTCGCTGTTACAGGCATGATTGCTCATGGTCATGGAGATGTGCGATATGCACACTATGGCTTGGACATATTCCCAACAGACTCCAACCATACCATTGGGTCCATTGCAAAATTATTGCGAGATCTAGAGTCCCAACCGAAGCATTCATCTCGTCAATTGTTTGTAGGAGGAGAGCGTTCTGAACTGACAGAGGCTTTGTTAATAGGTTCAGAGATTTGTACGGACTCTCTCGGGTCCCCCCCTGAAGTATTGATGGAAGCTCAACCTCTTCCTCCAACATTGACTCTTCAGCTTGACAATGCTTCTGGTGACAACAAGAATCGGTGGGTTTTTGCATTCTATTCTCTTCTTGTCTATAGAGCTATTTTTCGAGAGATATACATTAATTTCCTCATTGTTGGACACACTCATGAGGACATTGATGCTCTATTTGGTCGTTGGAGCACTAAATTGAAGACGAATGACTACCCCACACTTCCAAGGTTGATGAAGTCTTTCATGGATTGTGAAACACAACCCGTAATTCCTCATCTCATTGAGGAGGTTCCTGATTTTAAGCGATTTGTGGACGGGTACTTGCATACAGGCGATGATTCTCTACAGGGTCATTCTCAAGCGCAACAATTTAAATTTTATAAGGATTCCAATGGGTGGCCATTGATGCAGTACAAGATCCTTTGTACCGATGTTGATTGGTTGCCGAAAGAGGGTGGGGGGATTCGCTTGTGGAAGGAGACAATAGATGGGCACCCTAAAGTACCGAGGGGTAGTCCTCTACCTTTGCCACCGCAACAAATGCGTTGCTTTGATGAGATTTGCAAGGGTTTAGATGGGTACATTGCATTGTGGGGGGCAATGGGAAATCAAGACTTATCTGACGAGTTTAGGAGGAAGAATGAGCCGGTGCGGAAATATTGGGAAGGTGTGAGAAGTGCTCTCAATGCTCCGCTTGTGGTACATGAGACATTGCAGCATGGATTTTGGCCAAATTCTCGTGTTGCTGATGAGGTGGAAGACCAATACCTAGATGATGGTACGATGCGTGAGGAGTTTGCAGAAGATGCACCTTTTGTTGGTCGTAGGCATGATCGTCCACCTCCTTCATTTCGTATTGGCCGTGATGTATATGCAGGTTACTTAGTTGTTGTGCGCCCCGCTGACGGTGACCTCCGTCCATTTTGGCTTGCTCGGGCTTTAACAAATCCTAATCCAGATCCAGGTCATGTCAATTCGATTCAACTTCAATATTGGACACCTACGTCTTTTCATCACACCAATGAAGAAACATATGCTGGGTGGGACACAAAACAAGGGAATTCTTGGTGCGAGGATAAGGCTATCTCTCCGAGTTGGACGCATACAGACTGCATTATGACTGCTTGGAAGCCACGTTTCAAAGAAGGCACTTCTGATCCAAAAGTTAGAATTCCCAAAATACAAATTGCTATCATCCAGACATCGGTGGATGCATATGTATCTGGTGAAAGCAATAATGTATCTTCGGAGTGAAGATGAATAGTTT
Organism: Rhytidiadelphus loreus; assembly: GCA_947034895.1. Taxonomy (NCBI): domain Eukaryota; kingdom Viridiplantae; phylum Streptophyta; class Bryopsida; order Hypnales; family Hylocomiaceae; genus Rhytidiadelphus; species Rhytidiadelphus loreus. The sequence goes on along the minus strand of OX344763.1, from coordinate 10,782,495 downwards.
GTAGGCATAGGAAATCATGAGGAGTTTTGCGAGTTTGTACGTTATTTTCTTAACTTTAGGGAGGATGACAAAAAAATATGGAAAAAAATAAATTATAAAGAGTTGTAGAAGTTGATAGTTTCTTTGATTAGGGCAAAAAAAATATAATAAAAAGTTGTTAGAAAAAAACATGTGGAGAAGATGAAATAGATTTAGTTTTTTTATTCTTTTAGTTCATTGTTTTGATCTTTTTTTATATTATTTTAGAATTTGAGGTTATAGATGTTGTATAATATAATATATTTTTATTTTTATTTCTTGTATGGTATTGTGTATTTTGTAAGTTCTTCATTGGAATTCTATTGTCTATGACATTTGTTATGGAACACGATGAGTACTAATGTTTTCTATACAAAGTAATTATGAACTTCTCTATCTAAGCATATGTCAAATTCTTTACTTTGACATTGTAGTTTTTGATCAGGCTAGGTGTACAAATGTATTCTATCATGGATGATTTCAAAAATCTCTACCTCACTATATATCAAACTATTTACTTAGATATTTTAGTTAAGCACTTATTATAAATGGTTCTAGTTTCCCATCCAAAATCCCTCCTTTCAACGTCCTTCACTACTATTTTTGTCCTCCAATTTCTTATACTTGTACAAATTCTTTATTCTTCAAGCAGTTTATGGTCTCAATTTTTTGAATTGTCTCAATTTAATGGACTCTTCTACATACTAAATTTAGGAAGATGATTAAAATGAGAATCCACATTGTCTCAATTTAATGAATATGGCCTTTAAATAGGTGTTTTTCATCATTAGAAAATGTCATGTCTTTAAGAGAGCCCATAGGACAAAGAAAAATAGGTAATGAATGTTAATTTTGCTCAAATTTATCTAATGGTGTTGTTCTTTCATCAATTTTTTTTGTTTTTTAAAGAATGTTCCAAGAATTGGAGCCAAATTGCCTAAAACTCCCCATTTAGCCCCTTTTCCATCCCTTCTAGAGATTTTCAGTGTCCTTAAATAACTTAGAACTCACTCTTATAGATTTTATTTGATTCATGAGTGTCATAGATAGGGCTGTCACATTGAGTAGATTCGAGGTGCTGGACGTATCCGTCAATTAAAGACAAATGGATGAGTGAATGGAGAGGGCCCCCAAATATGAACTCAAAAGATCAAAGCAAGAATGATTAAGACACAAGTAGAAATAACTACAATACAAACACCATAAAGACCAAGGAAGCTACAAGAAAGATGTGGACATGAAAGGAAAGGTCATAAGTGACAACAGGTGGGATTTGGAAGGGAACAAGTGATGCCCAACTCCTACTTGTTGCTGCCAATGACCTTTCATTTCCTACTTATGTTTTTTCTTGTTGGCCCTTCGAACACATATGTATTTATATCTTAATTTTTGTGCTTATGTAGTGCATACATACCATGTAGCACAATATGTGTACTAGAAAAGTTTGCATACATATTAATTATCCTATTCTAATAACCTTAAACTCGTGAGGCTTCAATCAAATGAACAAATGTGCCCATCAAGTGTTGTGGCAATCTTAGTTGAAGAAAGTTTTTGCTTATAAAAATTTGATGTTCATATTTCTTGTGGCAAAAAATTAATTACTAATTGAGAAATAATAAATTATTTATTTAACTAATTAATATCAATTAATTAGTTCAATATATTTTCAAAATCTAACTAATTCAACTTGGCTTTAAAGACCAACCATGTTTTGCAAATTCTTTTGAATGGCAAAAAGCCTCCAATAGCTCAACTTCCTATGCATACACTCTATAAATCTTTCTTTTCTAAACTAATAATAATTGACATTGGAATTGTAATTTTGCATAATTTAAAATAATGAAATTGAATTGTTTAATAATGTTACAAGCATCACTAACTTGCATTGACTTTGTATCTTACAATGTTTGTAAATTTTAGAATATAGCTAGAAGAATGACTAAGAATATTGTTATGTAATGTGAATTGCTAGAAAGATTATTAGATAGATGATAAAAAAACAATTTAATGAATAAAATAATTTAGTTGAATTTAAATTTTAGTGAAAAGAATATGAGACAATTTCAATTCAAATTGATTACAAGTATAAGTTGCAATCAAACTATTGTTGTCAATACAAATGTGAAGAAGTATGGTTTGCCTCAAACTTGCTTAACAATCAAATTGATGGCTTTTCAATGCCATTCAATGTGCTTATTAAATTTAATACCAAGAAGTCATTTACATAATATCAAAAATAAATCTAACCAACATTGATATACAAGTAGTTCCAATGCATTTCCAATGATTTTTTTTTTCCATTGGATTAATACAAATTGACTTTTAATATATAATATTGTTTTTCAAAAGCTTATCATTTTAATGTTGACCAACATTTAGGATATTTTTTGAGTTTTACCATCTATTTTCCTTTAATTCCTGTATTGAACCATTCTTTCAAGTACTAAGGTTGTTATTTTTGGAATTTTTAAAATTTTTTTTCCACCAAACTTTTTGGATGTGTTCAAATATTAACTAGATTTTTTCCCAATACCACCAAATAACAACGAATTAACTGGCAATTCTCCCGGAACATTGATGTTGACCCCATGAATTTGCCACACAGGGTAACTACAAATTTGGTATCAAATTTAGATGGGCATCATAACGACATTGGAAACGCCGATCAAACCAATTCTTAGGAAATTTTCGGATGTGTCGGAGTTTCTGCTTGGCCTTTTTATACCCAACCTTTTGCCTTTTGCTTTAAAGCCATTCTCTCTCCTAATGGCAAGCGCTCCCAGCGTTTACTCTTCAGCGCTTGGTGTCTTCTTTGTTTGTGGACGTCTGTGTTGTGTGGTCCGCGACTCGAAGGGAAAGCCCGAGGTGCTTCCCATTGCAGGGACGACCGCACGGACACTTACGGTGGCAGTGAGCTTGTGGAGGAAAATGTTTTTGCCATTTTGTTTTGTCTGTGAATGCATTTGAGGCGATTTTGGGTGGAAGGGTAGGAGTAGAGGGCGGTTTGTGGTGAGGTTTGGCGGTGCAATGGTGGAGCTTCGGGATGAAGGAGGCGGGGGGCGAGGGGGAAGCGAAGTAGGAGGGGGCGGAGGAGCTTGTGGAGGTCGATGAGTGCCGTGAGTTAGGGTTATGGAGGTAGATGCGCCTGGGGGAATGGGGGATCGCGACCGACCTGAGCAACAGTTGGAGCAGCTGGAAGAACCACAGGCGATAGAGCAGGATTTAGGGAAAGGGAGTGAAGAGGAAGAGCAGGGAGGAAAAGTGGAGACGCAGGCAGGGGAACCGGCATCGTCTGGGAATGGAATGGCAGAGGGAGAGGCTTTGGGAGGGGCAGGATCGCCACCTGCGCTTGTTTCAGTGGAACAGGGGTCGCAGCAAGCTGTGCAGCAACAACATCAAGTGACCGGGCCTCGGCCGGCTCCGGCGTACAAACTCGTGAACGCTGTAATTGAGAAGCGAGACGACGGACCGGGTCCACGGTGCGGTCATACATTGACGGCGGTGTCGGCTGTGAATGAAGAAGGCGCGCCGGGGTATATTGGTCCCAGGTTGATTCTCTTCGGTGGAGCGACAGCCTTGGAAGGGAACAGTGCGGCAGCTGCCTCACCTGGTGCCGGCATTCGTACGTTTCTACCTTTGTCTAAAGCGGCCTGCAATTTGAGTGTGCCTGGAGAGCTGGATCAAATGAGACGCTCGGAGTGTGGATTGGTTCCGGCGATTTCGAACGTAATTCATGATAATAGTTCTTGTGCTGAGTGTATAATCCTGTTCTAGGTTTGTCCAAACCAAAGTAATTTGATCTCAAATTGTTAATTCATAATCAAGCTGGTAGAGAGCCGACAATTCTAACCCACCGTCCAGTCAAGGATGGCTTTCAGCATCAGTTGGAGTTCTTTTCCTTTGGTGGTTTGAGGATTAGTGCGAGGGCTTTTCCTGTGCAATCAGCTTGGGAGTCACGTTTTGGATGAGATTTTTCATTTATGCAGTAGCGAGCTCTTGTCCTTGAACTTAGAGAGCTCCACATGCGCTGGTTCTACAGGTTTGGCTGGTGCTACAGCAGACGTGCACTGCTTTGACGTACAGACGAATAAATGGTCAAGGTCCGTTCTTTACTACCTTGCAGTCGTAATCGTGCTTTGATCTTAAGGGGCACATCTTCTTGATGATCCCTTTCACTCTCGCGCCTTCTGTGTTCATGACGTGGCGATTTCAATGGTGAACTCTTAATGACTGCCGAGTTTGGGGATCGATGTCCTTTTAGGTCATCTTTCAGTTGCCAACTTTACGATGGTCTGGAGGTGTGACGAAGATTTGTAGCATCGAATGAATGTTAGGATGTCCTTTCTTCCTTGTTGTTCGTTATTCGTGAGGTTTTTGATTTATTATTCCTTCCGGGTTTCGTCTTTCTTTGTCTCGGTGTGGTTGGAGTCTCCTTTCCAATCGTCCTGGCCGACATTTTGTGTTGCAGGCTGACTCCTGTCGGGGATCCTCCTTCGCCTCGAGCTGCACATGCGGCCACTGCCGTCGGTACCATGGTGGTGATTCAGGTGTGTTGAACTGAGAATTTCCATGTTGCATCAATATTTGGTCGTCGTTCTGTTTGATTTCTGTTCTGTTGTTTGTTGTCGCCGTGCCTTCGAAGAGCTGACCAAGCTAGAGGATTCGCAGGGGGGTATAGGACCAGCAGGTCTTTCAACGGACGATCTCCACGTGTTGGATCTGACTCAAGCGAAGCCGAGATGGCACAGGTTCGTGACCCATGGTAGTTGTTAGTGTAAGAGTGTTGTGTGGAATATTTTTTCATCTTTGCATTCCAGATGTTGAATGAAAAATTATCCGAGCCCTATGTGTCCGGACTTTCCTTGATACGAGAGCCGCTGAGTCGCTTGTTTGGTAATTTCCATCGACATATTATGTTCATTGCTTCTCGCCTGAAGAGGATGAAGAGGTACTGGCGTTTCTGCACTTCCGAAGCAGGAATCTCGCTTTCTGGAGAATGTCAATGTCCTGTTCGTTTCTAATAACGGAAGTTTTTTTGTTTGCCAGAGTGATTGTGCAAGGACCTGGTCCTGGTCCTCGCTATGGGCACGTGATGTCCTTGGTTGGACAGCGCTTCCTTCTCTCGATCAGTGGAAATGATGGTGCGTTGCCCTGGCTTTCCTTTGAATTGAATTGTCGCAGCACTTGCCGAGTTGGTGTATTTGTTTTCTGAGCGACTTTTCTATGGCCAGGCAAGCGGCCTCTTGCGGATGTATGGGCTCTGGATACGGCGGCCAAACCCTACGAGTGGAGGAAGCTGGAGCCCGAAGGCGATGGTCCCCCCCCCTGCATGTGAGTTGGATATGTACCCTAAACATAGTAGGGTTCCCTTGTGTGCGTGAACAAGTGAAGATTAGGATGCTGAAGTGCTCGTCTTTGTCGCTAGTGTGGAGACCATGTATAGGAGAATATCAATGTGTCTGGGCGTGCGTGCGTGCTTGTTGCATGATGGTGAGACCTTACCTCATTATTGGTTTTCTACTCTGTGTGCTTTAGGTTAGAGGTCTTGAATTGAGGTCACCCTTGAGATCCATAGCCGCTTCCAGTATGAGTTCGTTCTTGCACTCTTGTCTTGGTCTCTTCGTCACGACCCGGCCATGTGGTTCTCCAGGTATGCCACTGCGTGTGCTCGTTCGGACGGTCTCCTGCTTCTTTGTGGTGGAAGGGACGCCAATAGTGTGGTACGTTCATTTGTGGTGCTTTTGTTTGGTCCTTTCATGAGTTATGGTCTTCCGGTTGTTTGGAATGAGCGAAGTGTGAATCCTAATCAATGCACAATGAGCCTCGACATTTCTGTAGCCTATTACTTCCAAATGATCGAGTGACATTGTGAGGACGAGTTTGATGAACGGTGTGGTCTTTTTCATTGCGAACTCTCGCTTGAACATCCGTTTCTTGAGTAGTCCGTCAAGCACGGCACTGCCCATTCATCCATCTTCCTGCGCTCGGGGTCCCGGAAGTGAAGACGCGACCCTCCTCTTGTGTATATTGGGGACTGGACCTTCTGGATTTCGTAGAGATTCGCTCCGTCGTGTCGGTTTCGACGGTTGTTTCCGATTTTCAGTACAGAACCGTTGTGATCTACGCAGCTGTGATTCCGTGCACGGCAAGTGCCAAACGAGCTGAATGTTATTCTGAGCTGTTTGTGGTTTTTTCTTTTTAAAGATGAGTACTTGTTTGACCTTGCAGCCCCTTGATAGTGCATATGGGCTTGCGAAGCATCGTGATGGGAGGTGGGAGTGGGCTGTAGCACCTGGCATCTCTCCGTCTCCAAGATATCAGCACGCCGCGGTAAGCTTTTTCTCCGTTGACTTCTCCTCGTGTCATGTTGATTCATACCAGTCCATTAGTCAGGAGGTCTCCAGGTTCAGTGCCGTTACCCGCAACTTGGTGTTCCCTCTTTCTGAACAGAACGCCGTTTCTGAAACTTTCAAGTGCAGGTTTTTGTGAACGCCAGGTTACAGGTTTCCGGCGGCGCTCTTGGTGGTGGTCGAATGGTTGAGGACTCTTCTAGTGTGGCAGGTTTGCATGGAGTCCCTTCAGCTTGTGTCCAGTTTTGTCGTGTTTCGAGAGCCTGCTTGTTTCGGAGAAGATTTTTTCCGTGTCATCAGGGTTGTCGCACTCGGTGGGGACGACTCTCCTCGCCGTGGTCTCGCGAAGATCCGCGCCACACCTGTCGAGACTCCGACCTTGAAACTGTCCGAACGCTTAACAAATATATTTTTGGTCTGCTGCATGTCCTATTCTGAATCGGGTCTATTGCGGTCCATCAATTCCAGTGTTTGATACTTCGCTCGCCTTCCTTGTGCTTTCAGTTTTGGATACAGCCGCTGGCGTGTGGTGTGATAGAAGAGGGGTTGTTACGAGCCCTCGAGTCGGAAGATATAGTAATGATGCAGCTGGTGGGGACGCAATAAACGAGCTCACCCGACGCTGTCGACATGCTGCTGCCTCTGTGGGCGACCTTGTTTTCATGTACGGCGGACTCAGGGGAGGTGAGTCAAGTCTTGTTTGTTTCGTCTCTATTTTCTATCTTCTTGAGGCTGGGTTCTTCTGATCTTTCGAATCGGTTCTCATTTCGAAGTTGGTTCACATAAACATGTTCGGCTTCGGGAGTTCGCCTCCATTAGGAACTTCTATTTGAAGTGGATTTCTAGTGTAGTTACAATTTCGAATCGATTTCAAACTCAGCGGGGCGGACAGCAGTTGGTGGGCGTCATTGTGTGTGAATTTGTCTCAGTTCCTGTCCCAGTGTGTTTCCTGTTGGATTTTCTGGTGGCTCGTACAACCCTGGAGATTCCTTCATGCGAAGAGTAGCCTCCAATCCGCGTGTCTGACGAGAATTTTTGGGCTCTGATCGTACAGGAGTATTGCTGGATGATTTATTGGTAGCAGAAGATCTCGCAGCAGCCGAAACCACGTCAGCAGCTTTGCATGCCGCTGCGGCCTCCACTCACTCTGTACCTCCCCATGGCAGCAAGCCTATGGAGGTGCGGAAGTCCCCCCATCCTGATTCAGCAGGAGCGGATGGAGCTTCTGTTTTGATGGCTCATCCCGTGGCTGCACCTGTGAATGGTGATACGACGATGGATATCAGCACTGAAAATGCTCTGGCGCATGGCCACAGGTACGACGCGGGCTGGAGTTGTCCTTGTCTGTTATTTACTTCGCCGACTTTGATTCTGGTCTTGATTTTTCTTCTTTTGTAATTTGACTGATGATGGACATGAAATGATTCGTTGACGTTTTGGGTCCAGGGTTTTGTTTTAGCTGTGCATTCAGCTTTAACGTTGTTTTTGTTTGTGTGGAGAACGTGTACTTTTGGAGTACATATTTGGTCATTGCATTTTTTTTCTCCGTGTTATTTGTTCGAGCGCTTATTTGTTCGGTCTCCCGTGGCCCTGTCGTATGCTCGGACTTTTTGAGGTTTGCGAGTTTTAGCCCCTTCACCTGTTTCTCTTGACGTTCTTTCAGAATGGAAAGAGGAGGGGTCGAGTCCCTTGTGGAAGCATCAGCAGCTGAAGCCGAAGCGATTAGCGCAGCGTTGGCCGCTGCTGAAGCGAAATCGCGCGAGCAGAACGGGCAAATGGATGGCCATACTCCGGATAGGGATCGTGGAGCCGATGCCACCGCCAGTGGGAAACCCCCTTCTTCCCCGTCCTCCGCAGCTCTGATGAGCTTGAATAGACAATCTATGGCCACCCCACCGGTTCACACGCCTCCCACCGGTGTGAGACTGCATCATCGAGCGGTACGAATCCTCTCCATTCGCTCGTTAGAGTTGGTTCCGCTGCTCTTTCCTTTTTCTGCAGCCTTTTGCTTGCTTTCCGTGATCAGTTGAGGACCCTTTGAGCAGTCGGTTTAGGGTTTAAGGTTTCGACTAGGGTTTGTTTTGTTTTGGTGGGCTAGGGTTCATTTTGTTCCTATGTATGTCTTCCTGGCGGCATGAGCTGACAGTGTCTTTCCTGTTTGAAGCAATTCAATTGTGGTGTTGGAATGCGCATGCTGCGTTTTGCTAAGGCGCTTTGAGTTGTGCTTGCATGGTCGCGCAGGTCGTTGTGGCAGCTGAGTCTGGAGGTGCTCTCGGCGGATTAGTTCGTCAACTTTCTATCGACCAGTTTGAGAACGAGGGAAGGCGCGTGAGTTATGGAACTCCTGATAATGCCACCTATGCAAGACGTCTCTTAGATCGTCAGATGTCCATAAGTGGTGTGCAGAAAAAGGTAATTTGGGTTTTCTCTCGCTTTCCTTTCTTCCGAGTTTGGATACATTGAATGGGTGGTGGGATGCATGTCATCATCGAATATGACTGATTTTCTTTCTTTTCTTTCGTGATAGGTTGAGCCGTTTCTTGGTGATTCGGGTTTGGAGTCTTAGGAAATGCTCTGGAGTGCTTTTATCGTTTTTCATATCCGGAGTCCTCGGATGTCTTGAAGCTCGTTTCCAATGTTGGTCGCTCGGGGGTTTGCTATTTCTATTCATGAGTTTTATAAATTTGGGAGTTGACCGGACCTTTCGTTTTTTTGTGCAGGTGCTATCTTACTTGCTTAAACCGCGTGGTTGGAAGCCCCCAACGAAACGTCAGTTTTTCTTGGATTGCAATGAAATCGCTGAGCTTTGTAATTCCGCGGAAAGACTGTTCGCCCAAGAACCGAGCGTTTTACAGATCCGAGCCCCTGTGAAGATCTTTGGCGATCTTCATGGTCAGTTTGGAGATCTCATGCGGTTGTTTGACGAATATGGCTCCCCATCTACAGCTGGAGACATCACGTATGTTTTTCCAGTCTCTTAGTTCGCAGCATTGTTTTGTACCGTGTGACTCCGTGGAAGTGTGTTCGAATGTTTTCGCAGTTGGATTCTGAGGTCGTGCAAATCGTCTTAGTAAGTTTTCGCCCTGAATCTGAACCTGAAGTTTTGTCGGACAGGTATATTGACTATCTTTTCTTGGGCGACTACGTGGATCGCGGCCAGCACAGTTTGGAAACCATAACTCTGCTCCTGGCTCTGAAGGTGAGGTGTCATCTGCGGATGCTGATCTCTTTTCTCTTCTGAAATGCCATTTGGGATGGCCTTCAGTTGGATTTGCGCATTTTAAGCATTTTAAGCCATTTCAATGGTAATGAAGTTGAAGCACTTTCCATGTTTCTTTGTTGCATTTGGATATAGAATGCTTTGCCATCCAATCCGTTCGTCTATACTGCGGTCTGAGAAATCTGCATTTCAAATCCATGGTCGGAACTGTGGAAGGATCCTATCATGATCCGTCGTTTATTTCTGACAACATGATTCTTTTTTTGCCAGATCGAGTATCCTACGAACGTGCACCTAATCCGCGGCAATCATGAAGCTGCCGATATCAATGCGCTGTTTGGTTTCCGTATCGAGTGCATCGAGCGCATGGTATGTTTCATCTCTCTGAGCTTTTCGTTGTCCTGCCGAATGATGGGATCTTTTACGGGTACTTGATTTGTTTTGAGTTGTCGGTCGGTCGTGGTGTCGGTTGTTTTTCTGACCCTTGATCTTTGTGCAGGGCGAGCGTGATGGCATTTGGGCGTGGCAACGGATCAACCAGCTGTTTAACTGGTTGCCCCTTGCAGCTTTGATCGAGAAGAAGATCATTTGTATGCATGGTGGGATTGGTCGGTCCATCAACCATGTCCGTCAGATCGAGGACCTTCAACGGCCTATTACTATGGAGGCTGGTTCTGTTGTGTTGATGGACCTCCTTTGGTACAGTGTGCATTTTTCGCTTGTGCGAGTTCATGGCCCATCCTGTTTGTTTTGGCATGAAGATCGTTTCTGGGGGTTTCTTTCCCGAATTTCTGTGGGTCTGTATTGACGTCGTTTTGTTTGTGTTTTTGTGCAGGTCCGACCCGACTGAAAATGATAGTGTTGAAGGTCTTCGTCCCAATGCACGAGGTCCCGGCTTGGTGACGTTCGGGGTGCGTTCTTCGTTTACTTTGTCGTGCATCTTGGAGCTTCATTGATATCATTGTTACCTGAATGGTAGAATCTTGTCTCTTCTCTGCAGTGTTTGTGGTTGGTCGTCAACAGTGTTTTTGTTTTCTCTTGATTTTCAGCCCGACCGTGTGATGGAGTTCTGTAAGAACAATGATCTCCAGCTGATTGTTCGAGCGCATGAATGTGTAATGGACGGTTTTGAGCGTTTCGCCCAAGGCCACTTGATTACGCTGTTTTCTGCCACGAACTATTGCGGTAAGTGGACCTCGGCTGTATGTTCGTGATTGGTAGGCGAGCCTCCATTCTTCGTCCTACGCGGTTGTGTTCATTTTTTGGTGTGGAATTGTAGCGTGTTAATGATTGACGAAGTGAGTGGTGATTACTCAGGAACGGCAAATAATGCAGGAGCGATTTTGGTTCTTGGTAGGGACCTGGTTGTGGTTCCTAAGCTTATCCATCCACTGCCACCTGCCATCACCTCTCCGGAGTCCTCACCGGAGCATCACGTCGACGACACTTGGATGCAGGTACACTCTCTGCCTATTTCTAGTTTGTGTCGTATTTTGTGGTGGTTTGAGCTTAAGTATGGTGCCAAGACGATTTGTGTGGCAGTTATTTGGTGGATGTGTCCGTTGGTGTCGATATCTTCGATTTTATAAGGAACCTGGATGGCGCGATTCTTTTTTCAGTCGTGCAGTCTCATGTGTACAGAGTGAATTGAAGTTCTCATGATAGCGCTACCATTGTTTTTTCAAGGAGACTCTGTAAGGTTGTGTTAATTTGTTTGTGTTTCCAGGAGTTAAATGAGCATAGACCTCCTACGCCAACAAGAGGACGTCCACAACCGGGACAAGATCGTGCTTCGTTAGCTCGGATTTGATAGTTAGCCATCTTCAGAAGTCACACTGTCTGCACATATATGTGTGCCAATGACGGTTACTTGTGTACTAGGTGTTGTAAAGTATATTTGTGAATCCCCCGGACTGTGTTCCACATTTGCGGATTTTTTGCAATGGCGCTTATTTGTGAGCATAGTCAACTGAGTCAACTAGATGTAAGTAGGGTCAACCTGCAGTGAGGGACCTGCATTGTGGAATGATAATCGAATTGAGCGTCGTAATAATAGCAGGTATCTGTGCGCTCCCTTTTAACAGAGTTCAGATATGGAGCTGATATTTAGGTTACCAACGGTGTCTTGGTACTATCTAATTGGCATTGTCTAATCATTGTGTTACCTTCACAGTTCTACTGATCAAAGTAAAGGTGGAAATTGTTTTGGCACTGGTGCAGCTGAGTCTTGTATGGTTGGTGAGCGATATATGATTTTGAAGGTCGACGTTTTGTTGGTAAAATTTATTTATATTAAACATCTTCTTTAACTCCCAAGGAACCTTGAGGTTGGCCTTGAAAATGGTGTCAGAAATTGGATGCCATGAAATTCAGTTCGTCCATTTAGTGAGATGCATGTACTGATCTCCAAAAACGCCCCTTGTCATTAGAGTTAATTGTGAGATGGAAGTTGGGTTTTTTCCCTTTCAAATAGCAAAATGCAAAGTAGGGATCAAAGGCCTTTAGGGTAAAAAATGGAGCTTTTTTGAGTTTTGTTCCTAGTTTTGCTTCTTCCATTGAGAACACATGGGCATGTGGCATGTGGGACTAGGAATTGTAACTCAAGATATAGTAGTGGACTACAATGCATTTATAGGTAGGGACCACAATTGAAACTGAGCTTGCAAGTTTAGACCACTTTATGCTTAATTCCATTTTTTTTAGAGGATCAATCCTTCAATGGGTTGGTTGGGCCCTAGAATGTCATCTACACCCATATTTGAGCTTGCAATTCTAAACCAAGTCTAGACCATTTTACAAATAATTCTATTTTTATAAGGAAGACAAGCCTTCAATGGATTAGCCCTCCAAATTTGGGCCCTTAAAGGTGTTTAATTTGTTAAAGTATTAAATCTAAATCACTTTGTGATTAATTCTATTTTCATAAGGGAGACAAGTCTATAACCTATAACTTATCAGTCCTCCAAATTTGGACCCTAGAATATCGCCTACACCCATATAGAAGGTATTTAATCTTTTGAGGACCTCAAGGGTTAGAAGGTCTAAAGATAAACTATAAATATCAAAAGTTTGACCAATTATATTTATATTATAGTATCAAATTGTAGATAACTAAATATGTTTATTGGAGTGCCATTTGGATTGCATAACCATGAAAATTGTAAGCACAACATCAACTTCACTTAGTAGGAAAATTGGTATATTTATGTTATAGTATCAAATTGTAGATAACTAAATATGTTTATTGGAGTGCCATTTGGATTGCATAACCATGAAAATTGTAAGCACAACATTAACTTCACTTAGTAGGAAAATTGGGTCAATTGAGCTTGATTATTTTAGGCATACTATTTTCTACCTGATCAAAAACAATTTGTTGTATGATAAATAATGAAGCTTGATTATTTTAGGTAGATTGTTGTTCAACAGTTAAAAGCAATTTGCTTTACAATAGACAAGTAAAAGAAATTTCAATTAGTTTTCTTCATCAAGATAATGAAATTGGTTTTCAAAAAAATGTATTCAATATTAATTTAAAGGCATAGATCCAAATTTATAGGGCTTGCATTGGAACAAAAATTGATAAAATTGCTTGCTCAAAATACTATGGCAAATAATAGTAGACATAGACATAGACATAGTATCAAATTCATGCTCTGTCCTACCATGCATCGTAACTTTGTGCAAGGTGCAAGGTGGAAGAAAGGTAACAAATTTTAGAGTTTTGGAAGAATTTTTTTTTATCCGTTTCAAGTTGCAAATGAAGTTCTCACTAGTACATTTGTCAATAGTGCCTAGTCCTTTATCCCTAAAGATTCAAGGATTTTGGACAAAAGACAAGTTCTATAGATTTTTTTTGAAGTTTGCATTAAAGAAGAGAATATAAAGCATGAAGAGAGGAAAATATCCATGTGGTCAAATACTATTTATAGATTTTTTTCAAATGAATTTTGAAGGTTTAATTTGAATTTTTTATTCAAATTCAATTTCTATCTTTAGCATTTGAAATTTCTATGAATTGATAAAAATTACAATTTCAATTGATTTGTGAAAAAAAAAATTTAATTAGTAATGAAAACATCAACTCTTTATTCAAATAGACTACAATACTAGTTTTGAATAGAAAGACAATTCAATCAAATTTTCATAGGTTATATAAAATTTTAATAAAAAATCTATTTGAAAATGCTATCCAAAGTCAAGCATTGGCCATAAAATGGTTGATTAGGTCTTTAGGGGTTATGGGGTTAATTCTATTCATGGGAGTTTCCATCTATAATTGTATAATTCTCAATAGCCTTTTCATAGAATTAGGTTGTAGTGAAATTATGAGTGGACATGCAGTATTAGGCAATGGCGGCAAGCTACTTAATGGTTAAATTGATTGAATGGATCATTATGATTATAATTAGGAAATAATTAGCCGTCAATATTGCAAAGGTTGGTCAAAATTAACTTTGCTAGTAGTTCAAATTAACACTGAGGTTGTTAAACATTATAGAAGATGTTTTTTCAAATTGATAATTTGATTGTCCAAAATTGGAAATAAGTGCAAAATGTTGGCTCAATTGATGCATGATCTTTGTGAAATGTTGGCCAATTGAAGTTCCAAAGGTAATTGCATTCCAAAGTAAAAAAAGAGCCAAGAGGCAAGTACGTTCTAATAGTAAATAACTTATGACATTCATATGACTTTTGTAGGTCCTTTGCTATTGTTTAGTCATAAATTTTGAATAAGTCATGTAGAAACTTCATTTAATTCACTTTTAATAAAATAGGGACCAACACAATCAATGTTCTTCACTTCATTCTTTATAATTTTGTAAGTATAACTTGGCCTATTTAAATTCTAGTTTTTAATAATAAAATTCATATTGAATGGTTGGATTTTCTCTCTCTTCTAAAACCATATTAATCAAGTTAAAATCTCTTTCGATTCTATGATTTTGTAATTTTATCTAAAATTACAAAGTGCAAAAAGTTTTCTAAATATAATCAATACTTAAATTTATGAATGTAATGTCATAAAGATTCACACTTGCTTTATAATCTTGATATTAACCTATTGTATGTTAAAGAAGTTCATTATATTATATTATATTACTCACAAGACTCCTTAATAGGATAAATCTATTTACAATTAAGATCATACTAAATAAAAATTTATTATAATCATTGAAATTTGACTTCAGTTTTTTCCTTGAAAAAACTCTCCCCCGAGTGTATGTAATGTAGAAACTAAATAATAAACAAATATCTACAAGTAGGGTACACATTAGGAGGCTATCAATCATTTCGAGGAATTGCGTAAAGTAGAGCAAAACGTCGCCTTCCGATAGTCTCGTCGTCCTTGGAAATTAGGGTTTGGAGCTCGTCGTGCTCATCAAGTCTTTTACCATGGAAACCCCTAACCTCGTTTTTAAAACTCTGTCCCGGGTTGCAGTTTTGCGCGGGGGATGACGAGCGCGTTTCACCGTCTTGGCTTCACAATCAATCGATAAGTCTCGAGAGATGCATTTTTGAGGTGACGGAGCGCAAGTTGCGATTATCGTGAGAGTAGTGGTTCTGTCACGATGGGCGACACAGCGGTGCACCAGTTCAACAGCATTCTGCTCGGCGGGCGCGGGGGAACAAACCCCGGGCAGCTGAAGGTGAACCACGGCGGTTTCCAATGGCGGAAAGCGGGGGGAGGCAAAGTGGTGGAGGTTTCGACGAGCGACATCGCGAGTTTGAGCTGGACCCGAGTACCCAAGGGTTTCCAGTTAGGGGTGAAACTCAAGGCTGGACGCGACGTGAAGTTTAATGGATTCCGGGAGTCCGACATGGCTAGCCTGGGGTCGTTCTTCATGGCGGACATGGGGATCACCGCGGAGGAGAAGCCGTTGGCGATCAGCGGCCGCAATTGGGGCGACGCAACTTTAGAAGGGAGCTCGCTCGCTTTCACAGTAGGCGGGAAGCATGCGTTCGACGTTTCCATTGCGGATGTGTCTCAAACTCAAATGCAGGGGAAGAACGAAGTCATGCTGGAGTTTCATGTGGATGACACCACCGGCGCGAGCGAGAAGGATACTTTGATGGAGTTGAGTTTTCATGTACCTACTTCCAATACGACTTATTTGGGAGACGAGGAGCGTCCGCCAGCTCAGATTTTCCGGGAGAAGATTTTGTCGATGGGCGACGTGGGACCGTCTGGTGCCGAAGCGATTGCCTTGTTTGAAGAAGTTCATATTCTTACCCCGAGAGGACGGTACAATGTTGAGCTTCATCTTTCCTTTCTGCGATTACAAGGCCAGGCGAACGACTTCAAGATACAATATAGTAGTGTTGTACGTCTTTTTATTCTGCCGAAGAGTAACCAACCGCATACGTTTGTGGTCATTACGTTAGACCCTCCTATTCGGAAAGGCCAGACGTTCTACCCGCACATTGTTCTCCAGTTCCCGTCTGAAGAGATCGCTGAATGTGCGCTTTCTATGAACGAGGAGCTTTTGAATACGAAGTATAAGGATCGGTTGCAACCTGCGTACAAGGATCTCTCTCACGATGTTTTTACTCAAATTTTAAGGGGGTTGTCTGGTGCTAAAGTGACTCGTCCTGGTAAGTTTCGTAGCAGTCAAGATGGCTACTGTGTACGCACTTCTCTTAAGGCAGAGGAAGGGACATTGTATCCCTTGGAGAAAAGCTTCTTTTTCTTGCCGAAGCCACCGACGCTTATTCTTCACGACGAGATCGAGTATTTGGAGTTTGAGCGACATGGTGCTGCTGGGACTAGTAGCATCTCATCGCACTACTTTGATCTGCTGATTCGGCTGAAGAGTGAACAAGAACACCAGTTTCGTAACATTCAGCGGAATGAGTATCACAACTTGTTCAATTTTATTAGTGGGAAGAACTTGAAGATTATGAACTTGGGAGATGCGCAAGGTACGAGTGGGGTGGCTGCTGCTCTTGAGGGCTCAGATGACGAGGGTGTTGATCCTCATTTGAATCGTATTCGGAGTGCGAGGGAGAGCGGGGGTGCTGGGCTTGGTGATGAGGACAGTGACGAAGAGGATGAAGATTTTGTTGCTGAGAAGGATGATGCTGGCTCACCTACTGATGAATCGGATGCTGAGGACCCTGACGGTAGCGATGATGCTGGGAGTGGTTCCGACCAGGAAGAAGAGGAGGAGAGGCCCCGGAAGAAGAAGAAGGAGAAGGAAGAGGTCGTTCCGAAACAGGCTGTCGCTAAGAAACGGAAGAAGAAAGATGATGTGGATGCGGAAGATGGTGGCAGAAAGAAGAGGAAGAAGAAGAAGGAGAAGGACCCAAATGCACCGAAGCGTGCATTGTCTGCCTTCATGCGTTTCCAGATACAGGAACGTAAGAAAATGAAATCAGACCCAAGCCAAGCCTCGATGACCTTTACAGATATTGGCAAGTCTCTTGGCGAGAAGTGGAGAAACATGTCGCCTTCTGAGAAAGCACCTTATGAAGCTGAAGCGAAAGTGGATCAAGAACGCTACAAGAAGGCTATGGCTGGATATAAAAGTGGTCAAACTGGTGCTGCAGAACCCGATGACGATGGGGAAGATGAAGCATCTGATGATGAGTAGGCGGTCGATGCTGAGGGTACACTCAAAATGACCTTATCTAAAATGACATCGTAGAATATCATGCGCGCTTGCCACACTATAATTTCCTGTTGCACTCTTTTCAAACAGTCAATTTCTGTCATAGTGAAAAGTTGGGACCCTTGGTTGTAATCTTTTAGTAAGTTTGAATGTAAATGACCACATGAGAACCCTGGTGGTTGTAATTTGTTTTCTGTGTTATCATAGTAGTTGTGGACGGAAGGTATGTGCACCCGGGTCACCACTTGAAATGAATGCACTCCTCACATTTCATTTGGTGTTTTTTTGTGTGCGCATCCCTCATTACTGTTGAATGCAACAGTTTGAAACGCAACGTGGTTTAGGTTGAATCAGTGTTGGTTGTCTCTGAAGGATTTGGTGGGTGGATATTCCTTGTATTTGGTTGCAGATCTTCACAAGCAATTGTTAAAAGACATCCAGATCATTCAGAAGTGGCAATACTTTTAGTGGCATGGTGATTTTCTCCTTCGCCTCAGGGACTCACATCCACGACGGCCACTGATTTCCGTATATCGTACACGTCACTTGATCTATTCAAGCTCCAAGCGCGCTTAGCATGTTGAGAGAAGCGTCAGCAAATTTGTCTGAGGCAAATTTACCAAGTGTACATCATGGACCTTTCAAAATTTTTTAATATGTTGCTGCAGTAGGGCAGACCAATGTAATGACATTCGACATGCAAGCAATACGAGATTTAACCTGATGTACTAGACTTTTGTAATGTAACCTCAGTTGCAAGGCTCTGCTGGATTTTGAGGAAATTATGGTTAGACTTTCTTAATCTTGTTTGGCTTGGAGGTTATTATCCAGCACAACTAGATGGCTCTGCGCCATCCTTTTGCATTGAAATCATATGCTTGCTAGTCACTCTAATCAATTATCAAAACGACTGCAACAGACTCTGTCCCTTCAAAGTTACGAAGGTAGCAGCACATATAGCGACAACTACCTAAAATGAACACCTATTTTTTGCTTCACAGCAAACCAAATCTGCATGTGAAATTTTGTGCTCTTTGGAATGTGTTGTGTTTAACCCTTGAACACTGACATGGACATCAAACATGATGGATGACAAAGAATCTTTGAGTGTAGGACGAAAGTGCAACTATTCATCTTTGGAATTGGGTTTGGAAAGGAAAGATCTCCTACTGTACTTTGACTTCCAATAGGTGCTTTTGGTGTTTCTTTGACCAATGATTCACACAATAATACAGAAGGATGATTTTGAGCATCACCCCTTCGACGTTCAAGGGTTAACCTTTAAGCGCTCCGACGTCCATATTCTGGATGATGAATAGAGGGCTTTCAGGCGCTATTTCATCCAACTACCTTCTCATTCATCCAATGTAACACTTGAATCTTGAAAAGACAACCTTCTTTTATGCCCAATTTCATGAAATTTTGGTAAATGGTACTCCCTCCGTCCCATAATGATCTTCTTGTTGGCTCTAATTTTTTGTCCCAAAATGATCTTCCTATTACATTTGTGATGTTGCAAATTGGTTAGATTCAATTTTCAATTGCTCTCTAGGATCAACAAAACAATTTTGAGGAATAGCTCCCCCTCCATTCATTCAATCATCAATCAAAAGACACATGAAATGATTCAAGGGGGCAATCAACATTGTTCAATTTTATTTTTTGCATCTCTTTGAGTATTGTCTAATTGAAGGAGAAGAAACTTTTGGAGTCAATATTGAGGTCCACACATGGGCTTTGGCTTATTCTAAATGCCCATAAAATTATAACCTCACACTCAACAACTAAATGCCCACTGGTGCTATTTAAAAATGTCCAAAAAATTTTACTTTTCAATAATTTAAAACTGCACTTTGAAAAAGGCTTCTAAAGTCAATGTTTGTAGGACACTAAGAGTATACTAAACTCTACCTACCATGCAAAATGGGTCTTTAAAAAGTTATTTTTAGCCTTAATCTGGAACATTTTGTCAAACAGGAAGATCATTTTGGGACGGAGGTAGTATTACTGTACAAAGATATAAGCAAAAATGTGTCAAAATTTGAAAAAGGATTGAGGCGTTAAGGGATTAACATGTATTGTGTTTGATTTATGGATGACTCTTCTATCAATTATTGGTGCTCTATTCAAATGAACTTCAATAGTGGGTAAGGTAACATCACTTTTAATCGACTAAATATGCAATTGAAGATGGTTCCTAATATTAAAGTATCAAATATTGTAAGTTAAAAGAGAATTCTAGATTTTATTTGCATACCATATGAATAAACCATTAGATGGGATTTGGAGGGGCTGGAGGGCCGTTTTGGCATAGTTCCCAGCTCCGTTCCCCGGGTACCCCATCGAACGTGACGGCAGATTTTTTTTTTTTTCAAAAAATAAATTAAATAAATAAATTTTTTTTAGGTCCTTAAAATGAAAAACAAAGTTAATTTTTTTTTTTTTTTCAGAAAACTCTGACCTCACAATCGCTTGGCCAGGTCAGCACAGGCGAGGAACGGCAGGTATCGGCGGGTTTTAGACTGGTTTCGACTGGGGAACTCACAACCTTCCCCGATGGCTGAATCCCATCTAATGCTATAAATATTCTAAGTAATAAAAATAAGCATATCTACAATTGACCTAGATTCTCATGAATAGAGTTTATACATTTAAAGCAAAAAACTTTAGAGGATGGTTCTAGACACTATAAGAAACTAGTGTTTTCTAACGTCTAAGCACATAGATTTTGTTGGACATCTAATATAACAACTCGTGTTTTTATTTCAACAATGACGTCTAATACAATATGAAGATGTTACATTAGACATCATTGTTGACATAAATACACGAGTTGTTACAGTGGATGTTCAACAAAATCCGTCTACTTAGATGCAGTTTTCTTATAGTGAGAAACATACAACAATTAGGTGTAGTTGCCTAAGAATTATACTAAAAGTCAACTCTTATTTTCTACCTTGTATTATTACTTTCATGTCTTAATAGTATTTCCATTTTAATATTTAATTAAACATTCTATCCTTGTGGATTAATTGTATTTCATCCAATTCAAATCTTCAATTATTGACATCACCATTTAAGAGATACAAGAGCTAAAAGATGGAAATCAATTGTCATGTTTCATCCTCTTCTTATTTTTCACTTTTAAGAAATGAGTATCACACCATTGATATTTCAATGGTAGGAATCCCTTACAACTTGAACATACCCGAGAACATACCTTCCCCACAAACTCAAATCTTCAATTTAATCAACTGTCAAGGTTAAAGAATAAAAAATATGTAGGCTTGAAAGATAAATATCATAATGAAAGATTTATTAGCCCAACAAAAGTTCTTTCAATTGCTACTTGTGGTACAAATGACCTCATACAAATAATTGAATTATCAATGGTAATCTTTAAGGTGGTAGGAAAAATCCAAAATGTAAAAGGGCATTAATTGGTTACTATTAAGACATGAAAGTAATAATACAAGGTAGAAAATAAGAGTTGACTTTTAGTAATCTAAATATCTCTATAATAAATCATAATGAAATTTTTTAATAATCTAAATATCTCTTATTGTCTTACTCTGATTACTAGTTTGGTTGAATATTTGGAATCATAAAAGTGTGATTACTCTATGAGGGTAGAAGCATTCACTAAATTTTTAACTATTATTTTTTTGTCAAAGGTATGAAAATACAACACAAGGTGGAAAAACAAGAGATGACTTTTAAAAGAACTCTAATATTTCTTCTTTATTAGAGTTAATCGTAAAGTGTGTGCAAGGCAAGACTAAGAACCGGAGTTTGGAAAAACACAAGACCAAATTCCCTGGAGCACCCAAACTGAGATCTGATTAAGTTTGATACTATGTTCGTTTTGTTCTACTTTTAGTTAACCCTTCCTCTAACATAGGTTCATAAACACAGAACAAAATTTATGATAAAATCTATATGATAAAATCTATTGGATATAAGTTTTTGTACTTCCACTTTGTCTATTAGTACACCTTCCTTTTTATCCTAATTCTTGTAAGTCTTTTTATTACTTGCAAAATGAGACAATCATAGGTGATTAGGTGTACATACATTAGAGGCTTTGTGCTTATTTCACTACATAGTTGCATTGTTTAAGTAGCTTATTTTATGTTAGGTGATATAGGTGCAATTTTTGAAGAGAAACAAAAGTTATAAGACCCTTCATAAACTTTCTCTTAACTCTTAAAGGCCGTTGAATGGACAATTGAATGTTTGGACAAGTTCCTACAAAGTCAATTTGGAACAAACAGTGTTTGTGAAATTTTGACAAAAGGTGCACACACTAAACACCTTAGTTTGCAAGGAAGTAAAAAAGGTTGATTGGATGCTTGAGTGAAAAAATTTGGGCATTTCAAACATCTGTCATGCATCTTTGCCAAATCTCAAATGCACAATCGATGCAAGTGCTAAATGCAAACCAACAGTGGAGTGGTGCTAAGAGCTTAGCTCATTCAAGACATGAAAGCATGTTGTTGGCCTTTCATTTGTTTGGTCATAGAATATGGA
Organism: Rhytidiadelphus loreus; assembly: GCA_947034895.1. Lineage (NCBI taxonomy): Eukaryota > Viridiplantae > Streptophyta > Bryopsida > Hypnales > Hylocomiaceae > Rhytidiadelphus > Rhytidiadelphus loreus. The sequence continues at coordinate 10,760,761 of OX344763.1, read as the reverse complement.
AATTTCTCCGACCACGTTTGGTTGGTTGTAGGTGCAAAGTCATCTCGGGTCCAACCTCAAGTCCCACAAGACAATTGCAGAACTGGAGTGTGTTAGCCTTGGAATTGAATGATCTCATCACTTCACTGTGGATGCATCGGAACTTCCGGGGGATCACTCGTTCCAGTTAATGTTGTTTTGACCTAGAGTCAATAAACTTGAGAGTTCTGGTTAGTCAGTCTCAGGCAATCACGTGTCTGGACTCAATGATGCTCGAGGTTCCTGGGAATTCTAATGGTCACAGAACTTTCTACGGAGTATTTGAGAGGCTTGTGAATCAAGACTTGAGCAGTTGGATGGAGTTGCAGTATCCTTGCAATGAAAGCAGTTTTTGCACATGCTTACTCACTATTCATTGCACTTGTTTTTATTTGAAGTACCCAATCTTCGGTATTTGTTTTAAACTAAGAAAATGTAAGCTTCTGTCACAGGCTTCGTTTCTATTCCATTTTGAAACTTCGTAAAAAATCCAAAACATCAATGAATTTTTGCAATTGCAAGTTGTATGTGTTAGAATCATAATTACACAATTATACTAACTGTATTTTTTTCCATTTTGTATCTTCTGCTTTACAAATGATTTTTTACTTTCAAAATATTGTTTCTCATTCTCACCTTCATTATTGGTCTACATCCCCAATTATTCTGATACGCATTTCAACTATAATAATTGTATTTACATATTATACTTATGAAGATCACAATGAATGTTTTTTTAATCCTAAAACTCTTCTCTCAGAAGAGATTCAGAAGGTGTAATAACTTGAATAGGATTACAAAGCTTACAAAGCTTACAGTTCAGACGCAGTGCTTGCTTCAAAAGAAATTCCCTAAAGTAGAATCTGAATCAGATCTGCCCCGCGCATCCACTCAGAAATCTTCCACTTGTTAGAGTACTTCCTAAGTATGGCTGAACTGTAGTATCTAAAGTGAAAGCCCGTACTCGTTTACTTGACTTCCAAAGCATAAGAGGATATAATCTATACAGAGGCTCCCTGCATTTCTAATGCTTATACTTCATTGACGACTTCTCGAAGCCAACTGTGGGGAACTGCTTGGCAAAGGATTCCACGTCCTCTTTCAACTTTCCAATTTCTGCCTGGACTTCCGGATCGGTGTCGACAGCAGTCCTGAAGTCCTTCAACTTTGTCCCTACAACCAGAGAAAAGGGGTGTTCAGTGATAACACTTTTCGTGAATTTCAAGAGGAGATAACTACGCCAACTACAAAGAGACCCTGCACCAACTCCTAATTTTAATCAGCGTGTGCAAGATTCTCTGATTCTCTGATGTCTTTGGCACGGATCTAGAGTTCAAGAATGTAGATATTGGTAGTCTCACAACTATTATAGGGAAGTCTGGTTACTGCCCAACATAGAGTACGATAGTGAAAAAGATGGGTGGTCAATATTGCTATAAAATGTTATGCAACTCCAGTTCGGTAAAAGGATAAGGACAGGGATTAGTTCCCACCTGTGGACTTCTTGACCTTCACTGCAATACCCACTGCACGGTCGAAATACTCAGCGACCTTCTCGAAATCCTCTTCAGTAAAACCTCTGCTCGTTAAAGCTGGGGTTCCTGTTCACGAAATAAGAGTAAAATTCATCAGGGAAGAAAAAACTAAAAAAAATCAAATCCAAAGGATTTGTTGCCTGGAATTTCACGTCCTGTCCCTATAATTCTGAAAATGAAATTCTGAACCAGTCAGCTTACAGACAACCATTAACCCTAAGTACTCAATGGTTGACCACATAGTGACAAACATCCACATAACGGGCGCAAGATGGTTGCACAACTAAGCAAATGAAGTTCATAAAGTTTACGCCACCCTTCAATTATAATTCATTTTTTCAGATATTGAGAAATTATTGCATGAAGGCCTACACTAGAATACATAGCATGATTACCTATTGGATTTCAAATTCAGACCCAAATTCTGAATGAAAAACATATATCATATGATTTCTCATGGTAACGTACACCTCCTCCAAAAGATTTAGATTTTCTTAGAAGTTATTTGTAACTAATTTGGTCCTCTTAGAGTTTAGCATTCAAAATCATATTAATTTCATTTTATACCACAATAGTCTCAATATTTCAAAATAAGAAGAAACAGATCTTGATTCATCCAAGAAAATATTAAGATAATTGGTTTTACAAAATTCTGATATTCAAATTGCACATGAAGTGTAGTTCAACTTTTCTGCAATGGGTTGGGACATAAAAAGATCAACTACAAATCATATACTTACCCATGCGGATGCCTCCAGGTACCAAAGCAGATACATCTCCAGGAACAGTGTTTTTGTTTGCTGCAATGTGGGCAAGCTCCATCACTCGCTCCACTCTTGAGCCGTCCACACCCTGGCAGTGTGAAGGAAATTCATCAGTCACAGTTAAGAAACCGAAGTTCGAAAAATTCAGTCAAAAGTTCTTCAAGAAAGTTGCTCGAGGCGGTGATAGACTAGATAATTCTCGAGAGCTGGGAGGCTAATAAGTATTATCGTATGTAATGCAAAGTCATTGTAGATAATTAAGAACGATTATGAACTAGAGCTAGATTTTTTGATTGATCTAAGGGCATAGAATGAGAACGCTCTTATGTGCAATAAATCTTCTTTTGACTAGCCAATGAAACACCGACATGGTTGCCTTGGACACCACACTTGGCATTATATTGGAGCGAATGCACCAGACATACCTTAGGCTTAAGGTTGACAAGAACCAGATGGTTTGATGTTCCACCAGATACGAGCTCGTAACCCCGGTCCATCAAGGCCTACATTTACAAAACCAATTTAGAAGTTCACCTATTGTCCACGTCATTAAAAGAATAAACACCATTGCAGATGCTAACGAGAAGGTATCAGCAACTGAGTCAGAAACATTACATTACTAGGAACATAAAGTGTAAAATATACACCGGCTTGTCTTTAACCCTTAAAGAACCTTGCAAGCCCGAGAGGGATTTTGAAAGTCAAAACCTCAATTTTCACATAGTTCTTGATTTAAAATGTTTTAAGACTTAACTGAGAAAATTTATCTCCAATAATATACTTTTTATTTCAATTTTTCTTTTTAAGATTAATAAAATTGTAGTTTTTGTGACACTTTGAAGGTAGCATCTTGAAAGCTTAAAATACACCACTTTTGAACTATTTCTATTGAATTCTTCTTGGTGTGACGTCAAGGAGTACACCAATTACACCATGATGTGTTTCAGTGTTTCAGTTTTGTTCAAAATTTCAAACTTTTTAAAGCATTTTTGTAATTACTGTGATTTTTCCAAAGAAATTACTTTAAACTTGTTATGTGAAGCTTGTTGCTTATGTGAAAACTTAAATGGAAGTAAAATATAACCAGCAGAACTGATACTGACCTTCGCAAACCGAGCCGAGTTGGACAAAACCTGTTCCTGGTAAGCCTTAAACTCTGGCGTAGCTGCCTGCACCGATATAGAAACGACGTCAGTGCTGATCATCCCCAGTCAAAGTGGAATTTTATTCCCAAATGAATGTTAATTCCCACTTAATTCCCAATATTGTCAGACCTGTGCAAGCATCAATTCAAATGCAAATTCAGGTAAGCCGCCATATAAGCCAGTCGAATGTTGTAATAGAGATGGGTAACGTTTTGCAGCTCTCGTGGTGAATAGCTACGGATATGATGAAGATCACGCCGTAATCTTGAATGAGAGTAAGAAGAAGCAAACTTGCCTGTTTAAGTGCAACGGCAAGACCAGTGATGGTGTGGTTGTGAGGTCCTCCTTGAAGTCCTGGAAACACAGCTTGGTTGATCTTGTCTTCATAGTCATAGAAGATCTGCACAATAAAATATTTCGGCAACAATGAGTTGAGTCAAAGTGTAGGGTGTACAATTCCAACAGTAAACCGTCCCACCAACAATCAATATTAGAGAACCCACACCCTAGAGGTATTCTAGGAAAAATGTTATAATTAGAAGGATTTACATCCGAAACTGGCTAAAACGGTGCAATAATTAGACTTACCTTTTCACCCTTCTTGGTTGTCTCCTTCAACCCTTTGCGGTAGAAGATCATCGCTCCCCGAGGTCCTCGAAGAGACTTGTGGGTGGTAGTAGTGACCACATCAGCAAAGTCGAAGGGAGATGGTACAACATCACCTGCTACCAACCCACTGATATGGGCCATATCAGCCAGCAGGATAGCCTTTTGCTTGTCGCAAACCTGTACGGGAAAGCATCAAAACCAGGTCATAAACAAAGTCAAAGAAAGAAGTCTGAAGATTTGAAATAACCTTTTGATAATCAACGCCTGAAAGACCAAAAGGCCTAATAATTTTTTTAGCCAGTGTCAAGGTCATGTAGGGACTTTGCATTGTCCAATATTGTTTATATTTTGACCAACACATTCAAAGTTTTTAAGTAATATAAAATTTGACCCCATCAGATATAGTTTTTCACAATGTGACCAATTCAGGTTGTCAATCTCAATCCATGAAACCTTGGATTTAACAATGGAAAGCTATTATTCTAGCAGAAAACTTTGTAGGCATGCAGAGAATACTATAGGTATGTATCATTGTCTTACACATGTAGATCATGACACCCACCTGGCGCATACGAGCATAGTCGTAATGGCGCGCATAAGCACTGGCACCTGCCACTATGAGCTTTGGTCTGAAAAGGGCTGCGCTTTTCTCCATCTGAATCAAAAGGTTGAGTTTAAAACCCTACAACTATGGCATTGTTTTGGAGAAAGCTCATGCATGTAAACATCTTGCAACAATCAAGAATTAATCAAATTCACTCTCTCTGCACTAATATCTCATTCCACCAATATAACTTTTAGTGTTAAACATTTATTTTGCTTCTAACATGCTAATTAAATAGAAGGGGGTAGACAGCCGTTCATTCCCTTTCCCTATATGTTTGATGATCATCTTTGCGTTAAAATCACTTGATACGAATGTATGTCTAATGCGCAACTTTCAAAAGGCACATGTACTTGTAACAAATTTGGTGTTCTTTATTTTCAGCGACCTACGAATTAGGAGGCCCATTTTACAGGGATAAAAACAATAGAGTAACCAAGTGATGCCCATGTAAGGCCTTGTTGAGATGCAAATCAGTTGAACCTAGTAAACATAATGATACACTTTAAGTGTGCAAGCATGTACCTGATCATAGTCTATGTAGCCTGTAGATTCGTCCAGTCTGTAGGGCATTGTCTCGAAGAAAATGGAGACCGCAGAAATTTTCTTTGTATCCGTCTGTATGCCATGTGAAGCAGAAAGTACCAGTAAATAAACAGTTTGGCACTGCGGAGTTGGTGATATCATTTGAAGAATTCTTTAGTCATTTGGCCCCCATGACTCTTAGTTCCATATATTCACTGTTACACATCTCTTTGGATTTACATGATGACAGACTTACTACATGACAATAGATTCCTTGTTCGTACAGAGTTTTGAACCTTGACAATTGTACGTCTTGCTAAAACATGGATGGTCAACTTTGAAGGAACGCAGGGACCAGATCTGCAAAGTTTTTCACTAACGACAAGAGAATAGATGGGGCATGTCAGAAATTCCACCTGGTATCCATGAGACAAATGACCACCGTGAGGAAGATCCAAAGCCATAATGCGCTCATGTGGCTTCAAGAGGGCTGTATAAACCTGGAAATTGGCTGGTGATCCAGACAGGGACTGCACATTCACTGAGAGTTGAACAGATAATTGAATGTTAGCATAACATGCTGATAATGTGAGCTCAGAGATCAAGTGAAATTTGAGAAAGTCGATGTAGGGTAAAAGAAGAAGTAGCATAGGAAAGACCGACCTCCCCATTTCTCTGGGTCCAGGCGGAAAGCAGCAAGAGCCCTCTTTTGGCACAATTTCTCGGCCATGTCAATGAACCTGCAGGTACGGAAAGCAGCCATCAGTGAAGCGCAGCATGGATGATTGCCTTCCAAAACCAAAATCAAAACATCTTAAGCTTCCAAAATTAAAAATAGAAAGTGCACTTTGAAGCTATTAGATGATTAGAAAACATATTTCTACTATTCAGACGTGTAGACCATGATTTCTACTTCCTGTTGGTATAATTTGTTACCTTAATCGAAATTTCTTATATATTCTATTTGAACTCATAGAAATATGAAGGCAACCAATTTTGGCCATTTGAACACTTTCGAGGTTCATAGCAGCGAAGATAATGAAGTAAACCAAATTTCAATGACCAAGGTCACTGCCGCACTGATATCAAAGGGTACCGAACAATAGTTTCCCACACATTGACAACAAAGAGAGTAGAAGAAAGAGTATGAAAATAATCTTGTTAAACTTGAAAGGAAAGGGGACGCACTCGTTGCCACCATAATAACGAGCACCAGGGTACCCTTCGCTGTACTTGTTCGTCATGACTGAACCCACCGCCTGCATAACTGAAAGCGAGGTAAAATTCTCCGACGGGATCAACTCCAGACCCTGAGAAAACACACACAATGTGAATTAGATCATCTATATTTTGGTTCAATACAGGAAGCACCCGAAGTTCAGAAAGTATAATAATGATAGAGAGCATCGTCATATTTGTTAAAATAGTGAAATTTCAAGAAATTGACACTTTTCCAGAGGCCTATAAGAAACCTCAGATCTATACTAGTCTGAGATTGTAAATCCCAGAGCTCTAAATGTCACAAGCTTGAATGTCACAAGCTTGAAATGTCACAAGCTTGAATCGCACTACTCTGACAATTATGGACAAGAGCAACCTTCCATTGGCGATTCTTCTCGTGCTCAATGATGTCCACAATCTCCTCGTCGACCTCCGAGATGTCTGAATTCAGCTGCTTCGGCCACTGGTTCACACAATTGGCAGCATTTTAGAATTAGCTCCTCCATCGGCATGCTACACCTACACCATGTGAATCCTACATAGGGTATGAAACAGTATTACACTGGAATATCAATACCATGAGGGGCATCATAGTACCAGATCCGAGTGGTATGAAGTTTCCAATCAACGCAATCGATACTCACATTGCACCAGTACGGGATGCCAGAGATGGCAGCAGATATTGACGATTTAAGAACTTAAATTTCCAGAACTCAACAAGGAGTTTTATAATACTTTGGAGACTGAAGAATCGTGGTGTGCCTCAAGTTGCAAACAAACTTGCAAATTGCGGAGATGGAATAGCAAGGTCTGGCATCCTTATGACCCCCCATAATTCCTTGAATTTGAAGGAGAGACATACCATGCCAATACCGACCTAATAGTGAGAAATCAGTACGAAAGTACACCACTCCCACCAGACTACTATGAAATTCTCTAAGACGAGCATATAAATAAGACCACATTTTGTGAAAAATGAAGGACCAAGACCAATCGAACACCATGAAGTACCATAGAATATAATACTAGTACAATTTCACAAGGAAATTGTGGTATACCACCAGCTCTGCTCTCGCCAAATTCAAAATCCACTTCATACAATCGCTACGAACATAGTCGCATTTCAAACTTCCCGGTGAATAAATCAACCAGAGAATTGATCAGACTATTACACATTTGAACCATTTCATCCCAAGAATACTTCAAAACTCCATGAAAATTTCAAAAATTCACTGCTCTCCTAGTTGGCTTCCACTTCGTTACTAATTCCTGATAGCGAAAAAGAATCAACTAAAAGGAAAAAGGGTCCCAATCTCACAGTAATATGCGCCTTGGACGCGGTCGGATCCTCCGCCGCAACAGCAGCAGTCTGCAACCCCCAAATCACCACCAAACCCAAATCAATTTCCACAAAATCACAACCCCCCAGGTATTCCAACCCCCCAACAAGAACCCCACGCCACTCACATTGGACGCAAATCGGAAACTGGCGGCAGCAAGCGCCTGTGGTTGCAATGCGCGCTGCAGCAGCTGCTGCCCTTGCGCCTTCGCAAGGCGACGCAGCGCAGTCGCCATAGCCATATCCAAGAACGCAAATCGAGAGCAGCTCCCAAACAAAGAACCAGCGCAGCAGCACAATCTCAATTGCGAAGGGGCTCAATTGCGAAACGACTCCCAAATAAAAGAATCCACGCAGCAACCCAAAGGACTGTTGATCCCAATTGCGGTGTTGCTCCGTCAGTGTGGAGATGTGACCACCATCCACATTGGATTGTGGTCTACATACAGTGCAGGTAATGTGTGTATTATCAATTGGAGTGAGCTGGGATTGAATTAGTACAAAATTGTGGTGGAGAGAATTCAGGGCATCCTTGCTGGAGTGCCTGTTGTTGTCGCCTTTGTTATCTGCTTGGGATGGCAGGCGTTTTCGACCACTACTGGTTTGGTGGGAATCTGCTCCCTTCGTTTCGGATGCTTTTGTTTTCGGCCCCTGGATCTCGGATTGTTGGTCCTCGTCGTTTCTGCTTCTTTTCGGATGCAAATGCTTTGGAGTTTGGACTGCTGGAGACAGAGGTTGGATGGGACATGGTGGCCGGATGGCATTGAGTGGATGATACTGACGGGATGGATGATGCATTGGATGACACAAGGTGTTTGCAGCAATGTTGGACTGGCTTAGATAACCTGATAAGGTACTGTAGTATGCTCTAAAAGTGACCACAAGGAATACAGAAAAATGGCACTCGGATGGTTCTCGGACCCGGGAATTAAAATTATTTCAATACTGATGCAACTTTAACATTTTACAATATTGATGCAATACTGAAAATATACCTACACAATAATGAAGAATTTGGTAATGTTGCCATATTGCAACAAATAATATTTTTAATTGAAAATTGCTTTGAATATATATTGAAACAATCCATTTGAAATATAATTTAAAATAAAAAAATTATATTAAAACAGTATTACAAAAGTATTGCAATTGCCCAAATCTCACCCTTTAGTAATTCATTTTGTGTACTACCATTTTTCTTCAATAACTTCATATAAAGATTGTAAGTTGGCATGAAGAAAATGGTATCATTTTAAGAATACTCTATCAAAATTATCCTACTAAATTTATAATTTTATGCAATCTTGATCAACACACCAAATTTCAATTTCAATTTCAAAATATAAAATTTTCATAGTGGGTTTGCAAGACTTCTAAGAGGGCACTAAGTAATGGATTTTTAAAAACAACTTAACCCCTGAGCGCCCAGCCTATGTTCACAAAAATCCAAACCTTTCTATACTCATTCCAATTAAACTATCACCTAAAAAAAGATCTACACTAATTGACCATACCGATTGCGCCCAACCCATGTTCACAAAAATCCAAACTTTTCTATACTCATTCCAATTAAACTATCACCTAAAAAAAGATCTACGCTAATTGACCGTACCGATTAATAGTAGAGACATGTCCAAATATACATGGAGAAGGACACGTCCTTCGACCGTACCATTGAAAAGATTATAAGAGTCAAACAAGGACATCTTTCAAAAATGGAGAGGCCATATTTTAGCCCCTTGGGCGCTCAGGGATTAATCATTCACAATTCAATGTTTTTTAAATTCAGCATACTTTGGAGGCCTTTTAGACATAAAAGAACAACTTTTTTTCACAAAACTTTGAACTATGAAAGTTGTAAAGTTAAGATGAATTTAATCTTCAAAAATCCATTTGAGTCTTTGAGTCTTCAATCAAAAGTTATGGGCAAAGTTTAGAGAGGGGTTGAGAAGGACATTTTTTGGGACATTTTCAAACATCCTCTCTGAATTTTGTCCATAACTTTTAAACAGAGACTCAAAATCTCAAACGGATTTTTGTAGATTAAATTTAGCTTGATTTTACAACTTTTTGTTGTTGAAAGTTTTTTGATAAAAATTGTTCTTCTATGTCTAAAAGGCCTCCAAAGTATGCTGATTTTGCAAAGCAAGCGAAAAACATTTCAAAAACTAGCTAAATATAATTTTTATTTTCAATAGTGCATGAATTGTTTGGTTTGGTTCAATGGCAAACTCCTGCGGGATGGAGCCGCAAGGTCTCAAGTTCAAATCTGACAAAATGCACTTGCGAAGATAGCATGGATAGCTTCTGGGTAGAGCGGCTAGTGGGGTGGGGCTGGGCGACAGTCTGACCGTGTGAATGCAGCTGAGGTGGGCAGTTGAAAAAGAATTTTTTATTTTAAATTTAATTAAATTTAATATTTTAGTATTGATTATTAAATTATAAACAAGTAACTATATTGAAACATAATATTTTCAATAGCATTGCAATACTATTTACTAACTTTTTTTAACATTTATTTAGTATAGTTTCAATATTGCAATCATACCTGTCCACCCATTTCCTATATTGTTTCAATATTGCATCAGTACTATACTATTAAGCGTATGATGCAATACTAAAATAGAGCTGCAACAGTACTGTTTAGAACCTAGTTTTTTTTCCCGATGCAGTCCTCCAAAAAGGATATGCCAGCAGTAGACCCTGTAGGGTATCGTAGGGTATTACATTCGAAACATAGGAGAAGGGCATGCGAGGGTATCTAGGTTTTAGGTACCCAACGCAGCAGGTATATCCGGGTATCAAAGGAAGGGGTGAGGGTTTGCTGCGAATTCCCTCGCCATTTTTTTCTTGCTCTTTGTGTTTTTGTTTCCCTCGTCTATTTCATGCGCTTTCTTGTAGGTTTTGTGTTTCCCTTGTACGTTTTGTGTTTTAGTTCGTTCTTTGCTGACAACGAGTGGAAGCGGTTGTGTAGAGTTCCATTTTGCAAGTGTGGGTCTTAAGGTTTTAGTTAGAATTTATTGTCAAGGCGGTTTCGGCGGAGTTGGAGTTCGGGTTGGTTTCTCCTTCTGTCGTTGGAGTTGTGGCTTCATCGTTGTAGTTGGAGCTTGGCGATTTTGAAGTCCATTTTGCATTCGAGGGCGGTACGCAAAATCAAGTTTGTGTACCAACTTCTACGACCGTGATTCACTATTGCAATTTAATGGTTTCCTACGTTTTGTAATGCGCTGTGCTTTTGGGGTCGTGCTTTGGTTTGCTGAGCAGGGTTTCTATCTCTTTATGGCTTTTCTTTGTAATTTTGCATGTTGGTCACCCGACTTGTGGTTTTGTGCTCTATTGGTGTGTATGAGAGTTCTCGTCTAAATTTTGTGATGCGCTATCATGGTTTGGGTTTGGTTTCGTGACGTGTTGTGTTTCCTGATCAAGTGGTTTATCTTGCATTTTGACAAGGTTTTAGTCTTTGATTGGGTGCTAACTTCGACGTGGATGAAGGTTTCACAATGTCGGATGTCTACTTCAAGACGGATACATCTGGGCCTGTTAGGTTTGTTTGTACCGCTGATGGAAGGATCAATTTCTTTGCACTTGGTTGAAAGTTCATATTGGATCCAACGCCTATGGAATTGAATGAATCTGTATTTCCTGAAGAAGGACTGAAGTCAGAATGTAAGTGGGAGCAGATCGAGGAGTACTTCAAAAATAAGGGAAAATCTGTTGAAACGGAAGATGATTCTATTGTGGTCAATGGTGAGGCTGCAGTTCCTGCAGTGTCTACATGTATGTTTCCCACGTGCATTTAGTCTCTTTTGGGTAATCCTCCCCTATAGTTCTCTATTGCAAACCTAGGGATTGTTGTATTGATTTCTATCTCGTCCTTTTGTTTTTAGCTATTCCCGGGGATATAGTAGTTGTTACTCTCCCTACATACATGTTTTGTCTGCGTTTATGTTTTACTATGAAAGCTTGGAGTGAACTATTAGCAGGTTATTTCTTGCAGTGAAGTGTCATCTTTGTTGCTTGCAGTAAAGTGTTAGTGGGGTTTAGGGTTTTAAGGTAATTTAGATTTTCTTGGATATGCCGCATGCGGGAGGGGCATTTGCCTTATGTTAGGGTTTCGAACAATTAGGTTTTCGTGTGATGGCTTGTTCGATGCTTCATTGCATGCACGACTGATAGAGGAGCGGGCCTTGTTCTCGTGGAGGGTTTTGGATTTTTGGACTCCTCCCTGCAGACTTTCGTTAATGTTGACGCTCATGTTCGTGGTTGTAGTTATGGGTGGGTGATTGTTAGAATTGGGGCATTTGCCTTATGTTTATCTCAGTCAAACAATTAGGGATTCGTGCGATGGCTTGTTGGATGCTTCATTCCACGCACGAATGATAGACTATTAAGGGCAAAGTTAACTAGGATTTTTTCTTTTTTGCTTCTTGCTTGAATAGCTTTGTGTCTATCTTCTTAGCCTGCTTTCTGCTCTGGTCTTGACTTTGCTCTGTTATTTCGTTGAGCTTGCTGCACTACATTGTTTCCATAGGGTATCATAGACAGTGTGAATCACATATATGCTTACTTTTTTTTGTGCCTTAAGCAGCTGCTCAATAGGATCCTTTCCGAAGGTTAATAACAGAAGCAAGAATGGATCCCAAGATTCCGATAGTCTCTAAGCTAAAACATTACTTACTGCAACTTCCACATATGACATTTTTGGTTTCTCAGCGATGCTACTTGCAGTTGAGGAACTATCTAAGTAAAGCAGATAATTTTATTTGTCATGACCCTATCCGAGGCGTTTGCTGGAATTTAGATGACCACCTTGGGAATGAGTTCAGACCTCCACCTACATGCTCTATAGAAAGTTCTTTTATTTGTTTTGGGGATTTACTTGTAAATGAGCCAATATCCATGTTCTCTTTGGAAACACTTGTCTTTGATAGAGACTCCGCAAAGTTTAGTTCATCTGGGAACAAGCGCCCAGATAAACTTGGGTTGGTTTCCAGACTTGCACTTTGGTGTGGCGAGGAGGAAGGGCCAAATACTAAAGGTGATTCCAAACAAGAATTGGCCATGAAACTAATTTGGACGTATGGAGACATGCCCTATCTCCTGTATTATTATGCCAAGGCAGCGATCGTTACTTACTGTGCACTAGTGCATGATGCTAAGTAATGTAAGACTCAAGTGGTGGATTTGATTACAGTCGATCTATTTGTTCCAGAGGACAGGTTGTTGGCATTGTTGATAGGCTTCAACATCAGCAAGTTGCTAATGCACCTGTCTGCAGCTGCAATCGCACTAGGAGTTGAGTTTGACTTTTACGATCATCACACTAACGGAAAAACTGTTCTCGTAGGGAGTGGGGTTGACAAGATCTACAAAGATCAGCGTACCTTCGAGAAGGTGTGCCAAATATATGAGAGCATCAAGGGTTGCTCTAACGCAGAACAGGTGCTGAAAGTTAATATACCCAAATGTAGATTCCAAATGATACCCCAATGTCTTGTGAAAAGGCGTGCGAGACCTGAATATGAACTTTTGAGAGCATTGATCAATGTTGTGGAAGCAGTGGTCTGGTTGCATGATTGGAAAGAATCTAATGCATCGAGATATATCTTGGCGGAATGTTTTAAAAAACGCTTTTGATACCAACTGGGTTTTAATCGATTTTGATGAGACTTCGTCTACTCCCTATGACCACGCTCACGGACTATGTATCGAAGCCCACGTCCCTGAGACGAGTAGAGGTCATGACTCAAGTGTAGACATATGGGGCATTGGACATTTGATCAAAAGTAGCAGGATAAGAGATTTGTCAACAGATGTGTTAGATTTGCAAAGGGATTGTTTGGAGATTGACGCCTCTAAACAACCCAATGCGGAAGTTGTTTAGGGAGATTGAAACTTCTCGCTGCAGCAAGGAAGCAAGGATTGTTTGGTCTCACTACTGATTGTGCATAGCATGAAGCATTCGTAGTTAACAGGGTTTCCACTAGTACTAGTTTGTTGACTTTGGAGATTTAGATCTTTGTATGATCACTACGATTGTAGGGACAAATTATGGAAAAGATTATCCTTGTTATGCTGTCCAGTTTGTTTTGAGTGTCTTTGCGATGTTGTCTAATTTGTTTTGGTGATCCCAAAATAGCAGGGGATAAAGGTCAACTACTATTGTCCAACTTATATTTGTATAGGGAATAATGGTTTTACTACTTAGCAAACGGCAAAAAACATTGAAGGCCAGAGCTCATTGCTTGTTGATGTCCATAGCCATGGAAAAGCTTGACGTTGAGGAAGCCTTGATCCATTTTTCTCAATGTAAAGAAGCTGCAGAAGATGGTTTTGATGCAAACGTTCTCATCAAGGTACTGGAACGCTCAACATACATATTCAGACTATGGATGTAACTTGGATGTTTGCTACAATTTTTTCGTAGAAGTCAATTTGGTATGAATTCTTTTTCTACTTCTGAAAAGGTGCCTGAGAATTTTGCACATAGAAGTGCCTTACTCCTCTATTTTGCAACAAAAACCATGTCTTTCCAATCCCCACATCTCTTCCTTGTTGCTCCAATCCCTACTTTTGCATTTGCCACTATAATTCTCCATGTCTAATTGACTTGTTTCTCCTTTCTACTTGTTTCTCCTTTCTACGTGTGGAATTGGATGGATATGTAAAGAGCTAGTCACAATTAACGGAGTATTGTTTTTTAGTTGGATTCAAATTTAAAGGTAGTTAAAAGTTGATGGAAAATAATCAAGAACTCCGAATTCGATGGATTCCTAGGATGTACTCCCAATTGATTATTATACACACTTCCAAGAGGTGAACGGAGAAAGCACCCAATGAGAATTAGAATTGCTCTAAAAGATATCTCAAATACATGGGAAACATGGACTAAGGTAGAACTACCCATTACCACCCTAATTTGCAATCTGACTGTATTGGAGCCAACTCTAGGAAAGACACATAACTTTTAGAGGTGTGCTTTTATTTCAAGAGTCAAACCCAAGTGAAATTATAATTTTCCAATAAAAATTGTAATTTCTGTGAATTTCTGAAGTGAAATTGCATTAGACTGGATTTATAAACGTCCTCTTATAACTTTCCAATGTATCTAATAGCACTTGAAGATCCACCAAGCATTAAAAGACTACTCTTGTCAGAATCTGAAGCGAATTTGCATGTTTGGGACAAAGCTAGACCACGGAATTGAATCACCGACGGAATTGGACAGTTCTACCTTAATCACTTTTAGATCGCTATCTTAATATCTAAGATGGAGTTATAAAACTCTGAAGTTAATATTTTTGTTTCTGAAATTGTTCTATTACCATCCCCACCTTAAAAAATTATTAATATATTGAAAGAATCCCATATCCCAGGTACACTTGCTAAGGGAACGATCGAAGATTCGAAGAGCAGTACCCCACCCCCACCATGGCAACTTATATCTGAAACACGAGCACGCTGTCCTAGACGACCTTGGTGTGACGTCATAAAGGATCGGTAGAAACTGGTATCACCGGTAGCTTGACAATTTTAGAAATTTCAGAAGCAAAGCACATATCTGGCACAACTCAAAAGACGGAACAAATACCAAAACTCAAGCACCCATGTAGTCTTGAAATATACTAACACAATTCAAACTCGGTGGGTTCGTTCAGTTCAGACGACAGATTGTGGGTTACAGAATCATGGAACAATGACGAGGGATGAGATTTTCAAGTCGCCCAATGTAATTTGAATGTGACTGGCACGCAACACAAGCTCATACATACGAAAGCAAGTTTCACATTTCAGGATTGAGGATGGTAAAACTCCCAACCAGCCAACTCGTGCGTACAAATAATCTACGTTGATTTATACGGCTGTGAACACCTTCTTGTTTCCTCCGTCTGAAGCGCCCATAGGGATCACCTTGAGCACGTTGAACCTCACAGTCTTCGAGAGAGGCCTGAGGACAATCGAAAAACTCATTAGCACAGACAAACATTTTCTACTAATCTTCCCTTGAATTTCTAGAGTACAAAAAATCCCAATCTAAACCCAATGAACGTAATGTCATACTCATGAAAAACCCAACAACGTTATCCACAACCAGATATGTGAACTAACCTGCATTGGCCAACGATAACCTTGTCGCCCTCCTTCACACGGAAAGCGGGGGAGACGTGGGCAGCCAAATTTGAGTGCCTCTTCTCGTACCTGAAAAGAAGTTAATAACCAAAGGGAACCAGATTTATTATTAAAACTACAAGTAACTCCAAAAAACATATCCCATATTCGAATGGACAAGATGTGTGCAAAAACACAAATACTCAAAATTAACCCTCTCGTTTCTAAATACACTCACCTCTGGTACTTCCTCACGAAGTGAAGGTAATCCCGTCGGATAGTGATAGTCCGGGTCATTTTGGTGCAGTTCACGGTTCCAGTGAGGATACGGCCTCGGATGGAGACATCTCCGGTGAATGGGCACTTCTTGTCAATGTAGGTACCTGTAGGTAAAATCTCACCTTATAAAACGATCACGAAGAGAGAGGAAACAACGCCCTGTTTGACTATCTCACCCCAACTATCTGTTTGACTATATTGTAGGACTCTGAGATTAAGTACAACGATTCCACTGTCCTAAACCGCCACACTATCCACTAGCTTCTAAACAATTTAGACTACATAAAAGTCGGATAGTTGTGTCTAACCCCCACTCAGGGTATACCCAGACATTAGGGGGAGTCCCCCGCGACTCCCCCGGTGCGAGTTCTGCTTGGAGGACAATACCCCTAAAATGTACTGCAAGGTACATTCTCCTCATAAAACACACTAGGGTGTCTACTTAAAATCACTCCGCCCAGTTCCCCCATTAAAAATAGGGCGACCTAAGCTCGGGTCTACAACTTCAAGCTTCTTAGGTCACAGTCCAATGGAAATATAATGCACTTCACAGTGTCATGATAAAATTGAAATTAATAAACGCAATTCTTCTAGAAAATAACCAAAACTATGCGTAAAGGATCGACCTAAAACACCGAATGCTTCCAAGTAAAGCAGAACCAAAGGGCAGGTAACAAAGCCAAGAAGAATCCATACCTTCAATAGCTTCACGGGGAGTCTTGAAGCCAAGACCTACATTCTTCCAGAACCGTGTACCAGCCTTCCCCGGTGCCTTTCCCCTGGCTGAGGCCTTAGTGCTGCAGAAAATCCAAAAATAAAACAATCAACACATCTCTAATCTAAATGAATTTTCCCACTTTCTACATAATAGTCGTATAATACGACGAGCACTAATATAATAAAAAGATCGAAAAAAACACAATACTCTCTTCTCAATCTACATTCTATCACTTGTCATTGTGATGTGTCCCTCCTACCACAAGGTAATTACAAGTAAGTACATCCAAATCCTTGATCCTTCCGAGACTGATTACAAAAACATAACATAACCTCAAATCCAACAACCCTCTGCCACAAAGCAGAGACGCTGGAAATCGTACCTGAGGAAGACCTTCGGCTGCTTCAAAAACGACTTCTCAGTCTGCAACCAACATTACAACCCCAAACGTAACCACAGTCAATAACGAGCACCGCAGACCAAACCCTAAACTGCGAATTACAAAACGACCATGATTTGTGATAGAAAATAAAAGGTGGAAAGCGAGAGATCATGGTGCAAGATGGCGTAGAGCACCTGCTCCGCCATGGCGCACGGGCTGTGAGGTGGAAGAGCAAGCGAGCGAGGCGGAAAACGCACGACGCGGAACGAAGGCGAAGGTGCAAAATGCGAAAGAGACAGAAAATAGTGGTCGCGCGGCTCTTAGGGCTGCTGCCAGGAGGACGATACAATTAGGGCACGGCAGTTTCGTCGTGGAATAGAGTCTCGACGGCGTAGCGTTGTAATTAGGGTGGAGCCCATAACCAGCGGTGGGTTTTTACCGGCCAAAATTCGCCAAAAGGTGAAATTTTAGGAGTTTCTTTTTCTTTCGAATCTCATTTTTCGGGTCTAAAGAATGAATTTTGGTCACCCAACAATAGATGATAATTGCTGAGATATAAATGATATCATCACAACTGAATGAATAAAGTACAATTTTGTAGATGATATATCCAGAAAATGGCTACATCGTAGATTTTATTGTGACCATCTAAAAAAAATTTATAATCCTTGGCAATAATACTATCACCAACTATCTATTATTGTATCTAATAGTCACAATTGACAAAAATTGTTTTTGAAAGTAGATGGCAAAATATTTGAAAAACTATGTTTTCAAAATTTTTTTTTTATTATATCGATAAAAAAAAATGAAACTTTCTACTTTCAAGCATCTAGCAAATTATATTTTTTAACTTTAATTAATAATTGGTTGGGATTAATTATTTTAGATATACAAGAGATTAAGTTCCTATTGTTACAGCCTTCTATTTACAATTTCATCCATTTGATGCTCAAATATATTCATTCTTACATATTTTCATTCAAAATTTAAAAGCACTCTTTGAATTCCAATCTAGTTATAATAAACTATAAGATACTGAAGGGTAGGGTAGGATACTATACTAGGATAATTTAAGTGCACCAAAAATTGTCCAAATAAGCATTTGAGTACATTATGAATGTTTCGTGTTTTTACAAATCACTCATGTAGGAATGAAGTGTAGGATGAAAATGATCATTTTCATCCATATTTATCTATTTGGATAAAATTAATAAATAATACGGAGTAATGAATTATTGGCAAATCTTTTGTCTTGGCAAGCAAAATGTTATCCCCCCAAAACTTATAGTTTTCATATCCTCATTGTGGATGTTTAGACAAAGTCAGTTTTGGGCAAGAAATTTTGCAAAAAAAATTTCATCACTTGAACATGATTATTATAAAATTGTCTAAGTTTGTAGAGGACCCTATTGAAAATTGTTGAAAATGAAGGGGATTCAAAATATTTTTGCATGCATTTGTGGGACAAAATAAGACTACGAATTTTTAAAGTCCTTAGTCATTGTAGGTACCCTAAAAATCCATAGTTCATTCATATCTTGTGCACGAATGAATTTGGAATTTTCAGGTATCTACATTGACAAGCTCAAAGTATTGAAATACACATTAGATGTGATTCGGGGGTGGCTGGAGGGCCGTTTCAGGCTGTTCCCAGCTCCATTCCCCCATCCGTTCCCCTGGGCCCCATCAAACACGGCTGACAATTTTTATTTTTTTTCCAGAAAAGAAAAAAGAAAAAGAAAAAAATTTTAAGTTCTTAAAATGGAAAACAAAGTTAAAATTTTTTTTTTTTTTGAAAATGTTGACCTGGCAATCGCTCGGCCAAGTCAGCAGGCCCTGCAAACGGTGACTTTCATCCAATTTCATCAATTTCGTCCATTCGTCCAGTTTTGTTCTTGGGAACTCGCGGCCCTTCCCAATAGGCAAATCTCATCTAATGCTTTACAGGAATACTAATTTTTGGTAAGACTACCCCATATAAAATTAAATAACAATATGACTTGAACAAATGGCCACAACTCAATGATGTGCATAGCAATAATGAAGTTGCACCAAAAAGAAATGGATGAAAATGATCCATATTTCAATATGCAATAAAGGTGTTTGACCATCCAAAGAAAACTTTTTGCCCCAGGCGTCCTTCCAAGGGTTCTTGTCCGCACATCATATCTACCAAAATCCTAGCCCAAAGCAACATGTCTACTGTAGTTCATTGTTTTGCAAGTGACCTCAGTCAGTCCAATATATCATTTCAAATCATTTGATATTGATTAACGCAAAACCAGTAATCACACTGGTCCGGAGAAGTACATACTTTTTCCACCAGAAATTTGGTAGTACAGAACTGAAGCCCAACGTCACAACCTACAAGACGAATAGAAAAGAAAAAGAAAGAGGAGTAATACTACAAGATAAGGAGTAATAAATTTCTGTCTTGATACTCCAATACTCTTTCCCGAATACATCATGCAATTCGCCACTTGAAATATATCAATAGCTATCACATCATTGAAGGAAGATAAAACCTTGTGGAAAGTCTGAAAGAGAATTCTCTAACTAATCCAATTTCAATCCGGAATAGAGCAGCGAGTCCCTCGTCAAAGGCATTGTAAACATGCAGCAAGTCTGCAGTACCAACATACATATTGCTTAGAATTTGCAACCGCTTCCATAAGAATCTAGCTTGCCCATGAATTCTGCTCAAGACTATAGCTTTTAGAAAATACACGTAACTTAACCTCATTTCAATTGATATAATGTTACAAAGAAAGTAAAATTGGGTCCGTCAATAAATCAGTTCACGAAACGAAAATTTGAGGAAGTTAACTGAGGATGTCAACGTCATGTTAGTAAATCCTCACAAAAGCGCCCCCAATAAACATAGATATTATGGAAAGTTGCACAGATACGAATGCAGAGGCGAAACATACCGAGAGGAGAAGAGCCACGATCAAAATAATTACAGTAAAGAAGACAACAGCTTGGTTTCCCAATTTCAAGACCCTCTGGTCAGGATCGGTCTCATTTCCAGCTGCTGGAGCTGCAGCTGCAGTTTGCAAGATACGCACTTGCCTTTTGCGGGTCGTGATCTCAAAATCATTGTCATCCTTAGTGAAGGTGAAGACACCGACGAGTTTTTCTGTCAGAACAGAGTCAAGAGTCCAAACTGAGAACTTAAGGAGACAGATTCAAGATTAAGCTGTACTGGACTGTAGAAAAATGGAGGGGCACTTTCCATGTACTGCCAGACCGCACGACTGATATCAATCTGATGAGAGTGGTTAGATTGATATCAGTCTGGCCATTGGATCGATATGAGACTGGCGGTCTAACGATACACGAAAGTGCCCGTAATCTTGTACAAGCCACAACTAAATAATATGCAATGCTGAGAAGAAATTAAGATTGCAGTGATCTGAACTTTAATAGCAAGATTCTGAACGATACAACATTATGTAAATATAGGTTCAATTACCGAAGGAGCTAAAACAGTACTACAAAAATAGATATTCTTAACTCCAAGACTAATAGAAAGTATTCCCACAGAAAATACTTCCTAAATCAAGTGGTCAACACCTAAACCAGATTTTTAATGCTAGTACAAATGAAATTAAAAACATATAGCAATGGCTGCCTCCAACAACCACATGTTCCATGAGTGATGACAAAATCATTCCCACAGGCATACACACATCCAAACCCAATATCAACTGGTTTTCTGCATGGTCAAAAACTGCAAAAAATCTCACCATTGTAATTCGTCTGCAAAAACTCTAGGGCCTGGTTCATTGAATATAGCACAAACTTGGAAGCAAGCTGAGTCTGCTGTCCACTTCCATAAACCTTCCGCAACTCCTGAGAATCACAAAGGACAACATCATCAGTTCAGCGAGAAATCTCCAGCCATGCTGCGACTCCTTTGCACATTCTAGGAAAACATCAAAATGTATTATTTTCAATTTAAATAAACAAGATCTAGGTATAAAACTAGGTAGCAGATATTCAAAGAGGAAAACAACAAATAATTTCAATCAGTACAAACCCACAGATACCAGAAACATTTATTACTATAAATCAGCTCCAATGTACTGCTTTTTATATTGACGTCAAAAAAGCGAACCTCAATCCCGTTAAAAGTTCCAAAATACAGGTCTGCTGGCCGTTCAAGGTCTCCAGCATGCTGTGATGCAATTGCCCGCTGCATGTTTCTGAATATACCCATCAACTCTTTGAAGAAAAGGTGGTCAGCATTCTGCACACAAAATACTACTTTCAATGCCTCCACGAAAACCCTCGATTAACTCCAAGATAACTGGGGTGCACAAAGAGAGCCCACATTGATAATGAAATAGATATGAAGGTTACAAAAACAATCCAACATTTGCAGGGGACACAATCTAACCGGGTCCCTCAAGCTTAAAAAGTAAAACTAACTTACCTTCGACATATCCAGAGAGAAGGATTCGCCATTGCTCAGATCCCATGATATCGTAGTCACTGTATTAGAGTCCCCATCCAAGTTGTAGGATACACTCATAAATGCAAGCCCCTGAAAGACCCAGGAAATTCGAAGTACATACATTAATAATTATCGAATCTAA
This sequence comes from Rhytidiadelphus loreus, assembly GCA_947034895.1. Taxonomy (NCBI): domain Eukaryota; kingdom Viridiplantae; phylum Streptophyta; class Bryopsida; order Hypnales; family Hylocomiaceae; genus Rhytidiadelphus; species Rhytidiadelphus loreus. The sequence goes on along the minus strand of OX344763.1, from coordinate 10,738,909 downwards.
ACTCACAGTTGATTTGATACACAAAGCGCGCGCTCCAGTTTTCAAGATAGATGGTAGAATAACATGATCAAATCCCTGAAAAAGATGATTCCCAAATTCCAATTATCAGAAATGCTAGTATTAAGAGGAGGAGAAGAATACGTGAAACATACCAAGTCTTGCTCGGTGACCTTAGCATTTAAATCCACAGCATCCAAGTTGGTCAATAAGTGAAGATTCACATCATCGCCTGACAAAAATCAATCCAATATCCATTTAAAGAAAACCCATAAGAAAACTCGCATGGTTCAATACAAGGACGCAATGCCTAAAGCACATGAACAGGCGCCTCACAAAATGTAAGAACAATGACAAAAATATAACCAATAACAACGCTAGGAAGAACAGACAATGAATAGAACGAAACCAGAATACAAGATTGAGGAGCAGAAAAGATACCAGAGATTTGGTTAAAGTGAGAAATTTCTGCCCCCAAAGTACGTTGTTGATACGATTTAACGCCAAGCAAATCCAGAGTTTCACCGTTACTTAGAACATCTGTTCAGAACAAAAACTTCAAATTATATATTGCTCATAAAATTAGGAAAAAAAAATTACAAAATACATCTCAAACACAAAATGTGCGGCTCTCACCAGACTCAACTCCGCCAATATTGAGTGAAAGAACAGCTCGCGGCCGATGAAATGGGCTAGGCGAAACCACAGAGTCGAGCTGCCATGAAACCACCTTGTTAAACTTGTGATTCCACTGGACGCCATCAAGGTAATATTTCCCTACTTAACAATAATACCTTTAGGGAAAATCAAAATATTTTTTGTGCCCTAAATCCTAGTCTAGAAGAATATTACGTCACTGATAGCAGAGCTCACAAATGCTCATTGAAGTAATTTACATGCAAGCTACTACGAGAACAAACCTTGGCGGCAACGTTTTCATCGACCCGAAGATCTGGAACTACTCCAAGAAGCACTGCCAATGAGGTTGCGACATCGTCGAATGAGAACACCTGCATAAACTCCAGATACTTGCTTAAGAACCAAGCTAACTGCAGAAAATGATAAAAAGCAGTGAGAAACAGCTCTGGAGGGTTTATCCGGTATACAAGAACATCTGTAGTAAGCCCACTAAGGTTTCTCATTAAAACTTGACCTATTCTCTTGTAAGTAATAGAGAATGATGTCTTCTGTTCCACAAAATCTGACCAGATTAAAATCATTAACTTCCAATCACTTACTTATCAAGTCGCATGCATTCTCATAAACAGAGAAGCTCAATTCTTTTCCACAACAATAATCTACAAGTTCCTGATAGGAAGTATTTCAAGTCAACTCCTCGCTTTTCTCCACACACGATATGCATATGATTAAATACCTCTCTTTCAGTAGAAGGTGTTTTCCTTAGATGCTCTGGCCTGATACTGCTGTCCACAAAGATGACTGAACCATCTGCCTGAAGATTCCAACAAAAATCTTCATGTAAGTTCCACTACTTTGGTAAAAAAGTATCCTGAAATGGACTTGCGTCACCATAGAAACATGCAATACACCAATACGAAAGCTCGACATTAAGCGTTTCAAGGCAGCTAAAACGGACCAAGATTCCATCATAGCTGCTAAATAAAGATCGACACCAAATCGTCTCATTTTATACCAAAAAAACATTCCCCACTGCTGATATTATCTCAATTAGACTCAAACCCAACCCTAAACTCCCTACAGGTAAATAATTCATTGACCACGAGCTAAATCTTACTTTTATAAAACAGGAAAATACGTCACATAAACACCAACTTAAAAAGATGCAAGAGTTTCAAAATCATTCAAACTAGAATAAATTCGACGTCATCATTGATTCCTCGGAAAACAGTCACACGCTTCTTCCAACTAAAAGGAATAAATCTCATACAAACGACAGCCTTAAGTCAATTCCAAAGACACAAAAAGAGGCTAATTCAGAAATCCTCACTTACCTTCGAAGAATCTCTTGTTAAATCCTCTCTAGTAAGCTACTCCGTAAAACACGACATCCATTTTCTCCGTGAAATTCGTAAGAGGTTATACCTGTAAGCCTGATACGGTGATCAGTTGCAGGAGCAGCAGAGACAAGACGAAAACGCCGCTACAACGGCTGAGATTCGCCATCTTTCAAAATACAAATGCCTCAACACCGAAGCGAGCACGCCAGATCTCCAATCGCGGTCCTAAGTGAAATTCTTAGGGTTCCCACTGGGAGAATCCGAAGCACAAGATCGTACTGCTTCGTCCGAAGTTCCACGACAACAAGTGTAAGAGTCCCTGGACGAACCCGACGAGGTTCGTTGCCGCTTCTACGATTCGAGAAACAAGCGGCAGCAGTGGCAGAGCAGCGACGTCTGAGCACAAAACGTGGGGAAAGGTTCGGAGGTTAGTGGCGAGAGAGACGACGACCGGTTGATCTGGTTACCAAGTCGTCAGCCGGTGGTTGATTGCACACGCGTACAATGGGAATCCGTAACCCTTTAACGCCTAAGCTTAATAAATCTTTTTTGGATTTTTTCACATTTTCTTCTAATATCTTTGTAGAAATACAATAAGGGAGTCACAATATCTACAATGACTTGTAAGTAAATTGGATAAATCTTATTCATCTCCAAAGGCGATTCTTCAATGAAATGGGGGAAGAATTTTTAGTTATCCACTCATCTCTTTTCACATGTATTTCTTCAACATTTGGAATGAAAGAAAAGTTATTTGGGTAAAATTTTTTTTTTTAAAAGCTTATTTCATTGTCTTGAATATAGACTCTGGAGCGCTTGGAATTTCAAGTTCAAGTATTGTTGGGATGAATGAGAAGGTTTTTGAATGAAACACTGACCTAAAGTCACTATGGTCATGATTTAAAACATGGATGTTAGTAAGGTTTAAGGATTCAACACATTTTAAGTCTTACCAAGATAATCCAAAATTAGATTTAAGAATCTTTCTTCTATTGGCATCATAAAGCTTATATGAACAACCAAGCAATGATGAGCTTCCACTTTCTTGCCCTATAAAAAATTGGGCAGATCATAAGATCACATTTATATGAAAAAATGTTTAAAATGATGGTACTTCTTTGGATTCATTCTTCAAGGAAAGTTGGCTACATACTTGAAAAAAATTCAAATCATTTGGATTGTACAACATATAAGAAAAAAATAGTAAGTAGAAAGAAGTAGAGAATGATTCAAATACTTAATTGTTTTGAATTTAGTTATGGAATTGAAAAATGCCAATTCCAATGGTTGTAATATTGCAATAAAAAGTCTACATCCTATGATTTTTATTTTTTCAAAAAATATTGAAAATTGAGATAACTCCTAAAAGACCAAGGCACATGTTGGCCAAAAATTGTAAAAAACTACTACATTTTAAGGTAGTGAGAAAAAAATGAAAAAAAAGTTTTTTATCAAAATTCAACCATACAAATTTGTAATAGACTACTTTGGAAATGTATGGGAACTTTTTTAGAAACTTTGATTGCACAAACTGAAAGATTATAGTGTTTGAAGTTAGAATTTTGAAAATTGAGATAACTCCTAAAAGACCAAGGCACATGTTGGCCAAAAATTGTAAAAAACTACTACATTTTAAGGTAGTGAGAAAAAAATGAAAAAAAAGTCTTTTATCAAAATTTAACCATACAAATTTGTAATACACTACTTTGGAAATGTATAGGAACTTTTTTAGAAACTTTGATTGCACAAACTGAAAGATTATAGTGTTTGAAGTTAGAAGATTTTTTTTTTTTCCTCCCATGCCCAATAGTGTCAATTCACTTTAAGTCCTCCTAGAATGAGATTTTTACACTACATATGGTGTGTGTTTTGACATTTGCATCTTATATCACAGTAAGTTACGTAATTGCCAAATTTCAAAAATAGAGGAGTTTTGCACTTGCTATCCAAAAAATTCATGGCAGCATAATTTTTGATCTGAGCACATGATTGAAAAAAAAATTATATTGCCACTAAAGGGACACATGTTCACATATTGTGTGAAATTTTAAAAAACATCTGATAAAAAATGACTTCATACACACCTACCGAAGATCACTTGTATACATTGCACAGTCATTTGGTTCTTTAGGGGGGTCAATAAAGGATTTTAAAGTTTATTTTAGAGCAAAGAATCCATAACTACCCTCAACTAAAACTCTTCATAACTTTCATTTCATTCAATCAAAATGGAATGATTCAAAGCTTTCTATATATAGAAAGAGAAATATAAAAATTCAATTTCGAATTTTTATTTCTTAAAGAAGTAGTTTTAATTTAATTTTTTTTAATTTCCCAAACTATCCGTTGATTACTAAAAATTACATATCATACAATAACTTTTTAACAAAAGTTACAAAAATTGTTGAGCGTTAAAGCTACTCTTGGGCATATGTTGTGTGAAAATCTCAAGGAAAAAAAATAAAAATTTCATTCGTAATGAGTTGCCCCAAATCACTATGTTACCAAAGAAATGCAATTTGGTCCTTTAGGGGTTAAAGTAATGGGCAAATTCAAAGCTATTGTGCAAAATTTCTAACATTAATAAATACAGTACAATGGCGTCCAAATGGATGAAATCTATATCAAGTTGTTCTCAATATTTTTTTCTTGCATGATTTTTAGCCAATTGGCTACATCCAAAAGATGTCTATTTTTTATAAAGGAAATTTTCATTTTGGGAGGTCAAAATAGTTAGATTAATACTATATTTTAAGACCAATAGCCAAATTTTACCTAAGTATCACCTAATTTTCACATAGATATCACCAAGTGGCACCCAAGTATCACACGAGTATTGAAGCAACAATTGTCTGAAAAAAACCAACCCACTGGTTGTTCTACAGTCATTTTGGTTATAGGCTCGTCCACCGAGCACGGTAATAAGATACAGTTGTACATGCGAAGACCGCGAATGACACCCATCCCATCCCACATCATGCCATGCGAACCCCATCCACGAGGGACTTCTTAGGGTTAGGGGGCCGGCGTCGAAACTCTCTTTCTCTTCCTCGCCTGCTCGTGCGCTTGCCGGAGCGCCTGCAGCTTTCCATCAGGTGCCCTGTCTAGCCACTCCTCACCTTTGCCGTGGCAATTTCATTCCTTACCTCCTTGCATGTTTCTTCGGGTGCTTGTGGGTCTTTCCTGGTATCATGTTCTTGCAGATGCGCCAATGCCCTTAGGGTTTCGCTTTTTGCTAGGGTTTTTTGTTTTTGTTTTCGGTTTTCGGTTTGGAAGGCTAGTGTCATGTGAAGCTGTTGAGAGAAGGAATTGTTTTGGTTTGAGATTACTGTTGCCGTGTTTTTCTGTGGATTAACCTCACATTTGATCGGAAAAGCAGGTAAGATGGCTAAGTCCAAGAATCATACCGCTCACAACCAGTCCTACAAGAACCACAAGAATGGTATCAAGAAGGTGAAGAAGCACAAATACACCTCAAGGAAGGGGGTAAGCATGAATTCTCTGTTTTTTACCCTTTTTTGAGCCCCGTCTTGGAGTGCCATGGTGCCTCCGCTTTCCTGTTATGTATCCGATTTTTATTTACTGTTTCTCCATTCCTTTTAAAATGATAGCTGTAGTCAGGTTAGTGCCTGCATTGTTCTGAGAAAACATGGCTTGTTATGGCAGATGGACCCCAAGTTCTTGAGGAACCAGAGGTATGCGAAGAAGCACAACCGGTCTGGTGCTGCCGGTGAGGTTGAGGAGTCGGACGAGTAAATTTAGGGTTAACCTAGTTTTGTGGGAGATTGCCTAGTGTTAGCTTTCTGCCCACTTGTACCGGTTTTTACCTATACAGAATTTCATTCCGTATATCAGGATGTATTTGGTTTTCTGATTGCAACATGCTGGTTTTCTTCAGCTTTGTTTTGGATTTGAGGGTTAATCCTTTTGCATTGTTGCTCTTTAAACGGAAGGCTTGTGAAGCTGACGGCTTTCCTCTTTTGACATCCAATCTCGACTGATGTTGCGTAATCTGCTTATAAACCACTGATTTTCATCGAGCTCAATGGCAATTGTTCTCGATTCGAATGACCTATTTCTTTTTCATTTTCGAACGATAGCCTCTTTTTGAAATTGATTATGTGCATAGGATTTTGGCATGAGTTAGACTTCCGAGCAGCATTATCGGGTCCCAACAGCTATAACCATTGAAATCTGTATTGCAGAGCTGGGTTTCTCTGAACTCATTTTGCTGAGCAGTCTTTGTAATTTTCATGCTCAAGATTCACTTCTACTATACCGTATGATGTCTTTCGGGAGTTTTCGTTTCCAATTCGCCTCCACTTCTCCACGCAAGTATGTGATCAGGCTAATTTGAGATACATTTACGCTGTTAGTGCACTGTTGATAAGTAAAGCTGAATCGGCCGGGACGTTTGCATACGGTATTGTTCAATCGCATTTGCAGATATAGCTCAGTTAGTTCTCATCTCCCCGGTTGACTCTTGAACTCAAAGAGTTCTAGATGAACCACCACCTTTCTTCCGCTCATTGCAAAAGCATACCTGAGGGCATCCATGCACTCCAGAATTTGCACTTCCAAATAAACTTTTCTCTGGTTAATAATTAGAACTTTTAGCATTAAGCAACTTATACAGGCTTCGGCAAATCATGCTTCCCAAAGCAAAATTTGGCCAGTTGCACTTTGCACAGATCTTGTCTATTTTGTAAAAAATAAACTAAAAGATCTACATGCCAACATGCACATGTCCTTGTAGCCATGAAGAAGTTCAAGGGCAATGAGACACAATAAACCACATATCCCATATTGGTTGCCGTCATGCAAGAGCAAACAGGGTATAACAGCCTCAGCAGACGATGCATTCCTCACTTACCTGGGCGGGGTCTATCCATGATCATCAAGGTGGATGGCCTAGGGCAACTGTCTCCATTGCACTTCGGACATGGGAGCTCTAGTATCTTCCTACGGGAGGCATACACGTCATAATTTGTGGCAGCTGGGGCTCGCGTTCGCGCGGCCCCTTCCAATCTAACTCAAAATCGGAACCCAATGTCGTTGTGGCCTCATAGCCATTGAACTTCTTTGCAACTTGTGCTTGCCTCGGCAGATATGATCGCTTATGGATGAACTTATTCATGTTGAAACATGGTTTATTTCTGCCTTTTGGATTCAATTGTGTTTGACAAACTAGAAATCGAGGTAAATTCAATTCCGAAATTGTGCCCCAAGCTGGGGTTGTAGTGTTTCTCTTGTCTCCGTCCGTGGATTATCTGGGCAGCAGATCGTTATTCATGAGCCGTTAAGTCTGGAAAAGTGGAATGAGGATAACGGAACAATGATAAAGAACAATGTCTCTCATTTCGTTTTTTTAATCTTCCAATTCGATTTTGGAGTAAGGTAGCTACATATATTCAAACATCCTACCATGTTCTTTTGATTCGATTATGGAGTAAGACAACTACTCAGACATCCTCCCGGTAGCTTCTGTCGATGTAAAGCCTCCTCCCCTTCAGTTCAGAGCCATTAAAGTTTAGTGGTGTGAAGAATTGCTTGTTGAGTCGGTCTGTCAAGATTTTATTGGAATTACGTATACTCCAAGTTAAGTGGACTGTGGAGAAATTACTTACGCATTTATCTAAATTGATAAATAAGGTGGAACTTCGCCAGGAATGAGGCAGGATTTTAATTCATAAACCTTCAAAATTTAGCAGTAGCCGGTGATCTCTGTGTTCATGAACGAATGTTCGACTGGCTTCCAGTGCTCGTCATGAAATCGAAGTAACAAAGAATGGTCAGCAGGAACTGTAAAAGTCATCAAGGATGCAGTCTTGTTTGTTAGCCGACTGAAAAATCAAAAGTTTGTCAACACTTGGTAAGATTTCGTGTTATTACAGCCACCGAGCTGGTCATATCAAATAAAAATTTCAATTGGCGTAATTGCAATGAGTTTCAATGCAAAGTTCTATCCCCTGTTAAGTATCGGTTAAGCAAAAATGATCCCAAAGTTGGGCACACCGATGTGAGAGGTACAGCAATGACAACCTTCATGAACAATGAACGCGGGCGTGGAAATTGACAAACATGTTTCGACGAAAAAATTGTGCAGAAATGTAAAGCAATGGCTGTTGATCCTGATGAGGTTACAAATTGAGGTTAAAAAAGGTCTTACTGAAGAGATTTCAACGGTAGAACCGAAAGATTCAAGAGCACGCTCGATCAACGTGTAAATTCTTTTGCTGGTCTTAGATGCAAATTTGCTCACACTGAAAATAGAGATTAACCATATCGAAGGATAGCTTTTCATATTATAAGCTCAAGAGGGGCGAAACAGAAACCTAATCCTCCTCCTCCACGACCTTGGTTCCCAAATTTCTAAGCCCTTCGGCAGGCACTTCAGCGGCAGATACATACGAGTAAAACTCGTCCTTAGCATCCTCATCATCGTTACGCTTCCTAGCAATGCGAACTCGGATTCTGGTGGGAACATTGCGAACTCCTCGGCTCCAAATGTGCTTGTTCAGCTTCACATCAACCCGCACATCATCGGTCCCCATCGTCTTTTTCGCAAACTTCCTGATCTCCTTCACTGCCTTAGGCGCCATCTTCTTGAAGGAGCTAAAGCACAGAAAAAACATCAATTGGTGAGAAAATAGCCTACAACACGTTCACCTCTAGCAAGCACGTCCAAACCCTAAACCCACCTTCCTTCATTCCCACCAAATACCAGCTCTTCAATTTGACCTACCTAACCTTGATACTTCGCATCGCTACCGATTCCCACTCAACATATCAAAAGAAATTCAAGCCACCAGAGGAATACGGATCCTCTTCAAAACCAGCAGCGCAAACGCAAAAACGTCCTCAAGATACAGCTCAAACAATTCTTCCCTTCATAAAAAGTCACTTAAACTTGCGCAAAAAGATGATGATCTCACTTTCAGCTCACATTCACGAAACGCAGAAAAGGATGAGGAAGAATTAGGGCGAAACATATGGGGAGCATTGTAGTACCAGCCATGCAGTCTCTTGTGGAGATTGATGGTGTATTCGCGGGTAACGACCTCATCCTTGCGGATTTTCGTCTTCTCCACCATGGTTACTTGCTTGCTGCAAGGCTGCGAGACCAAGAGTAACGATGACAATGGCGGACCCGAAAGGAGTCAGCTGGCCAAGCCCACTCGGCTTCTCTCCCTCCTCCAGCGTTCCCCTAACCCTAATTTACGACCATCGGATGAATGACATTCGTTGCATTTCATCTTCAGTCATAGAGTTCATACCGGTCAGTGATTTTTTAAGCAATTTAATGCCCAATTTAAAAAGAAAAAAAAAAGAAAAAGAAGTGGGCGGCTTCAAGCGTACAGAAAAAAATTGGGTAAATGTATTTTAAAATGCCAGAGTATTATAGGGAAAAAAAAATTTAGTGCATTCTCTCTTAGTGCATAATTGTCAATTATGTAGTTTGTAAATGGGCCCAATTTGAAGCACTTTCTCTGAAAAGAAGTGTGGTTAGAGCTAACATTAGTTAGGTGGTCATTATTACACTTTGGTAAATGCATATACATCTCTTAGTGCATAGTCCCGACATTATATACTATGAGATTTTTTTCTATTGTACAAAGCCAGCACATGCAAAAATTACATAAATTACATACTCAAAATTGCATACTCAAAATTGGCTTCCTTCAATTTAGCCCCCCAAAATGAAGGAGTCGTGAAACTTAAAACCTTCTTGAAAAAAAGGCCACATAACCATTGGTCCAAAAATAAACACAAGTACCAGTACAATACTGGTAGTGTAGCCTACAATTGCCTCTAAATGGGATATGAAAATGCAGGAGTGAAGAAAATGGTTTAGAATCCGTTTCCTACTTGTCATATTCTTAAAGATAAAAAAATTTATGCAATTGTTTTGCCTTATTAAGAGAGTGTGATAGTCATAGTTCAAAGTGAAGTGAACTAATTATGAATTGTGAAGTGAGTTTTGAATTGGAGATCAACTATGACTTTCAAACTAATTATGAATTGTGAAGCAACAACATTCACTCAAGGTGCAAACAAATTGAGAAATTGAAATTTGAAACTACAAGAAGTACTTAGCATGTAGGAGAATCAATTAAATATTTGAAAATTAGTACATCTAGAATGATGATTCCATACTTATCTACACCCCCCAAACATGTATGTTCTAATATTTTGTTTTCTATTTGTCAAACTTTTGTGGCAAGGCACTCTCTCCCTCCCAAAACCAACAACATGACCTAATATCATTTGAACTAAAACTATTGCCTTTGATCACATTGATAAAACATACCACTTTCAATCATTGAAAGCCCAATCTTGATGTTTATTTTGCAAATTTCAATCATGAATGGACTTTGTTATGTGAATAAAAATTGCTTATTTGGTTTCTTGAATGCTTATAAACTAACAGTTTGAAGTAACTACTAGAAAGCGTTGTCACCCTAGGAACATTATTCTTTGTATTTTTTGGTTACCATGTGGGTCCAAGGGATCTTTCTTGACCCCTGAGCGCCCCAACGCCCCAAATCCGGCCTTTCCAATTTGAAATATGTTCTTGTTTGACTATTATAATCTTTTGAGTGATATGGTCAAATTTTTCCTACACCTATGAGTACCTCTTAACTACCAATTGGTACGGTTGATTTACATGGATCTCTTCTTAGGAGAAAGTTTGAATGGAATGAGTTTGGAAAGCTCTAAATTTTACTGAATTTGCTTTGGGCGCTGAGGGGTTAAGGATTTAGAAATATAACATGTATAAAATGAAAATATTTTTAAATATGCATAAAATATTTGAAAAACATTCTTTCATATGATTTTTAAAGTCTATTTTACTTATAAAGTTTTTTAATCTTTAGTTGCTAAGCATGAATGACACCTTATGTTTGAACTCACATAAATTTCTAAGACTCAAACCTATGATCCATCTAGGGTTTTCACACAAAGATTTATCAATTTCTTCCAATAATTGTTGAATTGTTGTTGCAATCACAATGTTGTTGTTAGGAATGTTGAGTACTACACCTTTTATTTGTTGTTTTGCTAGTTGAATGTGCAATGAATTGGTTTTGTTTTGTTTTTTATTTGCACAAAAATTAAAATAATCTTTGATTGGCCTCCTTTTGAGCTCTTCTACTAAAGTAGTCTACTCTAGAAGCAACCATTTAAAAGTTGGTTTGCCATTTTTAGGGGCTTTTGTGGATGGGAAGAATTTTAGATTATTTTTTCAGAGAAAGATAAGTGGATGTGGCATTTAACACAAGTAGTTTCATAATTTTTCAAGCAATATTGAATTAGTCATGATTTTTTGAAGTTTTCAGTTTCAGGCACCTATTCCTAATAGTCTAGCAATATTAGTAAACATTAAGAGAGATGGGGAAACCAAGAATAAGCATGGGGACTTCCAATAAATAACAAGCAAGGGTCTTTAATGCAACCATACTTGTATCAAATCAATTTGCAGATTTTGCATTCTCTAAAATAAAGTTGTTAGTTTGCCAACTTCCTATTTAAATACATAAATGCCTACCTATCACTACATTTAAAAATGGACTTAACCACATGCTTTAACCATCCATATTTAAACTTTAAAGTGTTATTTGACACACTTTAAATTGCTATCACTTTATCCTCAATAGGATTTATAGAATTGACTAAAATTCACTCCATTGCTGCTTAAAAATTTTAGTAGCTAAATGTACATTGGATTTTTAGCCAAAACTGCAACAAACATTCAAATTTTAAATCCAATTTGCTACTTTCTCTAAATTGGAATTAGCATTTATTTAGTTTATTTGTGTTATAGTACTTCCAATAATTCTTTAACAACTTGCAAAATCCTTTCTTTTCTATTTTTTAGTACTACTCGCTCTCAAGGTATCCAAAGTTGATGCTTGTTCGTCTTGAAGGTAGTATATTGCACTAAATTCCATAAACTAGTTTTGGGATCACTAATCCTCAACCCATTAAAAGTCTGTCACATATCCATTTTAGGCCCACTTGAGGTTTGTTTTATACCTAATTATAGGGTCCATTTGAAGAGGATGGGCGCTTTTAGAACATACTACTATAGTCACATTTGAGACCATTTTCTTCATTGCACAACTACTGACAAATTGACACTAAATATTTTTGTTATTCTGAGATCAAATTCATAGCTTCTAAGATAAATAAAAATGTGGCCTTTATCCTTAGTTTGTATGTGCCTAGACAACACTTTCATGAGCGCAAAATTTAAGAATTAATTCTACTCAAAAGCGTTGCTTGTAAAATCTTTGCTACATTCTAAAGATGTCATTCAAAGTCATATTATTATTAGAGTTAGTTGAAAATTTCTCTCCAATTTGTACTATAGGTGTTAGAGGTAGGCTTAACTAAGAATAATACAAAAGAAACACAACACAAAATTCACAAAATTTTGGTGCTTCAAGGAGTTTCATCTTTCTTTCTTTTCCAAACTATGATTCTTTGTCCTTCATTTCACACACATTACAATAATTAACTCTAATGTGGAAACCAAATTTTATGTTTGAAGGTTGGAAACTTCAACACTGCATTGATGTAAATGCAGTGCAAAATTTTCATCAGAAATTTTCACCCATAATTTAGACATCATTTATCACTAAATTGAACATAAGGTCTTTCATTATTAATAGTTTCCTAATTTCTTAAATTTTGAAAACAAAGTCTTGAAAAATTATTCAGTACTACTACTCAATGAAAGTCACAATAAATTTGTATCCAAACAGCAAAGGCCATTGTATCTCCAAAATCACCTCCAAATGGTCATTTTCAAAAAAAAAAATGAAGTACAATTTCTTAAGAATCATTTTTAGAAAAATACAACCATATAATCTTATCCATCACTATTAAATTACTATGCCCCCAATTTTGACCTCAATTTTGAAATACTTTGACAGTATGGATTTTGAGACATCTTCAATCAAAGTTTATATTTTGAAACAATAAAAGTTTTATTTCTTAAATAAAATGATTTTTGGGGCCCATATCTCAAATTTTCATGAAAGTAGAGTTTTCCATTTTTTGACCAAATGCAATTGTGAACATTTAACCCCTAAAGTCCCAAGAACCCCCTCAGAAAACTCTTGAAATTTTAAGCACGTACTCATATGATCTCAGTTCTTAGCAAAAAAATTTGAATTTTTTTTTGTAGGATAGGAAAACTAATTAGCTTTCTAGAAATACAATTTTTTTTATCTCAATTAGTGTCTAGGAGCAAAAATTATGCCACAATAAACCCAAAACAAGTGAGGGTGCGTATAAAAAAAATTCATATCATAATGTATGATTCCTATGATGTTTTCAAAAAAAATTAAAATGATTTTGCACGAGTGAAAGGAACGGCAATGATTTCGAGAGTTGAGGCACTTTCTCAAGAATGTTTTGCTGATTAGAGAACAGAGGATGTGATATTAGAGAAGATGGTATTACATCCATCCACATGTGTGCATACGTAAGTGTGAACGCGGCTCCGGGACTGAAATCCAGCTTATCTGGATTCCACTAGCCGGACCAATCACATCGTTCGTGGTAGAAGTCCTATTCACACTGACCCCCTCACTTCGTCTCTCTCACGTCTCAACCTTCAATCTTCGTCAGAAACTATCTTTCCAGTTGCGGAGTAAGCTCGGGTGAATTACAGCAACTGAATTGCTCCCCCCGGTGGCAGTTCCATTGCCATTCCTTTCACTCGTTATTTCAGTCTCAGAATTTCATTTTTCATATTGGTTTCGGCTTAAGGATTTTGAGTTTTAGATTGGCTTAGAGAGAGAGGGAGGGTCAGACGAGGATGGAGAGGGTTGCGGCGATGGCGACACTGTCGACGAGTTCGACGACGTCGTCGTTGCTGGCGACCACGGCCCGAGGGAAGCAGGCGAATGTACAGAGCCTTGCTTCTTGCAGAGCGTTGTCCAGCGTGGTCAAGCTCAGGGGAGCGCAAGGGATGAGTGTGGTGAGGCAGAGTGCTGTGGTCCGAGTTGTATGTAAGCAGGCTGCGGTGTCCACGCCCACGAAAGAGAATGTGGTGGAGAAAAAGGTCTATGATTGCGTCGTGGTGGGAGCCGGAATATCGGGGTTGTGCACCGCGCAAGCCTTTGCTACTAGGTACTCGCCAATTGCTTGTGTTTGCAGCTTCTCCTTTATTTTGACGCCCGCATGCATTTGAGTGTAGCGTTTGCTTTAGAAATGATTTACATTATTCCGTGGACCTCCGCAATATCTGAAGCCGATCAGTGCCTAGCTCAACTCTGTTATCAACTTTGGAGTTCCTTACTAGCGGCAAATTTTTGGGTCGTCATATCAATGATAAGAGGAATGGTTCGGGGTTTATTTGATGCTCAACTTTAAATCTGTAGATATTCGCCGATGCAATTTGTTTAAATCTTCGAAGCCTACTTGCAACAGACTGTATGAGAACTTTATTCTGTTTGATTATATTGATTTTTTGACCAACACATGCCATGCTCTTCATTGGTTGTGATGACAAAAAATTCGTCCTATTTTCATTTTACTTTTCACAATATGATTAATCAAATTGGACAATTGGAAATCATAAAATCTCTGTCCTTTAGGAGTTAAATTATCTTTTTCACTCAGGATTTCCTCGTTTTTAGTACGTTCCGGTGGAGAATGTTGAAGGCTCTGGGTGTTCCTTGGCTAATCATGAATGGAATTTTCATTACGAAGTACTGCATTTGAAGGAGATTCTGTTTACTCCATTTGAGGAAGGAGATGCCAGAGTATTCATTCCAGGATGCACAGCATTACCTGGCCCCTTGGAAACTTTCCAGAGCAATTAAATTTCGGTGTAGAGTGAACGTGAAGAAAATTGAGCTAGTAATTGAGTGGATTGGGGTTCTTTTCAGGCATGGAGCTGTCGTAAGCAATGTCTTAGTCACAGAAGCAAGAGATCGAGTTGGAGGCAACATCACAACAGTTCAGGGCGATGGTTTTCTGTGGGAGGAGGGCCCCAACAGCTTTCAACCCAACGACTCAATGTTGGCTGCCGCGGTATATCACCTTTCCCTCTGTCGACTGATGTAGGAAGTATCTTCACTTTCTGCACATTATGGCGACACGTTACAGCAGGTTGCACGTTGATAACGTGCAACTTACTGTAATAGTCGTATTGAGTTCATTGCTTTGTCGACATGGTATTGCTGTTAATGACTGCCTTGCGGAGGGATGGGTATGTGGCTCACGCGTGCGAGGGTTTAGCAAAATATTCATATGCAGGCTGGACCATGAACATTGGATTGCATGCGACTGCTTGTTAGTTGTTGCAATTATGAGGATTTCTGTGTGGAAGTGTGCGTTGCTTACTAGAAATTGCGATTGTTGCAGATAGACAGTGGGTTGAAAGACGAATTGGTCTTGGGGGATCCACTATCTCCTCGTTACGTATTGTGGGGAGGCCGATTGCGACCTGTTCCTGCAGGTAACCTTCCATCTTACGCAACCACATTCTTGTCGTGTGCTGTTGATTTGGAAGCATGACCGAACGCTCATGCGAATGCATCTTATGTTCTCGACGGGTTGGTTTTTGAAATTTATAATCATATTCTTGCACATATTATGAGATTCAGGATTCCAAATGCTTGTGTTTTTGTTAATACTATCTCTTTCACTTGCAGGTCCGGCTGATCTACCATTTTTTGATCTTCTCAGTGTTTTTGGAAAGCTTCGAGCTGGTTTTGGAGCCATGGGATTGAGACCAGCTGCTCCGGTATGTCGATGTCTGGAAGTCTTTAAGCTTGAGTTAGAAACTGCGAAATTGCGAATATGCCAGTGGAATATTGCTCGGTTGCTGTCTTGCCAAGTATATCCTACGACCATTTAAGAATAAAAAGTATCTGGTGTGTTGGCAAATGTCTAGACAGCTGCTTCTGGATATCATCCTGAGCTAATTATTTCATTGGTTACTAAACGAACCTTGGGATTTAAGTGTTAGAACTCCATGTCACTCTGAATTCTCTTAGGAGAAATGTGGTATTTCAAGTCCCACGAGGACACTCTTGAAGTTTTATTCGGAATAATACGGAGGCAGTTCAAGTCGAAGTATGGACTGAGTTTTTTGGTTTGATGTAGGGCCGTGAGGAATCAGTGAAAGAGTTTGTGTCTCGTAACCTTGGGCAGGAGGTTTTTGAGCGACTGATTGAGCCGTTCTGTTCTGGTAAGGAAGCATTCATCGCATGTTCATTTTATTCTTGGGAAATAATTCTCTCTTTGGGAGGTCTTTCAAATTTCTCTTTTGTTAATGTTGAATCCGTCTTGTTTATAACTCCTCCCAAATTAGTGGAGTATGTATGCATGATCGGCAGGTGACAACGTACTGATTTGGATGGACTGCAGGTGTTTATGCGGGAGATCCTTCAAAGCTGAGCATGAAAGCTGCTTTCGGGAAGGTGTGGAAGCTAGAAGAAATCGGTGGCAGTATTATTGGTGGCACATTTAAGATGATTCAAGAACGAAAAAAGAACCCGCCACCCCCTCGTGACGAGTAAGTGCAGCCCTTTTCCCTTTACCGACCACGTATTAGCCCTTCCATCTTATGAAAATTCATAATGTGATCCCCATAAAATGGTAGGGGTTAGTGATGCTGCTATTTCTTCTAGCATTGTTCTGCTTTACCAGGATTGACCACTCTCATGTCTGTTCGATATGGAGTTACGGGCAGCGTCATTCTCAATTACAGAAATACACTGACATATGGGGGGTGCTAATAGAAGTTTCGCTTCATTTACAAACATTTGTTTTTTTTATTGTGTTTTGCAGGCGTCTGCCGAAACCAAAGGGACAGACTGTGGGCTCATTCAAAAAGGGACTGATTACCCTCCCAAATGCAATTGCCGCACAGTGAGTCCCTTGCTTGTTAACCTTATCTTCAATGTAGCTGAAGGAAGTCTTCAATTTGCCACACAATTTGGTCACTCCCTGCTCTTTGTGTACATTATGGGCTATTCTTAAAAAGGGTGTCAAGATCGTTCTTTTGATAAATTGCTTATAATTTGAAATGAAGGTGGAGTTCATTTTTGCAGACTAGGTGACAAAGTGAAGTTGAATTGGAAGCTTACCTCGATTCAGAAGACTGATGCGGGCTACACCTTGACGTACGAGACACCTGACGGAACCCAAACTGTGAAAGCGCGATCTCTAGTGCTCACTGTTCCTGCATATATTGCGAAGGAGATTCTGCGCCCTCTCTCTGTAAGTAACTTACCATTTCTCAATGATGGTTGATGTCAGGGTGCTAATTTTTTGGATCACTAGATGACAGCGAAAAGTTTCTGTTTCATGATGAATTTTAGTGTATTTGCAAACTAATTCTTGGTTTGCATAGCATATGATAGTGTTACAGTCTCTGAAACGTGAACCCATCTACGAACGTTTTCTTGGCATCTAGATGCACAGTGGACCTGAACTGTAAAACTCAATGTAAATTGATCTTATCCCCACCTTAATATTTCACCCTGCCCCCTGCCCTTTTCCGTGCTTCGTGTAGGGATGACGATTTTCCCATTCCTTATTCGATTGTAGAGGTCTTTTCCGTTGTCTAATGTTTTGGGGGTGATCGGCCAGGAAGGGGCAGCTGAGGCGCTTTCTCAGTTTTACTACCCTCCAGTGTGTGCCGCTACTATCTCTTATCCATTGTCGGCTCTACGAGAAGACCGCCTGACGGATGGAAAGCTATTTGGGTTTGGGCAGCTTCATCCCCGCAGCCAAGGTGTACAGACTCTAGGTATGCTTGTCGTCATTATTAATACTCTCTACAATTTGTAAACTCTGCCTGACCCTATCTCTAAAGCGAGAGCTGATGGGTTGGATCTGGATAGGTTAGTGGCTGTGATGTTTCTTTTGTCTGCACAGTAGCGTCAATTGCAATACAGAGGCTTATGTATGCATCGCTGTTGTCGTCATCCACCAGGTACCATCTACAGCTCCTCATTGTTCCCTAACCGAGCTCCAGAGGAACGTGTGCTACTCCTGAATTACATTGGTGGTGCTCAGTTCCCACAAATCACCGAGAAGGTAACTAATGCTCAACATCGATTCACGATGATAATTTCGCCTGTCAGTTGTGACAGATGAGCTTGTCTTGACCATATGCTAGATGCTATTCTAGGACCTTGACAGTCTATGTTGATCTATGTTGCTTGTTTTTGGGTCTAAGTCTTTGTACGCCGTAGGTAGAGACACCTCTTCCCCAGCTCACTTCTAATTTGAGATATGTTCTGTAGTGCTCATTATACTATACTGTACTTGAAATGAATCCCTACATGATTGATGGTGCTGCTTGTAGGTTTCTTTACTGCATGTTCACACGATGCAGTAATTTCTGTAACAATTGTGCACTGATCCTTCTTATTAATTCTTTGGTACGTGCAGAGTGAGGAGGAAATTGTAAAGATTGTGGACAAGGACCTCCGAACAATGCTCTTGAAAGCCGATGCTCCGGCTCCTCAAATTCACGGAGTGCGAACATGGCCTAAGGCCATTCCTCAATTTACCATTGGCCATCTTGATCACTTGGACAATGCCAAGGAAGCTCTCCGAATTGCAAATTGTGAGGGCCTATTTCTGGGTGGCAACTATGTTGTAGGGGTTGCTCTGGGCCGATGTGTTGAAGGTGCATATGAAAGCGCACAGGCTATTTCACAATATGTAAGCCAGTTGCCTGCAAAGACAGGTTCGACTTGAGTGAGTACAACATAATGTAAGTTAGTATCTAGGAACAATTTTTCAATGTTGTGCAGAGCATCCTCTATGTCAGTTCTTTAACTTCTTGAGCACTGTTTCCTCCATGCGTTCCTTAATACATATGCAACCAGTGCCATTAGGTTATCATTTCAGCAGCCATTGAAGCTGCCATTCTGTGTTGTCTGTTGCTTTGTCAATTTTTAAAGTTATGTGTCGCTGGCAATGTTCGGGGAGAACCGCCTCGGTTAGTTCACTGTTAGCCGGTGCCTTTGGGAAATAACCGGTTGGAGTGGACAAAACTAGACAAAAAATTGGTAGGGCGGGCAGCCAACTGGCGTGCAAAAATACAAGGTTGATATGTAGCCACCACTTTCATGAAATTGTCAAATTTTAGTGGCTTGCTATTTTGAATCCAAGGCTGATACCCGGGTTGTTGGAGGCGGATATATTTTTGGACAAGGTGGGTATTGCTTTAGGATTTGCCATCTAGGGGCTTGGAGTACTTGGACAAGACAAGGTGGATATTGCTTTAGGATTTGCCATCTAGTGGCTTTAGGATTGGTTTTATCATTGAGCCCTAGTTTTGTTGTCCATGTTTGCCCAATGTAATGAAATTTGGAGTTTAGTTTTAGAACTAACATGTCTTTGAAAGATGAGGATTGTAGTCTTTGCAAAATTATTTTTTGAAACAATTGCAAATCTATTACACAACAACAATTACACAATAGCCAAGCCAAAAGGCTAGACAATGTTTGCAACAAATTCAAAAGTGGCTAGTGGAAATTCAACTCTAGATGAAATGAATCGAGAGATTTTGATAAGGAGAGGTGCCCTTGAAAAAAAAATCAACTCTTTCTATATACTAGGGTAGCTCCAATACTCCACTTTTAAATCTTTAAATGTGTCCATGATTATCATAGGAGGGTGAATTTCATGGCCCTTTGTAAAAAACTCAAAATTCCTTCCACAAAATTGACCCACCTACAATAATTGGAGTGTTTGGTGTTTGGTGTACTTAAAAACCATAAAATTGATTTTTAATTCAATTTAAAACACAAAACTGAAGTTTGACTACTTGTTCTAGGCTCCAACATTTTAGTTCCTATAGGGTTAGTAAAGGCAAGAAGTACACCAAATCTATAAAGTGGACACCCCAAAATATGCCACTGATCCAAACCACCATCATCACATCTCTTAAATCAATATGTACCTATGTGGAAGAAACGATTTAGAATCTCTATTAAAAAACCTCATAACTTTTGCAAACAATATCCAAATGTCGTATTCTTTCCTGCATTGGAACTTCCTTTCACTTGCCAATAAGAATATTGATGAAATTTTGACTAATCTAATAATAGTAACTAGGCTCAGTAGCAAAAAGTAACAGTTTGGGAGGTATCCACTTTACTGTGAGATTAAGATTCCATGACAGATAAATTTGATGGTCTAGACCGTGGTTTGGTTTTCTTTGACCCCAATGATGATGATTCAAATGATAGTTCCAATGATGACAATGATCCACCATTTTATAGATTTGGTAGGATGAGAGGAGTGCGTCCTCTAATTGATGCATGCATCCGTATTTGACTTTCAAGAAGGGTATAAAAATGACAATGACTACAAGGGACATGAATTTAGTCCACCACGAATGCCACAAACGTAGAATGTTGGACCAAGTGGGGGAAATATGAATGAAGACGTTGTGGCACCGAGACCACTAAGTCCAAACCCTATAGATGTACAAGTTGATGCCACTATAGAAAGAGATGGTATTGACGCTGAAAGAGGATGTGAACAAGACGTAGTAGTACCACGGTCATTGCCCATGAGGAGCTCTTGTAGAGAAGGGCCCCCTCATGGTGGAGAATTAGATATGCCCCCTCCAAATCGAGTCTCAGTTGCACTACAACGTCAAATGCTAGTATTGGATAATCCACGAATCCAAAGTTCATCAAGGCTGTCTAGTTCTGAAGTTCATCTCCACGAACCAACTTCATTGATAGGTACATGATTGGCTAGTATCGTCCAGACTTTGAATGTGTTAGAGCATATGACTGCAAACCAAAATTCATTGCACCCACCTGCACGTTCCAATAATCGATTTAAGCGTCCATGACAATAAGATACTACCAATGAATGTGTGAGTAGCAGAACACGTAGAAGGCTGAGGAGGGAAGAAGCGACAGCCCAACCATTTTCAAGAGAAGTTATTCTAGGAGGGCCCAATATAGATGGTATTATGGACGCAACGGGCCAATGACCTCTTCGGATGTTGTCTTCTATAGTTCGTTTACAACGAAACCGCAATTCTAATGCGTCCAACGAAAGTGGTAGTCCAACATCCAATGATGATGGTGAATCCATCGGTGGTACTATAGGTAAAGATGGTGACGTTCGAAGAGATAGTGATTATAGGGTGCCTCGACAAGGTCCACTTGCAAGAATTGGTGGTAATCAACCAACTACAGAAGAAACAAATGCAAATACTTCTATATGCAATCTTAGACATGGAAGACGTTGAATGTTTTTATAAAGACAATAGTGTCTTCATGTTTCCAAATGCAATGGTTTTTCTAGTTTTGAGGCTCAATACCTTGCATATTATATTCAACATTAATAAATATTACTTTTGTTCCTTTCATTCTTGTGAAGGACACGATTAGGCGAGCGATTAGGCAGTTTCTACCTTTCAATGTGTATATAAGATATACCTTCAGGAATGGCAATTGTCCATCTTTGGAATTATTGTGTTTCGATTCCATCTCGAAACTATTAACCCCTAGAGTCCCAACTCCCAAGGTCATTAGACTATCAAAAAAAAACTCAAAACCGTCATTTTTGTTGCATTTGCCTCAAAATACAAAAAAAATGTTTTTTACAAAATCTAACCATAATATCTTGTACTTCACTTGTTTTTTATCACATGGTAAAAATTTCATGAAGTTTGACCGTATAGATTGAAAGATATTAGCATTCAAAGTTGGAACAAAAGGTTTTGTGAATGCTGACGTGTCTTTGCAATTTCATATTAACTTTGACCGCAATTTGTGGAAATTTTGGCACTATTGATTTTGAATTAAAAAAAATTTATATTCAAGAATCAAGTTGAAAATATAGGTTAAAAATTTGAAGAAAAATAAACTTGATTTTCATTCTTTAAAAAATTGCTAAATAGAATTGTAGAATTGTCAACTGTAGAAGTAGGCATGAGATTGAATAGAGCCTTAAATTGTTAATAATTTAGTTATAGAATAAAAAAGTGTTAATCCCTACTGAACCAAAGGGTGTAATGTTATAATAAATAATCTACACCCCATGATGGTATTTTCTTGCAAATATAGTGAAAGATGAATTAAAAAAGACTCCAAAGTGTCATTGAAGTACAACATTAGAAGAAAAACACGTCCGGCACAACCAACTACTATGCAACTAGTGCCCTATGCAATTGTCATGCAACTAGTTTCCTCTCTATTTGCACCAAATCTAATGTAGTTGTTTTGTGTCATTGTTTTACAACATTCATTCATTGTTTTAGTTGCAAAGTAGTCATTCTGTAGTTGCAAAAAAAGACTAGGAAACAACTAGTGTCCTATGCAACTATTATGCAACTGTAAAATGATCATATTTGTTTCCTAGTTGTACGCTAGTTGTTTCTTAGTTGCACTCTAGTTGTTTCCTAGTTGCTTTCAAAGTTCATTTCCATTCGTGTTATATCAATTGACCCATATCAATTGTAAAGAGTACCATTAGATTGAACATATAAGACTTGTAAATTGTTATAGTCTTATGTAATGAATTCTTTTGATAGAATTCTAAGATTTCTATAATTTGTGGGTTTCTACAATTTGTAGATTTTGTATATAAGAATTTAAAAAATAATTAAAATTCAAGAAATTTTATAATCTAGGAAATTGAATTTTGAAATCTAGGAAGAAGGTAGATCTGAAATTTTGAAATCTAGGAAGAGGGTAGATTTGAAATTTTGAAATCTAGAAAAAGGTAGATTTGAAATTTAAAAATCTAAGAAAAAGGTAGTTCTGAAATTCTAAAATCTAGAAAGGAGGTAGATCTGAAAATTTGAAATCTACAAATCATTGAGATTTATATTTTAAAATTTACAAATCTACAAGTTGCAAGCAAGTTGCACACAAGTTGTACACAAGGATGAAGTTCTTTGTATGGTGTCGGATGACAAAAAACCTTGCAACTAGACTGCAACTAATGCGACTTGTCCACTGCAACTACGGACTCTACATTGTCACCTAGTTGCAAACGTCCTATGCAACTACAAAATGAGTTGCATACTGTAGTTGCAAAACCCCTCATTTTCTTCTAGTGCAAATTCAATATTCCATAACTACTGTCAAACTAAAACTCTTCATCACTTTCATCTCATTAATCAAAATGGAATGATTTAAAATTTTCAAGGGTTTTTCGATGGAAAAAAAGCAGTCGGACTTTAGAGCTTGAAGTCTCTAATTTCAAATTATATTTGGCAGTCCACATGACCACATCAGTTCATTCACTAATCACTATTGTATAAATGTTTGTAAAAAGTAGCACAAAACCATTCATTTAAAAAAAAATTGAAAGGAATGAAAAAAAATTACACTCATTGTTTATATAAAAAAAAATTTATGTAAAAAAAAATTAGTACAGGCTTGGGGACATCCGTAGCAATGTAGGACACTTTGTAGACATTGCTACGGATGTCCCCAAGCCTATACTATAATAACCGCATGTGCTAAATAAATACTAATTTTGTAACTATAATACTATATTGTAATACACTATTATCTAATCTTCATTTTCTGCCTATTGATCTTCAAATTCTTATTCTTTACGTGCCTCCCAGTAACAATCCATGGCTGGTGTCCAAACATTGGAGCACCACTTAGTTGTTGCACAGCATATGTCACTAAGCGTCATTGTAATAGCTCCACCTTGCACAATTCACCCAATGTTGCTTGAAACATTCCAAATGCCATATGGTCAGGAATCATCTCTACATTTCCGCAATCTTTTTTCTATACCTTCATAGCCAATTTTCCTATGGAGTATCCGTCCGTGTGTATATTGACACACCTAGTGACACACAGTGGTTTAACCACGCAAGTAGGAGATACTGAAGTTCCTGTTTGTCTAGTCAAGTACATCAATTTTAGAGCCATCCACCAGCGTTTTTCTTGGGTGGCCTGCAACTTCCTTGGACAATTGAATTGGTAAAGAGAAGGGATTTCTTGTTGATGTGGTTGCCCATTCCCCAATCGCATAGACCAATCTACACGGTTCTTCCATCATCATTTAGAAAGTGAGGCATAATGTTCTCTGATGTGATGTCGTTGTGCAATACAGAGCACTGTTGCATTGTATCCACAAATGAATGCAAATCAACGCCCATGCAAGTTTGATGCGCTTGCGTTTATATGCCATGAGTTGTTTGGCTTCTTGCAATGTTTGTGAAGTTGCATGGTAAGCCACCTTCCCAATTTCATCTGGATCGCAATTTTTCTCATCTAAGGTAAAGATGGCACCGAGAGTACCTCCATTCTACCATTGAGAATAACATTCTATGGTCATGTCATTTATAGCAAAGAATTTAATGACCCCTAGATGATCGCATTGACAAATCAATGCCTCAATGAACAACCTCTCCCTCAACTTCTTCAATTGATCAACGTGTAAGGCTAACTTCTCAGCTAATTCCATCTTCTCGAGAATATGGTTTTGAATTTTGAAGACAAACCTTGCGCATCCTCCCGTTCCCCTCTTGTTTACTATGACTGGACAAAGGAACCACCACCACTCCTTTTTCAAGGAAAACCACTCCTCTTGTAGCCACTTGACCAAAGGCCAAGTTTTGACTTCGTTGAAACTACAAAGCAGAACAAATGTTGTGTAAAGATAGTCCTCGCATTGCATCATGTCACCAATACACTTTTTTGTGCAACAAATTCAATGCTTGTTGTCTGGGCACTACATTCCTTCTGAAAGCCTTTTATTTTTTCATCAACTTGGACAAGGTTGAAGACATACGTTTGCACTTGTGAATCCAACCAATGATTGAAAAATTCCTTTGTGCGGTCTTCCAACCATTCATCCTCGCTCATTGTTGTCCAAAACATCTGGTGGAACTTTTGTTTAATGGCATCCACTCCTTGTAATCCGCGTGAGATGTATGTTGTGTTTAATTGCAGAATTGAATATAGCTCCAAAAAATCCAATGCCACTTCATGTAGTTTTCTTATTGCAACCTTGCTTGGCCACTTCTCCGGATTTATGGATTTGTGCCTCTTCGGTTGTTTTTTCTTTGCCTTCGAAGACTCTCCACTCTGGGTACAAGCTGCCATCAATCCACAAATCAATGTGAGTTTGGCTTTCTGTTCTTCGGGCAAGGAAACTTGAACAATTGTCTTGTTCTTTAAGAATCCTCCCATTCCAAATGATAGGCAGCATACTTTTTGTCCATTTGAATTGTAGTTGCATAACTCCCTATTGTATTCATCGCATCTTTAAAAGCCATGCTGAAGCACAGTGAAGGTTACTTTGCAATTTCCTGAGATCAACTGACAAGTTGAACTTTATAACTGTTTGAAGTCCACGCTAGCAAGGCCGACATGGAAGTATGGAACACCACACATTGTCCCGCCAAAATCCCTCATGGTGGCAACTCCAGGCGAATTTGGCGCCATTATCTTGACCCCAAGAAAAAGATTAAATATTATATGTACCTCTTCATGAAAAATCATTTTCCATACAAGCCACTTCAAAGCATCAAGCACAGCCGAACGACATGTTGGCTGCACTCAGGACGACTTACAGACACGTCGGAAGCAGGGTACTCTTTAAGCCTTACTGATTGCGAATTTGCGATTGATTCAACTGCTGCCCATGAAATTAAGCCCTGTTGGCAGTATGCTCGACAGAAAAGTCAAGGTGCTTCTACTACTCGGGGGGGGCTTACAAGGCCTTCTCGAAACCCCAAATTGGCTCTAATGTTGATTGCATTTTGGGAGAAGCTAAATACCTTGGAGTTATGTTTGCTTTATTGAAGAATGATTGTATTGATGATGGATTGCAAGAAAGGAGATCCTAAAAGTGTTCCTTCAAGAGTTGATTGCATTTTGGGGAAGCTAAATTCCTTAAAATATATATTTTTAAATTTTCATAAAAAGAAAAATGTCGAATTGGCATATAATCCATGTTGTATCATATTTTTTTTTTACCTTTGTGGAATTAAATTACTGAATTATGTTACTGGTGTACATTCCAGAACTTGAATGTACTCTACCATTACAATTTTGCCCACAATGGACTTGCTCCCATTTTGTCCCTAATGAGGTAGTGTACCTTAGTTCCAAATTTTAGAAGATGAACTCTAGTGGTCATTAAAAGCATTCACTCCCTGAAATGTGCATTTCTTGTATTGTATAGTACAATGATGGTACATTAGGGGTAGTCACACCTTTTTCACTTGGCCCTTGGAGAATGCAGAATGAGAAGTTGGGGAGGGTTTAGAGGAGTCAATGAAACCGCGGTGGGTGAAGAAGGTGTAACACCCCTAAAAGATGTGTTGTGGAGAATGAAAAAAGTGGAGAATCCATTTACCTAAACCTAAGATTAGATGTAAGGTTGGAGGGAAATCGGCAACAACAAAAGTAAAAGTGGCATGGAAAGATAAAAGTGTAGGGCACAAAGGAATATACTTAGTTGGATATATCTTCCGCACTCCCAATCTTCACCTCTGGAGGTGAAGACTAGGGGTACAGAAGATATATCCAATTAAGTATATTCTACCAACATGAAGCCAACCTCAAGTCACCACGTTTCCATTCTCCATTCTCCAAGTGCCAAGTGAAGAAGGTGTGACTACCCCTATTGAAGAAAGCAAAATGAACCCCAGCGGTACATGACACTTGTAGAGCCTGGATCATCACTCCTTCCTTACATTCAGAAAGTTCTCATCACTCTCGTCTTCTCAACGCGGCCGAATTTGGCAATGACCATGGCCATGGCGGATTTTGCTCGGCAATTACATACCCGTCTCCAGTAACCCAGGTGTTATCCTTGGATTCGTAATGTCAGCATTGCATGACGCTTACCGGCGTCATGTCATGCTAAAATCTGACGCAACCTTACAATTGTAGCACCATTACAGACAGATCGATGAATTGCAAGACTGGAGAAAGGACTAAAGACCGAGAGGGTCTCGTGTTGGTCAGAGATTAGAGATTAGAGAAGCCAGGTTCGACTGCCGGACTTGCCGAGCTCACCAATACTCTTGGTTTTTCATTGCCTTGAGCATAATCTTTTGGGTCGCCTTGATCACACACGGTGACGATGAATATGATGAAGGTGTGGTTAGGTTTTGTGAACTTCCTCGTGGTGCTGTTGATGGTGCTACCCTTCTGTCGCCTTGCGAGCAGCTACACTGTTTTTGATACCCAGATTCCAGACGTGCAAAGTATGTTATGCTGATATCACTCTTAACATGCCTGTTTCTGAGATTAATTCTGATCACTTGATGAGCAGTGCAGCTTCCACTTAATGCTGCGTTCGACTGCAGATGTGGTATTAATTATTGCTTGAATCCACTGTATTGTGGTAGTGGATGTGATGCGAAGCCTTCTCTCAAACTGGTCAGAAACTCCAGACATGGACAGGACTTTCGAACATTGGAGCAGCGACCCGATTCCATGCTTTTATAACAACTCGAACTGGCGAGGGGTGGATTGCGCTAGAATTTCCAGCATGGACCTAAATGCTTCGGCAACGGTTTCAACCTTCGACATCGTAGTAGTTGGCCTGTATAAGCATTTTCTTTCCGCTTTCTCATGATACCGAATGCATCTTACCCAGTCAATTAGAAATGTTTTTCACCAATTTCTCTTAATAAATGGATCACTCTTTGCTCATGTTTCCTTATTGATATAGTGTATTGCCCTGTTCAAGAGCAGGACCTTGAGCGACGTCGGCATACGCGGCCAATTACCAGCGGCCATAGGAAACCTGTCAACACTTGTGTCGTTGTGAGTTCAGGGACCCTTCGTGATGACTCTGTAGTATGCTAAAGTGTAAGCTCAAAATTGAATAGCAGTACGTGCTCTTAAAATTCTTTGTTCTTAATATTCAAGAGTAATATTCTATAGGATTCGATCACTCAGGTTATTTCATTAGATCTATTCATTTTTGCTTGTGCTGTGCAGGGTCTTGACAGGAAATCGAGAACTAAATGGTCCCATTCCAAAGGAGCTTGGTAACTTGAACTATTCTTTGAGCACATTGTGAGCCATACGACCATATCCTACCAGTCTCTTACTATGCACATTCTCCTGCAGCAATTGATTGACGTTTTTACTTCCGAAGAGTAAAAAATGCATCATGCACATGCAATTGTAGCATCGTCTACTGCTTTTGCGTGATATTAAACAAATTTATGTCCCATCTCCTGTCAGGGATCTACACGGCAATGCGTTTAGTGGAGATATCTTCGATGGGCTTTATATTTTCACGCGTCTGCAGATCCTGTAAGCTTGGACAGCATCACGATGTCGCCTCAATTGTTAGGGTGAAGATGCTTCATCCTCCTGCTCTCTTCTTGCTTTCTTCATGATAGGGTTCGTTGCAGGTTTCTTTGGAAGTGAAGTAAGCGATTTGTATCTTCTGTCTTGTCACTTCCCTCAGGGATTTGAGCGACAATAAGCTCACGGGGAAACTTCCAAACCCAGTTTTTATGACATCACTGCGCACTCTATCTCTGGCTGGCAATCAACTTGAAGACGTCATCGATGTAGTTAAATGGTGGTATTTTCGAGACTTGAAATATCTAGTAAAGCTGTAAGTCGTCTTGACAAGTTGTCTTTCAAAATACTTTCAAGAATCCAGAATTTTGCATGCTGCAAGTGGCACTAAAGTATCTTTCTTTAAACAATAATGTGTAGGGACTTGTCAAACAACAGCATCTCTGGAAGAATTCCGATATATGACTTCGCTCGAACCAACTCGTCGTTGAAATTCTTGTGAGTTTCATACGATTCTGCTGAATTCTACAGCGTCAAATATTGGTGATAACCGGCCAGTTCAGTCCGGAAAATTGGTCATCTCCCAGAACGTCCCGACTCCACGATCTTAATTTGTGCAAAGCCCTTGTACTCACGGCGGAGTATGCGTCGGTTTCATTTGCAGGAATGTCAGTAGGAACCATTTCACATTATTTGGACCAGATTACATTACTGAGAAGTATACGTCAAGGGGTATTGAAGTGTTGGATCTGTCGAGCAATGACTTGGGCGGTCCCGCTACGTACCTCCTGATATCGTTGCTGAATGCGTCTGGCTCTGGGTTACAAGAAATGTACCTCCTCACTATCCCCCCCTGATTCCTGCATTTTATATTCAATGCATGCTATTTAATGAAAGAGCCTCTTCTGAGCACGATGACCAGTGAATTACACAATACAGTTGTGATGATTTCTCATAGTGTTTATGCACAACGTTTGCAGCTACCTTGACAATAACAACTTCAATGAAACTCTCGATATGGACGTGATGAAATGGCTCAATACATCACGAAGTCTTATCAGCCTTGAAAACAACAATATTGCAGACGTGCGATACTCCGACGGCTTCTATCGGAACTATTTGGCATCTCCAGATTTTAAAGTGAAGTGAGTTTCCGTTGAATAATTTGAGGCCTTTCCGAAAAAGCGATCTCTCTTCGTGAGTGAATTCAAATCGATTTTTCTCACTAAGGGAGATCTAAGCAACGAATTTACAATAACTGGTCTTCAAAGTCTTTCGAAGTACTTTGAAGAATGGCAGAGTGTGCGTAGAATATTTGAAGCTCACATTGTATTATGACATGTGCATCGCCAAGCAAAATGACATCCTAATGATGGCGCAACCTTTGCAGGTTGGCGGGCAATCCGTTTTGCAACACTAAACAGACCCAAGGAGTACAATGTTTTTGTCTCCAAGCCTGTCCTCTTCCAGGTATGCGTCAGTCAACATCTATCACTAGGTATACGACAATGCAAGATTGAGACACGAAGCTTCGAAATTTGTGCAATCTTAGTCGTGTATGTAACTCTCGCGAATATCAGTTTTCGTCACCCTTATCTGACGGTATCCGTCCTCCGTTGCAACCGCTACAGACATGAGCAGTACTACCGATGTGCTGAAGGTTTCACTATCTGCGAGTTCTTCCTCTTCAATTGCGGTCATCCTCGTGGCGGCTTTCTTATTCCGCAGGAGCAAAAGACAGCACAAAAAGCTCTTGCGGCTTGCTCACCAAAGTAAACATCTCACGTCCCCAGCAGTTTTCATGAGAGGGTTGGGTTCACTTGCGTACAAGCATTAGCAGAGAGTCATAGCTCTTTTCACCATGCGTGGCTAAATTCGTAGCCTGGCGATTGATGCTCTGAAAAATCTCCAGTGCTCATGGTTGCATGCTGTTCGTATTGGCAGAGTTTGAGGAGCACGATGTGAAGCCCACCCTATTCACATACAATGAGCTTCGGAGCGCTACTCGTGACTTCCATCCGGACATGAAGTTGGGAGAAGGTGCATACGGTGCCGTCTTCAAGGCAAGATACAAATCCAATTAATGACTCTTTCTTACAAAGCAATATTAAGTAAACATTGTCTTGTTCAGAGATTGTCTATCACAATATCTCACAAATTTCTGGTGTCAGAACAGTCATAGTCTTCGATTAATGAAACGTCAGTAGAAGCTTGATGGATTGTCGTTATAGTATCCCGGATGGATTGCCGTTCTATTCTTCCGGATGTATTACCGCTTAAAATTGGTGTGGTTGCTAAGGCCTTTAACTACCTGTCAATGACATGGGCAGCTTTTCCTACAGGGTGTGTTACCCAACAAAAATGTTGTCGCTGTGAAACAACTCCACATCAATTCTCAACAAGGAATGGACGAGTTCCTGAATGAAGTGGTTCTGATTAGTGGAATGAAGCATCGAAACTTGGTGAAGCTGAGGGGCTGTTGCATTCGGGAGAAACAACGATTGCTGGTTTACGAGTACGTTGATAATCACGATCTACAATGGGTTCTTCTCGGTAAGTGGATATGATTCACGGAAACCACGAATTGTCCATGAAGAGCTTTTGGATTGACATTGTTTTTTAGCGAGTTTGGATAATGGCAAGCGACTCTCAAGTATAAACACATGATGCTATATATCGTAATAAGTGGAATGATGCAGAAGGCAAAAGCGATGAGACTTTGAGTTGGCCGAAACGAATGGGAATCTGCTTGGGCATTGCTCACGGCCTTCACTACTTGCATGCTTTGGCTCAACCGAAAATCATTCATAGGGACATCAAGCCGGCCAACATCCTACTGGACAGCAACTTAGAACCTAAGATTGCAGACTTCGGATTGGCGCTTCTATTTCCAGAAGAGACCACGCACATCATGACTGTCCATGTCGCTGGCACCAAGTACTTCCCTCTTCAGCACAAACGCCTCTCTCCAATCTATATGTAGCTTACCAGTTGCGTGTTTCAACCTGTTGTAGCTCCCCCGGGGGATCATAGGAATGTGAAGATGATGAGATTGTTGACTTTATTTTTTTTCCTGGTCGGTGTGATTGATTTGCAGAGGTTACCTGGCTCCTGAGTACGCTACTGTGGGACAGCTGAGCGAAAAAGCCGATGTCTTCAGTTTCGGAGTTGTGTGTCTTGAGATTGTGAGTGGTAGAAAATGTCTGGACAACACGGCTCCACCTGAACAAGCAGTTCTCACCACATGGGTAAGCACCTCATCGTGTCTTTTTCTGTCCAGTTTGCTTTGGAGGTTGTTGAATAAAATCTGCTGGACTGAAATGAATATTTCAAGCAGATGTTATGCCCCTTAAATCGGAGAGAGATTTAAAGATGCAGGCTTTCTGATATCAAGATATAAAAACGTTGTGCTGATGGTGTGCGTCACAATTTAGTTTTCATCATTCCGGAATCTCACATGAATGCAAAATCTCAAAATATTAATCGGCGTCGAGATTTTTTTTAACGGACTGCATTCCTTGTTGGGTGCGAATGTGGAAGTGGCAATTGGGCGTGAATGTTAGTGTCCTGAATGTATTCCACCTCTCCCAGTTGGGTAAGGGCACCATTTTGAATGAGCATGATGTTGAGCATCATCTGCCTTGTTGTTCGTCATGTCTTAAGTGTCTTAAGTATTTGCACTGGACCTTAATAATTAGAAGAGGCCACAATAATAAGTATTTTGAGATTTAGTGCGTTCCTTTTGACCACCCTGGAAGTTGCGAAGTAGCTGTCAACTCTCTGGGCATAATTATCGTGCGATTCCATTGATTACTTACCCACTGTATTCGAGACCTCAATATGTGATCTATTTGGTTTTGAGACTCTTCTTGTTGATCACTGCTTAGCATGTCTTTTCTTTGCTGAATGTTGCTGAATGTTGTGAGTCAGCCAGAAGCAAATTGAACTTCGTTCCTGTCGTCCCTAAATAATGCCTTCTGTATGGTGAATTGCATCTTCCCGACTTTTTATCTCAACAGGCACAGGAGCGACACTCTAAAGGGAGCATACTGGACACTGTGGATCCCAAGATGGAGTTGCGCAGTGACGAGATCCTTGAAGTAAAACGGGTACTTTACACAGCTCTGTTATGCTTGCAACACCGTGAGGACAGACGTCCGGATATGGCGCACGCAGTTTCCATGCTGCAGGGCGAATTGGGCAGCGAGGTTATGGGCTTGGGAACGGACTCAGAAAGCGCACTGGGGTCCTTCGATTTTGATGCTTCAAGTAGTTTGGAGATGTCGCTGCTTGGGCTGCAATCCACCAGCACAGACCAGGATGTGCCCAAGTCTGAACGGCTGCCCTCCAGGTCGCAAGGATCTCCCACGATCAGAAATTTGAAGAAGAGTTCGAGTCTTCAAATCAAAGTTTCTTAGGGGCAGCCACTACAAGGCATCTTCTCCACAGCTGGAAGTATCTCCAATGTAAAAGCTTCGCATACTTGTAATACATAAGTTCGACAAATATATGCAATATGTTGCAATGTATTGCAATTGCAATTGATAGTTTTTCAATCAAACGATAGGAGCTCTTTATCATTGCATTCCTATTGAACACAAGCCTCAACAAGTGCAAGAAGCAAACATAAATGACCCAAATTAAAACTATGGCCCCTACAAATGCCAGATAAGGTTTATGCTCCCAATAAGAATTGGGGAGTGCAATAATCTGGTATGATGTAAATGAAAGAAGGTTATGCAAGATGGATACAAGCAACACACTAGTGGCCAATGCCACAGTTCTTTCACTGTGTGATGGAGTTCCTTGTGTTGGTCTTGTTGAAGCCTAGGAAGAAATGGACAAAAGAATTGCACCCAATTTTGAGTGCAATTCTTTTTACCAAGTTTTGTTTTAGTGCTGATTTTTCAATCTCATAATTGTTGTCATGCTCCAAGTTTGGGACAGTGAAAATTCTTCTACTAAGGGCATTGTTCACCTCCTTTGATAACCCTTGCAAATGACCTTGAGGCCTTCTATTAAGGTAAACCAAACCAACCCATGACAGGTAGAATGACTGATTTGGTATGTTGCCATTAGCAAAATAAAATCAGGTTTTTGTCTATGCAGAAAGAAGCAGTTAAAATTTTAGTTTTTGGACAAAGTAGGAATTTGTTATGAATTTTTTAAGTATTTTTCCAAAACAGTCTGTAGACTACCTGAATCAACAAAATATGTCTCCATGATGGTCATCTTACCACCTAATGCAGTCTTCAAATTTCCTAACACAACCACAAGATTTTTTAATGTGGCCATCACATACAGCCATACAGGAATAAAAAAACAACTCTTTATGATGAGTTTACACTCACAATGTGTAAGTGTCCTATGACAGTCATTACTAATTCTATCACAATCACCTAATACACTAATGTGGGCCACTAACCAACCTAATTAAGTCATAGCAGCAAAAATCTGAAATGGACTGTAATGGGGGGGGTTAGTAGGTGTTTGTATTAGGCACTTGGCTTGTCATGGGCTGGTTTACCTTAGACCAACCTAGAAGTTTTGAGTGCCAATATCACTCCAACCAGTGGGGATCTATCATAAGCTACATTGTTGTTCCTCTTTAGTTTGAGAAGGCTCATCAAGTGATTCTCGTCTAAGTTAGCATTCCTAGCATGTATTGAATATGCTATTTGTGAGCTTTGTGTTTAGTCACTAGTCTAGCTATGACCCCTACCTCAAAGGCACACCATATTAGATAGGGAGGAGATCTAAATTTTGACATGAAGAGTTAATCGTAAAGGTCATCTCTAGTTATAACAATGGTGTCAAAGGAAGGTTTAACTAAGAATAGTACAAAAGAAACACAACACTAAACTCCATCCAACCAAAGTTTGGGTACTCCAAAAAAAATTTGTCTTATTTTTTTTTCAAACTATGGCTCCTAGTCCCACACTATGTACACTTTATGATGAACTCTATTGTCTATATCACTCAATCTCTCTAATATTGCAACACATGTGTTGGATGCTTTGGTGAATTTGAGATGTGGTTTCTATATTTTCTGAATTTAGTCCATACCATTTTTATTGTTGTGATCAATATTAGATTACAATAAAGAGATGCAAAATTGCATTTCCAATTTGCAGCTAACACTTCATAAAGTGGCTCCCAACGAGCTCCCAAAAAAATTGGATGAAAAGATCATTCATTTTTTCGTCCACATTGTTGCATTGTCATCCAAATGCCACAAAACGGAGCTTGTTGTACTATAGGGTTAAAAAATGAAAATGAAAATCTATATTGAATTGAAAATGCAGTTTATATTTAAGAACTAAACATTACGTGAACGTTGCAGTCTTGGTGATGGTGTAGTAAAGTAATAGTATTGTAAAAGTAGGTATTAACCTTCTATTATTACGTTTATGACATTTAAACCAGAAATGTATAAGGCACTACATTTGGATATTGATAGAACTTTGAAGTGAATGAAATCCTTATTAAAACTACTCATTATTCTAATTAGTTTTTTCTTAAGAATGATGTCTTTTTGAAGTGTACTTTTAGCATCAGACATTTGATTTTTATAATGAATGATTATGATTTTCCAATTCAACATTTTGTACAAGGGTGTCTACTACAAATCTTCATTTTTTTTATTGTTGAGGGCTCTTCAAAATTAGCATCAAGAACAATACATCTTAATGGAAAAATCACAATAGATATTTGATTTCATAAGATTTATACTTTATAGACTAGAAATGACTTGCATGGACTTACGGTTTGATTGTGAGTAAGTTTCTAAAAATTATTGGGGGCTGAGGTGAAATATTGAGTACATGTGAAAAAGACATGGAAAGGATAGCCACGTAGCACAGTTTAAAAAAAATAGTATTTGACGTGGCACTTCAATGATGTGGCATGCCACTTCAGAAAACGTTGACGCTATCTAAAAATTTTGATCCCTAAATGCCCAAACGATGTTTTTGGGCAATATAGTGATTTGGGGCAATTCACTACGAATTGAATTTTTATTTTTATTTTCTTTCAAATTTTCACACAATATGTGCTGAAGGGTACCTTTAAGGCACAATTATTTTCATAACTTTTGACTACATGGTATGTAATTTTCATTGCTTAACAGGCAACTCAAAACATTATTAAAAAAATTATTTTTTTCTAAAATAAAAATTTGAAATTGGTTTTCTAGATTTATATATGCATAAAAAGCTTTTAGTAATTTCATTTTGATCAATGAGATGAAAGTTATGAGGAGTTTTAGTTTGTAGGCAATTATGGATGTGCTACTCTAAAATAAAGTTTGAAGTCCTTTATTTACCTCAATTTTCAATTTTTTTGTAAAAAAATGAAATTATAGGATGTAGATTGTTTATTGCAACATTTGCAATTATTGGAATTGGAATTTTTCAATTCTATAACTAAATTCTTGATAGTTTAGTATTTTCAATCATTATTTATTTTTTCTACTTACTATTTTTTTCCTATATTTTGAACAATTCCAAAGGATCATAAATTTTTCAAGCATGTAGTCAATTTGCCTTGAAGAATGAATCCAAAGAAGTACCATCAATATGGACATTTTTGTATATAAATGTGACCTTGTGAAGTGTAGCTAGGCACTTGCTTTTTTGGAAAGCCAATTAAAGAATTTTTGTTAATTCAAACACTAATATCTTGCAATCTACACAATGGAAATTTTTGAATTTTTTTCCACATCTTATCAAATCAATGTATTGCAAGATCCTAAGGTTACATGTGTCTACAAATGTGTTTTTTTCTCTATACTTTGATATTTGCTCTAGAAATGGCAATTTTGGAGCATTTTTGATGAAAATAGTCAAAAACATTTAGGTTAACACTATTTTTGAAGACATCAACTAAAACGTCAATTGAGACATCTTCTAAAAAATCTAGATGTTTTTTGCGATGTCAATTGGCACATCAATTGAGACATCTTAGAGGACATCTACATATTTTTTGCAATGTCAACTAATGCATCCATTGAAATGTCTAATAGTTTTCTCATAAAATACAATCTCTAAGTTTCACGTATCCCATATGCTTTTTCTTTGCTCCTATCACCACACCTGTATAAGTAGCTTGTCTTGTCATGTCAATATACTTATAATAAGTGGCTTTTAAGGCCATCTGATATAATTGCCAATATGGAGTATTGTGTATAATATATTGTGTATTATATACGGTGTACAATGTATGATATATTGTGTATGATGTATAATATATTGCGTATTATGTATGGTATATAATGTATGACATAAAGTATTGTATATGGTGTATAATATATTGTGTATGGCCTATTTTGTATTGTGTATGGCCTGTTTTGTATTGTGTATGATGTACAATGTATTCTATATGGTGTATTTTATATGTTCTTTTTTGTATGGTGTACTATGTACAGTGTACGTCTAAGCTGATGTTTAAAAAAAATTTAGATGTCTAAGTGGACTTTGCATAAAACAACATTAAAATTCTTTTAGACATCTACGTTGACATTGCTGAAAACAATATTAATTTTTTCAAACAGTGTGACGCTAGGTGCCACATCATCAGTAGGGTAGGTATAAGAAATTCCATGGGGCACTACCCGCCTACGTACGTGGCGCTTACGTGGCTACTACATGGCGTACTTTTGGCTCCTTTTTTTACCATGTTTGTTGTGACGCTGCTTTAAAATAGGGTGCGTTTTTTCAAATTTCCTCGTGTTTTTGTCTTATCAATCTTGACGGATTTCCCTAGACATCCATAGTAGACATGCCTGACGTTAAACTAAACATCTAACCATGTTCATTGGCTTGTCAGAAAAAACACAGGTTTCTTCTAGTGTCATCATCCATTAGTATGACTTCATCAAGTAAAAAGGGATTCAATAGAGCCCCTGCGTGATGCAAATCTGTCCTAAGCACGTCCCATGCTTGTAGAAATCATTGATGGCGGAAATTGCATATTGTGGTTCGAATGAAAATGGTGAATTCCTCAAAGATAAAACATGCTTTTCTACTTTTTTCATCACAAGGCATGCCTTGTCCATGCACATGTGCTTGCCATCAAACTCTCAAAGAGCAACCAACACGGGTTCCACTATGTATACAAAGTTCAAATATCTCCTCCAAAATTCATCTGCTCGCATATATCGTTGCACATTGTTAGCCTTTTTTTGCTTTTGATTTGATGTCAATTTCTTTGTGTACTCATTCCATTGCGGATCGTGGATTATCGATTCTACCGCTTCCCTCACCTACACCAAATGCTTGATCATGAGGAATGTGGTTGCAAAGCGTGTCTGAACAAGATTTTTCAAAACATGATTAGGAGAATGTTACTGAAAAATTGCAAGTGGCATGTGATGCGTGCGAATGTTTTTCACAATTGACTTTGCTTTCTTGACCATTCTTGTTATCCAATCTTACTTTCTCCAACTTCAAGTAGAAGGTCAAGTGCATGTGGTGAATAACCTTGAAAATATATGTGTGGAAATCGACAAAGTAACAAAGTGTCAACAGCCAACATGTTCGTTGCATTGTCTGTACAAACTTGTACCACGTTCTGTGCCCCTATCTCGTCAATGTAATCACCCATACAATTAGCCACATAAATAGCATATTTGCATTCGCCTGTTGTGTCTATTGATCCAAGAAATACCTCTCCACTTGTATATGCTAGTATGACATTCATCAATGGTCGATGTGTGACATTGTCCCATCTATTAGAGCATATTGTTACACCATACTTGTGGATTGGTGTCCTTGTCTTTTTTGCTACCATTGCAGCCACTTTGTCTTTTGTGGATTTCATGAGCTTTGTACGAAGTATATGGTACGCTGGAGGTTTGTAGACAACACTCGATTCAGATGTTGATTTCACTGCATCCAA
Organism: Rhytidiadelphus loreus; assembly: GCA_947034895.1. Classification (NCBI taxonomy): domain Eukaryota; kingdom Viridiplantae; phylum Streptophyta; class Bryopsida; order Hypnales; family Hylocomiaceae; genus Rhytidiadelphus; species Rhytidiadelphus loreus. The sequence continues at coordinate 10,700,778 of OX344763.1, read as the reverse complement.
AAAAGTAAGATGCCTCATTACATTGAATGGTATACTGGCTTCATAGAAAAACTTAGTCCACTTCTTGTCTAGTACTTGCTTGTTCGATGTGTTCATTTCTTCTTGTATAGATAATTGCCTCATCAATCGACTATGGGTCAAACTAGGGTTGGGTGCCTCCGATGATTGTACTTGAGAGCTTTGGCCCCTAGTGTTTTTCCCTCCACCATTTGCTGAAACTGAGGCATCAGGCTATCGCTTGCTACGTACTACACTTGGTAGTATCAGTTATGGTGATGTCACTTCGACATCGTGTACATTTCCGTCTGGAGCAACCACAAGTATATGTCCTCTACAATTAAAAAACATTACTTTCATGGCTGCACTGGCTTTACTGCAGGCTCTCACTCTAGGGAGGTTGTCATTTTGTTTGTACCCCAAATGGAAAAGCAACTAATCCTTTCGATAACTTAGCAAAGTTTTGCAAAATTTGCATGAAACTTTTCCATCTGGTCATAGTGTATACCAAGGTTCCCAATGTAACCTTCTTCCTCCTATTGCTCTTATCTGTTCTCCAGTACCTACCCCTACAAAGAAAACAAGAAGATTAGTATTATGTTTGAAATGTGATGTGAAACAACACTTGTTGCTCTCATAACAAGTGCCACTACAACACACTCTTTTGGACTCTCTCTAGAGCAATGGTTGTACTCCAACCAAGTCATGAGAGGCAAAATTAGCAAGGAAAAATAACCATGAATAAGTGGAAGTCCTTAATATACACTATAATGCCGTTCCTAAAATCCTAAATCCTAAACTAAACTAGGTAGAAGGAATAATGACCTCATGTGTGGACGGGTGGACCTTAAACCCGATGGATCTGAAATCACAGGGACAGCACTACCAACCAAACCGTCCAAGCATCGACTTGTCTGTCTAAGAGATGGATTCCTATCCAAGCAACAGAATGCCCATCTAGGCGTGGACTTGTCCATCCAACAATGGCCTGGCTGCCCAAAAGACGGTGCCCATCCAGCAATGGCCTGGCTATCTAGGAGATGGAATGTCCATCCATTCTGTGATGGAATGACCGTCCAGGCGACGAACATGCACTACACAGTGCGTCCAAACGTTGTTGTACAACTAGACAAACTTCATCTGCACTGTGGACAGTCTCATTAGTATTGGCGACCAGTCCTTACGCATCAAAACGCATCATGACATCTGGACGTGAAAAGCCCACATTACATCCGGATAAACAACCTTGTTCCTAGTAGCCTCTCCCACTTCGTGATGCACCACTAATATAATGTCCAATATTGACGAAGGATGCACCCAATCTTTCCAAAACGATGCGTACCTGTAGGTAGTTATGGACATACCACGGCTCGTTGTGAGGATCAGCAGGATCCAATTTGATTTGGTGACAAAGGCAAGCATGCCTCAATAAGATCGCTTCTAATTTAGGTGCTTGGGTAGTATTTTGAATGCTCCATTTGAATTGTTTAATCTGGGTCTTCCATACTCCCGTAGCAGATTCTTCGCCATGTGTCCGAGTGTCCCTTGTCCAAAGACCTCTAGAAGTAGCTCACAGTGTCACCCACGAATCAATCTCCAACCGCATAGGTATCCATGCTCCATTGACATCTTGGTCGTTGAAAACCACAATGCTACAAACTTCTGGCCTTGGCATATGACTGTGCAATATTCTACCAATTGTTCTATCAATGCAGTTATTGTCTGACAGTGTGGACATATAAACATTCAACTGATGGCATCAAAAGTTTACAATGAAGACGTGCGGGAGCTCAACTTTGCATGATAAGTCATCCAATGGCTACTTCATCACCTTATGGCTGCAACTACACACTCTTCCCCGACAAATGATCAATTGCTGCATTACTAAAACTACTCTTGTGTAACTCATCACCTCTCCTGCCAATTCCAATGTTGTGGTGTTTTCCTCTGCCAACATGTCATCTACCATGGCAACATTTTTTTGTTTTATATTCTTAAGGGGAGATTAAAATAAGACAACTTTGACAGATTGTATACAAAGTACCGCTCTTGCGCTGGTAGCAGGACAACCCGGAAACTATTGAAAAATGGCACCACTCCTTGGACTCAAGTTTTTCCTTGCAAGTACAAATTGTACGCAAAGAACCCATATCACTAGCTGCACCCCCAAAACTCACAACAAGTGACAACAATCTGAATGTACCGATATTTTAAGTTGGACAGTGTACTTGCGTCTAGACTGAGGGAAATTCAAAGGGCCTTCTCATGACCCAAAAATGTTTCTAATGCTCTTGAAGGAACACTTTAAGGATTTCCTTTCTTGCATCATCAATACAATCATTCTTCAACAAAGAAAACATGACTCCATTATGAAAGCGGCATACAAATGAGTAAACTTTCATTAAACTTTGTAGAATTCTCAGTCTACACAAATATAGATTGGCATTAAAAAGGAGTCTTATTGCAAGTATCTTTGCCCAAATAAATTTATGTTATTTTTGCACAACTCTTTTCATAGGATCTTTAATAAAATCTTGTATAGTTTTTTATTGATTGAAAATAATAAAATCCCTACATTGCAATCTTATAATGGTATTACTCATATATTTGTACATTAGAATTCTACTAGACATAAGAAATGAATTCTAAAGAGAGATATGGGCTCCAATATGCCACTATTGCTTTTAATACTTGTTTCATTTGCATTTGCCTACGTAACTTATGAACTTTTGAACCATTGCACACCATCACTATATCTCTTTTTGTAGGTAGAGATTAAAACTCTTTGAATATTGTGAGCAACCATCTCTTATGTCATAAATTGGCACTAGGGAAGAATTGATCCCCTCAATTGCCCTCCAGGGTAATAGAGATGGATGGGGCATCCATTGTTTGATTCCTAGCCCTATTCACCATTCACATTCCATTTTCTATTTTCTAGTGCCTTTCTTCCTTCTACATTGTTGCATGCCTCTTCACAATGACACTGAGCCAAAAAGATGCAACCATGTCATTTCCTTCCCCCCCTCCTCCAAAATTGATAGCCATTGATTTTAAAAAAACAAAAATCCCCGCCTCCCTCCAATGCCGTTGATCTTGAATCTTGAATATGGAATATTAGATACGGGATACGGATATGGATACATGATGTAGATATGGATACGGGGAGACTTAAGACAAATATCATACAAATACAGAATATAGATATGGTATAGATATACATACGAGATGTAGATACGGATACGGGGAGATGTAAGATAGATATGGTATGGATACAAGTACGGGATGTAGATACAAATAGTCAAATACCAGGAGATGTAAGACAGATACGATATGGATAATTATACGGGATGTAGATACGGATACGAGGAGACGTAAAACAAATACAATATGGATAATTATACAGGATGTAGATATGGCTACGGAGAAACGTAAGACAGATATGGTACGGATACAAGGATTGATACAAGACATTTCCCATATCAAATGCCTACCCCACTCTACCTGAAAATTACAAAAGGTTGGGTGGGTGGGTACTTGGAAAAAAAATTTAATTAAAATTATTTTTAATTCACCGAGGAAGTGGTGCAAGGTAGAATAAATAAAATCTGATTTTTTATTTGAGCTCATTGTGACATTGTGTCACAATGACAATGAGTTCAAAAGATGCAATCTCTGCATTTATATTATATAGCCAATCCATTTAGCTGCTTTATTGCATCTCCACATCTTTGCAATGTTGCATCTCATCAAATCCTTGATTCCCTAACAAAATACTATTTTTCGCAATCACCTTGGCATTGCAAATCTCTATTGCTTTGATACCTAGACAACAACACTTAAAGCTTCCTCAGATACAAGTGTTGATAGTTATACTAAATTTTCACCCACTAAGTTATTGCAAGAACCTCTTATACTAATTATTTCATTGTACTATGGTAAGGGTGATTATTCTATTATATTTTATAATAGGGAATTGAATTCTATTATTTTTAGAATTAAATCAAAATTTGGAACTTTAAATATTAAAATTATATTCTTAAAAGATTATAAATATAATAAGTTTCTAAATAGGTGAACAAAAAAACTTTAAATATTTAGAAAATGGCTAATTAGAATTATTTGATCCAAATAAAAGGGGAGGAAGTTGTGCATTTATGATAGCTACCCTAGAGAAGTTTGGATAGCTACTTTATTCAAAAAAAGAGGCACTAGTACTAGGACAAAGCCTCTCATAATATAGCGGTTTATAATCATTTGTAAAGAGTAATATTATGTAAAAGTTGAAAAATGTATGTACTAATGCAAAAAGTGTTTCTTACAATGTACTTTACATAGTTCCTATAGGCGAATTTTTTAGTCAACCATAGAAAACAAGAGAAGTATGAATTTTTTAAATTTCATTTTTATATATATTTGAATTATTATATTAAATTTAAAATGATACAATGTTGGAGGTTAGAAGTTGTTGGAGTTTAGAAGGTGTTGGAACTTTCCAAAATCACCAATATACACTACAAATTCAAAATTCAAAAGATTAATTTAATGGTCACTTTCAAACATAAGTTGTAAATTATGAGTCTATGACTTATAGATCATATCCATTTTGCATTGGATTCTCCATTGCACTTACCAATATTCAATCAAATCTGAAATCATAAAATTTGAAATTCTTTCAATATAATTGGTAGTAGATTTCATAATAATGAATTTCAAAAGAAAATTTTTGCTATATATTTGAAATGTAAAGTTCTAGTTGTAGTGATTTTTGAAAAAAATTAAACTGATAATTTTTTTAAATCATTCGAGAAGGGTCATTCTTGAAAATATACACGTACGTATTCTTTGAAGTATAGAATATTTGCAAAGACAAGCATTGGAAATCCATACTTTAGAAATGTTTAGAAACTAAATCAAGAGTCTATGCAAAATTGAAAGTTAAATTAAATTTGTTGATTTCCTTGCATGAAGTTGCTAAGTCAATGTATGAGAATGATGCCAAGTGGGATGATTGGTAATCCAAGGTTAGACAATGGATTTGAGTTGGTTTTATCACCTAAAGGACTATTTCCATTGCCATATGGTCAAACTTCCTTTTTGACCTCAATTTAGTCTTTTAAATAGCATTTGAATTTCAATGTAATATTTTTGTCACATGAGACTATCCATCTTTGACTCTCACAATGTTGGAGATGCCATGTTTTCTTTTTGTTTGTTCATACACTTTGTTTTGGAATTTTGGGGTTGTTAACATATGCATGCTACAAGTGCTTCGGAACTTTTTTTATAGATTATGGTGTACAAGAAGTTCATTATAGGACTTGTGGGAACTTTGTAAATATGACATGTGTACAAGAAGTTCAATATAGGACTTCTTGTTTATCACACTTTATGGACTAGGGGCAAGTGGGAAAAAATTACATATAAGTAATATACGGTACCATTAAATGACCCCAATATTTCTTATAATTATCCATACAATGCAAATAATTTTTTTTTATAATTACCGTGTCTACAGACTAAATAGCCTTGTCCCCAAATAGGTTGTTATCACAAGTACATGCAAATTCTAAGAGGGATTACCCCCCAAGGGGCATCTACATTTTATCTGGCAACAATTCTAAAAGTCTAGAACGGTTATTGACCTCTTTAAGCCCTTTGAATTCACTGACAATAGTGCGTCCATAAATGCAACATCTCACCATGAATGTCGCAGGGAAGTCTAAAGAGAGCAATTTTTTTTTGGAACTTTCCAACCCCAAAGAAGACCTCATTTACATGTTGCAAGTTCTAACTACTATAGACTAGGTAATTGCAAAGCATGCCAAATAATAAAAAATAATCGTTGGTTACTCGGTGAGGATCTATTGAGCCAAAGGCGACAAGGTTGGTACTCACTTGCGATTATTCTTGATGACTTGACTTGCTTTGCGATTGTCAAACATAATGTTAATATAGGAGAATTGAGTCATTTGACTTCTTTGATTGCTTAACCAATCAAAACATGTCACAATGGCGAAACTCTCCTACATAATTTAGATTATGTTAGTTGGTACCAATTAGTAGTAGAAGAGATTTATCTTAGATTGATTTCTCTCCTTGCTATACCAATGAAATTTCTACTTCATACCCACCCTGTTGAAAATTTGCACAAGACAAATAGTGAGCATTATCACTCTTACTCTACATCTCCTTAATCCATCAAAACATGCCACAACGGCAAAACTCTCCTACATTTGATATTATGATAGTGGAGAGTTGTAGGGTGTCGATGATACTCTGAATGTAATACTTAATTAAAGGATTGTTTGAACAATGAAATTGGACAATGCCAAGAGGAGTTTGTTACTCTAAGTTGCAGCAAACAAAATGAATTTATCTTCAAGTTAGAGTTGATGTGAGTGCTTGCAAATTAAAGGACCCACGGACCAATTTCAATGCAAAATGGCATAATCTAGACAATCGGGAGAAACAACCCTAAGTGTGTATGGTTGTGTTGCACAAATGAATGTGCTTAAAAGAGGCAAAACCTTGGTTTCCTCCATTTCCTCCCCCTTCCCCCGAACGAAAAGTAAAAGAGCCATTGATTTAAAAATAAAAATAAATCTTTCCCCCCGGATGCCATTGATCTTGAAAACACCCCTAGATATGGATACAAATACATATACGGATATAGATATGATACAGTATATGGATATGGATACATGTGTAGGTACATACACAATACAAGTATGGGTACAGATATGGTCATTGTACAGGATACGGTTACAATATGGGGATATGGGATTTATCCCATACCGAATGCCACCCCCACCATCACCTGAAAATTACAAGTGGTGGGATGGGGGTGAATTTCAAAAAAAATTTACTATAATTTAATTTAAATTTCACCAAAGGGTACTGGGTTTTAAAAAAAAAATTGGATTTGATCGCATTGTGACATTCATATCACACAATGCGTTCAAAAGAGGCAAGAGCTACCTCAAAAGTGCATATGGTTGTGTTGCACAATCATACTCAAAATGCCAAGTATTTGCTGGAGATAAAGAGGATTTTAAGATAGACAATGAAAAGTTTATAATTGTGAAGATCAAGGTGTTCAAGTACTAGCAGTATGAATGAATGGACTGCTCTAGAGTTTGCAACTTTCATGGAGCACTTTTGATTGGTGTGTTATGGTGTAGAACCTGCAAGCTTTTGGAAAGTTATGTCAACATTCTCGGTCTAAGTGTTTGAGATCTTCTTCTTGTAGCTTATTAGAAATTGTAAGAGTTCGTGACTTCAACTAGAAGATTTTTTTCTTCTTTTCTACTTTGAGCCTTGTGCAACTTGAAAACTCTAAATGAGAGCTATGATAGTATTTCAACAAACTAATTGTCATATAGAGTTTTGAAACTTAATGTGAGAATTACCTCTAACTTGTAGAATATGAGTCTTGCTTTTCTCCAGGTCCTAAATTAGACTAGATGGGATTATAATGAATTCAACTCCCTATTTGTGAATATGGCAAATGTCAATGAAATTTGGTGCAATTTCAATCTTTTGATTGAAACCTCAAATCACCACTAATAGAAATCCCATTTCTTCCTAGTTTTCAAAGTTGTAGGCATTGGAAGGTTACTATAATAATGGCACTATTAAATACCCAATTTTATCAATTATAACCATTTGTTTGATTTTCCAAGTGGTAAGCAATAATCAAGGAAAGTTTCAAGTCTTGAAGATTCATTGCATACATTGAAAATCATGAAAATTAATTGACAATTATATATCATTCTAAGTATACCAATTTTTTTTTGTGGTTTAAACCCAAGGTCTTAAGGTTGATATACATTCATTATTAGATTTAGATAGCCTCAACATGAAAAGGAACTTTGATGTCTATCTTTTTGTAATGCTTACACAATTGTGGATGACACTCTAGCAATTAAAAAATGATTCTTGGCATGAATTTTTTTACAATTACTCAGTCATATTTTAAGCTTGCATTATTTTTAGTGTTCTTGATGATGGTTTTGCATTTTGAATGTATCATAGAGATAGGGACAAAAAGATTCATTCCTCATTGAGATGCTTCCCCACAACCTCAATATTTCACCAAATTTACAAGTAACAACATATTCTAAAAGCTATAAAAGAAAGACAAAAGGTATAATAATTTTTTTGGGTATATTAGATAAGGAAAATTAATACTAAAAAAATTTCAAAATTTCAAAATTAAAATCACAATTAGAAGGCTCTAAATTATTTTTTAAATCCACTACCAATCTACTACCAATTTGATACTAATCCATTCTCAATATAGAGGAGACTCGCTTGGTTTGAGGCACTTTTAGGTTCTAAAAAGCAATTTACAGCCAAAACAACGTTAGGTGGATGTTAATGAGTACAGCACATTCCTTGGGAATTATAGGTGGAAATTTTTTGTGTTGACTGTTGAGGTGTAAAAGGATGGTAGGAGTGTAGGACAACTACCTACGCCTTAAACTTTAATACATTTATTCCCCCTTTCTCAAATTTTAGAATATGTAGTTAGTTTTAAAATTTGGTGGAGAATTGATTCTATAGGAAAGGTCTAAGTGAAGAATGCATTACAAAAAATCTGAGGCCTAAACAAGGCCACAAGACAATAGCAGCTAGTGCAATTATACTTAAAAAAAACTTTAATTTTTTTCCTAGGAACTGACATGGCATTAGTAGTGCTACATCATTTTGGCGATTTAACATTTTTTTTTTAAATTATTTTTTTGGTAAAAAAATGATTAAAAAAGTAAAAAAATTATTTTTATTTTCCCTGGATTTGCACCAGGGGCTAAAAGTTAAATGGTTGTGTTTTGGCTTCAAATTTTTTGAAATGGAATTTTTGTCTACATTTCTACACTACAGTTATACATATGCCACATTTATGACAAGAAAAATACTTGTATCATCTTCTATTTGCTAATGATATTGTTTAAAGCTCGGTTTAAAGTGATGGATGAACAACATAGTGACAAATCAATGTGTGACCAATTATATTGTTTATACTTAGTAGTTACAACAAAGATCCAAGCCCTACTAATGAAACATATATAATGATGATCTTCAAAATTTAGGCAAAAATCAATATTTTGAAGGATACTCATATCTACATTTCAATGCAATGACACTACTTCATCAACTATCTAAAGATGGCTTGGCATGTATCCAAGTCTCAAAGTCATTGATCTCGTATTTGATTGAATTTTTGTTTTTCTAGACTTCATGAGCATATATTGGTTGAAGTAAGAATTGACATCAACAACAATCAAAGACCTTTAGAAAGTTGGAATGAAGGTCATTAGGCATGGTGGCAAAAAACTTGTACCAATTTGTTGTTAGAAGCAAGAGTTGACATTTGACCTAACATAACTTTTGGGCAACTTTGTCTTAGAAGCCATCAATGGCGCAAGAAATTGTGGATAGGAATGGAGAGTTTTTACTGTCTACAAGCACCAACCTAAAGATTTTCATGTTGAACCTAAAGACAAAAAAAATGAAAGGGATGTAAGAGATAACTTGTTCCGAATCCTAGAAGTGACACATGTGTTGTGGTGGTATGATGAAGTTGCTAGAGAATCCCTTGAAGCAAAAAACAATTTCAATGTTATTGAATGCAATAGATATTGTAGCCACCTAGATTTTCATGTTAAACCTAAAGACAGAAAAGACAAATGGAACCGATGTAATAGACAACCTGTTCTGGATCCTAGAAGTGACGCATGCATCCATGACTGGTTGTGGTAGTATGATGAAGCTGCTAGAGAAACCCTTGAAGCAAAAAACAACTTCAATGTTGTTGCAACAACTATTGTTGCCATCTTGGTTTGGCAATTGGCACTTCAAACATCATATTCATTAAAATGGGAGATTGGGAGCCTCCCAAAATAATGTTGTCTATTTTTAGGCTTCACAATTCATGTCGAGTTAAGTTGATTGGAACTCAATTCTTTGGTTGTAAGTTGTAATTTTCATTAAAATGGGAGTTTACAGTGTCACAGTACAATGTATAGTAGAAAGAGAGGAAAGTGATTTTTGATATAAGAGCCGATTGTTTCTAGAGTTGAACACCAAGTCATGAGCCGAACGGTTGGTTGGAAGGGGTTGTTTTCCTCATTCAGGTGGTCCGAGTTCGATTCTCATTGAACTCGTATGAGCGACTTGAAGAAATACATGACTTGGTACTGCTAAGTGAGCTTTGCAGGCAGGAAAGTTGTAACAACCAACCAGCCCCCTATCCGAAATTGTGACAAGTGCTTCACACGTTAACAAAATAAAAAGTGGTGTTATCCACTACCACCTTTTCTCAATTCTAATTTTTTTTCAAATAACATATACAAAGTCAATAAATATGGAAATTGAATTGAAACATAAAGAGTAGAGAGAACTTTATAAATAAAGTAATAAAAGATATATTGAATAGAATGTAAAAAGACACTTGTTGCACAAGTGACTTCATACTACAAAATCAAATCATAAAACTGCAATCTATATATCTAATCTAAATGAAGTACAATCGATTATTTAAAATCCTTCTTAGTTATGCAAGAACAAAACAAAACAATAGCACATGTAATAAGAATAGTAAATACAATATATGAAAACTTGAATGCCGTCTATGCCAAGTCGTCTATCTTCAATCGGAATTGTACGCAGACAAACTACCATTGATAACGTCGATTTGAGCAGACGGTATTTTAAGAACACACTCAATTGTGTCCTTCTTCACCCTTGACTTCCAGGCCGTCACCAATGAATTTGTTTCTTCCCAAATTGGGTTCTGGGTCTCGTCCACTTTCCAACGCAATCCTTTAGTGGAATCCCACCCAGTATAGTATTCTTGAATAGTTCGCTCACGTGATGTGGGTCGGAAGTATTGAATCAATACACAGTTAGGATGATCTGGGTTTGCAAAAGGATCAGACAATGCTCGCGCGATCCATATCGGCTTTGCATCTCCATCCGCTGGCCGAACGGCCACAAAGTACCCTTCGAAAACATCACAGGCCACACGAAAAGATGGTAATGGACGATTGCGGAGTTGCCCTACGAAAGCATCATCTTCAGCAAACTCCTCACGAACCTCACCATCGTCATCAAGTTCATCCCCCTCTGTCGTCTCCACGCGAGTAGAAGGCCAAAAGCCGTCCTTCAACACAGCTGATGGTTCAATTGGGTCCTTCAAGGTCACATTCACCGCCCGCCAATAGAACACTAAGTGTTCAAACCTTCTCTGGTATTCTCCATTGCCATCCTCATTGCACAATGCCTCCCAATACTTGATGAAGCCTGATAACCCTTTGTAGATCTCATCCAAACTTCGCATTGGGAGATGGACTACAGGCACTGGGTCTCCTCGAGGCCAAAGACTACGTCCTTTAGTGTCCTCTCGCCATAATTTGATCCCTCCACCTTCCTCAGGGAGCCAATCACTATCAGTGCAATAGTGCTTGAACTTCATAACCGGAACCCCTGCGGAGTTCAGATAAAACTTGAATTGTTGTGCCTTCGTATGGCCAACAAGTGCCTCCTCTCCATCCAAAATGGAACCTTCTATGAAGGCTTTAAAATCTGGCACCTCCTCAATAAGGTGAGGAATTGTAGGTACAGAATCCACATCCATGAAGGACTTCATGAGAGATGGAATGGTAGGGAAGTTCTCTTTTTTCAACTGCATACTCCACCTCCCAAACAAGGCGTCTATGTCATCATGCGTGTGCCCAACCAACATGAAACTAACGTAGACCTCACGGAAGACCTTTTTAGCAACAAGAAGGGACCAGAACGCAAACACAAATCTATTCTTGTTGTCTCCCGTGGCGTTGTCCATTTGCACATTTAGAACTGGAGGAAGAGAAGTGGGAAGAATAGCAACTTCGGGTTGTGGACGAAGCGAAGATTTGCAAACATCTGATCCTTGTAACACAACACGAAATAGAGGAGCCGAGCCGGATCCAGTAAACAATTCCCGCGAGGAATACTTCGGTGGAAGCTCAAGATCTCGAAAGAGTTTTGCTAACGACCCCACCGTATAGTTTGAGTCGTGAAGGAAAACGTCTAAACCATAATGAGCATAACGCACATCACCGTGTCCATGGGCAATCATACCTGTCACAGAAATCGGTAACTTCATGAGCCCGTCCAGTTGTTTACTTTTGTGAGAGAACACAGGGGATGCCGTTTTTGCGCGATCCATTTTGTCATGCATGATTGTCAAACATTCGTGAGGATACGTGCTTGACTTGTAGCGATTTGCGTAATATTGATCTCGATGTGCTCGAGCCTTCGCCAGATGCTTGTCTAAAAGATGAGTCCACTTCCTTTGTAAACCATGTACGGCGGTCCTCCTCAAAGTTTGTAGTTGATCACACTTTGAACACCTAGCAAAATTGTCCCTTGGCTTCTTGGCACTGAATTCAGGGAAGTTCAGTTTCCTAATCTTACTGACATTAGAAGTTGAAACTTCTTTAAGTCCGAACATAGCATTTGCTACATTGACCTCAGGAATAGTTTCTTTCCATGTGAAAGTAGCCGGCAAGATCATGGACACTTTCTTTTCTCCAGATGGAAGAGTGAACGTGCGATGTGGCATGTGATCCGCCGACTTATCAAGTAGGCACTTCAACGTCACGGTGGCTTGCACAGTATGACTCCTAGGCTTCTGTGTACCGAAGTTTCCATGAGGTTGAGCTTGATCACCTCTCGCAGCGAATCCTTGGAAACGATAGAATGTTGTCTCCGATACACCAGCAATATGTCGCCATGCTGCCAGGCAAACATCAATTCCTTCGATAGTGACCACTCTCTTCCCCTGGGCATCACGATGGACTTGATGATGAACATCTAGTTTCATGTGGTACCGGAACTCGAACGTTGAGTTGTGGTACATGCGTTCACGGAACGCACGAATCTTCTCCCTTGGAAAAGGTTGAATGCAATTGCTAGAGCAGCAAGTTTTGCTCGACACCAAATTGATTGACTCTTGAGTAAGCAAGTCCCTGGCCTTCACACACGTTTCCGGACGAGGATTCCTTACAGAGGATGTATATGGTCTCGAGCTTGTAGAAGAAGTTTGTGCATGACTAGCTTCCCGACGATTGTAATCGTCACGAAGTTCATGATTGCGAAGACTTGATCCATTCAAGAACACACGTTCGATAGGCCAAGCCCGGAGAGAATACCTCCAATCCACTGGAACATCTTCAGGACGCAGCGATTTAGATATGTGAACCGCGATATGAGAATCTCCGAGGGGGCCATCAGAACCAAGGACAAGGTCAGAGTTCACACTGTGGCAATCCCCTCCGCTACAGGCAAACCATCCACATTGTGAAGGATGATGACCTGCATCATCCAAAGCCTTCGAGGGATACCCTCACAGTCTGGAATATTGAAAGTTTCCTCTGGATCATTGTGAATCTCGCCTTCATCGGAGGAGTACTCTGGCACCACCATCATTCCGTTCTCCATTACGTCTGTAAAAGAACAGCAGACACTGAGTGGACCAGAACAAGACATACCAGAAAACATTTAGAAGAAGGAAGACACCAAAGTATCCATAATTCAACTCGGCCCGAGTTGAATTACCAGAAAATAATGATACCATTCAAACCTCCGAATAATAGAATAGAGTTCATAAATACAAACACAATATTCTGTATAAAAAAATAATTCATCAAACACCGGAATTCAGGAAAAAAAAATTACCTCAGCCAAAAAATACTTCAACTCTAGATAATCAGGTACAAAAAACAATAATAATGTTATTTATTCATATTATGTCCATTCTTTCCTGTAGCTTTGAGTTATGATTGTCCTCGATGAATATTTTGAAATTTTAATATTCAGAGGAATGAATATGATTTCAAAGTTCAACTCGCATCGAGTTAAAAATTCATTTGAAATGAAAACAATCTGAGAGTCATATATCTCGAAACTGTAAAGTTAGAATCGTCACTCACACGCTGACCACTACAGTCACTGATTATAAATTATTATCCAGGTGTCATAGTTCAATCCGTACAATCTTCATTAAATTAAGATTGTAAACAAATTCATATTACAAATGACCCCCATAACATCACAGTATTCAGGTCAGTCTTTCAACTCGAGTCGAGTTAAAAAAGGACATCCATTAATAATTATCAAAGATGGGTATTATCAACATCTTTTTTCACGGAAACCAAATCACAATCTGAAGGTACCTTTTCAACTCGAGCCGAGTTAAATAGTACATAAACAGTGGTGACTGCACTTATATTACTTTAATTACAGTTAATATATTAAATTCATTAGGGGAGGCGATATTCAACTCGAGCCGAGTTGAACTGGATACAGAGTTATTCATTACTGTTAAGCTGCGGTGATGTTTTTAACTCGAGTCGAGTTGAATTTCAGACTGAAATTTTTGGATTGAATTTGTATGATTCTCGATTAACAATCAATCTTCTGGAAAACCCGGAGTAATTACCGGAGGACTGAAAACTACTCTGTGAGTATTACGTGAAGTCCACCATACACACAATGTGAAGGATTGGAAACCCATAATGCAAATGGAGTAATATTTCAGTGCCATATCCATTACGAGGCTTCGTCAGAGTACTCCAAAACCGTACCTTTCACTCAAGCATTGCGAAACCACTGTGCGGTACGATGCGTACAATACTGTGTGAAGGATTGGAAGAATGCAATGGGAGTTGGAAAAATGCAATGAGAGTTCTGTAAATTCTACGCTGAAATACCCCAAACCGACACCTGACCAAAGCACTGGAAAACATAAATGTTCAATCAGGAAATGTGAAACCTCTGCGTGGTACAATGCATTCACTTCGAGATCTGAAGACCTACCTGAATTCCCGAACTGAGAATGAGCTGCCGTTCAGTCAAACCCCAAACACTAGCGTGTCAATGACTCAATGAGAGCTACAAAAATGGACGAAAAACAACAAAATGGAAGGCGACGTTAGAAGAAAGCTGCGAACCTCGATGAACGGCGTCAAGAATAATGGCTGGAGACACAAATGCCGAACTCAAGAATGGCACGGAAAACTTTCAGTGCTGAGGAGACAGAGCATCGCACATTTGCGGGATGTTTTCAGCAGGAAAAAGTGGAAGTCATTTGAAACGGCTACCGCTGAAAGTCGCGGGCCAAATCTGGAGAGGAATATCTTTTCCCTATAAGACGCTGATGAATAGTGCTGGAAAGTAAACGCATTCATGTTTTAGGATCCGTACATTTAACGTGGACTGAAATTTGGGAAAGCGACTGTTGAGTCCTTTTCAGAATGCAAGTTCAGTCCTTCTTGACCTTATGGAGTGCCGAAAATTCTGGTCCTTTTTTGAATGGATGATCTTAGGGTTTAGGGTTTAGGGTTTAGGGTTCTGGTTATTGGATTCAAGGTCTCCATAATGTAGAATACACATGTTCTTGTTAAAAAAAAATCATAACATAGACTTTCTATCAATTTCTTGATATTCATGCAAATATTTGGACAATTGAAATGTTCTTTGTAATAAAAAATCGTAACATAGACTTTCTAGCAATTTCTTGACATCATGCAAATATTTTGGAGAATTGAAATGATCTAAGAGACTTACAAAATGATGAACTCATGGAATTTGTATATGAAATAATGAAAACGATTTGGAAGAAACAAATATCCTAAGGATTTATAATTGTTGGAATCATTTAGTTGTGGGTCGTATACGTACGTGGCAATACATAAATAGTGAATTATAAGTATTCCACAGTCCACATAGGCTTCACATTTTTTTCATAGTCAACAAATTTATAAGAATTGAAAATCTTCATATTACTTCAAAAGAGCCATGATCCTCTATATTTTTCTTTCTTTTTCATATTAATATGATAGAATGTAGAATACTTGAAGTAACTTAAAACATAAGTGATTAATTTCTGAAATCATGTTTGATTTCTATTTAGGCTTCAAATTTTTATGCACAATCCAATCCTAAAAGTATCATATACCAAAGGTCTTCACATGCTTTATAACTTCTACAAATTGTATTTTTTCTTCTTTCCCATATTCATTTGTTTGAATTTAAAATTCAAGCACTTAAAAACTATAGAGGATCATAGGTCTTTTAAAAAAAAGATTTTGTATGTGAGTCTAGTATCCGTAAACTCCTTATTTAGATATGTGAGTGTAGTATTTCTACGTTATAGAATGCAGAAAAAAGATGTAAAAGTAACAAGTATTCCAAATACTTTAATCACTACATTAACCTATAATACCAAATTTAAATATTTGAGGTTCATGGAAGAATCATAAGTGTGTTTTTGTACCTTTAACGTGTAGAACGACAACAATATACTATAAAATGAATCATTGCAGTATATGCAATGCACTTAAAAAAAAAATCATGTTGTGAAATTTATGTTCTTTCATGGCAATCCCATTATTGGAACACTAAAAACAATGGAAGCACTCATACAAAATTTATATGGTTGCTCATGAATACCTACTAGTAGTTAGTACTTGGAATATAATATTAGGCCATGCCTTCAAATAATCCTCATTTGGCTTTCACTAACATGAGTGTTTTTAAAACCCCATAAATGTAGCACTTGAGTTCAATGAGTGTTTGGAAAACCTCATTATGATGTACCCGATGAGTCATTTACATTGAGGCACACTTCAATTCCTTGTAAGGGATACAACGAAAATCAATGGAAAGGTTGAATGTGAAACCTTTAAAGAGTCTACGGATTTATATTTCCATGAAATGTAGGATTCTTAATATTTCACATATAGTCATGACTATTGTGAAGGTATGACAAAAACCAGTTTTTGAATTTCATGATTATGACGTTACCTATCATTAAACCTTCCCTATCCCTATCATAGTTTACAAGATTTTCTTTATTGCTTTTGAATACTCTTGAATGTTCATTTCTTTTCTTCTTAAGAGTACCTAGTACTACAATGTATTAATAATGGAAGTTTAGGATAAAATCTAAGATTAAAAATGCGAATAGTGCTATTCAATTACACCAAGTAATTATTGAATAAAAAGTGTGCATAAAATCAGTAATCTTAGAGTGCTCCATTTTAAACCATCACAGAAATGAATTAGTTGTTTGGTGTAATTCATTTAACAAAGATTTAAATTCTAGCGTTTTTGATGTTGAATTTATTATGGTTATGGTATTAGCATATATTATGTGTAACGTTAATTATTTTTGAGAATACTAACTGCGCCTTGGTTATCAGGGGTGCCTACAGTTAGGGAGTGCTTTCGCACTTCATAACCCAAAAAAAATGTATAATTGTATGTGCCGGACCCATTCAACTCCAAACTATTTTGGAGAAATGGTGCTAGGAAATAGTAATTCGGCCTCCATTATTAGGGGTCCATCCGGTTAGAGAGTGCTTTCGTACTCCCTAACCCCAAAAAAATGTATAATTGTGTGTGCTGGACCCATTCAACTCCAAACTCTTTTGGAGAAATGGTGCTAGGGAACACTAATTCAGCCTCCATTATTGGGGTCCATCCAGTTAGGGAGTGCGAAAACACTCCCTAACCCCCAAAAAATGTCACTAAAAGAAAAACATGTCCGGCACAACCAACTACTATGCAACTAGTGCCCTATGCAACTGTCATGCAACTAGTTTCCTCTCTATTTGCACCAAATCTAATGTAGTTGTTTTGTGTCATTGTTTTACAACATTCATTCATTGTTTTAGTTGCAAAGTAGTCATTTTGTAGTTGCAAAAAAAGACTAGGAAACAACTAGTGTCCTATGCAACTATTATGCAACTGTAAAATGACCATAGTTGTTTCCTAGTTGTACGCTAGTTGTTTCTTAGTTGCACTCTAGTTGTTTCCTAGTTGCTTTCAAAGTTCATTCCCATTCATGTTATATCAATTGACCCATATCAATTGTAAAGAGTACCAGTAGATTGAACATATAAGACTTGTAAGTTGTTATAGTCTTATGTAATGAATTCTTTTGATAGAATTCTAAGATTTCTATAATTTGTGGGTTTCTACAATTTGTAGATTTTGTATATAAGAATTTAAAAAATAATTAAAATTCAAGAAATTTTATAATCTAGGAAATTGAATTTTGAAATCTAGGAAGAAGGTAGATCTGAAATTTTGAAATCTAAAAAGAGGGTAGATTTGAAATTTTGAAATCTAGAAAAAGGTAGATTTGAAATTCAAAAATCTAAAAAAAAGGTAGTTGTGAAATTCTAAAATCTAGAAAGGAGGTAGATCTGAAAATTTGAAATCTACAAATCATTGAGATTTATATTTTAAAATTTACAAATCTACAAGTTGCAAGCAAGTTGCAAACAAGTTGCACACAAGGATGAAGTTCTTTGTATGGTGTCGGATGACAAAAAACCTTGCAACTAGACTGCAACTAATGCGACTTGTCCACTGCAACTACGGACTCTACATTGTCACCTAGTTGCAAACGTCCTATGCAACTACAAAATGAGTTGCATACTGTAGTTGCAAAACCCCTCATTTTCTTCTAGTGTGTATAATTGCGTGTGCTGGACCCATTCAACTCCAATTATTCAAAAAGTCAAGAATTCTTAAACATTACTTAATAAATTGAATGACAATGTACATGAAATTAATAATTACTTAGAACACAAAGTTCGCCTTGTACTTCAATGTCTTCTAAATTACAAAGTCATGAATTCCACGTAAAAAGAAAATGGAAAACATAATTATGGTGCAAGTTCCAATTATTAATAAACTAAAGAATCCTCAAAAAATACTTAATCAATTGAATGACGTTGCACGTGAAATTAAAAATTAGAATTCAAAGCTGGCTAGGTACTTGAATGTCCCCCCAATTATTCATGAATTCCTTAAAAAAAATGGGAAACATATGTTGTTAGTTTCAATTTTTGTGTTTTCAGCTTACTGAAATTTGCTCTAAATTGAACAAAATGCCAACATTTTGATAAAATCTTACGATTTTTTAGAAATTGTACCCGTACAAATTCAAACTAAACTTGTTAGACATTGCCTAGGAAAAGAAAGCACAACAATTTCACTTATGGAGTGAAAGATTATAATGTTTGATTATGAGGGTGCTAAAATTGCAAAAAGGAATTGAAGTCTTATTTGCAAGTCAAATCTAAAAAAGTTAATGACAAAAAAAATATGAGGTGAACGGGCCTCACTTGAATAACCCAAATGAATATACGACTTCTCCAAATTCACTCTACAACCTTTTGAAATGAATTTAGAATGTGATTTTCTCTCAAAGATCTAGTGTATTTGAAACTCATTTTCAAAAGCGCGGAACTCTTAGTTTACAGAAATCAAGAAGAACATTTAGAAACCCTAAATCCTAAAAATAGCAAATTCGCTAGGAAGTAGGTACCTAAAAAAAATTGGAAACAACATATTTTCATGCCTCGGGCATTTAGGGGTTAATACTCATTAGTACACTAGTACATTTATACTATTTTGTTTTGTCCTTTAATTTTACCTACATTAAGTAGACTAGTACATTTATACTATTTTGTTTCGTCCTTCTTACCTACATTAAAAAAGGAGTATGTAGAATTTTTGTTCAAAAAAATAAGACTTCAGTTTAAATAAATTATTTATGACATGTAAATAGACTACGTAAGAGGTAAAATTGTTTAGATCAAAATAAAAAATAAAAAATACCCATTCAAACTTTACATGCCCTAATTCAAAATGTCCAAAAAAATGTGCCAAAAAAATGAATTTATGGAATTCACGTAAAAAACCCTATACAAACACGTAGGGCAAGTTGCAATTATTCTTAAACTCACGAATCCAAAGAAATATGCAAGTAATGGTCACTTTGAATGACCTTGTCCGCAAAATCAAATAGACAGGGCAAGAACCTTGCCCTGTACTTTCATGTCCAATCAAACATAAGGTCATGGAATTCACGTAAAAAAAATGTAGAATGACGTGGTACAAGTTGCAATTATTCTTAAACTCATGAATCCAAAAAAATATGCTATTGGTGGTCACTTTGAATGACTTTGAATTTGAAATGAAATATTTAGGCAAGGACCTTGCCCTGGTACTTTTATGTCCAATAAAATATAGGGTCATGAAATTCATTTTAAAAACAAAAAAAAGCACTTGGAGCAAGTTGCAATTACTTCTAAACTTAGGGATCTAATAAATACTCTTAAAGACAAAGTACTCCAAAGACTATTACTAAGACTATTCATATTTTAATTTTAGATTTTATAACTTCCATTATTTATACAGATCAATAGTATAATTTTTTTATAATAAGAATGAATTAAAAAAAGATTCCTTGATGCATTCAATTGCTAAAGTGGTCCATTTCACCCTAGAGCGCTTTGACGTCCATTTCCTGGACGATGAACAAATTCTAATCCTTGTTCCTGTTTCATTTTTGCTTCGATGGAAGTCATCCTAATTTTTGGTGATACTTTATGAAAGTCACCCTAATTTTTTGTCCTATCCATTGGTTGGATTGGGTCTTACTAGAATATATACATTTCTGAAATTACAAATGTGAAAGTATGTCAAGTGGTCAAATTGCATTGACTTTTGTTCAAAACTAGATGTGCCAAAAGAAGGTCAAAGTTGTAAAGGTCACAAAAACTTCAAAAAATCACAACATAAACAGAACCTTATTTCAAATCCATTCCAAGAAGTTTTATTCAAAAAATGATAAAATTTTACTTGTAATTCAATTGAAAATGAATTTTGAAATTTCAAACTAAAAATTTATAGGAAAAAAATGGTGATACCATTAGTAGATCTAATTGTACAAATAGAATTAGAAAATCAAAATGTAGAATTTCCATTTGTATACCAATTCCAAAATATTCTTCCAAATTGTAGTTCATAATGTTTTTTCTCAAATTGTGAATTTTGGAGATGAATCCCAACGTTTAGGGCTTAAAGATCATGCCATCTCCATTTTCCACCTACAAATAGGGGCAGTTTAAAGAAGTTGGACACATTTAGAGCATCAATGTTACCTTATGTCCTGCCATATTTGAAGGCTGAATGCACTGGAGACAGCAATCTCCAATTCGGACGCTCGATTGCCACGGAGGGCCCAGATTCAATCTTCGACCCGGACGGTCGATTGCCATGGACGGTCCAGATTCCAGGACCCCTCCCCGAAACTGGAGTCTGCGTGAAGACTGGGGTTTTGCCTCTCATTTTCCGCGACGTGTTTTGTGCTTGATGTAGGGTTTGTTTCGTGTTTCGTGTTTCGTGCTTTTGTGTTTGCAGTTGTGTACTGCGGAGTTTTGCGACGTGTTTGAAGGATTGGGCGACGCTTTAGGTTTTTTTTTTTAAGTGTGCGCCTCACCATTCAGTTTCTGTGACTACCTTTTTTTGATCCGCCTTCATACCATTGAGGTTGCCTGAGTTTGCGTGAGTTCACGCAACCAGTTTGCGGTTTTAGGGTGAGTTCAGCATTCAGTTTGCGTGAGTTCACGCAACCAGTTTGCGGTTTTAGGGTGAGTTCAGCATTCAGTTTGCGTGAGTTCACGCAACCAGTTTGCGGTTTTAGGGTGAGTTCAGCATTCAGTTTGCGTGAGTTCAAGGTTTAGGTGATCCACCTTCGCACCATTCATGTGATCTCGTTTGATCCGCTTTGGGTTTGTGGGTTTCGGAGACGATTGCTTGCGAGTTTCGGTCTTTCGGAGTTGTGTGAGCTCGCGCTTTCAAGCTCTGTGAGGTCGCGGAGACGATTGCTTGCGGGTTTCGGTCTTTCGGAGTTGTGTGCGCTCGCGCTTTCAAGCTCTGTGAGGTCGCGGTTTTAGGGTTTAAAATTTCAGGTATGCTCCTTCCATTTCTACAGAATTTGCGGTTGAGTAGAATTTGCGGTTTCGGGTTTCTAGTTTTGGAATTGCATTTAGTTGTTACTTGCACATTTGAGCACGGTTGTTCTTTAGTTTTCATCTCAAATTGTTTGCATTTGTTTTGTGTTGTTTTCTTTCTGTGTTTCATTTTTTGTTCCATTGCATTGCATTTTGTGCTGCAATGGAATGAATGTGTTGCATTCTGTATTGTTTGAATGTGTTGCATTCTGTTTTGATGGAATGTATTGCACTTGTTGGAATGTGTCGCACTTGCTCAAGTCAATGTCTCGTTGTTTGAATGTGTAATTTCTCCCCGCTTTTCAGTTCCACGCTGTTCAGTTTCGACAGAGCTGCAGGATAGTAAGTTGTCCATGTAATTTCAACTCGATGTCAGTTCAACTCGATGTCAGTTCAACTCGATGTCAGTTCAACTCGATGTCAGTTCAACTCGATAGAACCCCCAAAGAGGCGAAAGAGCACTAAAAAAAGCAAACCCCTCACTGAAATTCAACTCGAGCCGAGTTGAATTTCACAAATAATTGAGATATCGGCCTCCTTAAATAAATAAAATGGGTAAATAGAGGACGTATGTCATAGGAAATTGACAAAATAAAAAATAAATACTAAAATGAGGTAGATTAAACCGAAAAAAAGAAACATTAACGACACAATTCAACTCGGGTCGAGATAAATAACAGAAAACATGAAAGAAAATTATGGCACCCACGCAATTCGTGGTAATTCAACTCGAGCTGAGTTGAATTAAGACGACAAACTGCATTCCAAAGACATCGAGACCACAATATCTGTCAGCATACACGAATTAATGAAGACAAAAACAAACATTCACAGCCACATTCAACTCGAGCCGAGTTGAAAGTACAAATCCGAGGCAAATACAAGATAAACAAGATAATAAAACATGAAATAAGACAATATATAAGTACCGAGAACCACGTACGTCGAGAAATTCAACTCGACTCGAGTTAAATATACTGGAAGTGACATAATAATCGTTGGTAAAATTGCAGACATGGAAGGCCAGAAATCAAAGCTCCAAGCAACATATAAGAAGTACGATATCCCACCGGAACAAGTCGATGATCTCATCGATGACACGATTCTGGGAGAGTGCTGGGAGTGGCAGGATCCCCATGAAGTGGAGTACTGGACGGTGGTCCTAGTGCCCATGACCAATCATTTGGCATTCAGGACAAAGTTCAGAAGATCAGAAGCCACCCTACCGGTATCTCTCACGGAGTCCATAACGGAGTTCAGTAGTGGACCAGGTGGAGTGATTTTCGTATCCTGTAAGACGTTGGACCCTGACCAGGAGAAACCCTACATTTTCTCCTACAAGGTCGATGCGCGCAAGACAATCTTCAGCATCTCCGAGTATCTCCGAAGTCTGATGGACACGGACTATGAGGACCTCATAGCACCAATCCAAACCGCCATCGACCAGAAGAAGTGGGTGGCAACTAACGGCGCACCCCTAGCACCAAAAACTCTCCTGTCCCGACTGAACCATCTGAAGCTGGACTTCGAGAGGGGTCACGTACTTCTAATGCAAAAGAAGAAGGACATGAGACCAACCTCTGTCGTCAGGGACTACAACAATCAAAACCCTAGTACCAGTTCATTGGCAATCGGGACCCCAGGAACGGGGCAGAGTCACACGAGGCTTAAGTAAACTGAGAAGTTTGCCAGAGGAAACCAAACACCGACCCCTCCGTCTGCAAGCAAGAGAGCAGCCACCAAGGGCACAACCAAAGCCGGGACATCTCATCAACGTGATGAGAGTATGGTGTCGGACCTCACAGACATTCCGAAGGACCTGGGTGGAGACGTCAAGGAAATAGACTATGAAGACTCTAACCGGACATACGAGGCTTACTGGAAAGAGTACACTGACTCGTACGTGCCGGCAACCGGAATGAAATTCGTCATTCCGTTGGAGCAGTTGGAGACACCACCCGAGAACTTGAACATCCGAAGCCTTGAGGAGTAGGGAATTATGAGGTCTCTCAATTTCTTGTTAAACATGCCTGACCCCGACAAGAAGATGACGTTGTGCGTCATGCCCCAGAACCTGAGGAGCAAGCCGCAGACCTTTGAAGAAATCAAAGATATGCACTTCTGGATGGTGAATGGGCAACACACCGTAGCTGCATCGAAACGCATGCAGCGGATGCCCGCAATAAAAACGAAGGCAGAAAAGTTTAAGTCGTGGGAGTGTTTCATGGTGTGGAACAAGGACGATCACGTCATCAGGAAAATCTCCGCGTACTACAACCGGGTGAATCATTTCCAAAATTTCATGCCGACGTGGGCCACCAACATTATGGGAGCCCATTTTGTCTGGGAGAAGATGGGTTGCCCTCCTCCTGACAAAGAGCCCACATAGTTGGGCAGGGCCGCAGATAGGCCTCGCAAGTCAATCAAGGACATGAATAACCAGAAGCGTTTCAGGGTAAGCCATACAATTCAACTCGAGTCGAGTTGAACTTATCCTGTGATCATAATGTTTGAATTATTAAAATCCTGTGTAAATCAATTCAGTCGATTCGTTTGCCCCATGAACTGATGTTGAAATTCCTGGCTGCTATAAATATATGACTTATCAACCTAGTGCTAGCATTCAACTCGGCTTGAGTTGATTGGACCCAGACTGATGGTATTTCTTTGGATGAACGTGTAGGATTTCACGGACGCAGTGAGACTCAGGTTCGCTATGATAGATGTGAAGAAGTCCCAAGGAGCATTGAGCAGGAAGAAGGAAAAGGACCTCGACATCCATAACGAACTCAAGATCATCACCGCGTCAAAGGAAGTGTATGACCTTTGGAGCGAGGTCATATCCATGAATTCGCAAGGGCAGCTCACAGATCCCGACACCTTGCTGAAGTTCAGGCAGACCAAGGGATGGGATCAAGAGCGAGATGGGGTCATATCCTGGGAGTTTTTCAAGTGGCTCGGGAACTGCAGCGAGGGAGATTTGAAAAGGTTGGCTTTGCATCTCCTCGGCAGGACCCCGAACAGAGACTTGGCGCATCCAAAAGTGACGATGAAGAAGTCCACCGGGGTTCTGGAGGACTGCTACACAACCAAGGAGTGGCTCGAGCAGTGCAAGAGGAAACAGATCATCCGGAGGCAGATCTTTTTCCTTAGAAAAAGTTTGAGCCTGTACAATAACGAGGGCAGTTTTCGCAGAGACAAGTGGAAGGATTTCAAGAGGGTGTACAATGTAACGAAGGCCACAAAGAACACTCTTATTTCTAGTTCGCCTGATGAATTCTACTCCCTCTCCAAAATGCCTTGTAACAAAAATAAGAGCATTGAAGAGCTCTCACCGATGGCCGCCCAGTTTTTCAAGATTTTCATGGGCAGCAAGGGCAAGTTCGTCAAGCCCGAGGGGAGAGCCTTCTATTGGCCTTCTAACATGAAGGACGACGAGCTGGTGGGCTAGGATACAAATGTGTGGGAGGAGGAAGTCGGCCAAAGTCTGAAGTTAGCAGTGATGGACTTTCGCAACATCCCTGGAACCATCAATAGGGAGAGGACAAAGGACAAAGATCTCTACTTCGAGCCCTTTATGGATATTCTCTCGACGATGGACCAGCCCACGGTCAAGGACCCGAATGTATGGTTGTGGATCTGCGGAGAAATGGACCTTCAGGTCAATCTCAGATTGCACATCCGGACCTCAGCGTACGGCAAAGCGTACACAGTACATTTTGCTGAGTACGTTCCTTCAGTTTGGGAGCGGATTCGCGATGCACCAGAAAAATCAAATAAGGCGAAGGAGTCCGTGCACATGATCTTCTTGATCAAGAAGGGGGTAAGGCTGAGCAAGAAGATTCCCAAGAAATTTGAGGCCCTCCCAGACGGACGGTATTCCAGGTCAAGGTCAACCAACGACTTGGATTACAGAATCTACAACACCGAATTGCGCATGGATTTTTATTTGCAAGTGTTGAGTCTATTTGCTGGGCCTCAGGAGAATGTTCTCTCCATTTTCACTGGGGGGAAAATAATATGCGCGGGATTGGTAAGTTTCCTAAGTACAGTTTGGTCATTTAACTCGATGTGAGTTGAATTTCGTAGTTGCTGTGTAAATCCCTTTCATCTCGAGTCGAGTTGAAAGTTCTCTGACCTCATCGTTACCTGATAACTAACAGATGTTGTCACTGGAGCACTACATCATTGGCGACTCCAAGTACAATCCAAAGTTCCTGCAGTTGGCGTTGGCATCCGAGTACCTTGACAAGGATGACTTCCTTGATTCAAGTTACCTTGTGGATCAAAGACTTCATCCAAGGAGGTTTAGCAAAGGTGCTTCCAGTTCTGCCAAAGGCAAGGAGAGGATGATGGATGCCGAAGAAGCCGCCATCCAGGGATCTCGAAGGGATATCGCCATCAACCTTGGTGAGGATGAAGGTGACGACATGGAGAGGGAAGAGGTATGGAAGGACCCGGCAGCCGAAATCATTGGGGACTTACTTCCCCAGGGGACAGGCTTGTCGGAGGGTGTCCCCGCCTCTAGCGACATGAGAGGTTCATCGGACACCTCGGCGCAGAGGCATACCACCCCTCTTTCCTCTCAACCGGAGGGGACCCCGGTTTCCAGTAGGCGCATGTCCAGGAAGAGGAAGAATCCCGAGCCTCCATCAGTCACAGATAACCAAAAATCGGTGTATGATGAGATACGGGAGGAAAACCGAATTGCGAGGGAGGAGATGCGGGAGGAGAACAGAAGGGCCAGAGAGGATAACATGCAGTTCTTTAAGGACATCGTCGCCACCCTCCCGCAGTTGATGGTTTCAACCGTCAGGCAGATCCACCCGGAGCTTCTGCTGGCGGTTGCGCCATTGCAACAAATGTCCCCAGCAGAAACCTCTTCCCGGCTCATGCTCAGCAACCGGCCTCACACATCCGCTGACAGTGCCAGGCAACAACCGACGTCGTCCCCGAATCCGTCACATAATACGATGGCATCCAAGGGTGTGCTGCCGGAGCCAACTCCATCCTCCCCCGCCACAGACCCAGAAGATGATGCGGCTGAGCAAGATCAGGAGGTCGAGGATGAAGGTCAGCCGGACATGGCAGAGGACTCAGCCGAAATCTCGTTCGATCCTGAGACCGAGGATGTAGTGGACAGGACCCCGGCGGAAGGGGTACATGCGGAGCAGTCACAGGACCCTGTGACTGATGCTCCTCTAGGTTGTTCCTCGTGACTTCTCTTAGCATGTATTTCAACTCGACTCGAGTTGAAGCTCCTTCCGCTGTGCGTGTATGAGTTTCTCTAGGACTGACACTTTCAGTTAGTTCTAGGGTAGGCCAACCATAGGCATTTTGTATCATTTTCTCCCCTCGTGAGACATTGTAATATTTTTTTTTCTTACCGCAACATTGTCGTGTTCCATTTCCACAGTCGAAGGGTCTGAATGTCTCGACTTTATTGCTCCATGTCTTGGGCCTGTTGTGGATGACGCTCCACCAAAGGCGTCTCCTTCGTGTCCAACGGCTGATCAGGTTCACGATGATCCTCTCCCTCAATACGACGCAGAGGTTGTCGAAGTTATCCCCGATGCCGTGGAGGTTCTCGAAGTCATTCACAAAGTCGCGGAGGTGGTGATAGATGATGTTCCTTGCGGTGAACAAGAAGATCCTCAAATGTCTCCTCGAAATGTTTCGCTGGAAGATGCAGTATGTACTTTGCCATGTTTGTAGTGCTATGGGTGTTGTGTTGGTTGACCGTGGCTCGAACTTCAGAATATTGATTTTTTGTTCGCCTCATCGATGTGTTTTCCGGTCTGACATGCCCCACTTCGGTGTACCCTTCGCAATTGAGTTTGACCCGGTGTAATTTTCGATGTGTCTCTGTTCCTTATGAGCAGGGGACCAGTGAGGGAGTCGTAGGTGAAATTGTGGCGGATGTGCATATTCGTAGTCCGTTCACATCCAGATTCAATAAGAAGTGGTTGAATGTCGTTCTGGATTTGAATGGTCTTCTTTGCTTTTGTGATGATATGAGATATCACATAAAAGAAAGGAGAGTGTGCTCTCTTTATGAAGTAGTCCCGAGAGCGGAGAGGTTCATCTTCCCGATGGAAAGGGTCACTTTCCGACCCCATGTAAGAAGGTTCGTGCGGGAGTTGACCTCCTTCGCGAACGTCGTAATCTGGAGCTCCATGGATCAATGGTACGCCCAGCTCGCTGTTGATTTTCTCTTCCACAGCCTGACGCCCCCCTTCGGTGTCCTGGGCCAAGAACAATGTACCGTCATGAAATCCAGAGACGGGAATGGCATGCTAAAGAACTATAGGTTGAGGGGATCGCGCAAGGACCTGTTTCTCAAGCCATTGGAGAGGTTGTACAAACTGAAGGGGTCCACCTTCACGCCGAAGAATACTATAATAGTGGACGACAGCCCAGAGAAACACTTCATGAATGATCCCTCGAACGTAGTGCTCCTAGACTCGTGGTGTTTTGTCGGACAGGGGTCGAGAGACGGGGTTCTCATATTTGAACTCCTGCCTTGGATTAGGAGACTGCATGTAGAGAGGCCGTGGGAATTTTTTTCTTTCCGTAGAGACAATGCTGTTGGGGGGATTCACCTCAAGCATCATCTCGACCAATCCATGTACAGGGAACTTCAAAGGGCGCTCGCGGTCTCCAATAGACTTTATACTAAACGGAAAGTGAATGATTTTGGGCGTGTCATTCCTTTGATGGAACCATGCACGACGCGCACAACGAAGCGCAAGGAGCTCACCAAAGAAGACATCTATTTCCGTCCTTGTCCGCCTCCGGAACGATGTCTATAGGAAATCTAGAAATTTGTAGACAACGTAGTTGTGGTGAGAGGGTACGCCTTAAAATGTAATTATTATTGTCAAATAAAATAAAATGAAATTCATCATTCATATTTGCACTGGATTATTTTTGTGTTGTGCCCAGGAGTTTAGGAATGCTGTGGCCCTAGTGATTCGGCATGTCATGTACTCTGAGGCCACTGCACAGTCGACAATGGATTTTTCAATGATGGATATAGACAATGGCGTTGTTGATAGTCCTCCCAATGGAGGGAAGCGCCCCAAAGTAATGCACTCTCCATCTCCTCTAAAATCTCGTTCACAAACAAACCGGGATCGGCCTGTTGTTAATTTGGAAACGCAAAGGAAGCTCTACGGTGAAGAAGCGGGTGTGGTGGCCTTCATGGAGGTGTGTTATCAGTGATTGAGTGAAATGTTTCTGCAATTGTGTCTGTATTTATGGTTCGCATTGTAATCATTGTGGGTAATGGATCTCTTATTTTCTTGGTTTTGGTAGGTGGAGGATTCAATGCCTATATCTGTTGCCATGTTGGACAACACTTCCAAAGGCATGAAGAGTATACCATTGGAGAAACGGAATGCAATAGCTGAAGTGAAGAATTCAATGCCTAAATCTATTGCCATCACGGGCAACACTTCCAAAGGCGTAAAGAGTATAGAGTTGGAGAAGCAGAATGCAATAGCTGAAGACGCACAACCTCGTCTGTCATCTTTGGATATCGTAAAACGACAATGTAAAAGAAATGATGGATTGCCTCCTCTTCATTATAGGACTCCTACGTGGGATGCTTGGGAGTTGAGGTCCTTAAAGAAACAACGGCGAGAGATTGCGCAACAATTATCTGCTAGGAGTACAGGATTTAGTCGAGGGCCAGAAATATTGAAGGCAATGCAAATATTGAGGAGTAGGTCACAGTCATAGCGTGTGGAATTAGCATCATCGTATCGCATTCATAGTATATACAGATAGCATCATGTTCTACCTTCCATAATACTCAATACATTGTCATTATGATTTTACTTCTAGACATATTGTCTATGTTTGTCTATTAACGGCTCATTCTCTTGTGGTGGTGGGTATGAAATTGTTCTTGCATTCTTAGTTTATGAAGCTTGTAGAACTCCCATTTCATTGGAAAACTCCCATTTTAATGAATATGATGTTTTCATTAGTTAGTCCATTTGGACCTCTTTTGGGATATCTAAGTTTATATGATGTTGCAGATGATCTTCAGATATTAATACAAAATCTTCCTATAAAAATTTCCATGTCAACCAACAGTCTTTCATTCTACCTTGCTATTGCATCCATCATCTTGGCCATCATACCATCTCTTCCTAAACCTCAACAAAGCCAATGCAAGGAACCACACTGCAAGGAACGAAATTGTAGCATTGGCATTCATCTTGCATACAATTGTTTCATTCACTTCATACATGAAAGTTGTACTTGGTCCCCAATTCTTATTGGAAACATAAGCTCTATCCCACATTTGTAGAGCCATATTTTTAGTATGGGTCATTTGTGTTTTCTTCTTGCCCTTGTTGAGGCTCATGTTCAATAGAAATGCAATGATAAAAAGCATATGCCGTTCATTTGGAAAACTATAACTTGCAATTGCAATATCATGCAACATACTGCATATATTTGCAAAACTTGTGTATTACAAGTATGTGGAGTTTTTACATTCCAACTGCGGACACCATGCCCATTCACAGCTTGTAGTAGCTGCCCCTAAGAAACTTTGATTTGAAGACTCGAACTCTTCTTCAAATTTCTGATCGTGGGAGATCCTTGCAACCTGGAGGGCAGCCGTTCAGACTTGGACACATCCTGGTCTGTGCTGGTGGATTGCAGCCCAAGCAGCGACATCTCCAAACTACTTGAAGCATCAAAATCGAAGGACCCCAGTGCGCTTTCTGAGTCTGTTCCCAAGCCCATAACCTCACTGCCCAATTCGCCCTGCAGCATGGAAACTGCGTGCGCCATATCCGGACGTCTGTCCTCACGGTGTTGCAAGCATAACAAAGCTGTGTAAAGTACCCGTTGTACTTCAAGGATCTCGTCACTGCGCAACTCCATCTTGGGATCCACAATGTCCAATATGCTCCCTTTAGAGTGTCGCTCCTGTGCCTGTTGAGATAAAAAGTCGGGAAGATGCAATTCACCATACAGAAGTCGTCAGTTAGAGTCAGACGACAGGGGATTTCAGACCTACAGGAACGGGGTTGAGTTGGTTTCTGACTGAATCACGACAATCGTCAACATTCACCATAGAAAAGACATGATAAGCAGCGTTCAAGAAGAGAACAAAACTCAATACATCACGAATTGTGGCGGCAATTATAGTGGGTAAGAAACAAGAACGGTGTGACCGTGAGGCCCTATCCTAGGTAAACAACAATGTTAGTTTATTGATAGTAGATAGAGGGCAAATTAAACAAAAATATTTAGACAAAAGTAAATAGCAAGAAAATTGATAAAGATGATTTCGTTTTAGGTGGCAAGTGTTAGAACTATTCACATTAGTTGATTGTAAGTTGTTACAAAAAAATTAGTGAAAAATGAAAAAAGTGAGAAAATGTTTTGAATATTAGTAGTAAAATCATGACTTTTAGGTTGTATATTCTATAATTTTGGTATTTTATGATAAGAGCAATTTCTTTCTATTTTTTCATATCAAGGATGATCAACCAAAATGTTGAAAAATTAAGTTCTTTTACTATGTTTATATTCAAAGATATTTTTAGGATGGTATTCTTCACTAGATGCAACAGATAGACCAATATTAGGTAAACAAGTTTATTGTAGTAAAAGAATTTTTTTTCTAAAACAATTATAATAAAATTCCTACATGTATTGTTATGTACAAAATATGCTAGTTTTTTTTTTCTTAATTAAATTTAGATATTGATTACAAACATTCAATGACTCATTTATTTATAAGGTAAAATCACATTGTAATAAAGATTTGATTGTTTTTTGCAATACAAGTGTAAGTGTTAATAGGCTAGAAAGTTAAAATAATAATAATCTTTGAAATACATAATACACACAAATTTTGTACATCATTTATTTGTTCATTAAAATGAATAGAGTGTTTTCTGATTGTTGATAATGATTTAGAATAATTTTTACTGCCATTTTTTATCAATAAATAATTTATTAATAAATTTCCATATTTTTTAATTTTTAATTTACAATTTTTAAGTGTTTCAAAAACAAAAAGTGAATTTTTTTAGTTTGTGTAAGACCAATTTTTATATTACATAATACTTTTACTATCAAGATTTGCAAAATCATTTTCACTATTTTTGATAAAATGTGAACAATGTTTGTATTTATTTATTTTTAATTTTTAATTTTAATAAATTAATATATGTAATTATTTGTTGAATAAAAATATTGAAGTTCTTATATAAAGACTAAAAGACATTCTTGTCTAAAGACCTAAACATTTATACTATTTTTATATTAGTTAAACACAAATTTTTCAAAAAAATTGTCATTTTTTCATTCATTTCAATTGACTAATATATCTTTTTAGATTTGATTATTTCATGATTTATACTATATCATTTATTGATTTTAATAGAATTTTTAAATAGAATATAAAATTTGGATTGATTAATTTGCAAAATTGCCTAAACAATTGAATTTGGTACTGAATCTATTTTTTGTTGTAGATTTCATTCAATTTCCATTTGTTTTTTTGTCAATTCTTTTAAATTTATTGTTTTTATATTGTGAATCCAAATCTATAACATTATTTTACATTGTTTTGGTGTTTTGGTTAATATCTAGAACCACCTAAAACGTCAATGGTTCAAAATGAGTATTTCTAAAAGCTATATACAATATTTCATTCTAAATTTCCTACCGAATATAATAAATATTATTCTTTTTTTAATTCCATACACTAATTTGATTTTTTAAGTAATTAGATATCCACTAAGTTGTAAAAAATCCCCCCTACGATTCTCCAATAGGTCATTGACATGCTCTCTATATAGTGATTTGTATTTCAAACCACTATATTATATAAACCATCCAAAAAAGATTCATTAATTCTATTGATCAAATTTTACTTTGCTATCAAATAAACAATCTTCTACATTATAATATAGCCTATATTGTATAAAGAATATAACATTTAATTTCTCATCTAATTTTATTATGTATATATATATACGTATATATAATTTTAAAATCAATTATTTTGACCTATCAATTTTTCCTCATACAAATTTTTCCACGAATTGTACAAACCTATACAAAGTCGCTACAATACAAATATACAAATATACAAATGTACAAATATACAAATGTACAAATGTACAAATGTACAAATATACAAATATACAAATATACAAATATACAAATATACAAATAAACCTGCAAAACAAAATAAAAAATGTTAGATAGATAAAACAAATCATTGAACTTAAATTCAAATATACGCCAAATAACTGCAAAAGAAATGAATACTCCAACTACTTCGAACATGATAGCTATGATGTTTTTGTAAAATTTCCTCTATTTCATATCAACAATCCAATTCTTGCGTATAGAGTTCACATAAACTATCCTGACAATAGTCTGCTAACAAAGACTCTCATCACTTGGCATGTATACATGATCAGATTAGAGTATCTTTACTCACCTTTTTCCGAGAGGGCAAACACAACGCTAGCATACAAACTGGATCTTTCGACTAATGTCACTTTGGTCACTTTGAACAACTCATTCAATTCCTTTTCCCTCAGCTTCTTCTTCCTTCTTTTGCATGCATGCAATCTTGAGAGCAACAATTTAGGATTTAGAGTTTAGGATCCATCACAAATTCACGAATGCAAACCTTTTGAGCAATTTGGAGTCCTCTGTTCCATGCTTTGATCCGGTATTTTGTACGGACTAGTACAAGCTTTGCACATTTTTACTCTTGTTCTTGTTCTTCAATCCAAATGTCTTGTCCTCTACCAACTTCTACTTCTTCGCGAGGTCTAGAGCACCACCACATCAATGAAGATGCTATTGATTTTTCATACACCCTAGGGGAGGACACTCTCACTACATTTGGGGTAACTACGTGCGGCGGTGGAAAAAGTAATTCATGTAATTCACCTTGAATAAACTATAATTTCATTCTAAAATTTTGAGCTTTGTTTAACAATGACTAAAGGTTTCTATTGACAAAAAATTCAATTCCAAATAACATAAGATATATTGTCTAGAAAGGGTTGAAAAATGAACTAAAATGGCATGTTCTCCAACTAAAATATTTATAGAGCTCACATGAAGATGACTATTGCATCAATATTCAACCAAAATAAACTTTCAATAGAAAGCTATTCTATATAATTTTTTTTTCATTTTTCAAATTTTTTTTCTTATATAATATAGAGGTGTGAAAGTTATTTTCAGCTTTACAGTGTATCTTTTTTCTTCAAAAATTTATAACTAATTACTATTAGCACAAAAAAATACCAATAATTCAAAACATAAACTTATAAAGTAGTAAAATCTATCCATAATTTTTTTTTTGAAAAAGAAATTAAATTTTAAGGTGTATTACTTGTTTTACTTTTTCCGCCGCACGTAGTTTGCTAAAACATAGGGAGTGTCCTCCCCGGGCATACACCTACTTTACAGCAACGGAGAATTTGAACAAGGTTTCAAATAGAATTCGGTCAAAAATACAATTGCGATAAGTTTCAGAGCTCCAAGTTCCCAATACTAAAATTTAGGGCTTCATGTTTCAGAATTAAAACCTGAAAAATGAAACTTTCACAAATCCTCAATTACAGAGCCAAATGATATGTCCCCCAAATAGACGTTTTCGATATTCTTCTTGAAATTGCATTTGAGCAATCAACTCAAAATTGAACCAAAAAAACTTAATAGCAACCCAAATAGGAAGCGAGTCTGTACCTGAGGTAAATCAAAGACAAACTTCCCATCATTGAATCGGCCTTAGCTTCATCCTTACTGAACTCCACGGTTTCATGATCAATCCAAGATATAACAAAAAAAATAAAACTCTGCTCGCCGGAAGAAAATTTTGGTAGGAAATTCTTTGGTGTAGGTGTGCACATTTTTGATCCCTCATTTCAAAACCCTCAGAGGCTAAGCAATGGCTGACAAAACCCCTCATTTTCAAAAACCTCGTAAGCGCAGAGTCGATGGCATAGTCTCCGTCCAAGGACAAAGCCTAAAAACTTACAATCACAAAGAAAAGAAACAAAGAACAAGAAGAAGTAGAAGAAGCATAAGAAACGAAGAAGTACAGCAAATCAAGAAACATAAGAGCACGGAGAAATGAAGAAGTTCATGAAACAAGAAAGGTATTCTTCTAGCACTTCTACTCCACCGTCCATATGTCATAAAGTCACCTAACTTAAAAATAGCCTCTCCACGTGAACTAGCATCTTTGGCATATTGTACAGAAAATATGAACTTTACTTAGTAAACTAGAATCTCCATTATATTATAAAAAAAGGATATTTTTTGGATTTATTACAAAAATCTCACCTAATCTAAAATGTCTAATAAGTCTAACCTAGTCTAATAGTCTAATAGTCTAATAAGTCTAAATCAATCTAGAATTCTACAAGCTTAGATAATCTTATCAATTTCTTCAGATCATAGATGGTATTAAAAAGATATAAATAAATAAATAAATAATTAAATTACAGCAAAAAAAGAAAAAGAAAAAGTAAATTACAGCAAAAAAAAATTAAAATTAAAAATAAATTAAAATTAAAAAAAATTAAATTAAAATTTAAAATTTAAAAATTTAAAATTTAAAAAATTAAAAATTAAAAAAAAAAAAATTTAATTTTTTCTTTTTTTTTTTAATTTTTAAAATTAAAAAATTAAAAGTAACGCAGTTGAACAGGGGTCCGCCCCAGGCAGCCCTCCTTCAAGCCACCCCCTGCCCTGGGCGGACCCCCCTGTCCACTCAGACCCCTCCCGCCCTGGCAGCCCCCCGCCTTCCCGCCCATGCAGCCCTCCCGTCCAGGCAAACCCTCCGCCCAGCCAACCACAGCCAACCATTTCGTTTGGAATAATCATAAACCGCAGTGTGAATGGGGAAGTAGATAAAATTTGGAAAAGTTCACAAACCAAAGTCGATGCGAGTCGTTGCCATAGTCTCTGTCCAAAAGGACAGAGCCAATAAATGGAATCCCACGATTAATTATGCCCAAGGAGTTGTCAGCTACTTTGCAACATCCAGGGTGGTCAAAAAGAACACACTAAATCTCAAAATACTTATTATTGTGGTCTCTTCTAATTATTAAGGTCCAGTGCAAATACTTCAGACACTTAAAACACGACGAACAACAAGGAAGATGATGCTCAGCATCATGCTCATTCAAAATGGTGCCCTTACCCAACTGGGAGAGGTGGAATACATTCAGGACACTAACATTCACACCCAATTGCCACTTCCACATTCGCACCCAACAAGGAATGCATTACGTTCAACAAAATCTAGACGCCGATCATATTATGAGATTTTGCGTTCATGTGAGATTCAAATGATGAAAACTAAATTGTGACGCACACCATCAGCACAACGTTTTTATATCTTGATATCAGAAAGTCTGCAGTGCCTAAAGCTCGGTTCAATTTAAGGAGCATAACATCTGCTTGAAATATTCATTTCAGTCCAGCAGATTTAATTCAAAAAACTCTGAAGCAAACTGGACAGAAAAAGACACGATGAGGTGCTTACCCATGTGGTGAGAACTGCTTGTTCAGGTGGAGCCGTGTTGTCCAGACATTTTCTACCACTCACAATCTCAAGACACACAACTCCGAAACTGAAGATATCGGCTTTTTCGTTCAGCTGTCCCACAGTAGCGTACTCAGGAGCCAGGTAACCTCTGCAAATCAATCACACCGACCAGGAAAAAAAATAAAGTCAACAATCTCATCATCTTCACATTGCTATGATCCCCCGCGGGAGCTACAACAGGTTGAAACATGCAACTGGTAAGCTACATATAGATTGGAGAGAGGCGTTTGTGCTGAAGAGGGAAGTACTTGGTGCCAGCGACATGGACAGTCATGATGTGCGTGGTCTCTTCTGGAAATAGAAGCGCCAATCCGAAGTCTGCAATCTTAGGTTCTAAGTTGCTGTCCAGTAGGATGTTGGCCGGCTTGATGTCCCTATGAATGATTTTCGGTTGAGCCAAAGCATGCAAGTAGTGAAGGCCGTGAGCAATGCCCAAGCAGATTCCCATTCGTTTCGGCCAACTCAAAGTCTCATCGCTTTTGCCTTCTGCATCATTCCACTTATTACGATATATAGCATCATGTGTTTATACTTGAGAGTCGCTTGCCATTATCCAAACTTGCTAAAAACCAATGTCAATCCAAAAGCTCTTCATGGACAATTCGTGGTTTCCGTGAATCATATCCACTTACCGAGAAGAACCCATTGTAGATCGTGATTATCAACGTACTCGTAAACCAGCAATCGTTGTTTCTCCCGAATGCAACAGCCCCTCAGCTTCACCAAGTTTCGATGCTTCATCCCACTAATCAGAACCACTTCATTCAGGAACTCGTCCATTCCTTGTTGAGAATTGATGTGGAGCTGTTTCACAGCGACAACATTTTTGTTGGGTAACACACCCTGCAGGAGAAAGTTGTCCTTCTCAGTGAAAGGTAATTAATGGCCATAGCATCTATACGAATTTTAAACGGTAATCCATCCGGAAGAATAGAACGGCAATCCATCCGGGAGACTATAACGACAATCCATCAAGCTTCTACTGACGATTCACTAACTGGTCAAAATTGGAGGTTCTATTGATTTGTGAAAAATGCATTGGTCAAGATTCACATTTCAATTTGGCTTATGGATGTCAAGGGATATATGTATTGATCCAATGTCTCTTCTTTGTTTTTCACAGTTTTCGATTGTCCACATTCTACTACATTTTTTGAACTTTTCTCCTCTACACTATGTGGGCTCTCTTTGGCAAATCCTTCTAAAGAAAAAGAAGGCAAAATATTGTTAGGATTGCGCATTGATCCTCATTTATTGTAGAATTGGTCAACCTACCTTTGTTTGTCTCCTTTGACCTAGAACGAGGTGTTGTGGCCTTGAATTGCACTGCAAATGCCAATGAATTCGGAAGGCCACTTTTTGTCAAATAATTTGGAAGGCCATAGGGGGATGCTTCAAAGGCCAAAGGCTAAACGATTAGGTGAAAACAAAAACAAAAACAACAAAAACTAATTTGGATTCTTAAGCAATTGGATTGGTAGATAAGATTGTTGTGAGGGGACTTTTTTCTACAAAACAATCTAGATGCTTTGAAGACAAAAAGGCTAAACTTTTGAATGGGTGAAAAGAACAAAACAACAAACAAAAACTAAATTGGGTTGGCTTGGGTCAACTTACTATATTTGTTACTAGATAAGATCATTGCTAGCGGATCGTCTCTTTTATTGGAACAATTTGCATTCCCTCCCTTCTACCAAAGACTTTTCCGACTGAGCCAAGACTTGTCAAATTTTCTCAGCCAATTTTGAGTGCTAAGTTGCTGTTTTGTGTGTCACTTGTTCACTTTCCGTTGCCGAAGCAACTTTGCTGTAGTCTATCATCAAAATCCAAACTCTCTCAATCATTAAGCCTGTTTGTTGAATTTTCAGTCATTTCGATCTGTCACCTAATCTTCACAAGTGTTCACATTCATGCATCTCAGGTTGAGTGTCCTTCAACAACAACAAAAAAGAAATTCTCGGAAAAGTCTGCATCTGTCCAAAACTCTGCTCCTGCTAGCAACCACCGACCACAAATCAAAATCAAAAACCTCACTTTTGCTGATAATGAAATCCTTGCCAAGTGAACGAAATTGAATACCAGTTTTGTTTCCAAGAGAAGTCAATATTATAGTCATATGGGGGTGGTCAATAAGGTACCGTACAGTTGGGTACAATAAACTTACTAAAAGCCACAAATTTTTCTTCCCATGCAGATTCCACTAACAAAAAGTTCCAGGAACTTTACAATGCTCTTACGTGCTCGAAAATGCATAGGTTTTTGAACCGCACATTGTGTTGAAACTGTCGTAAAGTGTACTTGAATATCACACAACAACTCCCAGAGAGGTGGAGGCAAGCTCGTGGTATGAAAAAGCTAGTTTGGTCTCTTAATTCCCCATATAAAACTTTGGGAAGATATAAGTCAAAGATTTGTTGTGACATTGGAGTAGGCTAAAAGAACAAGCAAGAAATGATACAAACAATTCAAGCAGTATGGGATCAAGTATCTCTACATTAATTGCAAATGCTCATTTCTAATATGCCTAATAGAATGTAAAGTTGCAATTTCAACAAAGTGTGGCAACATTAGGTGGTAGATAGTAAATAGAAAATATCCAAATTGTTCTATGAACAAATTTTGAATTTCACATGCATATATTTGTTATGATAATCAACTATAAGTACTTTTAACTTACTATGATTTCAACACAATTTGCGGTTTGGAGAGTTTAGGGTTTAGGGTTTAGGGTTTAGTCACTACAAGAGAAAGGAGTGTTTTAAGTGTGTTTTTAAGTATAGTCCTAGAGATAAGATATTAAGCAATGGTCTTTATGTAGATTTTTAGTAAAAATTTACTGAAAGTACACGTATTTTCAGTAAATTTTTACTAAAAATCTACATAAAGATCATTGCTTAATATTTTATCTCTAGGACTATACTTAAAACACCCCTTTTCTTGTAGTGAGTATTCTAGAGTTTTTTTAAGTTCATGAATTTTTTGTTGAATCTAACTATGAACAAAATTTGTAAGATTATTGGACCCAATTGTATAGTATCTAGCAACCATGTTTTGGACACCTCCATTGTGCCATTCAAAGAATTTTGCATAATATAAGATACAATTGAAAACTTTATAATTCCAATCAAGCATACCAAATTTCAAGTTAAAAAAGAATACCTCATTATTGGTGAATTGTTTCATTTAATATTCATGGTTTTATTTGATAATTGATTGAAAAACATTGGTGATGAATTTCAAAAACTTAATTGAATAGATATGTAGGAAGAATCCATATACACATCTTTCATGTTAAAAAAATCCCACTTTAAGTAACAAAAACAAGATTTGCAAAGAGTTCAATGTGAGGTGTTGTATGACTAAACTTTGTAAAATAGATTTCTTTCTATTGTAATTAGATTTTTCTATTTGATCCATACATTGTGATGGTACAATTACTTTGTCAAAATCTAATTAACAAGATTTTGTTACTTAATTCCTTAAATTTTTTGACTATGTTTTCACCGAGGTTTTCACCTAAAATGTTCCAAAACTGACATTTCTAGTATAAGTACCAACTTTTAGAAAAACATTTTAAGTAACCATTAGATGTGTTTTCAGCATTGTGGAGGGCTGCACGTTATCAGGCTGTGGGAATTGCTGTGAACTCCTGTGAACTCCCGATTTCAGCCTGCCGACGTGGTCGAGTGACTGCCACATCGGCAAAATTTAATTTTTTTTTTTCTGTTTTTTTTCTCATTTCAAGAATGTAATTTTATTATTATTATTATTATTATTTTTTATTTTTTATTTTTATTTTTTTTCAAATTTTTTTTATCGGGAACGGTTGTTCCCCGAAATTGCCGGGGGGAACAGGGTTGGGAAGAGGCCCGAAAAACCTTCCAAAAAACATCTAATGTATATGATCTTGTATTATGCTAACTTGAAAACATGTGGAAAAAAATTCAAAAATTTCCACTATGTGGATTGCAAGATATGAGCTTTTTAATTCAATGTTGTAATAAACAATCTACATCGTATGATTTTATTTTTTTCAAAAAATATTGAAAATTGAGTAAGATTAAGGACTTCAAAGTTTATTTTAGAGTAGAGATTCCATTACTACCTGCAAACTAAAACTCCTCATAACTTTTGACTCATTGATCAAGATGGAATGATCCAAAGCTTTCTGTGTATATATAACTGTAGAAGAAAAGCTCAAATTTTTGTTTATGAAAAAAGTGATTTTTTTTATCTGCCTAGTCTACCCAACCAAAAAAAAAGTAACATATCAAGCCATAACTTTTGACTTATATTTCCAAATGTCATGAAATTTAGTGCATATGAAAGATATTCCTATTAAAATTTTAGCTTAAAATATGAAAATCTGCACTCACTTGTACTTGCCCAAAATTTCTATGTTGCCAAAAAATGAATGCTAGTCAATTAGGGGTTTATTAATGGATTTTCATAATATGAAAGAGGAGTGTACAAATGCTTCCTTACATATCTATGCAATTAAAATTTTGAAATTTGAATGTCACCAATGATCAAGTAAAACCATGAATATTAAATGAAACAATTCACCAAAAATGGAGGTTGAAGCATATAAGAACAAGGCATCAAAGGCCATCCAAAATCCAAAAGATGGAGCACAACACAACCTTAAAGATAAAGAGTTGAGAAGTTGAAGTGTACAAACTATAAATGTGGAGATGAGGGTGGCAACATCTAAACATTGCAATATAACAAAGTTATGAAGGATATACATGTTTTGCAATGCGTTATTGAGGAAATAGCAAGATAGGGGGCGCCACCAAGTATCAAATTTGCAGAATAAAAGAGGTTGGACTTGACCCTAAACCCTCAGTCTTCATAACATTCAATTTTTTTTTATGGATTGAACAACTTCAAACACTAATGACGATTAAATGTGATTGGAATTTAGAAGGCATAAGAAGGTGCAAGCTATTATCTAGTTAGGAAGAGAGGGGTTGTAAGGGCAACACTTTGGAGAATTGCTAGTAGACAATGAGATGAAAGGAGAGGAGGTGGAGTTTTTTTGGAGGTGACAATATGCAACATTTGAATCACATACAATCATGTAGGCTCCAACATTAGTCTATCTTGGCTCAAGTCATGATGTGCTTCTAGTAGCAGAGAAGAAGGCAACTTCCCTCATGTCTATATTAGGACATTAGTGATGATTTCGGAGCACTCCAAGCACACTCGAAATAGTACAAAGAAGGTGAGTGGGATTAAAATCTAAGCCTGTCAATGGTTGGGCTATTTATAGAAAAAATTGAGCCATTCAATTATTGGTTTATCCTTAGTGTAGGCCTTGGTGTAGGCTTATCAATGTGCAACTTTAGGGTATGTCAGAATAGTAATACAACTTTGATGATTCACCTTTCTTGCAGGTAACAACTCACTCCTATTTTTATCTGCCATATTAGGTGGGCACTTTAATATTGCAATATATTACAACTTTTGCTTCATCCAAGGTTCATACACATAGCATGAGGGCATAAACTATAGTTAAGCTATATATAATTTATAGTTTTGGTTGCACCATTCAAGGACTAGTGTTTGACTTTTACTAATGTCATATATAAACATCAACAGTACCCTACAACTGTTGTGTTTAGAAAATCATAAGTAATTCAAGATATTTGCAAAAAAATTGGAAAAAAATGCATCTACACGCTCTTTCTTTTTTGTTATTCTATAATTTTTTGCAAAATTGCTCCAACTAAATGAGCAGTTTATACATGTTCTACCTTACCTCCAAAAAAGTAAAAAAATTGGTTGGTAAATAGTAACAATTATAGGTGTGCATATCTTAGTTGATCCTTCTATTACTATTCTTCCTCTAAATTTTGTGTGAAAAGGGAAGGTCTTCTACAGTGATTTGACTTCCCATAAGTATTTTTGAATTTTTTTAAACTAATGATTCACACTATACCAAAATGAACAATTTCTACAGTCACTAGTTTGTCCTTTAAGGGTTAAATGGGCATCATATCCTATGTTAGGGAAAAATTGGAGCATGTCTAAAATATGAAAAATTGTCCAACT
This sequence comes from Rhytidiadelphus loreus, assembly GCA_947034895.1. Lineage (NCBI taxonomy): Eukaryota > Viridiplantae > Streptophyta > Bryopsida > Hypnales > Hylocomiaceae > Rhytidiadelphus > Rhytidiadelphus loreus. Next base: position 10,658,238 of record OX344763.1, on the reverse strand, counting down.
ATTTCTGAACATCTGAGAAATTTCATTGTTGAAAATTTTGAATATTCAAAAATTATTCTTGAAAAAATTTAGATAAAAGGAACACATTCACCTATGAATAGAAAAAATCAAATCATTTTAGCAAAGTTTCAAAAAAATTAAGAAGAGCTACATGTTGAAATCTAAATTGTCCAAATGCCAAAATTAAATAATTTTGACACTAAAGTGCAGAACCAATATAGCTTGTTCAAATGACCAATCAGTTATGAGATTCCACCCTCTTCAAGCCCATAGGAAACCTCAACTTAGCCGCCATTCCAAACTTTTATCAAACTTTCCAATGCAAAAACTACAAGTTCAAATTGTGATTCAAAACTCCAAGACTTAGGGTGGGCTTACACGTTGGTCTAGAGGGCAAAGCTATGCCTAATCCAAGGAATAAGACAAAATAGGCTCAACTGATTGTCTTGCCAAGGTGGGCAAGTCGTAAAAGAGGAGTTCTTATTTCAACCGAATCAGTGGACAACCCCATTGGTGCCTTGGTGAAGGCTAGTCACTTGCTCACTTTTGAGGGAATCTAATACATGTTGAGTTTTTATTGTGTCCCTCCTCCATCCACTGGGTCCACACGAAAGTGCAAATAGCAATTCCAACTGTAAGTTAGCACCCCAGCCTGTTGCATTTTTTTCCCACTTGGCCAACATGTAAGGAGGCTCTTAGATTGATAAGAAAAAGCATCTTATCTTGTAAAAACAAAGAGAATAATACCAAGGAAATTCACATGTAAGTTGGTTGAGTCCTCCAGTAGAGGAGTTTGCCTGACGGTTTCTCTGAAAAACCCAGCCCCAGCACCAGCCTCGGTAGCAGTGCATCTGGGAAACGAGGCCGACATGAAGCTTTGGAGGCAGTGTAACTGAACAGTGTCCCTTGGAAGCATCGTAAGAAAATGGTGAACTTAATTATTTACTGGAGGTACGTACACCGCTCAAGCGATGGACACTGACACCCCTTTTTAGGTTCTAGCTACTGTAGCACCTCCCAAATATAATAAACTGTTTTCGTGTTTCGCGTGGTTCTGGATGGACTTTTGGGTGCAGTTGCAGTAGTACCACGATGGTTGTACCCCTCCTGTACCCGATTCAAGTACGCCTTTTTGTCTCCTTGCACCGATCGATCAATTCAAACGAAGCTGCAATGGAAAGTAAACTTTGTCAACGTCACGTCACTGACTGGGTTCTGGTGGATGGACGCGGGCGCGTACGTACAATTGAAAACGCGTGCTGCAAGCTCAGCCTCAAGATCGAGCACCATTCATATGCGTGACGAAAGAGTCGAGTGTTCTGCAGCTAGCAAGCTAAGCTAGGTCGTCTTACTTTCCTGCTGATCGTAACAGATCTCAGTCTTGCAACAACAGTTACCCGTAACGCGCATTGACAGAGCACCAAGGTGTGGAATTCAAACCTGCCATGCCCCACACACCAATTAAATTAGCTTAGAAAGCTACTGCAAGTACCACTTTTGGAGGCAAAAAAATGGCTTTATAATCTGATCATATGGTGGTCGAGAGACGTACACCACCTAGCAAGACCGGTGCACCTGGTTCGATTGGGTGATATATCCTGACCACTTTATAAATTAAAGCATGCCACTTACCGATCAATATATGTACGTTTGAATCTTCTGCTTGACTTGGATCGTGCATGTTCTAGCTAGCCAGATCAAGAGATAATTAATTAATAGCATTCGTGAACAATTAAGTAAGAACAAAGCTTGGCAGCCCTTTCATTCTTCACCCTTTCATTCTTAACGCACTTAAGCAACTACATTTATGTAGAAAATACTTGCACTCGATCAATCAATGAACTGATAAACATGTGAGTCTGCTTAGGCCGGGGCACATAATTCAGCTCAGTCACAATGGAATCTCAAAAGTCCATAGAACCTCTATTTCGTTAAATTGGCTGTTGTCCAGTACTTTGGCACTTTTCAAAACATACTTATCCTACATTTTAGACCATTATGTACATATATGTGTGGTGAAAAAATTCCATATTTGCACTACGTAATCGGGTCTGTGGACTAGCCTTTTGGATTTAGTAGGGCCAGAGAGATCGATCTGAAGCTGCTCTTGAAGTACTGGGAGGGTTTGCAGGGTGCCGAATTTGAGATACTCACGTACCCAACTCGCAGCAATGACCTCAGGAAACACCTGTTGGCCGGAAAATCAAAATTTGCTGATTGCATCCATTGCAACACACAAGCTAGTTGGAATGGCAGACTGAAATCCGATCAGACTTGAAAAGCTAGACCTATCTAGCTGAAGCTTAGCTTCATGCCATCAGTTCAAGGTGGCAACACTCATTTTACACGCAGGCATTGAACATTAAGTAATTGACTGGTGGACTGACGGAAGCAAATAGGTAAACGGCGTTGAAATCGTTTGAATTCCTGAGACTAGGGTATTTACTAGCTGTATATATATTTGATCATCGATATCCGACTTAGTCTTCGATCGATCACATCAGCTAGCATCCGGATTGCAGAGAAATTGTCGATCGAGGACTCAACTCAATTACTAGAGCTAGACTGAGTTAGCTAGCTAGCTCACCGGAAAAATGCAACAAGTCATTGTGCAATTATGAGTATGGAATAGAGCCATAGTAAGTTGCAGTATGAAATTCATCGGGTCTATATATGAACTTTTTGGATTTCAAATTGCAAAACATTCGCGGTCTGAAAACAGATCGGACGTCTCTGAAAATCCAGGATCGTATCGTAGCATCGGGCATGGACCTGGAAATTAATGTACTTCTTCCCTCTCAAATTCGGGAGTGAATCCGGTTTCAGAAATTGTTGGATAAAATTCTAGAATCTATTTCATATCTGATCCCGGTTCATGATTTTTGCTTGTTGGTGGGTTCGTGGGGTAGGGTGTTGGACACAACATTCAAATGATTCAATGGCTGACAAGTTGCTAAAGGACTTATTGTAGCTGGAGAAGGAATTTTCCTTGGCGTACCTGCCGTCCATCTCTTCGTATCTCTTTGTTTAGGAAAGGGACACATGAGTAGCATAGAGGACCAGGTGAATGAAAGGCAAGCACAAGTTTATCCCAAAGAATGGGACCCTACAAGTGGAAAAAAAGAATCAAGCAAACGTACACACTTTGGAGATCCTTTTCAATCCTCAAAGAAGTACTCTCACTAGTACAATGTAAATATAATGCCAACTTGTCTAAGGCAGGCTGAGGTCTTCACACTATTTACACTTCTATATATGTTTCAATGACAAGGAGGGTGATCATTGTATTTCAAAGCCAACACAGCTAAGTAGACAAAAAAGTATGTTTAGGAGAGGGATTAGTTGATTGAATTAATCTCATGTCAAAAATAGTTAAGATTAAAAATTTAGGAAGTCAAAAATTTACCTCCCACGCTTTTCACAAGCCTCCTTTGATAAATTTTTCTCGCTAACTAAAGGCAATTCCAACTCGACCTCTTCTTGCAAGTTGCACCTGTCACACACTTCTATTGCAGATAGAAGTTGGACTTTCTTTTTGGTCTTACAAGATTTGGCCAATTCTAAGTTGCATGGAAGTTCATCCTAAGTCTACCCCAATTCTAGCCTAGGTTCTCATGTTCATGTGGGCAGGCCCGAATCTAGACTTGCGTAACAGGGTCAAAGTTCACTGACCTCCCACCTCTTAATGCTATTTCCTCTCCACCTACTCTGGAACCAATCAGTCAGAGCCCCTGTCATCCTGCCGGCCAGTCCTCTGAATAAATACTCGTGCTGCCTTTAGTGTCCATGCAGCTCCTCCCGGCGCAGCTTCGTCACGCTTGCGATTGGCGGTGCGTGGGCATGCCATGCCATGCCAGTTGGAGGAGGCCAGCTTCGATTCTAGCTAGTGGAGGGTTGCCGCTGTCTGTAAGCTCAAGAATTGAAGAGCTTGGCCGGGGAGCTAGGCTCACGGTGTGCGCAACTGCGGTGCTGGGATCGAGTTACGTTGGAGGGTTCATTCGCAACCAAGCTTCGATCAAGTTGATTTGAAGGTTTGCATCACAGAAGCCTGTCAATAACTATCGATCTTCCTATCTGTTGTCGATGTGTGCGAATAGTATAGTAAATTGATTGCTCGAATTTGGAGTGTTTAGCAATGCTTTGGAATCTAGATGCGCGCTTCAGCTACTGTTTGGAAGATGTTTTAACAAATGTATGTTGCATGTTTTAGCTAGCAATTAAACGTGAAATTTTTGGAACATATTGTACTTCAGCAACGCTTTAATTTTAGCAAACACATTCGGCAAAGACTGTTGACTTCGGACAACGTTTAGGAGCAACCGTACGCTTGAATGTCAACTTTGGAATTACGTTTTAGTGTTATCAGCTACGTGTGTACGCTGCTAATAGCTTTGCTGTAGGGGTGATTTCTAGTTGTGATTTTTTTTTCCAGTTTTCTGTTGTTCGATCAGTTGAAGATCGATGGTGAGCAAGTTTCCATGCGTAGCCTGTGTTGTTGCAGCTCTGGTTTGATTTGATAGCTCTTCTATTCCACCGTGAATGCAAGGTTGCTGGTTAATTAGTTGGACTCCTTGGTGCCAGCCTGAGTGAGAGGTGAAGCTTAGTAACGGTATTAAATTTGTTTGGACTTTTAGGGGAGCCGTAGGACTTTTAAGGGTGCCAAATTTAAACATGTACTTTTACTGATTACAACTTAATTAGCTCAAATTCATTCATTTACTTTTGAGCGAAGTGTCGATCTCGATCTCGGTCCGTCCATCTCACATTGAACCTCATCCATCTGCGTTAGTTTTAGTAGTTTCAGATTGTCGGTATTTCGTTGGGGATATCTGTGTATGTTGAATTAGAGGGAGAGGGAGCTTTGGAAGCAGCTGTAATTTCAATTAAAGTTGAGTGAATTGAATACATAGTAGCGCTCTAGTTGTTTGAGTGTCAGTGTGTCACGAGGCTCCTTGGCTTTAATTATTAAACCTGTCATAAATAACGCGGACTGCTTATATGGGCAATTTCGTTAAAATGGCGGTATTCCATTAAAATGGCGGTTCAAGGGACCAACTAGGGCATGAGATCTTGCGGAAGAAAATGGTGGAGACAATGCCATACGTAAACGAGTGGTGATTTGAGCACACATGGGACACAATCGATGCTTGATATGAGATGAATAGGTACCTTTGAATACCTCATTTTCCGTTCCTTCATGTACAAATGCCAATGGAATACCGCCATTTTAACGAAATTGCCGAAATATGCATTTGTGGGATAACGAGTCGATCTAGCTGTTCCTCAGTGCATAATTGCCTCTCTATGTAGAGATTTGCATTTTGTCCACGTTTTCTGATTTTCCGCAGAATGAAACGATGGAGTGCAATGAGTTTCATTAGAAAAAGCCTGTGATTAATGGAGAAAGCTGGTTCCCGGATTGCCATTTCCGGTTTAGAGTTGCCAACCGGGTTAATCTGTACATGATTGTACAGTACATGCCACTGCTTTTAATTCCCAGTGTGCTTCTTTTCCCCATTCCTAGTGCAAATTAAATCATCTGGGAAACTTCTGATATTTTGGTAAGGGCACTAAGGATAATCTTATGTACCGATTTGCAACACTAGAACCGGCTTTCAAGCCTTGCGTCGAGAAATGTGTACCTAGTTGCTACAGCTTTCTGCAGTTGAATGTTACTATTCTGGAGCTTTGAATCATGACAATGTAATGAAATTGACGTTAGAATCGGTATGGGTGGTGGTTGACTAACAGGAACATTATGATTTATGAAAACGACCCACTTCCATGCTTAATTCTGGAATATCCTGGAATTTGAGGCAGTAATGGTGTTCGGTTCTCTAATCAGCTGCTACTTCTGGAAGAAAAAGCTCCACCTGCACATGGATTAGATACCAGCTAGCTACACATCAAGACTCCTTGCTGCAAATAGAATTTTGTAAAGACGTGTATTTTACAAAGGATTCCAAGAGCTAATCTACTGCCTTGCCACCAAATTTTGGTAAGTATCGTGTCAACTTGGAAACGTTGATTTCTCAATTGATTTCATTCTCTAACTTCTACTTGAATATGACTTCTTACTTTCATCATGTTTAAGAACAGTGTCATTCTGTTATAACAACCACACAGTTTACTATTAAATAATATGTAAACTATCTTTTAAACTAAAGGTGTTTTTTGGGGGTCATATTAAGGTGTAATTTAATGTATTTCTTTTGTTCATTTTTCAGGTCTGTTAAGATGCATCGCTACACTGTTTATGGCCACGCTGAGTGGAACAGGCACAAGTCCTCCTGGAGACATGGGCGTCATCTATCTTCCATTGCTTCTTCCGGGGTGATTTTCGCTTTGGGACCACCCGTGATAACTTTCTCAATGGTGGCCGTCTTCGTCTCACTCTTTAACCACTCCGTGGATAAAGGATTTTTGCCGAAGTGGATGCCTCTTCTTCATGTCGCAGCCTTGCCGTTTACATTGACGGCACCCGTCCTTGCGCTTCTCTTGGTGTTTCGTACCAACGCATCGTACAGTCGATTTGATGAGGCTCGCAAAGCGTGGGGCTCCAATGTCAACAGGACACGGGATTTGGCAAGACAAGCGTTGACGTGGATACGAATGAAACACGATGCCCCCAAACTGCGTTGTCTTCTGAGGCATATCAGAGCGTACCCGTTTTGTCTGAAAGATCATCTCATTGAGGACGAGACGGAACTTCGAGGAGAGATAGCCAAGATACTCGAACCTAGCGAGCTGGAAAACATCATGAGCGCGAAACACAAACCCAATTACATTTTGCAAGTCATGTCGGAATCGATTGCACAGTGCCAGATTTCTGATTGGGAGCAAGTCACCATGGATGGCAATGTCACAACCTTTCATGACAACGTGGGAGCTTGTGAGAGGATCTTCAAGACGCCGATTCCGCTGGCTTACACACGATTGACTTCTCGAATGTTAACGATTTGGCATCTCGCTTTACCATTCGGACTGTGGAATACGTGCGGGTGGCTCACAATCCCGGTTTCGTTCATGAGCGCAGTGGCCTTGTTTTACATCGAAGAGGTTGGTGTGTTGATTGAAGAACCGTTTTGGATCCTGCCTTTAAAATCAATCAGTGATGGCATTTGCTCCGCAATTGATGGTTTATATGTTGCACATGAGGAAGCATCCATGCTGTGGAAAACTCATCAACCGTCAAACAAGAAGGATCACGTGATTATCAGTTTTGAAGGATCAAGGTCCGACGGGTTTCGCAACCAACGGGATGTCGATCACGTAGTGTTGACAAGAGTAAATTCAGTATGTTAGAAACTTGATGGAAGATAGTAGATTCAAGTATATATTTTCAGTTTCAGTTACATGATTAGTGTTCTATTTCATATTGTATTATTTTACATTGTAGACCACAACTTTACACAAATGAGTGTGGTTGTATTATTTAATATGTCCCAAACTTATATAAGTTAGTTACATTAGACTATCCATTGAGAATTGATGTGGAGTTGTTTCACAGCGACAACATTTTTGTTGGGTAACACACCCTGCAGGAGAAAGCTGTCCTTCTCAGTGACAGGTAGTGGAAGGCCTTAGCAACCACACCAATTTTAAACGGTAATACATCCGGAAGAATAGAACGGCAATCCATCCGGGATACTATAACGACAATCCATCAAGCTTCTACTGACGATTCATTAATCGAAGACTATGACTGTTCTGGCACCAGAAATTTGTGACCACCATTTTGGAGATTTGGTGATAGCTAATCTCTGAACGAGACAATGTTTACTTAATATAGCTTTGTAAGAAAGAGTCATCAATTGGTATCTTGCCTTGAAGACGGCACCGTATGCACCTTCTCCCAACTTCATGTCGGGATGGAAGTCACGAGTAGCGCTCCGAAGCTCATTGTATGTGAATAGGGTGGACTTCACATCGTGCTCCTCAAACTCTGTCATTAGGATCAGAATGAAACCATAATCACTACGGATTTTTCATAGCTTTCAATGACCAGGATACGAATGAAGTTAAGCATGGTGAAAAGAGCTGTGACTCCCTGCCAATGCTTGTACACAAGTGAACTTAGTCCTCTCATGGAATCTGCTGGGGACGTTAGATGTTTACTTTGGTGAGCAAGTCGCAAGAGCTTTTTGTGCTGTCTTTTGCTGCTGCGGAATAAGAAAGCTGCGACGAGGATGACCGCGAATGTAGAGGAGAAACTCGCAGATAGTGAAATTTCAGCACATCGGTAGTACTGCGCGTGCCTGCAGCCGTTGCAATATTGTAGGACGGATATCATCAGATAAGCTACGGTGACGAAAACTGATATTCGCGAGATTTAGTGATATATACACGACTAGATTTGCACACATTTCGGAGCTTCGTGTTTCAATCTTGCATTGTCGAATACCTAGAGATAGATTTCGAGAACAGATTTGGAGACAAAAACATTGTACACTTTCGGCCTGTTTGTTGTCTTTGCAAAACGGATTTCCCGCAAACCTGCAAGGGTTGCACTAGCATTAGGAAGTCATTTTGCTTGGCAATGCACAGGTAATAATACAAAACCGGGAGCTTCAAATATTCTACGGATACGCTGCGGCTCTTCAAAGTACTTCGAAATATGATATATCCTACTGATTTGAAGCCCAGTTCTTGCTAACTCGTCGCTAGATCTCCCTGAAAAAAAAATCGATTTGAATTCACTCACGAAGCAAGATCACTTCTTCCCGAAGGCCTCAGATTATTCAACGGAAGCTCACCTCACTTTAAAATCTGGAGATTCCAAATAGTTCTGATAGAAGCCCTCGGAGTATCGCACGTCTGTAATGTTGTTGTTTGTAAGGCTTATAAGACTTAGTGATGTATTGAGCCATTTGATCACGTCCATATCAAGGGTTTCACTGAAGTGGTTTTTGTCAAGGTAGCTGCAAATTAAATGTTGTGCATAAATAGTAAAAGAAATCATCACAATTGTAATGTATAATTCACTGGTCATCGTCCTCAGAAGAGGCTCTTTTATTAAATAGCAGGCGTTGTATATAAATGCAGGAATCAAGGGGGGCGGAGGAATGTGAGGAGGTACATTTCTCGTAACCCAGAGCCAGACGCACTTAGCAACGACATCAAGAGGTGCGTAGCGGGACCGCCAATGTCATTGCTCGACAGATCCAACACTTCAATACCCCTTGAAGCACCATTAGTAGCGCGATTGTCAGAAAATGTAAAATGGTTCGTACTCACATTCCTGCAATGGAAAGCCACACATACTACGTCGTGAGGACAAGGGCTTCGCACAAATTAAGATCGTGAAGTCCGGACGTTCTGAGAGACGACCAGTTTTCCGGACTGAACCGGCAGGTTATCACCAATACATAACGCTGTAGAATTCAGCAGAATCGTATGAAACTCACAAGAATTTCAATGTTGAGCTGAATTCAGCAAATCGATATAACGGAATTTCTCCCGAGAAGTTGTTGTTTGACAAGTCCCTACATATTACCACTTAAAAGATACTTTAGAGCACACTTGCAGCATATAACATCCTCGGTACAATTCTGCATTCTTGAGAGTATTTTGAAACACCACTTACAGCGTTACCAGAACTTTCAAGTATCGAATATTGACCCAGGTGTTGGTGTTAATTTGGTCTTCAAGTTGGTTGCCAGCAAGAGATAGAGTGTGCAATAAAAATAAAAAGCTTACTGAGGGAAGTTTCCCCGTGAGCTTATTGTCGCTCAAATCCCTGAGGGAAGTGACAAGACAGAAGATGCTTACTTCACTTCCAAAGAAACCTGCAACGAACCCTATCATCAAGAAAGCGAAAGAAGAGAGCAGGAGGATGAAGCATCTTCACCCTAACAATTGAGTCGACATCATGATGCCGTCCAACCTTACAGGATCTGCAGACGCGTGAAAATAGAAAGATCTCCGAAAATGTCTCCACTAAACGCATTGCCGTGTAGATCCCTGGCAGGCGATGGGACGTAAATTTGTTTAATATCACGCAAAAAGTAGTAGACGATGCTATAATTGCATGAGCATGATGCATTTTTCACTCTTCGGAAGTAAAAACGTCAATCAATTGCTGCAGGAGAATGTGCATACTAAGAGACTGGTAGGATATGGTCGTCTGGCTCACAATGTGCTCAAAGAATAGTTCAAGTTACCAAGCTCCTTTGGAAGGGGACCATTTAGTTCTGGATTTCCTGTCAAAACCCTGCAAAGCACAAACAAACAAAAATCAATAGATCTAAGGAAACAACCTAAGTGATCGAATTTTGTAGAATATTACTCTTGAATATTAACGACAAACAATCTTAAGAGCACGTACTGCTATTTAATTTTGAGCTTAAGTACACTTTAGCATAGTACAGAGTCATCAGTCATCACGTAGGGTCCCTGAACTCACAACGACACAAGAGCTGGCAGGTTTCCTATGGCGCTGGTAATTGGCCGCGTATGCCGACGTCGCTCAAGGTTCTGCTCTTGAACAGGGCAATACACAACATCAATAAGGAAACATGAGCAAAGAGTGGTCCATTTATTAAGAGAAATTGGTGGAAAACATCTTCTAATTGACTGGGTAAGATGCATTTGGTATCAATCATGACAAAGCGAAAAGAAAATGCTTATACAGGCCAGCTACTAGGATTTGGAAGGCTGGATCCGTTGCCGAACAATTCAGCTCCAAGCTGGATATTCTAACGCAATCCACCCCTCGCCAGCCCTGGAAGTTACTATTAAAGCATGGCCATTCGTTGCCGCTCCAACCGTTCAAAAGTCCTGTCCTTGTCTGGAGTTTCTGACCAATTTGAGCGAAGGCTTCGCATCGCATCCACTACCACAATATAGTGGATTCAAGCAATAATTAATCCAGATCTGCAGTCGACCGTAACATTAAGTGGTTCAAGCTACACTGCTCATCAAGTGATCATTATTACTTAACAGGCATTTTAACATACGTACGTTGTACTTCTGAAAATTCGTAAATTTGTCTGCTCGCGGCGCGACAAAAGGGTAGCACCATCAACTCCACCACGAGGAAGTTTACCAAACCTAACCACACCTTCATTATTGTCATCTTCGCCGTTGGTGATAAAGGCGACCAAAAGATTTCGCTCAAGGCAATGAAAAGCCAAGAGTATTGGTGAGCTCGGGAAGGCAATCGAACTTGGTTTCTCAAATCCCTGCATGCACTCTGACCAACAAGAGACCCTCGAATACTTCCTCTAGTCCTTTCTCCAGGCTTGCAATTCATCTGTCTATAATGATGCTACAACCGGAAGGGTCGGGTCTCTCTGCATAATTTAGAATCCCATTTCCATCCGTGGATTCCCCTCAAAACGAGATGGAAGCAGCATGCATACTGAAGAGTGGTCGTATTCGAGGGTCTCGCGGGCAGTCCTTACGCCGCGTAAGACCCTCGTGCAGGTGTCTTACCCTATACTAAAGGCGTACAATTATATCCTGCAGACTTGCCACACCATCGTTGACGGTAGCACATAGTTCGTCACCCATTGTGAGAAAGTTGGGACCGCACGTGCACAAGGGAAGTAGGAGGGGTTACCATGTGGGAAAAATGTGACCATTACCACCTCCTAATGGCCATATTTTTCCCACATAATAACCCCTCCTACTTCCCCTGTGGTGGTAAGATTAGAGAGCCTGTGCAGTCAAATTAATCTGCGAGATCTAGACAAACCGTTTGAAACCACGCGTTCCGATTTTCTGAAACCTTAACTGTGGACACGAGTGTCATAACTGACAAGAATTGGATGGCGTGCAACATCGATTACTCTTCCACTCGCGTCGACGTTGGACTTTAGCCGCTTTTTTGCCCAAGGAGGACTTCAGTACTGGAGACTTGCAATGTTGCTTTGACTCTTAGAGGAAAAAAAATTTGTGAGACCGCGGGGAATTTGTATGTATTCCCCCTATGCCTAACTTTCCTGTGTTGCGACATGATGATGAACAGCTTGTCACCATTTTTCTGACTGCCCGCTCCTGCGGCTACGCTGTGCTGGTGATCACCAGCTCTGTTCACGGTTCGTTTGAGTTAACTAGCCAGATGCATCCTTTGTGTACTTCACTTATTATGGTTTAAATTTTTTTAGGGTGGGGTGGGATTTTGACCTAATAAATATAATAATACGATGTACAATTCAAAAAAAAGTGAGTCTCAAGTGACAAATTGAGAGTTCATATTGTTGGAAATGCAATAGCTATTTTGGCCACCCTAATTGCAATTGTGATGGCTTCTTTTGTTGGTCCATTTTAAACACTTTTAAGCTATGTGAGTTTCTAGAATACTATAGATGATTTCCAAGTACTAGCTAATAGAAAGTCTTCCTATTTAGAAGTTTCATACCCAGCAATAATCTTTCATTCTACCTTGTTATTGCATCCATCAAGTTCACCATCATGCCATCTCTTTGTAGGCCTCAAGAAAATCAACATGAGGAACTCCATCACAACAAACAGACTAAGGCATTGGCTTTTAGTATATAATTGCTTGTATCCATCTTGAGTAGCATTGTTTCATTTACTTCATGCCTGATTGTTGTACTCCACAATTCTTTTGGGGGATATAAATTATATCCAACATTTGTAGAGTATATAGTTTTATTTTGGATCATTTTTGTTTTGTTGTGCTTGTTGAGGTTTGTATTCAATATGATTGCAATGATAAAGAGCTTTTATCATTTGTTTGAAAAACTATAAATTGCAATTGCAAAATATTGCAACATATTGCATATATTTGCAAAACTTATGTACTGCAAGTAGTTGGAGTTAACATTAAAATTGTATCTTCACTTGCGATTCTCAGATGTTTTGTTTGTTTATGTTTATCCGTCCAACACCACTAGAAAAAAGGTGGGTTTGTTACGTTTTCTAGCAACGTTTTGGAATGCTGTGTACATGTTCCAAAACGTTGCTAAAAATGTAACAAACCCACCCTTTTTCCAGTAGTGCAGCCAAAACTTAACAGACGATATTTGGATTATTGTCGGCTTAGGAAATGTAGTGAAACACAACATATTTTAAGAACTACTCCAGTAGCCTTGGAAATAGAATCTAGATTGCTTTTCTGCACAATCTTGAATTCATCTCAAAAGCAGGTTCAAAAAGCTTGAGAAAGACACGAGCTTGCTACTAATTGACTACCATACATACATTTGACAATGATTCTCTGGTTGTCCTCTATAAAATAGAATTTTTTTTTCCATAATTGCTGAAGAATGTAAGAAGCTGACAGAAAGTTGAGAGATCTTTAAAAAGAAGCTACAAAGGATGACCATTGAAGATACTTCCAACTGCGGACACCATGCCCATTCACAGCTTGTAGTACCTGCCCCTAAGCAACTTTGATTTGAAGACTGGAACTCTTCTTCATATTTCTGATCGTGGGAGATCCTTGCGACCTGGAGGGCAGCCGTTCAGACTTGAGCACATCCTGGTCTGTGCTGGTGGATCGCAGCCCAAGCAGCGACATCTCCAAACTACTTGAAGCATCAAAATCGATGGACCCCAGTGCGCTTTCTGAGTCCGTTCCCAAGCCCATAACCTCGCTGCCCAATTCGCCCTGCAGCATGGAAACTGCGTGCGCCATATCCGGACGTCTGTCCTCACGGTGTTGCAAGCATACCAGAGCTGTGTAAAGTACCCGTTGTACTTCAAGGATCTCGTCACTGCGCAACTCCATCTTGGGATCCACAATGTCCAGTACGCTCCCTTTAGAGTGTCGCTCCTGTGCCTGTTGAGATAAAAGTCGGGAAGATGCAATTCACCATACAGAAGTCGTTAGTTAGAGTTAGACGACAGTGGATTTCAGACCTACAGGAACGATGTTGAATTTGCTTCTCACTGACTCACAACAATCATCAACATTCAGCATAGAAAAGATATGTTGAGCAGTGATCAACAAGAGAACAAAACTCAACACATCGCATACTGCAACATCAATTACAGTGAATAAGAAATTAATCTGATCCCAAGTGTTATAATTATGCCCAAGGAGTTGTCAGCTACTTTGCAACTTCCATGGAGGTCAAAAAGAACGCACTAAATCTCAAAATACTTATTATTGTGGCCTCTTCTAATTATCAAGGTCCAGTGCAAATACTTCAGACACTTAAAACATGACGAACAACAAGGAAGATGATGCTCAGCATCATGCTCATTCAAAATGGTGCCCTTACCCAACTGGGAGAGCTGGAAAACATTCAGTACAGTAACATTCACACCCAATTGCCACTTCCACATTCGCACCCAACAAGGAATGCATTACGTTCAACAAAATCTCGACGCCGATCATATTTTGAGATTTTGCGTTCATGTGAGATTCAAATGATGAAAACTAAATTGTGACACACACCATCAGCACAACGTTTTTATATCTTGATATCAGAAAGCCTGCATCTTTAAATCTCTCTCCGATTTAAGGGGCATAACATCTGCTTGAAATATTCATTTCAATCCAGCAGATTTTATTCAAAAACCTCTAAAGCAAACTGGACAGAAAAAGACACGATGAGGTGCTTACCCATGTGGTGAGAACTGCTTGTTCAGGTGCAGCCGTGTTGTCCAGACATTTTCTACCACTCACAATCTCAAGACACACAACTCCGAAACTGAAGACATCGGCTTTTTCGCTGAGCTGTCCCACAGTAGCGTACTCAGGAGCCAGGTAACCTCTGCAAGTCAATCACACCGACCAGGAATATCTAAAGTCAACAATCTCATCATTTTCACATTGCTATGATCCCCCGGGGGAGCTACAACAGGTTGAAACATGCAACTGGTAAGCTACATATAGATTGGAGAGAGGCGTTTGTGCTGAAGAGGGAAGTACTTGGTGCCAGCGACATGGAGAGTCATGATGTGCGTGGTCTCTTCTGGAAATAGAAGCGCCAATCCGAAGTCTGCAATCTTAGGTTCTAAGTTGCTGTCCAGTAGGATGTTGGCCGGCTTGATGTCCCTATGAATGATTTTCGGTTGAGCCAAAGCATGCAAGTAGTGAAGGCCGTGAGCAATGCCCAAGCAGATTCCCATTCGTTTCGGCCAACTCAAAGTCTCATCGCTTTTGCCTTCTGCATCATTCCACTTATTACGATATATAGCATCATGTGTTTATACTTGAGAGTCGCTTGCCATTATCCAAACTCGCTAAAAACCAATGTTAATCCAAAAGCTCTTCATGGACAATTCGTGGTTTCCGTGAATCATATCCACTTACCCAAAAGCACCCATTGTAGATCGTGATTATCAACGTACTCGTAAACCAGCAATCGTTGTTTCTCCCGAATGCAACAGCCCCTCAGCTTCACCAAGTTTCGATGCTTCATCCCACTAATCAGAACGACTTCATTCAGAAACTCGTCCATTCCTTGTTGAGAATTGATGTGGAGTTGTTTCACAGCGACAACATTTTTGTTGGGTAACACACCCTGTAGGAAAAGCTGCCCATGTCATTGACAGGTAGTTAAAGGCCTTAGCAACCACACCAATTTTAAACGGTAATACATCCGGAAGAATAGAACGGCAATCCATCCGGGATACTATAACGACAATCCATCAAGCTTCTACTGACGATTCATTAATCGAAGACTATGACTGTTCTGGCACCAGAAATTTGTGAGATATTGTGATAGACAATCTCTGAATGAGACAATGTTTACTTAATATTGCTTTGTAAGAAAGAGTCATCAATTGGTATCTTGCCTTGAAGACGGCACCGTATGCACCTTCTCCCAACTTCATGTCCGGATGGAAGTCACGAGTAGCGCTCCGAAGCTCATTGTATGTGAATAGGGTGGGCTTCACATCGTGCTCCTCAAACTCTGACAATACGAACAGCATGCAACCATGAGCACTGGAGATTTTTCAGAGCATCAATCGCCAGGCTACGAATAGCCAAGCATAGTGAAAAGAGCTATGACTCTCTGCTAATGCTTGTACGCAAGTGAACCCAACCCTCTCATGAAAACTGCTGGGGACGTTAGATGTTTACTTTGGTGAGCAAGCCGCAAGAGCTTTTTGTGCTGTCTTTTGCTCCTGCGGAATAAGAAAGCCGCCACGAGGATGACCGCAATTGAAGAGGACAAACTCGCAGACAGTGAAACCTTCAGCACATCGGTAGTACTGCGCATGTCTGTAGCGGTTGCAACGGAGGACGGATACCGTCAGATAAGCTAGAGTGACGAAACTTCTAATATTCGGGAGAGTCACATACACGACTAAGATTGCACAAATTTCGAAGCTTCGTGTCTCAATCTTGCATTTTCGTATACCTAGTGATAGATGTTAACTGACGTATACCTGGAAGAGGACAGGCTTGGAGACAAAAACATTGTACTCCTTGGGTCTGTTTAGTGTTGCAAAACGGATTGCCCGCCAACCTGCAAAGGTTGCGTCATCATTAGGATGTCATTTTGCTTGGCGATGCACATGTCATAATACAATGTGAGCTTCAAATATTCTACGCACACTCTGCCATTCTTCAAAGTACTTCGAAAGACTTTGAAGTCCAGTTCTTGAAAACTAGTCGCTTAGATCTCCCTTAGTGAGAAAATCGATTTGAATTCACTCACGAAGCAAAATCGCTTTTTCGCAAAGGCCACAGTTTATTCAACGGAAACTCACTTCACTTTAAAATCTGGAGATGCCAAATAGTTCCGATAGAAGCCCTCGGAGTATCGCACGTCTGCAATACTGTTGTTTTCAAGGCTGATAAGACTTCGTGATCTATTGAGCCATTTCATCATGTCCATATCGAGAGTTTCATTGAAGTTGTTGTTGTCAAGGTAGCTGCAAACGTTGTGCATAAACACTATGAGAAATCATCACAACTATATTGTGTAATTCACTGGTCATCGTGCTCAGAAGAGGCTCTTTTATTAAATAGCATGCATTGAATATAAAATGCAGGAATCAGGGGGGGATAGTGAGAAGGTACATTTCTTGTAACCCAGAGCCAGACGCATTCAGCAACGATATCAAGAGGTGCGTAGCGGGACCGCCAATGTCATTGCTCGACAGATCCAACACTTCAATACCCCTTGAAGTACCATTAGTAGCGAGATTGTCAGAAAATGTAAAATGGTTCGTACTCACATTCCTGCAATGGAAAGCCACACATACTACGTCGTGAGAACAAGGGCTTCGCACAAATTAAGATCGTGAAGTCCGGACGTTCTGAGAGACGACCAGTTTTCCGGACTGAACCGGCAGGTTATCACCAATACATAACGCTGTAGAATTCAGCAGAATCGTATGAAACTCACAAGATTTTCAACGAGTTGGTTCGAGCGAAGTCATATATCGGAATTCTTCCAGACATTCTGTTGTTTGACAAATCCCTACACATTATTGTTTAAAGAAAGATAGTTTAGAGCCACTTGCAGCATGTAACATCCTCGATACAATTCTGGATTCTTGAAAGTATTTTGAAAGACAACTTGTCAAGACCACTTACAGCTTTACTAGATATTTCAATCCTCGAAAACTCCACCAGTCAACATCATCGATCTTGGCTTCAAGTTGATTGCCAGCAAGAGATAGAGTGCGCAGTGATGTCATAAAAACTGGGTTTGGAAGTTTCCCCGTGAGCTTATTGTCGCTCAAATCCCTGAGGGAAGTGACAAGACAGAAGATGCTTACTTCACTTCCAAAGAAACCTGCAACGAACCCTATCATCAAGAAAGCGAAAGAAGAGAGCAGGAGGATGAAGCATCTTCACCCTAACAATTGAGTCGACATCGTGATGCCGTCCAACCTTACAGGATCTGCAGACGCGTGAAATTAGAAAGATCTCTGAAAATGTCTCCACTAAACGCGTTGCCGTGTAGATCCCTGGCAGGCGATGGGACGTAAATTTGTTTAATATCACGCAAAAAGTAGTAGACGATGCTATAATTGCATGAGCATGATGCATTTTTCACTCTTCGGAAGTAAAAAGGTCAATCAATTGCTGCAGGAGAATGTGCATAGTAAGAGACTGGTAGGAAATGGTCGCATGGCTCACAATGTGCTCAAAGAATAGCTCAAGTTACCAAGCTCCTTTGGAAGGGGACCATTTAGTCCTGGATTTCCTGTCAAGACCCTGCAAAGCACAAACAAACAAAAATCAATAGATCTAAGGAAATAACCTGAGTGATCGAATCCTGTAGAATATTACTCAGGAACTTTAACAACAAAGAATCTTAAGAGCACGTACTGCTATTCAATTTTGAGCTTACACTTTAGCATACTACAGAGTCATCACGTAGGGTCCCTGAACTCACAACGACATAAGAGTTGACAGGTCTCCTATGGCCGCTGGTAATTGGCCCTGTATGCCGACGTCGCTCAAGGTCCTGCTCTCGAACAGGGCAATACACAATATCAATAAGGAAACATGAGCAAAGAGTGATCCATTTATTAAGAGAAATTGGTGGAAAACATCTTCTAATTGACTGGGTAAGATGCATTTGGTATCAATCATGACAAAGCGAAAAGGAAATGCTTATACAGGCCAACTACTAGGACGTGGACGGTTGAATCAGTTGCCGAAGCATTTAGGTCCATGCTGGAAATTCTAGCGCAATCCACCCCTCGCCAGTTCGAGCTGAAATTATAGCATGGAATCGTGTCGCTGCTCCAACGTTCCAAATTCCTGTCCATGTCTGGAGTTTGTGACCAGTTTGAGCGAAGGCTTCGCATCGCATCCACTACCACAATACAGTGGATTCAAGAAATAATTAATACCACATCTGTAGTCGAATGCAACATACAGTGGAAGCTGCACTGCTCATCAAGGGATCATAATTAATCTCAGAAACAGGCATGTTAAGAGTGATATCAGCATAACATACTTTGCACGTCTGGAATCTGGGTATTAGAAACAGTGTAGCTGCTCGCAAGGCGACAGAAGGGTAGCACCATCAACAGCACCACGAGGAAGTTCACAAAACCTAACCACACCTTCATCATATTCATCGTCACCGGGGTGACGAAGGCGACCCAAAAGACTATGCTCAAGGCAATGAAAAACCAAGAGTATTGGTGAGCTCGACAATGCCGGCAGTCGAACGTGGCTTCTCTAATCTCTCCACTCTGACCAACACTAGACCCTCGCGGTCTTTAGTCCTTTCTCCAGTCTTGCAATTCATCGATCTGACTCTAATGATGCTACAATTGTAAGGTTGCGTCAGATTTTAGCATGACATGACGCCGGCAAGCGTCATGCAATGCTGACATCACGAATCCAAGGTTAACACCTGGGTTACTGGAGGCAGGTATGCCATTGCCGAGCAAATCCGCCATGGCCATGGCCATTGCCAAATTCGGCCGAGTTGAGAAGACAAGAGTGATGAGAACTTTCTGAATGTAAGGAAGGAGTGATGATCCAGGCTCTATAAGTGTCATGTACCGCTGGGGTTCATTTTGCTTTCTTCAATGTACCATCATTCTACTGTACAGTATAAGAAATGCACATTTCAGGGAGTGAACGCTTTTAACCCATTTTGGAATTCGTACACAAATGAAGTTGTAGGTTTTGAGTTTTAGATTCCATTGGTACAGTTAGATTCACCAATGCTGCCACCAATATTTTTTTTATTAATTTTGAAAGAAAAAATTTAGAATTCCTTCTAGATTCAATTACAAGAAAAATATTATCATTTTTTGAATAAAATTTATTGGAATGTATTTAAAATGAGGTTCTCTTAACGTGGTGAT
Source organism: Rhytidiadelphus loreus (assembly GCA_947034895.1). Taxonomy (NCBI): domain Eukaryota; kingdom Viridiplantae; phylum Streptophyta; class Bryopsida; order Hypnales; family Hylocomiaceae; genus Rhytidiadelphus; species Rhytidiadelphus loreus. Next base: position 10,638,525 of record OX344763.1, on the reverse strand, counting down.
TTTTTGAAATTTTTGTGTTCTTAAAATCTATGACTTCATTTTTGCAAATCCAGTTTTGAACTAGAACCAATGCAATTTTGGCTTGGTCAACCACTTGACATTCTTCCACATTTGTAATTTTAGAAAATATGTGCTTAAACAACACTGAATTTAACCATTAGATAGGACAATAACTTGATAAAATATTTTCACAAATTATGATGAGTTTCATCTAAGCAAAATGAAAAAAAAAAAATTACAAGAGTTTCAATCTGTTCATTGTCCAAACATTGGACATCTATAGGGGTTAATGACCACTACAATCCATCTTCTAAAATTTGGAACTAAATACACAAAGATAAACAAAAAATGTGATACAACTTGGGTTATATGCCAATTCCGTTTCCTGTATATGAAAATTTACAGAAAAATATTTTAAGGAATTTAGCTTCTCCAAAATGCAATCAGCTCTTGAAGGAACACTTTTAGGATCTCCTTCCTAGCATCATCAATACATTCTTCAACAAAGCAAACATGACTCCATTATGAAAGTAGCATACAAATGAGCAAACTTTCATTATACTCTATAGAGTTCTTAGTTTGTGCAAATGTAGATTGACATTAAACAAGTAGTCAATTGCAAGTATCTCTATCCAAATAAATTTATGTTATTTTTGCACAACTCTTTTCATAGGATCTTTAGTAAAATCCTCTATAGTTTTTTATTGATTGAAAATAATAAAACCCTAAATGGCAATCTTATAATGGTACTACTCATATATCTATACATCAAAGTTCTACTAGACATAAGTAATGAATTCTAAAGAGAGATACGGGTCCGGTCTTAAGTCTTAGGTCTCTGTTTGTCCCCACCAGGCCACTTGCTGAGTGCTTGTAATTTTATTTTCTGCAATGAAATTATGTTTCATTTGTTCCAAAAAAGAAGAAGATATGGGCTCCAATATGCTACTATTGCTTTTAATACTTGATTCATTTGCATTTGCCTACATAACTTTTGAACTTTTGAACCATTGCACACCATCACTATATTTCTTTTTGTAGGTGGAGACTTAAACTCTTTGAATATCATGAGCAACCATCTCCTATGTCATAAATTGGCACTAGGGAAGAATTGATCCCCTCAATTGCCCCCCGGATTAATGGAGATGGATGTGGCATCCATTGTTTGATCCCTAGCCCTATTCACCATGCACATTCATTTTTCTATTTTCTAGTGCCTTCCTTCATTTCACATTGTTGCATGCCTCTTCACTCTATTACAATCCATCTAGCTACTTTATTGCATCTCCACATCCTTGCAATGTTGCATCTCACCTAATCCTCGGCTCTCTAACAATATACTATTTTTCTCAATCACCTTGGCATTGCAAATCTCCATTACTTTGATACTTAGACAACAACACTCAAAGCTTCCTTAGATACAAGTGTTGATAGTTATACTCATTTTTCACCCACTAAGTAATTGCAAGCACCTCTTATACTAATTATTTAATTGTGTGATGGTAAGGGTGATTATTATATTATATTTTAAAATAGGGAATTAAATTCTATTATTTATTTTTAGAATTGAACCAATATTTGGAACTTTACAAATTAAAATTATATTCTTAAAATATTATAAATATAATAAGTTTCTAAATAGGTGAACCAAAAAATCTTAATTCTTTAGGAAATGGCAAATTAGAATTATTTGATCCAAATGAAAAGGGAGGAGGTTGTGAATCTATAGTAGCTACCCTAGAAATGTTTGGATAGCTATCTTATTAGAAAAGAGAGGCACTAGTACTCGGACAAAGCGTCTCATAATATAGCGGTTTATAATAATTTGTAAAGAGTAATATTATGTAAAAGTTGAAAAATGTATGGACTAATGCGAAAAGTGTTTCTTACAATATACTTTGCATAGCTCCTATAAGTGGATTCTTTAGTCAACCATGGGGATGTATGAATTTTTTTAATTTAATTTTTATTTATGTTTGAATCATTCCATTAAATAAAAAATTATACAATGTTAGAGGTTAGAAGGTGTTGGAACTTTCCAAAATCACCAATATACACTATGAATTAAAACTCAAAAGAATAATTTAATGGTCACTTTCAAACACAAATGGGCAATTTCGTTAAAATGGCGCCATTATGCTACTTTGGCAATTTTTATGGTTCAAACCGAGCAGTCTGAAATGTGCAACAACCCTAGATGTTTTAAATCTATACCAATCTTATATTTTTGAAATCTACACCTCTCCTAGATGCCACTTTCACAATTCAAACCGCCCGGTCTGAAAATGGCACATGGAATACTGTCATTCTTATGAAATTGCCCATTGGTGAGCTTGGCTTGGCCAATAGTCAAACCTCTAGACTTCTCTAATCCTTGCACTTTGCCCAACACAAGGCCCTCGAATAATTCCTCTAGTCCTTTCTCTATGCCTACAATTCAACTATCTTTAACAATGCTACAATTCGATAGGGTGCGTCACATTTTAGTTGCTTGCCATTTTGAATCCAAGGTTAAACTGTAGGCGGGTTTGTCCTTGTACAAGGTGGGTATACCACAAAACACCACTTTTTGCTACTAAGCCTATATACTATTATTAGACTGGTCATATTTTTCAAATGTTCTTATTGGAAAGTGAAAGGAGGTTCCAACGCACAAGAGAACATGGCATTTGGATATTGTATTCAAAAGTTATTAAGGAACAAAATTTGATTCTAAAAAGCATTTCTTCCACATAGATACAAAACTGATTTTGGAGATGATTGTACACATAATGAAGATGGTGCTTTAAGGTCAATGACACATTTGGGTATACCTAATGTAATGAAATTTGGAGAACAGACATGTCTTTGAAAGAAGAGGATTGCAGCGTTTGTAAATTCTAGAATATCCTGCAAACTTGCCACACCTTACTTAACCCCTTTAGGATGTTAACAACCCAAATTGGCCTACGAATTTTTATACAATACAATATGTCTTGCCTTAATTGGGTCCTCTTTCCAATGTTTTCGCTTTCCATTAAATGTGTAGTGAGCTTTAATGTGTTTTGTTGTATGGTTTGAGGTGGGCAAATGTAAGTGGATGGTTCATTGCTTCTCTCCTTTTTTTCAACATGTGATTTTTCTCATTAATTGCGGAAATTCAATTAAAATCTTGGGATGTGAGACAAAAGTGCAAAATTTTGGATAAAATTATTAATCTACTGATGGAAACTTGTGCACTATCACATTTTCAGATTTCAGACTTTAATGTGAGTCAGACTGTATTTTACGACGTAGTATACAAAAGCGTACACTTGCTAACATCCTAAAGGGGTTAACTTAATTGTAGCACATTCCGCATTCATTGTGAAAAAGCTGGGCCACCGCAGGTGATAAGAATACAGAGGTGCAGTCAGTGTTGCATTTGGTGGCGAATTCTCGCCACTCTGACAGGTTTAAATAAGTTAAGCCTGTCAAACGCCTTCCCTGGTTGCAGAATTGAGTCAGAGCTTTGAAGGCCTGCGACAGTACGTTTACTCTTCAACAAAAGCGCTGCGTGCAGTGCATGAATTCTGCGAAGTTGACGCGGGAGGGAGCAGTCCAGATCCAGACAAATCCTTTGAAAGCGCGCGTACGTACGTTCCAGAAACTCTGAAACCCGAACTGTGGACGTACACGAGCATCGACGACGTCATAACTGACAAGAATGGTATCGATGGCGCGCAACATCGATTTACTCTTCCACTCGCGTCGACGTTAACTTAGTTGTACTTGAGCCGTGTAGTTTTCTTGCATTGCCCATTCAAGGAGGACCTCACTGGAGATTTGCAGTGTTGCTTCGACTCGCTCTCAGAGGGAAAAAATTGGTGAGACCGCGGGGAATTTGTATAGCTCTTATATTCCCCTGGCCTGGTGCCCAACTTTCCTGTGTTACGTTACGACATGATTGATGGTGAACAGCTTGTCATCTACTTTGCGACTGCCGGCTGCGGCGGCTACGTACGCTATGCTGGTGATCACCAGCTCTGTTCACGGATTGTTTCAGCTAGCCCAGTTGCAGCACTAAGGTAGAACTGCCCCATTTCCACACAGATTTGCTATCTACAGTAGGTACTTTGGAGAAGTTATTTATTAGTTTCCATATTTTTCCAGAGATAGAAAAGTTTGAGAGAAGTCAATTGCAAAAAGAATCAAGATGTTCCGACAAGAAGAATTTTTTTTTGTGATTTTTCAACGGTGAAATGTTAAACTGTGAATAGACTCTTGTTGAAGCGTGGGTTGTTGTGTCCGCTCCCCAAGTGTCGGTATTGCCATCATGATAAAGGATTGTAAAGATTGTAGTAATAGATTTTGTCAAGTAATAGATTTTGGCTACTGATGCAATTGGGAGGATCTTGTAGATGATGGAATTGGGTAGATGGTGGTATTAGGCAGTTCTACCTTATATTAAGGTTTAAACCACCTAGAGAGCTTTTGCCACTCTAAGGGCCATATGAGTAGTTGCTTATAATAATATGCAAACAATAATATCATGTATGAGTTGAAAAATGGAAGCACTAATGAGGAAAGTGTTTTTTACAATATGCTTTTAATATCCCCTTATAGTTGGATTCTTTAATCAACCATAGGAAAGTATGAAATTTTTTAAATTTCATTTTCATATGCAGTTTGAATTGTTATATGAATTTTTTTTAAATGATATAATGTGGGAGGTTAGAAGGTATTCGAACTTTCCAAAACATACACTATGAATTAAAACCCAAATGAATAATCTAATGGTCACTTTCAAACAAAAGTTGTAAAATGTGACTCATAGATCATATCTATTCATACAATTGAATTCACCATTGCACTTACTATAATCAATAAGATCCAAACCCCCTCAATTTGACATTATTTCAATAATTAGTATTAGATTCAGTATCATTGAATTTTACAATAACATTTTGGTTGCATGTTTGGAATGTATAGTTATAGACTATTCTATTGATTTTTGAAGATTTTTAAATTAATAATTTAATGAAATCATTTGAAGAAGGACCATTCTTGGAAATATACTTGTATTCTTTGAAATACATAATATTTGCAAATATGAGCATTGGAAATGCATACTTTACAATGTACTAAAAAGAAGTGTCCAACTCTGAGGTTCTCCCTGTCCCCCACCAAAAAAACCTCTATAGTCAATTTGAATTTGGAAAAAAATTGGCCCCTCTTTTGCCATCAGATCAAACGTTGGAAGAAAAATTGTCAACTGTTGATCCATATGAGGCATTCGATCTTAGCCATCTATACAAAATCCATTATCTCCTATCAATTGTCAAACCATTATCAATCTGAAATCATAAAAGGAGGATGGGGGTGATTAGGATTCTAATTGGGTGGGGTGGCAGTGGGAATAAAAAATATATGTTCAAATTGGATTTTAAATTGGTTTTTAAATTGTAATAATGTACTGAAAAGAGGTAGTCACTGCCTAACATCATTATGAACATTGAAAATGCAAACTTTACAAATGCTTAGAAACTAATTCAAGAGTCTATAAAAAATCAAAAGTTAGATTAGCCCCTAAAGTCCCAAGGCCATTTTTCTGTCAAAAACCATTCAATACTGCCTGTGTTAGTCAAAAAAAAAAAAAAAACTTTTTTTGGAACTGAATCGTAGGATCTTAAACTTTACTTGTTTTAGATCATGTGGTTAAAATTTCATGAAGTTTGACCATACAGATTGAGAGATATGAGCATTCAAAGTTGAAAAAACAAGATTTTTTGAACACTGGACTGCAATTTTAGATGACTTTCATCTCTATTTGTGGAAAAAAATTACAGTGTGGAGTTTGAATTAAAAATTTAATGTGTTGAAGAATTGAGTTGGGAGTCGTGGAAAAAAATTTCAAAAAATAAAAACTTGATTTTCATACTTCAAAAAATTGTCAAGTAGAATTAGGTTCAAGACTGAAAGAAAAACTAAATTGATAATAGCTCTTAGATGGGATTGAAATACAATAATCACAACGGTGAGATTGTTCTAACAAGCAAATTTAACCTTTTCAAAAAAAAAATTTGAAAAAATTTAAAAATTGCATTCTGAGATGAATCCAACAAGTCTTTTTTTCCAAAAAGATGCTTAAATTGCCCGAAAAATAAGATTGTTCATAACTTTCACATCACTAATCAAAGTGGAATGAATCAAAGCTTTAGATGTAGAGAAAAACATTATCTTTGAGAAAAAAAAAAAATTTTAAATTATTTTGAATTTTTGCAATATTTTTTGTGTTGCCCGCCGAGTTCAGTTTCAGGCTTTTTGTGATATAACTTTTGCTTCCGGGCACCGATTGAAATAAAAATTATATTCCCACAAAGCTTATCAGATTTTCTATCTTCAAAAAAAGTTTCAAAAAATTAGGGTAAAATTTCAGCCCATAGGAACTTGCCCAAATTCCAAATTGTCCCCCGAGGGGACAATGGGACTTTAGGGGGTAAATTCATTGATTTTGTTGCATGAAGTCGTTTCAATGGATGAGAATTATTCAAAATGGGTTGATTAGTAATGCAACTTGGATAAACAATGAATTTGAGTTGATAGTCTTTAGCTATAATTTAAACTTGAAAATCATCAATACCCCTCTCCCAAACAAGTCCTATAACCAAGATAATTAGCCAATTTTTTTATTAAATTTTGGGATGAATAGGTGCATGGTTTAGTAATGCATGTTTCAAAAGTACATTCATCAAACGCTTTTGAATTGTTTATGCATTGCAACGTTAATCCCTAAAGTCCCATTGTCCCTACAAGAGACAAAATGAATTTGGAGCAAGCTCTTACAAGTTCAATATTCTTCTAGACTTTTTGAAACTTTTTGTGAGGGTAGAATAAAACATTAGCTTTCTAGGAATACAATTTTTAATTCAATTGGTGCTTGGGAGTAAATTTATGGCATGATAAGCCCAAATTTTTGTTTGGTGGGTAGATAAAAAATCCTAATAAAACTTGAAACTATTATTATTTTTCTCATAGAGTATATCAGTATCTACATGGAAATCTTTTATTCATTCCATTAAAAAAAAAATTTACTTAGATTTTCATCTAAATTTTTCAACATAAAAAAAAATTAGAAATTCAAAATCAATAGTGCAAAAATTTAAGCTAGGAAGATTCAAAGTCTCATATTCTAGTGACATGAGGTGAAGAGAACACTATTTTCTTCACTTTAAACACAAATATCTTGCAATCTATGTCGTCAATTTTTTTTAAAATTTCTTCTACACATTCTTACACTAGTCTAGTGTAAAATCCTATGGTTGAATATGTAAAAAAGTAAAAAATAATTATAAAGCTTTTTATTCTTTGCAATAGACATATTAGTTTTGAATCAATGGTTTTTGATGGAAAAAAGGCCTTGGGATTTTAGGGGTTAAAGGAAGAAATACAAATGAAATACATATAATATTATGTTATTTGGATTCTAAAATATGGAGCATCTAGTTGCAATAACTCATTTAAGTTTTAGATTTTTCAAAGAATTGAAATGGAGTCAAAAGATAACTTATTAGGTTTTATTTGTAAATTTAAATCAAAACAAAAATTGGATACTTTAAAAGTTTCAATCAAATTTGACTAAAGCACATACAATTTCAAATATTGGGACCTTTGATAGTTAGGGTCAAGACCAAAGATATGACTTAGAATAGAACAACCTATATTCATTTGAATCCCATTCTAAACCAACAATGCTAGCATGTGAGCATAGAAATGCAAGCATATGAACCTTAAGCCTTAGTATAAGTAGTTATCCTACAACCACTAAAGGTACTTGTAGCATAAATACCTATAATATAGGTATTTGTAACATAGATACTTTATAATCATGGAAGATTTTTATAATATATACACTCCTAACATCAATATATAGACCTCTAAACTCATGATCGTAGGCTCACATAAACATAACCTTCATTCTAAACTATATCTATCAACAACCTATGTTTGTAGATCCAAAATCTTTACCTACCACAAATATGATTGAATATGGATTTTGCAACTTTATAATCTTTGCACACAAGCTCTTCAAAGCATATAATTTCTACATTTTCAAGTTTCCTTTGGCTTTGAGCACTTGGATAAAAAAGGTATGATCTCACTTTGGTATTTATCCCAAGGGATCAAAAGTATTCCTATATAGTCTGGAAATCTAATTCAAAGTGTTATAACTTTTATATCTTTTGTCCAAAATTCATAAAACTTGTTGGAAAATCTACACTCTCTTCTAGTTTGCGTGTTAGAATTTTCAGATTAGTCCAAAATCAACTAATTTTTTAGGAGTCATTTGAGGTTAACAAGTTCAATTTGAGTTCACCAAACTACATTTTGATGGCTACAACTTGGGAGGCTCGTATCTCCTTCATCCAATGTTTATTTTCAATAAAATTTGTTGGTTTACTTTCCCTTTAAAGTCTAGTTATTGCAATAAAATTTTCATGTCAATCAAAGGTGTTTTGAATGTTTGGGAGCAATTCAAATTTCAAAATCCAAAATTGTTTGGATTACAGTGAACTCAACAACTTATTTCTTCCTCATATACAATTGGTTCCAATAATGTTTTTAAGGAAAGTTGTACATACTAATCTAATTTGTGTGGTTAAAAATTCATATCAATCCCAAAAGTTATGAAAGTGACTAAGAAGCATTTAAGTAAGAAGATTAACCTTAGATGTGTTTTTTGCAACTTTTTTGCTATTTTTTCAAAGCTATTTTGCAAACACAATGAGTCATTTGAATGACATTTTCTTCTACCAATGTGTTTGTATGCTAGTTTAGAAGCATTTTATAACTCCAAGTTTTTTCATCTGAATAGGTTCAGAAATTGAATTTAGATTCAGAAATCAAATTTCACCTCTAAATTTGTTTCTGGCAGAATTTCAGCACCCTTTTTCTATACTAAACCATTGTAATCTTCCAATCTATGTGGTCAAATGACTCCAAATTTGATTCTCATCATTTACAACACATACACTATAAGATTGTACAATTGAGATTTCTATACCATAGTCACATTTAGACCTATACCACTTCAAATGCAATGATGTTTTTAAACCCAAAAAGGTCTTGGGCCTTTAGGGGTTAAGAATGGTGTTAGTGACAATTTCAGGATCAAATTTAGGGTTACTTTTGGACTAATTCAGTTTGGTAACACCACACCTAATACCATACCTAGCAATGGAAGTAACATACATTAGGTGCACATTTGAAACCATCTTAGTCTAGTTAAATCATACTACCTCTGTTTCTTAAAAAAAACATGTTTCCTTTGTATTTTACAAAGGAGACATGGATCTTTTTCAGAAAGAGAGGGAGTAGTTCAATCTTTTGCTACACGAATCGACCTCTTTGATGGACATGTCCTCAATAATGTACTCACCCAAATAAACAGAGCAGACCACCACATGACGCCCCCTTTGGCCTGCAAAATGTGATCAGATTAGAAGGCAACACTATAAAGCTTCATGAATTCTGCACTGATCCCTTCAATGGCACAACCACCGACCGTATCCAATAACTGTATCCAACTGTCCAAGTGAAAAAAACAATCTTTTGGGGTCCCCTGCCAAGTCGCATGAGATAAGCACACCTACACGCAACAATTTCAGCAATTCGTATAGTTCTTATTACATTAAATTCAAAGATTCTTGCGACAAATTCCATTGCACCAAAGCATTCCTTAATTCAATACTACATCCAATAGTCATAAGAGCTCAAATTTGCACTCATAAATGACCTAGAACCCACACAAGTTGTCAAAAGCAATATGTACTAGATTTCAGGGTATCGTGATAAGACAAATACCTCCACCTTCAATTCCTCCTCTCCCATCAAAACTCCTACCTACCTACCAAAACCAGTTCTAAACAAAAGCCAGGCCCACTTTTTCTTGTTCTTTTTTACATATTTGCAATAGGCCTCATTTCTAAACTCTAGCTACAGTCACTGCATTACACTAAAAGTCGATTTTAAACTTTCAATACCTCACCTTGATACAATCCAGAGAGCGAAACCCCCCAAAGACGGCCGTCTTGGAACTCGAGACCCTAGAGGCCATGCTGTCCGGTGATACCAGCACTTGAGCATGCAGCAATCCGAACTTGAAAACCGTTTGCCGGCACTTACCATGCCAACTCTGCAGAAGCTTCTAGAGCAAGTCCTGCAATGACTGTAACGAACACTGAAACGGGTCGCCAACATGGGAAGTCCGACTTCAGAGAAGAAGAGTCCTGCAATGGAACCACACCGCAATCTCTCCACTTGGAGGAGAGCACCCCATCCAGAGCCCACTCCACCGCACAGGGCCAGTCCAGTGGAGAAGGTCCAGTTACTGCAGGACTTGCTCTTAGCAGAGATCTTCTGCACCGTCAGGGTAGGACAGGGAGAAAATGCGGATATCAGGGGTGTTGTTGTTGGAGGAAACTAGGGGTGATGTGATATTATGGGGTGAAGGGATGGGTGTTGCAATTCGAATAATACCACCTGGGCCTAAAGCTCTAATTCCAACTGCTAATAACAAGGGCGTGGTCTCGGTGGCTACAGGCTCCTCGTTGGATTGGCATTGAGCATCTCTCTTGCAGACTGGACAGAAAGGCTTCCGTGTTGTCAACCATTGGTCTATACAGTCGAGATGAAACTCTGCAAGCAGTGGCACCATTTGCGAAAGTCAGCACTTTGGATCCGAGTAGAAGAAAGTCCTTAGTAATTTTGATGACAGAAATTCTTACATTAACGATTGCACCATCCCTGGAGAACTTAGGTTTTACATGATAACAGATGTCTTCACGATTGCACAAGCCTAGTGCAATGGTTCATGATAGACTAGTAAAGTGATAGTACATTGGTAGCCTAGTTCTTCAGGTTGTGAACACATTAAGATAAAGAGCCTGACGATAAGCCCTTAGAAAGTGGGATTTTCAGTAGAACAAGCAGCCAAACACATTTGTCTATCCCAAATTGAAATTTATAGTTTTATATGTTTCTTTCCATATGATTTCCATATAAGAAAGATTGAAAATTTCAAAACCCTCTTTGACAATCTTAGAATGCCACTATTCCTAAAACCGCATGTCACAATTCTAGTAACGCATGAGAAATTCATTATTTCGACTACTGGGTTTCCAACACACGAACTACAGGACTGCTTTAATACATGTCTCATTTCCATTGGATACCATGGCCTTTTACATATTTTATCCATTGCCTAGTCTCTCTCCTTGGGAGTAAGATAACCACACCAAATTGAAACACCAATCAAAATGTGACATCAATGGGTGCATACTGATTATGAGAACGAACATCTCCTCAACATCAGACATTGTGTCAGATTTAGATCACGTATTAACCCATAAACACCGCGGAAACACCGCGGAGGACGTTTTTCTGCCGATGAATGACAAAGAATCTTTCCGTGTAGGAGAGAAATGCAACTATTCATCCTCCAAAATTTCTCCAAAATTTGTTTACAAAGGGAAGATCATCTACAGTAGTTTGTCTTCCAATAAGTACTTTTCCATTTTTTTGAGCCAACAATTCACACGGTGACAAAACAGATGATTTCCCCGTTGACCGGCCCGGCGTTCAAGGGTTAATAAAACTTGGAATCCTTATAACTTTCATAACTTTTTCATACGGTATCCAACTACTGCATTCTTAGGTGCTGAAATCTCCTTTCATTTCCTAAGAAAAATATTTAAAAACCTGACCATTCTAATGATAGAAACTATGCTCGGCGCTTTAACTGTCGCAATTAGTTGAAGTTACTTTAATCAGAGAGGGTCAGGACATAACGTACCATGTTGACAAGGGAGCAACCTCAGCTTTTCGCCAGGCACGTAATCTTCCAAACAGATGGCACAAGTCTCGGACGTGCCCTTCTCGTCTTCAATGCACTTGAAGACAACGCTGGGCAGTGCATTCACCTCTTTCACACTCATTCCAGCAGGCTCCCTTGGGAGAAACCGTGCGCTCAAATGGCGCAGTCTGTGTTGTCGCACAAAGAAGAAGGTCGCCAGCACAGAGGATACAGCAAGAAGCGAGATGAACGAGACGGCCATGACCGACCAAGCCGTGTTCTCGAACGCGGGCATTATGTAGCACGTTGCACCCAAGTCCCCGGCATGCTTGAGCAGAAACTGACCTGAAACTCTCGACACAAATACAGCATATGTGTTGATGTTGAAAGAGCTTCCTGACACTGCAGCCGATGAGAAAGAGAATTAGAATTTTGAACAACATCAACTCCATTGTTCTCACGCTCATACCAAATGCCTACTCATTCATAAAATTTTACATACGACACGGAATATTCCAGGGCCCAGATAAAATAAATCTTTTCTACTGTTTCCCTAATTTTAATCATACTCCCTCCGTTCAGAAAAAAGTATCCAAACAGGGCCTCATGTCATTTCAGTAGTGCACATGGGAACTTTTCAGTTAGATTTTATTTATGTTTCAACAAACACATGCAATACTCTTCATAGATTCTGGTTATATAAAAATTTGGAACCATCTATGTTATGATTTCCACAATTTGACCCATGACATTGGTGTCAAAAGTTTCAAATAGAACTACAGATACTTATTTCCAGACGCGGGGAGTAACATGGTTTCAGGTTGCTCCAGAAAGGACAGAATAATGGCTTTCAGTAATTTGACCTTTTTAGGTTTATGCTAATCAGCGAGTAATTTTTAAAGAAGGATGATCAATTTTAGTGACGAAGAGAATTGAAAGAAGACGTACTAGTGACTAACTCATGATCATCCTGGTCGTTGTAGACGATGACAGCTGCGAACCCAGCGTCCTGGGCATGCCGCACCTTCACCTCAAAAGTGCACAATCCACGTTCGATCAAAAGAAACGCTGGCTCTCGAGTCTTTGAAATGTTTACCAACGGCGAACAAGCATCCAAAGGGTTGGAAGTAAACAGTGCTCCCACAATACCCGCCGTTGGAACTCGTAGAGCTGCCAGTCTAAAGACCACAGGTTAACAAAAAAAATTCTCTGTTTGCGAATTCAGATAGACGTCAAAAAAGACAGACACACACACACACACAATTGAATTTGGCAAAGTTCATAGTGGTAATTTACGAGGCTTTCGATACATATAGTCCTCATGTTGAGCTAATGTTAAGAGAGTGATAGTGTACTCCAAATGGTATCATTGGCATTAATGTAATGTCCTACTAGAGTAGCATTAACATCGTTATTCTACTGGGAGCATCTTTCGAAATGAATCGCCGATTACAACAAGCTTAACATAAGCACGAGGTTCTGTCCTAATCCTTAAACACAAGAGAAAATGAAATAACCAGTCCACGGTACGGATGACCCCAAACAACTACTTCAGGTTTTCTTCAAACATTCAAAGACACGATTGAGAAAACTCACAAGCGTTGAATTCAAATACAAGAAACGCAGAAAAAGAGAGAAAAAGAAACAGAAACACGTACCAAAGCTAGCCTCCATATCTGGAAAGGACCACGATTCGTTTGTTTCGGTGAGCAACAGAACAGCCGAGTTCACTCTCCCAAGCAGAAGAGTGAGCAGAACGAGGCACAAACCAGCTAACGATATCATAATCTCTCTGTGACTCATAATCCTGCTCGCTAATCCTGCTTCCACCACCAGATTCGGCATCTTGTACCAAATCGCCTCAGTCTCTACCTCTGCCTATTGCCTACCCTCTAATACCAAAGATCGCCATTGCACCCAACACAGCAGCATCGACTACTGCTTCCCAAGTCTGCTCGAAAAAATAATGAATACACAAGACGTCGTGTTAGTCCAATCTACCGACACCGTACGATCTTGGTATAACGAGGGTTCACCAGAAAGGAGAAAACACGCAACCAACAATTGGAGAACCACCTATGAGCTTCCTTCAAAACTCACTTTCATCGCTCGATTTTTTAAGGAACGCAACCAGAAAAGGGAAAAAACCGACAACCAACAATGCAGCAACGCCTAAGAGCTTCCGTCAAAACTCGCTTCCATAGCTCAATTTCTAAGCAACGAAACCTGGAAAGGGAAAACCTACAACCCACAAGGCACCACCACCGCCTAAGAGTTTCCCTCAAAACTCACGTCCCTAGCTCAATTTTCAAGAAACGAAAACAGAGAAAAGGGAAAAACTTACAACCAACAGTGCCGCATCACCCTAATAAGAGCTTTTTCCTTCAAGACCCACTTCGATCCATAGCTCAAGTTTCAAGCCACGAAACCTTTGTCTCCCTTGTCTCCCTTGCACCCCTTGCAATTTTGGGTGCGTCCCATACCTTGCAAGAAGCGGCGTGAGCTGAGGGAGGGCAGGGGAGGAGGGAGATGCGGCATTGGTGCCAGAAGAGATGGGGACGCACAGGCTTCGAGATGGGAACTGAGCGAAGCATTTGGATTGCAAGTGTGCTGGAGTGGTGACAAGAGTGGTGACAAGAGGACAAGCTAAGCTAAGCTCACATGGGTCACATGAGTCACTAACTCAGGGTTTTGGGGGTGGGCTGACTCGGATATCCTGCCCTTCTGACGTGGACATATGACGTGGACCAACCGTGCTGCCACGACTGTCAGATATGAGTGCTGTTTGCCCTATCCAGTCACGTAAAGTTAATGTTTGGGGGAGTCGATGGGCAGCAATTGGCATTTTTTCTTAAATTTAAAAAAAAAAGGTTTGTTTGGGGCGGTGGAGAAGACGATGTTTAGCCCCCCCTCTCTTAACCCTTGAATGTCGAAGGGGTGATGCTCAAAATCATCCTTTTATATTACCGTGAGTGAATCATTGGTCAAAGAAATAGCAAAAGCACCTATTGGAAGTCAAAGTACTGTAGGAGATCTTTCCTTTCCAAACCCAATTCCAAAGATGAATAGTTGCATCACTCAAAGATTCTTTGTCATCCATCGGACGTTTGGCGTTCGTGTCGAGGTTCAAGGATTAATCCTAAAACGACGTGGGATGACCATGGATACCATGCATTGGGTAATCTTGAGGATCATCAGAATACAAAAAATCCAAAAGTACTCATTGGAAGTCACGCTACTATAGATGTTCTCCACTTTCCACAAAAAATTGCAAAGATGAATAGTTGTAGTTTTGTTCTACACTAGAGAATTCCTTGTCATTCCTTGGATACTTATTGTTCCCCGGTGTCTTTCTTGGGTTAACCCTTGAACGACGAGCTAATCACCGTGAAAATCATTTGTTTTGGTACCTTGTGAACTGCTGGTCTAAAAAAATGCAAAGGCACTCATTGGAAGTCAAACTACTGTAGATGACCTTCCTTTTTCACACAAAATTTGGAGGATGAATAGGAGAGATTCTTTGTCATTCATTGGCTGGAAAACGTCTTCTATATCGTTTATGGGTTAAACATGTGTACAAAGTGCACATCGTTACAATTTTATTTTCAATTATAAAAATAGGTCCTTGGCCCCCTGTCCTTGATCCGTTGTCATAGTTTTGGCCCTCATGCATGCCCATTTAGTTGCCATTGTAAAAGTAAAAGAAAAATCAAAGACTACCATTCTCCTTTTCCCCCATTTTTCAATAGAATGTACACTATAAGTCATATTTAGTTGGTCAAGGAATGGAGTCATTACCTAGTCATATAGGCAATCATATGACATAGGTCTAAATATGAACTTCATCGGTGGCATGTTCCATAGAATATGATTGCATTAATTAGTCATCATGAGGTTGGCCTATTTTACTAAAGGTAGTCATTGTTTAAAAGTAGGAATCAAGTTCCAAACAATTGAAGGTTTTGAGGATTTTTTTTTTTGACTTAGGATTTAGGAGGGAAAACTATTCCCCTATACTTGTGTAGTTCGATCAAACACAATCTTGACAAACACCACTTTGGCATATGGATTCTTCTTGGTTTTATATATATAAATAGGAAGGATTCTTGTGTGATCTTTAAATTTGTACAATTAGATTTTCAAATTTCTTTTTTCAAATTACAAATTACAAGATTGTTCAAGAGGAATAGTTTTGTCAACAATTAAGTATAGGAAAAAGCTTTAAAAATAACTACAATTACAATTTTACATTTTGAGAGTAGGAAAAAAATTGAAAACGACAAATATTCAATCTAAAGTCAATTTTGGGGAATGATTTTCTATTTCTAGTATCAAGTTTATTTCTAAAATATTAGATACTCTTCATTATTGATCCAAACATTTGCCAAAGATCTTCTAAAGCTATAATTTATATACCTTAAAGAACTATTTTTTTCCAACAATTGATTTCATTATTTTTATCATTATTTTCATTTGAAAGGTAGAAGAAAAGAAGACCATCAACATAACTCTAGACCAAGCTCTAGACAATCACAATCATGTTTTTATAGTCATAATAATCATAATTGATGGCTAGACACTATAAGAAACCCATGTTTTTTGTGATGAGCCCTGATTTTTTCTGACGGATTTTTTTTGATGTCTAAGTTGACATTTAGCTGTTTTAACGTTTTTAATTATGTTCATTAGATCAATTGGATGCCATGAAAAACATAAAAACAACTAAATGTCAATGTAGACATCAAAAAAAATCCGTCAGAAAAAATCAGGGCTCATCACAAAAACATGGGTTTCTTATAGTGAGATAAATTCAAATCTTTCAAAAAAAGACTATCAACAATCAAATAATGTAGTAGTATGTATAGTGAACAAAATTTGCAGGTGTAACTAAAGATTATCAACCAATGGAGACATTATTGATTTTAGTCATTTGATATAGATTATAATTTGAAAATCATCCTCAACCTTAACCCCAAAGTGACATTGAGGACAAAAAGTGTCCTCGAAGTTTTTCAACCCCAATTTGGCATCATTTGCTAAACTTGGATGGAAAAATGCAACAAATAGCATTTGTAGGATTTTGGAAAACCTACCTAATGAAACCAAATACAAGGAATTTGAGAAAAGATTGTGATTTCTAATCCGCTCCAAAGTTTTAGATTAACCAAAAGTCTTCAAATACTGAAGAGAAACAACAAGTGAGGCTGAAAATCTTTGTTCTTGCCTTGCCAAAGATCTTGCCATTGAAATTGCCCCAAATTTTTTGTACAACTTCCATTCAATGTGTGGATGCTTTTTCTTGCTTGGATTTGTCTGGTTCTCATTTTACTAATTTTGCTCATTTTTTGAAAGAAATGTTCCTCCATTTGAAGTGCTGGACCTACTTGTGTAAAAGACATTGAGTACATTAGTTTTTTTGAGATTTTTTTATTTTATAAAGTGGAGGTAGTAGTTTGTTTGCTGAGCTAAAATTTTGTAGTAGAAGTTTGTAGCTAATTTGGAAGTTTGCTAGCTGTACTGGGCAACCAAAGCAAGAAGAACACTATTTGAGTTTGCTACGTTTTGTCTACTGACAACCATTACATGTGTTTTGGCTCTTGGGGAGGGCTGTGAGTTCCCAACTCGAAACCCCCCTGAGAACCGCCGAAACCCGTTGTTCCCCGCCTATGCTGACCTGGCCGAGAGACTCCATGCTTTCTTTTAATTATTAGAATATGTGAATTCTTGCTTATATTCTTTGTTTTTTCACTTTGTATTTTCAATAAATTTTGATTTGATTGTTGTAATAGGAATTTAGGGTACTTAACCCCAAATTGCCTAAGGCACCAAATTCTAGTGTTGACAATACTTTGAAGTCAAATACAACCTCGAATACAACCTAACTAAGTTGCTATTTTTAGTAGTTTATATTTTCAAAATTTTATTTTTGAAGTCTTGTCTTAAAATAAACAATATGATTTTGAAAATGAATGATCATGATCTCTTTATTTAAGATTTTGTACAGGGGTGTCCATTGCAAATTTTGATTTTGTAGTGTTGAGGGCTCTTGGGAAATGAGACTCAAATATACTAGATCTTAGAGAAAAAATAAATTAGAAATTCATTGTAGAGTAGATTTTTAAAAGTGATAAATGATTTGGATTATGCATATTATACCCTTCAACCTCATATTTTTCTGGTGGTCAATTTTTTAGATTTGACATGTAAAAAGAGGATTGAAAGACTTCAAATCACTTTCATAATTTTTACACCGTCATGATCAAACATTATAATCTTTCAATCCATAACTGATATTGTGTTTTCTTTTTTCATGTGATCTCTAACATGTCTATTTTGAATTTATATGGTTAGAATTTGAAAAAGAATTATAAGACTTATCAAAATGTTGTCTTTTTGTTCAATTTAAAGCAAATTACAAGAAGCTCAGAAAAGGCCTTTAGTATTTACATAGGGGTTAAACATGTCTTTAGATTGTTACATATGGATATGATTGGTTTTAATAGAAATCTTGTTTTGTAATTGTAGTTGACAATATTGGTAATTTAGCAGGGTTGAGGTTGTTGTACGTGTACAGTATGTGCATATTTATAATTTGAAACTTTCATTGCCAATAGATTTTAGCTTGAATTAGGATGTAAGCTTCTAAAGTGCAATTGATAATGTATTTGTAGAGTTTGAGTTAAGGTTTGATTTGACATCAACTTTGTAGAGTTTTTACACATCTAAGAATTAATAGTTCTAACTTCATACCATAGGTGTGTAGAACTTTATTATTTGACTATTTGAGGTAAACTTTGATGCAATGTGCTCTCTTGTTTATGAAGTGTAATGTGGATTGTTGCCAACTTCTTATAAATTGTGACTCTAAAGAACATAGTGAAATCTTCTCTCAAAATTATAGTGTTAATTTTAGTTTTTCAAAGTTACTAACTTAATATTGCATGTTGAAATTTCACATGTGATTGGTTTCAAGATTTTGCTTTAGATGTAGATATTGGAATGTAGATGTAGTTGTAGTCTATACATTAAGGTTGTTTCCATTGATTCAAACAAATTTTCTAGATTCAAAGGTATTTCTATAGATTCATAAATATATAGTAGATTTTAGGAATTGTTATGGACTCAAGATTTTTAGATTTAATTTTTTTCATAGATTCATAGGTTTTAGAGATCTTTATAAAATAACATAAATTTCAACAAATCATGATATATGTTGCAATCTATGCAATTGGCAAAATTTACTACAAGTAAACTTAAGGTCTCAAATTGCTTTTATGCATTTCTAATTTTTGTAGTACTGTACATTTCAAAATCTTCTAAATATACATTTCCTACAAACAATGTCATTATTAGTAGTAGAGATGCCATTTGAAGAAAGGTTAACTCTGGTATGAAAGACCATTGTGAATGAAGCATCTATTGGGAATGGCTCAACTATTAAGCCATCTACATAGATGGCAAATTCTATCCTTGATGGTTCCATTAAGAGGTAGATCCTATAACAAAGAATTCATATATGACTACCTACAATAGTACATTTGGAGATAGAAATTGAGAGCAATTGTATACACATTATAAGATGATTGTAGGCAGTAGTAATGGATTGCTTGATTCATTGGTTTTGTGGCTCAAAAAGAATGATATGGATGATTGTTTGTCAATCAAAGTACGTAAAATCATTATTACTATTTTTTATTATAATTGTGTGACTAATCTCCATTCTAATCTTTGAAGTGATGTATTGGGGGCCACTCAAGGTCTTCAAAATTCATTGACTGAATGCACCATGGGAAACTAAAATTGTCAAATTAATTGTAGTCATACTTGTCTAAATGAACTAGTTCCAAATGACTTAAAATCGTGCTAGTCAACCTTTAGTCACATGCCTTCTAGGGGTCATAATATCTAGTCATAAAGACATGTTTTTCTTTTAGTACATTTAAATGTACATTCTCCAATTTTTGTTCAATTTACACAAAACCTACATGCCTACTCCAAGGAGATTATTCCTTGTAATTTTAGGGTATTTAATTTGAGGCTATTTACCTTCATTATTGTATTAAAAATGATTGTATTTTTACATATAAAGCTACCAGGGATATATTTCCAATATCCTATGGTTTTTATAAATTCATTCATGTGGATTTTATAATTGGGTTATCTTACGTGTCAAACTTATGTGTCCAATTCTTTTGTACACACATATGATATGTACTATGAAACCATTCTTTTACATTCATAATTAATTTTTTTGATATATGCATTACTAATACCGTGGTACAATATCAAATGATAACAAATAAGGATGTGCAATTTGACCCTAGTTTTGGATATTTCTAAATTCTATGCTATGTATTCTAAACAACCTAGTATGGGAGGAATAAGCACCAATACCAATATAATATGAACAACATGAAAAATTGGCATTCTAAAAACATTATAGATTCACATGAGAACATGACCTTTACTATAGCATGGAGAGCATACATTTAATTTATACATGTGCATTCGTAATGGTTTAGAATCTAGGATAAAAAATTTAAAAAGTTTGTAAAACACTAACATGAAGAAGATCATTTAAAACATTTTATTACAAATATATATGTGCAAGCAATTTAGACAAATTTAAAGTTTAGGATGTCAAAGCATGGAGAAGATGGAACAAAAAATAACATGATCAATGCAATGAAGAGGTCATCCATTGACAATTGGGTGCATACAAAGTTAGATCTTTGTCACAATCAATTTTCATGCAACTGCTCGACCAAATGCAACTTCAACAAAGTAGTCATAAAATCCTATCCTACAGTCATGAAATGCTATCATGCAGCGTTTTTTTTTTGGACATGTGTCCCTGTGTTGGCTTCACTGTAGAGGCCAATTTTTGGAGGGATGAAGCTAGAGAGGTCAGATTTCTGACAGTTGAGTGAAATTTCGCCCAAAAAAAAAACCCTGCTGTCATGTGGTTGTGAAACGCTATCCTACTTGTTTCAGGAAATTGCAAGAGAAGAATTAGATTCTATAGTTTCCAATCAAGACAATTGGTTTTTGATCAAGACATAAACCTGCATACTTGCTGGCCTATCATTAATTTAGCACACCGTTATCACACATTCAAAGAGCCCCCACACAATATGAAGAACATCAAGAATCTCTAAAATACAATAACATGAAACCCCAAAAAATAGTATCAGTAATCCAATATCTTATACAATCCATAAGTACTACCTTTGAAGATGTAAACCATAATAAATATCAATAAAATTATTGATTAAAGAACATCTACCAAAAACACCTTCATAGCTTTTAATAGCACATTCTTTAGTGCATTAGAACCCTCTTTCATTTACAAATAATAACATCAATAGAGCTCTAGCAAGTCTAATCAAATCAACTCTTTTCAGTAGTTATTTTACACACCTAGATAGAATTCACTCTCCAAAATCCTAAAATAAATTGTAGCCAACAAACTCTCACTTAAGAAATGAAAAATTGATGGCCAATATGCATATCTAACTCCAACAATACAACAAGAGGCTCAAGCTTTCAACAAGAACAACAATCTAAACATATCTGAAACTGCAATTGGCAAATAGAGCCAAACATTAAAATGAGTACAATATCAACCTATCAAGAGACAACTCCCTCTCCATGATACAAAATCACTAGAAGCTTCCAATTACAAAACTCACCAATGCAATTTGTTAGTTCCTCCAACACCAACACCACCTATCCAATTTTTTTTTGTTGGTTTATAAAAGCTCAACCTTTCAGTCTCTCCAACAACCACAACACTCACCAAAAGGATTACTAGTTTGTAAGAATATGGTCTTTCAATCTCAGTAACACCCACAAAGGCTAGATTGCTCAAAAATTCTAAAATCTATGACCCCGATTAGCAAGATTAGGCAGTTTTATTTGGGACAATAGACGAATTAGACACAAAATGGATCAAGCCAAGTTAACAAGATAATCAAGCTTGAAGCCATGGTTGGAATTTTTAGCATTGGTTATGTCCACTCGAAAACTCTTTCAAGGTAGAGTGTCATTTAGTTCATCAATTTGTTGGTGTACTTTATAGAATTTATTCCAATATTTAGTTACAAATACATATTGACAATAGTGATCTTTAATCTACATATGTGATTGGTGATTGAAACACCAAAAAGAAGTCTACCACTCTTCATGTGATCACCATTGAAGCACAAAGGCAAGGCAAGTTGTGATTGATTTGCATCTTGTATTCTTCTTATTCATGGTCCTGGGCATGCAACACCAATAAAGCATTGGTGCCAAGAAAGATGGAAGGCAAAATCCTAAGACCAAAACAAAACTTTAAACCCCAAGAACATTCACCACCAAAATCCTAAGGCCTATACAAATCCCCATCCCCAAGCAATTGCCTTGCAATTCTAAGATCTAAACTATTGAAAAAATCAAAGCAGACCCTATTTGCTTTGCACTGAAACACAACACTAGCAAAAGAGTGGGACAAAGAGTCTAAAGTCCTCACTATCCCTAGAGTAAAGGTTCCCCAAACCCTAAAATAGTTTTTTAACAGGGCTTTTGTGTGAAGACAAATCCCATCATACAATCTTCATTGTAGATTTACAACTCAATATTTTGTAGGGGGGGGGGGGAATAGTAGATTTTTACATGCCCACATATTGTTTTACACATTTATGGAGGGACTGGTCTTGATAGATTGGAATTGTTTGATAGCAAAGACAAATTGCCAAAAAGAAAAATTGGATTTGTTAGATTGGGTACATTTGATCATCCACATGAAATTATTTGTTCACATCTATACTCATTGTATTATGAAAAATTTGCATGGCCCCTAATTGTCAAGGCTAACTTTTTAATAAACATTTCTTCTATATGATGTTTTTACATACCCTAATTTTTATATATATTAGAATGTGTAGCATTTCATAGCCCCTATGGTAGCCCTAAAAATTAAATTAAATTTTTTTCCTTTGAATTAAATGGACCCTATCTTTTAATTCACGTATTGGTCTTGTTGAGATGCCCACAAAACTCTTGTAAAAACAAATTTTCTAAAATAAATTCAAAAAATGTTCACAAAAATTGAAATCATAGGAACCTATCCAAACTCCCAATTGTCGACCCAAGGGATTCTAGTTGTTTAAGGGTTATTATTTTGAAAAATTACTTATCTTTATATATTTTTGAGGTAATAACTTAATTTTTAAAGGATCTATATTGATTTTGTTGAAGTTCACTAGTTCATTCATTTCAATGTTTCTTGAATTTATTATACTATTAGCAATCTAACTTCTATTGTCTCATTCGTCATAGCAATATTGCTACCTCCCTTCAACATAGCCATTGATTCTTTTGCATTTTGCCACTCAACATTCCTAACATTATTTAGCAAGGCAAAACAATATTCTAAATTAAAAAATTAAAAACAAACTTTTTTAGAGTTGTTACATAGTGAAATTAAATTTGCTTGTAAATTGGAGAAGATACATTGACATCATGTAGTCAAAGAGTATGTCAAACAAATGTGTATAGTTGCTGACCCTTTGACAATAATTACAAGTGGTCTTTTCCACAAACTATTATCTCTATATTAGTTAACTACAAATGGTCTTCTTTATTGACTATTTTCTTCATGTTAATGAACATACAACTATGCTATAACTAATAGGGGATTTTGAGTAATATTTTGCTCAAAAGCAATTTAATTTTTTTCAATAAATATAGGGCAATATATTCCTCCATTTATAGTGGTTGCATTTTCTTACAACTATCACTCTTTCTTGGACGAATGTACATTATTTTTATGTATAATTCAAGTTTCATCCAATCTAATTATGTAGATGTAAACCACTACATCACTCCAACAAAGATCACTTCCTGCACTATCCAAAATAAATGATTAAAAAATTCCTGGCTATGGCAGATTCTTGTCCTTGTAGCGTTGGCTCATACATGAATAACTTAATGATTCCTAAATGTCAAGTAAACAATACTATATAACATTGAAAACAATGATAAGGTAGGAGGCTCTGAAATGGCTCTTCTAAGGGTTGATCCGCCTTTTTCATGTATTTTTTTACATGTAAATATCTTTAGCTCATTTTTCAGACAAAGAAAAATAGAAGAAGAATCTAACACAAGTGGTTTCATATTTTTTGAAGTATTTTTGAATTACTTATGGATTTTCAAAGGAATTGTGTCATAGGTCCCTATTTATATCCCTAGGTCTTCCATAAATTGTTCACTTGCAACTTCTACAGAAAAATGGGAAAGCAAAGAGAATGATTGGCTCTTGCAATTAATAATGCTTTTTTCCTTGATTCATTCAATGACTATGGAGGTCAATTTATGAACTACCGTTTGTCCATTTAATTCACAGCCATTTATAGGGTCCATTCTTAATGCCCGCTCCATTTCAGAGCCTCCTAACCTTAGTTTATTGACTTCATGAATCTTTATTACGAGAGTCAATGAATGGGATAACTTGCACTTGTCGTAAGATGAGCCTGTCCATATTTCTGAACTAAGCTTAGAGCATCTCCACCGAGGCTCTTTAAATTGGACGTGCCAGACGCTCAATGGTGTGTGTCAGATGGGAGGAAGGGCCCTGCCAGTAACTCTCCAAGTTCAACTAAATGTCAGCAAATCTCGGATTACGAGGCGCAGAGTTAATTAACAATTAGAATTCAGCACATTTAGAGAGCTGCAATTGGTCACAGTTCCTAAAAATGAGAAATTCGAGGCAAAATTGTAATTCTCTTGTTAGTAGCGTGTAGTGTGTCAACCATGTGAGACACTGCAAGTTAAAGAGTCAACATGGATTTTTGAAGTGGCCTGCGTTGAATTTCGACACAGGCTGCAACTGGTGGGTCACATATATCTCCTGGCCACGCCAAAATTTTTGAAGAGGCTGTTTGGCGTGCACCGCTGGAGATGCTCTTACAAGCAAATTGCAAAACAGTATTTCAAAAAACCATATTTCAAGCAAAAGTACACACCGTTGACAAACCAATCACTAATTGAAAACTGAAGATACCGACTGGTTTGGCATAAATTTCTCCAGGACACTGCCATGAGTCTTCGAACAGTTTCTTTCATTCTGGCAACAGACATTGATCCTTGTACCATTACATAATCAGAAAACATCCGTATGCGTACAATCTGGTTGATCTCAGGGCTCAAATGAAGGACGAACCAAGTGCTAATGGTCAAATTCATTAAAATGGCTGATTTCAGAGTGCCAAATAATGTTACATTCAAGTGCACAAAACTCTGACAACTCGTACTTCCAAGTGCCTAGCTTTGAGAACTTAGAACTTTCAGGGGCTCGGAGGTGAGTTGGCCAACTAAAACCTCGAACTCTAAAATCTAGAATAAGTATAGATAGGAGGTTCAATTTGAACTCAGTTAACCAACTCAAAACGGCTCCAACTATCAATCGGAAGAATAAAAAAAATTTAGGGCTCCTCAGAAATCAGTCTTGCTATGTGAAAGTCCGCCAATTCAATGAAAAAGGGGACACTGGGTCTACAGTACAGGATCCAGTCTAGCACATTCAATCATACTGGTCGTGTCCTTGAGTTGAAATTGCATCCTGCCTGCAGACAACAAGGCAAATTAGCAAAATTGATGGACTAGAGAATGCTCGAGAGCATTATCGGACATCATGCCAAGTGTGACTGCATAATCACAAATGTTCATATCTGTTTTACTTGGCTGATCCAACGTTTTACAAAGAGGAGAAAGGTGTTGAGATATAACCTCTTCTGACTACTCGAAGAGGCATTGACACAGTTGCCTCAAACAATGAACTTGGCATTATGGGGTTCACATACTTCATAAAAACGGCAATTTTGTTATATGGGCAGTTTCCTTATCTATACAAGTCCTAGTTTTTTAATCTTCGCAGTTGAATGCAATAAAAGTTGTCACTCTCAAATCGTGCCAGTATAACAAAACTGTCCAGCAAAGATTTAGAGAAACGTAGAACGGTGAGGTCAAATTTGATGAGACTCTCACCTGCGGGCTCCCGTTGCAAATCTTCCCAACTTTGTACGTATCCAGCTCGCTACTCTCCTAACGGCCAGCCACGCAGGAGCCTCTGCTGGAATCACAGAAAACAAAGCCACACCAATCAGCGTCCGAAACCCTGTCCTGATTTGCCAATAGCATATTCAAAACCTAATCAATAAAATTTTATTGTTAATTAAAATCGGCGCATTTCACATACTAATTTACAGATCAATCGGCACAGTAATCTAACATGAATGTCAAAATCATGCAAGGAATACCACCATTTTAACAGAATTGACGTTTAAGTGCTCCAGTTGCAGTTGTCAACCGTTACAATGGGCACCTACTAATAAGCGAAGCTCTGCGACTATAACGAGTACGACAATACCTGGAAAAACATCATGAGAGAGAAATGAGCGGCGTACCTTCCGGCACAATCAATCCAATTCGGAGAGCTTCATTCCTCGACCAGTCGAAGTGCACACATTCAGATGCACAGATCATGGGATCTTTTAATTACGTGGTAACCAAATAGACTTGCGCACGAATGACGCTACTCCCAACTCGAAACCCCGGATGCACCATGAGTCCCACCAGCGCTTCAAACGGCAACGCCGCTCCATCATCCCCCAGCACCCCACTCGAGATTCCCGGCACAGCGGATTCCATATAAATGGGGTTAAACTGCGCTCCTTTCCTCACCGAGATCATCCTCGCAGGCGGCTGAAACGAGAATGCCAACCGATGCAACAACCACACCGACACCGCCAATCGACAATAGCTTTCGTAGAATCGACTCGACGGGTGCCTCCCCGCGCAAATATCATCGCTATGGTTGAAATCCCCAAAGAACGCTTCCTCGGTGGACTCACTCACAATGTGCAAAAACTTCTTGAAACAAAACTCCCGGAGGAAACCGCTGTGAGAGCGGTTATCTGTTAAAAGTGTGACTGTTTCAGAGACGTTTCTGTGGGTGATATATTCATGGAAACACGCGCGAGAGTGATCCTCGATGTCGAAAATCTCCGTCATGCAGCTGTCGATGTTGAAGCATTCGCTGTCAAAGTCCAGGAACATGCGACGGAGGATGAAGGATTGAACGAGGAATTTGTAGTCGGAAGGGCGGGCGACGATAACTTCGGACTCTAAGCAGATTTGCTCGTCAAGGTCACGCGCTTTCGTCAAGTGCTGCTTGAGGTACGACATGAAAGTTCTGGAGAATGTGTGCGCGGCTTCTTTAACGCCGATCACGGCGGACAGAAGAGTTTTGGAAGAGGGGCCCGTGTTCTCGTTGATAGTTGGTTTGTAAGGAATCCCACCAGCAGCGAGATGCTCTTCCATGTCGTAGAGCTGTGCACTAAGCTCCTCGATTACGAAATTGAGCTCCTTGATGTCTCTGCGAAGCTTCTCCTCCATGGCCTCCCGCTTGGCGTCTAGGTGGGCGAGCTCTTTCGTATGCGATTTTTCCATGCGCTTCATATTTTTTTCAGTCTTCTTCGTCTCCTTCGCGGCTTTCTTCTCGATGTGGTCAAGGATCTTGTCTTTTGTGTCGAGCTGGGATTGGTAATAGGATCGCCACTTCTGTAACGAGTCGATCTTGGATTGCTTCCGCACGTTGCTGGCGCGCAAACCGCTGATCTCCCGCTCGAGCGCGCTCTCACGGTCTCTAAAGTCGGTAAACATCTTCATCATGTGATTCCGATTCTCCGCGTCCCCTTTCGCAACTTCCTTCAATTGCGTCCCCCCTGCAGCGAAGTTCAAAGCATTGGCTTGCCCATCGGGAGTGTCACTACACTGTGAAGTTTGGGAGAAAGAAACTGAACGGGATTCACTATTTTCAGCCGGGATTAGCACTGGCGTCACCACTGGAACCTCAGATCGCCCGTCTGCGTACATTATATCACCACAAGTCTCTTTCGTTTCGGAGATCGGGTTATGTCCTTTGGTCATTACTCCAGAAGAAGCCGCAATGTTGGAAGCACCGTCCTCAGCAACTAATCGGCTGTGAAGCTCCATGGCGTCTCTGTACAAGTCCTCCGCGAATTCTTCCGCTTTGCTCAGACTGGCTTTCCCAAGCTCAGAGTGATGCTTGCACTGATGATGATCTTTTCCTGAGTCTGACCAGTACAACTGGTCGTCGTAATCTTCAAGCGTTTTGAAAACGTGGTGTGGTGTGGTAGCGCCTGGCCATGAAAATCTGTCGGTACGTCTGGGTGTGTGGTCACGGCGCCGGTCCTCAGCTAAACCGGGCGACATGGTGCCGTCTAGAGAGCCGTTTCTGCGGCGAGACCTGTGGCGGATGGTAATCTCCGGTTGTGAATCGTCATTTTTGTGGGTGGACACTGGCGCTAGCGTGTGAACGCCGTTTTCCCTGTGGCCGTTTTCCGTGTGGACAGGCTCATTGGACGTGGCGTTGAAGCGTGATTTGGACCTTGTGAGGTGGTGAACATTGGATTCGTCGTGTGCAGCAGCGTCGCCGTTGTCGAACATGGGCACGGGAGAGACGGGGCGAGATACGGGGCGAGATGTGGGCCGAGATGAAGGGCGAGAAGCAGGGCGAGATGAAGGCTGGGATGTAGGCCGGGAGGTAGGCCGAGAGCTGCAAGATCGGAGCTGTTAGTGGAACTCACAAAGCCTTGAGTTTGGAAGAAAATAAAAGATGAATGGATTCGAAAGACTGGAGTGCTTTGGGTTACACATTGAAGACAGCACGTTACTCTAATCTAGGCATGGAATTGAATACTCTGATTCAGAAGGACGCCAACCCATTGACCTAGCACATTTCAGTAAAATTGGCGCAGTATCAGAGATCTGGACTCCAGACGCTTGAGAGGACTAGGTAACATTAAAGTAGAGCCCTTGTTAAGAGAAATAATTAACTTGTGAAGCCACAGGAGTGAAATACAGCTAGTTTTCTGACGTCTTTCATGTTACCAAACTAAACCTCTATAGCTGGGTCCTGTTGAATCATGCTCTCTCGAAGGTTTTAAGAGGACACCCGAAAATGCTAAAGAAGGACATGCTTATGAGATGTAACGATGCTCTCCGCATGCAATGCTTCGTTACCACCTCTCCAGAAACGGACTCCATTGAGATAATTTCTTATTTTTAAAACCTCTGCGCACTGAAACCTCTCTAGATTGACGTTCTAAAACACACCAATTTAATAACAATTATGACCGGCATTGGGGTTTGCAGGTGTCATTTTGGATAAGTCTCATCAGGGCAGGGATAATGTTCACCTCGGCAGCCGAACGGACTTCCGCTTGTCAGCAAATTCATTCGCAGCCATTCGTACCGCATCAGACAGTTCGGACTTCCTCTCCTCATGTAAGGTCTCATACTGATCCAGTGCATCAAAGTCTGAAGCTGTTCTTTCAATGTCCGCAGATAATGATTCCATCTTCACGTTATAATCTACCTTCATCCTCGCCTCTGCTGCTTTTAGGTCCTGGGAGACGCAACAAATCAGCACAGTTTATAAACGATTTCCCGCATTAGATTCCAAGCCACAGGATCAATCAGCATCAGCACATGTGCTACAGCAATTCGTCCTGTAGAAGAATTTCGCAGATTTGATGGACTTCTTGCTGTAGTTCTTGTTGTCATGTAGGCTTGTATGCAAAACCAAACTTCTTCAGAGGTTGTGCAATTGTGAAACTAAGAGGCCTAGAGCGTTAAATGCCTATGAAATTTCTAATGATGTTAGGAACCCACGAGTTCTGCCCGATGTTTAAGAGCCGCCTCCCGCTCCAGTGTTTTCTCTCTTTCCACCTTGCGCTGTGCAGCGAACATCAATCTTTTCTGATGATTCGGAACTACCTTCTCTTCGACATGTGCCATCGGATTCTCTAAAACTACATGACTTTTCTTCAATTCTTCAGGGGCTGTGGTTGGCTCCTTGAAGTCCATAACAAAAAAATCTGATTCGAATTCCCCCTGTGAATCATCCACATTTCACATTTCAGTGCACCAAAAAAGTGGCATGTTCCAAAATATGGTACGCACCCTACCTGTCATTGAAGTTTAGGAGTCCTTGTGATACTGTTATCATCGAGCCATTAGATTCCAAAACAGTGAACGCAAGATGACTAGAGCACTAAGCAAATTCCTCAAAATATAGTGGCCCGCACTAAATGGACTTGAAAATGAAGAAGAGCAAAAGGAAACAAATGAGGAAATGAGTAGCAAGTGGTGCTAGGGTGTTTACAAGAAGGGGGTCTAAATACGGTTGTGTAAGGTGGGACTCCATTGAAGTATCGGTCTCTATTACTGTTGTCATTTAGCCATTGGCTTCTAAACTGGGGACCTAGTGCAGTAAAAAGAAACGCAATAAAATAGTTGCCCTCAGTAGATAGACTAAGAATTGGAGAGGAGAGAGGAAAAAGAAAACAAGTATGTGGAGGTGGGGTGTTTACAAGAAGATCATTGAAGTATGTGCGTGAATAGTGTTGTCATAAGATAGTATACGCTTCTAAATAGGTAGACCAAGAACAAACTGCTCAAAATAAAGTCATAAAAGCGAAGAAGAGAGAAAGGCAGGTTGCAACGGAGAAGTGCGTAGCAAGTTACGGTGTGAAGCTTACAAAAAGATCCAGGCCCTTCATGGTGTTGTGATAAATCTCCCATGTAACAGGAATATTATTAATCCGATACTCGCTAGTCCCGCTGCTTATAATCCTTCTTCCGAAATTCACCTCCTCACCACCCCCAGTGCTAAACACAAGCTTCACAAAAGCTACTCTCCCTCCTCCTCTGGACTCCTCCTCGAGGACTCCCTCCTGCACATTCCCTCCTCGCAGCCGAAACGAGCGCACTCCGATGATGAAGCTGATGGCCTCCACGAGCTGGTCGCTTTTTCCGGCTCCATGAGCCGACAGAACCGCGGCGAAGCTTGCGAAGGGGCCTATGACGTGACGGAACTTGAAGGACTTGGAATTCAGAATCTCTAGGCGTTCGATTCTTCCGGCGCGACTGATAGGATCCAGCGATGGCATTGTGGGACTGGGTGGCAGTGATTGGACCCCGTTCCCGTCGCTTCCTGTTGGTGCGTCATGTGCAGGCTATCGCATTGTAGTTGGCATGGAGTTGATTTGTTCTGAACAACGTACCAGGAAACTCTAAGTCAAGATTGATTCGAAAATAAATGCAAACGAGAAATCAGCGGGGAATGCGCGTGATCACCGCGCCATGGATTTAAACTGGAACGAGATTCTCCTAACAAGAGATGACGTTCATTGAGTGGTGTCTTGATGGGTCCTAAAAAATGCGGTTCTAATGAGATATAATACGCCTCTTCAGACCTACATATTGAGATCCGATAACTAATCAAGAATGTGCTGCGAATCTAACATAGAATGCCAACAAGCGTGTTTTTTAGATTTCTTGCTCAGTTGTGGGTCAACTCATGTGAGTGATAGCTTGTTGGAAAGGTATGAAGAAGCGCTTCCAACAAGTCGATACCCACAATCTGGTTGTCAGTTTTCAGATCTAGGGTTTCAAATAACCTCAGTAAGGATTTCCATCCAGCGTTGCGGTTATAGCGCGCACGACGAATCGACCACATTACCTACAAAATTCGACCACACTGCGAAAAAAAAGCTGCTGGCGTTCCGCAACACAAAAGAAATAATAATGCGTTCAAATCTCTCACCACCTTTCCCCCGCTTATGATGGAATATAGGAAAACAGCGAGGATTGAAAAGAAACTAAAACATGCAATGCATAGGCACAAAATGCAAGGCCAACATAGTAATGTCATTATCAATCTACGACCACCACAACCTTCGAAAATCCTTAACGAAATGAAATCATGACACAGCGAGGAAACACTTCAACAGAGATTCAAAGAACCCACGGATCGATCCCAGTTCCCATTCGTAAATGCAGCGCAGATCAACAAATTTCACACACTCACCCAGATCCACCAGCGCCCTCGATTTTACTAGCATTACAGAACTAAACAGTGAAATCTTGCGCCCCGCCTGTGTTGTAACAGACCCTCATTCCGAAATTCCAAGGCCGGGGGTACTTCCAGCGTAACCTTAAATCTTACGAGCGCCAGTTGCACATCCTGATGAGTCCCGAGCAGCGGAGCGGTGGTGCTAGTGAGGCAGAGGAGACATTCACGCGCGAGGCGACGGTTCCGTAGTGGCTGTGAAGGCGAGGCCGCGAGGGTGACGGAGGTTGTGAGTTGGGGCGGGAGTGCGCCACAGGAAATGCGGGGGGAAGGTGGGGGCCCACGGTCGTTCCTGTACCTGGGGCGTTGATTCCTCGCGGGCTGACGGTTTGTTGCTGGATTTGAGGGGATGCACATGAGGCAGCCTGGGAGGGGCGTTTCCGTTGCGAAGCGCGCGCGGGCGGGCGGGCGCCTGAGTTGGTCCGTCTCCGCTTTGCTAGAGGCCTTCCCCCCCAGCGCCCGCGCCGCGTCTCTCGCAACGCGAGCGTCACGGCCAAGGTGACGGAGTGGTCCCGGTGGGTGTGTCTGCGGAACTACGTTCATCCTTGGGTGTTTTTTTATCGTTTCTGTTCGTCACCGTTTCTGTTGGATGTGATGACCTTTGAATTGGTGTAAACTATCAAGAAAGCATGAAGTGAAATGAAATAAAAATATATATTTATGTTTATTATTCTTTTTTTCTTTTTTTCTTTCTTTTTCTTCCAGTGACTACCCTTGGAATTTCAATCAAACCTACTTTAACACTAGACCGCCCAGGGGCCGTTCGCGTCAGGGACACACTCAGCATGCTCGACAAATCTCAATCAAAGCTCGCACTCAAATCTTGATGGAATTGCGGTACTTTTCCACTGATCTTGGTCATCACGTCAGAGGCGCTCCGAGATCCTAGAGAAACTTTGAAATTGAGTTATCAATTTTGCCAAAAATAAGCATTGAATGGAAGACGAAGTCGTAGGAGAAACGCGGTTTTTTGGGTGATGATTTTTTGGGGCCGAGATTGTGGTCAGTAGGAGCTTCGGTACAAAATAAAAAGCTGAGGGATGACGGTGCGTCACATGTTTGATACCGTGGTGGAAAAATTGGCGTAAAAGATTGAGAAACAATGAAATGGGAAGATTCAGAATGGCAGTAAGTCTTAGGATCGTTGGGCGGGTGACCGGCACAAATTGGCAAATGCTGGCCACGGCCACAGGCTACTACCGGTCAAAGAAATAACAAACTTTAGAACCGCTGCTTGAATGATCTAACTCAGTAGACCGTGGCGACAGACACAACAATCCTAGAAAACTCACACTGAAAATTCACACGACAAACGGACAGATAGACAGAAGGTGTTCAAAATTGGATTGACTTCAAAATATGGTGTTCTTCATTCCTCAGAAGAAGGTCCTTACAACAAATGCATCAGAGTTTGCAATTCAAAATGTGTAGCTGCTGCTTTGCTACAGAAGATTCAACAAAAGGCTTCCACAAAAGCGCACAACAAATCTTCGCTCATACAACTCCTACATTGACTAGAATGGAATGCACTAAAAGCATTGCTGCAACCTCGCACTATCCTAGAAGCCAAGCAAGCACGACGCCACTGTCCGATGCCATGCAAAAAGGTGCCCGCATCAGTCTGATGTTGGAGTTCGGGGTGGTGAGCCGGCCCAAAAATCGGAATCTTGCCGCGGCTCAAAGTGGGGGGGCTTCACTCGTGTGCACCTGCCGTTGTGAGTCAAGGAACCAGGCTCCGCTAAGGGGCTCAGTGCTTGTATCCACACTACAACAAACAACAAGGAAGAAAACAATCAGTTAGTTGCGGTGGTACCGCAATGCAAAGTCGGAAGCACACAGAGCCCACTTCTTCGACGAGTGAACCTTGGGAAAGCAGGGATCTTGACACATGAAAACAAAACCACACGCTGCACAGTAGCCTGCCTGCTTCCGCTTGCAGACACAGCACCTACAGCGGATGTGTTTGTGAGTCTGCACGTAGTGTAAAGCTGAAGGTGCACGGTTCCACTGCGTGGTCGTTCGAGGCCCTGCCATCTTCGGAGTAATGAGCTCAAAAGCCACAGTGTACATAAAATCCACACGACGCACTCGCCTCTCTCCCCTTGCACGGCGGTCGTTGCGGAAGCACACCCATGCATTGTGGAGGACGGAATCAATTATGAACATGAGGTACTTGTGCCACCATTTGTTACTGTGGAATTGCGTGGAGTAACTCTTCCGCATTTGGTCAAGAATTTCTACACCACGCATATTTTTTTGGTATTCGACTTGTTGTGGTGTGGTGGGAACGCATTCCCGGATTCCCTTCAGCCATCGCCGTGCCACAGCTGGCCCTGTGGGGTCGGCCGAGGTGCTCAAAAAAGCAACCGGCTTGGCATCATACCAAAGACAGGCCACCATCTTCCCACTTGAGTGAGTTGCCCAGAAAACAGTGGATCTGGGGTGATCGCCTCTCTTGAATCCAGTAAGTTCGGTGGGAAAGCCAATGCGCCCACCCCTAACCGTGCCCGTGGCGAAGATGCCGTGACCAAAAGATGTCCTCTCGCCAGTAGTCTCGGACAGAAGGCGAGGTCTTCAAGCCCATCAGGATAGTGACCCCAAAAAAGCTCTCATCTCCAATCTACTTGTAGGAATCCAACGAGGGCCCCCGTTTGACCCTGCTGGTCTACCTCTACGTCTTGGATCAGTGACATTCGTGCACTGTTGCAGGGCGTAGGCGTTCGTCTCAAAGACAATCCGATCGATACAAGTGTCATTGAACCATGAGTCAAAAAATGAGCGAGCAGTCGGCTTATTTCGAGTAAACCGCTGCGTGGGTCCAGGAAATGGGCCGAAGAAGCTGGCTCGGTCACCAATGAGCATTGGTCGACTTTGGTCCCACTCGGAATCCCTGTAGAGGAAGCGAATTCTATCTATTGCCGCACGCTGGACGGGATCCACAAAAGTATACTCTCGGTAATTGTCGACATCTAACGGTGTATCTGATACATCTGAGTCTTCTGGCTCAAGCAAAAGCTAGTCGGAATTTTCGTCATCAGAAGAATGATTACCTGTATAGTCTGCGAAGTCTGGCATCCAAGCACTGTCACGTGAATCAGTCGTCCAACCAATACTTCCCTCAAGAAGGCTGTCGTGGGCTCGTTCCGTGTCGTGCCTTAGTGGAGTCATGTACTCGTCTCCTTGCCCGATGCCAAATTCCGTCTCTTCAAATTCAGCTGCTACCAACGCATTTTCCGTCTGCAGCCCCGCGATGGTGCTTACTCCTCCGGTCGTTGGTGTCACGCCCCCCTCTGTCACTGGGTTTGTGAATTCGGCAGTGACCGTGGCGACCAATTGCGGATGCCAGTCTAGCATCAAACCTTCCCATGTCAACGGGGCAAGAGGTGTCGGATTTACACCAAGGTCTGTCACATCTCCCTCAAACTCCCCAACACCAGCGACGTCTTCAAACGCACTTTGGAGATTAATGCCGCGCTTAGGGAGAGCTTCAACAGACCGTGGTGGTTGAATTCCTGACCCCCTAGTGATCCCTAGTGACGAGACTTGGATGCTCGTTTGTATTGTGCCTTCACTGTGGTCGCCAAAGTTTTGGACAGATCGCCCATCCCTCCTCGAACGTTGCTGTCGGTGACCACATCCAAATGATGGTGACTGTGACGGCGATCGGGAGTAGTATTGTTCTCGTAGGAGACACGCATTGTCACCATCTGATGTCAAATGCATCACTCCACATGTTGTGCAATTTTTTGTTGTCAGCCGCTCCACCCCCGATGAACACAAAACAGGAGGCGATGTTGAATTTGGTACTATTTCTCGCGGTACCCATCCTTTGGACTGACGTTGTGCCTTGGAATTACCCCGCTTTCCTTGACCTCGACTCTCTACCGACATGCTACCTTCCCCAATTTTGAGAGCCCTGCATCCACCCCCCACATTTGGAGCTCCTCCATTTTGCAAACCCAATTCAGATAACCCTAAACTACTATCAATGCCCACATTTGCGAATCCAACCTCAGAATGTTCATTTTGTATACCTACTTCCCCCCATCTAAATTGCTTCCTCCATGATTACCAGCTTGCCTCCCTCGTCCACCCTGTGCTCGGACATGTCGCTGTGCACAATTCTGTAAGTGGTCAAGGCCATTAGTTGGCCCCAGTCCCTGGCTGCCAATTGGATCCGCCTGTGTTGTTACTTCGTGAAGCACTCGACTCCCTTCCTGCGATGCACTCCTCGCTGCAATTAGTGCTCGACGGATTCGACCCCATTATTGAGGTGGTCGGGCGGCAAGATCCGTGGCTGCTTTTGCCCTCGCCTCCTTCTTCATGATCAAGCCAAGTTGGCCAATGTTTGGTGCGAAGAAACCCGTTCAAAAAAGCTGGAATCCCTCGCTCATCACCCTCTGGGTATTGTTCAATCCAACCCAACAACCTCCCAATTTGTCTACGGCACAAGTATCGCCAATTGCGTGTCTCGGCCTCACGACACCAATGATGATTCTGCTTAGGTTGTGGCAGTGACAACAAGAAATCTTCTTGCAGGCAGTTCACCACTTTCAGCGCCGTTGCCTTGCTTGCACCCCGCTCCAGCGCCCAATGGAATAGCTTGTCCTGTACTGCAAACACTTCCTCCTTCGTGGCACGCCCAGACCACAACGCCGTCGTCATTTTGAAGCCCCAAATCCAACCAAGCGCCCTAATGTCGCGTCAAGGGGGGAGTGAGTGGAAGGAGTGCGCCGACGTGCTTGCCCCCACTCGCAAGACCTCCAAAGCCGCCTTTAGCTCACAATCGCAGAAATGATGAAGTTTCCGCCGCACCCCACTCTCTCTCCTCATACTCTCGTAATCTTGTACAAAAGCATCCTTCCCCAAACAAGAAATCCATGCTAGCATGATGCCCCAATGTCCTTCAGAATCGCCCGGCGCAATTCGATGGTCGTTGTCTCCCTTCCAGTACCGATCGTGAGAACTCCGTCCTGAGCTCAGTGTCTCCCGGAACGCCTAGTGGATCCAATGCCAACGGTCTTCCACTGGCTCGCGCCGGTCATTATCTGGACATTCAAGCCAACTACCAAGTCCGCCGTTTGATTGTTGAGGAATTTGCCCTCCAATTCGCTTGCATACATGTCGAGGTTTCTATAGCAACACCGCGATCAAGTCCCACATTCAATCATCACCCTAACCCTAAATGGATCCATGCGACTCCAGTTCACTGTGAGCAATGCTTCCACTTTTTGCAATTGCCAGTGGACACAATACGTCCACTTGGGCGGCCTAGGGTTAACCCCTCAACGCCCAAGGGGCTCAAAAGTGGCCTCACATAGTTTGGAAGTACAATTCAAAGTACTGTAACTTTTACATTCAATGTCCAAATTTGATAAAACTTGTTGGAAAATTTGCGCATACTAGTCTAATTTGTGTGGTAAAATTTTCAGATCAATCCAAGACGAACTGAGTTTGTAACAGCCATTCAAAGTTCACAGGTTCAATTTGAGTTCAGCACACTACATTGAGGCTGCAACTTCGGGGGCTTGTATCTCCTTCATTCAATGTTTGTTTTCAATAAAATTTATTGGGTTTTGTTCCTCTAGAAATCTAGTTGTTGTGGTAAAATTTTCATGGAAATCCAAGTTGTTTTGAATGTTTGGGAGCAATTCGAAGTTCAAAACCCTAACATTTTTTGGTTATTGTGAACTTCGGCGGCTTGTTACTTCTTCATCTTGTTTCCGTTTTCAATAATTTTGGAGGCGAAAGTTGCGCATACTTGTCTAGTTTGTGTGGCTAAAATTTTGTGTCAATCAAAGAAGTAACGAGTGACTGAGAAGCATATTAGTAGAAGTAGGTTCAGCCTTAGATGTGTTTTTTGCACCCTTTTTTGCTATTTTTTTGACATTTCAAAGTTATTTTGCAAACACAATGAGTCAATTTAATGATTTTTTTTTCACCAATATGTTTGAATGTTGATTTCAAAACACTTTTTAGCTTAAAGTTTTTTCATTTGAGTAGGTTTAGAAATCAAATTTCACCTCCAAATGTGTTTTTAGGAAATTTTTAGCATCTTTTTTCAACACTAAAACATTATAATCTTACAATCTATAAGGTCAAATGACTC
The DNA here is from genome assembly GCA_947034895.1 of Rhytidiadelphus loreus. NCBI lineage: Eukaryota > Viridiplantae > Streptophyta > Bryopsida > Hypnales > Hylocomiaceae > Rhytidiadelphus > Rhytidiadelphus loreus. The sequence continues at coordinate 10,600,623 of OX344763.1, read as the reverse complement.
CAAAATAATTTGATCCACGCCATTTACAATATGTAAACTACAAGATTGTACGGTTGAGATTTTCATACCTTAGTGACAAGTAGACTTACAAGGCTTGAGAAACAATGATGTCTTGAAACCCAAAATGGCCTTGGGCCTCGAGGGGTTAAGGAGGTAGGTCAAACAATACTTCATGAGGGTTTGAAATTTGAGAAATTCTCTACCACATAGGAAAAAAAGTACACTCCATATCATTTGACCCCCTTGAAGACTCATGACCACACATTTCATGGTATAAAATCATTTTTCAAGGGCTGCTCTATTTTAGCCAATTAAAACCTAATTTTTTTTTGGATTTAGTATAAATTGGGCATAAAATTGACAAGCTATAAAGTGGGATGTGCTTAAACTAGAAGCACCTTTTACCATTGAAGTAAATATTAGAAGTTTCAATATAGAAGGCTAGATTAGGCATATATATTAGTTTGAGGGCATATTATGAAATTATGCCTAAGGCTAGAAGATAGAGGGTGGGAACTCGATGTGAAGAGAGTAATCTCATGGTGTGCCCAAAGGTAGGTGTTTGGAGTCGAGTTCCACTTTGCTAGAGGTGCTCCCTAAGTGCTTGCCAAAATATACAACTCCCATAAGGTAGTTAATCCCTTTTTGATCACTTATGCAATTTACCATATCTAGAATATGGATTTGGTAAGGGGAAAAATTTCCCCATTTAGAGAAATAGATATTAGAAGGATTTTGTATTTTTTTTTACAATTTTTTCCTTAAAAACAAAATTATCATGAAATTTTTTTGTGCGAATTTTGTTCAACCCATTCTTGTAATATAGCTTAGCCATAGGCTAATTACAAATTTGACAATGCTTCAATTGTGACTTCCAATATACATCTTGTGATCATTGTAAGTTTCAATGTACACCTCCCAGACATTTGTAGTGATCCTATTCTGAGTTGTTAGCATGAATTATCACCTAACCTTCAATTGATTAGAAATATCGTGGTCAAACTAGCAAAAATGGACAACTAGTTGAAAAGGGGTCAGATACTTTATTATATGGTCTTATGTATTAAAAATTATGATGCATTTTAGTCTAATCTCAAGGGATATGATTTGTTTTAATAAAAAATACTCTTGAAACCTTTCAATAAGGAATCCAAGCTAAACCATGCTATCCAAATTTAGAGGCTTTTTAATAAATAAAAGCTATTTTTTTTATTATAAATAAAATATTGTGAATGAGTTTTAATTTTAATTGCAAGGAACTTCTTGTATGGATTTTTTTTAATCATGTATAGGTGTTTCAATTCTTTGTATATGTTGTGAAGTTTTCTTTAATAAATATGCAATCCAACTTTTTCTACATCTCATTTAATTTAATTTAATCTTCAACTAACTTTTGGGTCTTTTAAATTTGTTTTAATTTTTACAAAATCCATCCTCTATGTAAGCCATTTTAATGTCAATGCCCCCTATATATTATATGAGAGTTGTATATCCATGATTGCCCGTGCCACGTCTCTCATGAGGTGAGCATTGCAATTAAGGACAATTAAGGACAAAGGCCTTTTTTCCTGTCAAAAACACGTGGTCAAAAAACACTCAAAACTGCCATTTCTACAGCAAAGAGTAAAAGAATTTGAAAATTGTTTTTTTCCCACATCTAACCATATGATCTTACACCTTACTAGTATGAGAATGTGTGGAAAAAAATTCAAAATTTTTCACCGTATAGATTGCAAGATATCTGCGTTTAAAATGAAAAAAACAAGTTTTTCAGCACATTGCGAGACTAGATTATTTGACTTTGAACATTTTTAACTTAAATTTTTGCACTACAAAGTTTTGAGCTTTAAATCATTATAGTGGAGAATTGAGTTGAGAGTCTAGGAAAATAAAAAAATTTCAAAAAAACTTAATTCTCATTCTTAAAAAAATTGTAGAATAGAAGTAGATACGAGATTGAATGAAAATCTATTTTATTAATATATTCAAGATAGAATTGAAATGCACTAATTCCCATGGTGAGATTGTTCTAGTAAGAAAACTAAACCATGTGGAAATTTTCTTTTTTTAAATTGTCAAAATTACATTCAGAAATGAATCCTACAAATTATTTTTTCAAGAAGATGCCCTAATTGCCCAAAAAACAAGATTGTCCATAATTTTCTCATAAAAAATCCAAATGAAATTAATCAAATCTTTTCCAATAGACAAAAATATAATCTATGAGAAAAAAAAATGAGAAAAATAATTCAAATTTTTGCAAATTTTTTGGCTGCCCGATCTCCCCTATTTTGAACTATATGGGCATAACTTTTGTTCCCAGACACCAGTTGAAAAAAAATTATATTCCCACAAAGGTAATCAGTTTTTCTATCTTCAAAAAGAAAATTAAGAAATCAGGAGAAAAATTCAGCCCGTAGGTACCTGCCCAAAATCCATTTGTCCCCCAGAGGACCACTTGGTCCTTTAGGGATTAAGGGAAGTAGTCTAAAGAACTACATTCATCCTTGGGTGTCATTTAATCATTTTTGTTTGTTTTTTGTGGTGTTTTTCATTTGTGTCATTGTTGTTCATGTAAGGTAGACAAGCCCATCTTCGCCAACTATCTATTTCCATCACCCTACTTTTGGCACCAATTCCATGACAAAACTCATCCAAATCCATTCAATATTATAACAAAAATATTGCATTAATGCCACATTCAAGGGGTAATATGTCAATGTTATATTGATGAATACTTAAGTGCTAATAGATATGTGGACAAGAAATTATGGGTTGTTAAAAGGACGTTTATGACTCCATTCTATAGGCGGTTTTGTAATTTTAGGGCAGATCACTTCAAAAATTCACAAAAATTACAATTTGAATTGGAAAATTATAATTCCACTTGGGTTTGATTTGTGAAACAAGCACACACCTCTGAAAAATATGTGCCCCTCTTGGAGTTGACCCCAGGATATTCAGATTGCAAATTAGGGTGGTAATAGGCTTATCTACCTTAATCAATTTGTTTGTTACAAGAAAGCATCTCCATTGTTACTATGCATATTGCTCACCAAATTGGCACACCAATTTTTTTGAAATAGCACTAGAAGAAAATGAGGGGTTTTGCAACTACAGTATGCAACTCATTTTGTAGTTGCATAGGACGTTTGCAACTAGGTGACAATGTAGAGTCCGTAGTTGCAGTGGACAAGTCGCATTAGTTGCAGTCTAGTTGCAAGTTTTTTTGTCATCCGACACCATACAAAGAACTTCATCCTTGTGTGCAACTTGCTTGCAACTTGTAGATTTGTAAATTTTAAAATATAAATCTCAATGATTTGTAGATTTCAAATTTTCAGATCTACCTCCTTTCTGATTTTAGAATTTCAGAACTACCTTTTTCTTAGATTTTTGAATTTCAAATCTATCTTTTTCTAGATTTCAAAATTTCAGATCTACCTTCTTCCTAGATTTCAAAATTCAATTTCCTAGATTATAAAATTTCTTGAATTTTAATTATTTTTTAAATTCTTATATACAAAATCTACAAATTGTAGAAACCCACAAATTATAGAAATCTTAGAATTCTATCAAAAGAATTCATTACATAAGACTATAACAACTTACAAGTCTTATATGTTCAATCTAATGGTACTCTTTACAATTGATATGGGTCAATTGATATAACACGAATGGGAATGAACTTTGAAAGCAACTAGGAAACAACTAGAGTGCAACTAAGAAACAACTAGCGTACAACTAGGAAACAACTATGGTCATTTTACAGTTGCATAATAGTTGCATAGGACACTAGTTGTTTCCTAGTCTTTTTTTGCAACTACAGAATGACTACTTTGCAACTAAAACAATGAATGAATGTTGTAAAACAATGACACAAAACAACTACATTAGATTTGGTGCAAATAGAGAGGAAACTAGTTGCATGACAGTTGCATAGGGCACTAGTTGCATAGTAGTTGGTTGTGCCGGACGTGTTTTTCTTCTAGTGTAGTATGTTTAACATGCTATTTAGAGTGATTTCTTGATTTGAAATGAATTGGATAGGTGGGATCAAAGTTGTTGAGTGAGTTAGGACAAAAGTGCTTATAAAATAAACTAGCCTATAATAAACAAAAAGGCTGATGATGGACACTTAGGGAATGACCTATGAAAATCTTACATCAACCCGTAATTTACTTTTTTCAATAAATGAGATTTGAACTATATTAGGTTGAGTTAGTTGCCACAATCAATGCCTTGAATGATGGTGATGGAGTGATTAGTGATTGCAATAGGAACTTCTATCTTTCGAATGTAAATTCATCATAGGAATTGATTTTTTTAGGACTTCATGTTGTGGACATATTAGGAAATATTGTGATTACTTTAAATGAGTAAGATGGCCATCATGAATACACTTTTTGTTGGTTTGGGAGTAGTCATGAGACTCTTTGGGTCCAATTAGGCAACAAACTTCATAACTAATTTATACATTGACCAAAAAATAAAATTTCAATTGTTCTCCCCATTTCACATTTTTCTCTATATGGAAAAAAAATTAAGAATTTCAACATTCTAACCAATCATTCATAAGCTAGTTTACCTTAACAATAGTCCAACCTTTGCCATATAGGATCAAAATCATTGAATGACACCAAAGTTTTAGGACATTATAAAAACTTGGGCACATGGCACATGCTTAGGTCAATTTGAAGTGGCCAAAGAATGTTTCCCTATTGGGTGTGCCACCAATGGGTACTTGAAATAACTTACAAGCTAGTGATGCCGTTTTGAGGGCATCTACCTTGCATGGGTGGAGATGTTCTAAGAGCATTTGCACCTTACACACTAAAAGTGATGTACTAACACTACCAGAAGTATTTGGTCCAAATGAAGACAAAATCAACAGAATTTGTGTTGTTTTTTCCTGTAGGTTAGGAACACTTGGTTCGGACTCCTTATTAACACATCTTCTGCTGATTTTCTCTTGGATCGAACACAATTAAAAATAAAAAATAAATTTTTTTTTTTTTTTTTTTGGGCTGCCCGAAATTTCTGGGCAGGACAAAATTACAATTTATAGAAACTGTCCGCTGCCCGAAAATTCCGGGCAGCCTTGCCATTAGGCCATTGCCGCCATGGGGGGTCGAACTCGAGACCTCCCATGTACAAGCCCCATGAACTAACCACCACACCACCCATTGCAATTACATATCTATTTTGAAATAAAAAATATACTTAACAATTTAAAATTCTATGTTTTTTAGGTCATCTGACTTTGGTATCCATTTAGGCATAGCAAATTAATTTTTTTGAAAAAACTTTGAACTAAGAAAAGTTTCTAAATGAAGCTAAGATTCATCTCCAAAAATCCGTTTGGGATTTCAATTCTCCAATCAAAAGTTATGGAAAAAAATCAGAGAGGGTGTTTGAAAATGTAGAAAAAAATGTCCATTTGAACCCCCCTTTGATTTTTTGTCCATAACTTTTGATTGGAGGATTGAAATATCAAAAAGTTTTTTGGAGATGAAACTTAGCTTCATCTAGCAACTTTTCTTAGTTTGAAGTTTCTTGAAAAAAGTTATTTTACTATACCGAAATGACTGTTGAAATCTGCTGAAGTTAAAGAAACACCAAATTCCAAAGTTTTTCATTTTTTTCATTTTTGAGTTGTTTTTTGGGCACTTTTAAGTGCTGATTTCCATTTTCGAGTTGTTTTTTGGGTACTTGGAAGTGTTGTTTTGCATTTTCGAGTTGTTTTATGGGCACTTGGGAGTGCTAATTTCCATTTTTGAGTTGATTTTTGGGCACTTGGGAGTGCTGATTTGCTTTTTTGAGTTGTTTTGGGGGCACTTGGGAGTGCTGATTTGCTTTTTTGAGTTGTTTTTTGGGCACTTGGGAGTGCTGATTTCCATTTTTGAGTTGATTTTTGGCCACTTAGAAGTGCTATTTTGCATTTTTGAGTCGTTTTTTGGGTACTTGGGAGTGCTGTTTGCTTTTTTGAGTGTTTTTTTTTGGGCACTTGGGAGTGCTGTTGTGAATTTTTGAGTTTTTTTTTTGGGCACTTGGGAGTGCTGTTGTGGATTTTTGAGTTGTTTTGGGGGCACTTGGAAGTGTTGTTTTGCATTTTTGAGTCATTTTTTGGGCACTTGGGAGTGCTGTTTTGCATTTCTGAGTTGTTTTTAGGGCATTTGTAGGTGGTGTTTTTAAATTTTTTGAGTGTTTTTTTGGTGTTTTTTTGGTGTTTTAAGGTGATGTTTGCAAGTTTTCTAGTATTATTATGGTATTTCAAAAGATTCCAAAAAGATTCCAAAAATTCCAAAAAGATTCCAAAAGATTCCAAAATTCTAAAAAATGTAACAAAATTATGTTGGTTTTTATTTAACCAACACAAAACATGTTAATGCGGTCTAAAAAATTGTGTTTGATGAGGAAAAATCATTTTCATGTTGATTCCAGCAAAAATTTGTTGATTTTGTCTTGGTTTTCACTACTTCTCTAGTAGTGTAAAAAGTGGAATGTACTTCATCTGCTACAGTGAATAGGGGTTTTAAAGGGACCCATACTAATTAATTGACATTATACACTATATAAATATCTACCTTTGTTGTACATCAATAGTTACTAGGTTGTATATCATATTTCAAACATCTACAACTTTCCACAATAAGTCCCTTTAATTTTTTTAGTTCCCTTATACCCCTATTTAGTGTAGAAGTTTTCCACCATTATATTGTACATACTAAAAGTTTCAATGTACAAGGTTGGGAGGGACATTTTCTTTGACATTTTCAAACATCTTCTTTGAATTTTGTCCATAATTTTTTATTGGGAAGCTCAAAATCACAAATGGGTTTTTGAAGATGAAATTTAGCTTGATTCACCAACTTCTCTGAGTCTAAAGCTTTTTCAAGAAAATTATTCTACTATGCCAAAATGAGATTTGAAGTTCTACATTAAACACAATTTCTGCATTCGTGTCTGCATTTTGATAATGAGTGGTTTAGGGCCTCATCTTCAAATTGTCCCATACCCTTTGAGGATTCATGGAGAACAATGGATTTGATTATAAAACAACCTCTCCACATATAGCTTGATGGACATGTGTTGGCATCTAATTTTAGAGATATACCTTCCAACATTTTGACTTTTTTAACAATTAATTTTCTTCAGATTCTGCAAAGTGGCTTGATTGTTTTCAAAATTATTTGGTATTGAAATTTTTAATTATTTTATCCTGAAGGTGACCTCTAGCTACAATAATTCATAACTAATTTGATAAGAGCTAGAAAAAATATGAAACAAGTGGGTTAGATGTGTCTCCTTGGCTTTTAAGTGAAATTGACCAAAAAAATGTTTTCAAGGTGTACAACTCTTTCAAAAACCTAGGTTAATACTTAGGACACTTTATGAACACCCCACCTTAAAAGCATCTTCACAAGTCCAGTGAAAATTCATCACATCAAAACATCAAGAATCACAAGACATTAACTATGTAAGAATCATTGGTAGAATATTTATTTACAAATTGAAAGACTAATTATTAAAATTGTAGTTTTGGTAGGAGTCGTCTCTATAGAAACCAAAATTCATCATTGGCTCTCTTACAAGAGTTGAATACATTATTGTAGACTAGTTTTTGCCAAAAATACATGTCTTTGTGGTTAATCTTGTGGATTGTTTTCCAAGATTATTTTAGGTGATTGCAAGAAACACTTCTACTTTTTGTTGCATTTACTCTAATTATTGTGATTTTTTTTTCACAATATTTTTAAATAATAATGATATATTATTAAAATAAAAAATAAGGACAATCTGTAAACTCTTAAATGTGAATTTTATCCCCTAAGACAATTAAGCGTGAAATTATAGAATTCACTAAATAGGAAAAAAATTTAAATGTAAAATTTAAGAAACTAGGTACTTTGATGTTTGATTTGCGATGAACAAAAAATTATTTTAAAATGCTTTTAAAAATTAACTATTTGTGACAACTCTATCAAGATTGGAAAATCACAATAATGCTTTAAAAATTAACTGTTTGAAACAATTCTATCAAGAACCACCAATTTTTTTTCTTTGTGTTTAAAAATGCATGCAATGAAAAACTCACTTTACAAACTCTATTCAACATATAATCAACTATTTTTCAAAAATTCCTTCATATAGGAGTAAGGTCATTTCCACTTTCACTATGAAATTCAACTATATTTTATCATTATTCTCAAAATTGTGTTAAAATTTTTTTTGATTTATAAGGTGTGATAGGAAAATAGTACCAAAGTTTTCTTGCAATCTCTCTACAATATATATCTTGTAGCAATAATTTAGAAAAGAATAAAGCCCCTCTCAAGGATAAATACACTACATTTATTTAAGGATACAAAACTTGAAAATTTTCATTTCCTACATGTCTATATCCATTTCAATTTCAAAAAGGTTCACTTATTAGGGTCCAACCCTTTACCACTACAATACTTACTTGATTAGACCAACAAATGGGTATGAGTACTTTGCCCTTAACATCCTATTCCTTTTTAAAATAGTGACATTCACTAGAAGAAAACTATGTTGAAGTCAACACAATCTACATGATGTTTTTTTTGTTTCCAACTCAAAATTTTGCATTGGAAACAAGAAATTTTGTGCTAGAAACAAAAAAACATCATGTAGATTGTGTTGACTTCAAAACGATTTTCTTCTAGTGATTCTTGAGCACCTTTTTGCTTATATTTTTGTACAATTATACTATTTACCTCAATTTCATCAAATTGGTTGTGAATAGAAGAAGTTTGTTCTTTAACCTTTTAACGCCCAGGTCGATGACCGGTTACTCAAATTGACAGATTTCATTTAAAATTTAATTCATGGTAAACCCGAAAGCTTTAGAAGCTTAGCGTCAAAGATAATCACAATTGGATTTGAGTGTCTCATAATTGAAGAGAATCTCTCTATATACATATGGGATGGTAAGAGGAGGACAACTCATGTGGGATAAGTCACTTAGAATGAGAAGGAACTTCGCTATTCATTCATGGTGAAGTTCCTTCTCATTCTAAGTGACTTATCCCATATGAGTTGTTCCTCCTCCTACCACCCCATGTGTTTATACAGAGATTCTCTTCCCAAGGTAGGTAAAGTAAGTTTGCTACCTTCATCCTCCATTGTGTTGGACACAGTGGGAAGAAACACTTCAATGCGTTTGAAGTTGAATTCTTTCAAATGTTTAAAATTGAAATTTGTTAGAACTTAGCAATTTTAGAAATCATCACAATTGGATTTTAAAACTCAAAGCAATTTCTACTCTAAAGTTGGCCTCACACGGCCAGTTACCGTGTCTCCGCAGCTTGGTGGGGCTTGCTCTAATGAAATTGCGTCAGTATGCCACTTTTTCGTAACCCGTCATCGACCTGGTCGTTAAAGGGTTAAAGATTCAAGAATCACTTTGAATGGACAAGAAGTTGTTAATATGAAAGCATTGCCCAGAAGCACTTAGTTCATCATCTAAAATATGGACTTTAAAGTGCTTAGGAACTAACCACTAAATGTTTGAACAAAAGATAGGGAGATCACTCTTAAAAAATTACAATAAATACATGTCCTTCAAAATGTCAATATCGTTGGTACATGTAGAACCATCCCTTTTTTTCCTTAGTTGACATATTACTCAATTTTCTTTGACACTTCCTCAATGACTAAGTTATTAATTGAATGAAGGTCGTTTTTCAAAACATTCACCATGCACGGGGTGCATAGAAAAGAATTTAGAAGTTGCTTGGTTATTTATTTGATTTTCTTTTTGTTTCATTTAACACTTGTGAAGGTTTATTCAATGCACAATAATTAAGTTAACAAGGGATTGGGGCAAGCTAAACTTCTTGAAAAGTTAAGTCATTGGTTGGGTTTTGTTTGTGGTGTGGTATTGCAATTGAGTAGTTTTTGAATGCATAGGTTTAGGATATTATTTTATGTCATGAGTTTGGAATGGAATCAAGGGTTCTATTTTGAACAAAGTTTTGCTCAAAGTTTTGCTCAAAGTTTTGCTCAAAGTTTGCTCAAAGTTTGCTCTAACTCCATATTATCAATTTTTGAGAAAATATCCAATTGACAATACCCAAAAATACCTACACAGGGTTGCTAGCATGTGAGCCTGTGAGCCTGTGAGCCTATCTTTTTTTTCCTGATACATATGATGATGTACCTACAACCGTGGATCGAGTGAATTGGCATTTTGCAAAAATGTGAGTTCATTAAAAAAAATTGCAAGTCAATTAAAACTTTTTTCTATGAGTTGTCATTGCAATAAGCAATGGTGATCAAGTTTGAATGAAATCACGCAATGAAAAAAACCAATGGCACAAAATGACATTTGCATAATAGCCATGAAACACATAAATGCAATCATAAATAAAATCCAAACATAATGGATAGACTCATGAAATATGTCTATTCCATAAATCTAGGTAGCAGTGGATTCTGTTGTTGAATCTTCATTAAGAGACGACTTTGAAGTCTCTCTACCCTCCGATGCTGATCCATCTATAAACTGTAAAACATTTAGAGCATATTTTTCTTTCCGACGTTTTGGTTTATGGCAACCAAAATCCGCAAAGGCTATGGCCATATGCTCAACATAGAGTGGAAGATCAAAACTCTTCTCCGGACTGTAAAGAAGACTTCGTTTCTTCATCATTCCATCTGATGACGTCAATCTTCGATGGCTACAAATAAATATGACACAATATTAGTAATTTAATAGACAACAATTTCTATAGAAAGAAAGACTTGAATATATGCAAACTTACTTACTGAATTTTCCCCTTCGAGCAAATTTGCGAGGCACCACGGGCATTTCATCTGGATCATGTGAGTCTTGAAGTGTTGGTGGTTTAGGTGGGGCCTTCACCATGACTGGAGTAGATTTCCTCATGGGTTTGAGGAGGGCGTCAAAAATGTCAATGTTCTCCTCCAAAGCCACTATGTGGCGGCCAGTGCCACGACAAGCTGTAATAGATGCACCTGATGTCAAGGAAATATAAAATATTAGTGAAAGAGATGATTTACAAAATTTCAACTTGAATAGAAAAGAATGAAATACTTTATTCACCTGTTGATGTTGTACAATCAAGAACCAAATCTCCTTCAGCGGTTGTAGCTTCGATGAGGAGTTGATAAAATCGAGGATCTTTTTCACGAGCCCCCCGCCATGGCTTTCCGTCTTTCATTGCCATGTCATCCTCCTTCGTGTAGTTCATCAACATATCGTCTCGACCAATGTCCACACCAGCCTTTTTCATCATCGATGTGCGTTTGAAAGTGAAATTGGATTTCCCTTTCTCACCAAAGTCCTTCACAAGGAGGCTAATTCCAAACCGCTACGTCTGCAATTATAAAAACAAAATATATATGAGAAGCGAATATAACATTATCCATTTTGAAAGGACACTTACAACTTCAAAGGCTTTATAGCAAAATTTACCGTAGAGCTAGTGTCCAATGCCGACGTCAAGTGGAGCCGATTCATGCCCCACCACTCTTTTTTCTTCACCATACGATAAGTCTCACACAATCCTGCAATATCGCCTCTAACATTGGCGCTCCATGAATAGAATATTATCATGCAGCCATGGTCCTGCAAATGCTTGAATGCAAACTGAAATGCTGCTTGAAGACCCTCATTCTCCAAGTTTGCGTTCCAGATTGGCACCTTCGTCGATGGAGAAGATAGTCCCGGCACGGGCAAGTTTTCCGGGCAATCAAAAAATACTAGGTCTACTCCAGGCCTCGCATTTGGTACTCCGTAGAGCATGCGAGGCTTCCCCACCGACAACTGCAAACATAGGATACTTTCTACTATCAATTAACCATGTACACAATGTCCTCTATTAGAAAACTTCATATGGGACTTCATAGGTGCCTTTACAATTTGAAAGTCATCGGGAACATACCTTTTTCCAGAAGTCCATGACCTCTCTATATGAAGTTGGCGTCTCGGTCTCCATGTCCTCCACAAGGTCCTCAATTGAAATATTGAGGATTAAATCCTCAGTCTTCTCTAATTCATCATCACCAAGAATGATGACTTGTGTCCCTTGAGTGATGACGTCTTCAGTTAGTTACATGAGTGCCGCCTTCCTCTTCACCCCGCTTTGAGTGCCGCCTTCCATCTGAGAGCCTTGGTCTATCGTCGATGCTGCTGGACCGACTGCACCGTTGTCGTCCTTTTTCTTGCCTTTGGATAGGAGCTTTTCCTCCTTCTCTTTCTCCTTCTCCGCCAACTTGGCCTTCATTTTTTCCTCTTTCTCCTTTTCCTTCTTCTCCTTTGATTCCAGAAGAACTTGGAGCCGAGCCGCTTTCTTCCTATCATTGGCTTCCCTCTTTGAAATGGCCATGTTTCTATGTCTGTCAGTGAGTCCTGCAAACTCATCCACTTCCATGTCAATAGCACCGATGCCCTCCAATGAGTTCCGGAAATGAACTTCCGACGGATGAGTGTAAGAGACCGGACAGTCAATGTACCAGCCTCCACCACTAAGATGAGCCGTTGTAAAAGTGCGGAGTTGGTTTGCAGTGTACATGCAATCCGCAGAACTACGGTCCAACCATGTGAAAAGGAATGGAGGAAGGTCGCTCCGCACAATAGCTCCTTTTGCTTCCAGCTCATACTTGAAGTAACTACAAAATGAACAGAACAAGTCATTCAACAAGACATTTCAATTGAATAAGGGAGGTAGAAGGATTAACTTAAAATCCTGACCAACTAAGAAGAAAGAAATCAAGTACCAATAGAATGAACTGAATGACGAGCAAAGGTTTTGGATTACATTTAGACCTTGTGTTAGGGAGGCAAAGAAGCTCCATTAAACCAAAGCAATCCACATGGTCGAAGCAATCAAAGCAATCCACATGGTCGAAATTAGACAAATACAGAATGCTAGAGTATTACCGGAAAAGTACTCTTCGAACTGCCTGTTTAGATCCATCATACGTCATAAAGTTGTCACTTTTTTTGAAATAGTTGGCTCCCCTGAGAACCGCTAGAAATCCTTGATTCCAAATCTTCCTCCTCCACCCTTCTATGTAATCCGCTAAGAACTCAGGCTGCTGTGGAACTTTCATGTTTACCGCGATATTGTCTTGCCTTACGACATCCTCAAAGTACTCCACAGCTGCATCTTCGATCTATAGAAATGCAAGAGAAATTAGATTTTGGGGGGATTAGAGCCTCATGGTAGAATTTGAATAATTTGAAATGCCATTGAATCATAATATGAAATGATAGACTTTGTGCATGTGAACACTTACCCCTGCGTACCACACACATCTATTCAAGAAGGGCCCTAGCAATATCTCAGATACGGGTCGCGCTGGAAACCGCCTAGCATCCCGTGATGGCAATGACGAATTCCACCACTTTAAGAATTTGATCTTGTGAAATGGAGTTGTGTTGCATGTGGCCACCATCTGGAGTTTTTCTAGGGTCATCTCTGGAACCTCATTACTGCTCCAATGCTTTTCCACCTATACAAGGACATTGAAATGTAGGAATTAGAATTAGAACATCATCATACACTAGTGCCATAAAGTCATTTTCGAAGCACAATACGTACTTCAGCTAGGAACTCAGGTCCGTGAGCGGGATTGGCCACGGTCACCAACTTGATCATTTTCACATATAGCTTGCTATTTTTTTCTTTTGCTCCGACTCTCATGGCATTTGCAACACCTTCATGACTCTTTTCTTCGAATGGGGTGACCTTGTTGTACCTTCTCACTGCAGCATCAGTTGCTTGGGCAATTTCTTGCTGCGCAAATTCAAGTAATGTGAGTATAAAATTGGTCATCAGAATGGTATAAAATATAAACAAGAAATTGAAAAAGAATTAAGTTCACAGTCTGGTTCTCACCCGAAAAACAAAGGATGTGAACACCTCCACTAGCATTGAGTACCAAGTTTTCTTCACTTTGAGGGCTCCACATCGTTTGACCTCTGACGGTCTCAACATCTCGTTGAACCTTTCCATAGGTAAAAGACCATACTTTTGAACTCGATACAGCGTGTGTACAAGATTGGTCTTTACATGGGAGTCTTCCGTAGATCTGCAATTCATCCAAGGACACTTCATCAATGTTAAGCAAACAAAAAAAAAAAAAAATTAAGAGCGGAAAAAAATATGAAGACAAGAAAAAACTGAAGACCAAAAAAAAATAATGACAGCCAAAAAAATATAGAAAAAAAAAATTAGAAAAAAAAAAATAATGGGAGAAAAACTCACTTGTTTATGTCATACATGACATGCATGACCAATTCAATCTTCCCCTTTGTGTCCAAAACTATAGAGTCAACGGAACAATGCCACTCTTGCTTGGTAGAATGAAGTCTGGAAATGTGGTTCATCCATGCTAGGCGACGATGATTCCCATTACAAACATAGAATTTCAAGTTCCTCAAGAACTTGAGCTCAGGCACAGACTCCACATACTCGTTAAAGATGTCGTTCTTTTCCTTCCACAATGGCCCCCAATCCTCCATTTCAATCTCTGAAAACTCCGCGCTTTCTCCGGCCTCATTCGTAGTTGTCACATAGAATACTGCAACTCCATCTCGGTACCCATTTACAAATTCTTGCTCAAGCTTCACTAGGTCACAAGAGAGGGTTGGACGCACCATAGGCATTGCCACTAGCCTGCAAAGAGGGATTTGCAACCTAAACAATTGATCTGCCTTCATCCTTAGAGATGAAATTGTAGCCACCGAATCTACCTTCTGGAGTCTTCGAAGTTCATCCTCCAGCAACTCGTTCTCTTCATCCTCCACAAAGTCTTCATCACCTTCATGTTCATCTCCAATCTCCGGTTGAGCTGTGTCATCGGTCCTCGGAGTCTCCATTATTTTATCCACTTGTGATAAATTGATGGGGGACACATCCATCTGGAAAAGCAAAAAACAAGATTGTTCAAGATTATAGAAAACGAAATAAAGGGGTGAAACTCAAAATACAGAAAATGTGATAAAAAAAGAGACCCATAATTTCTATATGAATGTGGAAGTAAAACCAAATTGGAACATCAGGAACTCATTATATATATAGGCATTACCATAAAAGGTATATTAGACATGCATGGGTCAGTGATATATGTCCCAAATTGAATCCAAGAGAATGGACTCAATTTATCTCTACATCTTCATCGTCATCTGAACTCAGAAGAATAAGCACTACCTCATGTGCTCCCTGATTAGTGCTACAAGCACACTGGCAAGTGTCTACAAACATTGGACCATCAATCGAGCAAGACATCTCACTATCCGAGCTGTACTCAGTTTCGGAGCTCTCAAGAGAGAACACAGGCATCCTACGCTTCCGTAAAATAGGTTTACTAAGACTACCAGGACGTCCCGATGCATCTTGGTCACTAACCCGACTGAGCATAGAATGCTCAAGAGCGTCTGCAGCACGGTCAGCAGCATCCATAATATCATCAAAGCTTACCAAGTCTTCAACTGCTGTATCTTCTTCCTTTGAATCGCTGGAGACCTCCATGTGGATGTTCGCTGGGGTGAAAGGCTGTGAAGGGCCTGGTGCGGATGATACCGGCACAATGGTAGGCAATACCATAGAAGATGATGCATGCCTTCGATCAGGTCCCTGTCAGTAAATCAGAAAATTGTGCAACTGGCTTCAGTCCAAGATGCAGAGAGTAAAGATAATTGAAGAGCCGATTGTGTGCTTAGGGTTTATAGTAATTAAATATGCTTCTAATTCAAAACTACGCTTCTGATTCAAACTCATAAACCCAGAAGATGTCATAAGAGGTTCAACTTAGTTTCTGAATTTTGATCTTTAAGGACTAGACCGAATATTTGGCAATTACCACATTCTGGGGGTCCAGTAGAAAGCCATATATGATCAGTCGGATCCAACTGATCAAAGCAGAGCTTCTGCTTGACCTCCAAAATTTGGTACCAAAACATATAATCTACGGAAATCCAAAAAAACGTAGGAAAAGATCTAAATCTCTATCAATCAGGATGAGAATCATATTTGGAGATTTAAGAATGAAAAGAAAGTGAAGAACATGATACTCACATAATTCATTAAAATATTTTCTCAAACTTCTTGAAAATCATTATTACTTGTTAACCCCTATGCCACTAAAAATATCAAGTTTAAATTCATTATTCTAAGAATTACCTATTTTTAATGAAAGGTAATTGCATTAACTTTGAAGGTCCAAATTTGGTACCTCTTCTAAGGGGTCAAGCTAATCCCAAAAAAGGGTCAGTCGGATCCGACTGATCTAAGATCAATTTTAGGCGGACCCCCTGAAACGGGTCCTCATTACCTCATAATCAGGGTTAAACAGACATTTGGAACCCGGGTGGATGAAATCTTAAGATGTCATCCGACTGTGGTCAAGGAAAGACCATGCAAAACAAACTACGACAAACGACAACGAATGAAAACCCTGGATGACGAAAGAAGACGACCAACAATTATCAACCATTGACGAAGGTGGATGAGGTCTGTCTAAAGAAGACGTCCCCAAATAACATTTCTAGGACCCATTTTTGGGGGTCAGACAGATCCAACTTTGTCATCAGTCGGATCCGACTGACCTCCCGTGAGAGTCCATCGGACCCCCCAGTTCTTGTACGCTGGAACCCCGTTCAATGAGAAATCTACCCGCGAGATGTACTGGGGAATACATCAGAAAGCTTTCATGCACCGTGAGTTTCCAAGAATACTGAGAGGTTCACAGCCCCTGTTCAATCTCACGAACCTACCTACTTCACTAACAAAAAACCCGGACGAGTACCTGTTTCATGGGGTCCGACAGACCCTCTCCTGGGATCAGTCGGATCCGACTGAACCCCGGGGAGGGCCAGTCCAACCCCCGGAAACGGGTACACGTCTTCCATGACTTCTATCCGGGTCTGCGGTGTGGGTAATGAAATCTCAAAAAAACAAGCTCCTCGGGTCCTCACGCACTGTAGCTGTTGTCTCCTGACGTCGAAGCATGATTCTTGCCTCGGTGAGTTCCGATGTATTCACCTGGCATTTAGAGATTACTGGACTCCGGACCAGCCCCTCCTCTGGGTTCACGGTTGTCAAAATCGTGACTTTGACGTCGATCTAAGGCTACACGCTGCACGCTGCAAGTTGCGACCTGCGACCTGCGACCTGCAAGCTGCAAGCTACACCCTTTTGAAATTCACCATTCGGACTGGCGCAATCAAAGGCTAGTCAAGGCGGATCAATCTACGGCATGTTGAAGCGGGAGGCCTCAAATTTTATTTCCGTGGCAGCGGGAAGTTCGTGAAGGCTGCTGAATCTACGAGGTCTGAAGAACAGGGGACTCAGATTAAACTTCAGCGTCTGGTCATGGCGTTTCAAGGCTGCCAGCATCGAAGCGTGACAAGTCCTTCATCGGGGGAGCCAGATCGGCAGTTTTTGCATGAATCGAGGAATTTGAAACACGGACGCAAAGACATATGCCCCAAATCTACCCTCTTACTCGATTTGGAAAGACAGTGTCACTAAATCTACCACAACACCCGAGAAGCACAATCTGTGTCTCCAAATCAGCTAGTCTACTGCAAAACATGAATGTGCGACTGGTGTGCTGAGAATCTTCTAGGCATACCTGTGTGCTCGACCGACTTGGGGTCTGCCTTCCTCGAGGTGCCTGCAAAGTTGAGTCATCCTGTCTGGAGCGGCTCCGCGTATTCCTCGTCATCCTTCCCTGCTGCAAGTACGGGAGCACGATATGGAAATGAGGTTCATAGTTCAGGATGGTTTGAGTTCAGAGTTTTGGCTTTGAAGAGTTCATCTCAGTTTGGAGGGAGACTTGCTTCAGTTAACCGTGGAAACTTGCGTGTGTAAACCGACACATGTGGCATGCATGAATGAAGGACACTTTAATTTGAAAATTAGAAATTGCTAAGTTCGACGCCAGTTCTAAAAAGCATTAAAGCAGTGTCGAGAATTCATTGAACATGCTGTCGATCCAAGCATCCCGGGCACCTGCCATTCCCTCCAATTTTCATTCCTGACGGGAATGTCGCCACCTGTCACGAAAATCAGACTCCAGTTTCGGCGGTCACATTCGCCGCCAATTCGGGGGACAGCTCTGGTGAAAGCATCCAGCTTTTTCATCGTTACCGGAACATCATAAACATTTTTGTGCAAAGATGTTCATTTTGTTCACAAGACAAGTGTAATGGACATGTAGTCAAATTGATTTTATAGTGGTTGGAGCTTTCCTAAAGTAGCTGGATACTTTTGATGACTTAATAGTAAATAGAATAGGGTTGTAATATGGCTCACCTATTACAATGAGGATTATCTATAGATTAGTGAAGGCTAAAGATACTCTGTACTTCTAAAAACTTTATGTCTACAATGGTATGCACTTGTAGACCAAGCTCTATATAAAACCCACCTACCTTGGTGCACCAATTAGCTCTATTGCGAGGGTTGGGAAAATTAAGAGATGTGGGATGAATAAATACTAAGCCATAACGTAACTGTCCAATATTTTTTAGTCATTAAATGAATGTCAAGGAGAAATTGTTCAAAAAAATAGTTAGGGGGCAAAGGAGTCTTACGTTAACTACTTCCACTTGTCTTGGTTCTTGTTGTTCAGTATTGTCCTCCTCGGACATTTCTTGAACCGCATCATCGTTGTTAACTTCCACATCTTCATGGCCGCCCACATGTCCACCTCCAAATGTAAGAGCTTTTCGAGAATCTCCTCCCGTGCCTTGCGTTGTCCTAGAAAGCACTCTCTTACCTCTCGTCATCCTAGATCTCTTCAATGCCTTCGTTGATGAGAAATAAAACGAACTATGCCTCTTCCGCCTCTTTCGGTGCTTGGGACTAAAGATATGATCTAGCTGTGCCTCTACATGCATGTGATCAAATGTGACTACATAGAGTCAGAACATCTCAACTGCAACTGCTTGGAAGAACAAAACCCTGAAGAATGAATACTAAATGGAACACCTCATTCCTATTTTGTAGTTCATGAAAATGAGGTTTGTGCTAGGTGGAAGCAGATGACAATGCATGTCAGGGAATTGACGGGTGTTCTATAGTTATTTAATGGTCCTTTAGAATTCAAATTCTGGAATCGCCGCCAAACATTGTTCTTTGTCATAGTTTATGAGATTGTGCCCCCGCAATAGTACGTCCTTCAATAATGTCAGGTCATTGTATTCTTTGAAAGGACTATAGGCTCATGAAGATGAATAAGGACATGTGTACATCACCGTCAATTTGGTTGAAATTTCCAATTCATAATGAACGCTAGGCTACTTTCATTTGCTTCTTCAATGTGTCATTAAAGTGGTCCAAGTGAATCCCGAAATCTTGACGTACATTTTACACGAGGAATAATAATTTGATTTGTATGTATTTGGTTCGGTAAATAGGCGGCCTCTTGAATCGCGCCAATAATGGAACCCGACTGTGTCATAGATTTGTGGGTCCAAAATCCAAGCAAATATTATTTGATAAGATTTGGTAGTTGTATGACATATTTCTGACGAAATCATATCATCTATGACATGGGATATTAGGAACTTCCAGAAGTTAATCCTTCCTCATTAAATCGAGAAGGGCAGAGTACTGGTGGTTTGGCCAAAAATATAACTAGAATATATGCATACATCCGAATTTTCATTGTATACTTCTATTGTAAATGACCTGAATTACAAATCGAATCCAATAATTATTATAAAACCTGGGATCTTTTTCTGATGCATTTGTACTCCTCTTCACCCCGGTGTTGTGGTTTTCAAGTGTTTCTGGACATATATAGACTTATCATTCTAGTAAGAGACTTGTATACTCGTTCAGTCGTACTATCCTTGTCCAGCCACCTATTTCTTTTTTTATATTATCCTACATCTTTGTTAATGAAGGAGCTTAATTAATGTGAAAGGAATGACAAAGAGATTCCCACTACATCATTACATGATGGAATCAAAAAAGGTTATGACAAAGCGGCTCAATAAAAGGCTTGTTAATGAACAAATAAGAATAGAGACTATAAAATCAAGGGGGGGAACGTCGTACTCCAGAAGTAGTTTTGTACCTCATCTCCCACGTAGAATGCATTGCCGTTTTTCCTAGAAGTCCCTCTGCATATGCACATGATGGCTTGCATTCGAGTAGATGGACAGGAGGTTCCTATTGTGTTCCCGTTAGATGATGCAGGACGTGCTAGAGTTCTATCACACCTTCTCCATGTTCATTTCAGATTTGTAGAAGCCTCCATCTATGTCGAAGAGGAAAAGAGGTCTGAATCAGGACAATTACAGCAGTCTGTTCCTATTTTGAGGACTCTTGAAGATGGAACGCAGTGCTGGTACCTTGCTCCTGGAAACTATAGAGCATACAGGCTTCCTCTTTCTATTCTAGCTGCCTCTACTAAGATTCTTATCCGCCAATCCGATAATTCAACAGTAGACATGCCTTATGCCGCACACGCTGTTTCACCTAGTTCACCTAGTGAACTTGAACCGGTCTTTCCAAAACACGTAGTACTGAGGAAGGTGAAACTTGAGAAATTAGATCCAATCATAGAAATATCTAGTGAATCAGAAGGAGAGTCTCCTGACTTCATTCTTCAGAAGAAAACAAGTTCTATCCACACTCCCTTGGTGGAAATGACTGTCATGAAGTCAATCTGTAGTACCCCTTCACAAAGTCAGTCGCCGTCCTTATTCTCACATCCTTTGTTGCATCCATCTCCAACCGATAGAGTAAGCATTATGGAGTGTTTGAAGAGATTTGCCACGATGCATCGATCTCGAAATGAACTGTCCATGATGGACCTAAATGCTGTGGAATACCATCATGTGCAATTCCTTCCACCAATATTCAATGGTGATGTCATCTTCGAGTTGCCTCCATGCCGGTCATCTTCCTCTTCCTCTGCAGCCAAGAACTTAGAAGGAATGGACAAGCGCTATGATGGGCATCCTTGGTGCAAACTTCTGACCACGAATATCCACAACTGTGATAACTTAAAGTTCCGTAAGTCATATTGTGCTGGTCATCTAGCGTGTGTGAATCCAATGTGCGATTACTTGAGGAGGACTAAAAAACGCAATGAAACGGAGTGGACCGGGTGTACTACCTTTCCTTTTGCAATAGGGGATACTGCTCCCAAAGATTGCACGTTACTTTGTAAGCTTTGCAAAGTTACACCTACGTGTCTGAGTACATGCAATGCTAGAATTTACTATTGTTGTAGTGATAATCCGAAAATGAATAGGGCTGCTATTCATATTGGAGATCATTGTCATCCGGTAGCAAAAGGCATGTACAGAGATTCTGCAGAGAAGATATGTGGACTCATTGTAGAACACGTGGCCAAAACACCTCTGGCCACCAACTCCGCTATTGCTCTCTCTGCTAGCAAAGATTTCCTAACAACCTACTTGTTTCACAATGAAAAGGGAGAGAAGAAGATGTTGAAAGGACAGGAACTAGAAGAGGTAATGGACCGCTTTCAGTACTTAAGCAGCCCAAACATCCGCAACGTCATATCTTCATTCCGCTCCAACAACCGCAGTGGCGTCATCGACAACATTATGACCATGAAGAAGGAGGCAAAGTTCGAATTCATTCACGACAGCAATTTCCCTGGACAAGGGAAGGAGAAGGTGTACATTTTCAAGATGCTGACAGAAGGACCCGGGAGTGGAGTGGATCTAGTGAAGCGCATGCAACCAGGAGGGAATCTACAAAATGCATGGATGATGTTTGACCACGCGAAGCGTGTGAAGGAGTGGACCACGATGGCTTGCCACGTGTATGATCCCAAGTACAAAAAGGTGATGACCATTTCCACATGCGATATGCAATCAGAAGATACCGAGATTCAAGTGCTTTTTTGGAAATGTTTGAATGCTGTCATGTCACGACACGGAATAGAAAACCCAAACTTCAAGGGGTTTATGGCCGATAGTGCTATGGCCAATTGGAATGCGGTTCGTATCATCTATGGTAGTGGCTTTGCCAATCAGAAAATGGAAAATCGGGAGCGGACTTGTTTGTTGCATTGGAGTTCTTCACTTCAAAAACACACACAAAAGTATATCAAGGAAGCATTCCAACAGCAACACACTTCATTATGTAAGCAATACAAAGATTCAAAGAATATGGAGGATGCGGAGACGAAATACCTAGCAATTCGGTCATGGTGGTTATCTTCCAGAGCTACCACGGAAGATGCACTTCATCACTTGGACCATTGGCTTGCATTTTGGCATTTCCGTTATAGGCAGTGGGGAGGCTTCATGCAAATGGTAAGGTCATTGCAATACTTTTATTATTTGTTTGTTTCTGCAGAGCCAAATCAATGTTATAATTTATTGGTCTTCTATGTTTTATGGTATGTAACTTCATGTATTTAGTAATTATCAATGAAGGCCTACGGTTGCAAATTAGGAGCGGATTAGCTTAATTTCGGATTAGATCTTCTATACGTGTCCTTCATCGTTTGTGCCCCGTACGTCCGTACATGAACTTATTGGTTTTCAATTTCCAGTGGTAATTGCTTCTATTCTTTTCCATTGAATTTTTTTTTTTTGGGTGGGTGGGGGTTTTTAGGGATTGAGTTTGGAGGAGATGGCTGACATGCCTTCCTGCAACTTGTCGGAAACAGTGCATAACAAGTGGCTTCAAATGTCTGGAAACCGAGGCAACAATTTGTTTGATGCCACTTGTGACGATAGTATCCGTGCATGGATGCAAATGACAAATTATCGCGCTTACTTGAAGGGACATGCATGTGGCTCTGGTCCATCAAAGGGTGAGTTGAAATTGAGAGCTGCAAGACGGAGCGGAGATCCCAAGAAAATTGCAGAGGTGCTGAATACACTACCCGGATCTGAAGGTGTTGGAAGTCGCATACCCCATTTGGAAGGAGAAGAAATATTTGGAAGCACGAAGAGGAAGTTAGATGTACCCATTGGTGATGCCGGCAACTCACATAGACCAGATAAATTAAATTTCTCTCAACCTTGTGTTCGAACGAGGTCTACAACTGCTTTTGTCAACTCTACTGAGGAAAAGTATACACAAGCTCAAGTGAACAGTTCACCGCATGTGTCCATTGCGTTTGAAAGTGACTGCGACACATCGAAGTGGCACATTGCGAGGATCAGCCACAAATCAAACGCAAAATGTCATGCTCAACAACGGGGGTCAGATATCAGATGCACTGCCAAAATTTCAAAATGACGGAAGGGAACCCCTGCTCCTACCTATCGTGGGAGAAAAGAAGATTACGGGAGTAAGCGCAAAGTGTTGGCGGACTTCTGGTTCTGTGCAGATGACATTGAACGATGTGTGAAGGGAACTAAGCGGAAGTGGGTAATAGATTGGCCGGAGGTGCCAGAGGTGTGGCCTGTTCTGACGGGGATCCATTTGAACCGAGAGGAGACATTATTCCTACAACATGCTGGATTTCGACTCCAGGAGCGTCCTACGTTGTCTCCTCGTCGTCTATTCAATATGTCCAACGTTTTCAAAAGCGTATTTTATGATCAGCCACCTCCACATGATGCCCATATGTATCCAACGGTTCGAAACAGTCGAAACATACGCCGAATTTCAAATGTGCCAACTACAGAACAACGGAACAAGTGGGAGAGTGCTGGCAATGTGAACGGACTAATACTTGGAGTGACATTGTTGCCTTTTCCAGGACTAGGTGCAATTCTGTCTCTGGAGACCGGGAGTGATCATAACCGAAATGTGTATCGAATTACAGTGGGGATGTACCCCTCTTGCACATGCCCGGACTTTACCAACATGTGTATTTCAGCTATTGGAGGTCGTCAACAATATGTGAATTGCAAGCACTTGTACTACCTATTTCGGTATTTCTGCAAGATGGACATCCATGAAGACAAATTCATTCATGCACCAAGTTTTAGCTTCAATGAATTGAAGCTTTTCCTTGTAAAAGCAGGGATCATCACAGTTCTAGAGTAAAAATGGCTTCAATAGTTCCAAGTACTGCATTTTTTTTGTATGAACTACCATTTGGTAGAATTTATATGATTTGAAGCATATGAATTAGAAAATGTCAATGCATTTATGAAATATGGAAGTATGTCCCACAAGTAAATTTTGTTGCAAATAATATTATGAATGGCTAAACCATGTTTCCAAACCTATAATCCAGAAGTGTGCATATGAATATGAGAACGTTTTAAGGCATGTTTATGTCAGTCTACCTTTTATTTTTTATCCATTTTTTTTGGTCTTCCCAATTTTTTTTTCGGTATAAAAGTCATTTATTTTCCTTTTATTTCCCTCTCCTTCCATGGATTGTTCATTGTGTTCTCTTTTTTTTTATCATCATATATCTTAATTTTGAAGATGGCAGTTTAAGGTCAGTGTTACATTTGGATGACGTACTTTATATGTGGGAGAGGTTCTTGACCTCAATGTCGTGGCCTAGTTACCCAAAAATGCTTCCTATATTATTCCATTGAATGTGGTCTCTACACTGAATTTCTAATGAAGCTATCACAGAAGAGCTGCAGTAGTAGAAGCAAGGTTATACCTACATTAGTTTTTGTCTCTATTATTTGCTTAAAACCGTTATTAAAATCTCCAACACAAATTGAAAGTGGATAAATATGTGAACAATGTTAGGGGGAAATAAATGCTTCATTATACACAAAGGTTTAAGGATTTTTTCCCACAAAAAATGGACCTTCACAAGTCCTAGTCATAATTCTTAGAATCCACGGTAATAGGGGTAGCGGTCATAGGTCCTCTAATTTGCTTCATATAACAACAAATTTGTCAAATCTTGATTTCTTTTTTAAAAAAAAATGTGTTTTCGGTATAAAAGTCTTAAAAAAGTAACTCCAAGGCTCACCGCTCACAACTTCCCCGCTCCACGCTCACAAGCTCACCGCTCCAAGCTCACACGCTAGCGTCGTTGAATACCTACATAGTGGAGTTCTTTAATAGGGAAGGCCAATTCATCTATAGTGTTGTGATTGTAGTCACTTGATTTGTAGATAAATGAAAGATTTGACTTCTTTTTAAGATTCTCTCTTACAATTTGTGAACAATACAATGTATATCACTCTTATTTCCAAGATAAATTATCCAACCCCAATGCTATTGGTAGATGTACATTGTCATGGTTATGACTAGTATAGCATTGGCTTATGAAATTTTTTCACGGATTTGACCTCAATTTGTCAATGCATATGATCTACAACATTATCAAATGAAATACACACTATATATAATTAATTAATTAATTGAATTTTTATGTATTCTCTATTTTTTGCTTTGATAGCATAAATCCTTATCATATTAATTAGCCTAATTGTTGATTAGTATGCCAATTGGAAATCCTTATACTAATAAGGCAATTTGTTCTTAGTATGAAAGGTTTAGAATTTCTTTTTGTCAATTTGTTGAACTCCTTACGTCAACAAATTGATTTGCTTTGTAGCTCAACTCATCAACTTGTCCAACTTTTCTCCAATACTCCACAACATTTAGCAAATTGCCTTGCATATCTTTTGTTTTATTCTCCCAGAATGCACAATTTGCACTTTGTTCTAAGATAAACAACAATTTAACCTCCCAAACTATACTCCAATGCCTCTATTACACTATGTAATACTTTTCTATACAATTTGACCCTATTTTTTAATTGTGTTAATGCGTTAGTCTCTCGGTTCTATAGCCGAATTGTATAATTCAAAAATATAGAAGTCTCTCTATGAGTAATGTAATTTACAAATTCACAAACTAATTCACAATCACTAGTTTGTCAACAATTTGCACAGTATAACTCTCGGTATAACTTACACTAAGGTAGCAACACCCATAACCATTAGTGTACCCATACTTCGATAGTAGAGTTCCCTTAAAGTGTCACCAAAAGTACCTTTAAGTGTCTCCAAATGTACCTTGAAACCGTTCCAATGCTTAATTGTGGTTGGTAGGCTCTGATTTTTTTAGATTTTGGTGCTACAATCAAGGTAACTTTAGTAGAGTGTGGTTTAGGATGCCCTAGTGATTTCTACTTTGAAAATTCATAGAAATTAGATACCTTATCCAAAAATTCTAATTTTTTTTTTGAAAATTCATGATTTTCAGTTGCTAATACTAAAAAAATATTTTTTCTAGAAAAATATGCCTCCAACTATGCTGAATTGCTTAAATTGACGGTTATGGGTGTTGCTACCTTAGATTGAGTCAATTAGATACACTCTCACAAACACCCAGTTCTAAAAACTGTCAGCTAGGACACTACAAGGCTGTCAATCTACACAGATGTTAGTTTCTATTAGACTTACAAAATCAAACTCTCACATGTAAAAAACTCCCACAACAACTCATCTGTAACATGCCTAATTGCTCAACGTTTGTTCATACCTTCTCAAGCAACTCGCTGACTTGCACATCTCACTCAAATTGACCAGCGAGCAAGTCAATTATAATTATACTCGCACACAATTTGCCATTCAAACAACTGGTGCATTCATTCAGCTGAGCGTGTTCTCAGCAATTGGTCACTCGTAGACTCATTCAATAATTCAAGCTATACATATAACGCTCCACTGGCAATTAACAATTAGCTCAAACTCCCTCGATAAGTGAGTCTTCTCAAAACTAGTCCTCACAATTCTCCTTCATTCAAACTTCCATGCCGAATAATTCTCATAAAGTTCCAAACACCTTCAAGCAACTCTCCAATTGACCTGCAAGCCTTTGTTCTGCACACTCCTTGTGCTACGTGCACTTGTATAACAACAATTTGAACAATCATCTTCTCAATTTATTATACTCCAACTTGCCTGGACTGGGTCACCACAGCATACAACAGTTTGCAATCTCAAAGTAAATTTGTTTCAGTTGACTTGAAGGAGAGCAATTAATAGTACATGATTTGCATATGCAAGTCATACATTTAGTATGACCTGACTATTAACAAATAAACCTTTAGACATATTAGTCTCAAAATTAAGAAGATGATTGTTCAAATTGAAAGATCACTAATCAGCTTGTCACAGACTCTTCCTGTTAGCCGATGAGCACTATTTCATATCTACTTGCATCTATTGGATTTACAACCAAATCTATCTCCAATTGACCTAGACAAGTGCAAATGGAACAACTATTAGACTCTATTTACAATTAGACAGCTAATAGGCATTTTTTTTTTTAAAATTGTGTGTCTAGAAATTGCTCCTTTTCAATTTATGCACGTACATATTTTGGAAGAATAAATGAGCTTCATCTATATTTTGCATACTCATTCAACCATACCCATATATCAATCCATGGATGTAAAAAAGCTTCTTCACTCTCATCAAGATCAATGCCCTTTATGAACTATCGATGTTTCTGGCCTCTGAGTAAGCTGCGTATTCAATAGAGTTAATCGTCCCCAATTGTAACAGTGGTGTCAAAAGAAAGTTTAGTTAACCCTTAACGACGAGCTGGTCACCATGGAAATCAACAGTTTTGGAACCGTGTGAATTGTAGAAGACGTTTCCTTTTCACACAAAATTTGGAGGATGAATAGTTGCACTTCTATCCCACATGGAGACTGGAGAGGTTCTTCGTCATTCATCGGCCGAAAAACGTCCTCCACATCGTTTATGGGTTAAGAATAGTATAAACGAAATAGAGCACCAAACTCCATTTGGCCCCAGTTTGGGTGCTCCACAGAGTTTTTCATCCTCTGTTTTTCTCAAACTCCAACTCCTGGTGCTGCTTTGCACACACTTTACGATTACCTCTTATATCCAATTTGTACTAATAACTGTAGTGTCGTAGTTGTAGCACTGTTAGTTCCACAGCATTAGACACCACTATGTTCAAATAAAAGTCTAATTCTGAAACACAGAAAAAGCAAACCATGTCTTCTGACCCAGCTGATTTGATACAGTATGTATGTAGTTGTTTCTTTCTGACACAATATGAATGATTTACTATTCTCATTCTCAGACTGAACTTTAGTTTTTGTTCAAACAAAATGGACGCAAAGTACGCAAACTGATGATGATTTGAACTGGACTACAGTTCGAGGAGAATCTTAGAATTCCAAACTTAGCAAATAGAGAATCCAAGATCACTCAGTCTCGCTTTCTGTAAATTTGGTGCTAGGAACTTATGTACCTGTCGATTCAATCACATTGGATACCAGAATTACACCCTCACGAGTCACGACCGTATTTACTCTGTACTCACTCACCACTGAGCTTCGAGAATAGGATTTGTATGCCAAGTATAAAAGTGAAGCATTACTGAAGATAGTCGACCTGCTAAACTGGTATGATGACTGAGCTGTGTTTCCCAAACTATTTATGAATGTATCTGTTGTACTAAAAACAAAAAACAAAAAACTATTAACCCCTAAAGGTATTGGACTATGTTTTCACCAAAAACACTCCAAAACTGCCATTTCCATTACAAGGACCAAATTTTAGAAAATTTGATTTTTTAGGCACATGTAACCGTAGGATCTTGTAGAAAACTTGTTTGAAAACATGTGTAAAAGATTTCAGAATATTCCGCCATGTAGATTGGAAGATATTAGCATTTGAATTTGCAAAAATCCAATTTTCTTCCCTGCGAAAAACCGGGCAGCTGCCCCTCACAAGGTCATATTGGTATACAAAAATGTCGAAAATGGTGGTTACTCTTCAAATTCATTTTTCAAGGCAAGTTGGCTACATGCTTGAAAATTTTGAGATCGTTTGGAATTGTACAACATGTAGAAAAAGAATAGTAAATAGAAAAAACTACAGAATGATTCAAAACACTAAATTGTTAATAATTTATTTATGGAATTGTAAAATGAGAATCCCAATGGTTGTAATGTTGTAATGAACAACCTACATCCAATGTTGTTGTTTTTTTCAAAAAATATTGAAAATTGAGCTCAATAATGGATTTGAAAGTTTATTTTAGAGTAGAGAATCCAACAAAACTAGAAATTGCCCGCAAACTAAAAAGCCTCATAACTTTTGACTCGTTGATCGGAATGGAGTGATTCAAAGCTTTCCACATACGTATAAACCTAATGAACTAATTTCAAATTTTCAGTTTTGAAAAAAATGTTTTTTCAAAAA
The DNA here is from genome assembly GCA_947034895.1 of Rhytidiadelphus loreus. Lineage (NCBI taxonomy): Eukaryota > Viridiplantae > Streptophyta > Bryopsida > Hypnales > Hylocomiaceae > Rhytidiadelphus > Rhytidiadelphus loreus. The sequence goes on along the minus strand of OX344763.1, from coordinate 10,571,498 downwards.
ATTCAGAATTTTTTTTGGGCTGCCCGCCGAGCATAGAAAATGACATTTCATTGAATAACTTTTTTTCTATGTATTCAAAAGCTATGAAAATTGTTGCGCCTTAAAGCTGCTCCTCGGGAAAATGTTGTGTGAAAATTACAAAGAAAAAACAAATAAACTCCATTCGTACTGAGCTGCCCAAAATCGCTATGTTGCCAAAAAAGGTAGTTTGGTCCTTTAGGGGTTAATGAGTTCCTGGCACAATCTCACATCCGTCATTCATCAGACAGTAAGTTCATTCCTTCCAACTGATTTGTCTTGCTTATTATTATCAGTCGTATTTACTTTCCGGTATAGTGTACAGTGGTGATGGTATAATATTAGTATTTGAATGTGTAAAATTCACAGTAATAATAATGAAATTAGAAACTGATATAAGGTAGGAGGCTCTGATATGGCTCATCTCAGGGATGACTCGCCTTTTTCATGTATTTCCTTAAATGGAAATATTTTTAGCTCATTTTCCAGACAAAGGAAAATAGAAGAGGAATCTAACACAAGTGGTTTCATATTTATTGAAGCATTTTTGAATTACTTATGGATTTTCAAAGGAGTTGTGTGTCGTAGGTCCCTATTTATGTATCTAGGTCTTTCATAAATTGTTCACTTGCAACTTCTAAAGGAAAAATGGGAAAGCAAAGAGAATGATTGGCTCTTGCAATTAATAAAAAAAATTCATGATTCATTCAATGACTATAGAGGTCAATTTATGAACTATCATTTGTCCATTTCACAGCCATTTATAGGGTCCATTCTTGATGCCTGCTCCACTCTAGAGCCTCCTACTTTACTGCCTAAAGGTCAATTCAAATTGTGTGCAATTTAGAGCATGGACACACTACCACCCTTATGCACTAAGTTAGAGATTCGACATTCTTCAAGCGTGGATGGATTTGAAGAAAAGCACAATGGGTCCTTCGTAGTGTTCTCTTGACATTGAAGCATAGCATGTCAAGGAATGGCCCTTGAAACTTACTGTTCATCCTAAGTTTAGTCGCTTTCAAGATCCTTTATTCTACTTGATGAGGAGTCACTCGACTATTTGTGGGTCGTATTTGCTGAGCAAAAGTGAGGGACAAAGAAATTGAGGGCCCTTCCAAAATTAGATGGAAAATTTGAATGTGCCAAGTTTGGTGAGTAAGGGTGGCTATGCTCTTAAGGTAGAACCGTAGAAGTACTAAAAAAATGTCACTTTCGATGCCCATGCTAGGTGTGTGGTTTAAGTGATGACGTTTTTGGTAAGAACGTTAGCCTACTCAAGTGAAAACTAACACAAGTCGTTCTATAACTATTTGATGCTCACACAATATTCTATGAATTTTTACATTTCCAAGCATAGTGTACCTACTCAAGGCCAAAATATAGATGGTAGAATTTGAAAGAGGTCACTTTTAAAACCTCATGCCTTATTTTTAGCTTAGGGTGAGGCACTTAGCTACAATAAATCTAATTGAATGGAAAAAAGTCAATAAAGTAGGTTAAACCATCATTGCCTAAGAGGGCACTAAAGCCATCCATTGAAATTTTAACCCCTAAAGAACCAAGGGGTAGTCTAGATATCCAAAATTATAAAGATGTATTTTAAATATAACTTAGAATAATAATTTAATGATGGCTCTCAAAAAATAGTTGTAAAATATGATTTATAGATCATATACATACAACTAGATCAATTGGTACACAAACCAATATTTTTCAATAATATTTGAAGTTCAAAAATAAAAATTCCTTCAAAAATTGATTGTAGATTGAATATTTTTATTTTTACAAGAATTTTTTCCTTCCTAGTTCAAAATGTTAAGTTCTAATCATAGTGATTTTTGAAGATTTTTATTTTATTTTATTATTCAATTCATTTTTTAAAGGTTTTCTTTTTAAATTGAAAAAGTTACTTTTTAAGGCTAGACCCGCTAAAATACCCTTTGAATTATAGAATATTTTTATAGCAAAATCTTCAAAATCTATATCATACAAATGTTAAAGAACTAATACAAGAAGCTTTAAAAAAATTGATGGTTGAAAAAATTCGTTTTCGCGTGCTTAGAATGTATTTGTGCTCATCAATTGTTTGAAATTGAATAGCCGGTACCTTTAGGGGTTAAACATCCCTTCAAGGTCACCTATTAAAATTTGTATATTTTTCTCACCAAAAGGACATTTTCTTAAATGTAAAACACACTATAGGGTGAATTTATTCCTTGAAGATTTTCTTTTGTGTAAGATAAAATTTGCAAACTTGCAATTTGTATTTGCAATGAGAGGCCCCAAATTAGCTAGGAGAGGTGAAGAACATAGAATTAACATGACACAAAATAGGGGGCTTTTTCCTTACACTTACCTTGTTAAATTCAAAATTCACTATATGGAGTCTACTTTGTAGGACAAATTTAGCATTTTGCATCCTTAATATGTTGGGAGAGTTTAGGTGGTGAGGTGTTAACACTTTAGATCTCACATAATTTTTGAATAACACAATTTTTAGCAAACAAAAATCAAACATTGTTCATTGTGGAAACATTGAATTTTAAATATTGAAAGTGAAAAATTTGCTTGATAGTGTTATGATATGTTACATTGGTGCACATTAAACCATGCAATATGCAACAATTTTTATGTATTGCTAGGCATATGGTTGGAATGTTCATGCATCACACAATGACATCTTCAAGTTCACAACAATACAAAAATCAAACTAAATATATTCCTGGCCATGAAATAAATCCAAATTTAAAATTAGGCATTCTAACCTTTTCAATAATACATTGCAAGTCAACAAAAATCTTCAATGTTGAAGATTTTTGTTGACTTTTGAAGTTAGAAAATGAAATCTATGTACAATTTAGGGTATATAAGGCCCATATACACCTCTTACACCAACTCATGCACTTATTACAAGATTGGATGGTCAATCCTAATAGCTAAACACTTTATGATCATTTTAAAACCAATTGCATTTGCACACATTGTAAATACACATTTGTATCTTGAGATGTTCACTCCTTATTTTTTTGGCATACACATATATAATTGAGGTATTTTAGGAAGGGGGTTATTTGAAATTCCTTGGATTTTAGGCCCCATTCAATTATATAAATTTCTAATTTGTGGTATTACTATATTAGTGAAGATCATAATAATAATTACAAAAAACACAATTAGAGTATTTCAAAGCAGGGTTGTCCCCGTCACGTCCTGTCCGTCCGTCAGGATGTCCGGACGGACGTCAGGATTCAACCCCGGCGTCCGTCAGGATGTAATCTGAACGAGAACCGTTCACAAAGGATGAAAACTACGGAAATAGATGGACGTTCTTCGTCGACGGGCGCGCTGGACGGGCGAGCTTCCGTCGACGGGCACGGAACGGGCGTGATGGACGGGTATCTGGACGGGCGGGATTTAGGGTATCTGGACGGCACGAATGGACGGGTATGTGGACGGAAAACTAGACGGGCGGGTGGACGGGCATCTGGACGGGCATGTGGACGGGAGGGTGGGCGGTTGTGTGGACGGGTATCTGGACGGGCGGGATGGATGGAAAACTGGACGGGCATCTGGACGGGCATGTGGACGGAAGGGTGGGCGGTTGTGTGGACGGGTATCTGGACGGGCGGGATGGACGGGTATTTGGACGGAAAACTGGACGGGCGGGTGGACGGGCATGTGGACGGGTAAGTGGACGGTTCTCTGGACGGGCATGTGGACGGAAGGGTGGACGGTTGTGTGGACGGGCATGTGGACGGAAGGGTGGGCGGTTGTGTGGACGGGCGGGATGGACGGGTCTTTGGACGGAAAACTGGACGGGCGGGTGGACGGGCATGTGGACGGGCATGTGGACGGGCATCTGGACGGGTAAGTGGACGGTTCTCTGGACGGGCATGTGGACGGGCGGGTGGACGGGTAACTAGACGGTTCTGTGGACGGAAAAATAGACGGGCATCTGGACGGGTGGGATTGGATTTTTTGCCTAAATGCCCGAAGCACCCAAATTTGGTGTTGGCAAAACTTCGAAGTCAAATAAAACCTAACCAAATTGCTATTTTTAGTAGTATCCAAGTTGCTATTTTTAGGAAGTTCTTCTTGAAGTCTAGTTTTAGCATCAATAGTCTATTCTTAAAAATAAATGATAGTGATTTATCGTTCCAAGACTTTGTGCAAGGGTACCCATTGCAATCTTGACTTCTTGTAGCATTGAGAGCTTTTGGAAATGTGCCTCGAAAACACAACAAGATCTTGGAGAAAACATCACATTCAAATTTTTTTTTTAATTAAAAGAAAAATATGGAGTATACTTTTAAAAGCCATAAATTGTTTGGGGTTATACATGTTAGGCAATTTAACCTCATGTTTTTTGGGTCTAAATTTTTTTTAATTTTACTTGTGAAAACTGAAAAGAGGATTGGAAGACTTCACATCATTTTTGTAGTTTTAACACCCTCATGTTCAAACATTATAATCTTTTACTCTATAAGTGATATTGTTGTGTTTTAGCAACCTATGAGATTGCTAACATGTCTTGTTTGAATTTATACGGTTACAATTTTTTGCAAATTGATACACCTAGTCTCCTAATAAAAAATGTTGACATTTTGTTCAATAATGCCATAATGCCATTTGAGAGAAAATGGAAAATGTTAAATACTTTAATTTGTAAACTTTGGATTTAAAAAAAAAATGAGGGAGTAGTCAATCATGTGTCCAACTAAAAAAAGATTCAAACTAATAGAAAAGAAGTTACAAAACATGAATTATTTAGGGTTTAATTCTAAAGACTTGAAGGAGATTTCATCAAATATGAAGCAATAAAATAATTTGTTTATTATTTTAGGCTTTGGTAAAGAATTTCCATTGTTTTTATTTCTTAGACCCTAAAGTAACATACTCTCATTGTCCTTGTTGCAAGGGACAAAATGGATTTTCGATAGGCGCCCATGATCAAATTTTTTACTCAAACTTTTGAAAACTTTTTCATAAGAATGATAAAATAGAATGATAGAATGATAGATAAACTTATGAGTTTATTCATAATACAATTTCTATTCCAATCGGTGCCTAGGAGCAAGGGGTTAGGGATAGGCCACAAGAACAGAATAACCTCAAACAGGGGAGATCGGGACACTGGGCGGTCCAGGACTCCGGGTAGACAAAAAAATCCACAATAAAATGAAATACAAATTTGTATATTTTTTTCTAGTTGCATTATATTTTCTTTTAAATGGGAGGCTTTCATTCATCCCATTTGGATTAGGAATGGAAAAGTTATGGATTTTTCTATGGAGCGGGCAATCCTAGCCACTTTTTTAAATAGATTTGGAGCTTTCACTTCAAATGCTAATAACTTTCAATCCATACGGTCAAACATCACAAATTTATGGTCACGTCATCTAAGACAAGTGCAGAACAAGATCCTTTGGTTCGATTCAAAAAAAAATTGGAAAATTTAATTCATAGGTGAACATAGCAAAAGGGGTGGTTTAGGGTGGTTTGGGCCAAAAAATGGACTTCGGACTTTAGGGCAACACCCAAAATAAAGATAGAACACTCTTTTACCTACCATCTAAGCATACAAGCTTCTTCTATACTATTACAAAAAGGTCCAATAGATTACAAAAATAGACAAAGGCGAAGCAACAATACACAAGGTGGAAAGAAAACGATAAATGTACATACTTTATAAATCCGCTGAAGTACATAGTAAACTAATAAAGGCTTTATATAATTACATATGTTTGCTTTGTACAACTTCCGGTTTAGGATTCTATACATCTATCTAGTTATACACAATCTAGTCCAAAACTATCTATTCTACTTCTTCGATTACAACGCCTCGTGCTATGCTGTTTCTCAAAAATTGTTGCAATTCTCGTCGCGATTGCAAAGTCGTCAAAAGCTGAAATGCGTCGATGTCGTATCTATTATGTAAGTGGGAATAAATGGCACTCACGAGAGCTGGCTCATGGAAGGTATTGTCTTCAATGTACGTCATTTGTTCCTCAAAACTCAGTTCACCCTCAAATCCGATTGGCGCGCCTTGAGAGTTAAACATGATGCACTATGGATGTGGCGCACGCACAAAAATGGAGCGGTCTTGGTCCCAATGTCCACCCGCAATCTGACCAAAATATAGTCGACGCCCTGGATCACCCTCTCCAAACACCCTCCTGATCACCTCTGTCACTTGGGCATCACTCTGCCAATGTATCTCAGCGACCGTTCGTGCCGGGAGGTGTCGGTTGTCGTGGCCCCACTTCCAAAGCCATGTCACGTCTGAACCCCAATGTACTCTATTACCGAGGCCCGGTAAATTTTCTTCATTGTACTCGTACGCTGCAGGCATGTGGTCTTGAAGGCCAAACGTTTTGTACAGTCGTGCATGAAATGGAGCTCTACATTGCGCACATCTCTTTCTGGTGACCATGTGAGGAATGAGACACCCGGGGTGGTATAGATGGCCACATGTACCAAGATTCCATCCACCTTCTGGGCTAAACGGTTCTTGGCAAATTATACATGTTGTTCCATCTTGTACAAAAGTTGGAACGAACGGCCACACTAGTGGTGTAATGCCATCGCAGTTGGGTGGCCCGTACCGTTGGCGCTCGATATTGTATTGGAATTCCAAGTTTGCACGGGAATTCCAATCGATGCTTGAATTCTCGGCGAACACTGGCAAATCGTCGGTGAACATTTCTTCCACCCGAGGCCATGAGGTCAAGCCAAAATAACGTTGACCGCCATCATTGAATTCCGCAGCCACTCTCCTCACTTCACGCTGCATTTGCTCAGCCTCGTTTAGTGCCATGCTGCATGTCAACTTCATGTTGCACATTTGAAGCAGCATCTGTTCCTTCTGAGGATTGTGGACCAACCGCATGTTTTGAGCACTCATTGCGGTCATGGTCTGTTCCATGTCAGTTCAAGCTGCAGTCAACACCGCCACATCTGCCTCAGCATTGTTGGCACGGAGTTCCAAAGCACGCATGGCGCTTGTTAATTCTTCCATACTTGTGCGAGTACTTCCAACCTCTGCTTCAGCCCGCTCAACACGTGCACGCATAATATCCAACGTGGCACTTTCTGCACTTGGAAAAATGGCCCGTGGTCGTACCACAAACTCAGGTGTATTGCTCGGGCCTGCTCTGTCTTCGTCTGCCCCGTATGTAGCACGTTCCACTACAACATCGAGTGGTGGAACTGAGTCTGTGCTGAACCGCCTGTTGCGCTCTACAAGCTCTGCTTCACGTGCGATGAGGCGCACGTTTTCATCTACAAGGGCCCGCATCCTTGCACTTTGAACTTCAAACTCTGCTGCATGAAGTCGTAGCGCTTCTTCTTTTTCCGCTTGCAGTGTTTGTACTAATTGGCGCAAGCGAATTAGTTCTTCACTGTAAGCTTGGGCTCTACCAATCACATTTTGTTGGTTGACATTTGCACCACTGCTCTGACCAACTTCTACTTCCATCAACTCCGTCCTTGGCTGCTCCACGGGTGGAACCACATCCATTTGCACATTTTGAATACCAACCAATGGCACGGCAGGAATTTGTGCATTGTCCAGTGGCACGGCAGGATTTGTTGGAATGTGGCGAGTTCTATTTGGAAACTTGTTGTCCCGCTGTCTACCCAAAAAGCTTCTCCAATCCACATCATTGCCAAGAAAAACCTCCGCATATGCCATTTGGCACAATGAAAGTGTCCCGTCCTTCTTTGATCTTGAACCCCAAAGTGCCAATGACACTTCAATCATCCTCTTCTTGAAGTGCGGATGGGTGCATTGGTCAATATTCACCACGCCAGATTTCAAGGGCACCTCGTACCGGTCGTGTGGCCAATGTCGGTTGATGTGGGCCCAATCTATAAACTGCCGACATGTCGCTCTTGTCCATGGTGATTCTGCCTCCAACCACCCAGGGTGTGCCATAATCGCTGGGGCATTAAGTGTGCCCCAATCCAAAGTTGCTCTATTTCCTCTCTTTTTTCTACCACTTCCCTCACCTCCAGGTCCCGAACCTCCTGCTACATCCTCTGCATCCATTCTTGATACCTACACAATGACACACACGATACTGTATGCGAATACAATGACAATTTGCTTTGCCTTCTGTTGCGTGAAGGCAACTGAAATGTGGCAAAACAATGTCAAATGTATAACACTTCCCCTCAAATTGCAATGCGAAGCTTTCTCAAGCTAGGACAGTGCAATTCAAAAGAGGAAGCAAGGACAAATGTGAAAAAAATGTCACTTATACCCCCCAATTACCGACCCGGTTAGCAAGGGTAATTAACACCTAATCATCACATCCCCCCCCAAATCCAGACCGTCCACGGCGGGGGACAACCCTGGAATGGACGGCCGATCCGTCCACGGACGTCCGGCCTCGGGTCGGAACGCCGTCAACGGGTTCGAGGCGCCGTCTCCAGGTTCGGGGAATGATTACACCGCCGCCCGAGAGTTCAACGGACGGCCTTTTCGCCCATTAGACGGGCTGCCTGTCCCCTCGACGGCCTGGATGTGGGAGGGGACGGGCTTTCCGTCCCCTCGACGGCCTGGGTGTGGGAGGGGACGGGCATTCCGTCCCCTGGACGGCCTGGATGTGGGAGGGGACGGGCTTTCCGTCCCTTGGACGGCCTGGATCTGGCCTTGGACGGCCTACCCGTCCCCTCGATGGTCTGGATCTGGTCTTGGACGGGCTTTCCGTCCCCTAGACGGCCTACCCGTCTCTTCGACGGAAAGCCCGTCCAGGAGGACGGTCTGCCCGTATCCTCGATGGCCTGTCCCTGGTCAGGAACGACCTGCCTATCCTCGCGACAGCCTGTTCGTGGTCTGGGACGGCAGTTCCGTCCTCTGGACGGCCCTTCACAATATATAATTTTTTTTTTTTTTTTTTAAATTGGTTCAGGGTGGAAGTTTTGACAAAATCACATTAAATAGAAAAGTAATTTTCAGATTTTCAATTTTTCACCATGTGTATATATCACAAGGACAATGACATTAGAATTCATCATAGTGTAAACTTAATTTCCATTTCATGATATATTTGTTTTGTACTCAATGTAGTAGACATTAAAAACACATTCGAAGTTCAAATCACAATAATGAAATTTCAATTTAGGGTTGTGTTGGGGGATTTTACATAAAATAGGAACTAGAGAAAAGGACCTTTTGTTTGATAGTTAGACTCAAACTCCCAAAATATCAATTTTGGGGAGAAATCTTAGATTTAGAGTAAGGAGCAACAACTTCCTAAAATACACTAAAGGAGCATATTTTATTTTATTTTATTTTTCTAAACTCGGAATTACTTGGAGGCAAATATTGGAAAGACTACAAAATCAATTGGATACACTTTGTAACTCAACATGGTAGGTCCCAAGAAAATGAAATGAACGCTTCAAACTTCTTTCCATGTCATTGAAGTGATTGAACTGCCATTAAATTGGCACTAAATGATGCCGTTGGGGGTTCAGAGGGTGAAGTTTATTGTAAATATCTTGCAATCTACAATTCTACATAGGTCAAGTTTGTGAAATTTCTTCCGATCAATTGAATACTAGTCTAGTACTCTAGTATGAGATCCTACATGCTACAAGCAAAGGTGCACCTTAGAGGCCTAAACACATTCTTTTTTTTTTTAATTCTTTGCTATAGAAAATTAGAAATGGCAATTTATTCAGATTTAGTATGGAAAAGACTCAAAAGAGGCCTTACGACTTCAGTTAGTTTAGTGGCTAACATACGATACTACATAAGCAATTAATAAACAATCCATAAGAAAAACTATAGTAATTCACCGCTAGTTGCATTATAATTTAGAAGCCATAAAAAAAATATAGACACCACAAAAATGTCAAGTTCATGTACTCAATGTTGCATTTTGATTTTGAGAATAAAAATAAAAGGCAAATGCCATATGTTATTATGTTATTGTTTTAGAGTTTCCCTTTGTGTGGAAGACTACATGGAACATTAGAATCCATTCGTCCTTTTTTTTCCTTTATCTTACGGACTTACACCAATCCTCTCTTATTTGTCATAGTTACATAAACTTGAACATCAAATTCTCTTAAAATTGCAACAACGTTTAGGGTTTAGGGTTTAGGGTTTAGGGTTTAGGGTATAGGCCTATAGGATTTACTTCAAAACCTAGGTTGGACCGGAAACTACGAAACATGTCCTTCATTTCGGTAGTTGGCATTACAAGTGCAAAACTCAATCAAGATGTAGTCTTTGAAGTTTGAATTGGAAAAAAATAGATTAATGATTTAAATTCAAAGTTTTAGAAAACATATTGAAGACACCAAAAAATGGCATAACAATATCTGTAAAAGGTAAAACATTCTTAAGTATAGATGTATAGGGCTACATTTTTTTTATATAATGTATGAATGGAAAGAAGAAACAATGTTTTACATGAATCAATGATATGCATATGACATATGTTGTTTAGGAGGTCTTTCACTTATTTGATAATTAACCATTTTAGAGTATTAATCTTACTACCTTTAACTAGAGCATTTAGAGGGTTGTTTTTGTCTTGGTCTTTGTATATTTGATCCATTCTCAGTAAGTTATTGAATGTTTGTACGATTGAGACTTTGAATTGAGTATACTAGTATAGACAGGGTTTAAAATTCAACAAAATACTAAATTGTCATGTGCACTTACATGCAAGGAAGGATGGAATCAAAATACAATAATTCCAAAGGTGAAATTGTTCTACGTATAATTGATAAAATTCATTTGAATTCAAATTTGAGCCCTACAGATTATAAATTATTTTAAGGGATTGCGAGATTTTGAGGTTTTGGGAATAAAAACATTGCCCAATGCCAACGACTTTCTTGAAAATGGGTGCAATTAGAATCAATAGAATGAATCAAATGTTAACATGAACATCCAAATAGAACATTAAAGGACCGACATTAAGAAGTTTTCAATTTGACCTTTGGTGATTTTTTTCTATGTATCTCCCATTATTTACGTGCAACAAAATAGAATTCCATTCTAAATGAGCAGTAAACCTCGTTTTCAGCATTTGAATGTCATCCCTGGTATTTATTTGTCCTCTAATTGAAACAAATAAATACATTAAGTTAGCACTCCTAAACTACCCGCCCCCGTAGACTAATGCCCGATTGAGAGGAAGGACACCTGTCCTGACAAGTCCGAGAGTGCCGAACCACATAAATGAAAAATTTGTGGAACAAGGATTAGAAATGAATTCCACTTGTTCGAACGTCCCGCTCGACGACCTTCCCGCCCTCTCGACGGCCTGTCCGTCCTCTCGACGGGCTTTCCGTCTCTCGAGATTCTTCTTGTCCTCTCGACGACCTGTGCCGTCTCTCGAAAGTCTTCACGTCCTCTGGACGGCCTGGCCCGCTGGACGGCTGGTCCGTGGGGGGGGACGGCCTTCCCGTCCTCTGGACGCCCAGGGTTTAGGCTGGACGGTCTCAGCCCTTGCACGGCCGGCCGTCCTCTCGACGGCTGGTCCGCGGGCTGGACGGCTTGTCCCCCTGGACGGCCTTCCCGTTCTCTGGACGCCCTGTCCGTCCTCTCGACGGCCTTTCCGTCGACGTGAAATGGGTATATAAAGACTGTTTTTAGGGTACTTTCGCCACAGTCTCTCCTGCTCTGACGGTGCTCTCTTGTCTTGGATTGGTTGCAGTCCTTGCTTGCGAGCGCAGGTGTTGGGTAGAGGCTGGTTTGAGGAATAAGGGGGGCGGTTTTTCACTTTGTGGAAGCCGAATTCCTAATTCCTATCATTTTGATTATTTGTTACTTATTCCTGTCATGATGGCTGGTCGAGATTTCTCAAAGAGAAAAGTTGATGATTGGTACACAAGTATTGGAAATGCACCGATGATGGACCCGGATGCAAAATCACCAGAGCCCGTTTCAGAGGTCGTAGTTGCAGAAGGGTCCGTAGCTGCAGAAGGGGCCACAGCTGCTGGGGGGGGCGGAGAGTCTTCGAAGGGGAAAAAAAAACCCGAAGGAGGCACAAGGCTACAAATCCGATGAAGTGGCCAAGCAAGGGTGCAACGCAAAAATTGCATGAAGTGGCGTTGGATTTTTTTGAGCAGTATTCGATTTCGCAGTTGAACACAACATACGTCTCGCGCGGATTATAGGGAGTAGATGTCATAAAACAAAAGTTCCACCACATGTTTTGGACAACAATGAGCGCGGATGAGTGGCATGAAGACCGCACGAAAGAATGCTTCGATCATTGGTTGGAGTCACAAGTACAAACGTGTATCTTCAACCTTGCCCAAGTTGCGGAAAAAATAAAAGGCTTTCAGAAGAGTGTAGTGCCCAGACAACAAGCATTGAATTTGTTGCACAAGAAGGTGTATTGGTGGCATGAAGCAATGCGTGGACTGTCTTCAAACAACATCCGTTCCGCTCCGTGGTTTCAACGAAGTCAAAATTTGGCCTTTGGTCAACAGGCTACAGGAGGAGTGGTTTTTCTTGAACGCGGAGTGGTGGTGGTTCCTTTGTCTGGCCATAGCAAACAAGGGGGGCATGGGAGGGTGCGCAAAGTATGTGTTCAAAATTCAAAACATATTCCGGAGAATATGGAATTAGCTGGGAAGTTAGCTTTGCGCGTGGATGAATTGAAGAAGTCCAGGGAGAAGTTGTCCATCGAGGCATTGATATGTCCATCGAGGCATTGATATGTCCATGCGAGCATCCAGGGGTCATTAAATTCTTTGCTATAAATGATATGACCATGGAGTGTTATTCGCAGTGGTGGAATGGCGGTACTCTCGGCGCCATGTTTACACTGGATGAGAAGAACCGAGATCCAGATGAAATTGGAGAGGTGGCTTACGATGCAACTCCACAAACAATGCAAGCCATGAAACGCCTCATGGCATATAGACGCAAGCGCACTGAACTTGCGTGGGCAATGATTTGCATTGTGGATGCAGTGCAACAATGCTCTGTATTGCACAACGACATTACACCGGAGAACATTATGCTTCATTTTCCGAATGATGATGGCAGAACCGTGTGGATTGGTCTATGTGATTGGGGAATGGGTAGCCGCATCAACGAAGAAACCCCTTCTCTTTACCAATTCAATTGTCCAAGGAAGTTGCAGGCAACCCGAGCGCAACGTTGGTGGGTGGCTCCTGAGTTGATGTACTTGACTGGAGAGACAGGAACTTCATCATCTCCTACTCGTAGGGTTAAGCCACCGTGTGTTAGTATACACACAGATGGATACTCCATAGGCAAATTGGCTATGAAGGTATGGAAAAAAGATCGCGGAAATCTAGAGATGATTCCGGACCATACGGCATTTGGTGCATTTCAAACCATGTTGGGTGAATTGTGCAAGGTGGAGCCACTACAACGACGCTCGGTGACATACGTCGTGCAACGTCTAAATGGTGCTCCAACGTTTTGGACACCAGCTGTGGATTGCTATCGCGAGGCTCGCAAAGAACAAGACCTTCAAGAAGAGCAGGCGCGCAATGAAGATTAGATAATAGTGTATTACCATATAGTTGCAAAGTTAGTGTTTACTTAGCACATGCAGTTATTATAATGTAGGCTTGAGGACATACGTAGCAATGTAGCACACTTTGTGGCTTCAATGCATTTTGTACTCATTTTGGTTTATATAAAGATATAAAAGTATTTTACCAAAACATTGAGTTGTAAAGAACTTATTGTCTTTCCTAACTTTATCATTTAAATTGAGTTTAAACAAAAATCTTATATCTTTAGTACTAAAAACTCTGAATTGTACATCATTATAAGAAATTCCAATTAGTTTTGTGCACAATTGTAATTGTCATCATTTTTGTTGCACTTCGTGCCATAAATAAGTAAAAATAGAAAAAACAACTCACGAGATTCTAAATTTTTAGTTTTTTACAAGAGGTCCAAATATCAATAGAGATTTCTAGTCGAACCAATTTTCAATTGGTTATTTTAGTTTTCACACCCGAAACTAATAAACAACCACAAAGACGGGCTTGAAGTCAAATTTCACTATCAAACCAAATTTTTATTTTTATTGAAAATCAGCATAATATTTTAATATTTCTCCCCACTAAGTAAGAATTTATTTTATTTTTTTCAGCAAAATTAATGGAAAAATGAATTTATTGTGATTTTATAAAGCTAAACGTGGAAATCAAATTTTATCAATTAGAATATGTATTAGAATAACCGGAAACTCTTACCATAAAGTCATAAACGAAGGAATGAATGAAAAACATAGTTTTAGAATTTTAATTTAAATTAAATTTGAAAAAAAGAAAACATACATGAAAAAAACACCAGACTGTCAGATTGTGTTATTTGGATTTTAACAAATGGAGTTTTCAATTGCAATAACTCTTTCAAATTTAGACCTTGATTCTTTCGTATTCACAAAAAAAAATTCAAAAACAATATTGCTCCAAACTCCAGAGGCCTAATTTTCCATAAATCGTAGTGAAAGTTAATTTGAAATTGCAAAGCCCGCATTCAGAAAACTAGTTCTTCCAAGTTTGAATGCTAATATCTTTCAATCTATTCGGTCAAACTTCATGAAATTTTTTCCACGTGATAAAAAACATGTGAAGTACAAGATCTTACGGTTAGATGTTGTAAAAAACATTTTTTTCCACATGTTGAGGCAAATGCAAGAGAAAAAACAGTTTTGCGTCCCTTTTTGTGTAATGACTTTGGGACTTTAGGGGTAATAGTTCCATGAGAATGAAAGGAACCTGAGTCATATTTCATATTAATGCTGATTTCAATATGCAAGGTATTGAGCCTCTAAAAAATTTGCATTTGAAAATGTGAAGACCCTATTGTCATTTCAAAAACATTCAACGTCTTCCATGCCTAAGAATGCGCACAGAAGTATTTGCATTTGCTTCTTGTACTATTGGTTCATTACCACCAATTTCTTCGAGTGGACCTTGTCGAGGCACCGGCCCCCTGTAATCACTATCTCCTGGAACCTCACCATCTTCACCTATAGTACCACCGATGGATGCACCATCATCATTGGAATGATTGGATGGTGCACTATCACTTTCGCTGGAGGCCTCATCATTGCGGTTTCGTTGTGGTTGAGCTATAGAAGACAACGTCCGAAGCGGTCGTTGGCCCGTTGCGTCCATAATGCCATCTGTATTGGGCCCTCCCGTTTGAACTTCTCTTAAAAATGGTTGGGAAGCCGCTTCTTCCCTCCTCAGCCTTCTACGTGCTCTAGTATTCACACGTTCACTGGTAGTACCTTGTGGTCGGGGACGCTTCCCTCGATTATTGGCATGTACAGGTGGCCGCAATGAATTCGTATTTCTAGTCACACGTTGTGACACCATACCAGCCAATCGTGTACCTACCGACGAAGTTGGTTCGTGTGGACGAACTTCGGAACTAGATGGCCTTGATGAACTTTGGATTTGTAGATTTTCCAATACTGGCATCTGCCGTTGTGCAACCGAGACTCGATTTGGAGGGGGCATATGTGCTTCTCCACCTTGAGGGGGCCCTTCTCTACGAGTGGTCCTCATGGGCAAGGACGGTGGTACTACTACTTCTTCTTCGCGTCCTTTTTCAACGTCAACCCCATCTCTTTCTATTGTAGCATCAATTTGTACATCCATAGGGTCTGGACTTAGTGGTCTCGGTGCCACAACGTCCTCATTTGTATTGCCCCCACTTGGCCCAGCATTCCACGTTTGTGGCATTCGTGGTGGACTTCCTTGATGTCCCTCGGAGGCATTGTCGTTATTATCCCCCTCTTCAAAGTCAAATACGAATGCATCAATTAGAGGACGCACTCCTCCAAACCCACCAAATCTATCAAACGGTGGCTCGTCATCGTCATTGGAACTATCATCTGAATCGTCATCATTTGGATCAGAGCGAACCGAACCACGGTCTAGACCATCAGATTCATCTGTCATGGAATCCTCTGACATCATGTTTTCAGTGTACCACCTTGTCGGATTTGTTGCAGCCCTTTCTCTTAGAGTCTTGGAATTGGTATAAATGTAAACCAATTCCTCAGCACGCTCAGATGTCAATCTATTGCGTGATTTGTTGTGGACAAACGAATACATGCTCCAATTGCGTTCACATGACGATGCAGAACACACTTGTGCGAGGATCTTTTTGGCAATCGGTGCAAGTGTACGAGCACCGGCTCCGAGAAGGTCCCACCATTCGTGAGGCTGCAAATTCAAGGTGTTTACATCAGGGAGTCCACTGAAAATGCCTCGCCGATCTCTAAATGCTTGGTACTCAGACAAAGCTGACGCAAATGCTTGATCTCCAACCGCCAATTTGCGCAGAACTCTCAATATGGCTTCTCTTGCCTCATCATCATCCATTAGCAAGACTTTGTCAAGTAAAAAGGGATTCAATAGAGCCCCGGCGTAATGCAAATCCGTCCTGAGCATGTCCCAACGCTTGTAGAAATCATCGATGGCAGAAATTGCATACCGTGGCTCTAATGAAAATGGTGGATCCCTCAAAGATAAAACATGCTTTTCCACCTTTTTCATCACAAGCCATGCCTTGTCCAAGCACGGGTGCTTTCCATCAAACTCTCGAAGAGCCATCAACACGGGCTCCACTATGTGCACAAAGTTTAAACATCTCCTCCAAAATTCATCCGTTCGCACATATTGTCGCGCATCATTAGCTTTTCTTTGTTTTTCACTGGATGCCAATCTCTGCGTGTACTCATTCCACTGCGGATCGTGGACTGTTGATTCTACCGCTTCCCTCACCTCCACCAAACGTTCGATCATGAGGAACATGGTTGCAAAGCGTGTTTGAACAGGATTTTTCAAAACGTGATTAGGAGAATATCGTCGAAAGATTGCAAGTGGCATGTGATGCGTTCGAATGTATTTCACAATTGACTTGGCTTTCTTGACCATACTTGTAATCCAATCTTGTTTTCCCCAATCTTCAAGTAGAAGGTCAAGTGCATGTGCTGAACACCCTTGAAAATATATGTGTGGAAATCTACGAATTAACAGAGCGCCAGCGGCCAACATGTTTGTTGCATTGTCTGTACAAACTTGTACCACGTTCTGTGCCCCTACCCCGTCAATGTAATCACCCATGCAATTAGCCACGTAAGTAGCATCTTTGCATTCGCCTGTTGTGTCTATCGATCCAAGAAATACCTCTCCACTTGTACATGCCAACATGACATTCATCAATGGTCGATGTGTCACATTATCCCATCCATCAGAGCATATTGTAACGCCATACTTGTGGATTGGTGCCCTTGTCTTCTCTGCTACAATTGCTGCCACTTCATCTTTTGTAGATTTTATGAGCTTTGTACGAAGTGCATGGTACGCTGGAGGTTTGTAGCCAACTCTCGATTCCGATGTTGATTTCACTGCATCCAGAAAAGCAGGATGCCTCACTACATTGAATGGTATATTGGCTTCATAGAAAAACTTAGCCCACTTCTTGTCTAGTACTTGCTTGTTTGATGCGTTCATTCCATCTTGTACAGACAATTGCCTCATCGATCGACTGTGGGTCAAATTAGGAATGGGCGCCTCCGATGATCATACTTGAGAGCTTTGCCCCCCAGTGTTTTCTCCTCCATCATTTGCTGAGATTGAAGCATCAACTTGTTGCTCGCCACGTACTACACTTGGTAGTATCGTTGATGGTGATGTCACTTCCACGTCGCGTCCAAGTCCATGCGAAGTGTCCGTAGGTATATGTCCTCCACAATTCCAAAACATTACCTTCACGGCTGCATTGACTTTAGTGCACGCTCTCACTCCCTGGACGGTGTCATTTCGTCTGTATCCCAAATGGAAAAGCAACCGATCCTTTCGGTAGCTTAGCAAAGTTTCGCAAAACTTGCAAGCAACTTTTCCATCTGGCCGTAGTGTGTACCAAGGTTCCCACTGTGATCTTCCTCCACCCATTGCTCTTATCTGTCCTCCTCTACCTGCCCCTGCACCAAAAAAAAGACTAGTATTCTGTTTGAAATGTGATGTGGCAACAACACTTGTTGCTCTCACAACAAGTGCCACCACAACACACTCTTCTTGGACTTCGCTCTACCGCAATGGTTGTACTCCAACCAAGACATGAAAGGCAAAATCAGCAAGGGAAAGTAATCTTGAATAGGCGGAAGTCCTTAATATACACCTTGAAGCCCTCCCTAAAACCCTAAAACCCTAAACCCTAAACCCAGCTAGACGGACATCCGGCTGATGGGGTGGACCCTAAACCCGCAGCCCCGCACCCTAAACCGTCCAAGCGGCGACTGTCCCGTCCAGCGATATTCCGGTCCAGGGGACGGGACGGATTCCCGTCCTGTGGACAGTTTCCCGTTCAGAGGACGGATTCGCGTCCAGGGGACGGATTACCGTCCTGGAGACGAGAATTCCGTCCAGGAGACGGGCTCTCCGTCCAGGGGACGGCTTACCGTCCAGGGGACGGATGGGCTCTCCGTCCAAGAGACGGATGTCCATTCGGCGACGGAATGACCGTCCAGGAGACGGCCCGACGCCGTCGCAGACTGGACAGACTTCATCCGCGTCGCGGATGGTCCCGTCAGTATCGGCGACGGGCTCTGATGCGTCAAGACGCGTCATGACATCCGGACGTAAAAAGCCAACGTCACGTCCGGATAGACAACCCTGTTTCAAAGACTCTTTTCTACTTACAAAATTTATTTATTTGCAAATCCAAGCACATTTAACATTTTATAAAAATGTACAAAACAATAAAGCAAACACTTGAAGAATGACTCTACATCTTATAGAAAAGTAAGCATATTAATTTATTTAGTACACTTTAAATACACACAATATTGCAAGTTGAAAAGAGGAAGTAAACAAAATAACATTTTAGACCCTCAACAAGTCTTCCTCAATCAAAGTGAATAATGAAACCTTGAAATAAAATAAACTTGCTAGAAAATAATATTGATACTAATAATATAATAAGACACCAATCCATGTGTTTTTTATTTTTAGCTTTGTTGGATGGCTAACAATGCATCCTATGTGATGTGCCCTTAAGTTAATAGATGTTTAAAGCATTCAAGGCTCTCCAATCCATTTTTATGAACCCAAAATAGTATCCTATGTGTTTGACTTTAAAGCCCTTATGGTGTATTGAGAAGTCTAGATTGTCACCTTATTGACCCATGTCTATTAAACACTAAAATTTAGACTAAATAATGTTGATGGTAATGTATAAAAAAATCACTTTACAATGATCTTTGTCTTAGTCATCTTTATGGATTAAGAAATGGAAGGAAGCATGCTTAGTTCTATTTTTTAATCAATTTAAAAAAATTGAATTATATGGTCACAAACTTTTAACTGATATAGATTTCTAAGTGAATACTTCTAAATTCCATGGGTTAGTGCAACATATCACTTGTATACATTTTAGTATTTAGAGATTTCTACCACTTGGAATGTCGCAATTCTTATACCATTTGATGTAATTCAAAATATTTGTTATGCATCAAATTTACACAAAGTCCTAGATATGAATTGATTCTACATTATTCAATCTATTTAGAGTGTGAAATTATGAAACACTTGTACAATTATGAAACACTTGCATCATACTTTGCATGTTCAACACGAAATTGAGTAAAACTTTTAGGATTTTTTCTTGTTATACTTGAAATTCATACTAGAGGTGAATGGTACATGAATACATAATTTTGTATAAATTTCAAGAAAAATTTAATATTTATTACTCAATTTTTCTAATTTGTCACACTTTGGATTTTAGATTAATTATTATTGTAATGAATTCAAAATGATGAGTTTCACTTGGAGATTCAGATGCTATATTATTCTACCATGTTTATAGTTATTTGTCAAATTTATTCTAAAAATAATAAATTCCTCATCCTCCACATATATGCAAAGAAGGCTCTATTGTACATGCATTTTCAGACATCCAATCTTATTAGATGCATTCTTTAGTGAAATCTCATCTCAATCAAGTTGCTAAAAATGTCTTATTTTTGTTTTAAATTTTTTTGAAAGTTTTCACTATTTTCTAACAAATAAATAAAAATATCAATTTTTATGAATTTTTTTGTTGTGTATAACTTTTGGACTCAATCTTTGGGTATTCATTATTTCTAGTATTCTACTAATTATCCATATATTATTTTATTTTTAAATGTATCTTTCAAAAGCTCAAAGTACTATACATACTACAAAATCCAAAATGCAACATAATCAATTGTTGTTTCTTGCTTTCACTCTAAAGTGGATACTTTTGTCTCCTCTAGGTTTGCCAATACATTTGCAATCTTATTAGGTTGGTATGAATTTTGAATCTCCTTATCTTGAGTCTTATATCAAGACAGTCTCTAGTCACCAAGAATCACTTGAAGACACTTTGTTACAAAACCAATAACTCTTTATGTTATGAAACTTGGTACAATCTACAAAAAGAATGCCACAAAAGCCACAAGGTCCATAAAATTTAAGCGCATAGAATACATTTTTGTAAGAAAATAGAATTTATGTCACAATTCCTTCTAATATAATAGAATATTTACATATAATTGCATAATAAAATATAACATTTTTATAAAGAAAAATCTTTGAGGAAGTCATAATATAAGGATTTATTTAGTTTAGGTAGAAAGGACCAACTTTCTTGGGGTTTTGGACACGGTTGCTATTATGTGAGCTTAGGATCTTGAGCCCATGAGAATAGGAGCCTAAGCTCCTATGCTATAGATACCTTTCATAGTCATAGGATGTTTAAATTATAGGTGTTTATGTTATAAGCACCTTCCATGATTATAGGATATTTATATTATAAGTGTCTATGTTACAAGCACCTATATTATAGACATCTTCCATAGTTATAGGATGTTTATATTATAAGTGTATATATTGTAGACATCTTCAATAGTTGTAGAGTACCTATGTGCCTAGGCTCAAGGCTTGTAGGCTCACATTTCTAGGCTCACATACTAGCACCGTTGGTTTTTTGGATTAACTTAGTGAATTGAATTTATGAAAGTATATTTTAGAAATAAAATTATTATATATATATACATTTTTTTTTTAAATTTTAAAATAATAATAATTCTAGAATTTGAAAGATAAAATAAAAACTTTCTATTATACTCTTACCTTGATTATCATAAACTTGTATTTGACAAAATATTCTTTTTGACCTTATAGCACCAATTGATTAAAGCTTTTCATTCTTTGGATTAGGATAAACAAAAACAAGAGTGAGTCATGTCCATTCTTTTTTAAGGACAACAATGACATGTCTTAGTATCTTATAGTAGGTATATCACTATAAGGTAGGAGCACCTAATGGAGTCAGTTTCTAGAGATGGTAGTAATTTCAGAACTTAAATATAGGTGGACGGTAGATGGCTTATTTTTGTTGACCAAAATGATAAGCTATCTATGTTGTACTTACATTTAAGTTGCAGAATCACTACCTTGTCTAGAAAGTAACACTATTAGGTACACTAATGCCATTGGGTGCTCCTACCTTATATTTATTTATATTTGATCTTGCCTAGGTAGGTATGAATGAATAGAGACAATCACAAATAAACATTGGTGTATTTAGTTGGAAATACAACTAGGACTATAGAGAGTGGAAAGTAGAAAAAGACCCCATATCTTCCACATGACCAAATCCATGAAATTGTCTTAGAATAAATTATAGAAGAAGTACATAATAGAAGTTATAATTAAGCATGTTACTCATAGCCCCCTAAAAAAATCTCTTAGACACGTGTCGTTACCAAGAAACACAAAGAATGTTCTCCTTAATTGCACACTAGTTGAAATAAGGGTTGCATAGATTAGGAAAACAACTATGAGAAGACCCTTGAGGGGGCAAATTTTCAAGTAGGTCTTCTAATTAGTCATTCTGCTTGTTTATGTGACCCATGTTTTACTACATTGTAGTAGTATTAAATTCTTCAATTATCGTTATACAAAAGAGTTTGTAAAGAAGTTCTTTGGAGCCACTAGTTGTACAAGTTGCAATAGAAATATGAGACCACTATAGGTGAAGGATAAAATCATCACATTTTTGGAAAATATTTAATTATTTCAAGAGAGATTTTGGTTCAATAATTGCCCAAAATAGAAAAACCTTCAAGATTTTTTTCATTAAAAAAATTGAAAATAATAATTTTCCAAAAATGTTGGCTTCTTTTTTCAGAATTTGTCATTGTCATTATTTGTCATTGTTGCATGGGTATGATAAATAAGATAATCTAATTAGTGTGCGCTGCAATAATAATAACAATTTGCATTTATTTGAAAATTATGCAAAATTATGTATTGCACTAAAATGAAAATTCATAGTATGTTAGAAGAAATCAATAGAATTTTATCTCCACTATTTTTACATCATCTCAAATAGTGTAATTGTCATCATTTCCACTTTCATTAATTCTTAAATGATATTCAAGTGCCTAGTGGCCAATCCAAGGGAAAATAAAAATCTCCTTGAAGTGAGGCATGGGTATTGTTGCTTGCCTACAATTTGTATGGTCAAGGCATGTAGAAGTGAATAGTGAACAATAGGGATAGTCACACCTTCTTCACTTGGCACTTGGAGAATGGAAATGTGGCGGCTTGGGGTTGGCTTCATGTTGGTAGAATATACTTAGTTGGATATATCTTCCACACTCCTAGTCTTCACCTCCAGAGGTGAAGATTGGGAGTGCGGAAGATATATCCAACTAAGTAAATTCCTTTGTGCCCTACACTTTTACCTTCAATGCCGCTTTACCTTTGTTGTTGCCAATTTTCCTCCAACTTTACGTTTAATCTTAGGTTTAGGTAAGTTGCTTCTCTACTTTTTTCATTCTCCACTCTCAACACATCTTTTAGGGGTGTCACACCTTCTTCACTCACCACGGCTTCCCATTGGCTCCTCCAAATCCTCACCAACTTCTCATTCTCCATTCTCCAAGTGCAAAGTGAAGAAGGTGTGACTACCCCTAATGCTATGACTTTGCAGACATAATTACTTTAGGAGTGGATACAAAAGGTTGAAGCATTTCAAAAATAATCCCCAAAATATTTTTCTGTCAAAGATTTATTCAATATCAAATTCAAAGGGCTTGATTTGTTGTTTAACCCCTAAAGGACCAAATTGCGTTTTTTGACAACATAGCAATTTTGGGCAGCTCACTACAAATGAAATTTTTATTTTTTTCTTTGAAATTTCCACACAATATGGGTACTAGGACTAACTTTAAGGCCCAACAATTTTCATAAGTTTTGACTACATGGTTCAAAAGTTATTGTATGATATGTAATTTTCAGTGTTTGTCGGGCAGCCCAAGTAGACAAAAAAAATTCTTTGAAAATCGCTTTTAAAAAAAAAAAAATTGAAATTGATTCTCTAGATTTATATAAGGTAAACCAGCCCATGAAAGGCAAACCACCCATGACAGACACCTACTGACCCCCCCCCATTACAGTCATTTATCAATCTATGAGAGACTTTTTCTGAAAAATGGTATTAAGACTGCATTGGGCTGATTTGTAGTTGTTATCAAAGCCGTGGGGTACAGTCATGAAGTTATTAGTAACTGTCATGGACACTTATACCAATCTAGTCTAAATTGGAAGTAAAAAATAGTTTTTTTATTTCTTAATGTCATGTCTATGTTAGAAAGTCTTGTAGCCATCTTAGAAAATGCTATGACTGTTTTAGGAGGGAAGATGACCATCATGGAAACACTTTTTTGCTGATTTGGGGTAGTCTACAAGCTGTTTTCGGCTTACTGGACTGCACACTTCAAAAATTCACAAAAAATTCATATTTTGTCCAAAAATTAAAATTTCAGTTGCTTTCTTCATTTTTCACATGTGTCTTTGTATGAAAAAAAAATTGATTATTCTTCCTAATGGCAACAGACCACATCAGGCAATCTGCCTGTCATAGGCTGGTTTACCTTATATGTGGTAAGCTTTGAATCATTCCATTTTGATTAACCCCTAAGTCCCAAGGCCATTTTTCTGTCAAAAACCACTCAAAACTGCCATTTCTATTGCGTTAGTCCAAAAAAACAAAAAAAATACTTTTTTGGGAACTAAACCGTAGGATCTTGAACTTTACTTGTTTTAGATCATGTGGTAAAAATTTCATGAAGTTTGACCGTACAGATTGAGAGATATGAGCATTCAAAGTTGAAAAAACAAGTTTTTTTGAACACTGGACTGCAATTTTAGATGACTTTGATCTCTATTTGTGGAAAAAAATTACAATGTGGAGTTTGAATTTAAAATTTATTGTGTTGAAGAATTGAGTTGGGAGTCTAGGAAAAAAAATTCAAAAAATAACAACTTGATTTCATACTTCAAAAAATTGTCAAGTAGAAGTAGGTCCAAGATTGAAAGAAAAACTAAATTGATAATAGCTCTTAGATGGGATTGAAATACAATAATCACAACGGTGAGATTGTTCTAACAAGCAAATTTAACCTTTTCAAAAAAAAAAAATTGAAAAAATTTGAAAATTGCATTCTGAGATGAATCCTACAAGTTTTTTTTCCAAAAAGATGCTTAGATTGCCCAAAAAATAAGATTGTTCATAACTTTCACATCACTAATCAAAATAAATTGAATCAAAGCTTTAGATGTAGACAAAAACATTATCTTTGAGAAAATTAAAAAATTTATTTTGAATTTTTGCAATATTTTTTGTGCTGCCCGCCGAGTTCAGTTTCAGGCTTTTTGTGGTATAACTTTTGCTTCCGGGCACCGATTGAAATAAAAATTATATTCCCACAAAGCTTATCAGATTTTCTATCTTCAGAAAAAGTTTCAAAAAATTAGGGTAAAATTTCAGCCCATAGGAACCTGCCCGAATTCCAAATTGTCCCCCGAGGGGACAATGGGACTTTAGGGGTTAATGAGATGAAAGTTATGAGGAATTTTAGTTTGGGTTAGTTTGTGGGTAGTTATGGAATCTCTGCTCTAAAATAAACTTTGAAGTCCTTTATTTAACTCAATTTTAAATATTTTTGGAAAAAAAAAAAAAAAAATAAGGTGTATATTGTTTATTACAACATTACAACCATTGGAATTGGCATTTTTCAATTCTATAAATAAATTGTTAACAATTTAGTATTTTTAATAATTTTCTACTTTTTTCTACTTACTATTTTTTTCTTATATGTTGTACAATTCCAAATGATCTAAAAAATTTCAAGTATGTGGTCAACTTGACTTGAAGAATGAATCCAAAGAGTAACCAACATTTTGGACATTTTTTCATACAAATGTGACCTTATGAAGTGCAGCTGCCCGTATTTTCAGAGGGCCAAAAAAAGGATTTTTGTCACTTCAAACGTTAATATCTTGCAATCTACATGGTGGAAAATTCTGAAATTTTTTCCACATCTTTTCAAACCAGTGTACTACAAGATCCTATGGTTACATGTTTCTAAATTTAAAAAAAAAATTGGTACTTGTCCTAGAAATGACAATTTTAGAGCAGTTTTGGTGAAAACATAGTCTTTGATGTTGAAGGGTTAACCCCTAAGCATTCTAACGTCCAATTTTTGGACGATGGTTAGATTAAAAGTCGTGGTACTTTCTCATTTTTTTGGATGAAAGTCATCCAAAATGTGGAGATACTTTATCAAGTTCTTATCATATCTAATGGTTGGATCTAGTGTTGTTTGAATACTTATTTTTCGAAAATTACAAATGTAGAAGAATGTCAAGTGGTTGACCAAGCCAAAATTGCATTGACTCTAATTCAAAATTGGATTTACAAAAATGAGGTCATAAATTTTAAGAACACAAAATTTATAAAAAAATCACCATATCAAGAAAACTTCATTTCAAATGCATTTCGACAAATTTTACTCAAAAAATGATAATATTTTGCTTGTAATCGAATTTAGAAGGAATTCTGAATATTCTCTTTTAAAATTTATAAAAAAACATTGTTGATAGCATTGGTGAATCTAACCATACGGATGATATCTGAAAACCAAAATCTACAACTGTATTTGTATATGAATTCCAAAATATTCTTCCAAATAGTACTTTACAATGATTTTTCCCAAATCTTCAATTCTAGAGAAGGGTTTGGATGTTGAGGGGTTAAGGGTTAATTTCCATCACCTTTGTATAAAATTCCATCCAAATTTTACACCAATTATACTACATTCATCCAATATTCATTGAAATTTGAAAGGGAGGGTCTTCTACTTACTATTCAAACTTTCTCATTAATTGAATTAACCTTGAAGTGCTTGTGGAGAATTAAATGTGTCTTATGAATGTCTTTAAGAAAAATTGTAGAAATAAAAAACACATCCATACTTCAAGGAAGTTGATCATTTTTTTAATTATAATTTTGGGATTACTTACCTTGTTAATATGCATAGTTTTTTGGGGGTTAACTTGTGTAGTGGCCACCCTTTCATTCTAAAACTTGAAGACTCGATAGGCCCAAAACATTTCACTCTATAGTTTTAGTTTAGGATTGAAGATAATCATCTTCATGCGCACACTTTTCTTACAAATAAACTTAAGGTGGATACCTCGAAAACGCCATGTTTTATTGATGTGCCTAGTTAGACTGTTTTCTTATTAGTAATTGGTAGAAGGTTTGCATGCATGAAAAAACATGACATTTGGATACAATATGCAAAAGTTATGAAAAGACAAAAAAAAATTTAATAGATGTTTTAAACATGTTAAAAAATTAGATAGATGTTTTAAACTTTGGTGCATTAGTACACTTTTTCAAAGTTGTGACAACGTTGACTAAAAATTGGTCAATTGTTATTTGAAACAATAATGGAATATTTTGGGATATTTAACTCATGGCTCAATGTGTGAAAGAAGTTAAATTGTTTCAATAGTGTGTTATAGTCACACCATTAAATCTAAAATTAATTTGTATTAACACACCATTTATCCATCATCAAAACAATGTTTAAACAATATCATTTTGCATCATTGAAACAACCATGAGACAATATTTAAACGACAACATTTAGCCATTGTTGAAACATGATGAGATATTGTTTAAGCAAAAAACATTTAGCATCATTGATACAATAACAATAATGAAACATTGTTAAAAATATTTTGTATAACCATCTTGCCTTAATATTGAAACAACCTTTCAAAATTTCCATCTATTGAGAAAATAATGACCTGGGTCATCAAAATGTGGAACTACATGAATTGCTAGCAAAATATTTACAACATCTACAAAAATGTACTCAAGCCTTTTCATTCGCTTGGCCTGTCTTCTTGTCAAATTAGTAGGATGTGACCATGACAATTGAATGCACCCTCTCAAAGTATTCCAATGGTTTGAAAATAACTCACAATAAATTCGAACAAAAGCAAGACAAAGATCTCCATGGCGAGCCTAACTTGTCCATACCACATTTCAATTGGTTGTCCTTCACCTTCCATTTGTAAAGCAACATTACTATACCAAAGACGCCCATGGTAGCAATACATAGCCCTAACATAGAGTGGCCAATCACCAACTCAATCTCCAGGCTTGCAGGAATAGCAAGTGCCTTGCATATTCCCAAAATCTGAAAAAAAAAATTAAAAAAATACCATAGTCAAATTGTATTGAATCATATCTCAAATCAAATACAAACTACTAAGATTAAAATTAAGAATCTACATCAAAAGTTCTCAAGAAAGGCATAAAAGGTCACTTACCTCATGTGAATGCAAGTGGTTATCATATTCATACTGTTCATACATCATATTGTTTTGTTGATGGTTTAATAATTCTTGGATTACTTTTGGTACCCTAGTGAGGTCATAGCCCCTTCTTCTTTACATATTGTGAATTGAAACCAAAAGTGTTTGATTTAGCTCTTGGGCCAAAGGTTTCAACCAAGAACGATGCAAATTTGCATATGAGTTTGATAAAACATTAGCACTCGATGCAACAACCTGCAAATTTTAAGAGAATTTTAGATATATTTCAAGAAAATGCAAATTTTAATATACTTAATTATTTAAAAGAGATTTAAATAATTGTTCAAATTTTTTTGCCTTCAACATTGTCACCAAAACTTACCTTGTCTAAAGCAATCACTTTATCAACATGCACTTTAATTTGCTTGTATCTTCCATTTCTTGTCCAATTTTTTGAAGTATATCAAGGCGTTGATTATGCTTCACAATTTGGGCATTGGCATCTTTTTTGTTGCTTTTCCTATAGGTAGACTTCATGTGTGCTATATGAAAATGTTCCCACATATTTGTTGAATATTCCCAAGGTAAGCCTCAACGCTTGATACAATTGGTGAAGTGACCCATCATGTGCACCTTTATTGTATTGAAATTCGACCTTTGAATTTCATCCAAACTTTCTTTCATAGAAGACACTACTCTGTATGTTCATATAAAAAAAAGAAATTGATTAGAATCAGTTTTGTATGAAAAGGCTTAAAAAGCATGAATTTGAATGCAATAAAATAAAATTTCAAAATTATTAAAAGCACCAAAACAAACATTCATACCTTTTCATAAGAAGTTCCATTTCTTGTAAAGTCTCATCTGTGTAATAAGACATATACAATGTCATCCTCATACAAACCTAGTAAACAAAAAATAAGTACTTGCATCACTGCCCGATGTTCAAACCTAGCATAATTAGCTTGAGAGAGGAAGTAGCCTCTTTTTGCATTCCCAAGTATTCTGAAATTTGGATATCGACAAGTTTCTTTTATCACCATTAATCTATCATCAAGTGCTTGCAGTATTTGAGGGCTGACCAATTGGCATAAGATATCCACCAACATTTTGAAAATCCCAATGTTGCTTTGATGTAGAACATCAACATGGATTGAAAGGTACGGATTGCCAAGGGGTGTTGTTCCCCCATTAAATCCCCAAGAGCACTCTGTTACAAATTTGAAAGCAATTCAAGGTGTAAATAATTAAACCTTTACAACAATTAACATTGAAACATTTCAACTGAAGATCATTAATGGATTTAAATAGAACAAGTACTTACAAGCACACAACGAAGTGATCACTTTTTTGATAAGTCTTGAGAAACCTTTGTAGAAGATGATTTCATTGCATGAAAGACCTCTTGCATTTTTTCTTCTGTGCTTGCAAAGGATAATTCAACATCATCAAGATTTTCCTTTCCACACATACATTTCCTTTCCGCACATATACAAGTAGCTAGCAAGGGGATTGACACCTATTGGTGTCAGATTTACATCTAACCCGTAGTTCAATTTTATCACCATGTCATCCACACTATAAGCTAATGTATAAAATGATAAATCAATAAATTAATTTACGAGAATATATATTTAAGCATTTTGTAAATAAATGCAAAGTTAAAATAATATTTGGTCACATGCATAAATGAATAGAAGTAGATAAACAAATTGTAGAACTCCTGATGGGTCCATTAAAGCAAGTCCACTACTCATAAGACAAAAGGATGTCAGAATGTGTTAAAATAAAATAAAATCTATTAAAAGCCTACCTAATTTATGAGTATTTTACAAAAATGTAATAATATTTGATTTTCATGGTTGAAAAAAAAAACTTACCTATAATTTGCATCCTTCAAGGGTTTCAATACTAATTCGAGACATTCTTGAAAAATCTTCAATTTTTGTTGTGGTTCCATTTGAAAATCTAATTATAAATCAACACAAAATGCATTTAGACATCAACAAACTTAAGGATAATTAGTCACTTAGACAAAATTCAAAAAAATAGTTTAAAATTTCACCTGAAAGAGTAGGAAGCACATCCAATAGACAATGCCCTTCATCACTTTCCCTTAAGTCACAAGCAATATTGCAAATTGACATAACCATAGGATAACCGTTGATCCTTCTATTGTTTGATAGTGATGTTTGATCACTATAAAGCATAAGTAGGGTCACCACAACTTCACGACACTCTATAAAAGTCTACAAACACATCAAATGTCAAGGATTAGGATTCACAATACATGTCAATGGATATATCAAATGACATAATTGTTGAGTCATTGTAATACCTCCATTGAGTTCTACTATTTGCAAGTATATAGAGCTGTAAATACCTGTTCACCATCTTCATTGGTTTCCACAGTAGAATGAAGTTTGAAGCCCAAGCTATTCTCAAGAGGTGAAAACAAGTTGTTTAAAATGCCAAAATAGGATCCTTGTAGTGTAATACTAGTTGATTTTCACCGCTTCTCTTTTCCAACGTATGGGATTGCCATCCCTACAAAACATGAAGTTTCAAGTCAACAAATAAATAATTTGTAACAATTTAAAAAATAAAGAAATAAAGTAAGAAATCAATTAATATTTGTCCTTCTTATGTTATTTCATAAATTATGAAGATTGAGAACTTACATCATCAGCTTTGTATAATTCTATCTCAAAATTCTTCACATCCTCTAAAGTTCGCACAACCACTTTCTTAATGTCAAATTTGGGATGAAATAGTATGTTCAATAAGGAGTCCATATCATGTTTTGAAAGCCCCTCCATATTCTTGCAAGTATGAAAAAATTGAACCAAATGAAAAGTTGAATCAAAGGTTGGAGGTGGAGTAGGAGTTTTCTCAATTGGACCATTGTAGTACAAGCCTTCATCTTCAAGGGCTATTGATGAAGTTGTTGGAACCCCAATTTGATTCAAATGGTTGTTAGGGCTATTTGAACCGCATGTCTTACATCAAAATTGGTTGAAGAAAAAACTATAGGCATACATTGACGTAAATTAATACAGCATGAGCAATGCCTTACGTAGGTTGCAAATCGGGATCCACTAAACTCAGAGGACCCACAATGAGGGCAACTCCAAGGCATTCTTTATAGATTCTTGGTTCTTATTGTAACATTGTTAAAATAACGCTCACTTCAAGGAATATAGTCTCATTTGAGGCTTTGAATTACTTCTTATATATCTTCATGATCTTCTATTGTAAAGACACAATACCCATCCATTAGTAAGTTGGCATAACTGGTTCACATAATTGAACTTCATTGCAATGACTCTTACGTAGCAATAATACAATGGAGACCTACTTAATCCATATACGTGAAGGCTTTCAAGTTTGCTTTAGTTCCTACACTTGTAAAATCGTGTTCCTAATCTAGTTTACAATGTCTATGTTTCTAATCAAGCTATCATAAAATCCTATTTGCAAAATTGTGTTCCTAATTAAGCTATCATAAAATCCTATTTGTAAAATTGTGTTCCTAATCAAGCTATCATAAAATCCTATTTGCAAAATTGTGTTCCTAATCAAGCTATCATAAAATAAAATTCATATGTGTCCCTACTTGTTCTTGCACATTAAGAGTATCAAATAGAGCTTCCCACTATTTTTCCTAGTCTACCTTACCGGTCATTTGAGGGAAAGCTTGAACAGACGCTTCCACATCAAACAAATATGAAGTGTAACTTGTGTAGTACTACTCACTTCATGACAGTACAAAGGCAAAGGAACAAGATGTGAAAGAACATCTATAAGAGTTAGATGCAAGGCAAGACACATACATTAAAAAAACAAAAAACATATCGTGCATTGAAAGTGAGTACCATGATCACATACCTTGTTGTTTGAGATAGTGACCTTTAGTCTAGCTTCTTCTAGACAATTGTCGATTAAGCAGAGATGTTATTCAATCCTGACGGAAGAACGGAAACTAAAGATAGTTCACAAGGTTGAGAATTACAAATCTGAGGATGAAGACCAGAAGAAGAAGATGGAGTCTAAGAACAATTGTGTAAGGACCACAAGAAGAAGATGGAGTCGAAGAACAATTGTGTGAACTATGCATACAAAATGCACAACACGATCAAAACGAGAAGATCATTTCAACTGTGACATTTTAGACAAGAAGAAGATGGAAGGCATTGTGAAGATGCTGTGCAGAGGGAAGAAGAAAGCTTATTGTGCAACTCTACTTGCCGTGCAACTCCACTTGCCGTGCATGGCACCACACTATGTAGTACCACTCACCAAGCACTTTTAATCTCAACCGTCAAATCATCTTACATGAAATCTCAACCCTTCGATGTTTCTTATACTTAATAATTGTGGCAATAACCTAAACTGTCACTGTCAACTCACATTGATGATGGAGTCTCTGTCTGTGTTAGAGGATGTCAGAGGATAATAAGGCTACCAACATAGACACAATGTAGATTATTCAACATTTCCAATCTTAGTTTGTTATACATTGTGCTCTTCATGAATTGTGTTCTTCACGAATTGTGCTCATTGTGATCTTAACATTTTAGCTTAAGCACATTGTGCTTTTACTTCTAGATTGTATTGGTTTCATTAGAAGGTGTGGAAGGTTTCATTGAAAGGTGTTTCATTGAACCATTGAAAGGTGTGGCGGCAACATGTCAAGTTCAAAGCAGAACACGTTTGAGCACAAGATGTACAAGTATTGAAGGTGTGTGGCATTTAATGAAGCTAACCCTGCCTCTTTGTGCATCTCATGGCATGGAGAGCAACCTCTACCAACATGTTGCTAATTGATAAATTCACGATCATGGATACAGTTCTAGTTCTCACCTCCTAGTGACTATCTTGTATTTGTGTTCAGGTGAATCTGAGGAGAAGGCATGTGTCTTGATGGATGCAATGTGATCACAATTTTGACCTTGCAGCTCCATTTTTGTAAGTTGCGGTGAATTTTTAGATGGTCTTTCAATTGTATTGGCCTTTGTTTGCAATGACAAATGATAATTTAGACTCTCCTTACTTCATTCTTAGATTGATTAGTTGTGTCCATTGCAATTGTTTGCTTCTTATTTATTAGTAGCCTTACTACAATTTTGGAGATGTTCTTGTTAAACTACTATCATCATTTTGTAATTTCTAATAGGATTAGTGAATGTTTATTTGATGACATAGGTGCAACTCTCTTTTTAAACGTGAAATTGAATCTAACAATAAGATTAACCCGTGCATTTTTATGTTAAAATTAGATCACGTGTGTTCTTTTGTGTTATTGGATTCATTTTTGTTGATTGCATCTATTAAGAGTGTTTGTTTCTCAGTTATCAAAGGTCTACAACTTTGAATATCTCAAATGGAGATGCTACATTGCATTTTCCAATAGGATTACTACACGTTCTTTGGTGTCAAAACATATTCTGTAGTGTTTTGCCAAATCAAGGTTGTTTGTATACAATGACAAGCCGATACAAACTGCAAGAACATGTTGGTTCATGATCATATCGGGATCTTAAGTAATGTAGTGAAAAATATGATCGTCATCACTAAGATACAAATGATGTAATTAAAGTGTTGTGATTTTTTGCAGTATCTTGACTAAGAATAATGGCACCAAGAACCATTAGCCAACTAAGCCAATTTGGCTTACAAAATGGATTCAAAGCCAAGATTGGTGTTCAACGCAAAACCTCACACCGAGTGGAGTCTACTCCGCTTGTGCAAGGCAAGAAGCACAAAGCGTTCGAAACATTCTTTAGCACCGCATTCTTGTTGTACCAAATCTTCCACCAAATGTTAGCAATCCTCCACTAGTTAACAACCTTCCACCAAATATTAGCAACCTTGCTCAAAAGGCTTAGGCAAGTCGCCTACCAATTGACCCTTGTTCTCTTAATGCTCGTCATCCTCGACCTCAGGAGCAAGTGCAAGCCCACCCAACTTCAAGAGACAACTTGCATTTGCCACTTACTGCATATGAGAGACTCAACTACCAGAGAGTACTAAAGGATAATGACTCCTTACGCAAACAAGTGGAGCAACTAACTTTATCTCTTAGTGTTGCCATGGAAAAGTAGAAAAAAAGATAAACTACCTTGTTGTGATCGAGAAAATGTTAAGGTTAGTGGACTACCTTGTTAAGATAAACTATCTTGTTTTTAATGTGGATTTTGATGTTGAAAGGATCTTAACACTTGTTGTTTGGATTTTTACATCGGCACCTTATTGATATTGTTACCAAAATTCTACTTGGGAATACTTGTTTTTCAAGCATGTACCCCTCTGATGAAACTTTGATTGAGGCAATACTTACAAATTTTGATGCTCACCAAGATCGACATATCAGAGCAACTTTCTTGAAAGAGTAGGGCTTGCTTGGAGAGGTTAATAGTTTGCGACACTTGGTCTTGAGAAATGTTGCCAATAGATGAGGAGCATTGACAAGATATGCAAAGGACGAGCTCTATTTTCTTCTTGGTGTTCTCAAACCTCTATTTGGTGCTCCCTCTGATTTGATCAACAAATTGCATGAAGACCTCGAAGTACTAAGTGAATGTGTTACCTCAATAGTCTCTTATTTAATAATTGTGAATGTATATCACTAATAATTATATTTTGTTTGTTAATTTTGATCAAAGGATGGTTTGTTGGTGTAAATAATACACTCTTGGTGTCGAATAGAAATGTTGCTCAATTTTGATTGTAGTTAATTAGTTATTCCCTACTTGTCAACTTTGATGAAAGGTCAATGGTAAGCTGTGAATTCCAATGAAGGCTAATTAGTTGAAGATTAATTAGTTATTTTTTTATTACTCTCATTAGTTAAATACTTACTCATGGTATCTTTGGAATGTCTATGGTAGACGATTCATGGCGAAAATCCTTAAATGCTAATGGACATATTGATCCCTATGGATAACAACCTTCTATGGAGCTATAGCAAGAGCTATCCATGGAGAAAAGTATAGTAAAGTGGATCATGTGAGTCTAACAATTGATCAAGGTGGTTTCTTCCTTCATGTGGTAAGTTAAAATTTTCAATTGAAACACTTTTAGATCAAATTTGTTGCTTAAAAATCATGTCATAGTGACCTAATTGGTTTTTTTGTGTTGTAGCTTGAATTGGCCATGGTAGGAAAGAATCTCAATCCCTTGGACATGTACAATGAGGTTTGCTTGATGAAAGAAGCTGAGAAAAGATTGTTGCACTCTCGGAGTCAAATGCAATGGGTATTGATTGTTACAAATGGCAATTTGGATGGCGAGTTTGGAATTGATAATGAGTTTGGAGCTAATGATGAATATGAAGCTGATAGTCAAATTTCTTGCACCTCAATGGAAAAAAAAAATTGTGATTGAAGGTGAGTGGAAAATTATTTGTTCGATTAGCCATTGATGTTGCTACAATTGATTAGATCAACTCCGACCTAGATCTTTTGCTTGAAAAGAATTACAAGTGAATTTTTCCAAATGTTTTTGTTCTTGAACTTGAGTGACAATAGGATTCATGATTTTTTCTTATTTAATTTGTTTAATTGGATTTGGAGACAAGAAACAAGGAGTAACAATGCAATTTTCTTTGACCTTCATAGGTCATAAATTTTCTTAGTGATAGGTCACATGCAAATTTCCTTCATGCAAATCTCAGCCGGCTTGCAAGTGATAAGCGGGTTCACAAGTCTAGCAAACAAGCCAAAACACACTCAACAGTTCTTTAGTTCTTCAATATTTCCATTCGGTGTACTTAGTTTCTTCTTCTTTTCCTTCTTTTCATGGACACAATGAAGTAGAGCAAATACACAAGAAATAATAAATTGAGATACATTGTTTCTTTCTAAATGGTTTGTCTTTCATTCTTAAATCATACTCTAAAAGTTGGCTTAGTATCTTGCTCTGAAAGTCTTTGCTTGAATGTGGATTATTCTTGCAAAAAGCCTTAATGTTGATATCATGGTTGGACATATTAGCAAATATGAAGTGACATCACTGTGACAACTTAGCAAATAATATCATGCAAATGATTTCCATGTTTTAATTTTTAAACTTTAATGTGATTGTATTGTGTGCATATTAAATTGTTCAATATTGTTTCAACAAACATCTTGTAAATACTACCACAAGATTGTCCGAAACAAAAAATTCAGCCATGAACAACTATTGATTCAATATTCCTACACTAGCATATTGAAATTATTAAAACAATACCTTTGATTGACAACATTGGGTCAATATATCTTGTGATATTGTTGAGACAACCTTGTGTGGCTATTTTGTGTTTGTCATGTTGTTTCAACAATGGTAAAATATTGATTCAAAGTTGTAAAGAATTTGAGATGTATACACATACACTTAGACATAAATATAAATATACACATACACATACACATACTCATACACATAGACATACATATAGACATAGACATAAACATAGATATAGATATACACATAGACATAGAAATAAACATAGACATAGATATAAACAAAGACATATACATACATATAGACATAGACATAGACATAGACATAGACATAAACATAAACATAAACATAGAAATAAATATAGATATAGATATAAACAAAGACATATGGGTCAAATCACGCTCAAATGTACCACAAAAGGGGTTAAACCCACTAAAGTCTACAATGTCACTTCTTTTTAGCTATCATTTTTTAATGCTAAGCTATTAATTATAGGTAATTTAGTGCTTTTTGTCTAGTATTTTAAGTCATAGTTAAGCCTAATACCATTTTATTCATCAAAAAATAAAAACTTCTTTTTTCTAATTCCAATTGAAATTCAAATGTCAACATGTCAAGTTTTTCAATGGTAGAAAAGGATTCTAATTTTTGACGAATAATAATGTGATTGAATCCAAAAACATCATCTTTATATATAATCATATGATAGAGTAAAAAAGAACTATTTTGCTACAATTTGAATACTTTTTCATTTTCTATAATATTCATAAGTAAAAACTTGTCAATGTACTTTTCAATATAAAAAATAATCCAAATAATGATTGTATTTGAACAAAAAATGTATATATTATTGACTTCAAAGTCCTTGTATAAGCTACTTTTGGAATTGAATGTCTAAATTTTGTACTAAATGAAATCAATAATTTGTCAATAATCAATTAATTAATTAAAAAATGATATTATTTTTAGTCATACAAAATTTTGGATGAAAATATATGACTATCTACAAAAATTACAAAATATTACAATATATGACTATCTACAAACATATGACTATCTAAATTTGAATATATGTTTTTACAAAATATTACAAAATATGTTCAAAATATTACAAAATTTAGATGAAAATATCCTTTTAACTCTCAAACATATGACTATCTAAAAGAATCTTTAGTGATTAAATCTTGAACTAAAAATAATATCATTTTTTAATTAATTAATTGATTATTGACAAATTATTGATTTCATTTAGTACAAAATTTAGACATTCAATTCCAAAAATAGCTTATACAAGGACTTTGAAGTCAATAATATATACATTTTTTGTTCAAATACAATCATCATTTGGATTATTTTTTATATTGAAAAGTACATTGACAAGTTTTTACTTATGAATATTATAGAAAATGAAAAAGTATTCAAATTGTAGCAAAATAGTTCTTTTTTACTCTATCATATGATTATATATAAAGATGATGTTTTTGGATTCAATCACATTATTATTCGTCAAAAATTAGAATCCTTTTCTACCATTGAAAAACTTGACATGTTGACATTTGAATTTCAATTGGAATTAGAAAAAAGAAGTTTTTATTTTTTGATGAATAAAATAGTATTAGGCTTAACTATGACTTAAAATACTAGACAAAAAGCACTAAACTATCTATAATTAATAGCTTAGTATTAAAAAATGATGGCTAAAAAGAAGTGACATTGTAGATTTTAGTGGGTCTAACTCCTTTTGTGGTACATTTGAGCGTGATTTGACCCAGACATACACATAGACATAAACATAAACATAGACATAGATATAGACATACACATACACATATATTGATTTTGGAGATGTATGTAGAGTGATGATGTCTGTTTGAGGCAAAGTACGATTTGGAATGTATTCATCTTACATGCCTTCTCAAACTAAAACTTAACACAATAATTAACTAGCAATGTAAGTCTGATTTGGAAACAATTTAATGCCAAATTCAAAATCACATGGCTAAACAAAATACAAAAAAGAGTGTAAGGTAGATGCATCTAATTTTGTCTAGAGAAGCATTTGAACATGGTTCCTATAATTAAATTATATAAAAAATTTTGGATCTTGTTAGGAGTCCAACTTTAGAAGATTCAAGATTCTTTTTGCCTACACTTTTTAAACAACACACATATTAACCTTGAATTTTCAAAGTGTTGAAAATGGGTGCATCCAAAATCATCGTAGGCTCTCATCTATATAGAGATACATTCTAGACAAAAATCTAGATGGGATGGTTTGCAGATATGTCACAATTACGTGTAGAAACTCAATTCTCAATGGGTTTCAATAGCCTCTCTATGATAGAAACAATTCACTACAAATAGATTGCTTGAGCGGGCAACCACATGATTGAAGAATGAAGTGCATGTTCAATTTTGACATGGTTCTACTGAACCTTCTCATTGACATCTTTCATGAATGCTTTTCAGTTGGTAGCCATTCAAACTTATATTTAGTTAACTACAAGAAAACAATGTCCGAAATGACATGTCCTAATTGACTAAAATGTCTGAATTGACAGAATTATGTCAAAAAAATGTCCAAATTGACAGAAAATTGACAAAATCATGTCCGAATTGACAAAAAATTGACAAAAAAATGTCCAAAATGACACTGCTCCGTTGTAGTGTTCTCGCTTTAGTTAGCTATCCAAATTTCTATTACAAACTACATCCTCAAGAAAGTCACCACTATATCTAACATTGAGAGCGGATTACAACTCTTTAATAAACAGGCTATGAGTTAATCAACATTATAGCAATCCTAAGAAAAAGAAGTTAGAACCAAGCATTTTTAACTTGACATTTGTGAATAGAAGATCTCCAATTCAGTTTGAATCAACAAACGGATATTTCGTTCAAATGGCAATAGTCTACAAACTTGGCACTTTGTGGTTTAGACCATGTGGTCTGAAATGTAAACCAGTCCTAGACTTTAGACCATGTGGTCTGAAATCTCTTAAAAATGAATGGAAAATTGGCGAAAAAATACTGCCATTTTAACGAAATATCCGTTAACATCAAAATCTTAACAATTGGAGTCACAATTTCAGTATTGTAGCACTGTCCTATTCAAGCAAACTTTGAAAGAATCAGAGAGACTTATAGATACCATGAATATGAAAATATTGTTTACTTATGGCCATGCTTATTTGAAATGAATGGTTGCTGTCTTGCTGATATCCAGACTTGTTTATGTAGTTTGATTTAGCTTGACAAACACTTTACAGCGCAATGGTATACCTCCAACATTTTTTTATATTTTTTATATTTTTTTTGAAACAAATGAATGCTTACAACATTTGACTCCTAAACAGTACTACATAATCTAATGTAACTAACTTATATAAGTTTGGGACATATTAAATAATACAACCACACTCATTTGTGTAAAGTTGTGGTCTACAATGTAAAATAATACAATGTGAAATAGAACACTAATCATGTAACTGAAACTGAAAATATATACTTGAATCTACTATCTTCTATCAAATTTCTAACATACTGAATTTACTCTTGTCAACACTACGTGATCGACATCCCGTTGGTTGCGAAACCCGTCGGACCTTGATCCTTCAAAACTGATAATCACGTGATCCTTCTTGTTTGACGGTTGATGAGTTTTCCACAGCATGGATGCTTCCTCATGTGCAACATTTAAACCATCAATTGCGGAGCAAATGCCATCACTGATTGATTTCAAAGGCAGGATCCAAAACGGTTCTTCAATCAACACACCAACCTCTTCGATGTAAAACAAGGCCACTGCGCTCATGAACGAAACCGGGATTGTGAGCCACCCGCACGTATTCCACAGTCCGAATGGTAAAGCGAGATGCCAAATCGTCAACATTCGAGAAGTCAATCGTGTGTAAGCCAGCGGAATCGGCGTCTTGAAGATCCTTTCACAAGCTCCCACGTTGTCATGAAAGGTTGTGACATTGCCATCCATGGTGGCTTGCTCCCAATCGGAAATCTGGCAATGTGCAATTGATTCTGACATGACTTGCAAAATGTAATTGGGTTTGTGTTTCGCGCTCATGATGTTTTCCATCTCGCTTGGTTCAAGTATCTTGGTTATCTCTCCTCGAAGTTCCGTCTCGTCCTCAATGAGATGATCTTTCAGACAAAACGGGTAGGCTTTGATATGCCTCAGAAGACAACGCAGTTTGGGGGCGTCGTGTTTCATTCGTATCCACGTCAACGCCTGTCTTGCCAAATCCCGTGTCCTGTTGACATTGGAGCCCCACGCTTTGCGAGCCTCATCAAATCGACTGTAGGACGCGTTGGTACGAAATACCAAGAGAAGCGCAAGGACGGGTGCCGTCAATGTAAACGGCAAGGCTGCGACATGAAGAAGAGGCATCCACTTCGGCAAAAATCCTTTATCCACGGAATGGTTAAAGAGTGAGACGAAGACGGCCACCATCGAGAAAGTTATCACGGGTGGTCCCAAAGCAAAAATCACCCCGGACGAAGCAATGGAAGATAGATGACGCCCATGTCTCCAGGAGGACTTGTGCCTGTTCCACTCAGCGTGGCCATAAACAGTGTAGCGATGCATCTTAACAGACCTGAAAAATGAACAAAAGAAATACATTAAATTACACCTTAATATGACAAAAAAAAATACCTTTAGTTTAAAAGATAGTTTACATATTATTTAATAGTAAACTGTGTGGTTGTTATAACAGAATGACACTGTTCTTAAACATGATGAAAGTAACAAGTGACATTCAAGTAAAAGTTAGAGAATGAAATCAATTGAGAAATCAAAGTTTCCAAGTTGACACGATACTTACCAAAATTTGATGGCTAGGCAGTAGATTAGCTCTTGGAATCCTTTGTAAAATACACGTCTTCACAATATTATATTTGCAGCAAGGAGTCTTGATGTGTAGCTAGCTGGTATCTAATCCATGTGCAGGTGGAGCTTTTTCTTCCAGAAGTAGCAGCTGATTAGAGAACCGAACACCATTACTGCCTCAAATTCCAGGATATTCCAGAATTAAGCATGGAAGTGAGTCGTTTTCATAGATCATAATGTTCCTGTTTAGTCAACCACCACCCATACCGATTCTAACGTCAATTTCATTACATTGTCATGCACGATTCAAAGCTCCAGAATAGTAACATTCAACTGCAGAAAGCCAGAAAGATGTAGCAACTAGGTAATTATACATTTCTCGGTGCAAGGCTTGAAAGCTGGTACTAGTGTCACAAATCGGTACACAAGATAATCCTTAGTGCCCTTACCAAAATATCAGAAGTTTCCCAGATGATTTAATTTGCACGAGGAATGGGGAAAAGAAGCACACTGGGAAAAACAGTGGCATGTAGTGTACAATCAAACCGGGAATGGCAATCCGGGAACCAGCTTTCTCCATTAATCACAGGCAAAATCTACAAACTTTTTTTCTAATGAAACTCATTGCACTCCATCGTTTCATTCTGCGGAAAATCAGATAACGTGGACAAAATGCAAATCTAGTTCTACATAGAGAGGCGATTATGCACTGAGGAACAGCTAGATCGACTTGTTATCCCACAAATGCATAAGGATTCCGTGTTATTTATGACAGCCGTGTTGTATAATACTTAAAGCCGAGGAGCCTCGTGACACTCAAACAACTAGAGCGCTACTATGTATTCAATTCACTCAACTTCAATTGAAATTACAGCTGCTTCCAAAGCTCCCTCTCCCTCGAATTCAACATACACAGATATCCCAAACGAAACACCGACAATCTGATACTATTAAAACTAACGCAGATGGATGAGGTTCAATGTGAGATGGACGGACCGAGATCGAGATCGACACTTCGCTCAAAAGTAAATGAACGAATTTGAGCTAATTAAGTTGTAATCAGTAAAAGTAGATGTTTAAATTTGGCACCCTTAAAAGTCCTACAGGCACCCCTACAAGTCCAAACAAATTTAATACCATTACTTTCATTTTCTGTGACAGTATGACCTGCATATCGATTGTAAGTCAAGTTTCACCTCTCACCCAGGCTGACACTAAGGAGTCCAACTAATTAACCAGCAACCTTGCATTCACGGTGGAATACAAGAGCCATCAAACCAGAGCTGCAACAACACAGGCTACGCATGGAAACTTGCTCTCCATCGATCTTCAACTGATCGAACAGAAAACTGGGAAAAAAACTCACAACTAGAAATCACCCCTACAGCAAAGCTATTAGCACCGTTTACAAGTAGCTGATAACACTGAAACGTGATTCCAAAGTTGACAGTCAAGCTTACGGTTGCTCCTAAACGTTGTCCGAAGTCAATAGTCTTTGCCGAATATGTTTGCTGAAATTAAAGCGTTGCTGAAG
The DNA here is from genome assembly GCA_947034895.1 of Rhytidiadelphus loreus. Lineage (NCBI taxonomy): Eukaryota > Viridiplantae > Streptophyta > Bryopsida > Hypnales > Hylocomiaceae > Rhytidiadelphus > Rhytidiadelphus loreus. The sequence goes on along the minus strand of OX344763.1, from coordinate 10,529,181 downwards.
TACAATATGTTCCAAAAATTTCACGTTTGCTAGCTAAAACATGCAACATACATTTGCTAAAACATCTTCCAAACCGTACCTGAAGCGCGCATCTAGATTCCAAAGCGTTGCTAAACACTCCAAATTCGAGTAATCAACTTACTAGATCGATAATTAATTGACAGGTTTCTGTGATGCAAACCTTCAAATCAACTTGATCGAAGCTTGGTTGCGAATGAACCCTCCAACGTAACTCGATCCCAGCACCGCAGTTGCGCACACCGTGAGCCAAGCTCTTCAATTCTTCAGCTTACAGACAGCGGCTACCCTCCACTAGCTAGAATCGAAGCTGGCCTCCTCCAACTGGCATGGCATGGCATGCCCACTCACCGCCAATTGCAAGCGTGACGAAGCTGCGCCGGGAGGAGCTGCATGGACACTGAACGCAACACGAGTATTTATTCAGAGGACTGGCCAGCAGGTTGCCAGGGACTCTGACTGATTGGTTCCAGAGTAGGTGGAAACGAAATACCATTAATTGACCCTGCTCCGCAAGTCTAGATTCTGGCCTGCCCACATGAACATGAGAACCTAGGCTAGATTTGGGGTAGACTTAGGGCGCACTTCCATGCAACTTAGAATTGGCCAATTCTTGTAAGACCAAAAAGAAAGTCCAACTTCTAACTGCAATAGAAGTGTGTGACAGGTGCAATTTGCAAGAAGAGGTTGAGTTGGAATTGCCTTTAAGTTAGCAAGGAAAATTTATCAAAGGAGGCTTGTGAAAGGCGTGTGAGGTAAATTTTTGACTTCCTAAATTTTTTTAATCTTAACTATTTTTGACATGAGATTAATTCAATTAACTAATCCCTCTCCTAAACATACTTTTTTGTCTACTTAGCTGTGTTGACTTTGAAATATAATGATCCTCTTCCTTGTCATTGAACCATATATAGAAGTGTAAATAGTGTGAAGACTGCCTTAGACAAGTTGACATTATATTTACATTGTACTAGTTAGAGTACTTCTTTGAGGATTGAAAAGGATCTCCAAAGTGTGTACGTTTGCTTGATTCTTTTTTTCCACTTGTAGGGTCCCATCCTTCGGGATACACTTAAACTGCTTGCCCTTTCATTCACTTGGTCCTCTATGCTACTCGTGTGTCCCTTTCCTAAACGAAGAGATTCAAGATGGACAGCAGGTACGCCAAGGAAAATTCCTTCTCCAGCTACAATAAGTCCTTTAGCAACTTGTCAGCCATTGAATCATTTGAATGTTGTGTCCAACACCCTACCCCACGAACCCACCAACAAGCAAAAATCATGAACCGGGATCAGATATGAAATAGATTCTAGAATTTTATCCAACAATTTCTGAAACCGGATTCACTCCCGAATTTGAGAGGGAAGAAGTACATTAATTTCCAGGTCCATGCCCGATGCTACGATACGATCCTGGATTTTCAGAGACGTCCGATCTGTTTCAGACCGCGAGTGTTTTGCGAATTGAAATCCAAAAAGTTCATAGAGCAACTTACTATGGCTCTATATATTCCATACTCATAGTTGCTTCAATGGACTTGTTGGATTTCTCAGGTGAGCTAGCTAGCTAACTCAGTCTCTAGTAATTGAGTTGAGTCCTCGATCGACAATTTCTCTGCAATCCGGATGCTAGCTGATGTGATCGATCGAAGACTAAGTCGGATATCGATGATCAAATATATATACAGCTAGTAAATACCCTAGTCTCAGGAATTCAAACGATTTCAACGCCGTTTACAAATTTGCTTCCGTCAGTCCACCAGTCAATTATTTAATGTTCAATGCCTGCGTGTAAAATGAGTATTGCCACCTTGAACTGATGGCATGAAGCTAAGCTTAAGCTAGATAGGTCTTTTCAAAGTCTGATCGGATTTCAGTCTGCCAGTCCAACTAGCTTGTGTGTTGCAATGGATGCAATCAGCAAATTTTGATTTTCCGGCCAACAGGTGTTTCCTGAGGTCATTGCTGCGAGTTGGGGTACGTGAGTATCTCAAATTTGGCAACCTGCAAACTCTGCTCAGTACTTCACGAGCAGCTTCAGATCGATCTCTCTGGCCCTACTAAATCCAAAAGGCTAGTCCACAGACCCGATTACGTAGTGCAAATATGGAATTTTTTCACCACACAATATATGTACATAAATGGTCTAAAATGTAGGATAAGTATGGATTTATGTTTCGAAAAGTGCCAAAGTACTGGACAACAGCCAATTTAACGAAATAGAGGTTCTATGGACTTTTGAGATTTCATTGTGACTGAGCTGAATTATGTGCCCCTAAGCAGACTCACATGTTTATCAGTTCATTGATTGATCGAGTGCAAGTATTTTCTACATAAATGTAGTTGCTTAAGTGCTTGAGGAATGAAAGGGCTGCCAAGCTTTGTTCTTACTTAATTAATTGTTCACGAATGCTATTAATTATTATCTCTTGATCTGGCTAGCTAGAACATGCACGATCCAAGTCAAGCAGAAGATTCAAACGTACATTGATCGGTAAGTGGCATGCTTTAATTTATAAAGTGGTCAGGATATATCACCCAATCGAACCAGGTGCACCGGTCTTGCTAGGTGGTGTACGTCTTTCGACCACCATATGATCAGATCATAAGGCCATTTTTTACCTCCAAAAGTGGTACTTGCAGTATCTTTCTAAGCTAATTTAATTGGTGTGTGGGGCATGGCAGGTTTGAATTCCACACCTTGGTGCTCTGTCAATGCGCGTTACGGGTAACTGTTGCATTGTTGCAAGACTGAGATCTGTTACGATCAGCAGGAAAGAAAGACGACCTAGCTTAGCTTGCTGTAGAACACTCGACTCTTTCGTCACGCACATGAATGGTGCTCGATCTTGAGGCTGAGCTTGCAGCACGCGTTTTCAATTGTACGTACGCGCCCGCGTCCATCCACCAGAACCCAGTCAGTGACGTGACGTTGACAAAGTTTACTTTCCATGCATTGCAGCTTCGTTTGAATTGATCGATCGGTGCAAGGAGACAAAAAGGCGTACTTGAATCGGGTACAGGAGGGGTACAACCATCGTGGTACTACTGCAACTGCACCCAAAAGTCCATCCAGAACCACGCAAAACACGAAAACAGTTTATTATATTTGGGAGGTGCTACTGTAGCTAGAACCTAAAAAGGGGTGTCAGTGTCCATCGCTTGAGCGGTGTACGTACCTCCAGTAAATAATTAAGTTCACCATTTTCTTACGATGCTTCCAAGGGACACTGTTCAGTTACACTGCCTCCAAAGCTTCATGTCGGCCTCGTTTCCCAGACGCACTGCTACCGAGGCTGGTGCTGGGGCTGGGTTTTTCAGAGAAATCGTCAGGCAAACTCCTCTACTGGAGGACTCAACTAACTTACATGTGAATTTCTTTGGTATCATTCTCTTTGTTTTTACAAGATGCTTTTTCTTATCAATCGAAGAGCCTCCTTACATGTTGGCCAAGTGGGAAAAAAATGCAACAGGCTGGGGCGCTAACTTACAGTTGGAATTGCTATTTGCACTTTTGTGTGGACCCAGTGGGTGGAGGAGGGACACAATAAGAACTCAACACGTATTAGATTCCCTCAAAAGTGAGCAAGAGACTAGCCTCTACCAAGGCACCAATGGGATTGTCCACTAATTCGGTTGAAATAAGAACTCCTCTTTTACGACTTGCCCACCTTGGCAAGACAATCAGTTGAGCCTATTTTGTCTTATTCCTTAGATTAGGCATAGATTTGCCCTTCAGAGTCCAGACCAACGTGTAAGCCCACCCTAAGTCTTGGAGTTTTGAATCACAATTTGAACTTGTAGTTTTTGCATTGGAAAGTTTGATAAAAGTTTGGAATGGCAGCTAAGTTGAGGTTTCCCATGGTCTTGAAAGAGGGTGGAATCTCAGGGTGGAATCTCATAACTGATTGGTCATTTGAACAAGCTATACTATAAATTTAGGTTAGATTCTGCACTTTAGTGTCAAAATAATTTAATTTTGGCATTTGGAGTTTTGGACAAATTAGCTTTCAATATGTAGTTCTTCTTAATTTTTTGAAATTTTGTTGAAATGATTTTATTTTTTCTATTCATAAGTGAATGTGTTCCTTTTTTCTAAATTTTCTCAAGAATAACTTTTTAATATTCAGAATTTTCAACAATGAAATTTCTCAGATTTTCAGAAATAATTGGACAATTTTTCATATTTTAGACATGCTCCAATTTTTCCCTAACGTAGGGTATGCTACCCAGTTAACCCTTAAAGGATAGACTAGTGACTATGGAAATTATTCATTTTGGTATAGTATGAATCATTGGTTTAAAAAAATCCAAAATACTTGTAGGAAGTCAAATTATTGTATAGGAGCTCCCCTTTTCACACAAAATTTGGAGGATGAATAGTTACACTTCTATCCTACATAGAAGGATTGACTAAGGTGTACACACCTATAATCATTACAGCCGTTACTATTTACCAACCAATTTTTTTGCTTTTTTGGAGGTAAGATAGAACATGTATAAACTACTCATTTAGTTGGAGTAATTTTGCAAAAAATTATAGAGTAAGAAGAAAGAAAGAGCATGTAGATGCAATTTTTTCCAATTTTTTTGTAAGTGTCTTGGATTACTTATGATTTTCTAAACACAGCAGTTGTAGAATACTGTTGATGTTCATATATGACATTAGTAAAAGTCAAGTACTAGTCCATGAATGGTGCAACCAAAACTATAAAATATATATAGCCTAACTATAGTCTATGCCCCCCATGCTATGTGGATGAAGCTTGGATGAAGCAAAAGTTGTCATATATTGCAATATTAAAGTGCCCACCTAATATGACAGACAAAAATAGGAATGAGTTGTTACATGCAAGAAAGGTGAATCACCAAGGTTGTATTACTATTCCAACATACCCTAAAGTTGTTTATTGATAAGCCTACACTAAAGACAAATCAATATTTGAATGGCTCAATTTCTTCTATAAATAGCCCAATCGTTGATTGACTTAGAGTCTAATTGCACCTATTCTCTTTATATTATATGGGGTGTGCTTGGAGTGCTCCAAAATCATCACTAATGTCCTAGTATAGATATGAAGGAGGTTGCCTTCTTCTTTGCTAGCAGAAGCACATCATGGCTTGAGTCAAGATAGACTAATGTTGGAGCCTACATTGTATGTGATTTAAATGTTGTATGTTGTCACCTCCAAAAAAAAATCCACCTCCTCCTCTTTCATCTCATTGTCTACTAGCAATTCTTTAAAGTGTTGCCCTTACAATCCCTCTCCTCCTAACTATATAATAGCTTGCACATTCTTACAGCTTCTAAATTCCAGTCACATTTAATCGCCATTAGTGTTTCAAGTTGTTCAATCTATAAAAAGAAAATTTAAATGTTATGAAGATTAAGGGTTTAGGGTCAAGTCCAGCCTCTTTTATTATGCAAATTTGATGCTTGGTGGTGCCCCCTATCTCCTCAATAACGCATTGCAAAATATATATGTTCTTCATAACTTTGCCATATTGCAATGTTTAGATGTTGCCACCCTCATCTCCACATAATTCCATAGTCTATACACTACTACACTTCAACTTCTCAAATCTTTATCTTTAGGGTTGTGTTGTGCTCCATCTTTTGGATTTTTGGTGGCATTTGATGCCTTATACTTAATTAGCGTCAACCTCCATTTTTGGTGAATTGTTTCATTTAATATTCATGGTTGTACTTGATCATTGGTGACAAATTTCAAGATTTTAATTGCATAGATATGTAAGGAAGCATTTGTACACTCATCTTTCATATTATGAAAATCCATTAACCCCTAATTGACTAGCATCCATTTCTTGGCAACATAGAAATTTTGGGCAGGTACTTGTGACTTGAGATTTGCAAATTTTAGGCTAAAGTTTTAGTAGAAGGTGAGGACGAGGAATATCTTTCGTATGCACTAAATTTCATGACATTTGGAAATATAAGTCAAAAGTTATGGCCTAATATGTTACTTTTTTCCTTGGTTGGGCAGTTTGGGCAGATCAGAAAAAATCACTTTTTTCATAAACAAAAATTTTAACTTTTTTTCAAAAATTATATATACGTGGAATCATTCCATTTTGATGGGTTACCTAGGTTAGAAAGAGGGGAGGAAGAGTATAATCCCTAAAGTTCCATTGTCCCCTCATGGGACAATTTGAAATTCGGGCAAGTTCCAATGGGCTCAAATTTCATCCTACTTTTTTAAAACTTTTTTTGAAGATAGAAAAGCTGATAAGATTTTTGGGAATATAATTTTTTTTTCAATTGGTGCCCAGAAGCAAAAATTATACTACAAAAAGCCTAAAATTGAACTTGGCGGGCAATACAAAAAATATTGCAAAAATTCAAAATAAAATTCAAATTTTTTTTTCTCTCAAAGATTATGTTTTTGTCTACATCAAAAGCTTTGATTCATTCCATTTTGATTAGTGATGTGAAAGTTATGAACAATCTTATTTTTCGGGCAATCTAAGCATCTTTTTGAATAAATAACTTATAGGATTCATTTCAAAATGCAATTTTCAAAGTTTTTCAAAGTTTCTTTTTTGAAAAGGTTAAGTTTGCTTGCTAGAACAATCTCACCGTTGGGATTATTGTATTTCAATCCCATCTAAGAGCTATTAACAATTTAGTTTTTCTTTCAATCTTGGACCTACTTCTACTTGACAATTTTTTGAAGTATGAAAATGACGTTTTTATTTTTTGAAATTTTTTTCCTTGACTCCCAACTCAATTCTTCAACACAATAAATTTTTAATTCAAATTCTATAGGGCACATTTTTTTCACAAATAGAGATCAAAGTCATCTAAAATTGCAGTCTAGTGTTCAAAAAAACTTTGAATGCTCATATCTCTCAATGTATATGATCAAACTTCATGAATTTTTTACCACATAATCTCAAACAAGTAAAGTTCAAGTTCCTATGGTTTAGATCCAAAAAATATATTTTTTTTGGTTTTTTGGACAAATGCAGTAGAAACGGCAGTTTTGAGTGGGTTTTGACAGAAAAATGGCCTTGGGACTAGGGGTTAATTAGATTTTGGCAAAGTAATTGTACCATCACAATGTATGGATCAAATAGAAAAATCTAATTACAATAGAGAGAAATCTATTTTACAAAGTTTAGTCATACAACACCTCACATTGAACTCTTTGCAAATCCTATTTTTGTTACTTAAAGTCGGGGGGGGGTTAACATGAAAGATGTGTGTATGGATTCTTCCTACATATCTATTCAATTAAATTTTTGAAATTCATCACCCATGTTTTTCAATCAATTATCAAATAAAACCATGAATGTTAAATGAAACAATTCACCAATAATGAGGTTTTGTTTTTTTGACCTGAAATTTGGTATGCTTGATTGGAATTATAAAAATGTCATTTATATCTTATATTATGCAAAATTCTTTGAATGGCACAAAGGGGTTGTCTAAAACATGATTGCTAGATACAATACAATTGGGTCCAATAATCTTCCAAATTTTGCTCATAGTTAGATTCCACAAAAAGTTCATAAACTTTAAGAAGCTCTAGAATACTAAATCCTAAACCCTAAACCCTCCAAACCGCAAATTGTGTTGAAATCATAGTAAGTTAAAAGTAGTTATAGTTGATTATCATAACAAATATATGCATGTGAAATTCAAAATTTGTTCATAGAACAATTTGGATCTTTTCTATTTACTATCTACCACCTGATCATGCCACCGTTTGTTGAAATTGCAACTTTGCATTGTATTAGGCATATTAGCATTTGCAATTAATGAGCATTTGCAATTAATGTAGAAATACCTGATCCCATACTACTTGAATTGTTTGTATCATTTCTTGCTTGTTCTTTAGCCTACTCCAATGTCACAACAAACCTTTGACTAATAATTATCTTCCCAAAGTTTTCTATGGGGAATTGGGAGACCAAACTAACTTCTTCATACCACGAGCTTGCCTCCACCTCTCTGGGAGTTGTTGTGTGATATTCAAGTATACTTTACGACGGTTTCAACACAATGTGCGGTTCAAAAACCTATGCATTTTCAAGCACATAAGAGCATTGTAAAGTTCCTGGAACTTTTTGTTAGTGGAATCTGCATGGGAAGAAAAATTTGTGGCTTTTCGTAAGTTTATCATACCCAACTGTACGTACCTTATTGACCACCCCCATATGACTATAATATTGACTTCTCTTGGAAACAAAACTGGTATTCAATTTCGTTCACTTGGCAAGGATTTCATTATCAGCAAAAGTGAGGTTTTTGATTTTGATTTGTGGTCGGTGGTTGCTAGCAGGACCAGAGTTTTGGACAGACGCAGACTTTTCCGAGAATTTTTTTGTTGATGTTGTTGTTGGACACTCAACCTGAGATGCATGAATGTGAACACTTGTGAAGATTAGGTGACAGATCAACAAGTCTTGGCTCAGTAGGAAAAGTCTTTGGTAGAAGGGAGGGAATGCAAATTGTTCCGAGAAAAGAGATGATCCGCTAGCAACGATCTTATCTAGTAACAAATATAGTACCAGTTGACCCAAGCCAACCCAAATTAGTTTTTGTTTGTTGTTTTGTTCTTTTCACCCATTCAAAAGTTTAGCCTTTTGTCTTCAAAGCATCTAGATTGTTTTGTAGAAAAAAAGTCCCCTCACAACAATCTTATCTACCAATCCAATTGCTTAAGAATCCAAATTAGTTTTTGTTTGTTGTTTTGTTGTTTTCACCTAATCATTTAGCCTTTGGCCTTTGAAGCATCCCCCTATGGCCTTCCAAATTATTTGACAAAAAGTGGCCTTCCGAATTGATTGGCATTTGCAGTACAATTCAAGGCCACAACACCTCGTTCAAGGTCAAAGGAGACAAACGAAGGTAGGTTGACTAATTCTACAATAAATGAGGATCAATGCACAATCTTGACAATATTTTGCCTTGTCTTTTTCTTTTTTTCTTTTCTTTTTGACACAAATGTTGTCTTTTTCTTTTGAAGGATTTGCCAAAGAGAGCCCACATAGTGTAGAGGAGAAACTTTCAAAAAAAGTAGTAGAATGTGGACAATCAAAAACTGTGAAGAACAAAGAAGAGACATTGGATCAATACATAGATCCCTTGACATCCATAAGCCAAATTGAAATGTGAATCTTGACAAATGCATTTTTCACAAATCAATAGAACCTCCAATTTTGACCAATCAAAAAAATTCAAATGTTAAAGATAGAAATTGTATTTTTGGTGAATTTTTGAAGTCATATCTTCAAAACTCATTTGTATATGTGTATCACACAAATAAGATTTAATTGGACTAAATGACTTGTCCTTGTATTGAAGTTGTTGCAAAATCCCTAAATACATGATTTACATGGCTACATGATTTACATGGCTACATGTTGACAGTCATATCAAGTGAAAAGTGAAAAATTCTACAGCACCACTTATGTGATCTAGTTTGGCATGAGTAAGGTGCCTTCAAATGATCCACTAAACTAGTATATAAGGAAACTCAATACGCAATGCGTAAGTGCAAAATTATGAGTACAAACATAACAAACTCCACAACTTTTATGCATTTCCCACTTGGTTGAATTGTTCCAATTTTTCAAGGTCTTCAACTCCTAATGGTAACCCACTCGATTTGCCCACATAGTGCCCGTTTCATAAATGTCATATGTGATCAATTTCATAAACAATCCTACACTTGAAAAACAATTGCCCATAACAACCATATTTTTTTTGTTTTCAAACCCCACAATAATCTTTTGACAATAGTGTGTGCAACCGATTGGTGTCTTTAGGAATCTTAAGTACCCTTCTATAATAGATATCAAAATTGAGCACAAATTTCAACTCCAAGTCTACTTGCACCAACCTTGATGCCCCATTTCTGGAGCTTTTTAGGTATACATTGCCAAACTAGATAATAGAACACTCTATATCTACTCATCATTTCGTCTACCATGAGATATTTTCCCAAATTCCATTTCTACTTACAACTATCTTTTATGTCATTTACAAGTCAAGATACCTTCTCCGTTTTGTCATAATCTAGTAATTCCATTAGATGATATTTGGGGCCTCTGGGAGACTGTTTTAGGCATGTTCCCTTCACTATTCCTCCCCGCAATGAAGGAACGGCTGTCAGGAAAAAAATTCAAAAAAAGTAAAAATATTGAGAAATGAGGTGGCAGCTTCTCAGCCACGTAGGACCGTTGCAATGTCATTGCAATAGTCATGTTCCTTTGTTATCACAACATTATAACTCGCAGTCTTTTGGAGGCCTCAAATCTCATGTAATGTCTCTCTAACATAATTAGCTAGACATGAGACATCTAGTATGAATTCGAAAACATTATTAAAGACACGACAATCCAATGTAATATTAGAACAAACATGTACAATATCTATCAATCAATACACTTGGCCACAACTATCCAAGAAGACCAAAATTATGAACGTGCAATGCCTTTTAACCAATATCAGTTTCACTCTCTATATATAGTGAAGTAATGAATATGTCACAACACTATCCTAGCAATGACCTACATTTGCCAATGAATAATTAAAGAATAGAAAACTTGAAAATATGAAAAAAATTGCAATCTTTAAGGTGAAAATTTTGGAAAAACAAAAATTTGACCTTAGAATAACAAGCCAAGTACATCAACATGATATTTTTAACACTTCTACATGAAATTAATTATTTTGAATGCATTTTCAACTAAATAATTTTTATCTAAGAAATTATCATGTTAGTTTGATCAAAAGTTTTCATCAAAATAAATAAATATTTTGTCTTTACTATGATAAACAATAGTCAGTCTTTTTGTAGTATGTTTGCAAGAATTTCTTACAGAGAAGAAAATTAATGAAAAGGAAGTAGGATAAGTATAAATGATGCAATTCATGGGTAGGCCTTCATATGATTTATGTGAACTCCTTCCTATAATCAAATAAATGTACTTGCTTATGACTATTCTAAATATTTACTTCAAAATATTTCAACAATTTTAAAAATAAAGAATGGAGAAGTCTCCCTATGGAGTTGGTTTCAAATTTCTATAATTGATTCTTTGAAATCATTGTAAGTATAATTTAGACTAAAATTTGATGAAATAATTGTTTTTAATATGTAAAAAAATCATACTATACAAAATTATTTATGTTGATATCTTATTATACTTTTGATTGTATAACATTGTTTTTCTTTCTTAAAGCCTTTGCAGGTTCTATAAGTCGAGTGTTTGATGGAGGAGTTTGTGGTGGTGTTCGCATAGGTGATATATCTCGTTTATTCTAAATAATATCATTAACAATACATAATTAGCAACAAAAAAAATCATTTCAAAATCTAAAAAAAGCATAAATATAATGGATTAATTTTAGAATTCAAATTTAGAATTTTTAATTTAAAATATATACTTTATTTCCTAAAATGTTGTACAAAATACAAAATAAGATTTTAAAATCAATCTTTATAAAATATTTAAAATTGTAATATCAATTTTAGCATCCTACTATATAATCATATCATCTGTAAAATCTTTTGAAAATTAAAACTAATGTGGTGAAAAATGTGTGAGGATTTAGTTTTGAATTAAAATAAGTAAATGGTACCAACGAAAATATCCGCTCTGCAGAAAGCATGGATAAAAAACTACGTGGCATTTGATTTGTTGGTATTTGAGGACCACGGGTTGGGCTTAATCTTTCCAAATCATGATTACAAGACCTATAGGGATATATGTAGTTATATGCATAATATAATTTTTACAATATAATAACATCATTATTTGGTATATGAGTTTTAATCAATTATGATGTATTGTACAAGATAATAAAATATACACATATTAAATTAAGTTTTATATATTAAAAAAATAATATTTATTTAATTTTCATATATTTTGAAATATATATGATTCAATAAAATAAAAACTTTTCATTTGGATATATAATATTTAAAATAAATTTTCAAATTTACTAAACAGCTTACATACACTTAAAACCCAATATGGGTTTACCAGACAACATTGCATTTTCCATAGCTTTAAGTTCTTTTACAATTTTTGCTAGTGACTGTGGAAGCATTTATAAAGAATTTATTGGACTTTTGAAATTTGCATATGTGATTGAGAAAAAATTAGTATTCACATTTAGTTATATATTAAAACAAAATTATTATTTATAAAAAAAATGTAAGCATTCAAATATGTCAAAAATGTTATAATGAAATTAATATGCATTACCTGAAAGTCAATTTTGTCAACTTTATTTTGTTCCAAATTATCAATAAGGAGCAAGTAGTTCTCTAATTCCAATGACATTTTTTCCACTTCTAATACTAATCGCTTTAAAACTGCAACATTTTCTTTAGGCTCAAGTTTTTTTGCATTAATAGCATCCTATATCATAAAATATTCATTTGAAATCTATGAGTAGTCTAGAAATTCTAAAAAATATATTGATTAATATTAAATCATTTAATTAAACAATTAAACAATTTTATTAAAATATAATTTTAACAATTTAAATGAAGAAAATTATTAAAATTGTTAAATTAATTAACAATTTTATTAAAATATAACTATCAAATATTAATTTTACAAATAGTTTAGCTAATTGTACATATAATGCACTTTTCTTCATTTAAATAAATTTTGCAAGTAAATTTTTTTTTTTATCATCAAGGCAAACAAGATTGTCTTTAAAACTAAATCTCAAAATACCATACTTGTCAAAATAAACTTGTTGTCTTAAAAAGTGCTCAAGTCACAACGAATTGCATTGAAATTTTGTTTTTGTTGAGGCATTAATTCAACTTTGAATTTCTTTGATACTGATTTTTAATATCATTGATTTTGTATTTATTGAAATTTAATATATACAATCTTCTAATGTATTGGTATAAAATAAAGAGAATATACTCATTAATACATACCTCAAGTACAACAAGAGTGTCATGATATTTGGACTCTGCAACAACTTGACTAGCTTCTTGAATATTTGTTATATGAATAACAGAGCCTTGGTGAACTGTACTATTTGGACTACCAAAACGTGAAGTTTTTCGATTTGGAGTTGAAGAGCGCTTCCAATTAGCAGAATTAGATGTAGATTTTGCATCTATTTTTGAAGTAGGTGAAATAGGTGTATTAAAAGCTCTAGAGTTAGTTGTTAAAGTAGGAGGAAGAACAAGGACAGGGACATATGGGGGTGCCGAGGGAGTTGCCAAATTTGAAGTAGCTGAAATTTTTCTTGGAGGAGAAACTTGATTATTTGGTGAAGAAGGTTGTGGAGATGTTAGTGTTGATGTTGGTGATTTTGCACCCCCTTCCCCAACTATAGAGTTTGGTGTCAAAGGTGTTGATAGTATTGCTCCTTGAGTTGATATTGTAAGAGCTGGTGAAGGTAGGATACTATCTGGATGGAATTCATCATCATGCCCGGACATGATCAACACTCCTTTTCCAAGTAATCCAACATCTTCAAGTATCTGCATAAAATTTGAATTGGTAGGAAATGTATTTCTAATCATATCAAATAAAGAGACATTGATATTACCATTTCATCTAGACATTATAAATTTTTTGTTTTAAAAAAGAATAATTATATATATAACAGGAGGGTGGGTGGGTAAAATGGTTATTAACTGTTGTTATGATTATGAGTAAAAAAGAGTGATTTATTAAGAAAAAACTATGGATAGAGTACTTTATTTAGTGTATATACTTCTTGATATACTTCCAAATAATATTAATATAGATGAATCTATATATCTAAACAATATATGTAACTTAGGTGTCCAAAGGTTTAAATCCTTAAAGATGACACTAGTAATGAAATTTGGTGTTTGCAACACTATTCACAAACTCTAACACCAAATGGCAACAAACCCCCTAATGTTATCAACACTAAATTTTAATATAATCACTAATTGTCAACTAAATTTTCAACAAAAAAATATTAGGACCGAGATAGTTCACTCTACACTAAATCATTATCCAACATGAATACTAATTGTGATCTAAATGAAAATTAGAGTGAGTTGTAGGATAGAGTAATTAACACTACTAATAGGTACAATGATACTTGAAATTTCATTATTAATGTAGTTCTATAACTAAATACTCAATATCATTTCTAAGTGCAATTTTTCCTTTTGATTTTAATTGGATGTTCTAATTTTATGTTTTTACTAATGGGATTGTAAATTGTATAAATGTATGGAAGCACGAAGATTCTAAAATAATTTGTGTAATTTATATAGTTAAGGATGAAAATTATTTTTTTAATCCATTTAATTCAAAATTTCTTCAATAGTTGCAAGACGTAATTAAGATTAGTATTTAAAAAAAATCAAAGAATAACTTTTTTCTACACCCTCAACATCCTAAGCTATAGCTTTAAGTTAACACACTACTAATATCTTTAATATAGCATGTTTATTATTGGATTAAAAAATTATATAATTAATATGTGAAAATGAATTACTAATATGGTTGTTAATTTTTATCCAAAGTCTTCGTGGAAAAATGACAATATTCTGATTTCAAGAACAATTCGAATTGTTATGAATAAAAAAATATAAACCAATTACATATATTTTTTATTTTGTAGAAATAAATATTTTACAATACAATTTGACTTTCTTACCAAAAATAAGAGTATATAAAAAAATCAAGATATATTTTTCTTAATCAATTTGAAATATATAATTCAAGAAAAATCCACATTATTATATAGTTTGGACATTGACTAAAGAAATTGCAAGTGTAATACTTCATTGAAAATTTGGAATTTCTTATAAAAAAATGTATTAGATTTATTATTCATTTGAATATTTGAATATTTTAAGTTAATGGGCACATCATGTTTAAAAATTTATTTGGAAAATAATATAATATTGTATCTCCTATGACCTAGATAAATATTTTAGGGATTTTGTCCAAATATAAATTAAAAAATCTTAGTTTATATAATGATTAAATTATCTTAATATGTTCCAAATTTAAGATGTTGCAATTAAAATAATTAAATAGAAAACCAAATTGTGCTCTATATTTTTTAGCTTAAAAATATCACTTTCATTGAAGAAATTGATGACATTTAATTTTATATTCTTTTTACAAAACATATAATACAATTCAAGTAATTAAATTAAATTTTCAAATATCTAAAAATAATTATTAAATTTGAATGAATATTAAATGTTACATGCTTTTAAGTGATATGGCAGTTTTGTGAATAATTTTTAAATTTGGTTATGTTTTTAATCATTTTGCTTAATAACATTATTCATACATGCTTGTGGAATGTCTTTGATTTTGGAGTAAATGAGATAAATTTTTCATTCACTTTTGATTAATTGTTTGACAAATGAAAAATGGATTGACTTTAATCATTTATTCTAGAGAATGTCTTTTTTTGGTTCTTGAAAAAAAAAAGGAATGCAATTGTTTTTCCTTTCAAAGAATAAATATTGTGGTCATGATCATGGTAAGTGACTTATTATTTGAAATTGACCTATTATTTGGAATTAATCCCCAATCATCATAGAGTCTATGATGAACAAAGCAATTTAACCCCTAAAGTCCCAAGGCCATTTTTTTGTCAAAAACCACTCAAAACTGCCATTTCTATGGCGTTTGTCCAATAAAACAAAAAAATACTTTTTTTTGAACTGAACCATAGGATTTTGAACTTTACTTGTTTGAGATTATGTGGTAAAAAATTCATGAAGTTTGATCATATACATTGAGAGATATGAACATTCAAAGTTGAAAAATCAAGTTTTTTTGAACACTAGACTGCAATTTTAGATGACTTTGATTGCTATTTGTGGAAAATATGTGCAATATGGAATTTAAATTTAAAATTTATTGTGTTGAAAAATTGAGTTGGGATCTAGGGAAAAAAAAAATTTAAATAACAACTTGATTTTCATACTTCAAAAAATTGTCAAGTAGAAGTAGGTCCAAGATTGAAAGGAAAACTAAATTGTTAATAGCTCTTAGATGGGATTGAAATACAATAATTCCAACAGTGAGATTGTTCTAGCAAGAAAAATTCACATTTTTTTTTTTTAAATTTGAAAAAATTTGAAAATTCCATTTTGAAATGAATCCTATAAGTTATTTTTTCAAAAAGATGCTTAGATTGCTCAAAAAATAAGATTGTTCATAACTTTCACATCACTAATCAAGATGGAATGAATCAAAGCTTCAAATGTAGACAAAAACATAATCTTTGAGAAAAAAGAAAATTTAATTTATTTTGAATTTTTGCAATATTTTTTGTACTTTCTGCCAAGTTCAATTCTAGGCTTTTTGTGCTATAACATTTTCTTCCGGGCACCGATTGAAATAAAAATTATATTCCCAATAAACTTATTAGATTTTATATCTTCAAAAAAAGTTTCAAAAAATTGAGGTAAAATTTCAGCCCATAGAAACTGTCCGAATTCCAAATTGTCCCTCGAGGGGACAATGGGACTTTAGGGGTTAAGGTGAAGTTTAGTCCCAAATAAGTTTTCATTAAAACAACTTCTCATTCACCTTGAAAACAATTTTTTGTATGACCAATTTGATCAAGTTGAATTAAATAATATGTTTGTACAAAGATATAAGCTAAAGTTTGCAAATTTTCAAAAAAGTGCCTCAACTTAAGAAGATCATTGAACAAATACAATTGCAATATGATTGATCTTTTTTTAATTTGTGCTATACGAAATGAATTTAATTATCGTGCCCTTCACTAATAACATAATAGTTTTGGAATTATTTGAATATCCAAGCCTTACTACCATATCCGCCTATTCAGGTCAATGTTTCATGCCAAATAATTAATTAAAGTTGAAAAATCAAATTTGGTAGATGCTAAAAATAAAAATACTCCTTCAAATCTAGGTTATCTCTATACAATTATTTCTTAATTTGAAAAAATATCTTCTCTAAAATTTCTACATTTTTTTTAGAATTACTTTTTGTGAAAACTTATTGTTGTGTATAATAGTTTAGTAGTTCACAAAATAGTTCATATGAATTCAACAGAGTAGAGGCCACGCTATTTTCAATTATGTCAATTTTTTTCTATTTCATCCTTTTTTTTCATCCAATTTCATCCAATTTCATCCACAAGTTTGCACTAATTTGGTCACATTCATCTAAATTATCCAAATTAGTGTGAGTGGATCTCATACTATTCAAAATCTTACACTATTGTAAATTGAATTAATTTGTATAGTGAAAGAGTTAAAAATAATATTGTCATGTTATTGATCTCAAAAAACATTCCAAATTTCTAAAAAATGTAAATATATATTGTAAATACAACTTTAAAAAATAATTAAGTAATGATTGTTAAATACAAATACAAAATTACAAATGACTAGTTGTAGATCATATTTATATGCTATATGTTGAATTAGTCATTGCATTCATTGATATTTATTGGTAATATTTGAAACCAAAAAAATCATAATTCTATCTATAATTGAAGTTTTAACATTGTTTATTAATATTATAAATTTATAAAAAAAAATTAGGTTCATTTTTTGAACTTGTAAACTAAGTTATTTTTGAGGTGAAACACACTTGCATTCTTTACACTTTAATTTTACTTGCAACAAGTAATGCCAAAAATTTGAAATCCATATTGTACATTGATAGGAAACAAACAAAAAAATCATAGAAAATTTCTAAGAATAAAAACTAATTAGAAATTGTGTACTCAAGGAATATTTTTGAACTAATTGCCATGAAAATACATATACAAAAACATTTAAAGGTTTAAATGTATATAAAGCTTCCTTAGAATCTAAAGACAATTAAGAGTTAACATCAATTAAGAGTTAACATCAATTAAGAGTTACATTGAAAAATTGTAGATATAACCATACTACTGTAGTCATTGAATTTATAGCTACTACTATAAATATGTAAGAATATTTTTATAAAAAAACTTTGAACTAATTCTCATAAAATTGCTAATTGTTACTTCGTATTCCAAACATAAAATAATTATATGACAATATTTATTAACATACATACTTCATCTGTATTAAGGTTTGCTCATTTATAAAAAAAATTATAAATTATTTATAATTATCAAAGGCCTTTAAATTTATAATGTATAGAAATAATTTTAAAAATATGTGTAATATATTTATCATCATTTTATGACTTTAGAAAAGACATTTAATATTAGTATAAAAATTAGATGTATTTAATAAATAAACACACCTTTACTAACATTTTTTCATGACTTTTAATTGTATTTTTCATTTCTACTTGTATTTTTTCTTGTGCTTCAAGAGCCACCTAATAAAGTATCTCATATGTAAATTATTTTTGGTCATTATATAATTTTATCAATTTCATTTGAAAAAAATTATATAATTATATTTATATAAAATTGAAATGTACTAAATTCCAAAATTTTACTTTTATATGCAATCACATATATACCTTGCTAGCACCCCCTCTTTCACCTTGCATTTTTTCTATGATCTCTATCAAACTAGAAAGTCTTGAGTTGTCAGCTTTAGTAGCTAATACAACCTACAAAAATGAAATGAAATAAATGGAAATATATTTAATGTTTTGGATTTTGAAATTTAAGATTATAAAATAATCCAAAAAGTCAAATCTTGAATAGTTTGATCATTTAACTTCAATTATAATAAATACATTGTAATATTAATTATTATTGTATTAATGAAAAAATATTTGAAAAAAAAATCCTCAGTAAATTTTTATAGTTGTACATTAGTTAAAAGATATATTAGTCTTTATTCTATTCAAAAATATTACTTTTGTGTTTGTGGTTAACTTATCAATACAGAGTCGAGTTTCATTTTATATTCATACAAAATTGTTTAGTTGTAAAATTACTAGAATTTACATATTATTGTTTTAATAGATGTTTTATTAGATGTTTTAATTCACATATATAATATACAAAAATCACATTATTTTTTTGAAATTTCAAGCATTGTCCAATAGAATATGATGAATGTAACATGCATTGCAGTTGTTGCAAATTGGAAACAATGATATAGCAAACTATATAGATTATTACATCAATATGTAAATAATAGTTACTAATATTTCAAAATCAAAATAACAAACAAAGTACACAAGTAGGATATCAACCTGCATTTGTAGAAGCATATCAGCGTATACCATAATACGGTTTGCATGTTCATTTACAACAAATTGAATTTCTTCGTCATCTGTGTGGCCATTTTCTCCATGTATTATTGCTGCTGGATGAGCAATTTGTTCAGCTCGTTTTGCAAGTAGAACAGCCAAGTCACTTCTTTCCGCCTACAAATATAATTTAATTCTTATTCATTTTTTACCCAACCAAAATTATATACAAATGTACACATATTCATCAACACAGTGTATTTATAATTAAATACATCGCTACAAAATATTAATTTAATTATTATTATATTTAAAATATTTAACAATACCAAAATGATAAAATATTATTATTATAGTTTAAATTTTTGTATATTCATTATTTTTTGTGACATCTTACCAATGCTACTACAGAATTATTGATAGCATTAATTTTATCCATTAAATCTTTCATATTACCTCCATCCTACAAAATAAAATAATGTCATTTGGAATTTAATTCTATTAATAGTTTGATAAAAATATCTAATCCAAATTATTTACATTGATTTATTAGACTTATTATAAATAGTACTAGTAGAGTAGATTTTTTACAACTTGTGTGCTTCTAAGAAGTTCTTGCAATTCAGATCGATCTAAATTTTTTGCAGTTAAATCCTAATCACCAAACAAACACCCCCAACTTTTAAAGTTTTAAAAATGTTGTAGAAAGAATTTAGAAATTTCAAAAAATATTTTAATAGATTTAATTGGCATAGGAAGTCATTGTTATCATTTATTGAACTTTCTTTAAAATATCTTTAATATTTGTATCCAAATAAATTTTGAGACTTGCAATCTTCTTTGAACATCTTGATTTTAAGTATTTTATTAAAATATCTATGATCAAAGTAAAAATCTATTAAATTCCTAATTTTATATACTTAGATGTCTTATTTTACCAAGACTACTCAAAATGGTTCTAGTACCTTTAATGCACCATCTTGACCTCCATCCCCACCTGCTCCTTTAGACGCAATTTTAAATTGAATCTCGTCAATGGTTGCTCGATCAGCTTTTGTTGATAAGCTACTTCCCTATTAATTTATATGATATCTTATTATTTACAAATGATGTTATATATAATAATATAATTATATTACTCATTAATTTCTAGATATATGAATGATTGTATACACATAATTAAACATTTTTCAAGTGAATAAATAAATAAAAATCAAATTTATATACAAATTACGATTGCAAAGTAGGTACCAAAGACTTTAGTTCATCTTCTAATTTCTTAATACGATTGTTGTAGTCATCACCTCCCCCAAAACTAGAATCAATATCATCACTCTATAATACAAAATAAAATAAAGTCTTAGACAATGAACATTCATGTACAATGTTTGAGGATTCAATCAAAAACAAATAGCATGATTTCAAATTGAATTATATAATGATTTTTATACAAAAATGCTTCATCAAGTATTTGCATTAGTGGAAAATATCAAATTTCCAATATAGATTGTTGTGAATTCAATATTTTAGGATATATTGGTTGTTTATGAAATTTTTACCCCAACAATACCAGGACCATCCATTTTAATTGAGAATCTTCCTGATTTTCGAATTCCTTTTTTTAGTTCTTCCATTGCTTTAGCCAAAGTTTCAAGTCCCTATAAAAGATTTTTTTAAATCCAATTATAGACATATGCTACATAGTTTTCTAGACTTGCATATAATCATGGTTATATATTGATTCATAATAATATAAATAGTTTTTAAAACTAAAACCAAAACAACTATTAGAATACATATGATTATAAAACCAATTTTTTTCTTACATCTTTGGTATTATTTGATGCACGAAGCAATTGGTCAACAACATCAACATCAACCTTTCTTTCTAATCTTTTTTGTAATTCAGCTAGCCCTGTATTGTTTCCACCACCTTCAATACCTTGGCCCACATGCTTTGTTTCCAAATCCGACCGCAATGTCTAAAAATATTCCAGTTCCCTAAAAAATAAGTGTAAGAAGAAACAAATTAAAATAATGAATAAATCTTAAATAATTAGATGATAAAGGTAATCATTAGTACTATTGAAAACAATGGCATCAATAGAAATATATATTTTTAAAGTATTACAAACCCTTTGTGTTTTTTGAAGAGCTTCAAGGTCAACTGTGTGAGCTTTTGTAATTTGGTTCATAAGTTCTTGAAATTCTTCTAACTGTCATCCCTCATGAATGAAGTTAATCAAAACTATTATAGTTATAGTAATGCTTAGAATATTTAAAATTTAAATCATCTTTAACTACAAATCTTTACACATGACTTTTTTAGATGTCTATGGAGAGGAAATTTGTCTTTGAAACTTCAAAAGGACTTCCTTGTAGATCCATAATAATATATGTTGTTTAAACTCAATTTATTTTCTTAAAAGACATCTAAATTTTGTTTTGAAAATATAGTTTTTTAAATTTTAATTACATATAAGCATAGGTTCTTATACATAATTTTTTGAATTGTTTTAGTGAAAAAATAATCTTGTAGAAATTGTCTATATATAAAAGTATTCATCCAAAATTCAAATCAACAAATTTGAATTACAAATATAAAAAATTATGGCTAGTCAATATTGATTTTGTAGCAATCAAAAATTGGTTCTTGAAATCATTCAAAACATTAAAAATAAAGTACCGTGAAAATATTTATATACTTTTATAATTAAATGTCATTAGCATACGAATTGCCATTATTTATTTATTCTTTTTTGGTATATCCTCAATTTTAAAGTTTCAATAGCAAAAGCCTTCAAATTACAAGGTGTAAATATATAAATTCATAAAATAATATTCAATATACTTAAAATCAACTAATAATATTACAAAGATTATTGTAGTAAGTTGTCTATTTTAATAATTGATTTAAAAATCATTCACACTTTTCAAATTATAGATTTTAGCACCATTAATTTTTAAATTAAAAAAATTAAGAAATAGATCAATGCAATTGAAATGAAGAAGTGAAATAGAATAGTTCAAGTCATGTCTTTGAATTCACAATTTTATATTTTTTAAATCATTGTTTTTACTAGTCATTTTTATATATAACTTGATGAATTGTACTTGGCTTATATATAACATTTGGCTTCATGTTTTTTTAATTTAGTTTCATATAGTTTGTCTTACTTGTGCTTCAAGTGATTTGATCCGTTCAGTTAGATCGGTGTTATCTAGTCCCTCTTCACGAGCTTCTTTATTTGTGAACTCAGAGTCTAATTCTTGTAAATCATTGTCCATTTGGTGGACATGAGTATCAATTTGTTTAAGTTGAGAATCTATCTCATTAACTTGTTTGTTTGTCCCTTGAAGGCCAATTTCAACTACACTTACGCGCTTTGGCATGTCACCAATTTCAGCAAGTATTTTTCCATCTTTGAAGGGTGCCATGAGATCCTCTAAGGCCTTTAGTCTTGTTTCTATGACTTCCCAAGTCTTTGCTTGTTTTTGAGCCTCTAATTCTTTTTCTAAATTTGTTGTTGCTAAAGCATTTTGGCTACATTCAACTCCCCACAGATTTCATCAATAAACACCACATGTGTCACATTGTTACTAGTAGTAGACCTAAATTTTATAGGATAATTATACAACATAGATTACAACATAGAATAAAGAGTAATTTTGCTAATAAACATGAATCCCTACATGTATGTAAATGTAAAATTACAAATCCATAAAATATTTATATTTAATAATTAATTTAGGAACCATAAAGAGTTGAGCTCTTCTTTAAAACTTGCTAAATTTTTTCCTTGTTCTTCTGCTCTTTCTAGTCGCACAGCCTATTGAAATTCTACAATTTTAATCTATGAGTTTGCAAAGTAATATGCATTAACTTATTAAAGATTAATGAATAGGGTAGAATATCCTTTCAATATATTTATAATTATATAGATTTCCGTTGTATTGAATATCTTTTAAATATAGTTAAGATGTTTGTATGCAATTTTGGGGGTCAAAATGCACTAAAATGTAGTGTTTTGAAAAACTTGAAAAATGATTATGATAAATTTACATTGAACTTGAGGTGAAAGACAATTTTTGGAGGAAAAAGGCCACCTAAGCTACTTGACTCTCTCCCCCCTCAAAAAACAAAACAAAACTTCAAGTGCTCAAATTGGAAAATTTACATCCCCAAAGTGCATCATCATAGTGCATTGTATACACTAAATTTAGAAATATAATTGAAAACTATTATGGTAATTTCTAATTTTTTAATATATATTTTTACAATTCAAATAATTATATTTTTCAAGTTTATACTATTTTAACTTGTTTTTTATTCAACTTTGGAGGACAAAATCTTAGAGTTGAATGATTTAAAGGGTTTTAAAAGTTATATTTTTTACCCTTTTATCAATGTTTGTTTTATACAAATTGTGAGGGTAGATTTATCTTGTTTTTTTCTTCATGGAATTTCATGAATGATTTGTGGAAAAGGGGTAAATATGCTAGTACACACTTTAGTGCAAATAATGCAATTTCAATGAAAAACTAGTGCATATTGAACATGCCATGCATCCCAAATGTATGATGGTACTTTGTGTATTGTATGCAATTATCCTTAATTCTTATTTTTCATGAACCTCTCTTTATATTTGAGATCTATTACATTTAGTAATAGGAATAAAAGAATCATGGTGAAAAGAATCCTATAATTTGAAGTGAACTTAATTGTAAATTTGAAAGTATATAGCATTTGTAATAGTATTCCTTATATTAGTCAACCTAATACTTTAAAGGAAGTGGTGCAGTTTATGCAAATACTTGCCTGAGATGAGATTCGATCACAAAGAGAATGCAAGAGGAATTGAAGTTTGTCCCATGCAAGACTGCCTACAACTTGCACATTATTCACAGACAATACGCTCCTTATGATCTCCACATCTTCTTTCTTTTCCGCCATTTTGGACAAAGTAGATTATTATTCACTAGTAATGTCAAAAAAAATATAGATACACTTTCTTTTTTCTACAAGACCACTTAGATCTTTGAACAATTGTTTTAGATGCAATAATTAATTCCAAGTTGATTTTAACACTTTTTTTTTATTGACAATAAAGCTAATGTTCTTCAAACATTCCAAAATCATAGCATAAGGCTTTTACTTTCAAAATAATGTCCGATATGATATTTTCTAATACTTAGATGGTTTTGGTATTAAGAAAAAATATTCAAGATGATTTTTTTACAATTACTTTTAATTGATCATAAATGTCTATGTTAGAATGAAGCTTTGCAATCATTGGTCTTGGTACACCACTTTATGTAAATTTTATGAAATAAGGATTGTAATTTCTTGAAACTAATCTACATATCCAAAATCTTTCATAAATCCAATTGCTAAAATATTTGAATGAGATTGGTACACTCAGTAGCTTCAAATAAGTTTTTCACGTCACAATTAGAAGTGTTAAAGAAACAAATAATCTCTATTGAAACAAAGCATTACAATTGACTTGGTTGTACATTTTAGAATATTATATTGTTGTAGGCAAAGTTTTCAAAAATCTATTTATCTCCCCAAAAAGTTTCAACAATAATGTAAACTAATAAACTATCAATGTATTGATGTTTTTTATTCAAACATTATATATGTTGATGTTATTAATTTACATTTCATACATTCTCAATTGCACTTAAGCACTTAAGTGCCAAGATTATTTTTTTATTTTATTTTATTTCAATTATAAAAAAATTATTTCTTACAAAAAAGTCACATAGAGTTTGTGAATTGAAAGGGCAAAAAACAACAAGACTCCTAACTCTCAAGATCTACCACATACCTATAAAAATCTGAAACATATTAATACCATTCTTTCTTATTTTGTAAGTTTTGAATTCATTTTTCTCAAATATTGCATATTAATCTTGGTTGTTCTTTTGTTACAACAATAAAAAAATATTTAAAATTTTGTTCATATTATTACTTTCTTGCATATAAAAATGTTTTTCTATTAGTACTAAAGTAAATTTGGCCTTTAGTCCTTTACATACTAAACCACTTGTATCATTCCAATTTTGTATAATCATTGTATTTCAATTTGTAGCTTTTAAAATTACAATAACTTATGTAATACATGCCTCATCAAGGGCTATCTATAAATGATAAAATATTTTTGAAAATTTTGAAGAAGGTTAAAAAATAGCCTACGTATTTTAATTTTGAATCTCACATCTTTTAGAAGTATAATGCAAAAGATTTATCAAAAACCTCATACAAAGGACAAAAAGTAGTTTAAATGTATTTACAATCATCCAATTCTAGAAATATCATTTTTTCACAAAATTGATAATTGTAGATTTTTGTGATCCTCTTCTTCTTCACATTGGGCCTTTCTCTAATAGATATTTTGAATTCTCAAACTAGAAACATCTTATAATGGTTTTTGAATTGTAATTCAATGTTCATGATGTACAAATTGTTGACTATACTTGCATAGATACAATTGCTAGTGTGTGAGCTTAGAATCATGAGCGCATGAGTACAAGAGTCTATACACCTATGTTATAGCTGTCTATACTTTGGAAACCTACCATGCTTATAGGATACTTATATTATAAATACTTGTATTAAAGGTGTTTATATTATAAGTACCTTGAATGGTTGAAGACTTTCATTGTCTTATGTCATTGAAGTATGTATCTTTTTTCAAAATAAATGAAATCCACCTAGGTTGCCCATCAATTGTACGTGTAAAAAATTGAAACCTACATTTGTACTTAATGAAAGTGGGCAAGATTCTAATGGAGAAGATCTCTTGTCTCCACATGAGTGAATGCTATGGACCTTGCACCTTCTTCTTGATCCACATTGCGTTCATGATATGGATCAATAGATGGCCCATTACTACGCGCATTTGGTAGAAAAACACTCCTAATAATGGGAGAGGACAATTTCTTCCGCACGGTAAGGGCACACTATACAACAATTATATACCACCCCATCAATCCTTCCTCTCTAGTGGTTGATTGCAATTGCTTTATGCCAAATGAGCCACAACAGACTAGCTTCCTTTTGACTATGTTTAGATGGTTACACCATTTTCCGTTTCAGTTGTGACAAGGTTGTGAATTTGGTGGCCTTTCATCAAGAGGTTGCGGCCAAGCTTTGAGGTAAACTCCATGAGTAAAGTGCTATGCTTACTTGAATACCATTCAAACTTATAGGGTTTGCAATATCAATAGTTTGCATGAAAGAGTCAAGACTTGTATTTTTGGCCTATTCAATTGTAAGATAGTAATAGTTGAGAGTTGAGATTGTACGTATTGTTTGTTTGGAACATGAGAATGTATTATGTACTATTGTGTAACATTGTTTACACAATCTACTGATTCAGTACTCACATTGAATTAATTCAAAATATAATTAAATTTTGTTTTAATACCCCCCCTCCAACCATACTTATATTTTCTAGACTAACATGAATTGGCAAACAATATGGGTTAATGGCTCATGTATTTCGTATCCATATTTCTTGTATGTACACATATCTGGCTCCATATCATACCCTAATCTCGTATTGTATCCATATCCATATCCATATCCATGTCTCTTAATTTTTAAGATCAATGGTATCAAAAGAGGAGGAGGGAAAATCATTTTATCAAAATCAATGGTTCTCATTTTTTTCTAGTGAAGGGAGAGAGGGTTGTTAATTGAAACCAAGTGTGTTGCCTCTTTTCATTGGATTGATGTTCATAGTTCATTTTTTGGTTATATATGTAAACATTGTGCATCAATGAATATGGATAGCTTACTATACCTTTCCTTCAATCTACACTCATTTTGTCTAATGAATTGCTAACTAGGAATTGTACAATAGTTTTGTAGTGTCATTGACAATGCATTCATGGCCTATCCTCGCAACTTGAATCCCTATAATAAAGACTTAGATGATACTAATGTTAGTAGCCTTAATGAACTTCAAAAGATGATATGTAAGTAAACCCTATTTTTCTTGCTTTCAAAACTCTGTTAAATGTGGATATCTAAAATAGACACATAACTCCTCATGTAGTTGGAAGGTGGGGTGAAGTTTGTCCAAATTGAATGTGAATTTTTTTGGCATTCTAATAATTAGCTATCATATTTATGTGTATTACAAATGGTGGTGAATCATCCATTGATTATTCTACCAAAAAATGCCGCTTATCAATGAAGGCTACAGATGGTGCATTAACCTCTATCGATAAGACTAGGCTTGAATTTATTCAAGCCATTAGTGGTAAGCATGATCAAAAGGATATTTGTTATAGGAAAATTACACATTTGGATAGATAAAAGTTAAAGTAAGAGGAATTGCACCACCTTGATACAATAAAACTTGAAAGTGAAAGAATTGATAGTGCTAGTGCCTCTACACAAGGTTATGTCACTTTACATGAATACTCTTCTTATCTTAAATCATCATGTTTAATTAATATTGTGGATTCATTGGATGTATAAATTAGATTTTAGAACGCCACACCCTAGGCCACACCATCACTTGAGCCAACTCCCAACAGTCACTATAAGAACCCCATGTTTTAGGTGATGAGCCCAAATTTTTTTAAACAAATTTTTGGTGACATCCAATGCAACAACCTATATTTTTATGTCAACATTGATGTTACATTGGATGTTTTTGAAATGGTTCTATTATCTAAACTTATGGATAATTTGAGATTTAAACTCTTAGAAGAGGAAAACTAAAGGACTACCAAAAAGTTACCACCAAAAATTCTTTGCTAACTTTTAAAATTACCACAATACCATCTTTGATTATTTTAAAATTACCGAAGTAATCTTCCTACAATAATTTGGAAAATTATCCCAATAACTATTTAGGTAACTTTAAAACTACAATAATAATTGTTTTTATAATTTTCAAATTTACCATAGTAAATGATATAATGTCAACCAATCTTATTGCCTTATCATGAATGACTTTGTTTCTTACTTTTTGCCAAGTTCTATCAATGTTTCCCAACAACTCCTAACAAAACAACCTCCAAAACCCTCATTTAATTTTAAAACTTATAATTCCATAATTTTTTGGTAGTTTGACAATTTTTGACAATTTTGTTGTTTTTAGGAAGTTCTAATAGTTCTTGACACTCTCAACAACTAAATGTAAGCATTCATTAAAAGAATATTTCACACAAAACTTTAGCTCAACGCCATCAACTCCAATAACTCTCAAAGTTTTGCAACTTTTTTTAAAACAACCTACAAGTTGCAATTCTTGTTTGTTTTCCTTGAAACTAGTTGCAGAATAAAACTTAAATTGAAATGTTCATGTCAACCCCTTTCTAAAATTCCTTTTGAGCTCTACAAATAAATCAAACTCCTTTTGAAGCTCTCACACAAAATTTGTAACAAAACCATAAAATTGAAATTTTTTATTAGTTCAAAGTTCAAAGTTCCACAATCAAGGAAGCTTTAATGATGGGGACTAGTAGAAGAGAAGGACGATTTAGTTTGAAAACAAATTAGATTTTACAAACAAAGCCAAAGTTTGACCATCATGAAGGGGTCAACTACGGAGTCTATTTGAAAAAAAGAAGGAAAATTTTGAAAACAAACAAAACGTCATATACAAAGCTAAAGCTTCACCATTAGTGACATAAAATACATAAACCATGTTAGAAGACTTTGACAAGGACCACAATTATGCATTTCAAGCTAGGCTCTAGGAGGAATGTTCTAAAAAATGGGATTCCCATCATAGGGTGCTTGTGCAAAATAACAAACACAAGATAATGTGACACTCTAAAGAATTTTAACTACTAGCATCACCAAGATTTGGCCAAAATTCTTTAGGATTAGTATTGGACTCAATTTTTTTTTTAAATCACAAGAACAAGAATATTAGTACTATAGTAGTAGAGCAAGGTCAATACATTGATGCCAAATACTTAATTAAAGTTCAAAAAGTAGATTCAACAATATAATTCTATAAAACTCAACATCAATTCAATATAAAATACATTTTTTCAACAACTTTTTCACTTAGCTTCCTAAGCTACTTTATTGGTGTAGATAGTTATGAGAAGACAAGAACTTTATACAAGTAGGATGGTAGGAGGTAAACATTAGAGGGAATTTGGGGCAAGGGGAGGGCCGTTTCAAGGTCGTTTCCCTTGTTGTTCCCGATACAGTGCAAGAATGGCGCGTTGTGAGAAATTTGAAATTAAAATAAATAAATAAACAAAATTTAATTTTTGAAATGGAAAAAAATTAATTTCAAAAAATAAATTCAAGACTCTAATCATGAATTATGGACAAAATTTCGAGAGGGGTTAAAAGGTACATTTTCTTTGACATTTTCAAACATCTTTTCTAAATTTTTGTCTATATCTTTTTTTTGAGGCTCAAAATCACAAACGGTTTTGGAAGATGAAATTGAGATTGGTTTTCCAACTTTGGCACTTTGGCACTTTGGTACTTTGGCAACTATGGCACTTTGGCAAAATGAACAAATTACTTCATTGACATTTTGTAGGAATGAAGAGTGAAAATAGATATAGACAAAAATAGATATAGACAACTATGCCTAAATTTTTGTCTAAATTTTTGACTAAATATTCTACTATGCCTAAATGAGGTCTAAAATTCTACTTTGAACACAATTTTGACATTTTGACAATGAGCAGTCAAGCTCTTATCTTCAAATTATCCCATATCCTTTGACAATTCATGACAAAAAATGATTTCATTATAAAAATGACCTTTTCACTCTTCATTCCCACAAAATGTCAATGAAGTAATTCGACAAAAAAATTCTTGATGGTATATGATCGAATGATAGATTGGTACAATAGTATTGAATATCTCATGTGATTGGGCTTGACTTTTGAATTTTATTTTGGCTATTTTGGACTTTCTAGCTTAACACTCAATGTTTTTTTTTTTTTTTCCGACAACTTGGTCATTTAATTCTTGTTCACTTCGGTTGTTCACTTTTTTTACTTTATTTAAAATAATTATTTTCCACTACCCCTGCCCTATAGCTACACTACAAAACATTAAACTACAAAACATTAAACTGATATTGACGGTTTTGGGTGTTTTCACCGTAGTGTTATGAAGATGTCTAGACTGTAAAGGGCACTCAAACCCTTATCATGTTATGAAGATGTCTTCAGGGCACACAAAACCAAACCTTCCATTTGCAATATTCAGGAAAGGCAAGTAGTTCACCCAAAATTTAACTGTAGCAATCTGTGTTTTGTTAAGATTACCGAGAACCCAAAACTCTAAGAATGCTAGTCACAGCACAAGAAAATAGTTTCCCTACATGATCTGGAACCTAACCAATTCAAAACTGGTGCATCCACGTGTGAATAATTCCAATCTAGCAATTCACAGGGTTAAGCAAAAATACTATGAATACTCAGCAAAAATACTAAATCCAATCAATTCCAACACTTCAGTAGAAATTTGAGTTCTCAAAAAAACCATGTAGACATGGAATTCATGTGCTATACTGAAGCATGGAGCTGATATTAGTGGTACTATGATTCCCATATATCACTCAAAACTGCAGGAGAATAAGGGTTTCCAAAAGTTTTCAATGCATATGTTTGAGTCTCACATTGGATGCATCAACCCAATCACAAATACTCAAATGTTTCTGAAACAACCTCTGTACCAATACAACCTCTACAATACAGAAAAAGGGAATTGGGTGCATCTAGGATGTCCAATGAAGTGGACACACTTCATCTTTAAAAAACTATTTGGGTAACTGGTTTCTCCAGCATGCATGTGCCGGTAAACGTCAACAAAGGTAAAGCTCTACAAATCTTGGACAGCTGCAAGAAACAAATCCCACAGAGCATACATGAGAAATTGAACAAAACATTAGAAAATGTGTAAGTCACAATTGTCTCAAATACAGGATGCAGCGAACCATAACAGGTTCGTCCCTTCGTGAAATTTTAGGGGGGTTCACATCACATACTCAGAGGCAATGATACATATCACTTGCTTTCAGAAAATAACCATATGGGGGCTAACTAAGGAAACGAATTTAGAAGACAAACCAACCTGCTGCTCCTCCATCTGGCTGAATCCAAACTTGTTAATCCAGATGGACTTTGCATTCTTGGGTGTCGGAAGAACCAAGCGCTTTACTTCAAGGATCCCAAGGAGTCTCTCAATTGTTGTCAGAAGTGCTTTACAGAAACCCTGTGGGCCAAGAAACAACAGGTTTAACATTAAGCAACAAATTCTGATCAAAATCACAGTTCTAAATTACATTTCTGCAATGAAATAAGAGCCTCTGTAGGCATAAATTCCAAAAACCTGTCGAAGGAAAACAAATTCTGCACTTTCTGACAATAGAGATCTTTTATTACTTGTTGAGTATAATCTAAAACGTACACAGGAAAGTCACTTCTCTGTCCTCTCTAGTTCCAACAAGTGTAAAAAGTTATGTTACTTCTGAAGGAACCATCTCAATGGCATAGCCCTGATTTCTACAATAACAAAAAGAAAACAAATTTTTCGGTAAAGTTTTACTGTTTCAAGTGCTTTTAGAAAACATCATGAAGCATGCGTAAGATCATTTGTGACCATACGGAAAACTCCCCATGGATCATCGTGAAGATTCTCTTTACAATACTGTTAAAAAACTATCCAATTTTATAGACAATTTTATAAACCATATCACGTACCACATCAGTAGACAACTAGATATCAACCATAGTTACACTTGGAGTGGAACTAGAAGTGCAGAAGTGAATTAGAGAGGTTTTACCTGGCCCTGGTGTGGAAGACTAGTTGCCACCAAAGGAACTTCAGCAATTTCTTGACCGAAAACTTGCAGTAGAGCTGCTGAAACAACCTTCTCACTGTACAGTACAAGAAAACCTTCACTCAGAACCTGGGTTCAGAAAAATGAATAGACAAGCAGGTAACCTAAGCTTGGAACGCCCTCAACGGAAACTACAGTAATTGATCAAGCCTTCTTGAGAGAAACTACCACAGGAAAACAAGTAACTTCTAAGTTAAAGCATCAATGAGAAATACACACGATTTTTTTCTTATAAAGACGATTCACAGAAGCAATCAAGAAATAGGAGCTTACTTGAGCTTGAGGACAACACAGAAAAGGCCTTCAAAATCGTAATCCTTTGACCTCTTGCTGCAAATATAAAATGGTCACGCTCAAAATATAGACCTCTTCAATACATTAAAAGACCAAGGATTCATAGTTTTTAAATGACCAATTCGATGGATCATATAGTGAAAAATGCAATTCCGACGGGGCCAAAAAATTTATCACCAGAATCAGTGAAGAACATTGCAAGTGTTGCTGAAAAATAGAAAAAATTGGAAAAAAGAAAGTACCCATATGTCTTCTTCAAAACTACTAGAAAAGGGGCCTAATTTGGGTTTCTTGATATTAACAAAGCACCTAAACCTTTACACAAGATCAATAGTGATCAACATCAAATTGCAGAATCACCTTCGAAATCAACTAAGACACACCTGTGCACCAATTGAGGTATTAAACTCCGTCCAGTCTTGAGGTCCTTGATTGGATCCAAGCAATCCTGCAAATCAAAACATGTTGCCTCAATAGCGAGTAACAGAGGCAAGAGAACTTCCTCGGTAACACAGGCATGCAATAGTTTGACCAGGAAATGTAGCGGCAAAGCAGGACTTCTAGCACTAATACAGAAACTGAAAGATCAAACACATTCATTATAACAAATTGTAATGCATTCACGTGTCTACAACAAAGGGCAAGGACGGCACATACTGTAAAAAGATTCACTGTCTCGGCAAGAGTCTGAATATTGCTAGAGCTGCCAGCCTTGCCGCAGAGAATCTGCCATTCGTAGTTTGGCCGGCTAGATTCAGAGTTCTCCAGGGAATGAACACCACCTTGCTGTTGCCGACTTTCCAGAAACTCACAAATATTGCTGTCTGACAGTGACTCAATCCCATTGCCGACTAACTGTGTCAAGATGTTATCTATGCTCTTGCAGTCGTCCTCACAGAACCATTCTCCTTCAGGTAGCTCCTGTCCAGTGAACAATCATATCACCAATTCCGAAAACTGGAGAATACTATTCGCGTCACTTGAAGCAGTGAAATCAAAATGTAGGGGTGCAATTTTTGGGATATCACTAAATAGATGAGGAGGAATCCCTTTGTGTACAAAGAGTCAAATCTGTCGAGATCAAATTCTTATCACCATGTGTGAAATTCTCGTGCAATTTCAAAGTGCACTGGACGTTTTAGATCAGGATAAGTGATAGCACAGTACCCCAAATCCATTCAATCATGAGTGGTCATGGACATAATTAGCCAAGTCATGCTTAGACCCCAACTTGCTGGGCCAATCAAGTGTCCAAACCCTAAAGCCAAAAGCTAAAAGCCTAACCCTAAACCCTAAAGCCAACTGACAAGGTTAGCGTGCATTCAATCAAAGCTTCTAAGACTATTCTTCCACATGAAACTTCACTGTTATGATGCAAGAGCTAGAATTAGAACTAAGTACAGAGACTCTCCATGAAATTTCCCATAATCAGCAAGAGAGATTGGGAGACAGTATACTTACATCAAGATCATCCATCCCAGAATCTTTTAGGCAGGCAACGTGATACTCTCGCCCGCACTGCCAAGAGGAATCCAAGCTTAGGAAGTACACAAACGAGTTTTCCTAGCTCAAGTTCAGAACAATTGAGATACCGCAACCAAACACTAAGGCTCCCCAAGTATGAACAACAATGCACCTGCGATCCTGGGTTTAGGGCTAAGGGTTCTGACTGAAATATACCGAGTTCTATTTGTAGGACCATAAATAAAAAACGAAGTACATTACAGGGTAGTTAGGACTTCTCACTTGATCACAGACAAGCATTGTCATGCCATCAACATAACCTGAGTCGCTGGAATTCCATTTTCTGCAAGTACAACAATTAATTCCGCAGCGTAAGAAAGAAGACAGATCAAAGAAAGGCTCTTGACATTCACAGAACTAGGGTCACATTGACAGCTTTTGTGGTACATAATCAAAGTTGAAAATCACTTCTTTTCAGAGTGATACCATCATGACCAATAGTATGGAGAATTAAAAACTTACTTGCAAATTGCACAACCTCTAACAGAAACATACTCCTCCAGATGATGTATGACACGGCCTCGGTCATCAGTTTCTTCAATCTTTGGCAATCCTTCACTTTGATTGCCTGAAAGAAGTTCCTGTGCAACTCGTGCTTCTTCGGGAGCGCCCTCATTGCCACACCGACATTCATCACCACTTGCCATCGAAATGATCTTTCCCATCATACGCAAAGAATCAATACGGCGCTAATGTAATCGAACACTGTTTAGAATAGTAAGGTTGAAGTCATATCAAAACTTGAGTGTATCATCAAAGGCAAAGAGTCACTACGGTGCTAATGTAATCAAACACTGGTTAGAATGGAAAGGTTGAAATCTTATTACAACTTAAGTATATCAAGACCACTACCTCTTGATCACAACTTCACGCTAAGAGCATCAATCAATGAATCATTTTTTCTAAATCTGCTACTTAACTAAACTCAGACTCTGTAATAATTAGGGTTACATAATGCAAGTGACATGACCATCTGCTTCTCTACTCAACTCAGACTCGGTTATAAGTAGGCACCCTGCTTATAAGCTTACCTCTTGCTGCAGCGTATACCTTCACCTTGCTTCACACTTCAGAGTACACACTGCAAGGCAAAACACGCAACTATGCTTTCAAATTGAATATCTCCAAACCTTAATTATAGTTTTGAAGAAAGTAGAGAGCTCAAGGTACAGAACAGACAATGGAGGCTGGCTGCAATGCCTTTGATGGTTTCTAGAGGCCCAGACAGTAACTGCAGGAAGCGCAAACCCTCAAAAGCAAATGAGGGTTTCGTGTTGTGCCTAGAAAAGACTCACACGACCCCTGATACGGGTTTGGGATTTTGCTTCCTCCATCCACACCATAGCTGCACAATTACAGTCTTGAAGAGACTAATCAAGGCCCATAACTAAGTTACTTAGTGCTAATGAAGATGACCAATTTCAGAGTGGTACTGTTATCCGTCCCATCGGCATTGAAGGCTACTGTAGAACTATCACACACAATCAATCTTTTCTAATTTGACTGCCTTGAGAGGACAAACGGAGTACTCATGTGTTCATATCTTGATGTGAAAAGCTGTCCGTTCAGATGCGTACAAAACACGTCAGATTCTATACAAGGAATGAGCAATACAGAGGATCATTAGGATATACCAGGAATGTGAAATTATATACAAGAAATGTGAAATTATAGAGGGATTAGAGAGTAATTCCATCAACACTAAAATTCTCGGTTTTCACATAAACAAAAAGATTTTTAAAACTGTAAATTGAAAAAGGTCCAGAGAAAGCATCCCCCGGCCAAGAGTTAACCTTCTCTGAGTGTAACCCACTAAAGTGATGTGCCTGTAGTGGATGTAGTTGTGTACAGACTGATTTCACTGATTTAACCCAGAAATAATTATCAGCCCAGCGAAGATCAGCATCATTGGACAAAGCTCCGTCAGAACAAGTGAGAAGACCCTCACCATTTCGAACGTTTCCTCGCAGGCAGTGTTTTTCCAACTTTTACAAATACTAAAGTGAGCGATAAAATCTTCCAAATCTTTGAGAATGACAGCTAAATATCAGTAATTATCTCCAACTTAACGCACTGATAACAAAACTGAATCCGATCCTGCGTTTGGAACTGCATTCTGAAAGCTCTTCATTCAGAAAGTAACAATTCAATCAGGTTAGCAAAACTGGAACAACTAAAGAAACAGAATCGACAATTATATGCACCTGTGATCTTTATTGACGTGAGTTTGTATAACGAGAATAACTCCTATTGTTCGGTAATTAAAAACTGATACCAGATAATATCGCATCGAAGCTGTCTGTCCTTGAATGAAAGTTTTTACTCGAAGGAGTAGGAATGAGTAAACTTTCAAGAATCCCACTGTGCACAAGAAAGTTGTGCATACAGCCATAGGCAATGGGAGGTCAATTCTGCAATATTATCTATTTTTCTTTGCCTCAAAGATACAAAAATCAATTCAGAAAATAAAATAGGGCAGCAGCACATCTAGTTGAAAGTCTTGATTTCTAACGCTGGTGCTGCTATGAAGGTAGCGAGGCAGGCTTTAAATTCTGCAACTCCTGGTCAAGTGTAAAGCCTGCCGGAACCTTTGATGGGTCCATCTTCCTGAACGTGATTGATATTCTGCAAAATGTCGTCAGAACCTCGGCGTTAGTTTGAAGGCCAACTCGCGTTTGTGACCAATACTTATACAGCCTTCTGAACAAAAACCTACGCACAAGAAACTAAAGGCTTCCTATCATTCTAGCAACCAAACATACCTTTTGAGAAATTTTAGCTGAACTCATTGTGCAGTTTTTATTAGGTTGAACAAGTATTCCTACATCTCAAAAGTTCCCTACTTCTAGACGAAGTTATTTATGACAATTTAATGATAATCTAACTGAACATTATATCAATATTAAAATAATGCTAAATTAATGTCAAGTTAGTGTTTGACTTAATGGCAATTGGTATTAAGTTGGCATCTATTAAGTTAACACTAAGTTAATACCATTTGCATTACACTAACATTACCTGAGCATGAGGACTACATGAATCCAATGCCTATCAACTTAACATCAAGAGCTTTGTCAAGCAAATGGAGGGTGGGTTCTTTTGTGACGTACCTGTCTGTTGGGACAGCTGGGACAGCATGCTTCGCCGCATCGGCTCCATTACCATTTAACACAAGCACTGATCTGAAATTCACCATCCCATCCACAACAGTTGGACTTAGCACATAGAGTTTAGAAGTTCACTGAAACAGCATGCAGCAGTTAGAGTGGAGAGAACGTGCACAAAACAATGCTCTCTGCAAGTGTTGCAGTCTCATCAATATCTACTTGAGGAAGAAACTCACCCCATTGGCAGAGGAATAGAAATATTTCCACCGAAGTCCCCTGGACCTAAAATCTCCAGATTGGCTCCAAACACGATGCTGCATTCGCTCACAAGAGAAAGAGTGCAGAAAGGTCGAAGAAAATCATGGTGATCAATGTGAGGGGGTATACAATCGCCTTCCTCGTAAATGTTTATGATACAACTATCTGGTACACATGATGGTGGCAGCACATGCCACCTCACTAGACGTTTAATGGCGGTACGCAAGAGTGGTGGTAAAGGATCGACAACATCTTCACGTAAAATTCCTGGTGGATTTCCAAATTTGTCCTGAGAATCATAACAGTCACGATCAATGCTTTTGAATGACTACAATACGGACTACACTGAGTTTGCTGTACTGTGTCACCGAATGCTTGGGACTAAAGTCGAAATTACATAGACCAAACCGACAAAAAAAAACAGACTAAATCACGCTAGTATTAAGTGGAAATGTCCTTGAAATACAAATATTGGAAATTGATTTGCTAAAAGTGATTTGACCATGGATGAGGAGACTAACAATGGCGTAGTTGTAACAGCATCCAAACTGCAACGTCACTCGTCCTTTGCCTCTCATCCATTTCCTTGGCTCGCTATAAGTTCTTTCTGCAAAAACCAACACCATAAACACTTGAATTATTCCATCTCAAGATAGACCTGAACAATTTCGTTCAGCAAACACTAAACATTGCATCGAACAAACGGCAATTAACCATACTAGCAGGCTTACAACACTAGAGGAAAGGCATGTCATGGTTTGTTAGAGCAAGTGGCTACCACACTAGAGAAACAGCAAGAAAGATTGAGGAGCCCCTTCTTTAAATAGGCACGCTTTGGACATCCAAGGTAGCACATAAAAGAAGACTGGGCAATGAGAAGGCAAGTGTTCTTGCAGGCACTATTGCTTGAAAGTCCTTGAATCGGATGAAGTCAATAAGATCGTTATACTAATAAATGTAAAATGTCCAAATAAAAGTATTGTTTTTTGGCCAATTTTAAAAAAAAAATTCAATTCTATTTAGAATATGGATGAAGTCGACAATTTCGGATTCAAAAGTGCATGAATATAATTGACAAGTGTTTTTTTGTCCAAAAGATGAATTAAGGTAGAAATACAGTGCTGCACCAAATTATATGTGATCGCCATCTTAACACTCTCTCCAAAATGGAAAAAGATAAGGGGCAGGTACTCACCCTTGAGGTCCTGTCGACGGCCTTTCGCTTGAAGCTCTTTAACCAAATCAATAAGCTTATTCTGTTCCACTCGGCTAAACACCCCCGTATGAAGCTCCAAACCTTCAGTGATATTCACCAATTTGCCACGGATTCTCTCCAAGCAGACATAATCCTTCTTTCTCTTGATGCAAGACAACCGGAGGCGCTCTCTTTCTGCTACACTCAGCTGCTGTTTCGGTGCGGACACCGGCTCCTTAACAACGGCGAGTGCATCATTCTTAACTACAGGTTTCGGATTCTCCATTGTATAGTCCACTGTGTCACGGTCATCAATGCCTATATTCATACGAGCAGAAATCTTTCGAGCACTACGCAGTCTGCGCAGTGTTGAAGGCGCCATGGACTCGTCACTCCCTACATTATTTGGATCCTCTACAACTACACTTCTGCGCGCAGAGAATCTTTTGACCTCTGGCAGTTTACGTTTCACCGCGGGTACCACCTCCTGGACGGATGCGTGAGTTTCTGGTTCACCCATTGGGACGGGGTTCACTTTGTCACGGTCATCGATGCCCGCTATCATCACCGCAGAGAACTTTTGGGATATCTCGTCCACCACGTGTTCCTCGTGAGCCTAATGTCAGGACCATACAGGGCAGTGAAGAGGAGTAAAGAATTATTGGAAAAGGAAATTGTGCACAAGCTTACATATGTTAATTGCCTAACATAACTCCTAAACGAGTTCCTAAACATCAGTTTTAATTGAAATACGAGTTTGGTTGTAAAATTAAGACATAGCTATTCTTGAACAGCAAGTCAAAGTCATCACTTATTTTTTACAATATCTTACCTCATCCACGCCACTTGGGTTCTGTGTGACTGGGTCTACAGCCTCGTGAACGTCGTGAACGTTAGTCTCATGAACCTCAGCCTCATGTACGTCAGCCTCGTGATCAGGCTCTTGAACTTCAGCCTCTTGAACATCAGCCTCTTGAACTTCAGCCTCTTGAACTTCAGCCTCTTGAACATTAGCCTCTTGAACATCAGCCTCTTGAACCGCAGCCTCTTGAACATCAGTCTCCTGAACATCAGCCTCTTGAACATCAGCCTCTTGAACCGCAGCCTCTTGAACCGCAGCCTCTTGAACCGCAGCCTTGTGAGTCTAATGGCAGGGCCCACAGCCAAGTCAGCCAGACTAGCAGAATCGTAAGAGGCAAAAAGCATTTTTAGAAACTGGGGGACCGAGAAAATTGTGCACCAGGTTATATGTGTTGATTGCCTACTCCTAACCTCTCTGCCACAAAACTCAATTTCTAAATGCTAGTCCATGATAAACCAAGGGATAACAGCGGAATGGAATACCAGTTTGGAATGCAACATAAATTATTCTTGAATAATTAACGAATTCTTAATAAATCTAACATAACTATTCTTGAACCAAACAAGTCAAAGCAGTCACTTGATTTCTACAATGTCTAACCTCTTGAACCTCCGATGGGTTCTGCGTGGCTAGGCCTTCAGCCTTGTGAACGTCAGCTTGGAGAGTTACAGCTTCGAGAACCTCAGCCTTGTGAACGTCAGCTTCGAGAGTTACAGCTTCGAGAATCTCATCCTCGTGAACCTCACTCTTGTGAGCCTAATGCCAGGCCACAGGCAAGTCAGTGCGATTATGAATAGGTAAAAGGATTCCTTGCAAACTTGGGGGACAAGAAAACAAAAAATCTGCACAAGGTTACACAGATGCTGATTACCTAAAACATAACTTTCATCCACCCGTTCATCACACACCAAGAACTACCAATATAGTTGAAATAATCAGAACAAAACAAATCACTTGCTTTTTCCAATGTCTCACCTCTTCAACGCCAATTACTTTCTGTGTGGCTAGGCCTTCATCAACTTCGTGAACCTCGTGAACCTCGTGAACCTCAGCCTTGAGTTCATGACACTCCTCAGCCAAGTCCTTCGCATCAGCATCATGGGACTCATCCCCTACAGAACCCATCTTGATCAAAATTTTATTAAGCCCCTCCTGCTGACCTCATAAAATAAAAAGTGAAAATTTAGAACAAATCAGTCATTAGCTCTTAAACCCTACTCAAACCCTAATTCGATCGAAAACCGATTTCAAGCACTGCAGTATATGGGAAATTCTGACAAAAGCCTGCAAATTCCAACCTGAAGCATTATCTATCAAACAGCATAGTTTCATTCCTTCCCTGAATTACCTGCAATAATACTCCTACGCCGTGCTTCTCATCGCCTCAAACAATCTGTCACTCTGCAAAAACAACCACAAAACACCCAACCTCTAATTCAGTTAACCACAATGTCAATTTCCCTTTCTCTCAGTCTAAAAAAAACCCAGACAGCTTGACCAGGAGCGCCTTAGCTTCTGCAACCCCAAATTCAAACCCCCGGGCAATAAAAGAACATCACTCGTCACCGCGAAACTGAGTTTGTTCGAGAGAAGGAAACCCCAATTGACAGTAAGCCCAATGCTACTAACCCTGACGTTTGGCGTGACCTCCAAGGTTTCTCCCAATTCAGACCGAGCCCTGATTCCAATTAATCGAACACAAGCCCACATTGGCAAAGAAAGCTACCGACGCGGTCCTAAAAGCCTCTTGTTTCGAAACCCTAGAATCTGCAACAGTGAGAAAACTCCGCAAACACACTATTCTATGCTACTGCAGGCTCAGCAATCAGCAGCAGCAGCAGTCCTGCTCTGGCCTTGATTCAAGCCGCTTCACGAGAGTCTTGTCCTCCTCCTCGCCGTGTTGATGCTCCAGGTAGTTGAGTCTTGCGCTGTCCTTTCAGTTGATTGGGACTTTCTAGTAAGTTAGTAATCATCGCTAATTGACTAATTGAAATTTAACCTTTTAAACTTTAAAGGACAGACTGGTGACCATGGAAATCATCCCCTTTGGGATATCGTGGGTATCATTATTGGCTTAAAAAAAATGCAAAAGTGGTCATTGGGAAGTCAAATCATTGTAGAAGACCTCCCCCTTTTCACAACCCAAATTCCAAGGATGAATAGTCACATTTTTGTCCTATACAGAAAGGATTTTATGTCATTCATTGGACACATAACATCTCCGGTGGCCTTTATGGGTTCACTATTCACTAATCTAGATGGTCAAGAAGGGTTGCACATGTCAAATCATTTATCAGTAAAGTTTTTTTTAGAAATATGAGAGAAGTAGACACATCTAACCCACTTTAATTCATATTTTTCAAACTCTTATTGAATTAGTTATGGATTTTTTGAAGTTGGAATTGGGGAGTATTCCAAAACATCTCCAACATGAAATGTTCATCGTGGGTACATTGAAACTTCTAATATGTATTCTTTGTGTTAAAAGATGCTTTCAAAGTAAGGGCAGTTTTCACACACACCACCTTGTTTTTTATTATGAAATATAAATTTGTTTACCATTGTGCGGTGGCAATGCACTGTTGGTGCAAAATCATTACATGAAATTTGAGGCCTCCAAAGGGCCGTTTCAGTTTGTTCCCAAAATTGTTCCCGACCCTCTTGGCTGCTGTCAGACCAATAATTTAAAAAAAAAAAAAAAAAAAAAAAAAATTAGTCCTGAAATGCAAAAAACAGAGCCTGAAGAAAGGATCCACAATGTAACCCTGTTTAGAGGCTCTGTCATATGGACAATTTGGCTAGACCGCAATGCCATCTGCTTCAATAATACCGCTTGGCCTACCCCGAAGCTCGAACAAGTTTTATGGGAGGCCTTTAATTAGGTATTGTTTGTACTTGGTTCTTGGTAGTCACGATTGGCAGTTTTGTGTCCCTTAGATTTGTGATGTGTGATCGCCCGCTTTTGATAGCTGGTTGCTTGGTTCTTCAGTCTCTTGCCTTTTGGAAAAAAAAAGGGAAAAAAGAGGAAGTTTTTTGGTTTTGAAAATTTGTTGTTGAAAATGTAAAAATTGTCGCCGAGGAGTTTCTCCTTTGGCTTTGTGTACTGTTTCCCCTATCAATGGAAATTGTCCATGTGTTTAAATATATATATATTTGTTTTTATCAATTAGCAAGTGAAAGAAGCTAGGATTCCAACGTACTTTAGCAATGAGTGTATTGTTTGGACACTA
Organism: Rhytidiadelphus loreus; assembly: GCA_947034895.1. NCBI lineage: Eukaryota > Viridiplantae > Streptophyta > Bryopsida > Hypnales > Hylocomiaceae > Rhytidiadelphus > Rhytidiadelphus loreus. The sequence continues at coordinate 10,486,694 of OX344763.1, read as the reverse complement.
TTTGAATAAATTGTAAACTTTGTAGTTCTATTTTGGTTCAAATTGAATAGCTTCAATTGCAAGAAAAAAATGAAAACAGTAGAATTGGACCCTAATAACATAACAAGGGGAATAGATGAACCACTAAGTTATGAATTTCAAAGTGTACCAAAAATTAACCCTAGGCTCTCCTAGATTGTCATATTTTTAAGTGCGTACATGTTGTGTTATCAATATCTAGGTTTTTGTGTTGCTTTTTGGTCCAAATGTAGGCATTGCATTTTGGGTAGTGATGATTATGAGTTCATATATCTTGAGGTACCTACACCTAATGTTTTCCAAATAAGCTTTCTAGCATGGTTACCATTATTAGATTGTCTAAATTTTTGTTGGATTTTTGTGCGAGTCAAAAGGGGATTCTTAATCACCATTGCCCAATTGTTGTCCCTTTGGATGTTGCACATATTTAGACTTATTGGATTCACAAATTTTTGTTTTTACTCTAGGATGGAAAATGAGAGAATTTTTCACGCATTTTTTGGTCAACTTGTTTTTGAAAAAAAAAAAAAGATTTGATATGGTCAAAAGTCAGAATCTATATCATTGTTGTTTCTAGGAGGGGCTATTATTGTCCATTTAGAAGCTAACACAACTCTCATAATTTTCTACATTGTCACAATTATAGTAGTCCAAAAGCATCCTTTAAGATTGTGGAATAATAAAGGAACCCTTTTCTATATGTAGCCAAGCTAAATGGTAGTTTCATTGACTTCCTTAATCCTTAAAGGACGGACTTGTGATCGTAAAAATCATCTGTTTGGTTACTATATGAATCATTTGCTTAAAAAATTGCAAAAGCACTTATTGGAAGTCAAACTACTGTAGAAGACCTCTAATTTTCACTATAAAATTTTGATGATGAACAGTTGCACTTCCTATCATCCTACTAGAAGGATTCTTTGTCATCCATGAGACTAAAAACATCCTATTGACGTTTAAAGGTTAAATCATGAATTTTCAATCCAATTCCAAATCTTTCAACATCAATCCCACATTGAATTGTTAGGATGCAATAGGACAAAATTGAGTTTGAAAATGATTTGAAGTCTACCTTCCTTATATTAGGACTTTGATGAATAATTGTCTTAGGAAAATTTTATATCTATTATAAATGAGGAACATGACCATTTTGGATGTACTTTATGTTGGTTTGAAGAAGGATCTCATGATTCTTTGGGGCTAGCTATTTAGGTATACTTACACTTCAATTTTTCAAAACAAATTGATACTTTGTCAAAAAAATTATAAAATATATATATAGTCTTTTCTCACATTTGTTTATAAATATGTGAAAAATATACTAAAAAATTTCAACAATCATGTAAAAGCATAACAACCTTTATTTCTACAATAGGCCATATACCTTACTCAAGTAAAACTCACTCCAAATAGATAGTGACAATATAATATTCAACAACAAAACAAGGTAGAAGTATGAATTCTATCCATGCAAGAAGAGACTACCATTAGCTTAATGTAGATACACACGAGATTGCACCTTGCCTACAAATGCCATCATTACTTTGTTTGTATACACCTTCTTGAAAAAAACAATTTTAGAACATCTACTAAAAAAAACTTCAACCGTTCATAACTTTTGTATAAGGTCTCAAAATGTTGTGTTATTGTAGTGGAACCTCTTTTTGCTTGCCAACAAGAAATTTAGACTAATTTAATAATAGTAACTAGGTGCATTAGCAAAAAATGGCAATTTGGTAGGTAAACATTTTATTCCTCTTTATGTAAGACAACATGACTCCATGGCCCAAGGGACTATTTTTCTTTCTCAAATTTATTATTTGACTCTCTTTCAATTTTTTTTAGCAATGTCAACTTCTGAAAGGTAGTTCTTTTCTACAAATTTGGCCTTTGGGTTAAATTTTTACAAATTGAAAATAATATAATACTTTGAAGTTACCTCTTGGGTAGGTACCCGTCACTGGAGATTTACATATTTTAGGCTGAAATTTTAATAAAAGGTGGGGACGAGGAATATGTTTCATATGCACTAAAGTTCATGACATTTGGAAATATGAGTAAAAAGTGATCTAATATGTTACTTTTTTCCATCCAGGCAATCCAGGTAGATCTAAAAGAAAGCTTTTTTCAAAAATAAAAACTTGAAATTGATTTTCTCGAGTTATATATATGCATAAAGCTTTTAATCATTTCATTTTGATCAATGAATCAAAAGTTATGAGGAGTTTTAGTTTCCAGGCAATTATGGAATTTCTACTCTAAAATCAACTTTAAAGTCCTTTATCTTACTCAATTTTCAATATTTTTTGAAAAAAATAAAATCATAGGATGTGGATTGTTTATTACAACGTTACAACCAATGGGATTGACATTTTTCAATTCTATAAATAAATTCTTAACAATTTTGTATTTTGAATCATTATCTACTTCTTTCTACTAACTATTTTTTTCTTGTATATTGTACAATTCCAAATGATGTGAATTTTTAAAGTATGTAGCAAACTTGTCTAGGAAAAAGAATCCAAAGAAAACCCACCATTTTGGACATTTTTTCATAGAAAAGTGAGCTTGTGAAGCACAAAAGCCTTGTTTTTTGCAAGGCCAAAAAAATGAATTTAGTAAATTTGAATGCTTATCTTTTGCACTTTGCGCAATGGAAATTTCTGAAATTTTCTCCACATCTTTTCAAACCAACGTACTACAAGATCCTATGGTTACTTGTATCCAAAAATGTTTTTTTTCTAGAAGTTGATACTTGTACTAGAAACGGCAGTGTTGGAGTGTTTTTGTTGAAAACATAGTCAAGGAACTTATGGGATTAAATATCTTTAATAAAATTATTATATTATACAAATTTAGGGTTAAACCCTGAAGTCCTATTGTTCCATGGGGAACTAAATGAATTTTGGTAGGCTTCTATTGTCTCAATTTTTGTCTTGAGTTTTTTAAACTCTTTTTTAAACTCTTTTTGAAGATAGGAAACAAATTAGGAATCAAATGTGAGTTTTTTGAATTTTTCTCCTAGATTTTCTACTCAATTTGTCAAAATAAAAGTTTTTTTAATTCAACATTGGTAGTGCAAAAAAATTTAAGCTAAGAAGATTCAAAGCCTTAAGTGCTAGGCAGTCATGGTACAAAAAATCAACTTTCTTCACTTAAAATGCAAATATCTTGCAATTCACGAGGTCAAAGTTTCTAAAATTTCTTCTACACGTTTCTATACTACTCTAGTGCAAGAGCCTATGGTTATTTTCTTTAATATTCATATCTTTCATATATAATACTTGGGTCGAATGTCCAAGTAAAGGTCTTTGAATTTCAAAATTTTGTCAATGAATGTTTTCATTCAAACTTTGGCTTACAAAAAATAATTCTTAGAAGCTGTTTTCAAAAATTGAAGTGAGTGAAATTCATAATCAACACATCATGGATGAAAGGACACACATAAACTCAAAGGAATCAAGTGGCTTTTAGATTACGGAGCTTGAAAAGACATAATGTAAACTAAATAATTGTGACTACACTATTTTATTATTATTTTTTAATTGCTTACAAAATTTTATGAACATAAATGACAAAAGACCCTATAACTAATCAAAATATGACAATGTAAAGATGTTATATTCATCAAGTGATAAATGACTTTGAACCTAAATGTCATCATTGGAATTATGCACAAAACATAATAAGTAAAAATATCATCTATTACAACAAATTAATCTAAATAGGTGAAGATATTTAAAATTGCATAAATAATAGCCTTAATTTTGGACATAATTGAATTATGAACATCCTAGCAATATACTAAAAATATCACATTATCTTACACATGTATAATTCCTCAATGGAAATTATTTTGCTAATAAAGGGGACTAATTGTCTACATGGATGATGTCTTAGAAATATTTAACAATTTTTTTTACTTTTATATATTATTCACATTTTTATTTTAGTTCAATATTTACTTCATTCATGGTGAATCATTTATCATCAAGCATTATGATTTGAGACTCATTTTACTTAATTAAAACATTGAGAGGCGATGGAATTTTAAAGTACCTACTATTTTTGCTATTGGTCTTCCTATCACTATTATTGAAAAGCTTTCAATTTTGGAAACCCTCAATGGTGAACATTGGAAGAAAAGCTTAAAAATTATTACTACTTGAATTATTAATTTGGTCTACTTGAAGCATGGATAAAATTGATTTTGGTTTGTTTTTTTGGTACATGACCACCTTCGCATAGATATTACAAAGTGCCTAGCTATTTTTATTTGATTTTCTATATATTAAAACGTCATTTGTATCCATTTAAAAAAATTAAAATGTCATTTAAATGGGCCTATTTTCTTGAAAATTTTCACCCTCTCAGTTTACCTAATTAGAAAATTATTCTACGCTAAATATACACATGATACAATCTTTTTTATAGTCTAAATGTTTTTCATATTTAATTATTTTTGAATTTGTTTTCCTATTACTATGATATCATAGAAGAAATTACCTACAAAAGTGTTGAATGTAACAAATGTTGCATATATTTTTTGTACACCGGAAACTAAAAGTATCTTAGCCAAATCATAACAAGATTAGTTGGAAGACTAATGTTTTGGAAGAAATTATGTCTAGAATTACGTGAAGCTATTGGATTGATGAAAAGAATAATGAAGAAGTACCTATGTTACTATGTAGGAGACAATGGAAGAATCAAACACCTAGAAAAGAATGGTTAGATTAGCATAATTTGTAGGAATAAAATAGAAATATGCACAATAAAGATTTTTCTAAAGAAGGAAATGTGTTTCATTCATAAATGCTATGTTATTACTATAAAAATTTCTAATGCATTTTGTTTTATAAACTTCATTAAAGTCCATTAATGATCTAGACATCAAAAATTGCAAGCATTTGCAATAATTTCTTTGATAATCAATTTCATTAAATTAGCTTGATTATGAACTATGTCACCTATTCAAAGCTTTAATAACTAAGACTTGTATAGATTTATGCATTTATGCTTCTTCTTTTAATAGTTCCAAAGTTGTAAAAATTTCATATAACAAAATTGAAAATTTTCTCTAGAGAGTTTGAAAATAACTAATATTGTGGAGCGTCATCCGTTGAGGTTTGGAACAGTCGCCACCTTCCCCAACAGTCCACATTTATGCCATTTCTACAAATCTTTTGTTGATGAACATTTCTTCTCTAAAAAATATGTTGAGTGTGTGTTTGATAAGTGCATCATCATTTGATCAACCAAATTGTATGGTTAAACTTTTTGTCTTTTATGTCTCAATCATAAAAGATATTCAATTTTATTGAAATTAAATAGGTTGATTTGGGCAAGGATTTGGGTCTACAATTTTTTTTAATAAACTTTGTCATTTTAACTAGAGTTTATCAATTAGTCAACTCCGACAACTATATTGTTTGCTCAAGCTTGAGAAGTCACCACTCTGGAGCTCCCCAACCCCACTCCATTCTTCCAAGCCCTCATGATCTTTTCCCTTCTACTCATCACCACACGCCTTCAAACTGCACCACTCCTCCGCGGCTTAGCCATCTACGTCTTCTTCCTCATCTACCTCCTAATCACCCAAGAATATAAAAACAAACCCTTTCCCTAACCCTCATAATCATATATGGAATTAGGTGATTATATTAAATTGAGAGGTTCAAAAGCATTATTAGACATAACATTAAGTTGTCCCACTAAATTAAAAAATTCTAGAGTTGTATCAATTGATTAATAAAAAAAACTAGGTTAGAATGAGGATAAAATGAGAAAAAAGAATATTAGTTGTAATCCACTTTCTTTCTAAACAAAGTTGTAAGATAGAGCCCTAGTGCCTTGAACACCAAACTTTGCATTATGTCCAAGAAGAAGAAAGATGATGCAATATGGAAAGATTGTGGTTGTCACCTCTCCATGGCAACACGTACATTCATTGTTGACACGAGCATCGTCATCCCACACATTTGCACCTTTGGAAAGGATGAACAAACTAAGCATTATATCTTTGACCAAGCTGCTTTCCGAGCCATCACTAAAGTTCACCAAGGCTCCCCACTTGACATGTGGGTCCAAAAACGCCTCCATGACCATCGACTCTTTGTTGCAAAGCCTCCAAAGCGTCCTCTTCTTCCTCCAGTACCTTGGCGTTACGATGAACCTCCTATAGGTGGGCACCTAGCCATTCATTATGAGCAATATAATTTTAGGTTCATTAATTTCATAATTTCTACCAAATAATTGGTCTTCATAAAAAAAAGAATTTTAATTCGCTCATGTAACCCTAAATATGAAGCAATAATATATATATATATATATATATATATATATATATATATATATATATATATATATATATATATATATATATATATATATATATATAAATCATCGGATATACCTAAAAGTCCCGAAATGTTAGGCCCTTCTTTCAATTCTTATTATAGGTTACTTTATCATTTTTGTCCAACTAAAATTTTGGAATGGCAAAAATCTTTAATGCATACAATCTAATAAAAATCAAATTGTCTTTTCTCTACATTGATGTTTAGGTTCTACCTTGGGAGTTCAATTTTTTGGCATCTCAAGCAATGATTAAATAATTTTGGCCCCTCTCTTTAGCTTTGAATTGCAAAAGTGGAACCTACACAAAAATTTAGTGAAGACACCTCATTTTTACTAGATTATATACATTCATTACTTCATTGTGACTAGATTATCATTATCTTACTAATTACTTTAACATTTTCTAATTTTGTCACTTCATTTGATATGTATTTATTTCAAGCTAGAATGTCTAATTTTGCCAATGGTAATTGCCCATCAATATTCTTTCAAAGTATTTTAAAATTTCTCTCAATTAGCAACAACAAAATCCGTACATAGATCATTTTTCATCTACATATATGTTTGTTATTTGTTCAATTTTAATGATGTCATTTTCTTTTTTAAGGATTATTATCCATTACTTGGACAACAAAAGAATGATATTTTTGAAAGAATTTTAGATTACAAATCTAAAAGCTCTCCTTCAATTTTGCCTAGTATTCTATAGTTGTTTAGAATTTAGTGTCAAATTAACACAATTTGTAAACCTTGTGAAGATTGGACCTTACCGCTAGGATGGCGGTTGTGGGAGCCAAAAGATAAGATGTTGAACTTCAATGAGGGAAATTCAATAGAAGAGTATGACATGAATATGAACTTATTTTTTCTTTATGTAAATTTGCAAGATCCTATGAAGCAGGAAGAAATGAAAGCAAATGTAGAGGGGTGGGTGATGGCATGTGGTGAAGACACTTGTTTGATTAAGGGTAAACATCCTAACAAGATGGATCGATGCTTTGTCACCAACAATCATGAGTTTTTTACATATTTGTGGGCCTCCGGCGATAAGTTGAATTCCTTTCTTCGGAACTTGAAGATCCGTGGCCGCATGCGTCATATGCGCCGATTGGTTGATATCATTGTTGATTCTCGTGTTCGCTCTGGAGCATGTGGTCATCTCTCCAATCCTTGAATCTTAAAATCCTAAACCCTCAATATCCTAAATATGATTTTTGTACGAGATCTAAATCAATCTTATTTTATTAAAATAAGATTTAAGTTTACAAGTATTGGAATATGCATTCAAAACACTTAAGATGAATGATTATGATAATTGAACAAAAATTTATTGGTTAATATATGGTCAAAATTTTATTGACTTTTACTACACTCTAAATTTGAAATAGCCATACTTCACTTGATGATCATCATCTTTGTATGATTCAAAGTGATGTTGAAACAATAGGAAAAAATGATATAGATTTTGGTTGAGCTAAAGACATTTAGAATAAATATCTTTACAAAAATTATTTTTTTGATAGCAAAAAGATTTAGGAGGTCACCTTGGATGTTTAAGAACTAAACTTAGTAAAATCAAGCAAAACTTTGCCATTTTAACAAAAGAATTTCAATCTAGTTGAAAATACTTTATATGCTATCAATTTAAGCAACATAATATCATTCTTTGATATCTTGAATTCAATATATTTTATACATCTATTTCAAGAAAAGACTAAATCCTTCTACTAAAATAGGCATATCCATTATGACCCAATTTCTCAATTGTGTCTTTATTAATTTTATCTTTTAAAATCAAACTAGTTTTAATTCAATGAACATTTTTATTGTTTCTTTTTGGCTTTAGACAAATGGAAAAAGAAGGTAAGTCCAATTGCATCAACATAAGTTATATTTCTAGTAAAGTGAGGATGTTTGAATAGGTTTTGGTGTATTATGTTTGTTGTGGGGTTTCATATAGTAGCATATGCTACAAAATCTGTAAATTGAGTTATGTTTCAATCCTTAACTCCTAAAGACTTTTAAAGATTGTTTTAGTATTTTGTTGATTTTGCAAATCCTAATGGCTTCACACTTCTCCTATATTTTTGTTTTTGTTTCTATCGGATATAGAAAGTTTTGTTTGATGAGATCCAACAACTAATGCAAAAGTTATGAAGGCTTGAATGATATTTTTTTGTGGTTTAATAGGCAATAATAACTTTATTTTTATTTTCTTGAGTATGATAGGTATATATATAGAAGTGAAGTTTTGATTCATCCCATAGTAATTATGAACAAGGAAAAAGACAAAAAGTGTTTTATTTTGTGGAGGAGTTAGAAGAAAACATAACATCTAATATATCTTTTGAATTTACTTTATACAATTAAAAAATATATATATATTTGACTTGTTAATATTCTTACCGACATTCTTACCATACAATAAACATAATTAAAGTCCATGTTAAAGCTATTATCAATTTAGTTTTTCTTCACATTTGATACCTTTCTATAATTAATTTTTGTTAAAGAATGGAACTCAAGTTTTCTTTTTGTCATATTTTTTTGGAAGATTCCCAACTCAAACCTTGAACATATCATCAACCTCACAAAATTATAATAATACGTTTATTTTTCTTTACAAATCTTGAAAGATAAAATTGAACCTTTGGGGACAACAACAAAAATTTGATTATTGAAGTTCAAATATATTGATCTTGAAACCTGTTGGATGTTTTCTTTAAAAAAAAAAATTTAAGATACATTTCTTCAAATTAGCTAAAATTTTTTTTTTTAAAACTCTGCAATTTGTGTTTGAAATTGTTTTTTTAAGGATATTTACGCCTTCCAATGTGAAGAAAATTAAAGGAGTTAACATACAATAAGCTCCATCTATAATGTAGCTATACAATAAATTTGGTTGATAAAAGAATGAAAAAAGCAATTTTTAAAAATTTCATCATTGGAATGTATGATTGTATGTACAACTCATTTCATTTTTTATTGTGCTAATTATGCTATATATTTTAAAACTTGATTATAAAACTAATATTTTTAACAAAGTGCACAACATGCACCAAACCATTGTCAGTCACTAGTCAAGAATTGGTGAATTACTAGCATGATTTTGTCCAAAAGTAGATTTATAATACATCACAAGTATGTGATAAATTTTGTAAATCATGAATCATAAATGCATGATTTCATTTGAATGAATATATTGCACTACTTGGAACATGTGACTCATGGATGCAAAATTATATAAAGATTATTGCAGAATAATTTTATTTCAATAAAATGGCATTATATGAAAGACTTGAACTTTAGCAAGTCCGTACATTGTTCAAAATTTGCAACCATGATGTATACATTGAAAGACAATCATTGACATTGATTTGCAACCAATGACACTTGATTGCAACGATGATGTTTATTCATTGAAAGACCTTGACACAAAAATGACCATTTTCTATGTTTTGGGAGGTGGGGGCTAAACGCAATGAAATTTGAAGGATTAACCTTAAACAAATAGGGACCAACAAGCTACATATGGCTCAATGACATTGTTCAACAAAAACACTCAAAACACGTTGATAATATTATGATAAAGTATGATAAAGTAGAACAACTCAATGCCGTCAGTCATCCAATTCCAATATTCATTCAACCCACCCATTCACATCAATCTTCCACCCATTACCACAATCTTAGTAACTCTTTAGCATCATTCATGACAATTGATGTGCTTGGGGAAAGGACACAATAGCATGTGGTTTAGCATGGGCCAACCCACACTTTTATTACCAACTTTAGTTCCAATGCAACCAACTTTGAAAAATCACAGAAAATTTATATCTTTTCAGAATGTCTCCATTCTACTTGCAATTGCCTTCTCTCAAACTTTGCAAAATACACGAGTTGACAAATAGCTTCTCCAATGTACTTAGATACCAAATCTGGGTGCCGGTAGACTAACAGGCTGATCTACCTTAAAATCAGTGTCCCTCAGTAGTTCTTTGCTTTGGTCTTGAATTGGTTATGGCTGCTCGCAGAGCAACTTGGACATGCTGTCGGCGTCAAATATTTCAATCCAGTAGCCATCGGGGTCCTTGATAAATGCCAGTCCCTTCATCCTTCCTGCAATTAAGGACCAATTCAATCCTAATTCAGTAAGTTCTAATCTCCTTCACCATATCATGTGATTCAAGCATAGAAATCATCTGCACTACATACCGAAACTGGCATGATGGAGCACTGCAAAAGTATGCTTTTTTATATAAATTCAGAGGAGGTTAATTAGTCGAAGCAATAATATTCCTGTCGTCTACACTTTTCATCATACGTTAACTCCAGTGAAATCAAGGAAAAATTCAATCTCCTAATGATAGTAATATTGAGTCTGTGACCATAATCACAATATTAACTTGAAGCAGGGTATGTTACCTTCATCTGGCCGCTTCACAAATGCCACTCCTAGCCTCTGAAATCGTTGGCATGCTCGGAAGACATCAGGAACAGTGATTCCAATGTGTCCTGATTGAAGATTACGTCGATGAATCAGTAGCTTCATAATGATATACTGTATACAGGTCCCTTCTCATCACACCAAAGTAGAGTGAAGCTAAAGAAAATGGCATGCGAGATACCGTATGTGAGCTGCGTAGAACTGAGATACATAAGAAATAGTTTCCAACTTTGAAGAGCATCAAGTAGCATTGAGAGACAATACTATTTTCTATTACATTTTTGGAAGTTCAATTAATTTGTGAAAAACATACCGTAGCCTCGTGGTTCACTATTTCCATTGTGGTAACCTTTGAAGTCTGGGTCAGATTCAGTCCCCCAATTACTGCAATTCACTATTCAAAGCACAGTCACTTGTGATTGAAGACGTCAATCTTTTACCCCTAATTAAGCACCTAAAATGGACAAGATAGACAAGTGTGAAAGTAGAATTAATCTTGTTATGAGAAATAACATGCCGAGCCACTGACGGCACAACCCTTTCCAGGGGCGCCATATGAGAGAGTAGGATCAGTGTGATTTATAATAACGAGCATCTACTTTCAACCATTCGAGTCCACTGAGGTTGTTGCATGCCTGTACTCAAATGGAGTCCATTGAGGTTATAGTGAAAGTCGTTGCACGCTTTTGTATTCATTTCACGAACTTCAAAGAACTTGAATGGAGGTAGAGAAATATACCAACAGAAAGAAGAAACCGTGATCTAAATTTTGTGAATGCAAAGATATTCTTTATCATACTAATTGGCTCAGAGAGCTTCCAAACTTAAGTGGGATTTCTGTTTTAGTTCAGACTCTAAGGACAAAGAACAAGCGTACGAAGATGACCCGAGAGATCAAGAGCTGAGTAAGCTTATTTAAGTGAATCATTGGAGGCTCTCATCTTACTGAGTGAGCTCCACAGCAGCTTTGCAGTTAAACAAGAATGCCATTCTCTCTAATTTATCAGCAGGAACTGTTGCTGCGTCCTGGAAATGGAATTTTCATCCCATTAGAAGCTTCTAAACTTACTGAAGGTGTACAGAATGAACTTGTACAAAATATATTCAATGAAAGACTATACACACGAAGATTATCTATCACACCTCAGGATACCCGAGGAAATACAGGCTGAATTTGGCCGCAGGAAAGTCGATTCTCTTAATGAGCCTGCGTGCATCATCCAACTTAACATATCTCGATCATAACATGAGTCTTTCAGCCAAGCTTTCGTACACATTTTAAGTGTTATAAACTTAGCTTTGTGTTGGTGCAAGGTCTGCCTTCCAAGATTTTCAATTCCGAGTTAAAAAAACACTAATATCATGTCAAGATTACAGGATGATGATCATTGGTAAGGAAAATAGCTTACGTCATGCCCAAAACTCTCGAGTAAAAGTCCAAGCTTGGCTTTGGATCCCGAATTCGAAACATCTGTGTGGAAAACAGACAAGAATGTTTGGTTTCTGATATTATCAAAAGAAGTGCAGTAGGAGGTCCATCAAGCGCCCATTTTTTAAGAGATAGAAATTAAATTTGGGGAGGTGAGACTTTTTGAAACTGATTTTTCAGTAAATTTTTTCCTTGAAAGACAAATGGAATTGGCATCTAACCCAATGAAGTCGTTTCCTATGTTTTGGAGCTTTATGGAATTAGTTATGAATTTTGGAAGTTGAAATGCATTGGTATGTACACAATTTGTACAGTCATTGTTGGTGCAATGAGAAAGCAAAATGAGAATTGAAGGTGTCTTTTGTAGTGGTAGGATGCTTTTGTCTTATTTTAATTACAAAGTTTCAATCCCACTATGCTTTGCACAAAATGTCAATTGATGTAGGTAGTAGAACACACCATTTGTTGTACAAAGTAGCCTTTAGTATTCTCATCGGGTGTATCACAATAGCCTGGGTTTTTAGCCGTTGACTCTAGGGACTCTTCCACTGATGGCTCTGTTGCCACTATCGACATGCTTGCAATAACTTGCAAGCTTAGTGGAAAACTAGTCAAAATATCACAGATTTATTTTGAGATAGAAGGAGTATCACTTCTTGATACACAACGTGAAATAGTACAATAAGAGATCCAAGTTCAAGCAGGAGTTCAAATTTTGGTATCAAGTAAGGCCAATTCCCAATTCTTAGTGGATGACTTCAAATTTTAGTTAGATCCACCATCTCATTAATGTACCAACAAGTCCAACAAGATACCCTCATAATATATATAATAGATTTTAAACTTGTGAAATGTAATCTCTTTTGAATAAGTGTGTCCCACAAAAAATTGCACTCAAAATATAGGAGAAAAGTAACACTTTACGTATTGTTTTTTTTGTTGTAGAACCTAGAGGAATAAAGAAAAACTTCAACATTCATTGAAAGAGATGTCTTGAAAGGGTAAGAATCAATTTGAAGTAGTGTGTCCATTCTCTAAAAATGAAAAGAAATGTCCATTGGAATCTATCAAGTTCATTGACAAGTTCCACATCCAAAATTGAGGTACTTTCATTTACAAGAATAGCCACAACATTCCCCTCCTTTACTCAAAGAACTTAAAAATCAATCATTTTGGAGTGCAAGAAATGCTTAGCAACAATTTGTGTGCTAGTTTGCTAATTTTACTTTAATGACCTAACAAAGAGTCAAAAGAACTGTTTGTAGTAAAAGACTGCTTAACAAAATTCAACTTTAGGAAGCCAACCTACACCATGGCCTCGTGGCTGCATCACAGAGATAAAAATACCAAACACTTTTTCTGGAGAAATTGGTTCATTGTATGTTCACATTTGAAATGGTGTTTATTAGTAAAGTTCAAACACCAATCTGCTGATAAATGCCATTGTGAATTGGTGATCAATGTAACAAGTGCACCAAAATGTCAAGCGACTGCACATTTGGTACACCATGGCCAAAAAACGCACCATTGGAACTTTCTAACAAATCTTAAGCCCTGTTGGATATGATAGCATTCATATCGCCGATCTACACAAAACTCTCAAAGATGACGCTAGTTTAAACTGAAGCGTCAGGAGCAAGTCACAGTACAGCATTTGCCCAGTTCACGAGTCTGAACTGAGAAGTAATTCATAATGTGGGGTATTCAATCCAACCATATCTGCTACGTCTGATCGCACATATATTGGAGCCTTACCAAATCGACAAAAAGGCCAAAACTTCGACACTACAAACACCATCAGGTGAACCTACCTGCATCCTGATTTTGTTTATTCAGAGGCTGTTGCAACCGTAGAATCTACCTAATACAGAAGATTTTCAAACACAGGATCAACTCTTTCGCCCCATTTCCCATGATAGAGCTCCAAAAGACGTTCTGCAGGAGTGACGCCTGTGCACAACACAAAAAGAAAAATCATTCTGCATAGTTAGATTGATCATAGTTACTAGAATTAGTTAAAAAGAGAACAAAGCTATGTGCTGTTTATTCTACATTGTTATCCAATTCCACGTCAATATTCAACCCTCAATGTAATAAGTGTTGTACATACTACCACGGTAAATAAAAACTAGAAGAGATATGTGGCCACCCACCTCTTTTCCTAATATCTTTGATGATCGTTTTAACCAATTTAGATTTACTTGCAATCTGCATTCCGAATTCTCAGAATCCTTAAAGGTCAATCAGGGCAGAAAGTTAAGACTCACCTGTTGTCACAGTTTCCTGAATGCCCTTCAGAAACCCAACCTCGTTGAGCCCTCGCCGAGTTAGGCCATCCTGCAGTCCAGGCAAACTTTATAAAGAAACTTGATACTTGTAATAGCATATCGTCGCCTACGGAGATCTTAACAGCATCGTTCTGTCAGGGATATTTTCAGAATGTGATCAAGCTAAACCCTAAAGGACGACCAAGAAGCTCAAGAAGAGCCCATGAGTTCTTAGCACTATTTAGTGAGCCTTTAAGGGGACTTTCTTTTGTTCAATTGTATTTACTGTTTAACCAACACATGCAATGTTCTTCACGGATCCTGGTGATGTAAAATTTGGCCATGTCTCAATTATAATTTTTCGTAACAAAATCAATCAAATTGATCGTTTTAAAACAACGAAATCTTGGTCCTTTAGAGGTTGAAGTCAAATGCTATACTTGTTTAGAATTCGTCGGAATAAGAGATAGACAGGAGGCTGGCATCTCATACCCTACCTTGGCAAGTTTAAAGATGTCCTGAGCCACGTGCTTGAGGAGCCCATCCCTAAAGGGAACATTCAGACCCTGCTTTGGAACCTGATAAACCTCAAACTTCATCAGTTGATTGTTACATTAACCTGAAGCAGTTGCACTGCAAACACAATGAACATACTGCCAAAACTTCCAATTACTGGACAGCTCTCAACAATAGTAGGAAACAGAAATGGTGAGTCACGATACCTTAGAGCGGAGCATCGCACGCTCCCTCTCAGTCCAGTCGCTAGTGATGTCCAAAGCGCCTTGAAGTGATTCCTCATCATACAATAACCCCGTCTACATATAAAAAATACACAAGTTCTTACAGTGGAAAAAAGTGGAAGCTAACTACCGCTGGTCTCAAGTGCACTGAATCATTGTCGTTAACCGATCATATTAACCGATCCACTCGGTTATTATGCGTTAACATACTAATCCCTAAAGGACTAGGAAGCCCAAATTGGGCCTTATGTTTTTTTGACCGATTTGAAAAGGCAACATGAGGACTTTGTTTTGTTCAATGCATATCTATTTTTTGACTCCGGTGATATGGAATTTCACCCCATCTGAAGCATATGTTTCATATTATGCTCAATCGAAATAGGTCAAATTTAAACCAAGAAACTTTGGTCTTTAATAGTAACATACCCAAAAAGCAGGCAAAGCACAAAGTCGTCGCCATGGGCCACCATCAGCTCCTCTCATCTCCAAGTACCGCTTGAGTCTCACCTGCAGTAAGATGGCATTCTATCAATCTGTACTCACATTACCAGATCCACACAAAAAGAGAAGATTGAATATATAAACTACGACCAAGCAATTCTTGCGCACATTAGTTGTCATTCATATGCATGCGAAAGCATTCCCTAAGAATCGGCAATCATTGCTATGAGAATCCAAATATTGAAAGCTATGAAATATGAAATTTGAAATAAGGGAATACCTCGGGAAAGATAGTCGTTAGATGATTTTCCCAATCACTCAAAGTTGGTTTCTCTCCAGGTAGAACAGGCAACTCCCCTGCCAGAAAGTCCTGCACAATTCGCCACTAGCTTTGATCAAAAGCTGTTGTGTGTCGAAGTACACACATCACATCAAATCATCACTCCCCGACAAGTGCGCGCAATCCTTAGCACAACAAAAGCAAATTCCAACGACCACAACTTTGTGTAGCAATAAACTGGAAGGAGCTATAATGATGTCATTTGACAGAGAGCAGGCGACAGGGTAACTTGCAACAACCGCACCGCGGTCGTAGCAAAAGAGATTTACCTTAAACGACAGACCAGAACAATCGACGTATTGATTATTCCGATACACAAAGTACATAGGCACATTTAATGCATAATCGACATACTTTTCGAACCTGCATGGCAAGATTTTTCTCATAAGAAACTGTGCAAGTAAAATAGTCCAGCTATGATAATTGCTTCATAAAAGTTATAGTTGCACTGGTTTCAGATTTTCAGACTTTAGGAACTGAAATTATAATACCAAAGAATAGCACATATGTTAGAGCAAATCTAGAGTTCAAGCGCTGTTTTTAAGTAATCCGATTGACCAGGCAAAATACAAAATAAACCAAGTTCACATTTCTCACCCGAAGCCATCTTCAAACACAAATGGTAAGTCTCCTGACCGGTTGTTGTCAACGTCTGTCCAGATGTGGCTGCACATACAGCAAATCCAAAATCAATTAAAACTTAAGAGATTGGCAATCCAACCTATACTACTTGGATACAAAACATTGACCAACCATACTAACCACACTAAAGGACTGAGATTTCATGGTTTAAACTGACCAATTTGATTGATCATATTGTGAAAACTATTATTCAAATAGGGCCAAAGTTGATATCAATAGAATCAGGAAAGAAAATTGTATATGTTGGTCAAAGTATTAATAAAATTGAACAAACGAAAGTCCCCACGTGACCCACTCAAAAGAACATGAAGGCCAATTTGGGCTTCTTGGTTAACACCTCTCACCTTCTGAAGCTTAAGAAGCCATTTGGTTTCCCTTCCGTAAACGGAGAATTTGCGAAAAGGGCTGTTGCAATCTGTGCGAAACACATTTGCAAAGCCTTAGATATATCATGCAGAGTCATCACTCAGAGACGAATGTTCCAGATTTACAACATAAACGATCAACTGAAGAGAAAAATTTCATCAAAATTGCCAATTCACCGACTTCAACAAATACTGGTCAGAGGAAGTCATGCGATGGAGAACCCTGTAACTTACAGGCTGTAGGGCAAGGCCAACACGGAACTTCTTAACCATATCCTCTTCTGAATCAAAGTCCAGATTGACCTGCACAATTTAGCGGCAGTTATGAAATGGTGGAAGTGGTTCTTTACATAACATCCTTTTGGCATTGAAGCATTGTACCCTTTCTATTTACAGATGTCGAGATATTGCACTGACAATAGCCTGCTTGGTTCTACAGCCACTCACATGCAATCCTCTGCATCCTCATGTTCATTTTTCAAATCCCCAAACCCTTCCTCTCGTTGTATCTTCATATAAGAAATGGGAGAATGGGCATCATAGCCGAATCCAAGGTGGCATAGGGCCTCCCTAAAGAATGTAAAATATACCAGTTCAATCAAAAAGCAGCCAAAAGAAAATAGGACGACTTTTCTCTCCAAATAGACCAGGAAGGGCAGAAGAATAAATTATAAGGCAATCAAAATTCAAGGCAAAAGCAAAAATCAAGATGATTCCTTGAAAGAGAGAAAATGAGTTGCATGAGCGCACCTGAACTGTGCATGTGCGAAACATCATGTCCAAACCATACGCGCCGACTTTAGGCATGTAATTCCGCATGATTTCATACCTGCCCTGTTTCCAAAAATTGCAGAACATTCACTAACGATCCAAAAGCTAAGGCACGCAGGATATTATCCCTCCAGCCTCTGGCACAAACCAACAACAGTTGAAATACAGACTCTGCATCAGTCAAGAGGGAAGTATCACGACAAAAGGCAATTCTTCCCAGGTTATATTAGGCCAGATTATAACAGCAGAACATGAGATTCTCCCTGTGGAGATTCAGTACCCTGCTCAAAGACAAGCTCATCCTTAGCTTTTCAATGAGCTCAACTTGTGGAGAAAAGTAAGTATCTACCTTCGGCATAATGGGAGTCTCTGCCACACTCCACTTAGGCTGGAACCCAATGCCTGCGAACCCCAGGCCCATCTCCTCTGCCACAGCTTTTACCTGCACAATCCCGAAAGCCAGTTTAGCCTTCACATCCACTCCTTTTCCAAGCCTTCTAACCACTCCTACTGTTCCTTATAATTACATTAAAATCCCGAAGTTGCACTCTAATGGGATTCATTAGCAACAAGTTTCCTGCCATAAAACAGGATTCTCAGTAAATTGGATTGTTTCAGGAACTTTTAACAGCATCATAAAGAGAGTCCTTTCCGTGACACTTGAGATCCTAATGCTCACAGTGATCGTATGAAGGCCTTCAAGTGATCACCGTGACCATAGGGAGACCTCCCCATGAATCATAGAAAAGAATCTCTTCATGAAAAGCCCCACAAATAGTCTAATTTGATTGAAACCCCTACTATAAGTGCAATAGAATGTGCTGAACACCAATAGCTGGTGATGTACCTGATACAGATGAGAATTGACCTCGGCACATGTCTGGTGAAGAGTCTCCAGAGGTGCACCACTTAATTCAAACTGACCTCCAGGCTCCAATGACACACTTTGCCCGTCCTGCAATTCACACAACACGGGAAAGTCTCACCACATGCATTATCGTCTAAGCTAATTTCGTCTAAGATCGTCCTAAACCTAAAAAACGGGAAAATTCATAGATCCCTCCCTGATCAAAGATGGGGGATCAATTAGTTGCAGAGCTCACAAATGTCAGCCCAATAATTTTGTCACCCTCCATCACTCTCTGCCACTCAAAACGCTCCGCCAACCCCTCCAGCAGCTGCCGAATCTGCTCATACGTCATGGGCTGTAAATTATCCAGCTGGAACCCGAATTTCTCATGCTCAGTCCCGATCCTGCACAAGTCACAGCACCACACTCATTTCCATTACACTCATCTCCATCGGACGCAAACTTTGCATATGTGGTCCCAAAACTACATCCAAACGCCAAAAAAGTCACACTTGTAAACATTTAGAGTCTATTGAATATTTCATCATGTAGAACGTCTACAATCATGCAAAAACAAAGGCCTCTGAGGCTTGTGCTATAGAAAATACAAGGAACTGATGACTCGCAACCATTGATTGGAGTTAGGGACACTTGAGTAATTAGTACTTAGGAGGTCCAATGGAAGCATCCAGTTCCATGAAACCAGAAGAATTGTAAGACTAGAGGCATTGAAGAGGAGTTAGAGCGATTGCAAGCTATCGTGAAAACAAGCATTGCCTAAGAACCCACCTCCAATTTCAAATATTCGGGCAATCAGAAAGTAATTAGAGAGATCCAGCTCTAATCAGTAGAAACACTCTCTAAAACTCTCAAAATCCAAACTACAGAATCTCCTCTACCGATCCTACTCCGAGAACCTCTGTCCTCTAACTCTTGCAACAAATCTGCTCTCATTTGCAACCCAAAACAAATAACAAAAAACAAAGAAACCTCAAAAAGCCCTTCTAATAAAAACCTCAAATTCTGACAACCCTTAATCAACATACTCCCACTGCTCGAACAAACCCATTTCAAATTGAAATTTCGTAATGAAGCCATTTCACATTGACAAAGCCATTCCAACGCACGGATCACGCACCTCCATTTCTCCTTAGGTTTACACCCAGAGGCTAAATACGCCACGAGATCCTGCTTCGACAGAGGCTTCCCACCGGAAACGACATCATTCCTCGGTGGACTCGCCGCCACAATGCCCATCTTCCTTCGCCTGCTCCCCTGACATCGCTGGTGCACGCAGCAGCTCATCCCACGACTCTTCAAGTGCTCCGTCTTCTCCAAAGGAGCAGCACCTACACTCACAGTGGTCTTCAATGTTGAAGTTGAAGCCGCAAACATCGTCATGGCAACTGCCATTTGAGAATCCTCGCAGTGACGTACTGCTCCAACCCCTAATCACCACAGCTGCTCCCAAGCAGCAAAACCTGTGCAAAAAGATGCAATGAGGGGATGCAAACTTTGGAAAGGGTGTACAGGCAATGCGTTCTCACTGATGAAGTGCAAAACGTAACCATGTGCTGTAAAATCGTATCACGAAACTGGTAAGAGTGTGCAGATTGGGACTAATTTGAGTGAGGAAATAATTTTGGACAGGATGATGATGCACTGATGCAAGTGCAAATGCAAGCAAGTGCCAATGAGTTGATGATCAAATCGAATTTGTAGGAGAGGAAGTTCGTGGCAGAAGAAGAGGAGGATGGGATCTGTTGGCTAGTGGTGACCAGGAAAACGCCATCGACTTTCACCATCACTGCATGACGGAGTCCTTGATTCTTTTCTGTTCATGAAGTTGGATTCTGCAGATTTTTTATGCTCAAACAGTGGAAGAGCATCTGCAGCAGCGTGAATTTTTGGGATTCTTATTACAGGCAGGTCACTCATGATGAAGACTGTTATATTTTAAAACTAAATTAGTGTGCCCTGTGCCGTTGCCACAGTCAAAATATAACTAAAAGTAATTTTCTAGTTTTTTAATTCATAAACAAAATTTAATTCAATAACTTTCACAGCGTATGTCCAAACACCACGAAATAGCCTGTGCATCCCTCTTTGCAGAGGGCTTTTCGATGGTAAGGTAGGAGGTCCAAAAAGCGATCATCTAAGCGCTGAAACTGAATTTTGGGGAGGTAAAACTTCTTGAAATATTTTTCAGGAAATTTTCCTTGAAAGACAAGAAGAAATGCCATAGGAAAAGCGACCACCTCCTAGAATGTACACAGTTTGTACATTTTGGAACATTGAAGAAAACAAAATGTACCTCTGTGTCATGTTCACTTCAAAGTGCCTGATCAGAGTTCGAGCCTCCTACCTTACGAAGATCACAACCAGAAGATACACGGTCCAGGCAAGGGTCCAGGAGATCTTACTATAACAAACTAACAAACTTAACCCCCTAGATGTTTTTGACTATGTTTTCACCAAAAGCACTCCAAAACTGCCATTTCTAGTACAAGTACCAAACTTTAGAAAAAAAACATTTTTGGACACATGTAACCGTAGGATCTTGTAAGACGCTAGTTTGAAAAGATGTAGAAAAAAATTCAGAAATTTCCACCATGTAGATTGCAAGATATTAGCGTTTGAAATGGCAAAATTCCTTTTTTCGTCCCTGCGCAAATCCAGGCAGCTGCACTTTGCAAGGTTTGATGACTATGAATAAATATCCAAAATGGTTGTAATTCTTTGAATTCATTCTTCATGGCAAGTTGGCTACATGCTTGAAAATTTTCATATCATATGGAATTGTACAACATATAGGAAAAAAATAGTAAGAAGAAATAAGAATGCTTGAAAAATGTCAATCCCAATGGTTTTAGTATTGTAATAAAAAACTTATACCTAATTTTTTATTTTTTCAAAAATATTGAAAATTGGATAAAATAAAGGACTTCAAAGTTTATTTTAGAGAAGAGATTCTATAACTACTTACAAACTACCACAAACTAAAACTCCTCATAACTTTTGATTCATTGATATAAATGGAATGATTCAAATCTTTATACATAGATATAAATCTAAAGAATCAATTAAAATATTTTGTTTAATAAAAAAAATGATTTTTAAATAGCTGTCTGGGTTGCCCACCGAAAGTTCAAAACTACATACCATACAATAATTTTTTAACCATATAGTCAAAAGTTATGAAAAATTGTTGGGCCTCAAAGCTACTTCCCGGGAAAATGTTGTGTGAAAATTTCAAAGAAAAAAATAAAAATTCCATTCGAGCCCAAAATCACTATGTTGCCAGAAATGCATTTGGTCCTTTAGGGATTAAGATATAGATATAGATTGATCCTCTTGGGTTATATACAATTTATACAGTTAGTTACTAAAATTAGAAAGACTTGGCAAATTTTTGGCCATAGCTTTAATGGAATTAGAAAAATGCTAATTCAAAAAAATTCAAAAAAATTCAACACACTTGTTGTGGCATTGTAGCCTATTTAGATTTTGGCGATTTATTAACAAAACGTTTACGCCAATTTGCCCTAGCAAGGTTTTTTGGATTTTTACAAATTGTTCATGTAGAGATTGATTGGAAGATGAAGGTAGGTATTTATGTTGTATTTAGATGTATTGATCCATTTGGGGTACATTGTCTATTTTAATTATAAGGATTTTGGTGAATTTTCTACTTAAACATGAATGGAAATGGATTAAATGTTGCCAAAAAAAACTCAAGTTTTTGCAACACTTGTTATGATGTCTTGGCTAGGTTGGTCTTAAAACTAAACCAACTTAAATTTTAAATAGTCCTCAAACTTCTTGTACACTACCTTGCATACCAAATATATCTCATAAATAGTCAATTGACCAATCACCATGTAGAATGAAAAGACAAGTCTAATTGCACCTTGATTAGATGGGTCAGTAATTGTCCTACTAGAATCCAAATGCTAGAGAAAATTTAGAAGGGCCTAGAGTACTTATCATCTAAGTTTGACATGTGTCAAACTGATTGACAACAACAATACGGATTTTATATGGTAAGTACATCTAAAATCATCCACCTATTAAGCCTTTGAGCATGGTTTCTATTATTAACCACTAAAGTTCAAAGATCGTATTTCACCAAAAAACACTCCAAAACTATCATCTATGTTACAAATAATAATAATGGGAAAAAATCCTTTATTACATATCCAACCATAACAACTTGTATATATTTTCTTGAGAATATATAAATAAATTTTTATAAACTTTTACCATATAAGTTGTAAGATATCAATGCCCAAAGTGAAAAGTAGCAGGGTTCAACACCTCACCATGCTAGGATTCTAGACTTGAATCTTTAAAAAAAAATCATACATTACAAAGTTTTGAGTTTTAGATTTTTATAGTGGATAAATCAATTGAAAATCTAGGAAAAAAAATCATTTTTTTTATACTTTCATTTTCTAAAACATTGTGAAATAGAACTAGATAGATATAAGATGGAATAGAAATTTAAATCATTAAAAGTTCTAAAATGGATTTGAAGCATGTCAATCCAAACAATGATATTGATGTCAAGTCTTCAACTCTATTATGGTCTCCCTCGAGCTTCTACAAAGAACGCCCATGCAAAGTACTATTACAATTTTTGACTCCCATCCCTTGCCTAGTTTCATTATATACATTTAGGCCACTACAATTGTCAACCATATAACTTCATCAAAAAATCGTCCAAATAAGCATCTATAGACATTTCCTACTACTGAATATTTTCAACCATTAAATCCATAAATTAAGCCCCTTAAGTTTGGTTTTTGAGAGAATCGTTGTCCAAAAAAAAGTGTTTAATGCATTATTTCAGGAAAATGTTTCAAACCTACTAAATCCACTCCAATCGATGAATATAGCTTGCCAAGCACTGCATTTAGGCTACAAAGTCAAAGCTAATTATTCAGTATTCACTTTCCCATGCCTTGACCCCACAAACTGTAGGCAAACAACAAAGACCCATTCCCTGCTTCCAAGGAGATTTTTGATCCCCTTTGCACTACCCTCTCGACAAGTGATTGTCATTTACTTAATCCCTGAAGGACCACAAGGCTACAAGGTGACTTTTGCAACACGTTTTTTGGCACCCATGTTCCTTTAGGGATTGAAGGTTATTTTTTTGTTAGGTTTCGTTGACATGTAAAAAGAAAAAGAAAAAAATCTAGATTCTTTTAAATATGTTTTCAAAAAGATATCCTATTAATAAACTTTGAATTTTGTTAGTGAAGACAATTGATGCTCCCCTTAAATGTCCGAATCGTCTACATTTTAGGCAAAGAATCTTGATGACAAGATTGGAATCCAATGTTCTTATCGGTTGCAGATAAACATTGATTTCCAGAGGCCTGCTTCAATCCATTTTTTAATTGGGGCCCATTGTGGGCCCCCCCAACGCATCCTTGTCGTTGCTGGGTGCTCTGCACCTGGACATGTCCGGAACAAAGTAACATAAAGTTGGTTCAGTTGGGTGAATCTTTTATTTTATTCAGATGGACTGTGCTTCCACATGCTAAGGTAACCCTAAAAATAGCAACTACATGTTTGACAAACAAAGTTAATGATTGGTGGGATTGGTACAACTATCCCAGTGCCACTTCAGTTGCAAAGATTCTACTATTTTCTTTCCATTTTGAGGCATTCTGAATGATTAGGCGGAGAGATTCCCAAACTCTAGTAAAAAAATATTTTAAAAACCCCAATGAGCATCTATCTCTATGTGTCCCATGAAAAAATCATCTCATCTGCCAACCTAACAAGGTAGATCCCCCAAACCTGACATTTTTTGCTTTCGTGCCTAGTTATTATTAATATTACTAGTCAAATTTTCATTGATTTTCTTGTTGGCAAGTGAAAGGAGGTTTGAACGGCACCAAAGAACACGGTATTTGGATATCATATGCAAAAGTTATGAAAGATCAAAGTTTTTTTAATAGAAGTTCAAAAATCGTTTATTCTATATAGGTATATGATTGATTTTAGTAATGATGGCAGTTTTGGGTCAATGGTGCAATTGGAGGTGCATGTCCACTTTAACCACACCCAATTCCACCCCAGCTTGAATGTCAATCCGACCTCTAAGGTAACTACACCTAGAATTGGACAAATAAGCAATTCAAGCATCAATAGTTGATCCTTATCGATAGTTGATCAAAAGGGGATTTTAGATTCTTTTGGAATGCATTTTTTGGACATCGTATGAATAAACTACAAATTTTCAAAGTGTTGCAAAATAGGTATTTCTACAACTCACCATAGACTCTTGTGAATAACAAGAGTACGTTTTAGTGTAGTAGTTGGTTTTAGAAAACAATTGAAATTAGGTGTAGTTACCTTACTTTTGACTTTAGGATCTCTAAAATGGTGAGCATTAGAAGGACAATTGTAAGGTGGAATTGCAGAGGTCATTTGGGATAATGAATGGATTCATTTTGAGGTTGAATCCTTAGAAGGAGTTTTTTTTTTAACATTATCATTTGTTTTACCTTCTTCTTTATGACACATTTTGATACAATGAGAGTCATTTCTTGATGTGCATCAAATGGATTTGGGCATCATCTAGATTACAATATAGATCTTTGAAAATTTGTTATTAAATTATAGTAATTCCAATTTTTTTGCAACCACCTCCATTATGACTCAATTGAAAGTACCTACTTGCAAAAATTGATTGTCAATTATTATTGCATATCCGTATATCTAAAGAGCTTATTTGGAGTTTTGGGTGTATTTAGGTGTAGTTACCTTAATATATTGTAGCACAAGAAAATGAAGAAAGAGCTCTAGTCATAAATATGCGCAATGGTGTGGATTAGGATTCTTTCAATTGAAGACCCCACACCCAAACATTGATAGAGATAGTAGATGACATATTTGTTCCATCGATCTATGCAATTTACCTTAGTAATTCTTGGGGAGTTTTTCAAGAGAATATTCAAAAAGTGTCATTTTTTTGGTGCATTGACCAAAATTGAAAATATAAAAGTTCTTTTAAATTTTCAACCATAGAGAAGTATAGAAGACCATTATGGCAATGTGTAGTAGCCCAAATAATATTGTTGATTGCAAGATTATAACATTTGAAGTAAGAAGGAAAAATTTTAAATCTTGCCAAACAAATTTAACAAACTTCAAGCCCTTTTGTAGGGAATTTTTTTATCTACTCACAATTGAGTACTACATCTTGTTGGATATAAGCTTGGATATAAGTATACAAAAATTCAAAAGCAAATAAAGGATCTATTTTACTTTAAATCCTTATGCAATACAAAGAGGTTAAGTAAATTAGCAATATTCTACTTGTTTTTTATACCTACTTTGTGTTAAAATTTTGAGTTGATCCATTTAAAATTGACTACAAGAAAATCCACCCGAGTTTACAATACTTTGTTCATCAAGCAATTTGTCCACTAGGGGTTAATTTCTAGCAACCTACAAGGCTTGATCCTATTATGCAAAAGCAAAAAGAATCTCTATTTCTGATGGAATGAAATCTTTGTAGAAGAAAAGATAGAATTAGATAGAGTTGCCACACTAGACAAATATGCAATATTATGAGGCCCAAAGAAAACCATGTAGGAAGTACTAGTTTTAATTGTGCATTTTTTATTTAATCCCTAAAGTCCCATTGTCCCCTCGGGGGACAATTTGGAATTCAGGCAGGTTCCTATGGGCTGAAATTTTACCCTAATTTTTTGAAACTTTTTTTGAAGATAGAAAATCTTATAAGCTTTGTGGGAATATAATTTTTATTCCAATCGGTGCCCGGAAGCAAAAGTTATACCACAAAAAGCTTGAAACTAAACTCGGCGGGCAGTACAAAAAATATTGCAAAAATTCAAAATAATTTTTCTTAAATTTTTTTTCTCAAAGATAATGTTTTTGTCTACATCTAAAGCTTTAATTCATTCTACTTGATTAGTGATGTGAAAGTTATGAACAATCTTATTTTTCGGGCAATCTAAGCATCTTTCTGGAAAAAAAAACTTGTAGGATTCATCTCAGAATGCAATTTTCAAATTTTTTCAAATTTTTTTTTTTGAAAAGTTTAAATTTGCTTGTTAGAACGATCTCACCGTTGGGATTATTGTATTACAATCCCATCTAAGAGCTATTATCAATTTCGTTTTTCTTTTAATCTTGGACCTACTTCTACTTGACAATTATTTGAAGTATGAAAATCAAGTTGTTATTTTTTGAAATTTTTTTCCTAGACTCCCAACTCAATTCTTCAACACAATAAATTTTAAATTCAAACTCCACAACGTAATTTTTTTCCACAAATAGAGATCAAAGTCATCTAAAATTGCAGTCCAGTGTTCAAAGAAACTTGTTTTTTCAACTTTGAATGCTCATATCTCTCAATCTGTACGGTCAAACTTCATGAAATTTTTACCACATGATCTGAAACAAGTAAAGTTTAAGATCCTACGGTTCAATTCCAAATTTTTTATTTTTTTATTTTTTTGGGACTAACGCAGTAGAGATGGCAGTTTTGATGGTTTTTGACAGAAAAATGGCCTTGGGACTTTAGGGGTTAAAAAACACCCAATGACTCTTTAATTGTTATTTGGGAGGAGATGCTCTTGAAGGACGTTTATAAATTTGGATAATTTTCTAAAAACTAAAATTTGAGGATAATAGGCAAAACATGATTATTTAATTGTGACAATGACCTAATTGCAACACAAAATATCATGACACTAAGATTTCATAATCAAAATGAATAATGTTCTCAAATTTGTCACAAATCTTAAACTTAAGTATCTACAGTAGGTGCAATAAATGTCAATCATGTTAAAATCATCAATATTCATTGTCTTGTTTTGACATTTAAGGAATGATCACCTATAATCATCAATGTTAGAATGCAAAACATACATTTAGACCAAAAATTGACATTAAAATCTAGAGAGTAACAACTCAAGTTGTACACAATCAAATCATGAGAGCCTATGAGATCTAAATTTCAATTTTAGTACATCAATAGATAATATTTTGAAATTTCCTAACTAATTTAGACAGTGTTCAAATAACATTTGCTACGACGCATCAAAATCCTATTTACTTACCAATAACTCAGAGCCAATACAGTACATTGGGATCAAATTCGTTACTCCCCATATGAAATCATTTTTTTTCCGAGTAAATTTTCATTTGTCAATTTAATTAAGAATTGGGAATATTTTAAAACCTTTAGTAGTACTTACAATTTTACTAGTACTCAAGACTTTGGCTTTGTGGTTTGGGAGGCATTAAGATTATTTCCATTAATGTTTTCTATACTATTCAATTAAGCCATGTTATAAATCCTCAAAATTTCATTAGAGGCCTTATTTAATTATGTTTTTAATTATTTTTTAACATATCTAACTCTAGTATAGGATAATTTCAGTTGAGTGATACTAACCATATTCTATTGCTAGAAAATGATTATGGATGCAATTTATCTTATTTTAGCTTGCTATGCCAGTAGATATGAAAATTCATTAGCAAATTGCATTTCATCTACAACCATTAGAAGAAATATCAGCCCTCCAGAGGGCTGCTTTGGAGTGACAAGCCAAGCTATTTCAGAGCTCGGCCTGTCACTCCAGAACTGTCCCGCAGTGAGCAGTCAACTTGGCTCTCGATTTGGCTGACTACTCGTCAAAACAGTAAGTAATTGCAATTTAAAAAATTAATTAATTAATTAATTAATTTTTTAAGATTAAAATTAAAAAAAAAAAAAAATTATTCATAAATTTCGATTCCTGCGCCACTGTCGCTGCAGGTATAGTTGGGTGGAAATAGGGAAAAAACAAATTTTTGAGCAAAAAAAACAATAAATTTCAGGATATCTCGAAGGGCTGTGGAGTAGCCCTCTAGAGGCCTGAAATTTTCTCTAATGATTGTGCACAAATACAGTAATACCATAGTCAAGTTGAGATTGACAAAATTATTTCTAAATACAAATGTCAATTTTCTTTTGTTATTTTTTTTCCAATTTTTTCTGGATAGTAGTAAAGATTTTTTTATCTATACAATATATTTATTTGTAGCATTTGCAAAAACTTCTTTTCAAAGAAAAAAATTAATCCCTAAAGAACCAAACTGCATTTTTTGGCAATATAGCAATTTTGGGTAATTCACTATAAAAGGAATTTTAAATTTTTTCTTTTAAATTTTTACAGAATATGTGCCCAAGGATTAGCTTTAAGATCCCAAAATTTTCATAATTTTTGACTACATGCTTAAAAAGTTATTGAATGAAATGTAATTTTCAACGTTTAGAAAAAAATTCTTTTAAAATCACTTTGTTAAGAAGTAAAAATTTGAAATTGGTTTTCTACATTTATATGTATGTGGAAAGCTTGAAATCATTCCATTTTAATTAATGAGATGAAAGTTACAAGGAGTTTTAGTTTGAGGACAATTATAGATTTTCTATTCTAAAATAAACTTTGAAGTCCTTTATTTAACTCAATTTTCAATATTTAAAAAATAAAATAAAATCATACAATTTAAATTGTTTATTACAACATTACAACCATATTGACATTTTTCAATTCCATAACTAAATTCTCAACAATTTAGTATTTTGAATCATTCTCTATTTGTTTCTATTTACTATTTTTTTCCTATATGTTATACAATTCTAAATGATCTAAATTTTTTCAAGCATGCAAACAAATTGGCTTGAAGAATGACTCCAAAGAAGCAATGGTGCTTTTGGACATTTTTCATACAAATGTGACCTTGTGAAGTGCAACTGCCCTATTTTTTGCCGGGTCCCCTAAGAAATTTTTTGCCACTTCAAATATTAATATCTTACAATCTATGCAGTGGAAATTTCTAAAAAGAATTCACGTCTTTTTAGACCAACATACTACAATAACTATAGTTACATGTGTCCAAAAATGTGTTTTTTCCTCTAAAATTTGGTACTTGTATTAGAAATGGTAGTTTTGTAGTATTTTTGGTGAAAACATAGTAAAAAATATTTAACGGTTATATATTTTACATGGAATTCCAACTTTTTAAAATATATGACTATCAACTCCATTGCTCTCTTAAATGCCTAAATCATTTTGTTTCCTTCTTATCTAATGGATCCATTGAGCCGTTACCCTTAATGGTCTAGGAAACCCAATTTTGGACTCAATATGGTTTTATTTGAGTATTTGATATAGAAGGTGTATGAATTGAGGCACATTATAGTGGATTTTTTTATATTCATGTTGGGGCAAATCCAATGATACATGTCACTTCCAATTTGGATTATTACAGTGCACCTTATATATGTCTTGAAATCTTTAAAATGGTCATAATTTCTATGAGTATGGTACCATAGTTGAACATGATCAAGTTTAGATGCTACAATGACATTCAAATGAAATATGTTGTTGGTTGAATTATCAATTCAATGGCAACTGCATGACTTGCTATATTTTAGTACATTGTTTATAATTTGAACCATTATTGCACCTCCAATACATCCAAGAGCTTGCAAAATGGCTAAGTATTCTACTTATATGGTGTCGTATTTGAGCATGATAAGGGATAAGTGCTAAAATGACCATTGATTTCAAGCCTCATTGTCTATGATTGTGTTTGTTCCCATTTTGCAACTAGATATGAATGAAATTTTTTACATTTATTTTTTTAAAGATTTTTCAGAGATATCTACTACAAGTCATAAAGCTTTCAAAAAAACTTCCAATTTTTTTTGAAATTACTGTGAATTTTTTAAAGAAAAAACAAAAGAAAGTTCATATCAAATACAAAATACACTCAAAAAATCTGAAATTTTCACCACAAGTGTATACTATAGTGTATAACATCATGGTATATACCAAAGTTACCATATCACTCTAAAATTAAAAAAAGCAACCATGGTTATAGGTCCAAAGTTCATACTGTTGTAAAATATTGGAATTTGATCATTTTTCAAAATTACAAGTGGAGTAGAAACTGCACTTGATAAGCTTCATTTCATTAGTTGGACTCAAATTCAAAAAATATCATTTTTATGACTAAGATTCAGAAATAACAAGAAATGGATAAAATGCAGTGTAAGAGTGATGTGTGAATTAAGCATTTTGTACTTCAAAAACGTCAATAATACCAGAATGAGAAAATTTGCAATACTATTCCCAGAATGAAAATATACTAAAAAAAACTTCTCAAAAAACAATTGGATGAAAAAACTTCTTTTTTTCATCCTAAAGTCTTATGTGAAGTCATCCGAAGGACGATTTGAGTTCTCAGAGAGTTAAACCCTAAACCGTCAGTTCAACTGACTTGACGTCAGTTCCCTTACCCGCCATGCATGCACGGATGTCCTCGGTCCCAAGTCTTGCAGCGATTTCTCAAGCTCCGTCACTCCCCCCCTTTTCTTGCAAGCGTTACATTACTTTGCGCAACAGACAGACGCGGACGTACCCACGAAAATTCACAGGCAAACAGTCAGTCGATCGCCACTTGCGATTACTTCCAAGGTTTGAATTTGCAATCCAAAACCACTCAGACACCCGATTCAATTCAGGCATTCACAGCTTCAATTCTTGATCGATATACACCAGCAATCTTTAAAAAATGAATGCTCCCGATCGGTACGAGCGCTTCGTGGTGCCCGAGGGCGATAAAAAGTAAGTCCAGTTGACAATCACAAATGTCGTTGAATCCCAAATTCGTGCTGGCTTGGAATTGTCGCCCGAATTCTACGTCGGCTAATCTGTTTCGAGTTTCGGCTGTTTGCAGAGTGGGATACGAGAGAGACATGAAAGTGCTGAATGCGGCCACTTTTACGGTTCAGCGGGAGGATCACACCATCGGAAACGTTCTCCGCATGTATGAGCACACACTACTCGCTGATTATGATGCGGGCGGTTCTTGAGAATATGTATCAATTAATGATGGTTAATTCGATTCTGTGGGATTTTTATTTTGCATTGGACGGTAGCTAAGGTTTTGGGTGGGTATAGTTAAGGGAGATTCTATAAGCATTGTGTGTGATTTGAAAGTCATGTTCTGGGATTATTGGATCTATCCACTGCAGAAATTTGTAGAGAAGCTCGTTCCCTTGAAGATTTGTTTGCTGCGGCCGGAGCGAGCTGCTGTTGTTGAACACCCTGGTGTCTTTGATTTCGCATACTCTCAATTTCGCATGTGACATCTTCAATTCTATCACCAAACCCTAGGGAATGGGCGCACAAGGCGTGCCACTACTGCGTTATGGATTGTCAGAATGCTACAAAACTCCATATAATCATGCGCATTTTGGAAGCGGCAAAATCCCGGCACTGGGAACGTTGGTTACAGCATAAAATGTAACCTGCCGGGTGCACGACGACAATGTGCACTGAACACAACAAATTGAACTGCAGGGTGCAGAGTGTACAATGCACATTGCCGTGTTCCCCTCATATTGGGATTTTGCCATTCCTTAAAAGGACCATTGTACCTCGTGTTTTTTCTCAAGAATCTTGATAAGGGATTTCGTGTGGTCGATTTTTATTTATTTTTAATATGTAATGTTGTTCTTCATTGATTCTGAAATAAAATTTGACCCCATCTGAATTATAGTTTTCATCGTACGATCAATTGATGAATTGGTGTTTTTCAATCTAATTCTGGATTGTGGTGTCTGCAAGAGCTGCTACAGGCAACTGCATCGGGACCCAAATGTATTGTTCGCTGGGTACAAGCTGCCGCATCCCCTTGAATACAAGATGGTGGTGAAGGTTAGTTGACGTTATTCTCAACTCAATACCACACTCAGAGCAGTCCTCCTGTTGATCTAGGTCTATCAAAGGATACATCTCTAGTGCAATTTCAAGTTGCAAATCACCTGTTGAAGCATGCCTGAACTAGTTAATGCATCAAAATGACAGTATTGGCATGATATTTTCACCGGCATTCATCCTCACGCTTGGTTGAAACAACACCCTGGCTACTGTTGTATTAATTATTAATGTTATTTCAACAAGGGGTTTGCACACGCCTGATTGATTGTGTCTGGGGTTTCAATACATACTGCTCTGACTCCCAGAGATTTGTTGTTTTCACGGTTTGATGCTTAGCTTAATTATTCAGTACGAATTGAATTTGATGCATACGTTGTGTAGGTTGGGTACAGTAATTTCTTGAATATAGTAAAATTGCCTCTCTCAATCTC
This sequence comes from Rhytidiadelphus loreus, assembly GCA_947034895.1. Lineage (NCBI taxonomy): Eukaryota > Viridiplantae > Streptophyta > Bryopsida > Hypnales > Hylocomiaceae > Rhytidiadelphus > Rhytidiadelphus loreus. The sequence continues at coordinate 10,453,830 of OX344763.1, read as the reverse complement.
TGACACGAAGAGTCAAGCTTTCTGGTGAGTCTATACCTCACTGATCGTGGTCTTTTGATAACTACAGATTCAAACGACCAGCCAATCATCCCCAATGCAGGCTTACAACATGGCCATCACTGATTTGACCAAGGAGCTAGACCATCTTAAAACTGCCTTCGAGGTGCTCATTGCAAGCCTTCAGAACACCGACTGTAATTGTTATTTGTACAGCTGTACCCTTAAATTCTCATCAAGGTAGGGCGTTTTTTTTCATAATTCAGATATTTTAATGGAAGCACTAACAGGGCACAAACTTCACACTTTGTGTTTGCAGCAAGAGACCAGCCAGAAACAGGCGGAGTATTACTAAATGACTGAACGAGCTGCCTGGCTGGAGCATCAAGAAATTAGGGACGTATGAAAATCGATCTATGCATTTGATTCACTTCCTGCAACTTTTAATTAGATCTCAAACATATATGAGCGAGCTTATGATCATAATTTTCTGCCTGATTGTGCTGCCTGAAACTCTGAGAGGAGGGTAATTCATAGCAGTCTCAACTTTTCATGAGTCTTGGATTTAAGAGGCGTCTGTCCAAAAGACATTGAAAATGCATCAAGCTGAGTTCTAAGAAAGCTTAAAAACGATAATTTGGTGCTCTCGTGCTCATGGGTTCTTCGTATGTTGCTCACAAGTTTAATACGGAGTAGAGATTATTTTTGTTACAAGCGATCCTAGACCTCAACTACCTATACATTGCAAACAATTGATATCTAAATTTTAGTTTCAGGTTGACTTACTGTCAAGAGAGATAGGGAAAGCCTAAATTCTAATTTTTGATTGAAAGACTGTCATGTGAGTAGTTCTTCTCTCACTTGTTGAATGTTTCATTCTCTAATAGAGTTGATAGTAAAGTGAACCCCAATTTGTAGAAGGGGTGTCGAAGGAAGGTTTAACTAAGAATAGTACAAATGAAACACAACACTATTGAACTCCCATCATATCAAGTTTGGGTGCTTTTGGGTGCTTGAAGGAGTTTTGTCCTATGTTTTTCTCAAATTTTGGCTCCTCGTCCCTCGTTGCACATACTTTATGATTAACTCTAATATCACATCTTTTTGTCTCTCACCCATTTGAAATTTTAGGGAGAAGACATGCATCCAATTCAAAACTCACTTTTGACTCCTACTAGTACAATTACACTTTGATATCTTACAAGAATTTAACATTTGCATGTGAAAGTGATAAAAAATAATTTAACAAGTGTGAATTTGTTTTTGGATCTCAATTATTTGTTTTATTATCACTTTTACAAACACCAATATAGTGCCATAAACTCCATGTAATCATTGAATGCTTAAGTTGTGACATTCATGAGTTTGTTAAAGTTCAAGGCGTTTATGACAATTGACACTACCCTTGCCAACATTGGCAATGAAAACAATAGTCATTCACTTCCATGTAATTGTGATGAGGAATACAACAAATAAACCAAAGTGAAGAAGTTGAATTGTCTTGTTGCAAAAGTAATCTCAAGTATGTTGATATTCAAAACATGTTGTTGTTAGTTCTTTTATTAACAAAGTTTGACAAGTACAGTTTTAAAATCCAAATTGGGTATATGATAAACCATTGATGGAAAGTTCTCAATAATATGGTACTTTTCCACCACTATATCATATTGAGTTCAATTTGGAGCTCAAAATTTTGTTTTTATAGCACGTCACAAAACAATATGGGGAAGCTTCTATCACATGATTGTATTGAATTACCAAATTTGTTCAAGTTCTTAATCAATAAAAAAAAACTTGAAGCATATATCTCTTCCTAAAATTACACTAATGAAATTTCTTCTAAAAAGTCTCAATAGTCCCCTTAGATGTGATGAAGTGACAAACGCTTTGTATTTTAGTGTGTGGTTGATTTCACTAATCTACACAAAGAAGTGTGGCATTGGTTCTCCTCTTTCATCCGTCTTACTTATAGATTCTCATAGTCCAAAATGCAAGCCCTCCTAAACTTACTATTCTAAATCAAAGAATTGAAGTGCAAAAACTCTTATATTTTTATTGCAGTGGATAAATGTAAAAATCTGCCATCTATTTTGAAGTGGTTAATTTTGTATATTATGACCTCAAAAGGAAATTATTAAATTCTTGATTCTAATTACTCCTTCCATCCCATAATATTAGTCTTTTTTTATAGTACTAAAAATATTAACCCCTTAGGGACTAGGGAGATAGTTTAGATTTCCAAAATTATGAAGTTGTATAATAAAATGCAACTTAGAATAATATTTTTATGATGACTCTAAGACAATTATAGTTGTAAAATATGATTGAGTTAATAAAGGGCTTCAAAGTTTATTTTAAAGTAGAGAATCCATGATTGCCCACAAACTAAAACTATCTCATGTGATGATGCATCCAAATTCAATTGATGCACCCTCTTCTTTGTAAAGATTGAAAGTCATTGATCTCATAAACAAAAATCCACCTCCCCTCCAAAACCGTTGATCTTGAAAAATAAATAATACAAATATGGATATAAATATGGACATATAAGACAAATACATAATATGGAATATGTACAACATGTGAAATATGCATGGAATATATACATGATATGTATGAGATTTATATACATATACATACAACTGAGCATACAACCATGCAGATACGGCTATACATTGTCCCAGGGATATGTCACAAGTACACATGTCAATTTTTCAACCAATGGCAAAGTGACACGTGTATCCCCTTTCACATTTTTTTAGAAAAGTTCAATGGCCAATGGTTGAATGACACTTGTACCCGTTTGAAAATGATTTTGTCCCCCTTTCAACGTTTCTCTGAAATTCACATTTTCTCATTGTCCACTCAAGAGAACACACAAAATAACTAAAACTCCTCGTAACTTTCATGTCATTAATCAAAATGGAATAAATCAAAGCTTTCCACGTATATATAAATCTTGGAAAACCAATTTCAAAGTTTTATTTCTTAAGAAAAAAAAATTTTAAGATTTTTTTGGATTGCCCAAGTTGCCCACCATACACTAAAACTTACATATTATACAATAACTTTTTAACCATGTAGTCAAAAGTTAAGAAAATTGTTGGGCTTTAAAAAAAAAGTCTCATCCACGTGTTGTGTGAAAATATCCAAGAAATAGAAATGCTATTTGTAGTGAGACAAATGAATTTAACCAAAAGAACTACACTAATGATGATAAATAGTATTACCTATACTAACTATTTTAGAAATGCTATAAGTTTTTACTTTTGATGAATATTTTTATTGAGTGTATAGATCCTAATATCATTTTAAGTGGGAGAACTTTACACCTATAGTTGGTAAAAATATTCATCAACAGTAAAAACTTATAGCTCTTTTAAATCAATTAGTGTAGGTAACACTATTTATCATCATTAGTGTAGTGTTATAAAAGAAAGGGATTATGAATTCAAATTTACCAAATTTTTTCATCTCAATATAAGAATTATTTATTGAGTATTTTTCTAAGGTGAAAAATTAGAAGCTGTTAGCTTTGTGATTCAATGTAAGTGACAAGTAAGAATAATGTTATTTTATCATAAATTTTTGCCACTTTGCTACATAGAGTACACAAACTTAAAGCTATTTTTTGAGAAAGATATTTAAGTTTTTAATTACAAAATAGTCATATTTCTTCTATATTTTAAGATTTTACCAAATATTATCTAGGTATTACCTATGTATCCATGTAAATATCATCCAAATATCATCCAAATATCACCCAAATATCACCCAAATATCACCCAAATATCGCCCAAATATCGCCCAAGAGTATTGAAGAAATGAGCTAGCCACTTCTCCAAAATCAAAATCAAAATTACTGCATCACAGGGAAGCAAAATGCAATTCCTATCATACCCGGATCCAGAACCGGCCCCCCCCCTCCCAACCCCGGGCATATACTCCCGCCATCTTCCGCCAATCACAGCAGTCCCAACAGGCATGTTTCCCGCCAACTCGCCTTCAGTCATCTTCCGCAATGGCCGCGCCTCCCAACCCATCCCCCCCGTCGCAGCGAAAGCTTCGTCGCCGCCATCGCCATGATCCCCCTCCTCCTTCCCCCCTCCTCATCCCACTGACACCATCTCTCTCCAACAATCCAAGAACCCATCTGCCACTTTTTTCCGACCTTCTCCGAGGCTAGTTTGGACAGCATTGGAGGTTTTAGGGAAGAAGCACAGTAGCCGTAACAATGGCGTCGCCCTACACCCCCGGAACACCTTACACTCCCGGCGAAGACTTCGACACCGACTTGCTGCCGTCCTCGAGCCATGACGGCGAGGACTCCCAGAACGAAGCCGAGGAGGATCGGACGCTGTTTATTGACGAGGATATTGTGGCGGATGAAGAAGAAGAAGAGGATGGGGAGGATTTGTACCCTGATAATTTCATGGAGCAGTGCGTCTCTTCAACTCTCTTGCAATTAGGTTTTGCCCATGAAACTTGGGAGTAGTTGAGCTATGGCGTGGTTGAGCTTTGGCGCAGCGGAGTTTCCCGATTTTACATGTGTCCCTTAGAATGTAGAATCAGTAATCCCTCCATGCAGTATTCACAGGCATCCCTAGATGTATCCTGTTCAAGATGTTACCACTAAAGATATCTTGCAGCGGAGGTTCTCGATTCTACATTTGTGTCCCGGAATAACCATTCCCGGGTTTCTGTTGTTTGCAGGGATTATCAGACTTTGCAAGAGCAGGATCGTTATGAAGCGGATGGTCTGGATGACGAAGTGGAGGATATTCGAGACTTTGCTACCAAAATGCGAGATCGACGAGCTGCGGAAGAGATTATGGAGGAAAGGGATGGCGAGATGAATAATAACCATTCGCGAGTGCGGAAGCTGCCCACTATGCTTCAGGAGCATGGTACGTTTTTTCTTGAGGGTTTTAAGGTGGTTGTTGATTTATGTTGGAAAATTGAAAAGAGTTGTAACTGTGAGGTGGTTGTGTAGAGGACGACGAGAATGAGGCATTTCAACCTGCTAGAAGGCGAATGCGTGTGAATGAGCCGGTGGTGTCATCGTATTCCCCCATGATGAGTTTAAGCGAGCACGATGACACGGTATTTCTTCATTTCTGGAACTTTTTTTTTTATCATATTTATGTGTGGGAATTAGTTTGGGAAGCTCTTTCTGCCGTTTGGAGTGGTCTCACTCATTAGAATGGAAAGTTTGAATTTGAGTCCTGTCCCACTTTCAAGAGGATTTTAACGTACTAAGTTACGTGCAATTTGGACATCACGTGAATAAGTTTTGAATTTCCAAAGTTTTGTTCATAGGATGAGTAAAACTGTGAGTGAAACTGTTAATATGCTTTGACTTTTCAGCCGTTGTACATTGTCATATTCACGTGATTTTGAATTCCTACTTATTGTGCATTGTCATATTCATTGGTTTCTAAGTATGTACTTGTCAATAACACTCACTCCGCTCATGGCCCACACTCTGGAAACTGTTCCATGAGAAAGATTCTCTACCTTAGAAATTCACATTATTCATCACATTATGTGTACCTTCATGATACTGCTGACAATGTTTGCCCTAACGCTTTTACGATATGTCAATAAATTTCGTCATTGGGCAGGGCGATGGTGAGGATGAGGATGACGACGAAGATGATGCTGCTGGAGCTGACTTCCTCAATGTACAAGGAAATAGCATTGCTGATTGGGTCGCTAGGGATGATGTACGACGTTTTATCCAGCGGAGGTTTCGCCGTTTTCTAGAGACTTTCAGCTCCAAGGATGCCACGTATAAGAAAGTCTACAAAGACAAGTTGGACAACATGGTAGCAGGTACCGCTCTCGACAGTAAATCTTACATGCATTATGATGACCCCTTCTGTTCTTTGGAAATTGAGCATCTTATGAATTCTCTCTGAACCGCCATTTCATCACATCTGTGATTGTTCGTACTGTAGTATCAAATTTCAGCCTACTTCTTTGTGACTAGTTTGTATGCCAGCGGACCTGGAGGAGGGAACCCAGCATACTCTAGGTTTCCTTCCTCTAGCTTCGATGCTTTGAAGGACCCCTGATTCCGGCTTGAGGGGTCGTCTTTGAATCACAACCCTTATCAATCACAAATCCTACAGAGCACAGTGAGCAGAGTTTCTGATAAGACTGGAACTGCTTTTGCTAGACTTTCCGAGCCGTTCACCTTTTTGTCTAATCTAAAGTTTTCCCTAGGTGTTGATCTTATGGACCTTAGGTATTTTTAATTACGCTAAGGTCCTTTATACTTCTGAAAGGACTTTAGTGCCTCCCATAGAATGCCGGGTCCTTTATACTACTTGCGTTTCCTCTTTGTTTGTCTGGTGCATTTGTCCAAATGTGCTTATTTGTTGTTTAACTTTGTTGTGTTTTGCACCTTGCAGCAAACTTATGTAGTTTGGAATTGAACTACGTCCAATGGATCGACTCTTGCCCAGAGCTGGCCATTTGGCTTGCTGATGCTCCTCAACCTTTCCTGGACATTTTGGAAGAAGAAGCAAATAAGTTTGTTTCTAGGTACCATCCAAATTACACCAAAATTCATGAAAAGATTCATCTACGGATTAGTCATCTTCCTGTGGAGGACAAAATCCGCCACATCAGGTATTTGTAACTCATTTGTGTTCAATCTTTTTGTACTTTGGTAAATTACTTCATGGAAATTTGGAAGTGAACCAGCTTGTGCCCATTTTAATATGGTCTAATAGTCATTCTTGACATGATCAGGTCAGTTCACCTGGACTCCTTGATCAAGATCTCAGGTGTAGTCACTCGACGCTCGGGAGTCTTTCCTCAGTTACAAGAAGTGAAATACGATTGCGTTAAGTGTGGAACCATTCTTGGGCCTTTTACTCAAAATACTCAAACTGAGATCAAAGTTGGATCCTGTCCTGAATGCCAATCCAAAGGCCCCTTCAACGTGAATGTTGAACAGGTATTTTTTCCTGTGAATTATATGAACTTTTGAAATTGTTTTTCTGGATGTCATTCTCTGTGTTTAAACCTTAGCAAGTATATTAGTCATTTGACTTACTGATTGACATGATTGCAACTTGTTTGGCGAATATTAATTTGTATTTCATTTATAACTCATCTGTCAGAGTTGCGTTATGGCAGACGATCTACAGGAACTATCAGAAACTCACTTTGCAAGAAAGTCCGAATACTGTGCAAGCAGGAAGGCTTCCAAGATATAAGGAGATTATTCTTCTCCATGATCTCATTGACTGTGCTCGTCCAGGAGAAGAGCTTGTGAGTAATTTTAAGAGTCCTATCTGCTCGGTGTGAATAACTTGTTCTTAGTCGAAAGGATTGGATGGTGTCGTTTCTTCATGAGTGCTCATTTTCTGGCAGCAACTGGTGAATCTCATGTCAGTAATTCTTTTTCGTCCGACTACCGTTGAACGCTACATATTGCAATTTTTAACTTTTTGCGTCTGACATGGCATCTTTCAGGAAGTTACCGGTATTTATGTCAACAGCTTTTGTTCCGCGTTAAACTCAAAGAATGGTTTTCCTGTATTTGCGACTGTGGTGGAGGCCAACTATGTGCAGAAGAAACAAGATCTGTTCGCTGCCTACAAACTCACTGACGAAGACAAGGCTGACATTCAGAAGCTCTCCAAGGATCCTCGTATTGGCCAAAGGGTACAGAATCTCTTTAACACTTTCTAATCTCTTGTGAACCGACCTCGAGCCACCCCAATTGAGTTCCAATGTTTATGCAATCTCCAACATTGTTTAAGCACGCGATGACGTCCTTTGCAGTGCATGCAATTGAAATTTGGTACATCAAGCTGGAGATTCAAGTTCTTGTGTTTAACGTTTTTCTGATCCATCACGCACGTGTTGATACAGCTCGCTAAATCCATTGCCCCTTCCATTTTCGGGCACGACGATATCAAAATGGCACTCGTACTTGCTATGTTTGGAGGTCAGGAGAAAAACGTGCAAGGCAAACATCGACTTCGAGGTGACATCAACGTGCTGTTGCTCGGTGATCCAGGAACAGCGAAATCTCAGTTCCTCAAGTGAGCATCATCAATTTTCTAATCTACTATTATTATTATAGTTTAGGATCCATGTTCTTACTCGTTCTACATTGGCTGGAATATGGTCCCTTCCTCGTTGACTTAACTTGTCAGAGTGAATCACACAAAATGAATTGAAAATTCAACATATCAGAACGAATCATTTACAAGTATGAAGTTGGATGCATCATGGGATTTATGAGATCTTTGTAATTGGCATTTCAATGCCATACTCGTCTGCATCAGTCACAACCTTCATTCGGCCAGACAGAGCTTTAATAGGGGCTCTGTTCTAGCACATTGATAACTTCAACGAACATGACCAGAAGCAAGCATCTAATCGTAGGTGTTTCCGTTGACAAACCAAGAAACGAGCTGATACTTTAATCGAACTTACACGCTTCTATTCCCCTTTGACAGGTATGTGGAAAAGACAGCACAACGTGCTGTATATACAACAGGTAAAGGAGCTTCAGCAGTCGGTCTCACGGCTGCGGTACACAAGGATCCCATAACAAGGGAATGGACTCTGGAAGGAGGTGCTCTTGTGCTGGCTGACCGTGGTATTTGTCTTATTGACGAGTTCGACAAGATGAACGATCAGGATAGGTGCACATTCGCAACTAATATAATAATTTCCTTCTACTTGATTTTGCTTACATGTCAATTGATAGATTGCTACTTCCTTTTGTTTATTTGAGTTTTCCTCATGATTATCCTACCCGAACATCACATCGACTAAAATTTGTTGAGAGGAAAAATCTTACGGAGCCTGTGGAGACGAAACGGCGGTTTGATGTCTGTAGTAGATATGGCACCAGAAAGTTTAAGAAATATTATGTTCAGCTTCTTAGTAAATAGTCCACTAGAATTGCTATTTAAACGACGTTTTGGAAATTTGCTTTTGTTTAGGGTGAGTATCCATGAGGCTATGGAACAGCAGAGTATCAGTATTTCAAAGGCTGGTATTGTGACCTCGTTGCAAGCTCGGTGTTCCGTCATTGCTGCAGCTAATCCAATTGGGGGCCGGTAAGCTACTTTTTGTCATTCTCAACCTATCTATTAAACTACATAATACAACCTTTCTCAGTTTTATACGTCAGGAGCGTGTGATATTTCCTCTTTGGTTTTCAGAAATTGAAGCTGGTCCTATGACCTAGAATGAACTGCCATCTGTAGGGGCTTGAGTCTTACTAAGTGACTGCCTTCCTTTTTACTCGTTTTTGTAAACAGATATGACTCCTCGAAGACTTTTGCCCAAAATGTGGAGCTAACAGATCCTATCCTTTCGCGGTTTGATGTCCTCTGCGTGGTGAAGGTAGATTATTTTTCCAAGGATTTCTCTTTGATTGGATCAATTTCAACTCATGGGCATTTGTTTGATTGGTGTCATGGTTTATTCATTACATTCCTCACAGAAATTAATATAACATTTTCGGTTTTGCAGGACATTGTGGATCCGGTGCAAGATGAAATGCTGGCTACTTTTGTTGTAGATAGTCACTTTAAGTCCCACCCAAAGCACCTCGACTCTGATGACGATCCACAGTCTATACCAGCGACAACTGATGAAGAGGTAAGATTTAATAACTGTGTACTCTTTTTGTCATTCTGTCATTTCTTATCATCTAAAGAACTGGATTTGTGGGAGATTTTACTGTTTCGACAAGAAAACCTTGTTCTCAAATTTCGTTCGCTTCGCAGTGATTGCTGAATTTGGTCTCTTTTTCTATGCAGATTCTGCCTCAAAACATTTTACAAAAATACATCACTTATGCCAAGATGAATGTACATCCTTACCTGCATGATGTGGACCTGGAAAAACTGGCCCTTGTCTATGCTGATCTTCGTCGAGAATCTATGGTGAGGTTCTGTCGTCAGCTGTCATATTAATTCCAAGAGGTGGATAAAATTTTCTAATCCAATTACTTGATCTCAGAGGTATATTACTTTTGAAAGGGGAATTTTGGCAGGTGCTGAGGTAGTATCACGAAAGTATTGTTGATGGGCACATTTAAACTGATGAATTTGTGTTTTAGTCTCCATTTCTTTCTCATTAGAACTTTTGGATGCAGTTTGGACAAGGGGTGCCAATAGCAATACGCCACATTGAGTCGATGATTCGAATGGCTGAGGCACACGCAAGGATGCATCTTAGAAGTTTTGTCATTGAAGACGATGTTGATATGGCCATCCGTGTGATGCTGGAGTCTTTCATCTCAACACAGAAGTTTGGTGTCCAGAAAGCTTTGCAGAAGGTACGGTTTTTCAAATTTTTGTTTCACGCGTGAATCAATTCTTTGAATATGTTGACGATGACTTATGTTGACTTCAGCCGACTAGCTTGAGAGATTTTGGGGACTCTGTAATTTGATGATACTTTAGAGCATGTTCCAAGGTTTTCTGATCTTCACATTCTGCTACTGATACTTGTTTTTTGCAATTGCAGAGCTTCAAGAAATTTATCACATACAAGAAAGACTTCAATGAGCTATTGCTGCACTTGTTGCGTGGCCTAGTTGCAGATGCCATTCGCTTTGAGGAAATGACTTCACGTTCAAATATTCGCTTAAAGGAGGTTGTAGTCAAAATGCTGGACCTTGAGGCAAAGGTAGGGTTTGAGAATCTCTTTAATTTCTCTGTGGTTAAGGTTCTCTGATAGGTTGTGTAAATGCTTTTGCACAAGCTGACCTTTTCTTTGTTGTGCAGGCACGTGATTATGGAATTAATGATTTGCAACCCTTTTATGATAGCAGTCAGTTCAGCTCCGCGAACTTCACGCTTGATCAAGCAGAAGGGGTTGTCAAACATTCTCTTTGAAAGCTGACGATCATGCACTATGTGCGTGCATTGTACAATACCTGTAGATTTGCGCTTGGTTAAACTATCTGAAATATTTCCCAGACATCTTTCAAATAGATTACGTTTTAATTCACGTTTGATACAAATTGACGTCTTACCGGACTACATCCATATCTTTTAATCCAAGTATGATGACTTTACATCCCGGTATTAGTCAGTTCGTTGCTTGCAAGATGTAGCCTCCTTACTGATTTATTTACATAGTCTTGTCTCTTACCAGCAAGCCCAAAACGGGGGTCATTGTTTTAACAGGTTTTGGCAATGCTTTACTCAGAATATAAGAGATTTAAATTCATTTTTTTCTCGTGCAAATCATCTACAATAGCTGCTTTGTGATGGTGATGAGCTTCTGCCATTCAAACTTGTCATTCAAATGTTCGCACTTACTCAACTTATTATATTTGCCTGCTGAATCATGCAAGCAGATCTTTGTGTTGAGAAAGAGTCGTGCATTGTTAATGTCACCCATTTTGCCAACGCATGATTAGAAGTTGATGGGGCCTCTTCCCTATCGTTGTTCCAGGAAGTTCCCATTGAATGTTCGTAAGTGTCTTGAAATTTGAAACCCATCTAAGTTAAGTTAGGCCAACTTTGAATGCCAATTTTCCTCCACCTATGCTCACAAAAGAATGTCTTGTTTTGCTGAAAATTTCTGTCAACTGGTTGTGCCTTCTAGCAAAGTTAGAAGATGAATGAATGATATCAATTTTCAACACCTTTTTGGACAAAATCCTAAACCCTGAAGTGGCAACTTCATCTAAAATCAATCTAGATAAGCAATTGAGCACGGTTCTTACATTATTGAACTATCTAAATTTTTGTTGTTGAATTTATGTTGGGAGTTGAAAAGTAATCCACAATTTTCTTTGCATCCATTTTTGGGACAATGTATCAATTGCTTATTCTAGATTGATTTTAGATGAAGTTGCCACTTCAGGGTTATGAGTTTTCAAAATGTTAAAAATTTGTTGAGCCAAAATTTTGGATCTAGGCTCTTATGCTCAAGTTGTGGGTAAGAGTCTAGATGGGACATTTTCACAAATAAGTCACAATTAGGTTTGTCACTTTATTCATACAATTTGATAGCTTCACCTAAGTAGGTCAACAACTTAGAAGTTGCTGAAAGTTTGTTTAGTACATGGTGTGTATATATAAAAGTAAAAATTAAAATTAAAATAGGATGTAAATATAGATCAATGAATAAGATATAAAAATAAAAATAAATATCATATTTAGGCTTAGTGTAGAGAGGTTTTATACAAATCCAACATGGGAATCACATACAAAACAAACAAATAAACAAACAAGATCCAATTCCGGCCTCCAATGATAATATTCTAAACTAGGGTAGCACGGTTCCTTTGAAAATTGTTGAAGTTCTAAAGAATGTAGACTCTAAGAAAGAATCATCTTTATTGAAAGTCAAGGATGTATGACCACCTCATCCCTTTGAGGAGGGGCATTCTCTCTAATACTTGGATTATTCCCTAAATACCCATTTCTTTGGTAAGGTTAAATGGGAGGCTCTAAACTTGATTAAGAATGATACCATATCATACCCAATGGTATAAATTTGTATTCCTTGCCAAATAATTAATCAAAGTTGGAAAATGTGATTTTGACACATGCTTAAAACTAGAAATATTCATCGCCCCTATAGATAAACATTTATTTTTGAAAAAAAAACTTAACTAAAAAGTTCCACCATCTATAGAGTCAATTGTAAAGTGTGTGCAATGCGAGATCAATAGCTAGAGTTTGAAAAAAAAACATAGGTCTAAATTCTTAGGAGCATCAAAATTGGAGTCTAATGGAGTTTGGTGTTGTGTTTCTTTTGTACTATACTATTCTTTCCTCAAAATTAACACCACTCTTACAATTGGGGATGACCTTTACTATTTATTTTTTTATTTTTTAACTTTATTTCTTTTAACTTTATTTTTTATTTTTTTGCTGACTTTGACTATCTGGTACAGTTTATAGAAACAGTTGACTTCCGTGTTCAAGATAATTTAATGCAATGGTTCTCCATTTGTTTTAAGGGCTGGTATATACACGGCTTGGGGCCGGATGGAAGGCTGGCCCGATTTGCCTCCAATCTGGCCCACAATCCGGCCCCAAATCACCACTCCGGCCCCAAATAATGTAAAGGGTTGAGGCCGAATTCTGGGGCCGAATTCCAATTCATTACTCCGGCCCTAGGTAATGTAAAGTGTTGAGGCCCGATTCTAAGGCCGAATTCTTGATTAATGTGCTCTTGGATTTTTGGAATGCTTAATTAAAAAAATCTAAGACATGCATCTTTTCCTTTCTCTTACTATTTTTTATACTTTAGAAAAAAAGAAGTTTTTCTTTTCTATTTATTCTATTTCAAATATAGGAAAAAAAATTTAGAATTCTTTAGACTTTTTCTTTTTCTTCCTACTTTACCTATTTCAAAATGGAAGAGAGAGTTCTTTACCTTTTTTAACCTTTTCCACTCTCTTCCTATTTTTTCTATTTGGAAAAAGGAAGTTCTTTGACTTCTTTTGAACCTTTTTTTTTTTGACACTAAAACTAGAGTTGACATTGAAAAAAGATTTGTAGCCCCATAATAGTTGTCATTTATTAAACATACAATTCAAGAAAACATGTAATTTTTTTTAATCTCTTTTTCAAATCTATATTCTTAGTTTATTTTAAAGAAAAGCATGAAATTTTTTATTATGAAAACTTGAATGAATTCAATGATAAATGTAAATCAAGTTTTACCATACATGTTATTTCTAGTAGCATAATTTTTCCTTACCATATTCTTTTTTCAAGTATTTGTCATCAAAATTGATAAAAACACACATTATCTTGTAGATGTCAAAGTTTTTGGCATAACTTCAACAATGACTTTCATTTACAGATTTGTGTCCGTATAAAAAATTTACTTATTAAGCATGTAATTTATCAAAATTAGTGTCTATAACATAATATGTAATTTGTGTCTACACCAAAAAAATTAATTATTAATACCTCATGCTAAAACAATTGCAAAGACATTATTGTTACAATTGCGATGGTTAATAACAATAAAATTCATTATTAACAATAAAATTCAGTATTAACAATAAAATTCATTATTAACAATAAAATTCAGTATTAACAATAAAATTCAGTATTAACAATAAAATCAGTATTAACAATAAAATTCAGTATTAACAAAAATTCAGTATTAACAATAAATTTCATTATTAACATCTTGTAACACAGCATTTGTATCACAACATGACTCAACCAGATGGGATTGAGCTCACAGTTAATAAAAAATGTAATAAAAAAGAAAAGAAAAGCTCTTGCATGGTAGACGGTGGAGATTTGTCCGATTCAACGGAGGAGCCCAATCTGGCCCCAATCCGGCCCTAGATGGGAAATCGGGCCACCAAAAACCTTGGCCCGATTGCTCCCTTGGGGCTGGATGTTTTGGCGCCAAAACTATGTCACCTAAGCCAACACGTAGGATGAGTGGTGGTATCAATCCGGCCCTAGTATAAAGCTCTTGGGCTGGATTTGGAGAAATTGAGTGATCCTATTGGTTCAAACTTGAAGAGTTCCGGCTGGCCTTCAATCCGGCCCCAAGTATATACCGGCCCTTTAAGAAACAAAAACAAATACAAAAAACAACAACTTGGAGAGATAAGAAGTCTGACCCGGGCAACTCCGGCAACGGAGTTCACCGAGATAAGAAGAAGACGTCGACGAAGAAACCCGAATGACTAGACTAAGTGTAGATCGGATGAACAGAAGTCGTCCTCAACATGCTGGAGGGGTCCCACTAAATGTGGCGGGGGTCCCACTAAGTTAGGGGCACTTCCGTCGCCAGCACAATAGCGCGTGTTGGCCCGCCTCCCGTGTCCCAGGAGATGGCTATAAAATCCTTCTAAACGCAACGTTCTTGCACAGCAGCAACAGCCCCCTTTTTTTTTTCCCTCAAAGATTGTGCGTTGGTGAAGATCACTGGTGAGTCTCTCTGGCATCTGAGGCACGCGAGTAATTGTGGGTCGTCTCTTATTTAGTTGTCGAAGCGAGGTTGAATTCGAAGTCGTGCATTCAAATTTGCAAAAACGGTGGTCGTCTTCAATCTTTATACGGTCGGTGAAATAGACGGTGGAGTGGAGTGGAGTGGAGTGAAGTGTGCGGGTTTTTAGTTTGTTTACTGTTGGGCTATGGCGGTGTTTTCGTAGTTTTTGCGCAAGCAGATTTAGGGGCTGGGATGTATTTATCGGTAAGTATGTGATCAGTGGGGTCGGTAGAATATATCAGTATCTCGGTCAGGATGATTTATATTATTTTTTCTGCTAATAGCGTGTGGAGAGTGTTGGAAAGGGATTCGTGAATAGGTTGTGATAGCCATGATTCGCAATTCTGGTAGGTGAAGTAATACTCTGTTAGCGCGTGATTTGACCTAGAATTTGTGATGTATCGGTGGTGCAGTTTGGTGCTTTTGACTACGAGGGGGAGTAAGTGTGTTTCTGAGCTGCGTTTTAGGCATCACAGGATAAAGGTATAAATATTAATTAAAGCATGGTTTGCGATTCAATATTTTTCAGTTATGAGGTGTTAAGGATCTGTTAGGGGAAGGAAGCCTTGTTTTAGGTCTAATCTTTCAAAAATTAGGTCAAATCAGTAGAGGTCTCCCTTAACTATTCCGACGCGCGGGTGCTGACTTTGTGTCAGTAAGAAAGTAGGAGTGAATCTAAAATTGTTCAACAAATTGATGACCCGATTGAATATTGTGGTGCTGAAATGGTGTATTGGGTCGTTTAAACATGTTTTTGAATTCGGGTTGAAAGCTGTATGGATTAGAGGATAACTCTAGTATGCCGTGAGGTTATTGTTTGGACTTTTCCGGGAATAGTTTGGAAACTTGACAACGAAGATGGTGGCAGACTCTTAATGGTTTCTTCTTGCAGCAGGGATGTGAGACTGACTTATGTCGTGGATGCTTTGTCGCCAGGAAGTTGGAAGAGCTCGTGTAGGAGATGAATGGCTGAAGACGGGAGGTCAAGGAGGCCCACACGCATAATCCTGGTACGACATGGGGAAAGCGAAGGAAACGTTGATTCGAAGAAGTATTGCCACATTGCAGATCCCAAGATTCGCCTAACTGAGGCGGGGGCTAACCAGGCTGCGAAATGCGGTCAAAAGATACGTAGCATAATCGAGAAAGACAACAAGGATGGTGACTGGCTGGTTCACTTTTACGTCTCCCCGTACAAGCGGACCTTGTGTACTTTGAAGCAGATCGGACGTGCTTTTGACAAAAAACACATCGTTGGCGTGCGGGAAGAACCTCGTATCCGGGAGCAGGACTTCGGAAATTTCCAAAACAACAACAAAATGAAAGCCGTGAAGGAAGTAAGACAACGATTTGGACGATTTTTTTATAGATTCCCAGAAGGCGAATCAGCTGCGGATGTCTTCGACCGTGTGACCAGTATGTACTCTACTCGCTTGTCTGTTTCGAGTCTTTTCCTTTGATGGAGAGGGCAGTAAGTGGTTCTTGTATTGATGATCTGCACTCCAGTGACAGCAATACTAGAGCATGGTTTCGAGTGATTGGAGTCTATTAGGGTCACTTTAGACACTGTCGAAGCAACTAGCTTGAGATAACAAGAAATTTTACACTTTGATTGGTAGAAAACCAATTTTATTTTATCTTTCCTTTCAATTTTGACTTCACTTTAGTCCAATTTACAAGAGTGAGCATGAAGAGGTGGTTCATACATGGCTCCTATGTGACCTGCTAAAACTAGTTGAGATAACAAGGTTTCAAGCTACTTCTTTGAGGTGGATACATCAGGTGTCTTAAATGCCATGAATTGTTTAAAGCTTATTACCTCACCTCTCAGTGCACATGAAGTGGACTCAAATTTGAGCTTGTTATTGTTGCTTCAACCTGTGTAATCGGACGTGGCCCTTGATCTTGTTCATAGATTTTCTTTTTCTTTTTCTTTTGGGGTTGATTTCATGGGGGACTGTTCTCTAATGTGCTTCTTCATGCACTGCAGGCTTTTTAGAAAGTTTATGGCGAGACATTGATATGAACCGACTAATAAAAGACACCAAACAACAAGAGGTGAACTTAGTGATTGTTTCGCATGGCGTGACGATGAGGGTGTTTCTTATGCGTTGGTTTAAATGGACAACTGAGCAGTTTGAGAAGCTCAATAATCCGACGAACTGTGAAGTTCGAGTGATGCAACTGGGCGAAGGCGGTGAGTATAGTTTGTTGGTTAATCACACGCGGGAGGAGCTTGAGAAGTGGGGGCTTACCGAGGACATGATTGAAGACCAGGAGCGGCGTCGAACTGCAAAGAGGGGTCAGTGGAGCGATCATTGGCCCTGGAGTGGGACTCAGTTCTTCGACAACTACGAGGAAGATATCTGTACTGATCACGAAATCCAAGAAATGGAAGGGGTCGAACCGGACAGGAACTATTGCTTGGTCAATGGGAATGGAACATGCCATGATGTTGAGACAGACAACACTCAAACGCCTCTGGATGTCGTTAATATCGATGCGTGAGTGATGGTATGCACTCATACTCTTTATAGCATCCAGAATACACTCTAGATCGTAATTCGTTTTGTTGAATAAGCTGACATGGCATGGTTGCCGACTTCACTTATCCAGCTTGATGATACTGGTAGAATTTATTGACATGTTCTGAATTCAACCCTCTTCTCTCTGGAGTTCAGATATAGATACACTCTGGCCTCTTTCATCTGACCTCTTGGGTGACAGTCATACAAACTTTGAGATAGTTCGAAGTGACAAGTGTGCAGGATATTTTCAGTATCATTTTAGAGGTCATATTAAGGAGGTCTGAGTGTAAACCTTATTCAGATAGCAGATTCAGGAGTTATTCTTCTCATTTAGAAAACTATGAACAACTTTGTCCACACATTTGACTTAAGCTCAAGTGGATGCTGTGTCCTTTCTTAGTTTTTCTTAGAGATTTTCACATCAAATGAACTTGGTTAATTACATCAAGAGTTCAGCAGTGGTTCAGGTTGATATGGCTGGACAGACTCTTATTGGACTGCAAATCATTATCCTTGCATTGCTTTTTTCTTTGCATCTTAACAACTTGTTACACTTTGTAGCTTATATATGTGTTTGTTATGTCATGTCATGTCATGCTTGTAATCTTCGAGGACAAGCTGCTCAATAGATGTGTGATCATTTTGGATTATAATGTCTCTAGTAATGCCTTTCAGACTGTTTCAAGGTTGAAAGTGTGGAAGGTTGGGGCTGTACGTTTGAAGAATCATATCTGCTTAACTTAGATTTAGTTGTTGGAAAGTTATGGAGTTGTTGTTGACAATTATTAGATAATGTAGCCAGTTGGTTCATGAGTGGATGCAAAGAACAATGTGCCATGTGAAAGAATTGTTAAAGAGACCATTAGGTGAAACTACTGCAGGGCCGTTGAACCTGGAAGGATTCTTTTGTGTTGAAAAGTGAGTACTATTTAGGGTACAAATTACACTGCCCTTTAGTTATCAAACTATTATGGGACTATGCACTATGTTGCTGGCACAATATTTGGAAACTCAATATGTGTTCAAATCTCCTTCTATGGTTATTTTTTTCTTACTTGCTCTTTTTCTAAAAAAGACCCATGTTTCCTTTGTAAAACACAAAGGAATCATGTGTCTTTTTAAGAAATAGAGGTAGTATTTTTTATGTCTTCTTTTATGATATAATGTTTTCAAAGCTAAAACCTTGAGAGATTTTTGTAGAAGAATATAGATTTGGTGTTTATGATGCAATTAAATTATGGTTCAATAAGAAAATCCTCATTTTTGCAATTTTTCCTCCACTCTTCCTATTTAGATATATGAATTGACTTCAAACCTTCTACAAAAAAAGCATAAGTGTTCAAGCTTTTCATATTTTTGAAAAAAGACAAAATTATTTTCCAAATCATTTGGATGTACTTCATGTACTCATTGGATGGTGGTTCCTTTTGAGCATCCATGTAATGTTTCATAAAGAATTGCACTCAAAAAATATCAGTCTAAAGCCCATTCAAGGAGTTATTTTGAGGGAAAGATGAAGCTCTCTAATGTTGCTCTTAGCTTTGTTAAGTGAGTTTAAACAAAGTTCTCTTAAAAGCTATATGCATTGGGAAATAGTAACAACCTTGAAAAATAAGGAGACGAATTCTTCCTTTGAGGAGATGATGTTGAATTTGTTTGTTTGTGTGCCTAGGTGGAATAAAACTTAACAATTGAACTCGATAGGATCGATCATATGCGCTAGCTCTTGGGTGAATCATAGTATGGATGTTCTTTGGAGTTAATGACTCTTAGTCTATAAAATGACTACAACATAAGTAGAGCCTAAAAAATTGTCTACCCCTATTTCTAGATACAAAATAAACAAGTAGGAGTAGGATGATAATTATGCAGTTATTTATAGAATGTGAATGGGTTCTTTTATGAAAAAGATAAGGGGACATTTTTGTAATATTTCTTTCAACTTGATTTTCTTGCTTTTGTTTATATAGAACACAACATTATTCAATAAGGCAATAGACTTCCTTGGGGAGAAAATTGAAAATAGAGATAAAATATTCAACAATTCAAAGAGGTTGAAAATTCAACAAATAGGCAAATTGAAACATGTCAAATAAGTATTTGCATTGAAGGAGTAAGTACAAAAACCAGTTGTAAATGATTTTTTTCACTTTAAATTATTTTTTTTTTTCATGTTATTAAATAGACAACCATTTTTTGCATGAACCCTACTACCATGCATTGATTGAATAATGTTCTGTATCTCCTAAAAAAATTCTTGAATTGGTTCCCTCATGCTACACTAACAATGAAATTTAAATGCACTACTTGTATTGTATAGATGTCAATACTTATAACATTTTCAAAATCAATTAATATGGTAATACAAAATTTCATTATCAAAGTAGTATTTGGAACCACCACGACTTAAAATAATAAAATACTCCCTCCGTCCCATAATGATCTTCTTGTTGGCTCTAATTTTTTGTCCCAAAATGATCTTCCTATTGCATTTGTGATGTTGCAAATTGGTCAGATTCAATTTTTGATTGCTCTCTAGGATCAACAAAACAATTTTGAGGAATAGCTACCCCTCCATCCATTCAATCATCAATCAAAAGACACATGAAATGATTCAAGGGGTCAATCAACATTGTTCAATTTCATTTTTTGCATCTCTTTGAATATTGTCTTATCAAAGGAGAAGAAACTTTTGGAGTCAATATTGAGGTCCACACATGGGCTTTGGCTTATTCTAAATGCCCATAAAATTATAACCTCACACTCAACAACTAAATGCCCACTGGTGCTATTTAAAAATGCCCAAAAAATTCTACTTTTCAATAATTTAAAACTGCACTTTGAAAAAGGCTTCTAAAGTCAATGTTTGCATGACACTAAGAGTATACTAAACTCTACCTACCATGCGAAATGGGTCTTAAAAAACTTATTTTTAGCCTTAATCTGGAACATTTTGTCAAACAGGAAGATTATTTTGGGACAGAGGGAGTAATAAAAAACACTATGACATCACATTGCCAGTTAAAGTGTCCCCCCCTTACACCAAATGCGCCATTGACCCAAATCCACACTCAATGTACATCTCCAAAATCAATATGCACTAGCTAATTAGTGGAAGAAACAATATTGGAACCTCTACCCCAAAAAAAACTTTGATCCTTCCTAACTTTTGCGTACAATATCCAAATGCCACCAATTATTTGGTGCATTGGAACCTCCTTTTACTTGGCAACAAGAAATATCAATGAAAATTTGACCAATCTAATAATAGTAACTACTAGGCACAGTAACAAAAAGTGGTGGTTTTGGGGGGGCTGGTTCCCACCTTGTTCACCAAACCCACAAACACGCAAGTTTTTTCTCAAAATAAAATAAAACAAAACAATACAAACCACAAAGACATCAATCAATTTTCTTCATTCCAAAAACATCCATGTCATAGCCTGTGCGCCTGACCCTTCCCAAAACTTAAGCCCAGAATTTGCAAAAAAAACACCCAAAACCCCATGTGAAAGCATAAATATAATTATAATTGAAGAACAACATGGCATCAATGATCTTGAACCCAACCCCACCCCACCCCACCCGGATGGATGGATGGGGAGGCCCACCGCGTCAATGACATCCCCTGCAAATTCCATGCTCCGGCCCCCGGTGCAATTAATTGTTTCTCCACCTGTCGCCGTCCGCTTGGTCCAGGATGCTTGAACACTACTTTATAGAGGTGGAGTGTGGTCGTTGGAGTGTGTTGCCCCAGCAAAGATCTGCATGTCGGACTGTGTGGCCTTCCCGGAGTGAGGAGTCTCTGCCCACTAATAACAAACCCCATATTCACTGTGTGTGTGTGTGTGTGAGTGAGTGAGTGAGTGAGTGAGTGAGTGGCTCTCCTCCTAAGCAGTGCTAAAAAGCTTATCCATCCTCCACACATTGGCATCCTCCAATCTGGCTCCCCGCTGCCCTCCACTTGCATTAGTAGAAGGGCCTGTCGCAGGACATGGGGATCGATGCATCTTGTGCGTGTGTGAAAACTCAGAATGTGTGCACAAGAATTGGGATCAGCTGCTGCTCGAACGAATGGCTTTCAGAGTTTCCCGTTTCATAAACCAACTCTCATCACTACTTTGACTTTAATCATTTGTACAGCACCACATTTTGGGTTCCAATCATCATTCAATCAATAGCTTAGCTTAGCTTTAGGGAAGTAAGAGTGCATGTTATCGTAATTGCATATATATACACCCTCAAAATCTGTGGTACTCCCACATCTTCCCACAAGAAACCAAGGATTTATTATTATTTTGAGACTGAGAGAGTATATTGTTGTCGCCCCAAACTTTACCCTTGAAAAAGACAGTGCTTAGATCAGCATCATTTGAATAATAAGCATGGCTCCCTTTAATTTGTTGAATCTTGTTGGAAATTGAAATTGAAAGGGGATTCTTGATTTTCAATTCTCATAGCGGCAAGTATTTTTTGGGTTTTTCTTTTTTGGGGGGAGGGGGGGCATAGCTTGTATGAAAATGTAAAGTACCAATTATTGATGTACCGTATACCTGAAATTGACCATATGCTGCTGCACCCCATGTTTGAATTGTGTACATTCTAGGGCCAATCTGCAGGGGTTGGGTTTTTTTGTTTTTTTCTTTTCTTTTTTCTTTTGCCACCACTGTTGGTGAAATTAGGTTTCCTCCATCATTCATTCACTGCAATCAGTTTCAGCCACAGAATTCAGAAATAAGCATCCAATCACACACTATTGAGTGCCGTGCTGCACTGCGTGCGCTGATTTTTGGATGGAAAAAAATTAAAACCAATAGTGACGGAGTATTTTTTTTTCACCCCCCTTGTTTTTCTCTCTCTCTTCTTGTAAAGCCAATCGGCCTTGACAAAGTCAAAGGGGGCCATGTGGGCAAGCGGACCTTCAATGGTGGGCATGTGTGCGTCCTGGCACTTTTTCCAATTCCTTCTTTTGCCTGGAGAGTGGAGACTGGAGAGAGCTCTCATCTCTCTCTTCCTATCTATCTATCTATCAATAGGATAATCCTATCTAAAGCAGCCAAACAAGGTCCAGTCCAATCAAGGCTCCCCCACTCAGTTCCCTCCATTGGCAGGCCGGGTACATATTAATTCCAGACATCCCTCACGTACGAATCAAATGAAATGAAACGAAACAAAACAGAACCAAACGAATGAATGACAGGAATGATCCATTCAGTTTGTCGTCACTCAGTAATAAGTTATTAGGGTCATCGTCGTCAATGGATCCGATCGTCCTACTATCCTACTACCAATCAGTCAGTAGTAGTTAGGTACCTCAGCCTATGACAGGTTAAGTCTAAAAAAATTCCTTGTGAAGTACATTTTGCAAGACACATGTACATCTGAAGAAGAATTGATGGGCTTGCATCAGGGTGCTCCACCAAACTTGGCCTATCATAGGTCGAGTTACCTCAGTAAGTATACAAGTACAGCATCAGGGAGAGTTGAAGAGCGCTAGATCTAACTTGCTTGTTCGTTCGTTCATTTTCGTTCATTCGTTTGTTTTTGTTCATTCGTTCTCGTTCGTCCATGTTGGTGTTGTTGGTGCTGCTTGCTGAGGGGAGCCCCTTCCAATGCAATGCAGCCCTGAAATCACGGGGGGGGGGGGGGGGTGAAAGACAAGAGCGGAGGATCTGTGAGTTCCATCAATTTGCCTGCCTGCCTGGGTAACAACCACTTTCAGTGGCCCAAGAATCACGTGTGGGGACGGGGACGGGGACGGGGACGTCAACAGGGACGGGGTTTTAATTCATTTGTGGCCGGGCCGGGATGGTCCATCTTAGCCCTTGATGGTCCATCTCTCTCCCCCAGCCTGCCTGGACACACGGGTACCATCACCTGGGAAAGTGATGGCGGATTTCAACCCCGCCTGCCCACCTGCCCGGGAAAATATCAATCAAATCATGAGTCAGATATAACAAACAGCAACTGAACCACTTGACAGTCAGCAGACATTCAAGAAGGAAGGCTGACTCTCCAATGATTCTTTTTAAAAATTAAAATTAAAATTTATTATTATTATTATTATTATTTGGAGCCCAGTTCCGACCATCATTGAATCGATGGCTTGAAGTTATTCCATCTCGGATCATCATCAAATCTTGAACCCTTCATCACAGCTCCAACCATCATTCAATTGATGAACTTCATCCAATCTCTACTACCTTTCATTCTGTCTATCTCCGACCATCATCCAATCGATGGACTTCGTCGGATCTCTACTACCTTCATTCTGTCCATCTCCAACCAGCATCCAATCGATGGCCTTCATCCCAGGTCCGACCATCATCCCATACTGTGGCCACATACTGCAGGTTTGTCCCTCTGCAGAGAAAATCATTCAATTTTTTATAATCTTTTTTTAAGCTACTTTTGGAGGGGTCAAACCAATCAGGCAATGGCACGTGGCACTTATTCTCCAAGCAGTAACTGTTATGGGGGTGAACCTTGCAATGTCAGTGACCATTGTGTCGATTTTTTCAAAAATAAAAGTTGTGGATCGTCATTTTCTTGTCCCTGCCGTCAGTGGAGGATTATCATGTTGTAAATTAATGGTTCATCGGGTACATTACATCATCCAATCGAAACTCTGGTACTACCTTAATGGTCCAAACCTGATATGGTAGTTCATTCTTTTTTGAAAGTGAGAAAGAGTCATCAACCGGGTTTTTTTTAAAAGGGGGGGTTCGGACAAATGGTTATGTGGCCTTTCTTTCAAGAAGGTTTTGAGTTTTGTGGCTCTTTCATTTAAGAGGTTTGAATTGAAGGAGGCCAATTTTGAGTATGCAATTTTGAATATGCAATTTTGAGTATGTAATTTTGTGTGAAATTTTTGTATATGTTGGCTCTTTATGATGGATGAAATGAAGTTTTGAAAACATTGTGGCAACAATGTACAAGGCCATCATTTGCAGTCTGGCATTTTTTTAAACACATTTATCCCTTTTTTCCTATAGGCTTGAAGCTGCCTATTTTTTTTTGAGGAAATTGGGCATTTCATTGCCTAAAAACAAAACCTTGCCCTAAAAGACTATTGAGTTTAAGAGACCCCCAAAACTACTTCAAAATACTCATCTCTAAAGTGAGGTCAAAATCATTATCAATGTTTATTTTTTAACAATTTTAACTCTAGGATCTTTTGGTTGGCTTGTTCAAGTATACAATGCTCTAAAACTTTAGAGCGAAATCTCCATTAATTGCAAGTTCAATTATGTGCCTAAACTTCAAAATGTAGGTTTTTTTTAGCTCTTCCTAAAGGTTAACACCTTATCTTTCAACATTTTTAGAAAAAAAAAATATAATTCCTATAACTTACACATTTTGTTAATATGTTGGAAAATGGGTTGAAAACATATGTAAAAAATTTTAACCAAAAATACTTTCATATTCATCTTTTAAAAAATTGTAAAATAGAAGCTAACTCTGAACGAAAGAAAAAACTAATATGCTGATAACTTTTACAGGAAATTAAAAATTGTTTAATCTCAATAGTGAGAATGTCCTAATAATTAATTAATATTATCTTTCTTTCAAAATTTCAAAATTGAGAGGAAAAAATGACTTTATGTTTTTTTTTCTACTTCCATTGCTTGCAAAATAAAACTTGTGATAAATTTTATTTCATTACATGTTTTTTGGTGTGTTGGAAAGGCTATGAGTTCTCCTTATGTTCCCTTGCGTTCTGCTATGTTCTTGAACCTTGGAAACTCTGCCACAAAAACCTGTTGACGTATCATGGCAACTGCCATGTCAAATAATAATAAATAAAATAATAATAATAATATTTTTTAATATTTTTTAATTTTGATTTTAGTTTTTAATTTTTTAATGATTTTTTTATTTCACATAGCACATGTTGGTTCCTAGCAACGGGAAACCAACCTGAAACGGCCCTCTCGACATGCCAAAAAACATGTAATGCATTACTTGGAATTGAATGGTTCAAATCTTTTTGAGTAGGTATCAATCTGTACAATCTCCAAAAAATAATTTATATTTTTTTAGAATATGCTTTTTTTTTCCCGTTTTGACATTGAAATTGGAAAAAAAAACTTTTAACTTTTGCAATATTTATTAAAAGGATGTGAAACAAAGCTTCACGTGTAGATTATGATGAGTAGCATCCATTCTAAAAATTTCATAAAAAAATTCCAAATTATAAAGTCAATAAAGTTTGCCCAAGGTTCTCGAAGAAAAGCCAAAAGTGAGTTCCTAGATCTCTAGAAGTTAAAGGTTTTGTACATCAAGAATGACATTTTTTGACCTATGCAAAATGATTCTTATTATTTATTGAATTCAAAAGAAAATAATTTATTAAGCATATGGTATATCAATTGCCAAATTCTACAATGCAAAATTTGCCTCCTATATATGAAGCTTCATAACATCCTATACGCTACTATTGTAGAGTTCTTTCTGTAAGAGATAAACTTAATGAATATAAATTATTCCAAAAGGGAATTGAGGTCCATTTTTGTAAGAAATAAACTTAATGAATATAAATTATCCCAAAAGGGAATTGAGATCCAGTGTGTAGAATGTTAGGAAATCCAATTGTATTGGTCAAACTATGATTAGTTGTATCATGTCAAGATGCAAATTGTTCAATTAATTTTTGGAAAACAACAACTAGGATTTTGGGATGCCCATTATGTTGTAGTATATTCATATTTTTGGTTGCTTCTATATATTTTAGTGGATCATGTGAAGTTTGACAAAGATATACTTAAGTACCAAGATGTACATATATAAGCCTATAGGATAGGTTGCATAGTTTGTAACCATCATACATTAATTTTTTCATATGCAAACCACTACCATCCTAAATCCACTCATTGTCTCATGTCTAACAAAACAAAAAGTGTCCTATCCTATGGAATGAAGCACTGAAGCACTGACTCTATTATACAATGTTATGAATGAGACTCCAAAATGTGCTACAAAGAGGACACCAAACCTAACAACATCTACAATTGGTGTACCTTGATTTGTCCCAATATTAACAGGGAAGGGAGAATAAGTGTCACCTACAAAACCATTGTCACTAATATGTTCTATTTTATACTTGTGGAAATTTGTACAATTTAGGAATATTTCCACCTATGCTAATTCAAAATAGTTAGACTTCAATTTGATATGCACTAACATGTACAAAGGTAGGAGACCCTATTGGTACCATTTCATTGGTACCATGTATCACTAGAATACATCTAAAAGTTTCAAATGTATACTACTAATATATAGTGGCCCAAATAGGGTGGCTTTCTAAATTGTGGTGCAAATAGGGTCTTTTACCTTATTAGGACAAATCAATGCATTCTAGGTAGGAAGTTCCTAAACCAACAAAATTCTAAATGCATCCCCTATTTAAAAATGAATGGTATATTCCTTAGAATATCTATTACTATCATTGATGAGGTAAGTAAGCTCAAAGCAATTGTTTATGGACCTCCTATCCTATCTTAGAGCATCTTCATCAGTAGTGTACAAAACAAACCTAGTTTGTAGGACTCGACGTGTCATTGCTTGCTTTCCTGGGGGATGCACTACAAAAGAAATTAATGGGTGAGGAACAACCAAACCCTAAAAAAACATTTCTACTTTTCCTAATTACTTTCTAATAAACTATAATTTCAACCTACAATTTTGAGCTTTGTTTAATAATGTCTATAGGTTTCTATTGCCAAAAATTTCAATCCTAAATAACATGTGATATATTGTCTAGAAAGGATTGAAAAATGAACTAAAATGACATGTTTTTCAACTAAAATATTTATAGAGATCACATGAAGATGACTATTGTATCAATATTTAGCCAAAATAAACTTTCAATAGAAAGCTATTTTATAGAATTTTTTTTCATTTTTCAATTTTTTTTTCTTATATAATATAGAGGTGTGAAAGTTATTTTAGCTTTATAGTGCATCTTTTTTCTTCAAAAATTTATAACAAACTATTATTAACATAAAAAATACCAATAATTCATAACATAAACTTTCAAAGTAGAAAAATCTATTTATATTTTTTTTTAGAAAAAAATAAAATATTGGGATATAATATAGGGGGGCCAAAATTTGGTTGCTCCTCACCCATGAACTTCCTTTGTAGTGCACCCCTTGAGCTTGCTTCCTAGACTCGCAAAGTAACTCAACCCCTACCAACAAAAGAAAAAGTCTTCTAATGCAATTTAGGGGTTCCGATGCAGTCAAAGCATCCGCATGATGATGTGGAACCGCTGAAACAAGTGGAAGCTCTGAACAACAATTCCCCGTACGCTGGATTGAAAACTAATGCAACCATCAAGAGGTGCTTGTTTTGTTTGGCTTTTTTGCCAGTAGTGTGTCGCAAATCAAATACGTGGGACACTGGAAGTTGAAGTGTGGATGACAAAAAAATTCTAGTGTCTTGCGTTGAAAAACAACAAAGTTTACAATTGGCAGGACGGAGGCCACCCTTGGCCACAGGTGTGGCAAAATTCTTGCTCGGGCAATATTTTGCACCCCGGCGGAGATGCTCTTACCTCTTCCACTAAAAGTCCCAATCCATACTCCTATATATATCAATTTTTTTTCTTTTTTTTTTTCAAAAATCCTAATCCATAAGTTACTCCCAACTTCTTCTTTTGGTATGAAAACAAGTGATACCTTGAATTACTTTCAACTGCTACGTTATATGATAACTTAACCCATTCCACTTTCCCTTTAATAATCCCTCCCTCGTGTACCACTGGTGCACATTTTTTCTTTCTAGAATGTACTCCCATTGGTACATGAAGACGGAATTGGGTGCAAGGGTGGGAATTGGGTGCGTCTACCGGCTTTGTATGGACTTGACGTATGGAACGTCGGTTGCACGTGCTCTGTGAGTGCACCAACATGGACGGAAGTGAAGCGAGCCCATGGAGGGGAAGCCCACGGTGAGCTGAGGTGATTTGAGTTTTCAAATTATTTTGCAAATGAATTTAAAAAAGAGCCCAAGCCCAAGCCACCTGACGCAACAAGAAGTCAGCAGCAGGCCACACGAACTACAGGACAGGGAAGGGACCCAAGCCCAAGCCCGAGGCCCAGCTCCTCCATCCAGGATAAGTTGAGGGGGGATAAAGTGGAGGAAATCTGAGTGAACTCCCCCTTACAACCCCGAAGTGTTAATCCCAATGTAACCTCAATTTATTTTTTATTTTTTATTTTTTACTTATTTATTTATTTATTTATTTATTTATTTTTCTTTGGACTAATGGTTATGTGGTCTTTTTTTCAAGAAGGTTCTCAGTTTCGTGTGTCTTTCATTCCTGGGGTTTGAATTGAAAGAGAACAATTTTGAGTATGCAATTTTGAATATATAATTTATGTATGCATTTTTTGTATGTGTTGGCTTTGCACAATGGAATGATGAAATGAGGTTTTGGAAACATTGTGGCTAGGCCATCATTGCAGTCTAGCATTTTTTTAACACATTTACCCTCTTTTTATTCTATAACCTTGAAGCTGCCCATTCATTTATTTATTTATTTATTTATAAATTTTGCATTTGATTTGCCTTTTAAAAAAGAAAACACTGCCCCCCAATGTCACCCACCTGCACCCCCCAATGCAATGCAATGCACCCAATGCAATGCACCCAATGCAATGCAATGCCATCCCAATCCCAATGCTAAGGTAAAGGTACGCTTATTACCCCACGGCAAGCCCAGTGTAAGTGAGCCCCAGAGCAAGTTAGTGAGCCCCAGTGGGGAAGCACGGAGGCTCCGCCACGTGGCCATGTCTAAACCGCTGTGCAGTTGCTGGGGCCATCCTCCTCCTCTCAGTCTTTTCCTCTCTCTCGCCCTGTCTCTCTCTCTCTCTCCTTCCCCCTCTCTCTCTGTCCCTGCCTCTCTATCGCTGCTCCTATCTTCCTTCTCATTGCTCATGGCGTCACTTCGCCCCAAATGAAACCCCAAGCAGCCCGCTTCAATGCCCCAGTTTCCCAATTGGGATGACACCCAACACGAACCCCAACACTACTACGATCAACATGCTGTAACTTCTTCTACAGCGCTCGTGCCCTGCCAGACCACCAGCTTCCAACGCTCGGATGGGGCGGCGGCTGCTGCAACTGCTGCTGCAATTGCTGCACAAGTGGTGAAGGAGAAGCAGAGGTGGCGCCTTGGAGTTGCAGAGACCCAACTGAACGCAGACATTGGGGAGCATTCCTGGAGGAGGAGGAGTCCCAGGTGGGTGCTGGATTTTCAAGCTGGTGGATTACTTGCAGTCCGCTGGGTGGGTGGGTGGGTGGCTTGGTGTTGGGTTGGGACGGGAGTTTCTGTTTGTGTGTTTGTGTGTGTGTTGGGTTGGAGGATTTGGTTGTGTAAGTTTGAGTTGCTCTTGATGGAGCTTTTTGGTGGGGAAGAGAGCAAGGGAATGGGCTTGTCGTGGGAGGGTTGGAGGTCGTGTAATGGTCAATGCGTAGGGTGAGTGCAATGCGGGGGTGTTGGAGTGGAGAATGGAGAAGGAGGGGTTGGCAAGAGGTGGAGAGTGTGGGAGTTTTTCTGATTTGGACCAATTGGATGTTTCAGTGGGGTGAGTGGCTTGGTTGGGGTATTGGTGTTTGTGAAGAATGTTGGGACACTCCGTTTGTATTATCTTTTGGTATGTGCTACTGCGAAAGAATATGTAGGAGATTATACGTTATGGGAGGGAGAACGGGAGCCCTGAGAAATTCTTCATTCTCGGAAACGAAAGGAAAGGAAAGGAAATGGTGAAGAGGGAAAGTAGTATTTCAATTCTCGACCACAAGGGGTGGTCGAGTACGGAATGCATAGCTACCGATGTGGTCCGACATTTTGTGTAATGCTCGGCAATAGGTAGTGTGGGAGAGGCGAGAGGCGAGAGGCGATCGTACTACTACTGTTCCTATTCCTATTCCTATTCCTCCTACTCCTACGACTGCAGGTTAATGAATTTGCATGGTGCCTGTGAATTGGAAACCGTGACCTCCATAATTTCGATTCTTCTTCTTCCATTCTACAGGGCATGCAGACAGTTGGCATGGGGGTGGTCCTCTGAGAATGGTCGAGCGAGGGATCGGCCGAGCGAGCGTGTCAAGGTGTGAGCCCCATTGAATGATGAGAGCCCTTGCCATATGATGATGGAATAACTACGAGACGATCATTTCTTAATTGTAGTATTGTCGATCTTGAGAGGGTACGTGTCGTCGGTCGGGCCAAGGAAATTAAAAGGAGGACGTCTCTATATATACTCCAGGGATCGTCCTTGGCTGAGGGGACGAGGGTAGTAGAATAGATGTATGGTGGCGGCGAGGGCTCTGGCGGGCATTATGTGAACCGGCTGCCCAAGCATGCTCGTCTTTCTAGGTACTACTCTTCGAGGCCCCTGGAGTAACGAATTCAGTCGGTGGGGATGCCATCTGGTCTTGACCTAATTTGGGGGAACATTGGGCTATTCTGATGTTCAAGGACCGTTTGCTTTTGTGGGGTGGGGTGGGGTGGGGTTGGGGGGTTGGAGGGGAATTTGGGATTTGTGTGATCAACTTTCTTGTGCATTTGGTTTTCGTTGCAGAGTTGTGTGATCTTTTGGGGGTGATTAGTGTGGGAATGGAATTGGAATGGAATGAATGAAGTTTATGTTTGGTGGACAGAATGCAAGGACTCGCGGAGCAAATGAATGGGGAAGCTGGACTGCTGCAGCGAGGGAAGCAACCGCGGCCTTTGGAGGATGGGAACTGGGTTTGTGATGACCCGTCTTGCGGAAACGTGAATTACCCGCGGAGGACCGAGGTGAACCCACCACTCCTGTGAATTTTTGTATCCTTGAAATTGTGGTTCTTCAGTTTCGATATCACTTTTCAGATTCAAAAGGGCAGATTTTGACTATTTTGTAGGTTTAATGCTGATTCAAATGCCATGTTTGCGAAAATGTGAATTAGTGTATCACTACATGGATAAGATTGGAAACACCATGTAGCATGGAATGTGAATCTTAAAGCTTCCATTTCTCTTGTTGACCTTGTGCTCAATAGCTTCTCTTTGTTGAATCTCTTTCCATAGTGGTCCCAAGAGTAAACCAAATACACTTTTCTGCCATGAAAAGGTTTATTGAAGTCATCCACTGTATGGCATATGCTATTTTGGTGGCACATTTAGATTATGGATGGTGCTAAATAGATTGAACGGTGCAGCTGGGTGACCTTACACAAGTGTTGTGAGTATTTTCGCATGTAACTGGCATTGCATTGGCAGTGTGAAATTGTTCTCTCTACTTCAACGCATGTTTTTGATCAGTTGTAGCTGAACCTTGTGACTTTGTACAATGTGTTGGGATCTCAAATGCTTACAATCCATGGACATGGACGTGCAGTGCAATAAGTGTGGGAAGCGGAGAGGGCCGCTGGGAGATGCTGTAGTGAAGGCGTACATAGACACAATCAAAATTGCTCGCGACTTGGTCCCTGGATCAGGGTTAGCTCCCCATCTGGTGAGAACCTTTTACGCACAAAATTTTCTCAAGTAACTGGAAAAGCGACTGGCAGTGGGTGAATGCGAAAATTCTGGATCTGCGCAGTTTATACCAAAAATGGCTTGAATTCTGATATTTATCCTTAACTTCTCCAAACTGGCAACGAGTTTGCCAACTGTAAGCTTTTGAACGCCAATCAACGCAACAGTTTGTAAATGAAGAGTAACGCCAAAGACAAATTAGATCCTCGTAAAACAGTGCTTCTCCTCTCCAACTATCAAAAATCAGATTTTACTATGGACTATCTGGCGTGTAATTGAAGCCTGTGTCACCCTGGTTCAGGAAACTCATTTTTAGCTGGAAAATGTGAAACTGAGCGTATTAAAGTAGCTTGATGTTGCTCAGTATGCAACGATCCGGTCCACCCTGGATAAGTACTACGCCCTGGTGTCTGTGAAGACATACCTATATACTCTACAAAGCATGAATTGCTAAAACGCTTAACAACCTTCCTCTCACTGCACTCTATATTATTTAGCCCTTTCACATGTGTTAAAAGCGAGGGGTCATCAATCTCCTCAAAAATCTTGTACTGACATTGATCACTTATGCTTTTGTCGTGAAACCGATGAACCTTATCTTCCTCATCGCTCGATTATGTAAGTGTTAGTGCTTATGCGGTAAGGTATGCGCACCAATAATCGAGCACCAATAATTCCAACTGAGCATAGTGACTATTATTAACCATAATTTTTTTGTTTTGACTCTTATTGGCAACTGAAAGAGGATTCTGACGTTCTTCAGCTATGCATTATTTGGACACCGTATGAATAAGTTACAAATTTTCAAAACACTGTCTGTAGGTGTATTGAAAACCAACATTATACTCTCCTAGACTCTCATGTTTTGATGGTGTACATCTTGTGACTGTCATCTATATCTGTGACCTTAGAACTTTATAGTTTTTTGTTTTTGATCTACGTACTCCCAAGTGATGATGTTGTACACACACGTATATAAATTGCAGATTTCGGGAGATCAAGGGGGCATCCTTCCGCGAAACATGATGTCCCACATGGGCGGTGCTGAAACGCAACAGTCCGGGATGTCCATCTCCCCAGCTTCCAGTCATGCAACTGTGGGCGACATGGAGCATTGGATGGGCGGAGGCTTCGACACAACCCCGCTGCTGCCCTCGTTCGCCTCGCATTATGTGACGGGAGATGGAGGCCTGTCGGGACGCAGATCCACTCTCAGGTATTGGTTCACTCGAAGCTCTCGACTGTAGAGTCTAGATCGTCGTGAGTTGAGTGCATTAGGACCAGCGTTTTTCATCTTGGGGCAGTCTGTATACATGTCGTTGGAAATTGGAATTTTAGGATTGGAAATGAAGAGCATTTGCACCGTAGTGCTTGACAGTAAGAATAGGAATCCCATTTCCTAATATTTCGTTATAGTAACTTCGAAATTATGAATTCTATCGTTCAAAAAATATAGGACATGATTTCTTCTTTTTAATGAAACATCTTTTTCTTAATATTGAAACATAATGTTTTTTTGGAAACATCTTGTTACGTTGAAGCTTCCCAAGTGGATATGGAAGGAGACTTTGTGGGCCATTTGGACACTGGACCTCTAAGTGCTCAAGCTAAAATTAGAATTCCACGCTGGACGACACTGGTTGATTTCCGAAACTTAATTTTTACCCTTCAGAAGTGTAGGGGTTTGATTTCGTCTTTCTATTGGCTCGTTTTATTACTTGAAGCTTATTTCAGTGTCTCTTGATATGGAAGCGACCACTCTAGCCCATTTGGACATTTAGGGCTTAATTATTTTAGTTTTTAGCAATGTGGCAAAATGGAGCTGGCAAAAAATCACTGCTCACGGTTAGTTCTTGAGCAAACAGAGGTGGATTTGGAGAAATGGGTTATTGTTTCCTGCACGCCCATAACTGATAACTTGTTTTACCCTTAAATGAGATTTGAGGTCCTCGTATGGCTGCCCAAACTTGGATTTCAGAATCTTATATGGGCATCATTTAGCTTGTTCAAATGACCAATCAATGACGAAGCTTCAGTCCCCTCAAGGTCATGGGCAACCTCAAAGCCACTATTCAAAACTTTTATCAAACTTTCCAATGCAAAAATTACAACTTCAAATTGTGATTCAAAACCCCAAGACTTAGCTCATCTTGATAGATGCATCTTGTGAAGACAAAGAGAATGATACCATGGAAATTCTCTGGAAACCCAGTCCCTTCCTTGGACTGGGTCTGTCCTATAAGGATTAATATCCCTGGGTGCCTACTTGGTGCCATCTTCACCATTTAATTGCTATAATGGTCAATTAGACAGGGTTGCATTGAGGATGGCCTTAGACGTTAACAATTAATGGCATGTCATTACTATGATTTCATCCTGATTTTTTTGTCGGTGGTGCTGTTGTTTCTTTTCCCAGTGCCGCCACCGAAGGGAAGCGACTAGCCGAGCAGCTGGTGGCCTCTTTCGCCGCGTCCACCGACCCCGTGGGCGATGCAGGCGAGTGTTTGGCTTCCGCCGCGCTGTGGCTGCAAACCATGAAGTCCCGACTGCAAACCTCAGGAGACCTATCAGGTGGGGCTTTGGTCCTTCTATTTTTCTTTTTCATTTTTCCATTTTTGAAACGAAGGATTTTAATTCCAAAGTCAACCTGTAATACAAAGCCAACCACATGGTGGTTTAGCATTAGCATTACAAACTCATGTTGTCTTGCTGCTGCTGCTGCTGCTTCTAGTGCCATTGCAGCAGTAGCTAACTCCCTGGCCATGGGGAGGCTCACTACTAACCATCATCCTGGGGCTGCTGCTATCAATGGCGTTTTCTATTTAATAAAATATATTATTTTTTGAACCAGCACATGCTATGTTCTTCACTCAGGCTAATGATTTTTTTTTAAATCCTCTGTTTAGATTGTACTTTCCACAATATGATCAATCAAAGCGGTCACTTTAAAATCATGAATTCTCAGTACTTTAAGGTTTTTAACATGCTGTCTTCGCTCCCTCCTTCAGGTGGAAACAACTCCGGGGGCCCGAGTGGATTGGGGAACCTGGCCATCAACTCTGGAGGACCTGGCCTGGCGTATGGGAACACGCTGGGAAACTATTTGGCCAGGGGGAACTTGGCTGGAGCGGTGGGAAGTCCTTCGGGTGTTCGTGGGATCATGGGGAGACCGGGGTTGCGCTTCGAGGATTACAAGGACCGGCCCAGCGACTTCTTGCGAGTATGAGCCCTATCTGCAAAGTTTTAGATGAAACAAGTTTGTAGGGAAAGGCCTAAAGTTCACTTGAATGGTGAATGGAGAATCGTATTTGTTGTATGGTTAATGGAACCTCTCCTTTAGAGCATCTTGCAGAAAGTGAACTGCAAAATGATGTCGTGTTTTGAACTTGGAGCTTATGTCGTTTTGAACGTCCAAGCTTAAGGTTCCAGACGTCTAGTGGCATGGGTTATCACCATTCTTCGCTGATCGTGTACAGAGTTCTGTGGGCTAGGAATTTGGGGATCCCGCAGCAGTGAATGCAACAGCCATGGGAGGCGGGCAGAAGCCCGAACCGGGCGTCAACGGCAACTGGGAATGTGAAGATTGTAAAAACGTCAACTTTCCTAGGCGGTGAGCTATTCCACAACTCTCTCTTTCCTTTTTCTTTTTCTGCTCTCACTGTTTTGAAGTTGCAAAAGGGATTTCGAGTTCAATTAGACTGTTTCAAGAGCTATTATACATCATCATAATGAGAATCGTCCCTATGGTTCATGGAAAAACGTCTTCTTAATCCTTATGGTCATAGTGATTATCATACAGAAACCTGTTCGTAAGAAGCTAGGCCTACATATGACTGCAGTGAGACCTATCCATGAATCATGTTGAAGATCGATTCTCGTAATGTATTTGTCTCTTAATGAAGTTTTCTTGAAGCCGTCTAATTGGACTGAGAACCTTGTTATGTTGGTCCCGTTGTCATCATCCAGACTTGTCCTCTCCAGTCTTTCGATACTTGAGAGTATCAGGTCTGTCTGAGGCAGTAATGGGCCAAATGTCGGGCACAATATTTCATGAAATTTTTTATTTTTTATTTTTTTGTTTGGAATTTAGTGACATTGCAAAACCAACACTTCTTTCCGTGTGATGAAGAGACGATGTTTGGCTTTTTGCATTATCTGGTGGCATTCATTCAAGGGGTGGGGCTTCATTAGGACCAACTGCTTTCAATGTCACAAACGGCGAGGCCCCAAAGGAGACGAGATCGTTCGCAAATATGTTCGGTCTTTGATCGAAGACTCCGGAAGCCTGCGCACCTGACAATGAAAGGAACTGGACTTCACTTCACTGGACTGGCTGGCTGCTGCTGCTTCTGCTGGTTGCTGGTTGCTGCTGCTGCTGCTGCTTCAGACTCTGTATCAAAGGTTTCACAAACAATATTATGCCACTAGTTTGCTATGGTCACATGCATTGGGTTACTTTTGTCTGACCAGGTAGAGTACGAAAGAATCGATCTCTAGCTATAATTTTATCTCTAATTCACATGGGCCCTTCCAAGAGTGAGTGAGTGCCTCGGTTTACCATAGTTCACTTGACCACCTTAGTCATTGGTTTACGGTTTGTAATCTTTAGTCTTCCTGATTAGCTGAGCTGATCCACTATGATATGAATTCCTTCCCCCCCACCCTCTCGCCTCGCCTTTAGTGTTGTTACCTCTTGCTAGCTAGCGAGCTAGCGAGCTCCCCTGTAGAAAGAAGCCGACAAATATTGGGTTTTACAGAAGAAAAAAAAGTACTCATCAGGTTGTCCAAGCACAGGTTGGTCAGGTTCAAAATCCGTCGATATTTCATGGTAACTTCCATTCAGGTCGGTCGGTCGGTCAGAGCTGCTGCTGCTATTGCTACTTGGGTTGGAGGAGAATGGTCTAGTGGTGAAGCGTAGCTAAGCTCATCTGGCCCTCGTAGAATAAAAAGACCTCATGGATGTAAAGAAAGAAAGAAAAAAAGAGTCAATGAAATGCAAGGGGTGATTCAGCTACTTGAACACCCATCATTTTGATAATATTGTGATCTCGTGTTTGTGCAATGAGCATGATGTCCATTTTTGGTGTTTGTGCAATGCTTGATGTGTCACCCAGTTGTGTGTGCAATGCTGACTGCAAATGGTGCACTAGGCTGTGGATTGGTTTGCTTTGCTTTGGTATGCATCAAATATCTTGTCATTTGGACCTTTGAAATGGGAATTGAAGAGCAGCTGGGAATTCTGATTGTGTGAGCATGTGTCCGTGGGTGAATTTGCCCCTGGTTGGGAGGTTGGGAGAACCCATTGTTACTTTGAGGGTATGTTGGCCCTGCTCTCAATGGTGAAGCCATTTACACCTCAAAATTGGTTTGTCCACCCAAGTTAACGCAGGAAGAATGGGTTGGTCATTGTGGAAATCATCCTTTTTGGTACCGTGTGAATCATTTGCTTACAAAAAAATTCAAGAGCAAAACATTGGAGGTCAAATTGTTGTGCAAAACCTCCCCTTTTCATATCATATTTCAAGGATGAATGAGTGCAAGACACTTTTAGGGTGACACTTTTAGGCGACCAACCACATTGTTAGAAGGTTAATCCTTGAAGGTAGTCACCCAAAAATGACCCAAAAATGATCTAATTTTTGTCCTAGTGATCTAGAGAGTCATCTATTGGCTATTGTTGGGAAGGATGTTAGCCTATGACCAGGGTAGTCATTCAAAAATGATCTAATTTTTGAACCAACAATCATCTATTGGCTATTTTTTTGAAGGATGTTGGCCTATGACCAAGGTAGTTACTAAAGAATGATCTAATTTTTAGACTAATAACCTCAAACATCGCCCATTGACAACTTCTTGGCATCATTATCCTTAGAGGGTTAAAACAATTATGATTCAAATGTATAAATGTCAAGTATGATGTAATTATCATTGCTAAGGGTAGTTCTATGCCAACTTTTTTTACACTAGTTCACGCATTTCCACTCCCCTCGGACAATCTTTCCATTGTTTTCATTCTTTCAATGGTTTCATTTTGTGCCATTTTAATGGAATACCGCCATTTTAACGAAATTGACCATACCTTCAAATTTGATCTTTGAGTGTGCTAACAATGCAAACTATGGTTTCTTTGAAATATTGAAAACACATGCAATTATCTTAGATAGGACTAGCATGCCTTATGCTGCTATCACAACCAAAATAAAAGTAAAAGTAATTTTCTAAATCATAATTCATAAAAACTTTAAAATTCAATATCTTTCACATTGTAGGTCCAAATGCCACAAAACAAAGCCCGTGTACCCCTCATTGCAGAGAGCTTTCTAACAGTACCAAGAACGCAACTAGAAGATGCATAGTCCAAGAAATCTCACCATAACAAACAAAACAAAACAACATCATTTAAGGTATAAATAGTCCACTAATTTAGAAACAATTTTAAATCACTTTTTAAATCAAAAAATCTTGATTTACAATGACTTCAAGAGATATTGAATCAATACTTGTTTTAAATTCAAAAATGAATCATAGATGTATTTTTTAAAAGGATGAGGTGTGCTCAAAATACATTAAAACCATATTTTGATTTTAGTGCTTTTAGTCAACTTTTGCAATATGAATATTTGTTTGCTGATTGATAATTATTTATGATTGGCTCATTTCCACTAGAAATCTAGGAGATTTTGTTGTACATAATTTTGAATTCAAATGCCTTTTCACAAACTATTTTAATTTTTGATCGAAATTTGGTGTTTCAAGCAAATTTTCTATACCAAGTGCAACAGGGTGCTATGTTGCACTACTTTGGTTTGGGGCAATTTTTGTGAGGGGTAGTAGAGAGTAAATTTTTAGCTTTCCTTATTGAAGTTAAATCTCTTTTTTATTTTTTATTTTTATTTTTAATAAAAAAAAATCCCATTAACTTTTCTAATTTTTTTTCTGATTTTTCTGGAATCAACATTTTACAATGTAAATGGTGATCCTATAATCCACAATTTCAATTAAAGAGAATATTGTTATTGAATTTTAGTGAGCAATATCATGTTAGCAAGTGTTTTTTCACTACAAGGTCATAGTCATAGTAACATTGACCTTGTTGCTATTCTATATTATAGATTCTAAAAATGTTTTTTAGTGTTTTAGTTTTCAACTATGCATGCACATTGTACTTGAAGATGCAATTGAACCCAATAATCCTTCATTTTTAGGGTGACTTTTGAAGTGGGAGTCAAATAAGGACACAATGAGTAAAAAATAAAATTATAACCATTGACATTTTTCAATTAAGATGAGGAAGAATTTAAGCATCAAATTTTCTTATGTTTCTAATTGAAGGAACATACATGATCCTTTAACTACTACCACTTTTTTATTTCTTCATTTTATTTTTATTACTCTAAAATCTTAATCTCAAGGTCACCATTCTATGCAATTTTTGTCTAACAATGCAAAGGACTGGCTACAACTAATTTAATTGTTCAATAAATATTAAATCCATCATTGAATTATTTTATAGTTGAAATCCATTCATTTATGTAAGAGTGGGGACAGGCTCCCCTCCTTTGGGAATAGGCGGTTCACCTCCAACTTCACCTTCACTGCCAATGTCTCCTTCTGTTTCATCTTCACTTTCTGAAGATTCTTCTATTGGCCTACAATCAATCAGAAAAATTTCATTGAATTTTTGCATTCTTGAACCCTAAAAGGACTCCATAGACACTAAGTGTCAAATGGATGATAAAGAATCCTTCTATGTAGGACAGAAGTACAAATGTTCATCCTTGAAACTTGGTATGAAAAGGGGGGGATTCTTGCACAACAATTTGACCTCTAGTATGAGTGCTCTTGTTTTTTAACCCATAAATGACGCCGAGGATGTTTTTCAACCAATGAATGACAAAGAATCTCTCCTTGTAGGACATAAATACAACTATTCATCCTCCAAAATTTGTGTGGAAAAGGAAGATCATCTACAGTAGTTTGTCTTCCAATGAGTACTTTTTCATTTTTTTAAGCCAACAATTCATACGATGACAAAACAAATGATTTACACAGTGACCATCCCATCATTCAAGGGTTAAGCAAATGGTTCATATGGTACCAAAAAGGATGATTTCCACAATGAATAGCCCATCCTTTGGGGGGATTAACAAAAAAAAAAACTTACAACATTTCTTTTGAATATCTTT
Source organism: Rhytidiadelphus loreus (assembly GCA_947034895.1). Classification (NCBI taxonomy): domain Eukaryota; kingdom Viridiplantae; phylum Streptophyta; class Bryopsida; order Hypnales; family Hylocomiaceae; genus Rhytidiadelphus; species Rhytidiadelphus loreus. The sequence continues at coordinate 10,413,616 of OX344763.1, read as the reverse complement.
TGAAAATCCAATATTTATCTCCTCTTCAAATTTGTAACTCCTCACAAATCACGTAGGTAATCAATTTAAATACAATCATCCTTCATTATTGAATTTATAAATAAAACATTTTTTTTAATTAATTCTCACATTTTTTGCCATCCCGCAATCGCTGCTGAGAAAAACTTGTCGGCCTCCACTTGTACATTTTGAGGTTTGCTATCGCGGTGCTTGGGTTTGGGCTGAAACTGCAATTGCATTGAATTCCGTCGCTGGTTTAAAGCATCTTGTACACTCGCAAGCACAGTTTCTGATGACCGATGTTTGGAAAATGCCTTGGCGCGATTCTTGAAATCGACATCTTCAAAAGCAGTTTCAGGTTTGGGTTTCATTTCGATGGGGATGCATTGTCGAGCCCACGAATCAATAGGAGGTAGGTCGCATTCTTCATCCTCATCCCATTCTTCGAGGTGTTGTCCCGGAATCGGGTGATCCCATCCATTCATTCTATTGAGTCTCGCAAAGCAAAGCATGTTGACCATCTGTGCACCCACGCCTGTTTTATCTAATACAAAGGTGCGAGTTTTATAAGCAATTATAACGACGTAATATGCCTTGATGATTTTATTTTATTTTAATTTATTTGGATTTTGAATTTAAAGCACGCACATTGTATTGCCTCTAAGATATTTTGCTCTTAAAGCAACCATTTAAGCCTACCTAACTCATCATTGACAGTAATAGATATTTCAAGCAACATATGAACAATTCCTAAATAGGGGTGACATGTAGAACATGGTCGCTTTTAGAGCAAACTATCTTAGTGACAAGTTTTCTCTTGAGTGGAGTCAAATGGATGAAAATGCATCTTCATGTGTGCCCACAACATGCGAAATTTGTCTACTTAGATATTTACAAAAATTTGAAAGATTCATAAGATAAACAAGGAACATAATTTCATAAGAGGGTGTTATGAGAGACAACAACAAAGTTCAGGAAAAATAATTGATTTTGGATATGGTTTGGGCATGCCTATTACTAATAAATGTGACATCTTTTTAAGTGCATTTTATATAACTCATGTAAATGAGAAAGAGAAGTTTGCTCACAATGGGCTAACCCCAATTGCAAAATTGTGTCTAATATAATCTTTTTTGCCTTAATAGGACTACCTCCAAAAGACTCTTCATTCTTGTGAGGATAACGGGGAGGATAAATTGCATTACAATTCTTCTTTTGTTCTAAGAGAGGAATGAATGTATGCAATTGTACAAAGCATTCATGTCCTATAATAATAATCATGATTAATGACAATCTCGGAAATTGAAGATAAAGGATATAGGTTTTACTTTATCACATTATTAAAATAAATAAATAATTTGAAATTTGCAAAATTTGCAAATGATTCATTTACATCAAAATCACATTTCAAAAGATCTTTAGTGGAATACTAAAGTAGTAAAATATCTAATTTGGAAAGTATTGGAATAACTCATCATTAAGTGTCGTGTATTGAATCAATGAGCTATAAAATTTTGGATTACAAAAAGTTCATCATTCTAAAGATATTCAAAAAAGATTTATGGTTGATACTAGTGAAAAATTGATTGCAATTGGCTATACAAACCAAAGAAATGAACATGAGAAAAGTCATATTAAGTGATCTAAGTGGTCATATAGGTCTTCGAGTAGGTCATTTCCCTTATTAATGCATACTAACTGTGACTAAGGTAACTCTGCCTATGATAGGCAAAACTTGGGACCAGCCCAATGAAGGCCATAAAATTCGTGAGCAGTACATTTCACAAGACACATGTATTGCTCATAAATTTTTTGGCCTGCATTAGGTTGGTTCCAAGTTTTGCCTATCATAGGCAGAGTTACCTTATTTCTACTAGTGGTGACAAAGAGTGAATTTGCCCATGGCATCTACATCAATGAGGCCTTGTCACAAATTATACATGCATCACTAGTAGAAATCCACATTGGAAAAATTATTTCAAATGATGGTTTTGTGTTAAATTTGGGTTGAAACTAACACAATTGTGTTTAAAATATGCATATTTAATACAAAACCATCATCTAGAATGTTTTTTCAGTGTGGATTTCTACTAGAGTATTAGACCTCAATTAGATGTTTTCTATACGTGTGCAATAATGTATAAGAAACAAAACTATGTAAATTCAAAAGTAACATGAGAAAAGGGTTAATGGTAACCAACCTGCGCAACCGTGTGACCCACCGCGAATGCAACATATCGAGGATAGTATTGCTTGTCTGTAATGTGGGTGTCAATCCCATTCCAAATGTCCGCCCATGTTTCTTCTATAGCTCGGTCCCTCTCCGGATTTGGGGGTATGAGTTGGCTTGCTATCATTTACATATATTGTTAATGTAAAACAAATTGAAACTCTTTGTGTAAATTTTATTATTTTTTAGAAAATTGAATGAATAATTTCACGTACGAAAGATTTTGAAATTGGTTCAACATTATATTCGTAGACAAAGTAGAAGTATAATTTCACTATATTGAGAATGATTCTATGGAAAAGGTCTTAATTTGAATATGTATCATTATACTATCTTTGTTTGGATAAAAATCAAAATTTAAAGCAAGTAATATCTTGTACGGCAATTTTTTTGGTTCCTATTTTAGTTGTCACTATATTGTGATTTAATTCATGAAAGCATATAAAAGCACAAATTGTGAGGACATTAAATATTCCCTTATTAAAAATAGTGCATTGAGGTGGTTTTATAAAAGTCAAACCTATAGAGCAAGAACTAATGAATATCAAAATGTTTTGATTTCAAAGTTATTAAAAGCAATGGAAGCAACAAAATTGAATAATTGAAAGACAAATAATACTTCATAGAATATAGAAAACCTAAAGATAAAGATTAAAAAGGAACTTAATGTAAATCATGAAAAATAAATGGATTAATTTGAATTTTAAAATCAATTTTATTGTGATCTGGTATAATTCATATTTTTTACATACAAAGAATTTAATGTCTTTTATAATTATAGAATTTTATTTTTAAAAATCTATATTAATTTGCCTCAAATGAATCAAATATTGAAGACAATATTTTTAATTTATTAAATACCTCTTATACTTTCAATCCTTGCAAGACTTGCTGCTCTTTGAGCTTCAGAAATCTTTTTGGGAGCCATTTATAAACAATAAACCTTACAACCTTGAATAAACAAGTTTTTTCAATTTGAGGTAACCTATGGATAATTATGTGTTTTTATTTCTTTTTCAAATCAAGATTACAAATGATAGTTTGCTAAATAGCTATAGACAATGCACTTATGACAATTTTATAATGAAATTGTAATAATTGATTGAAGTAATTGTACTAAGGTTTCAATTGGTGAATGATGAAAGAAAGCTATAGTGTAGGCTAGCATACAAGATTGAAGGACAAATGGAATTCAGTCTTTTATATGAAGAAAGACAACCTTCTCTTGGTCTTGTTTTCCTCTAAGTATGATGCTTTTATTTAAAATAAGAATCTCCTAAAGGACCTAAATTAATTAATTGAAAAATAATTGAGACTTCTTTGCATTGAAATCCCGTTTCATTAGTTTAAAATTTAAAAATAAATAAAAATTGAGACAACAAATTCTATTTCATTTCAAAGGTGGAAAATTTAATAGTGATATTTAAAATAAAATAATTAAGGCTTTGTTGCTCTTTGTACTACTAATGATGTTTATTGAAGATTGAAGGTCCCAATGTTGCATTCTAGTGCAAGAGACCTTGGAAGGGGACATTTCAAAATTTAACCCTCAAATAGATGTGGGAACCCGGAACAAGTGGTCATTTGAATAGGTTACTTTTTGTGGAGAATAAGCATTCAGTGGAACAATGAACTTGAACAAAGCATGAATTCAAAAGTCTATTTAGATGGTTTCCAAAAACAATCATTTACTACAATCTTCTATCTAAAAGACTACTACTTGTCTCCATTTTTCCATACTAAGAGGTAGGGGGAGGTAACACTTTTTTTACTAGGAAATTGTATAGTACACAACATATGCTCTTTGATTTGAAATAACCAAGTTTATAAAATATTCAAACCTAAAGGCTCCAAAGTCCATATTCTAGATGATGAACAAAATGCTTGAAGGCATGATTCTTTAAAGGATATTCTTAGCAATGCTTTAATCTTTAAATGATAACCTTCATTTATGACCAATTCTACAAAATTGAGGTCATAAATGAAGGTTTTACAAAATTATGAGCATAAACATAAAAAATATTCAAAAGATTAGGCACTAATAATATAAAAAGATAGACACAAATTTATTAATTTTGTCAATTTCATTTCAAAGTGAAAATCCAATTATTTATAGATTGGAATGTGGATTTCAAGACATGATTTGCCCCAAACTTGAGGGCATAAGTGTGAGAAGATTAGACCCTACTTACAAGTAACAACAACACTAGGTTTCATTTTTTTCTATGCCTAATTTGGTGTACTCTAGGTCTAGTTTGAGTCTTTTGTTTGCAATTGGATTAGGATTGAGGTTGAATATAGAGTTGTCTTGGATTTTACCAAAAGACTAGAGGTATGAGAGTTAGGCAAAAGCTTAATCAACACTGTTAGGGGCAATTGTGGACAAAAGAAACTCCTACAAAAAGATTCACTTGGAAAATGAGTGGAAGAAGCTATTTATCAATTCTTCTCATGTTAAGTGCATAATCCTTGAGAATATGTAACTCTAATGTGTATAAATTAGGTCAAACTTTGCATTGTGTTGTTGGATTTTTATACGCAATTTCTAGTGCAAGTTTGAATTTGAGTGGATAGCTCTTTCCAATCGTTGAAGAAGGAATTGCAGCAAGAGCAAGTGCTTTAGAAATATACTTCAAAGTATTTTTAATAGTATTTTGTAGTTAAGTTTTAATATTTTATTTCTAGTGAATGAAAGAGGATTTCAATGCACCAAAGAATGTACTGTGTGAAAATTGTATACAAAAGTTATGAAGGTTTAAGAATTATAAGTAGATGTTCTTAGAATACTTCTTCAACAAATCTATAAGAAAAAATGCAACAATTTTCTTTTTATTCTTCTTATTGATGGTTGTATGAATTAAATCAAAGAAAATGTATTCAATGTAAGCATCTCAATCATGACATTATTAACACCTACATTATTAAGATAAAATTAAAAAGAGTCTATTTAAGAAGCTTATACATGATTATAATAATTATCAAATCATATTTTTACAATTTAAATTTTGCACTTGATCTTCACTTGAATTAGAACTATTGATGAGTACAATTGCAATATACAAAATAAATTATAATAAATGTGATTAAATGTTTTATTGATGTGAATGTATTGATGTTGTGTTGTATTGGAAATAGATGTATTCAAATGCAACCTACGCTCTCATGATTAGCCTTAGTAAGATATTCTTACTATTGGCAATAAAATGAAAAATACAAAATAAATCTATAAATAATTTTGCATATGAAATAACTCTTACAATTCTCAAAGGTCAACTTAAGAAAAAATTAAAATAATAAAATAGTGAATTAGAAGACACACAAATTATTTGAATACACAAACTAAATTTATAAATAATTTTTTTTCTAAAGATAAACCTATAACTCTTAAAAGGCATTACAAAAAGTTTGAACCCTCAAAGGGCTATGAATGTTTGATTTTTAGTAGCCCCGTGGAGCAAGTACAGAATATATATATATATAAAATAAAAGTTGCTAGCTTGACATGGCACTAGTGGTGCCACGTTGGATCTAGGAAAAAAAAATCCCTAATTGCACTGAAATTCCACAAGGTGTGTGCAAAACTAGCAACCTTTGTAGGGTTTAGATTTTTTGTAATGCCTTATTTATTTTTATAAAAATAATGCAATCGTAGGTGAAGGGATATACAAATTATTTGAAGCAATAGTCGTGGTTGCACTTGTCTATCATAATTTCATGGCTTTAGTATTGTAACACGACGATTCTATTGATTCTATGCCTTGTCGTGGACTCATGGCTTTGTTTCTTGTTGTTAGTAATTTAGCCTCAAAATTTCATAGCCAAGTCGCATCTACTTGTCTCTTGACACCTAGTGCACCTCATTTTTTCAGTACAAAAATATATCACCAAATATTAGCTAAACCAGTTCCAACCTAAAAATCATCCTTGGAATAATAATTAAAACTTCAAAATATCAAAGGATTGATTTTTAAAATGACATTGTAATAAATGACATTTTTTACTAAAGTGAATTAGACTCATTCTATGTGTGATCAATTTGGTTGTCTATATGCCAAAAGAAATATTTCTTAAATCATTGCAATAATAGGTGTTTTACACTTTTTGTAGTGACTACAAGACTTTAATTGCACTAATTGAAATATGGATAAAATTGATTTACAACTTTACTATTCTCTTCATAAATCACCACTTTTGATGTAATAGATTTGAGTAGCATCTCAAATGTAGAGACTTCCATTTCATACTACTTTAGTCTCAAAAATAATTCACGCTTATTTTCTTCCTAGTAAATTTGAAGCTCAAAAGATACATGTAAAATTCATAGTATTACAAATTTGTTAATTGAACCTTAGGGGAATCTAATGTGAGATTTAAGGCATATAGATTGGAGTTTTATGTAGAAATTGTAATGTATTTATGCATTGAGTTATAGCATCTCCATCCTAGTTGATTAACAAAATAGTTACTAAACTTTGATGATGACTTTAAGACAATTAGTCTTATAGGTCCCTCAACCAATAAAATCGATCCATTGTAGTTCAATTAATTACCAAATGCTTCAACGTATTCAATGCCTAGTGAGTCTCCTTAGGGCTCAAGTTATATTTTATTTTTCCTAAAAAGCTTAAAATTTACATTTACATGTCTACCTCAGACTTTTACGGGTTCAAGTAGCGAAGATGAAAAAAGATACAAGAGAAAATCCACTACAAAGAAATTGGCTAATCCCACGAACAATAAACCCTCAAGTAGGAGAATACAATATTTCCTTACAACAGACAATGGATGAATGGTGATAAAATTGCATAATACTATTGGAGATGCCCACAAACAACTTCACAATTCGTGAAAAAAATGCAATTTTTCATTATGTTTTGCTACCATGAAATCATCCAAGTGTTAGTTTCTAGCTTTGGGGCTCTACATTTTTGAAAGGTTAACCTTTAAAGGACATTTGAGGTCTTGGGATAATTGTCCAAATTTGAATTTCAAAATCTTTTTTAAATGGACATCATGTAACTTGTTCAAGTGACCAATCAATGATGTGCTTCCACCCTCCTCAAGGCCATGGGCAACCTCAAAGCCACTATTCAAATTTTTTATCAAACTTTCTAATGGAAAAACTATAAGTTCAAATTGTGATTTAAAACTCAAGACTTAGATTGATAGATGCATCTTGTGAAGTCAAAGAGAATGATACCAAAGTAGTTCACATGTAATTGAGTATTGGAGGAGTTTTCTTGAATATTCCTTTCAAAATCCAATTGATGTTGTTCAAAGATTAAGGGCTAACCTCCTTTATACACCTTTGGGCCCTAGTTGAGTAACTTTCGCTTTGGTACACCTATAAGATGGTCATGAATTCAAACATGGGCGTTGGTGGGGTGCTTACTACCATAGTCCACCCAACTATGGTGGGAAGGTGCAATAACTACCTTGTTGTCACATAGGGATCTAAAAATTTCTCAGGGAAAAAAACATATTAATTTTTTATTATAGGGTCTACGTCCTAACCGAGGCATCAAGGATGGAATTTACCATCTAAATCCATAAGGCTTAAATAGTTGAGCCATTCCCAACAAACGCTTCATTCACGTTGGTTTTTCAAATTGGAGTTACTTGTCTTCTTTTCTTCTAAACCCTAATGCAAGTAGGATCTTCATTGTGGTCTATTGTTTTTAAGTTCCTTCATTGCAAGGCTAAATACACGAAAATCTTTCACAATACTCTGTTTACTCAAAAATAATGCAAAATCCATATTATACTCTCCCATTGTTCTTGTATGACTACCAAAAAAAAATTAGCCTCATACAACACACTACCTACAAAAAACACCACTTGTATTTTAAGGTCCTCTTTATACAGTCACCATTTGAATAGGGGCAACCTCCTCTAAAGTAGAACAACCCATTGCAGTCGGATGATCCCATAGTAGAATGCCCCTTTTATGGGGTTTTCAATATGTGAGATTTGGGCCACAATCAATGTCTTACATAACAATAATGGAGAGATTAGTGACCTCATTAGGAGCTTTCAGCTTTTCATTGTAAGAATTGACTTTTTAGGTCTTCCATGTTAGAAAATATTGTGAATTTGTGACTACTTTAGGTTAGTAAGATGAGCATTATGGGTTCATATTTTGTTGGTTTTGAGGTAATCTAGAGACTCTTTCAAGCCATGATGCATTGAATGCTTAACCCCTAAAGTCCCAAGGCCATTTTTTCTACCAAAACCACTAAAAACTACCATTTTTGCTATGTTTCCCTATGAAATAGATATTTTTAAATATTTTTTAGAATCTAACCATAGGATCTTGTTCGACACTTGTTCCACATCATCTGATAAAAATTTTGTGATGTTTGACCATTTAGATTGAAAGACATTAGCATTCAAAGTGGAAGAAAAAAAATTCTTTCAAGAAGTTGTTATGATTGCCCGCAAAACAAGAATCTCCATAACTTCCACATCACTATTCCAAATGGAATGAATCAAAGCTTTCCATTTAGACGAAAATATAATATACAAGAACAAAAATATTTAAAAAATTATTTCAATTTTTTGAGGATTTTTTTGGTTGCCCAATCTCCTCCATTTTGAGGTTATTATGGCATAACTTTTGCTCCTTGGCATCGATTGGAGCAAAAATTATATTCCCGGAAAGCTCTTAAGTTTATCTATCTTATAAAGAAAGTTTCAAAAAGTTTCAGTAAAAATTGAAATTATAGGAGTCTGCCCGAAATCCATTTTGTCCCCCGTAGGGACAATGGGACTTTAGGGGTTAAAAAAAATTCATAGCAAATTCATACTTTATCAAAAAAATATAATTTCAATTGCTCTCTTTGTTTCTCACACTTATCTGTCTTTATGTGAGATAAAAATTGAAAATTTTCAGCAACAGCATGAGGCCAAACTCCTAATTCTGATCAGTGATCACAATGGGCTGTTTTTACCTTTGGGGCAGTTAACTTCCTTCTCGCTCTGCGCATTCACTTGCCACGCTGCCTGCTCCCTCCCCCGGCGGCACACGTGACGCACGCTCAAGTTATGGCGGTGAAGCCGGAGCTTCCCCCACGCAATCTCATGTCAACTTCCCCCCGTGCGTGGCGGTGAACGGCATCCCCTTCATAATGACCCGGCGGTGCTGCTGGTGTCACGGCACCGAAATTCTCACAATCCCACCTAGCTACACTGTCTAGTAGTCATACACACGTACATCGCGCCTTAGTTGGCTTCACCCGGCCAGACTCTCTCTCCTGCCCTTAACCTTCAGTTCCCGGCGTAAGCATACTTAACCTGGCCAAGTGAGCATGCTAGTGACAATCCCCACATTTTCAAACATGGGGTGTTTCGATCAGGACGCCAACAATATTGTGACATTCCAGTCTACATGTCACAATATTGTGGCACAGGGGTAACGTTCCCAACGGGCGTCTATATGAAAAGCTAGGCCAAAGGCCAAGGTCGAGAAGTTTGTTCATATTCACGAGTATGCCTGGGAGAGAAACCCTGGCTAATTAAACGAAGCCCTTATTTGATTGACGAAAACGACAGGAAATAGCTTAAAGCACGATCGATCAATTGCAAGACCAGGAACTCATATTATGTGTGATATCAATCCTTGTCTAATTTGGTTCTCGGAATAATATCTGATAGTTGGAAGAGATTGCATAGCAACATGTTTAAGGTTCTAACTTGATCGATCGATCAAATTGTTGTGCAGAAGGGGCTGCAGTTCGTTCGAAATGGGAGAGGACCGAGGCAGTAATGATATTGAGTACAAACTACAAAGTTGTCAATGTGCTTGCCTAACAGCATCTCAATTAAAGCGCGGAATTAGAGTCAACTATATAAGCTTGAGGTCATGCAAGGCTTAATCAAAGGTACAGTACTTGTGTGTACAAAATAATGGTGAACTTTCGAGAGAGGAATCGGAATCACGACTTGCGTCACCTTTTCTGCAACTTCAATTGCGGCTCCTCCACGACTGACACGAAAGAATACAACCCCCGATCCTTCTCGAAAGTGCTCCATGATTGCGAGATTCCTCTCAAATTACGACAATATTAGACTTCCGGTAGTTCTGGTGCGAAATACCTGGAGCTCGTCTCGAAAGCGTTGACAATTCATAAGTCAACGAGGAATACTACTTGATTCTACAGTGGGGCCTGAATGCTTCATTTTACCGAAACAGAATACTTTGTGCACTGGTGCTAATTTAGCATCCAATGCAAGGTCGAATGAGGATAATCACTGGTGAGCACTTTTGGAACTTTCTCGTTACATACTGGAATTCGGTGAAACGAAAAGCAAACTGTTGCCACCGAATGGCGCGCCTCATGTCATCTCCCCATTGATTTGCAATGTCAACGCCTCCTTCCCGACAATTTAGCCAATTTCCTACAGCCTCTGCACACACAGAATGAAAATCATCGTATATATAAGTGAACATTTCCATTCCAAAGCTCAGAAGCATCAAGGTCCATGTTCTTTATGAGTTTTACATCGAGAATATTCTTCAACGCTCTTGTCAGTGTTCAATTCTCTTAGTTTCAGGCTGCTGATCATTATGACACCACACGTCGTTGTGCTGGCGGCTCTTGTGTGGATGAGCCTGGTAACGGTAACGTTGGCATTCACACAGACAGACTATGCCAGCGCCCTGGACAAGTCCATCCTGTTCTTCGACCTGCAGCGATCCGGAAAGCTGCCAAGATGGCAGCGTCTCACGTGGAGAGGGGACTCGGGACTCAACGATGGTCGCTCCAGCAATGTCCGTTAGAAATTTAATGATTTTTTCCACGTTGTTAAGAGTGATATTTGGATCTAATGGTGTTAAGAGATTGTGGAAATCTGGTGGCTATGGTACGTGACTGATCTTTACAGTTTTGGTGGTGCAGGTGGATTTGACGGGGGGTTACTACGATGCTGGCGACAATGTGAAGTTCGGGCTGCCCATGGCGTTCAGCATCACGCTCCTGGCATGGAACTCCATGGAGTATCGCACGAATCTGCGGCAAACTTATCAGCTAGGACATTTGTTGAATGCCATCCGATGGGGGACCGACTATCTTATGAAATGCAACACCGGACCCCAGGAGCTTTGGGTGCAAGTGAGTGTCGATCAAAGCTACTCATGACACAAATTCCAACAACTCTTTCGAACGAACGAAAACCTGTTTTTTAGTTGCAATTGTTAACTGGGAGGATTGCTGGGTTTAGCTTAGGTTAAATCAGATGTAAGCCCAAATTAAAAACCCTCCACGTACACGTACACGTAGTTCTTGCTCTTGCCACTATACTGTGTATTTTGGTGTGGTGTCTCTGACAAAATGAATCAATCGATGACATGCGCAATCCTCCGTTAACAACACCTTGAAGCAATGTGTTTCCACGTTACTTTGATCGAAATTTCTGCTGTTTTGATTTATAGCTGTATGTAATATGGATCTCTGACTGAGTTACATTGCACTGCAGGTGGGTGACCCGAACAGCGATCATCAGTGCTGGCAAAGACCCGAGGACATGGACACGCCCCGCACGGCGTACAAGGTGGACGCCGGCCACCCAGGCTCCGACGTCGCGGCCGAGACGGCGGCTGCACTGGCGGCCGCGTCCATTGCATTTCGTTACATCGACGACGCGTACGCCGCCCGCCTCATCACCGCCGCCAGACGGGTATATATACGTGAAACCAATGAACAAAAATCTACACAGTTTGGGTCATCCTACAATCTTAGACAGATGAGCTTAATCAGTGAACTTTGTGCTGAATTCGAGAATTACCCTTTGTGTTCAAAACTTCGACGTATATCCAAGTTTTGAAAGTTAAGCAAGATTGGTAACTAGTGGATCGACACTTCTTTCACCACTCATTTTGAAGTAACATATGCTGGTGCGCAGATCTTCGCTTTCGCTGATAAATTCAGAGGCAAGTACAGCGATGGTCTGGGAGGAGTGGTGTGCCCTTTCTACTGCTCGTATTCTGGATACAATGTAAGTATACTTAACCACAACCATTCTTTGCATTATCTGATACCAGAAATTGCCCAAGTCTTTTATATCATAAATCACAAACACTACGGCCCAAAGCGAGTAGTGTCTATCATAAATCATGGGGACGAATGTTGAGCCTACGGTTGAGCCTACGACAAGACTAGAAAAAACGCCGTAGCGTAGAATTTTGTTCTAGCGTAGACATCCATTCACCAAGCACTAACTGTACGTTCAGTTCCTAGAATTTACAACTGAAGTGAACTATGCTGGTTGCACTGTCCAGAAATGAAATGTGTTTGGTCATTCGCACCCTTCCTAAACTTAAGATATTCATAAAATAGCTAACCAAACAACGGGGCTGATCTCAATGAGAATTTTTGGTTTTATAAGGTCATCAGGATCCTTAAAGTGTGACGCTTCCATTTCAGGATGAGCTTGTCTGGGGCGCGTCCTGGCTGTACCGCGCCACCCGCGAAAACACATACCTGCAGTACCTCACCCAAAACGGCAACTCTCTCGGCGGCACCACCCTCTCCGCTCAAGCCCTGAGCTGGGACAACAAATACGCCGGCGCTCAAGTCCTCCTCTCCCAATCCGTCCTCAAAGGCGTCAAATCCCTCCAACCGTACAAAGACCGCGCCGACAACTACATCTGCGCCATCCTCCCCCGCTCCGTCAGTCCCACCAACCAGCTCCAATACTCCCCTGGGGGAATGCTCTTCTACATGGGCCAACTCAACCTCCAGTACGTCACCACCGCCACTCTCCTCTTGACAAACTACGCACGTTACTTGACTACAGCCAAGCAAACAGTGAACTGCGGAGGGAGACAAATCACCCCAGAGGAGCTTTTCTCCGTGGCGAAACAGCAGACGGATTACATCCTGGGTAATAACCCGAGAGGATTGTCGTACATGATCGGATTCGGAGCGAAGTATCCCACGCACGCGCACCATAGAGCGGCGTCGCTACCGTCGGTGAAAGCTCACCCGGGGAAGATTGCGTGTAAGCAGGGGTTTGATTGGTTCAACTCGTGGAACCCAAATGTGAATGTGGCCATGGGAGCCATTATCGGGGGACCTGATCAGAGTGATAATATCAATGATAACAGGGCGAATTTTGCGCAGATGGAGCCTGCGACGTACGTGAATGCAGCCGTTGTGGGCGTGCTCACGGAGCTCGCGCTGGGTCACCAATATTATTAATGCGAAGCTCACCGAATTCATGCGCCTTGATGCCTGCTGACAAGAGGAGGATTACGCATCGTCGACATTGATGATGAGCTCCCGGTCTTCGGCACTCCATTCTGTCCGCCATAGCCAGAGTTCCTGAATGTGCATCCCATGTGCATCATATCCATTGTGCTTTTTTTTCTTTTTTTATCTTTTGTGAATTCTAGCTCTGCACCCGTGAAGCTGGTTGCGGTTTCTTCTGTGGTGTTAGAAATCAGTTCTGATGGCGTGCTCACGGTCGCAAAATCTAAACTGAGTTGAATCACCAATTCGTGCGCCTGGATGTCTGCTGACAAGAGGAGGATAATTAAACCACGCATCGTCTACATCGATGAGCTCCCGGTCTTCGGAATTCCATTCTTTCCGCGCGCCATTGCTAGAGTTCCTGAATGTGCATCCCATGTGCGCGCGCGCATCCATTGTGCTTATGTTTTTTGTTTTGTTTGTGAACTCTAGCTCGATCTGCGCGCACCCGTGAAGCTGATTGCGGCTTCGTCTGTGGTGTTAGAAATCAGTTGCGTAATTAGTGATGGGGCAGGAGTAAACCTGCTGTGCCTGGACAACGTCGATCTGTAGTTGCAGCTAGCGTGGACTTGTAATTTTGCCGCCCGGCTTCTCTCTCTACAATATATTATATTTCTGTTTCTGTAAAGTTGTGAATTGATTGACTGTTTTGTGTACTTTCATTGTATTGAAATGGCCCAGTCGTTCATTTGAATGTGTGATTTTGATGTTGTTGGCTTTTACAACAATATAATGATTTTGATGTTGTTTATAGTTTGCTTTTAAAGTGACCGTGTTCTGAATGCGTTTCCTATCTAGGACTAACTGATATGTTCCTTGAAATATCTATTACACTCATTGATAAGTTAAGAGCATTGGATTGGTTCAATTAGGGCATTGTAGACAAAATCATTTCATTGAATAAGAATGTCATAGGAAAAAGGGATATGAATCTTGTGATATGAGTTTATTAAACATCATTCCTTACAAATTCATATCCTAAAGTTGTGCATCTTAATTACTAAAGAAATTATGCTTCTTTATAAAAACAAAACATAAACAAATAGATCATTTAGTTGAAGATATCTATATATCCATATTAGAGAGTTTCGTGCAATTTCTTCTATTTGATGAATTGATAATTATGAAATAGAACTATAGAAGTTATCCCCTACTCTCCTTGTAGCTATATAGAATTCATTTGAGTTCAATAGATATAATGCTTTAAGGTGATGTTTCCTCCAAATATCTTCCAAATACTATTATGAATTTAAAAAACCAAATAGGTTTGCAATTCCCCCAAAAGAAGTTGATAGGATAAAGACGATTAAAAAGAAATCACAAAAAATGAATCACAAAACCTAAACAAAAAGTTTATATTCAAATCAAAACATCTTTACACTACCCCCAAAGGATAGCTAGGAATGATTGTGCTTATTGGATTCATTGGGCCCATCAAGTCTATAATTCAATTCCTACCAATATCTATAACCTAAGTACAACCATCTTGGTTTGATGGAGGAATTAGAAACCCTTGCCACTAGCATGTGCGTATTTTGCCCTTGGAATATCATAGTGTAGGCTAGGGTTGACACCTCTTTGCCAAATAATTATTTTTTTCCAAAAAATACAATTCAACAAATGCTAAAAGTAGACAATTTTTTCAATATTCTTTTTTGGGACCATACAATTTTTTCCTTTTTTTAAATAATAAATTTCCTAAAATTCTGGCATCTATTTTTGAAATTATTTTCTAGTAAAGTAGATGCCGTCAGTCGTGGCCAAATGCCTTGTGTACAAAAAGAAAAAGAAAAAAAGAAAAAAAGAAGAGAAAATTTGAATTCCTTTCATGTATTCCGTCTTCCCGCCATCATCTACGAGTATGGCGGTATCCATGTCTTGCCTGCAACTCGACCATCAATGCGTCGTCGTGCAGTTTCGCCTTTGATTCACGGTTTGAATTTCTGTTATTGAATTTCTCCGTTTGAATTCTCTTGAATTTTTGTCGTTGAATTTCCACAACCATCCTCCTGCACTTGCTTAATTTCTCAGATCACCTGCCATAACCGTTTGCTGACCTGCACTCCACCGTTTCCCAAACCTATTCTGCATTTTCACTTCCACTTCGTTGCGAGGATACTTCTTACTGGAGTTGCATTCTACAGCTTGAGCCCTTCGTCTGAATTCCTGGCAATCCCTGTCCGCATTGTGCGTCTTTCCATCTTTCTTAGGTTTAGGCTTTGAGATTGGCAATGCTGTGCAAGATTTTTCTTTCCTTCCGCTCCAGTGGGATTCTTGATCTGACGGATTCCTTAGTTGGGATTTTCATTTTGAGCTGAACCATGAAGCTATTTCTCGGAAATTTGAATTTTACTCTTTCTGAAATGGACCACCTCCCGTAATCGTTTGCTCACCTGCATTCCCCACCACTTCCTAGACCCAATCCCCAGTTTCACTTGCACGTCGTTGCGATCATACCTCTCACGGGTTTATATTTGACAGCTTTTCTGTGGATTCCTGTGACTGTGGGAGTTAAGCACTGCCCGCATTGTGAGACTTTCACGCTTTCTGAGGCTTAGGCGTTGGGATTGGCATTTCTGTGCAGGAATTTTATTGCTGTGAAGGATTTTTCTATGTTTTTGCTCTCATTTTGAGCTGGAATGTGAAGCTGTTCGTGTGGAATTGACGTTTCTCTTAGGGTAATGGACCACCTGACATAACTGTTGGCTCACGTACATTCCATCATTTCCCAGACCTATTCTCCATTTTCACATCCACTTCTTTGCGATCATACTTCTTTAGGGGTTGTACTCGACAGCTTGAGCCCTTCCTGTCGATTCCTGAGAATGTGGTTATCAATTATTGCCGGCATTGTGAAGCTTTCCCGCTTCCTTAGGTTTAGGCATTGGGATTGGCATTGCTGTGCAGGATTTTTATCGACGTGTAGGATTTTTCTACTCTTATGCTCTCATGGGATTCTTGCTCTGGCGGTTTATTAGTTGCGTTATTCAATTTCAACTGAATTATGAAGCTCTTCCTGTAAAATTGACGTCTTTTGAACTGTATGGTTGTCAGGCGACCGAGTTTTCACAAGGTCTTTGGTTTTTTTTTCTAATATTTGTATTGTTTTGTTATTTTGGGGATGAGTAGGAGCAGGATGGGGACTGGAGCCAGTCGGGAAGGGCGCTTAGAATCGGATTCTGAAGATGATGATGGGCAGGAATCGCCGCAGAGTCCGTCATCCGAGACCAGCTTCAGCTTCCACAATTCGGAAATCACGACGCCGTCTCCTTCGCAGCGAGACGAGTCGACAGGGTTCTCCACCCCCGATTCCACAATTCATCTGCGAATGGGGTCGCTCACGCTGGACGGGTCGCCTATGCTGAAGGCCAAACTTTTCCAGTACCTTCAGGGAAAATGGATCTCCACTGCCAAGAATGTGGGATGGCAGTATGTTCGTGAGGGTGAGGAGGACGAGGAGGACGACAACAAGGATGAGAAGTGGAGAAGCTCCACCTTGGGCCGCAAGGATTACAAGTTCTGGATGTTCGAGGTGGCAGGCGTGAGAGCCAGGGTGGATGATCAGCTGCAAATGCAAGTCTCCGCGGCCCAGCTGCGCGTGGATTTCGTGGCGAAAGGAGTGTGGGCGCTGAAGTTTCCGAGTAAGGATCAGTTCCAAGCCTGCGTTGCGGAGTACGAAGACGCCAAGTAAGTTGCATTGTCTTTTATGAATCAATTCTCACTGGCAGCTGATTTTTGAGCTGTAAACGCTGATGGCAACTTAGACCCCACGGTTTTTGTGATCGCAAATTCTTGCCACGCAGTTGGAAGAAAATGGGAATGTGTTCCAATGTGACCATATGTGTTCCATTTCTTCAATTCCTGGCAGTATTTATTATGATCATCCAGGATGGTTATCAGAGAGATGTGCTCTGGTGGTCTTGTCTTTCTTCGAGATTCACCACGTACTTTCAGAGTCCGGTCCAGTGGTCCAGTTGGAAGGGTGCTTGTAGCAGGACTGTTAGCAAGCATCTCGAGGATTCGTCACAAGTAGAGAGTTTTGTGTGCTTTCGTCCAGTGCTTCAATTTGCATGATCGCGATGAAGTCTTTATACCCAATCGGGGAAACCCATGGATCGATTTCAAGCAGAGAGCGGCAGCCATGAACCAATCCATTGGTGCATTGCAGAAGCAGAACCCCCAACTGACAGAGGTGTCCGCCTTGTGTTGCGTTGGCAGGTTCGAGAACACGTATTTCTTGAAGCCGACGGAGGCGAACAAGGTGAAGGTGTTCGGGAAGGACTTCATGGACTGGGCGACGGGCAAGGAGGACGACGACTCCATCTGGCAAGACGCGGAGGACGTGATCCAGACGCCCAGCAAGTACCGGGAGCTGCGAGAGACGCTCAAGACGCCTTCGAAGACGAACATCCAGAGCCTGACGATGGGCGGCTTGGAGCACAGCTTCCTGGTGAACGAGTATGGCTTGGGCGTGCTGTTCAACAGTTCCGACGGTCTCGTGGACAAGGATGTGAGCATCAAGTTCAAGGACGGAGGAGGCACGCCCGGCAATGTGTTCCGTACGCCGAAGAAAGGGATGCTGATGCGCGGGGAGAGCAACATGATGCTCATCAGCCCCGCCACGGACGGCAAGTCCACAGCCGGGGGCGTGAGCCAGCTGGACATCGGGACGGGCCAGATGGTGTCGGAGTGGAAGTTTCAGAAAGACGGGACGCCCATCACCATGCGTGACGTGACCAACGACAGCAAGGGCGCGCAAATGTTCAGCGGCGGCTCCACGTTTCTGGGCTTGGACGACAACCAGCTGTGTCGGTGGGATATGCGAGATTCGCAGGGGATCGTGCAGCAGCTTGCCAGTCCTGCTGCTCTGACCTGGGCGGAGGGCCACCAGGTGTGTGTACGCCGTCCTGACTTTGCCACGCCCTTGAGCTGCTCGAATCCGTTGACATTCGTGTGTATTCCTACAAGATTTGGCAGATTTTTTGTTTCCGAATGCTTTGATTTTGAAAGTCTTTGCACCATCCGGAGATGACACCGTGACTATGAATGATGAAGTCGAGTCTTAAGATTGAGATAATCTTTCTAAGGGTAGGTGGTAGTTGAGTGTCTGTGTCCTGCGGGTTTTACGCACACGACTCTGAGATTGGGATGATATTCTGCTGCCTTTCCTACGAGCCGAACTCGGGAGCTTGATCTGTTGAATGGGGTGTGTGCAGTTTTCGAGAGGAACAAACTTCAGCTGCTTTGCAACAGCTGGAGATGGTAGCGTTGTGGTTGGATCCAAGGATGGGAAAGTGCGTCTGTACGGGATCACCAGCATGAGAATGGTAAGTCCATGTTTTTGTTCTACAAGTCCTTGACTATGCTTTCACATCATCGAGCTTCTATGCTTCGTTATTGTGCGGTTTCGACGTGTCTATATCTCCATCCCCTATCGATCCTGGCGCCTGCTGAGCATTCTTACGCTCGTACTTGGGGTTTTCCATTGATCATCAGAAGATTTTGAGGGGGCATTCGGGAGGTGTAGTTACGTTGTCACTGGTCTTGTGATTTCTGGACTTGCGCAGGCCAAAACCGCGTTCCCTGGCTTGGGGTCGCCCATCACGCACGTTGACGTGACGTATGATGGGAAGTGGGTGTTGGCAACGACCGACACATACTTGATCCTGATCAGCACTGTTTTCAAAGACAAGGATGGAAAGAAGAAGACTGGGTTTTCCGGTCGTATGGGAGGGAAGATTGGCGCTCCCAGGTTGTTGAAGCTCCGGCCCTTCGACGCACATCGGGACGGCAAGCAACAGAAGTTGCATGGTGGCAAGTTTTCCTGGGTAAGCTGAGATTTTGTTGGCTGTCCCGGTTTCGTGGTTGCCGCATACCCTCTTCATCTTGCTTCCCTGCGTCTGGAGAAAGTACTGTCCACCTCAGCCGAGATGACATGACGTTCCTGGCATTCGATGAGTGGTCTATCGTGCTGCGAAGATTCCGTTGTCTTCGACCTTGGCTAACATATGCTTGATTCTGGTCTTTGCAGGTCACAGAGGAGGGTATGGTAGAGCGTCACTTGGTGGTCTCGGCCGGAAGTCACACGGTTGTGTGGGACTTCGATGTCGTGAAGGACAGTCACCATGATTGCTACAGGTGCTACTCATATTGAGATCCTGGTTGAACCTGCCAAAGCTAGGAACGAGGCCGATTGATCTTTGACAGTGGAAACATTGCTTGGGCTATCTGGGTAGCTGTGGTCGATCTTGGACGTGTATTGGGGTTATTTAGAATGTATGATGCTCCATGTTAGTTCTGATTTTTGCTGAACTAGTGATATGTACAGTACATACATTGTGTGACGGGTAAACTCCAGAGTCGTGTGCTATCATGTACGTTGCGACTCTGAAGCTGCACAGCGGTTAGAGGGCTCTCGTTTGCTCATGCTTCTTCATTGTTTGGGTGTGGTGTTTGCAGAAATGAGACGGGCTTGAAGAGTTGCTACTGTTACGAGGTGGTTGCGAAACCGGATAATGTTGTGCAGAGCGGGTTCATGCACGAGAAGTTCTTGGACGATTCGGGAGAAGTGCCTCTGGTGGTTGCTACTCGACAGGAATTGAGCTCATTCAACATTTGAATGCGGAGCCGATTCTGGGTGGATCGTATGTTGTGTGAGTGACTACAATGTTCAGTAATCACTATCGGGTAGTCCTCCGCTTATGTCTAGATTCAGCCTGTCCATGACTCATGTTTTCAAAGTCAGTGGATCAGTTCCGATCAGCTGTGAAATTGCAAGACTTGAGCTTCAGTACTGAGTCATCAAATCTCTTGGTGGAGAAGTGCGGGCTTTTTGTGAATATTTCCTTCCAACCAGAATCACGATCGACTTCTTTCTCTGGAAGTCCTCCCGATCTGTTTTCTCAACTCAACCGGTGTACACCTGATATTGTCCTTTTACTGTCTTCTTTTGGTTTATGTTTTTCGCAAATTTCCCCCTTCTCCTCGGAACTTGTCAGGTTTTGCTCGAATGTGGTAGCTTTGATCTGATTGCGAAGTAACAAATGTAACTGCAACTAATTTGTAAATTTAGACTTTCCAGTGTTTTCTGGATATTAACAGAAGGAGATTTACGAAGGAGAGATTGAGGAGGTCAGTTGGGGGAAAACCTTCCCATTCAGTTCTGTGTAGAGGGTGAAAGGTTCGATGTTTTTGAAAGTCCATTATTAAGGACCTAACAAGTAATTGATCATGGGGAGGTCTTTACATGAATTGGATTATGCCCATCTTCCTTGTAATTAGACTTTGTATTGTCATTTAAATACACATTGCTGTACTAAGGACTAGACATTCTCAAATCTCACATTCTCATTCAATATCACTGAAAAGTCATTTGATCATTAAGTCATTAAGTACAAACCAGGAAAATGAAAATGGATACAAGAATTGTTAAGGCTTTTGTAGTATTAATCTATCTTGTCCAAGTAGTAATCTGAATATTGGTCTTTGAAATCACATATATTAGAGTTAACAAATCATAAAGCTTCCCAACCTAATACCTGAGGTTCTATTCCTTAATCAACTTAATATTTGGTCCCTAATAAATAAAAGCTTACTATTGTTGCATATCAAGAGATTGTGGGAATTAATCCATAATTTAGGAGTTACCATAATTCAATGTAACTTTGCATTCTATGTCATGTTAAGTGACATTGTGATGTTGTCTTCATGTTCTTCAAACAACCTAATCTCATTAATTGAATAGTTGATAGCTTTTGCTACTTTGGACAATGACCAAATTCATACAATTATTTTGAATTTACTAAAATAGGCATTAAAGGACTAGGAAGTTTTGATTTCATCTTATTTGAGGTATTATTTATTACAAATTACTTTCATTCTAGTTCTTGTATATAAGTTCCATCTCTTTTCTATCAACTAATGTAATATTTTGATTACTAAGTAGTTGGCAATGATAAAATAAAATATTTGATACAAAATTATAAGAACAAAAAGAATAGTGTTCTAATTTTGTTGTAATCTTCATCATATTCTTCAACTAAAATTTGATGATTTAGGTGTTACCAACTATTTGTATAGCAATTTCAATGTAAGTGCATATATTTCAATCTCAAAATCTTATTTTTTCTTTAGGCTTCATAGAAAACAAATAGAAAGCAATACACAATTTATTTATATAAGTTTTTTCTTCTAAATTGATCTTCCATTGACACCATATGATAGTAAACATTTATATGAGGTTGAACATGACAATTACATATGATAGTGAACTTATAATTGTTTATGACAATGTTCATTATTATGTTATTGCTCCAATACAAATTAATAAGAAAAAAACTCAAAAATGATCTCCTAAATATTGGTTTTCTTATTGACTATATAAATTACATAGTAACATCAAAAAGATTAAAATAGAATAAATTAATTTATCAAAAGAAAACTAGAAAGATGTAAACAATGTAGAATTACTTCACAAACAGAAAACAAAGCCTCACTTTATCCATCAAAATTCCAAAACTTTAAAGAATTCAATGGGTTAGAATTGCAAATGTCATGTGTTTGATTCCAAACTATACAAATATTTTTCATTTTCATTTCTAATTAATTTAATTTTTAAATTTTTAAAAAAATGATTGTTTTACATTTTTCCTTCATTTTTGGTAGAAATCTTCAATTATTCTAATGTTTATTATGATTGATATTATTTTCATCCATAATCAAAACAGTCAAAATAATTTGAATTTTTCAAAAGAAGTTTTTGAAAAAAACAATATTTATATTTAAAGAAATTAATTTTAAAAGTATAAGCCAATTATATTGAAGGTTAAATTTGGTGTAAGGTAAAACAGCCCATTATGGTCAGAATTAGTAGTCTACCCTCATGCCATTGCTGAAATTTTTCAAATTTTTTTCCATGTGAAGACAAATGTAAGAAATAATGAGAACTTTTGAAATTATATTTTTTAGACAAAGTATAGATTTGTTATGAATTTTTCAAGTGATCAGTCCAAAAGAGTTTGTAGGCTACTCCATAACCAACAAAAACTGAATCCAATATGTTCATCTTACCTACCCAATACAATCACAATATTTTCTAACATGGAAGACCTCAAAATCAATTCTTACAATGAATTTTAAACTATAAAGTTGGAAGTACCTATTGAGGTCATCAATCACTCCATAACTATCATGAAAGACATTGATTATGGTCTAAAAAAACACCATAGAGTCATTAGGTGTCCATTATGGGTCATTTGACCGCAATGGGTTGTTTTACCTTAATAGTAGTAATATGATTGGTAGATTGTAGCTAAAGGTGTTTAGGGTTTAAAATTTTATTTATTTATTTCTAAAATTTATAATTATTTTTTCACAATTTATTTAGTATTCACCATTACTATTTGAATCTTGAAAAGAAATTGTAAACCGATTATATATTTTTTGATTATATTTACAAATTTATTTCCATTTTTATTATTATATTTATAACAATAACACTATTACACAAAACTAAATAAACGAGAATTTTAACATTGACAGGAATCACATAGTCTCATGTGATAAATTAATAAATTAATAAATTTTCATATTTAATTGAGCCTCAAACAATGATGTTTTGACAATGAGGCCCCATAGGCTACTTAATCCAATCTTTAACACTTAAACAACATTCCCTTGCCTTGCAAACAATCCAAGGGAGAATTTAAATCTCAAAGCTTGGAACTTATTGCTTGCCCAAAATTTGTTCAATCAAGGCAATATAAAAGTGATTAGTGAATTATAGTGTTTTGACTTTGCCGTCTAAATGCAATGCTTAATAAGCCATATTCAATGTAAAAATTGGATTCAATAGGCTAAAACATTCCAAAATTATAATGCAAAAAAAACTTTATTTTTGTCAATGATTCTCTCAAAACCAAGCCCTAGCAAGGATATGCATGTCGTTTAATCCTTTACGTACTAAGAATTCATGATTTCAAGTTGCCGACTTTGATTGATCACATCATAGAAAGTATAATCTAAATGCAAAATTTCATTATGTCATTAGCTTGAGTGAAGAACATTGTATGCATTGTTTTAAAAATAATAATTATTAAAATAAATTAAAATCCCCATATAAACTCTTCAAAAATTGCTCAAAAAATATAAGGCCCATTTTGGACTTCTTAGTACGTAAAGGGTTAAAGGTTGATGGGTTAAATCACCCCTTCCAAGACGTAGTAGTACAACTTTCCATCCACTAAACATAGGAGTGGAAAAAAAAAGTGTATAAATTGATTTTTCCCAAAGAAACAAATGTAATCCAATAGTCAAAATGTGACCAGTCACTTCAGGTGGAGGGTTCCAAAACTTCAAAGTCTGTGTTCAAATATTTAAGATCAAATATCAATCAATCATGGTGAAGTATGACGGAGTTTCAATTGATTAAATTCACATGTTCTTTTTTCCTCTATAAAAGCTTACTCTCTAAGTATCCGGAATTTGGTCGAAATGCCTCATGACCTTGCGCTAATTAATTTGCCGTTTTTTTTAATGGAATGATGCCATTGATATCACATTGCTGGTAGTCGTGAGGCTGCGTCCTCACGCCCTTTCATAGTTGCTGTACCCGTCTTGCCTGAGCGCTTATAGTCTCTTATCTACATGAATGCACCACCACATGAAAGTATTTCAATATAAGGTGGGTGCGTACCCTTGAACCCGACACTTTTTGCTAATGTGCCTAGAGTTATTATTATTCCATTAATTTTCTTGATGAAAGGAGGTTCCAATACACCAAAGAATGTGAAATTTGGATATTGTATGCAAAAGTTAGGAAGGGTCAAAGTTTTTTTTTAGGGATTCTGAAATTGTTTCTTAAATGTATGTACATATTGATTTTGGACATGTACACAAAGTGATGAGGGCAGTTTCAGGTAGGGTGCAATTTTGGGTGTACACACCTTACACAATCATTGACCATTCACCTAAGCAAACAATTACCACTTAATATATGGTTTGCATAGATAATGGAAATCACATGTAAGAAGATCTAGAAGAAGAGGTACAATTGACCCTCGTCGTAAGTCTTCTCAAGTGGTTTTTCCTAGTCTACTTAACTCTAATAATTTCTCTATATGAAGGCTTTTTTTTTAAACATGTGTTAGGACTCATGAACAAGACTACTATGAGTGCCCTAATTTGGTTTCAATGCCCCAATGTGGTTTTGAAAATGGAAACTAAATTGACTCATATGAAAGCAAATTCCAAAACACAAGGATAGTGCAAGAGTCTTTTATTTGGAGAATCTTATTATTCACTATAGTTGTGGATTGGATAATCTCAAATTGTCTGTCAACAATTATTAACTACAAGTCCTAATGACTTCCCCAAACACCATAGTACATTGTTAATTGAAGTCAAGTCTAATCATTCCAACAAGTTCAAAAATAGAACTTTACATTAACTAGTCTTATATTATAAAGGTAAAAATTTATTGGTCATCATTTCATAGTAGGTATATATCAATGTCTACTTGGACATTTATTCCTTGATGAAAGTTTGAAGTCTTTGATGACAAAAGGATATTTTGGGGGGAGCTTTTAGTAAATAATATATATAACGTCAAATTATCCCATTTCATTCAAGAATATTCTAAGATATTGGATCCTATTTATTTGGAATATTTTTTTAAATTAGAGGTTCAATGTTTATATGAAGCTCTATATTTTCTGCTTATGATTATCTACTTCACTAGTAGTGTCTCTCATTCTTGAGATTTGGTGAATATGTGCGTATGTTATAAGAATTTACTAACTTTCATATAACACATTGATAAAATACATGTTTGCATTACCAATCATCTTTGGGAGTAGTTCATACCAATTTTGCATAGTACTTTTGTGCATGAGTACGAACTTGAGTTGAACTACGTGTCCCTACAAACTTAGCTATGGCTGCAAAATCTGTTCCAAATCTGTTGAGCACCTGAGTAAAACTAATTAGTGAGTCTTACAAACAAGCTTACTTGAGGTTTGTAGTGGGGTCTTTTATTGAAACCTCCAAAAGCCATATGAACTAAAAATTGCAATGTCCATTTTAAAGCAATAGCATTGTAGGTAAATGTTAGTACATGGTAAGACATGGAAATATGATTGCAAAACATACATTTAACTAATTTTTTGTATTTTTTTAGTTAACTAGAAGGAACCTGCGTAAAAGTTGACAAATTTTGTTGGACATCCAATGTAACAATCATTGTTTCTATGTCAACAATGATGTCCACTATAACATCTTCATGTTACAAGGGGACGTCGTTGTTGACATAAAAACAGGGTTTGTTACACGGGATGTCTAACAAAATCTGTCAACTTTGACATAAGAAAACACATGATCCTTCTAGTGGTTGCAATTTGTGTCATAAATCCTAAAATTTTAATTTAGCAACTAAATACAAAGCAACCTATAGATTGTTTATGATTGTTAAAAATACCCTGTCAACCTCTTATTCAGTTAAACTCTTCAAAATCCATTATACAAGTATCAAATGCTTGTTCAAGTTTAAAGTAATTTTCAATCATATGAAGGTCAAATTTTAACAATTTCAAGGTATTAGAATCTTATATAATGTAAAAAGACATGCCAAGGATTAAAGATAAATTGTGGTATTGAATTTAAAAGTTCAAAATTGAGACAGCCATGTTAGGAAATTATATATATATATATATATATATATATATATATATATATATATATATATATATATATATATATATATATATATATATATATATATATAAAGATTTTCAATTCTAAACAACAATGGTTGGTTTCTAGCATGGAAAACTTAGCCTGAAATGGTCCTCCATGGTGGCTAAAAACATCTAATGTTAAATCCAATTTTGACTTGGTTTTGGTTCCAAAGGACCTACACTCAATATTATCAAAGCTATTAAATGAATAGAATAAATTCTAATGAAGATGGACATTGGGCAGACACACATGTCCTCTTATGCAATTAAAGATTAATGTTTGTTTGCAATGACATTAGAAGAGAATTTGGGCCAGGGGAAGGCCATTTCAGGCCTGTTCCCTTGGCTGTGAACCAAACGTACGCAGTCAGATAAAAAATAAATTAAAAATTAAATATTACAGTCTAATGTGGCCAAACTTTGGCCACATCAGACTGTGCATGTGGCTGAGTTCCCAGAGTTTGAAAACTCAGGGAACTCACAGCCATGTGAAGCAGCTGAATTTCCCCTAATGTGGTTTATAACTATTGAGTTGGAATTAGAAATCCTTTACTTTGGTCTTTGATGTAGAACCAAATATGAATTTATATTTTAATTATTTTTTTGTTTGATTGCTAGAAATGACAGTCATGGTTGGCAAAAGATATTTCTAAAAATACATGCCATTATTATAAAAAAATATTTTTATTTTAAAATATTTTATTTATAGAAATATATATTTTTAAATTCAAAATTAAATATTTGTTGAATCACATTTTCTAACTTTAATCAATCATTTGGTTGGGAACATTAACCTTGATTAATAGTAGATTTCTATGTGTTTTCTACAAAAATCAGAAATGAGCAAATACTACTACTATATATGAGAGATATTACTAAATTTGACATTTCATCTCATTAGAAAAATTCTTTGACATCAAATTTAAGTACATTTCTTTGAAAAAGACTATTCCAATGACATTTTGGTTTCCTCTATTATTTTCTTGAAAGTCCAATAATAACTCAAAATCAAAAAATGGTGAGAAGAGTATGCAATGCTATCATCTTGGATTCTTGGTTTTAGTTGTGTAGAGCCTCAAATGTGCTAATAGTTATTAGTATATAAAATATAGGGTCTCACGTTTTGAGGGCTTTTTTGAATCTTTGACGCTCTTCATTTGTCCAATATCTACTTTCAGAGGCTTGCTGCATACAAAGACAAATATGAAATTTTTTCTCCTGGCCCAATTGAAAACCATTGTTTTTTGTGGTGATATCATCTCTTAAAAAACATTTTATCATTCACTTGCATTAAAGTCAACTATAAAATCTAACATGAATGATTAAACAACTTGTTAATTAGTCTATCAAGTATAAAAGCAAGTCAACTTCACTAATAAGAGGTAAAAACTTGACCTCCCAATTTTGTGAAGTGAGACTTGTGACCAACATCATAACCAACAAGCATATATTGGTATTGAAACAGGTGAGGATGTTTCACATTCTTTGACCTACTAATATTGTGGAATGTAACTATTTACCAACACTATAGTATAGAAAAGATTGGTGTACATACTTTGGTATCAAGCGAGGAAGTTTCACGGTGTTCTTGGGCTTTCAACACCAAAATCTACCACCCAAACCAACAAAAATTGTTTCAAGTATTTTTCAAGATCACACACAAAATCTTTAGGAAGAGTACTTTGCAATATATGTGGCTCTTTTTTTGATCATTTGGCACAATGCTTGATTCCTAATTGCATGATAGATGATAAGGAATTCATACTCATTAGATTTTAGCATACAATTCATTCATCTCAATGAACATTTTTAAATTCATACAAGACCAATGATGAGCATTTTTATTCATATATAGTATGAATAGATTTGTTTTATAATGGAGCTTGTATTATGCTTTTGTTTTATTCAATTAAAAAAAAATATTTTTATTTATTTATTGAAAATTGTTACCAAAGAATTGTAAACTTTTACTAACAAAATTTTATTTTATATATTTCATTCACTATATGGTGCATTTATATATCAAAATAGAATAATATAAATTCTTATCATTAGAAGACTGAGGCAATAAATAAAGTTTTGTTCTCATTCAAAATTAAAAAAGAAAATTCATTACACTTTTGGCAATATTGAGGTATCAAAGAAATGTGAAATTCAACATCATTTCAATGCAAAACAATGATTCTTTACACCTATCCAAATCTCTCACACTTATTTTTGTAAAAAAATAAAGTTGTAAAACCAATTTTCTACTTGAAGGGAAGGGATCAAAAATTCTATAATCACAAAATATATTTTCAAAATGTCATTGCCATATAAAATTTTGTAATAAAGGTAAAAATATCCTTATTAATTTGCATAAAAGGTTTTAGAAGCATATTATTTTTTAAATTAACAAACAACAACTATAATACAACGTATACTATTCAAAAATATATATAATTGATATTTGTTATCTCAATATATTCTATTTTCCTAACAAATTCTTGTGGTGTTGATTTGTAGTTTTAATTTAGTGCATTCATTTTGCTAGTAACTACCCAAAAGCACCACATAACCGCAATATCAATATGTGATAAATAAATAAAAAATCAAATCTATTTAAAAAATATTAGGCATAAAATTCACTTTAAATTAGTCAACACAATTATTCAACAATTGATTATATGTTTATTATAAAATCCAAGACAATATTTTTCTTATAATATAATATAATCTTTATTTTGCTAGATATAGGAAAAAACAACTTATAGTTGTGTTGTTAGTAATGTAAAATTGCATTTCACTTTATAGTGAAATATTCAAATATCAAATGAACACTCTACCATATATGACAAAAAAAATTATTTGCAATGAAAATATATTTAACCTCTAAAGGACCAAGGAGTCTACTTATGACTTTTTGAAAACTCGAGCAAGCTCTATTGACTTCATAATTTGAAATTTTTGCATGAATTTTTTAGGATGGATGCTTCTCATCATAATCTACGTGTGAAGTTTTGATTCATGTCATTCCGATAAATATTGAAAAAGTTGGAAGGATTTTTTTGATTTCAATGTCAAACTAGGTAGCAAAAAAAATATTCTAAGAAAATATTAATTATTTTTTTGAGACTTTATAGATTGATACTACTAAAAAAATTGAACCGTTGAATTCCAAATAATGAGGTAAAAGTTATGAGGAGTTTTATTTTGTTGGCAATGAAGATAGAAAAAAACATATGAAGTTGTCATTTGTTCTCAGTTTTGAAATTTTTCATATAAAAAAAAAAAAATGATATTAATTTTTTATTTAGAACATTTTCATATTGGGATTAGTAATTCTCAAATTCTTCCAAAAGTTATTAGCAAATTAGTTACAGTTTAAAAAAAAAAAAAACATGAAAGTTTTATTGGTTAAATTTTTTAATATATATATTTTCAATCTGTTTTCTAGTCTATTGACTAAAATGTATAAGTTGTAAGACATACGTGTTTTTTCCTTAAAATGTTGAAAGACAAAACTTCACCTTTTGGAAGGACTAGAAAAGCCTACATTTTGAAATTTAGGCACATTGAACTTACAATCAATGGGGATATTCACTCTAAAATTTTGGGACAAGTTAACTAAAAGATCATACGGTTGGTTTTGATAAAATAAAAATATTGATGAAGAATTTAACCTTGCTTTGGGGACAAATATTTTGAAGCAGTTTTGGGCCTCTAAAATGATGGTCTTTTAGGGGTTTGAACTAAAGCAATAGATTTGCAAATAATCAAATGTTTTATTTTTGACACAAAAGGGTATATTTCATTGATTGTGCTTTGATCATTTGTTTTAATTGAAAATAAAATTCAGTCTTTCAAAATATCATATGCACTTCAATCATGCATTTTAATAAAATATATTAAAAAATAAAAAACAACCAACAAATTCTAAGACACTACAATGCCAATTATTCACATTAAAGTGCATATGATATTTTGAAAGATCAAAATGTCATATGTTATGGCTAGATAACCTTTGGACATGAAATGATTGAAATATATCTACCTAAATCATAGAATTAAAAAAAATATTTTTGCTAAGGAAAAATGCTATTAGATTTGAACAATATTTTTTTAGGTTTCAAATTAATTTGGTAAATATTCTCAAAATGGAAAGATTAAACCTTTTCATATTAAGTTATTAAATAAATCATATAATAAAAATATTTCAAACTAGTAAATATAATTTTTATATTAAATAATTAATAATTAAATTGAATCAATATTTGATGTTAAATATGAAGATCCTTCCAATTTCAAATATTATAAATGCATTTAAAATTTTCTATCACTACAAGCGAAAGGGGTGTTTTAAGTATAGTCCTAGAGATAACATTTTAAGTAATGACCTTTTTAGGAGATTTTCAGTAAAAATTTACAAGATATTTGTGTCTTTCTAGTAAAAATTTACTAGAAAGACACAAATATCTTGTAAATTTTTACTGAAAATCTCCTAAAAAGGTCATTACTTAAAATGTTATCTCTAGGACTATACTTAAAACACCCCTTTTTCTTGTAGTGTATTGTGCTGATTTCTAAAGTTGAATTATACTTTACACTAAGTTAGAGGAATACATTTTTATCATTATGACAGAAAAATTTATTTTTGGAGGCTCTTAGAGTGATGCAAATACCAATGCAATAAAAAAAAATGAATTTTGCTTATAAATTCATAAAATCTATAAGTTGAAATAATTAAGCCATATTTTTTTAATCCTATAGTGAGCCAGCATCTAATAAACGGACAATGAACAATTTCAAGAGAATATCGCAAGAACTATATGAAAAAATTAATTGAATCTGAATGTAACTAAAAATTGATTTTTCTCTACACTTTAATGTACAAAGAGCATATTCACTTGATGCTTCAAGATTTGTGTCCAAGTTTCTAAATTATTTCATATAAAGACATGGAATAAAGAATACTTGCAGAACTAAAGATTTTCTATCTATAGCCCTATGAAGCCAAATAATTTTGCTTCAAAAGCTCTAAATCTACATTTTTGTTCTAGCATGCTCTCTTAGCAGTTAAGATCTTATATATTATGAAATTATATGTTAGGCATTTTATGTAGCCCTTCATTTCATCCCTCTTGCAATTCTTATTCAAAATTGCAATTTATTTGAATTTTGATTAAACTTGTTATTTTTTTGAGATGATAAGAAGGCATGATTGCATGCAATTTAGTCACATTGAGTTGTCTTGTTCTTATATTGAGGCTTTGGCCCCTCCCATGCAACTTTGAGCCCATATAATTGCATGCATCTTAATTACATTGAATTACCTTTGCAATAAGTTGGAGTTTTGACATTATCCTTTAGTACTACACTAAAGATGATATTTAGTGTCTTGTACACTAAATACGAAGGCATACACTAAAAGCCAATTACCCTATGAAAGTAAGTAACATTAAATGTCAATTCAAACACTAAATGTGAACCAGAGTTGTCATATCAGACGGAATATCACTGTTCACCGACAGAATCGGACCGATTAGGGCTAGCCGGCTGCATCTACAATTTGTAGATGCCGAAAAACATCTCATTTTCCTTATTTGAAGAATTTTTGCAAAAGTTACAAGGCTCTGAAGTTTGCAGCCGGCACATTCAAGTCTAACACTAATTGTGGACAAGTTCAGATTTAGTGTTGTAGCTAGTAGGGGAGTAAAAACACTAAATGTCACTCAACACTAAATATCATCTTTAGTGTAGTAGAAGTATGGTAGACCCTTTAAAACCTCTTTTTGTCTTCAACTTGCAAGAAAAAGACCAAAATTTAATTTTGGGAGAAGAAAATACAATGTGACTAAAGCATGCAATCATGTCATGTTTCCATTTAAAACTTAATAAAAATAAATAAATTGAAAGATGGTCCTAATTAAGATCAACATTTTGCACACAACTTATTGGATATTGTATAGAATTTAATTCTATTGTCAAGAATATAGTTGTTCGAATAAAAATGATTATCATATATATTTAATTTTTTTAACAAATGAATGAACTCTAATTTTATGTTAATGCAATAAATGCCCATGATCTAAAGTTATGTTTTACTTAACAATGAATCAAAAAACTTGGTGCATGCATAATCCTTTAATTATTATTAGCCTTAATTTCAAACCAATAATTCATCGAATACAATAAAATGTATTTTAGTCCAATTAACTTTAATAAGACAACAATGAAGGCAACAAGGACTATAAGAAGATACAATAAATTTGAATGCTAGTTTTGTAGAATTGAAGTTCAAACAGTAGATTATATAAAGCCAAGTTTTAATGCTGGATTTAATTACTTTTGAACTTTTGAAGGGTTCAAAATTAATAATAGAAAAAAATAGTCATTAGGAGATAATGCAAAACATTAGGAGATCTATGCAAAACATCAGAAGATTAATATGAAAATCTAAAGATCTCCAGTTGTTAATATTTAGATATCTCTAAATGTCTTGTTTAAAATTCACTGAATAGTCCAGAAGTAGTTAAATTTGGCATTTTATTTTATTTACTTTCAAAATGAAAACAATAATTTTAAATGAAAAATAGTATATTATAATAGAAATGCTTAAGTAAAGATTTTGGAGCACATGTTTTTGTTTGTTTGTTATTGTATATATATATGTAAATGTGATGTTCTTGGGAGACATTAGAATAGCATTGTACAAACCTACTAAATTCTCTTTGCTACAACCTTGTTAATATATTGGTTTTGATTATGAAGGCAATTATGAATAGAATTGATGATGTAGAAGGTATAGTTATTGGTTATCTTTTGAGTGGATAGTGAAGCAAAGTTGCATTTCATTTAATGCTCCCCCTCTCCATCCACTCAAAATAAACCCATTAAATATATATATATATATATATATATATATATATATATATATATATATATATATGTTTTACCCCACCTCCTTGATTTTTGTAATCAAAACTTTCTTTTTGAAATATTTATTACCTCCCGCCTCTCCCATTTTGTGATTAAAACTCATTTTTTGAAATATTTTTTACCTCACCACTCTCCCATTTTGTGATTAATTTTTTTAATATTTTATCCTCCCACCCCCTCCTCCTATTTGAATTTGAGGGAGCACTTCACAGGTTCCAAACAATATGGGATATGTCCATTTGATCGTATCTCATATTTATACCATATCTTGAACACATATTCATATCCGTATTTCTTATTTTCAAGATCAATGGTGTTAGAGGGAGGGAGGGAAAATGATTTTCTTAGAATCAACGGCTCTCATTTTTTTCCAATGAGGGGTCTGGAACCCTAATGGCTTGATTAGGGAGGGAACTAGCCAAGAGTTCAAGAGAACTTGCTTTCAATTTCTATTTAGATTGACGGTAGGGGAGGTGGTAATTTGTTTTGTTTTCTTGTAATCAATGGTGGGGGATTTTTTCGGAGGGGAGGAGGATGACGAACTACATGATTTTGTAATCATAGTAGATAGTTATGGTCATATCACTCTCATACATTAAACTAATTTTGAAGTTACTACTTCCAAGTTGGTGTATCAATGGAGTTAAGCTAAAAGCTAAACTTTATAAAAAACATAGCTTTATAATTTTAATTTGTGAAACTTACTAATTTCTAATGACTTTCAAATAGCTCTACCAAAGTTTTTAATTTTCAAAATTTTATGTATGCAATGAAAATAATAATAATAATATTAATAACATTAATATTGAATTGATTCAAATATGAGTAGAAATTCATAATATCAAATCTAAAACCAAGAGCACATGAAAAATAAGTCAATTCATCAAGTTGACATTGTTTTTAAGTCAATTTAATACGAGATTTAATACTATTATGCTCAAATTTTCATCTATTCATTAATTTAATATATTGAAGTTTGTTTTATTAATAAATATCAAATTTTCAGATATTTTCATTAAAAACAATAATTTCTGTAATTTCTATAATTTAAAGCAAAATTGTAAAGAAAATCATATCCCTTATATATTCTTATATTATAGAATTGCAACTTTTATGAATTTAATGGTTATATATTTGGCCTCATTTTATACCAAATTATTTGGCATTAGAAATACAAATTTAATATGAATTTTGAGATGTAATCTAAAATTTTATGATGAAACATATCATCATTTAAATTCAAATTTGTCTATAAATATACTTTTGTACCAAAATGTACGATTTTCTATTAAAATTAGGTTTCAGTAATAAAATTTTCGTTATACAAAAACCTTAAATGTTGATATATTAAAAGAATCTAAATTAATTTCTATACATAATATTTTTTTCTTTGTTACTTTTATTCTTATTCTTTCAGTAGTTGAAATGAAGCAAATTTTCTTGTGGAGAGGTTTTTGATATCTTTAATATTTGTTTTTGTAAACAAATTGAATACAATTTAGCCATCTTTAATTCCATATGATATTGCAAGTACAATCATTTGATTTGAAACAAAAAATCATTAGCTACAAAAAAATCTTATAATGATTTTCCTAGGGTCACCGGCTCTTTAGCACCAAACTTGATAATGTTGTTTTAAAGCACCTTCTAGATGTTCTTTTCTAAATGCAAAGAATCAACAAGTGCATTTTCAATGCAAATTCCATCTACTACAACAACAACAAGAAAAAATTGTATTACCTTAAAAAAAACTAAAATAACATCCTCAAAGTAATGAAATTTTTAGAATATGACTTGACAAAAGCATTGTTTAAGCAATTAAGTCATGTTCAAACAAGTGTGGCTTCAAATTTTTTCTAGAAGATATACCAATTTTTAATTGCTCATGTGAAAAAAACAAAGTCCATCAAGTAATTGGCAATAAATTACCTTCTTCTTAGCTTGCTCCAATTCCTTCTCCAAATGTTCAAGTTGTTGCAATCCCAAAGAGTCCATATTTTGAAGGTAGTGATCAGGAATCATTGACTTGACCTTCCTACTTGACACTGGTTCAAGCATTACTCCACATTGTTCCATGGTAAATTGGCACCACCTCAACTTCCAATTTCTTGTATTCAAGTCCACACACCATCTACTAATAAAATAGTGTATTACTTATCCCACACTGGCCAAGGAATAGACATGAAACCTTCTTCTTGCTTTTGAAAACCATTCCACTACATTATGCAATACCACTTCAATAAATAAAGGATTTTTCTAGAATATTACAATGTTAAAGAAGTGAATTGTATTTCATGTCTACTCCTTACAATATACAAAGACTTACACAAACAATGCATACTATTATAATAAATAGGAATATAATTTGTTCAACATTTAATGCACAACGAAGATGCAATCAATTCAATAAAGGCCTATCTTAAATTCTTTGATAGACAACAAATGAACTCAGAAGATCCAACCTAGGAGATACAAGTGCAAGTGAGGTACACAAGTCATAAGTAGCTGCTGCAACTTTGAGAGGTCTTAGCGACATCCGTAGTACAACGAGAACGAGGGGGCTTCAAGAGTCTCTCCTCAACAAGGCAACCACTATGATAATTGTTTTCTTCCCAACCGTTTTCACTACAACTGCTACTACTATGAACTTGATTTATAGTGGACCCTTAGATTGGCTTTACAAGGCAATCACTACAATAACTATATTTTTTCCAACCGTTTTTATTGTGACTACTCCGCAAACTTGATTCATAATAGATCCTTAGATTGACCTTGTAGATAATTTCATGGGTTTCAGTTGGCATGGTTGGAATAGACCTAAGTATTCCTCTTTTGGCAATTCACCCTATGAATTGACTTTACAACATTTCATTTGATGACTTCTTTTAGAAAAGATAAGTTGTCAATCAATCACTAAGTTGCATGATGAATGAAGGTGAAGGGACATCTACATAAAGAATACTTCAATCCTTGCCCTAGGCAAAATACGGCCTTCAAAACTACAATTTATAACCTTTAGGAAAAGTGGTGCAAAATCTATTTTGTAAAAAAAATTGACCATTTCTATACAGAAAAATTATACAAATTACAAATGGTTTTTAGAACTAATAAAAAATTACTAATGGTTGTTAATGCCAAATCTTTTAGTCTAATGCTTAGAACCTTCATTAATTTAACCCTCAAATCCTTGTATAAGCTATGTATCATCAATATATTTATGGTTCAATCAAATTGGTAATCTTTATTAAGGTGGGGTGCAAAATTTGAACCTTATCTATTCTTTATGCTAATTGCAACTAATTACAAGCATTGTCCAATTGTTGGTTTTTTGAAAAATTGATAAAAGTGTATACCATGCTATCCTTCTCATAGTTTTGGAAAATCTCTAAGTTTGTTATTGATTATGACATCACCTCTATAAGCATTTGTTTTATTTTCACTTTTTTTAGACCTAAACTTTGTCTAATCAAATCCTAAGAGTTGTAATCCTACAAGAATTGTTATTGTGGTTTGTAAAAATATGACATTTACATCATATTGTAATGTTTTTAATGAAATTTTAATGAAAATAATATTTTAAAAATAGTATTTTAACAATTGATAATATTTTAATGTTATTTTATTATTTTAATAAAATTGACATTATTTTATTTAAAAACATTATTTAATTTTTAATAAAATATATTTATTATTTTATGTATTTTCTTAAAACACCAATTTCGACCAAGTCTTTTAATAAAATTCTACTCATTTTGATGTATCATTCATTTCAACATCACCACATATCTATATAATTCATGTTCAAAGAGTCACATTCTATGAGCTCAGGGCATGAAGTTGTGTGCCAAACAAACAATGAAAAAATTAGAAGAATTTTTTTTAATTCTTCAAATGCAAAAAAAAGTTGGAAAAAAAAAAATTTTAAATGAGCTGGCAGCCTCTCAACTACGTAGGACCGTTGCGGTGTCACTGCAAAAGTCATATTCCTTGGTTATCACAACATTATAACTCGCGGTCTCCCGCAGGCTCCAAATCTCATGTAATGACTATAGTCATTGTATTGATACACAATTTTGCAAATAGCAACAATTGCTCTAAAACAACTAATATGCCCTTGTTGAAAAGATTGATTTTTTACTTTTAATTTCAATCAATTCTACTTGTTGTCTTCTGGAACCAAATTGTATATGAACACCCACAGTGCTAATAGTTGGAAGTGACATCTGTTTGTTGCAATACTAAAAAAAAATTAAACTTCTTACAATCTTGATATGTAACTATTTATTAAATAAAATAGAGCATATGCAATAGTGGAAGGAGTATGCAACACATATAATGTGATAAAAGGTGGAAGCAATATATAAATTAAAAAGCAATTAGGAAGCACATGATTGCTCATTGGGATTGTTAATTGTACATTTTGTCTATTTTATTATTTGTGTTTGTATATTTTGCAAGTGGACACTTCACAATATTCTTGAAAAAGTGTTTTTTTGCTTTTTCCATTTTGCATGTAGTTATCTTTAATTTTAAAATGAAACTTGAAATTAAAAAGTTCACCACCTAAATTAAAGTCCCACTTGAAAATCAAAATTGCCCTCCATATCCAATATAATTGGTCAAATCAATTTATGAAAAATAATTAATGAATGCATACCTTCAACTAGTGCACCTTCATGTACTTATAGAATGCATGCCAAGTCAAAAAAAGAAAAAGAAAAATTCTTATAGAAATTTCTAAATAAAACAATTAGTGTGTCTTAAACTAATTGAATAACCTCGAGTAAGGTATGAGGTCTTAAAACAATTTGGCCTCTAAAAATGTCATTTAACACAAAGATACATATTTGATTCTTCAATGTACCAACAAATTAGTATGACTCAAATGCTTTTAAAGCATTATGTCAATCACATATTGAAAGAAAATCTTGTTGGAATGCTCTCAATATAATCTACATGACATTTGTGTTTTCTATAACATAAGAAACAAATGTCATGTAGATTGAGTTGAAAGCAATAAGTTTTTTTTCTAGTGAATCCAATTCCAAACATTCATAACTAATTCCACAAGAATCCTAGAAAATATGAATAAATATGGATTAGATGCAATTTTCATTGGTCTTTCAAGATAAATTCATTCAAAAATACTCAAAGTTGACTATCCATTGAAAAGTAGTAGGCAATGTTGTCCATGCCTCCTCCCACCTCAAAAAAAACTCAACTGTCAATCTCAATCAATAGGAATAAATTATCTTTTTTCCAATGCCAGTGATTCAATATATAAAAAATAGTGGCAAAGTATACAGGGAGAAGATCTGATTCGTCCACCCTACCCCTAAACCAAAACCAAAAAAACTTTGATATGGATATTGTATATATTATACATGTGATTATAGTACTATATGATGTATGGGGGTAGTTGCAAGAAACACTTCACGTTTCTCGTTCAAAACTACGTTTTTTGGCCATAGTATTGGCAGTACTATGCAATACTACTAATACTACGTTTTTAAAGCGCCCCGATAAATCTGCATCGTTGATTGAAGGCGCTTGCAGATCTACACCGTTGATTTAGTACTATGTTGTACTATCCAGTACTACAAACTACTACGAAGTATTGTAGAAGCCACTAGGAGCAAAAAACAACAGAAAAGGGGTCTATAGAGATTTTCATTTTTAGTAATTCAAAAAAAAATTCAAAAAATTCCATAAAAAATTCATTTTTCTAGAGAAGATTACGCTCGCATTGCACCAAAAAATTCATGAAGGAAATTTTTTCCCTCTTCATAGCTTTCGTGCAAAGGAAGGTCACTTTGACCCCATGTGTGCAATCGACATGATGCTATTTTCATAAAAACTCATCATCAACCCTTTTAGTGTTAGTAGACCTCCAACATGTTGAATTTGTGGCTTCAAATTCGCATTTTTGGATCAAAAATAGGACTACCCCCCCCCCCCCAAATGGCCAAGGTAGACACCCAATTGGGGGCAGGTTAAAAATATTAAACTAATTTTTAAAAAATTTCAAAAATCACTCAAGGTCTATAACTTTAGCATCTACCTTCATTCCAAATTTCATGCCAAATGGACAAACAATGCAAAAGTTATGAGCAAAAAGCCAATTTTTAAGGGCAAGGGGACAAGAAATAGGACAAGTGTTTCTTGCAATCACCCATGGATACATCATAAGGTGAGATATGAGGCTCATCAGAAACTGTTTAAGCTTGGTTTGCTATATTTTGAACCATGGCTAGACAATCAAATTATTTAATAATAAATTATATATATATATATATATTTTAAATTTTTTTATTTTATTTTAAAAAATCAATTCATCAATATTATCTAGCATGGCAGTCTCTTTGCCACATCAGACTGTTGGTCCAACAATGTTCCCAATGTTTAGAGACTATACAGAATTTGTAGTCTCCTAAAGGCCTCCAAAATCATGTAGTGACTATATACAACTATAGGATTTAGGATACAATGCAAAGATATTGTATACATAATATATATGATTACAATATGGTACTATGTTTTGATACACGTATTGATATGGGATACATATGACATTATATTGACAGCAATATATACAAATATCCCATATCTAATGCAATCTTATAGGTTCAAAAAATATATAAATATGGGGGTACTCAAAAAATTCACAAGCATTATACATATTTATTAATTCATTCATTGAAGTTCATTTGTTCATAGTTTATTACTATACTATATACTCATAAGTGGAAATCACTACCACACATACATGTTAGTGATTGTAGAAGTCCTCCAAAAATCTAGATCAACCTCTTACTCTAAAAATCCCACATTGCTACAAGTGTCTCTTGAATGATTTCAAATGAATAGTACAAGATGAAAAAACTACAATTTTTCATTCAATTGTTTTAGGAGTTCATTACCTATGCTTACACAAGATGTTGGTAGATTGAATCACTTCATTGAAGTATTATTAACTATTCTAAATAAGGAATTGCTAAAAAAACAGGTACAAATGATTTTTGCAACTTGTTCTTCTTTGCTTTAAATTTGAATTTTTGACCCTACAAAATATTTTTTGAATTTGAGTCCTACTAATGGAACTAATGGAATTTGAGTCCTACTAATGAGGATAATAACATCTAATATCTAACTAATCCAATTTGAAAATTTCTAATATTCCTACAATTAAACTACATATTGCAATTTGAACTTTGGAGAGAACTATGGGCATATTACCACAATCTATTGATTCTCTAATTATAAAATGATACCAAAATTTGGATTATATCAAAATGATCCACACTATAGTACAAGCCTATGGTGCAATTTCCAAAATGAGTAATTGTACATTGTAATTTAATTGCACATTATTAATTTCCTTACTATTGCCATTCAAAAAATTCATGCCATTTTAAAATTTCCAAAAAAAAATATGATTATACATGCACATTGAAAAGTCTTGATTAAATCTTTGAAAGATAAAAAATAAAATGCTTCCAAATCACATTTAGTGTCAAAATCATGCACACGAAGCAAAGCTTGTGATTATGTGAACAACTTCAATGTTCATGACGTTTAGGCCAAAAAGTGGTTGATAGATGGCTTTCCAAGATCATTGAAGTAATGAAGAATGGTTCAAAAATCAGATCATTTTTGAGAATGTACCTTGGTGATAGGTCTTATCCTTTCAAAGTTAATTTAGAAAGATGGAAATCAGCCTTTCGGGTACCGTACAAATCATTTGCTTAAAACAAACCAAGAGCACTCATTGGAGGTCAAACTATTGTGCAAGACCTCCCTACCTTTTCACAAATTTTTTCAAGGATGAACACCTGCACTTTTGCCCAACATAGAAGGATTCTCTGTCATCTATTAGACACTTAGTGTCTACAACGTCCGTCTAAGGTTAAAGGTTAATCTTGTATGAAACTAAAAGGTCTACTCAATGACTGACTTCACCCATTGGTGAAACAAAACATGCACCTATTGGTCCAACAATCATGAGGGCATCCATAAATCCTTGTCAAGAAACGTCCCATTCTTTTTG
This sequence comes from Rhytidiadelphus loreus, assembly GCA_947034895.1. Taxonomy (NCBI): domain Eukaryota; kingdom Viridiplantae; phylum Streptophyta; class Bryopsida; order Hypnales; family Hylocomiaceae; genus Rhytidiadelphus; species Rhytidiadelphus loreus. The sequence goes on along the minus strand of OX344763.1, from coordinate 10,372,441 downwards.
CAAGAGGATTATTTCTTGTAATCTCCTCTTAGCACATGAAATCTGCGTAAATGGTTATTACAATTTTTTCATTCATTGATCACATATTTCATCCATCTGTTTATTTTCAGAATTCCCTCCTCCCCGAGTCCTCGCCAGATTCCAGAATCTACGACTGGCCCAGAAGGTCCCGAATCTACACTTACCTCACGAATCTACGACTCCCCGCCACTCGCAGTCTGCATCTCCCTCCGCGGCACGATGCTCCCAAACTTCGACTGGCGATGGCGCCACCTGCTCCTCCGTTTTGCTAGATGGGGTGTTGGTGGCTCCTTTCCGTCAAGCACTATGTGGCCATTTCAGCTTGTTGGGTTGCAGATTTCCTGGACTTTGCGATTCGCTTTTCAAATTGTCGAGGAGTTCCGTGCTTCTACAGTGCCAATTGCGTGTCTTCCAGCGTCTGAGAATTTTGAAGATTGGAGGTTAATTGGAAGGAGTTTCATTCGTGATATGATTCTGTCCTGCGAGTAATAACTGATGGAAGACGAGAGAGAGCGTTCTCACTAGAATTTTACTCCAGGGTGTCGCGAATTGCATACATCTGAGCTCTGTTCTCGGTAAGCGTCGAGTGAATTCCAAGGAATTATGCGACGCGAATGTTGGGGACACATTTTGAGGGAACCTCGTACTAGGATCAACGAAAACTGATTCAATCGGAGCTCACGCGTGTTTTGGGTTTTGTCGAATTGTGAGTGTGATTGGTTTGCATGGGGGGTGCTGCTGCGGGGTTGGGCACCACCATCACAACAAAATGCGTGGGACTCTCGACCTCCGGAAGAAGCCGTAGCGCTTTGCCTTCGAAGCCTTGCCCATGCAGTCTAGTCAGGAGCTCCCAATTGCAGCTCAATGCGGCGAGAATGCTTCCCTCCGCGGCCCCGAAGAACGGAGTTTCATCGGTGTCGGCGAGTGCAGGGTTAGGTCGCTCCAGGGGTCACGCTTCAAGGTGGGTGAAGAAGAGGAACCAAGTTGGCCGCGTGCAGGCGGACGCTCTAGCTCACCATCCCCGGGAGTCTGAAGACACCGCAAACGAGGAAACGACTTTGACGGAGTTGGAGAATGGAGCTTTAGTGGAGCAGAAGAACAGTGTAACGGTCGCCTTGAAGGAAGAAGAGACCACCAAGAAACAAGATGACGCTAAAAAAATCTCCAAGTCGAAGGTATTGTTCTTTTCATTTCTGGGGTACCGTTTCTGTGCCTAGGGTTGAAGAATTGAGTCTAGAATGTGTGCAGATTGTGTCCAGAAGTGTGTTTTGATTTGTTCAGGGCTTGTTGTTAGGTGGATGAAGCGAAGCACGGGGCGAGAAAGCCGAAAACGGCCGTGAAGAAAGTGGAGGTCGAAGCTGTGGTACAGAATCAGCCATCTGTGAAAGGGAATGTGATCATGCCGCCGCAGAAACAAGAAGGACTGGAAGCGGATGTTGCAGGCATTGGAGTCGATACTCTGGTTGAGGCAGATTCGGTTTATAACAAAGAGCTGAGGTACTAGTTTTAGTTACATTGGTGGCTTGCTTGAAGCTTTGTTTAGTATGTTTGATTGAAGTGGAAATTCTTACGACTTCTGGATTTTTATGGTATTAAACCTTTTGGTTTGGTTTGCAGTTGGCTTGCATTCAACTGGCGGGTGCTGCATATGGCACTCGATGTTCGCACACCACTTCTTGAGGTACAAATAAAATCGGTTTTGAGATTTTTGCGTTGGTTTTCTTCTTACGAAGTGATTTCGACGTTGTCTTCTTTTGAAAAATGCAAGTGGAAACTGTACGACTTGAATTTGTGTTTTCTAAATAGATGATCATGTTAGTTGCGATGGATTGATGTCATGTGCAGAGATTGCGGTTTCTGGCCATCTCTGCGCGGAATCTAGACGAGTTCTTCTGTAAGCGTATTGGAGCCTTGAAGAGGCAAGAAGCTGCAGGTGTGGAAAATCTGATCAACGTCCAGTCCCAAATGGCCTGGACTCCTCAACTGCAGCTGAAATATGTTGCACGGTGAGAATGTCACTTGAGGCTGTTATTGTAGTCATGTGCTTTGGCTTGGCTGGATGGCCAAGACTGTCTTCATGATGGATGAGATGTGAAAGCTCCTTGCAAAGGTACTGAAATTTCTTGCTAGAATGAAACTCCAGCAAGCTACTGAAGGTCTTGCTGGAATGAAATTCTTTGTAATGTAGTCCGGGACTTACTTCCTCTAGTTTTGTACAGAGAGGTGCGGTTGATGGTGGACACACAAATTGCTTGCTTAACAGAGGACGTGTTGCCAGCACTAAAAAAGAAAGGGCTAAATTTGGTTGATTACGATGAGCTTCATTTGCATGAGAAGGACCAGGTACCTTCTCTAAGCGTCCGTGGCTTTAGGAGTTACATTTCTTGATGTTTTCCTCCTTAGTTTCCATTTTATTTATATCTTTTCAGACTTTTTTTGTCATTTTCTCTAACTGTTGATAGTACTTTCTGTACCAAAGTATATATTGGGAAGAATTTTGTAACCTTGGGAAAACTTACCATCTTTGAATGCATGACTGTTGGTTCAGCTCAGACTTTACTTCAAGTCATCCTTGGAGCCTATCCTGACGCCATTGGCAGTGGACCCGGGACATCCATTTCCCTATATTGGCAACCTAACATCAAGCATTGCGGTGGTATGCACTTTTTGTCTTGATAAGTCTTTTAAAGAGCTTCTAGAGCTCGAATTCAAATGCTTAAACTTTCCGCAGCATCTTTCGCTGGCCATTGTAAGGTTAACGGAGTAGTATAAATTTTAGCTACATTATACCCTGTTGATTAGATATGCATTCGATGGGCTCGGACTATGGACGCTCGTCCATCTTGAAGGTCTCATGGTTATGGATTTAAACGATGCAGGTTCTTCGAGATCCTTATGATGATGCAGTTCAATTTGCGATTGTGTCTGTACCCTCTGGGTTGGAGCGATGGAAGAGCTTAGCATTCAGTAAATCTGATGAGTATGTCCACTGAACATTTTTGGTGTAATCTAGCTTCCTCCATAAATTTTATACATTTTCATGAGGACATACAAATTTTATTTTGTCCAAGATTTATCTGGGGAACAAGTAGTTATTCTTTGCACATTATATGAATTACTTGTACGCAAGAGGATTACCAGCTTTCCTGCAACTGACCTACGGACTGTTCGTTGCTTTCGTCAGGTTCAACAGGAATGCATTTGTGTCATTGGAAGCGGTCATCATTAACAACCTGGATCTCCTTTTTGGTGGAATGGAGATCAAGTCCGCACACGTGTTCCGAACAACGCGAAATGCAGATGTTGCTCGGAATGAGGAGGAAGCCGAAGATCTCTTGGAGATGATAACGGACGAGGTAAGTGTGCTCTGTTCTCAGCTATACACACAAATGTGCGCTTTTAGGTCACCATCTAGGTAGTTGTTTCTCATAAATATTCCATAAAAGAGTCTTTTCCTGTGGGACTCATTTGCACTAATTCTCAACCAGATGAGGGAGCTTAGGTTTGCTCCTTTCGTACGACTGGAAGTGGACTGCGAGATGCCTCTTGAAGTTGTGCAGCGGTTGACTATGGAGCTAGGACTTAGTGATAAAGACGATGTCTACACTATATGTGGCCCAATGGCACTTGGAGGTGAGAATCGATGCTTGAGTAAATGCTTTTTCTTACTCAGGAGCTTCTTCGTAGCTGCTGGACTGAACTGCGGTTATATATTTCACGTCACTATAATCCAGTTGAACTTCTCGGTGGAAACCTTAACTTTTTTGTTCTCTGTAGTAAGTTATGGAGATCCTTTAAATTGCTTATCCTGTCTTGACCGTGCTTGACCTGTCCGTTGTAAATCAGAGCTGGATTCTTTACCGGTCAAGCTTGAGTTGAACTCACCACTTGTTTACGCCTCTTGGACTGCAAAGACCCATCCCCGGTTGCAAGGGGTATGTCATCAAATCCAACCATCCATTAGTTGGAAGTAGCTGCGTTTTTAAATTTTATTTTTTTAACTTATACGAGTACTTCTGTTGAACTCTGAGTGGATATCTATTGAGACCACCTCATTATTGTGTGTAGGCTGATGTTTTCGAAGTCATAAAGAAAGGAGATATTCTTCTTCATCATCCTTACCACAGCTTTGTGACAAGTACCCAACACTTTGTAGAAGTAGCTGCAAATGATCCAAAGGTAATATCGGATCCGGCACAATGGAATTTGTCAGGAAGTCAAGATTTTGCAGAGTCTATGTAAATGGTGTTTACAGATGACAAGGTTATTTTGCAAGTTTTGAAATAGATTTGTTATTTTCCCAGCTTCATTCTTGCTTTCGTTTCGTTGCTTCTTTTAAGTGGTAGGCATGTGCATCAATCCTCCATTAGCTCATGAGATGCTTGCCATGTGTTGTTTGACGTCTTCTTGGCATTTTTTTGAGATTTGCAGGTTGCAGCGATTAAGGCTACTCTATATCGCACCAACAATGACAGTCCCGTCATCTCTGCACTAGCGAAAGCTGCTGAATCCGGAAAGCAGGTCAGTTTGAGTGCTCGTGAATCAACTTCAGCTATATAAGATAAAATAACTTTTCCACCCGGGAAGCTCGTCAAAATAACATGACTTGGATATCTGGTAATTAATTGTAGAAATATCTCCGCTGTTGTTATCAGGGTTTTGTGTTAATTTCTTTGGAGTAAACTCTCCGACTGCGAGCTTTTGGGGGATTCGAACCTACCGTTGTGACCTGCATCTGGTATGCTAATTTGAATTGGACATTGTTAGTAGGAAAAAGTAAAGAAATTAAGGTGTCTTCTACGCTGTAGTTTATCCTAAATGGATTTTGATTGAGCAGGGATGTTAGATTTCTCCTTAAGAATCATATGTCTTTGCTCTTGCCTGCTCAGGTTGCTGTGTTGGTGGAGTTAAAAGCTCGATTTGATGAAGTTCGAAATATGGGATTTGCTCAAAAATTGGAAGTAAGTTGGAAGCCCGATCGTTCGTTTTGTAAATAAGCAGGAACGTGATATGTGAACTATGACTGCTCTTACTGTTCTGACGCCATCCTTTTTTGTGCTTGCAGGATGCCGGTTGTAATGTTGCGTACGGATTGGTGGGGCTGAAAACTCATTGTAAATGCATCATGGTAGTACGCCGGGTATGGCTGCTGTTCTGGAATCCTTCAGTTCCTTATCCTGCATAATATCAGTTGTTGTATGTGTTTTCGCTCTCTATTCTATCTGATTTTATACGTGCAAGATGACCGGCAAATAATTCGTGCCTCTCAGTGCTGTAACTCTTTCATAAAAGTTTTTTGCATATTGCGCAGGAGGAGGATGGACTCCGAACATATGTCCACTTGGGGACCGGAAATTATAATCCCCGCACAGCATCAGTTTACACAGACTTCGGTCTCCTCAGGTGTGACATCTTAAACTATTAGTTCATAGCTCATGGACCCTCGAATGCATTTCGTGTGTGTAACATGAACTGTTCTACTCAGCAATGGATTGTCCTGTGCAGCTGCGACCCTGGCCTTGGGATGGATGTTGCGGATCTCTTCAAGTACTTGACTGGTTATCACAGACAGGTTAAGGTCCATTTTAAAACATACGTAAAACCACTTTAGGGACAACTTATGGCAGTCTCTCGTTAGACAGTCGAGTATAGTCTTATGGCAGAGCTCCAGGTCGTGCTTGCTCTCAAATACTCTCAACCCTCTCAAATGACACTCTGTTATTGCACATTTCCTGTATATACTCAGAATCCGTCATGTCGTGTACTCATCTGATTGGGCAACTTTCACATTTCAAGTTATGAATACGTCGGATTGAATTTTGAAGCCCATCGTAATTCTGAAGTACACTTGAGAGTGTGAGCAGGAGCTGAAATGCAAGAGTTATCTGCATCTTTGCCTTGTGGTCGCATGGTTTCCTACGCAGGCTGAAATTATATTTTTGACATTGCAGGTGGCATATCGCAAGCTGTTAGTCGCACCAGGAACAATGCGAAATGAGTTCGTTTGTCTGATCGAGAGGTACCTAAATATCTTCTGTTTGCTTGGTATATCTGCAGAGAATAGTAAAAGGAACTGCCAATCCTTTTATTTTTTCTGAGGTTGCCATCGATTAGTAGAATGCTAGTATCAACTGCATTGTGATCTGTCCTGGAGTGCTCACAGAGTTGGCCCGCTTGACATGAATTCATGACAGGGAGATTGCTAATGCTCAAGCGGGAAAGCCTGCAAGCATCATCATCAAATGTAACGGCCTTGATGACAAGGTATGGTTTGTGCTCAGAGTTAAACTTGAATCCTCCTTGTTCTTCCTTGTCATGTCATCAGTTATCAAGGGTAGTTAACTGCCATGCAAACGGAAATAATGCGAAGTATAATTTTACTGTGGGTACCAAGATAAGATACATTGGGAGGGAATAAGAATCTGGACTTACTGAAAGGTTACTGGGTTCGACAGGTGATGGTGACAAAGTTGTATGAAGCCTCCAAAGCAGGTGTCAAAATTGACTGCATTGTTCGCGGCATGTGTCTCATTCGCACCGGAATTCCGAATGTCAGGTAGCTTACGTCCATGTCCATTATGAACCCATTGATTAGGCTTGTGCACTCTGTTGCTAGTTGTCAATAGGGGTGTCAGTGCTCACCATCTGCGCTGCTAGGTTTCAAGTTTTTCTTTCCAAGTTTGGCTCTGCACAATCCTGGGGCCCAAAATGTTGTCTCCAAAATACTTGCCCCGCATCGAGTTTGCAAGTTTCAGAACAAAATCGCCTCTATTTTGGAACCAAAACTTTGACAACTCCTATGGTGCTACGGTAGATGACGAAATTTTTGCTATTATTTGTTTCACAATGCCTATTTTCTGATTCGGGATGATGTTTCTGCGCAGCGACAACATCCGTGTGGTCAGTATTCTCGGAAGGTTTTTAGAGCATCATCGGGTTTTCCGCTTTGAGAATGGTGAGGTGACGGGAAAGTTGCTGTTATTTTTATGTTCGCAAAATGAGTACTGCTCTATTGTAGTGGCAGAGTTAAGAGTAGCATGTTTCCAGGATTCTGAAGATTGGCTGATTTGTATGATTTGCTGTCGTGCAGGAGGGAAGGCCGAATACTACATGGGCTCTGCCGATTGGATGACACGGAACCTCACTCGTCGAGTCGAAGTTGTGACTCCTGTTGAAGATGAATCTCTTCAGAAGGAATTACAGGTTGGGAAAATCCCTTACTACTTGGAGTCCGTTTCAAACTTAATCTTGCCGATCACCTGTCTTTCTGTCAAGCTCCGGCTTCCTCAAAAAAACTCTAATTTGAGTTTGTGAACAATAGGGGGAGTTCCTGTAGAGACTAGTCATTTTGTTGAATTTTCCCTAATTCTCTTCCACTTGGCACAAAGGTAATAGATTAGCTGGCAAGCTCTATTGCTTCATTCGTCTTCTCCAGTCTTCAATGGATTGAGCTTAAACCAGTTCCTTGAAAACGCTAACTACGAGGCCGCGTCTTAGGCTCTCTTGAAGAGAAGCTGTTCATTTTAGGCAACTCCATTTCATCGAGATGAGGAAATGGAGGAAGTGGGAGTGCCCTACCGTGACACTCGTAACGTTGACTTGATTTTCTTCTGTGAGAGACATTAGGGTTGTACAGCTGTGCCCAAATCGGCTAGAATTGCTAGATCTGACACTCCTTTTGTGGTCGCAGGAAATGCTCGATGCCTGCTTGAGCGATCGGCGCAAGGCGTGGGAGATGAGGCCGGATGGACGGTACCAATTGCTCGGAGTTGGCAACGTGAAGAACCCGCCTCGAAAACACGATCCCCAAGTGGCGTCTGCGAAGCTGATAGCAGCCGTGGAAACCATGGGTCTCCACGAAGGCCTCATGGAGATTGTCGCCAAACGTTGCAGGAAAGCCAAAAAGGTGAACCTGAGGAAGAAAGACGGCAGCGCCATCAAAGCGAGGCGTCATTATGACAGCAGTTAATAAGGCGTGTTACTGTACGAATCCCTTCCTACAATTCAAGGACGCCCTCGTTTACAGGTGCTATTCTCTGTGCTTGTACACAGGCAAGCGAGCACACCACATTTCTTTGCCAATTCCTGCCGAAGCATCGCAAACAGTTTCAACCATAGTGCCCACCATGATCTGCTCGGAAATGACAATTTCCGAAGCCGATGATCAATTGTGCAAATATTTGAGTGAGTGGGAGAAAGGTCATATTTATATATATATGTTGAGTGTGTACAGCAGCAGCCCCACTGCAGTTTTTCCATCGTAGGCATGTGAACTGCTCGAGAAAATACTTTAGAGGCTCACCGCTAACGTCAAGTCGGTGAGGTCAAATTCTCGGCGATGATGTAAAATATTTCATTTTTGTATTGTCTTTTTCATCGTCATCGTCATTGTAAAACAGGCTGTGCAGAGCTCGCAATCGCTATACTGTCCTATTGCCCGGAACAGAGTGACCATTTTCACCTTTCTGAATACTCTATCTCCACTTGATTAGTGTACCTGTAAGCAGTGTGCAAGTTCACACCAACGGTTCAAGAACATGTCGACATTTAGATGTCAAAGCGTTTGAAGTCTGCACTGCATCAAAATTCGAGCATGAAGAGACAATGCAGACAGTTCAAACACAACCAGAAGTACCACTGGGTTCCTGCTTTGTTTTTTTCGGGGTGTGTGTTTAATCACATCTAATATTGTCTTCACGGCAAAAATCGCCCTTAGTAGCTCATGGATGGGTCAATAATCTGGATACCTCCTAAAGTGAGTGGCGCCACAGCTGCATTCCAGGCGACCTTGGAACGTGTCTTGCCTTCTTTTTTGCCCGACCATAAGTAGTCGCGAACCAGGCCTTGGGTAATCTTGAGTGTTTTAAGGCTGAAATCCACTGTCGATGCTAGGTACTAGAGTGAAGCCAAGATTATCTGATTGGAGAGAAGGAGCATGCCAAGGTCCTAGAGCTCCAATAGATTATTGCCCTTCTAATTGTTGTGAGGACCTTTTCATTTCGGATGCTTTACAACACTTTAAATCCCAATGGAATTCCGAAGTAGTGGCAACTCTCACCAATCTGGAGCCATTTGGCCCCTAAGGAATCAACTCAGGTCCATGTTCTATCCTTGGATGAAGCCCAAATGAGGTGCGTTTTGGACCAATTGATCTTGCTCCCCGATGCCGCACAATAGAGATCAAGGACTCTCATGGCAACGTCCAGGTTGTCTTTGTTGCCTAGGAGAGCTAGGGATGTATTGTTGATGAACAACATATCTCTTCATTCGGAAGTTTGAGGCCTTGCACGCCGTAGATTGGATCATGTAACATATATCCTAGTACGTCTGCCACGAGAAGAGAATATAGAGATATGGTGCTAGTGGGCATCCATGCCACACTGCACGGCCTAGAACAAAGGCGGGTCTACTTTTTCCATTTACCTGAACGGATGATTCGGAGCCTTAATATAAGGCAGCAATCCAGTGAAAAATCCCCGTCATCGAAGCCCATTTTGCTCATGACTACCTATAGGAAAGTCCAATTAACTCGATCAAAGGCCTTCTCATAGTCAAGAAGCATAAGGATGAGGTCCTATTGGGAATCCACTACCCATTCCATGGACTCTTCAGTTGCAAAGATATTGTCTAGTATGCTCCTACCAGAAACGAAACCAGTCTGCAAGGGTCGGATGATGGAAGGGAGCATTGGTTTTAATCTAGCTACCAAGAGCTTAGCTTAGACCTTGTAAGCGGAGTTGAGGAGCGTGATTGGACAGTAGTTACTGATGTTTCTGCAAATTCCCAAGTTTGGGAATTAAGACTATTTTTCCCTTTTTGATGCCTGGCTTGAGCTGTCTAATGGACCTAATTTCTTGTGCCAAATTAGTAAGAGCACTACTAGTCAGGTCGGAGAATTCTTGGAAAAATTCCGTGGGTGGTCATCTCCCAGCACTTTATGCGTAGGGAATTGGGCGATGGCGTTCTTGACCTCCTCTGCCGTGACGTTGCCTCGAGAGGGTCATTTAGAATGTCCATTAGAAACTACGTGCAAACAAAACTTTAGATCCCCTATATACTTTTTGAATTTTAAATAAAAATAAATAAATAAAAATATGAATAGGTTTTCCTACTTTGAAAGTTTATGTTTTGAATTATTGATATTTTCATTTGTTAATAATAATTAGTTACAAATTTTTGAAGTAAAAAGATACATTGTAAAACTGAAAAATAACTTTCACACCCCTATATTATATAAGAAAAAATTGTCTAAGAAATGAACAAAAAAATTCTAAAAATAACTCATTATTGAAAGCTCATTTTGAGTTGAATATTGACTCAATGGTCATCTAAATGTGTCCTCTATAATTATTTGAGTTGAAAAACATGCCATTTTAGTTCATTTTCAACCTCTTCTAGAAATCATTTCATATTTTATTTGAGTTGGAAATTTTGGCAATAGAAAGCTATAGTCATTATTAAACAATGTTCAAAATTTTAGGTTGAAATTATAGTTTGTTAGAAACCACTTGTTCGCACATGGTTTGTTATAGTAGAACTAACTGCACCCTCCGAGGACGTTGCCTGTAAGTATTTGATTTTTCTCCGCTGTAATGATTATAGGAACGCTTTGGAGGCATTGTTTTTAGACTATGTTGTTTCCGTCTACCTCATCATGTGCGTACAATTTGGTGTAGTAGTCCATCACTACGCTCCAGATTTCTCCTGGGTCTGTAAAAACCAATCCCTCTTGTCTAATCTCCTTGATGTAGTTTTTGGGGCGATGCTTAGAGTGGAATTTGAAGAATTATCTAGAGCATGTATCTTGCACGAAGTTCCATTTGAGATCCGCTTTTGTCTTCCACTTATCTTATTGTTCCATCTGTAATTGATGCAGAGTTTGCTAAGCGAGACTCAGGTTGTAGCGGGCTTGTTTGTCCTCCTAGTTGCGGTGGATGGCTGCTTCTGCTACTATTAGGATCTAGAACTATTATTTGTAAGCGGCTTTGTGTGCAATCTTGTCCTTGCGTTTGTTCTCGTCACTATATTTGAGTGTGTTGTGTATTATGTCTTCAATCCTGGTGGACCAGTTGTCCAAAGGATGTGTGTTTAATCCTTTCGCCCATGTTGCTTGAAGATGTGCATGCGCATGGCCTTCCTGTGAGTTCAAGAGCAAGGTGTGAAAGGAAGGTTTGGTTTGGAGTCGGCATATCACTTGGTGGACCTGACAATATACATGTGCGTGGTCTGAGATCCTTGCGAGGGTGAACCAAGTTCCGTCTTCCCGCCGAGTTTGAGGAGTCCGGACATAGTGTAGAATCTGTCAATTGTAGAGAAGACCGGGTGTCCTCCGTGTTGTCCCTGCCAAGTGAAGTGTTTGGGTGTTATCTTCGCAAAGTCATCGGAATTGTAGATGTCTCTTATGTCGTGCGTCATGAGCATTTTGCTCCAAGCAGCTTTCTCTATACGGGTCATTGTGGTGCCCGTGAATTTGGTGGATTGGTCTATGCTTCCTCTACTATGTTCCAATCACCTCCCCAAAGCCAGTCTGTGTGGGGTAGATCTTTGTTAGTTAGGATTTGTCACATCCTCGTTCGGATATCTATGGTTGGTTGTATCTATAGAGATTTACAATTCTCAACGTGAGTGTTGGGGAAAATTTGAAGATGACGTATTGGGCTCTACTACTAATAAGTACTCCATGGCCTGCGATGAATGGGACAAGGCATTCTGCTACAAGGATTCCAACTCCCCTGTATACTTTTCCATTGTGGTAGAATACCATGATTCAATCTAGAATTCTTGTCCCCCTTTGAAACGGAGTTGTGATGTGTTGGCTGCGCAATCTGTAGCGTCCATATGAATTTTTTGGAGTAATATGACTTCTGGTGAAGGGTCTGCATTTTTAGTAAAGTGCCTAATGTCACATCTCTTTCTAGCCCCTTGTTTCCCTTGCCCAAGGCTACGGACATTGTAAGTGGCGTACGTGAGTGGCACTTTCATAGTTCAAAGTTTAGTGTATTGTGGAGGTGGTGGAGTTGGCCTTGCACTAGCTCTTTCCTTTGCTCATGGGCTTGTTCCAATCCAATGAAGATCTCTGTGTGTAATGGTATGGTGTGACTCTTGGATTTCTTGTTTGGTTGTTTGTTAGGTGATGCTGTCAGCTCTAGAATCCCTGTCAAAAGCAAGTCTGCTATCTCATAGTGTTGTATTGTGCCAGTGGCAGAGTGGTTACAAGGGTGGTCTGCCATTTGTTGCAGGGTGTTGGGCATTCTTAGCTAAGAAGAGTTGGTGGGGCATTGTATTCGGATATCATCTTGTTGGATTTCTACATAGGGAAATAGTATGCAGCTTGATTGTTCGGTATGCCACGTGTAGAACCAAGTGGCATCTTCCCAACATTGTATAGGGCTATATTTGATCTCATGGAGTATTATTATTCTTGAAGCCTCTGCCATTTGATCAAGGATGTGCTCTTGTGTCTGTTTTCGGATCCAAGAGTCGATTGTGTTATCGTGAGTGATTGGTAGTACTTGAATCGCCCGCCTCTGTCTAGTGGCTACACCTCCCAAATAAAAGATGTTGAATCGCCTTGTTCCTGAGTTTGGGGCTGGTATTTTTTTGATGAAGATAAGCACTACCTTGCAGCTCCAGTTGACTGTTGGATTTGGGGTCTCCATGGCGAGGGCTTGGAAGAATCTTGTTGGAAGTATTTGACGATGGTATCCAACGCCTTGTAAGGGGTGTGGATGCTACTATGCTAGGTGCCGAGGGAAAGTCTTCTTATGACTGCGACTCTTTGCATGTTACCACTCATAACTGTTGACTTCATCATCTGATGGTGTCCCGGTTGGGATGCGTCCCGGTCCGTCGCAACTAGGGGTAGGGGTGAAGGTGGACGCTTGTCCATGGTAGTGGCATGGTTAATTTATGTTAGTTAGTTGTGAAGCAATGATCTACTTGCATTTGTCCTGTAATTTTTTCAGTTAGTTGTCTAAGACCTTGGAGATTGATGGTTTTGGGATCATACTTCTACAATACTTTTCATTATTGTGTGAATCATGGGCTTTAGAAATAGCAAAAGCACTCATTGGAAGTCAAACAACTATAGAAGACCTCTCCTTTTCACAACAAAATTCCGAGGATGAATAGTTGCACTTTGTCCTACTACAAGGATTCCTTGTCATCCATCAGACACCAAACGTCCTCCTCGACATTTAAAGGTTAAATAAGGTACATAAGAATCTAGTTACAATTATATAGAAAAATCTAACCAAGCTACAAGATGTTGACATGCGACATGTCGAAGCTTAACTTCCTTTAAATTAATTTTTTGTTATTGAAGGACATTTTTTCTAGTTCTAGTATGAAAAAGATGTGCATGTATGGATGATTCCTACACACTTACAATTGAAAATGCATCATCACTAATTTCAATAAAGTATATTATGTAAAAATCATGAAATCTAATTGCACCAACAAACCCAAAAAGGAAAGAAATTTTTGTTTAAAAAAAATTGAAATATGATACGTTGGACTCAAATTGCACAATGAATGCAATGTTGATTATACATAACAAAAATGCCAATTATTCTTTACATTATACAAAATTCTTCCTTTGAATGCTAGAATAGGTGATTTTTTTGTCTTTATTGGACTCTACTCTACATTAAAATGCAATAGGATGCAATTTGACCCATGTCCAAAGCTAGGGGCACAATTGGACTAAGGGCATTTTGGATTTAACTCTTGAAGGACAATGAGGTTGGAAAGTGGTTGATGGATGACTTGATTGTTCATTTTAGAAGCAAAGAATGCACCTATTGATCCAATAATTCAAACATTCGAGTGACTACCTTGGTCATGGGGGCTCTACCTTTTAACCCCTAAAGGACCAGGGCCGTTCTTCTGTCAAAAACTACTCAAAACTGCCATTTTTGCTGCATTCATTCAAAAAAACAAGAAAAATACTTTTTTTAGAATCTAACCGTAGGATCTTGTACTTTACTAGTCTAGTATCATGTGGTAAAATTTTCATGGAGTTTGACCGTACAGATTGGAAGATATTAGCATTCACAGTTGAAAAAAGAAAGTTTTTTTGAACACTAGCTTGCAAATTCAGATGACTTTGAATGCCATTTGGGGGAAAAAATTACACCATGGACCTTGAATTTAAAATTTTTTGTGTTGAAGAATTGAGTTGAAAGTCTAGAAATTAAAAAAAAAAAAAACATGATTGATTTTCATTCTTTAAAAAATTGTTCAGTAAAAGTAGGTCCAAGATTGAAAGAAAAACTAAATCTTTAATAGCTCTAAAATGGGATTGAAACACAATAATCTCAACGGTGAGATTGTTCTAAATAGAAAAGTTAACCTTGTCAAACAATTTTTTTTGAAAAATTGTGAAAATTGCATTCAGAATTGAATCCTATAAGTTATTTTTTCAAGAAGATGCTCAAATTGCCCGAAAAACAAGATTGTTCATAACTTTCACATTACTAATCCAAATGGAATGAATCAAAGCTTCACATGTAGACAAAAATATGATCTTTAAGAAGAATGTTTTTTTAAAATTAATTTCAAATTTTTGTAGATTTATTTTTCTGCCCGGTGACGTGTAAATTATGTTTAAGATGCCATAACTTTTGCCTTCGGGCACCAATTGAAATAAAATTTATATTCTCACGAAGCTCATAAGTTTTCCTATCTTATGGGAAAGTTTCAAAAAAAATCACTGAAAATTGAGATCATAAGAACTTGCCCGAAATCCATTTTGTCCCCCGAGGGGACAATGGTCCTTTAGGGGTTAACCCATAAACAGGGTTGTACACTGCGACACCGCGACAGACAGACGTTGCGCGACGTCTAGTAGAGCCCGCGCGACGTCAAGTTGACTTTAAAAAAAATCCTCCTTTGTTTACGATTTTGACATATTCAAGTCTTATTTTTATAAAGTGTCTCAATTTAATAAATACATATAACATTTTAAATTCAGGTTCATAATTATAGTGAGATTTCAAAGTTTTTTTGGCTATGAAAATGGCTCTACTCGACAACATGTCTAGTAAACTCGACACTTTGTGACACGCGACATGCGACGTCAGACGTCATACACGACGCCAAAACTCAAAAATATGTCAGACAAGACAACCCTGCCTATAAATGACATTGCGGTTGTTTTTGGCTAATGAATGACAAAGAATCCTTCTATGTGGGACAAGAGTGCAACTATTCATCCTCCAAATTTTGTGTAAAAAAAGAGGAAGTCTTCTACTTTAGATTGACTTCCAAAAAATAATTTTGGATTTTTTTAAACCAATGATTTACATAATATCCAAATGGATGATTTCCACTATCATCAATCCATCCTTCCAAGGGTGAAATCCCATTCATTAGATGAGTTTCAGTTGTTGTACAAGGTTGTGAGTTCCTCTACATCCCCAAACTCTGGGAACTCTGCCACTCAGACTACTAATGTGGTTGAGAGACTGTTACATCAACAAATGTTAAATTTATAAAATTTTATAAATAAATTAAATTAAATTAAATTAAAATTTTCAAACAACATTGGCCGATTCCCAACAACGGGAACCAGAATGAAACAACCCTCCCCAGAGGCTGAATCCCATCTAAGGTAGTGTGCTCTAAAAGCGTCCACGCTCTAAAAGCAATTATAATATAGAGGTACAAAGGTACAATTTTCTTTCTTCAATGTACTAGCATTGTACATTTTAGGAGGTGGTTGCTTTTAGTGACCACTGCATTTCAACTTCAAATATTTGTAACTAATTCCTTGAAGGTCCAAAAAATATGAAACAACTTAGGTTAGATGCCAATTCCTTTTTTCTTCCTATCAAAATTTACTGAATTTTTATCAAGAAGTTTAATTTCACTTGTTCGAGATCATGTGGTAAAAATTTCATCAAATTTGATTGTATGGATTGAAAGATATTAGCATTCAAAGTTGCACAATTTTTTTTTTAAGAACATACTTAGATTGCCTGAAAAACAAGACTGTCCATAACTTTCTCATAACTAGTCCAAATGGAATGAATCAAAGCTTCAGATGTAGACAAAAACATAATCTTTGAGAAAATAAATTTTAATAAACTAATTTTGAATCTTTGCAATTTTTTTGTGCTGCCCGCTAAGTTCAATTTTAGGCTTATTGTGGTATAACTTTTGCTCCCAAGCACCAATAGAAATAAAAATTATATTTCTATCAAGCTAATCAATTTTTCTATCTTATGAGAAAATTTTGAAAATTTTCACCAAAAATTGAAGTCATAGGAACCTGACCAAAATTCAATTTATCCCCTGAGGGGACAATGGGACTTTAGGGGTTAAGAGCATCCCCACCAGTGGCTTCTCTATCCCTATCAGAAAGATTTTCATTCAGATAGGGAAGAAAAATCCCCCACCAACATTTCCTATCCCTAAAAATTTAGGGAGGGAAGGTTCAAATTCCCTAAATGGAATGATGGATAGGGAACTCAAATGGAGTAATTTCTAAACCACTTTTCACTTTTGCAACATGAGTTGTGCTTCATTGATTTGTAGGAGTACTATTCATTTGGCCTTGTTACTATTTCTATAGTTTCCTTTTGACTTCACCCTACCTCTATTTAGTAATAAGTTGAAAATTTAAAGAAGAATTAATGGGAGCTTGTCTTTCCTATCCCCTTCATCCCAATGGAGATAGGGATAGGGAAGACATTGGTGGGGATGCTCTAAATGGTCGCTTTAAGAGCAAACTACCTTAATGCTTTGTATAAATGGTACTTCCATTCCATCCAATGATTCGATGAACGTAGAGAATCAAAACTATCATTCATCCAACTCCTTCTCTCTCCAGTCTCATGTGAAACTGACAAGTACCGCACAGAGCGCGACACGCGCCTCCAAGCTCCAGGACGAAAGGAAATTTCGAAATCCCGTCTCTGCATCAACTTCTGCCTACCGATGTTGACTCCCCGTGAAGAATTTCGAAACCCCGTCTCTGCTTCGCGTCATCCTGCCATTCCTGCTGACTCCCCGTGAAGAATGCGGGATCGTCCCCTCCGCCACAATTGTTTCGGCGGCCCAGACAGAAAATGAAACCAAATGCCATCGCATTTGGATTCTCCCACAACCAATTGCACGGCGTAAATTGCATTTGCGACCACCTCCATCACTAGAGTTCACGTGAGGTCACCAAGAATTGAGGTATGTGCACGAAGAATTGAGGTGTGCGGACGAAGAATTTGAGGTGCAATGGAGGCGCCGAAGTGGATGGCGGAGGTGACGCACAAGACCGTGAAGACGAACGGCATCAGCATGCACGTGGTGGAGCACGGCACAGGTCCAACATACCTGCTCCTCCACGGTTTCCCTGAGTTCTGGTACTCCTGGCGTTACCAGATCCCTGCGTTGGCCGAGGCGGGGTGTCACGTTGTGGTTCCCGATTTGCGAGGCTGCGGTCAAACGGAGTCCCCGAGCGACGCTGGGAGCTACACGACGCTGGATGTGGTGGGGGACCTGGTGGGACTTCTGGAAGCGTTGGGGGAGAAGCGGGTGTTTGTTGTGGGACATGACTGGGGCGCCGCTGTGGCCTGGGATTTGTGCTTGTTTCGACCGGATCTCGTGAAGGCTATTGCTTGCTTGACCGTCCCGTTTCAACCCAGGATGCCTGGTGCACGGCCTATTGAACGGCTGCGGGAGATTCTTGGGGAAGGTTTCTATGTAGTCAGGTTCGTGGGTTAGTGTTTGGGGTTTCGTTTCCTTTCTGTTCCCATCTGCTTGAATCGATCTGCATGTATGTCCCAGTCGAATGCTGTGGAGGTTTAATGATTGTTCCCTGTTCAAGAAGGAGTTGCATAGCTTGTGAGTGCAATTGAAATTGAAGGTAGTTAAGGTAAGGAACTTGATCACTCTCGTGGCGTGCAGTACAGCTGGTTTGAGTGGATGCTTTTGTGCGTCTTGTTCCCATTTTCATAACATTCTTGAACAGTTCCACCACTTTTGCTTTCCATAAATCAAGACCCCTAAGGCTTTCACTGTAGAAAGCTTGAATGTAAGTCTTGCCCTTTGTATTGTGGGCTACTGTAGAAGGACCCGTCTGCCCTCCCATTCCAGAATGTTATATTGAGAGGATTTCAAGACAGTAGATCAAATATGGATGCCATATGAATAAGTTGAGAACTGTTTTAGGTTTGAAAATATATAGTAGGTCCGTGGACTATGAGTGTTGCATCTACAATGTATCTCATGTTTTCATGAGATACGAGTATCGTTTGACTTTACTAGGACGTAGAAGTATCTCTTATCTTACAATGTGCATGCATGTATGGATGAGAAGCGCTTGAAATTGGGTTACTTTTCGAGCCAAGCTGGTGGATTTTCCTTTTTAGTACATCGACTGTTAAGCATCTGATTTTGTTTTTCTCTCTTTTGGGCATTGATATTGATGTCGATTGCCTCTACATGTCAATTGTTTGCAGATTTCAGGAGCCTGGTCGTGCAGAAAGAGACTTTGCAAAAACAGGAACCGAACTCTCCTTAGCGAAGATGCTCTATGGATTTGCACACGATATCCTTACCGCTCCGGAAGACAAAGAACTGATGGAATCGCTTCCCACACCAGAGGGGCAACCTCCGTGGATTACAGATTTTGACATTCAGTTCTACGTTGAGGACAAGGAGAAGTCCGGGTGGACTGGTGGCCTCAACTACTACCGGTGCATGGACAAAACTTACGAACTCAAAGCTCCATGGACAGGAGCAGGGTTGAACACCAAAGCGCTCTTTATTACTGGAAAGGATGACCCTACGATCAAGTTTCCTGGCATGCAGGATTATGTGGACAACAACTTCAAAAATTTTGTTCCGAATCTGCAAGATATTGTTTATCTGGAGGGTGGCCATTTCATACAACAGGAGCAACCAGCGAAGATCAACGAGCTCCTCCTCGCTTTCTTCAAGGGTATCGACGCTGGTCCCGATGCTTAAGGGAGGATAGTAAAGTGCTAGCTCGTACCAGAAGTTATTAAAAAAAAATCATCAAACATTTCATATATGAATCTTTTATTTAGGTGTGTTCCAAATATTCTTTACAGCATATGTTGTGGTGGTTATGAATGGAGACCCTATTACCAAATATTCATGATCCTATCTAGTGAAATTTGGAAGTGAAAATCATCTCTTTATATTCAAATACAACTTTTTTTCTAGTTTACTTACCCCACCAAGAAACGTTCTATTAAAAAAGCAAGCAAACTATTTCTTGTAATCTCCTCCTGGATGTATGAAAATTGCGTAATCAGTGATTACAAAATTTTCATTCATCAACCACATATTTCATCCATTTATGAATAGGTAGCCTTTTTATCAAGCAATCTTGTCATTGTTGAGAATTTTCACAAAAAAACAAGCATTCCTGTTGTTGGCCTTTGACTCTTGTTAGCTTGTTTTTTTTGTCAAAATCCCCTCTGCCTTGGTGATTGCCCTATATTACAATGCCAACAATATTCCTTCATCCCAATTCCATTTAGTTTTTCTTAATTGCAACTAAGTGATCACAAGTGCACATTCCTTAATAGTTATGACTTTCTTTTTCATTTCTTATGAAGTGACAAAGTAGCAATATATATAGTGGTGTTCCAAATTTCAACATTCATCCACATATTGGATAGGAAATATCACATGACCATAATTCTACTTTCGTCTAAGATTTTTGTTTTAGTTTGAAATTTTCTAGCAAAAAAATTTCATGGTTTGTTGCAATTTTTTAGCCAAATAATTTTTTTTTCTCATACAATTTGGCACTATAATGCCAAAAAAAAGCCTTGTTACTACATCAGAAAAATGAAAGAATTTACAATAGTATTGCAACAGTGCGGTGGCAATTGATTCTGTTCACAATACAAAAGTAGGACTGTTTCAAACAGATTTCAGTATTGAATATAGCATTATCTTCTATTGCAATATTCTTTTTGGAGAGTTCTTGAAAAAAAATTGAAGTTGTATTGAATATAGCAATTTATGTTAGAAAACTTGTCGCAATATTAACCTCTAAGGGACCATTGTCCCTTCGGGGGACAAATGTGTTTTTGGGCAGGTACCTACGGGCTAAAATTTTCTCTAAATTTTTTGAAATTTTTTTTGGAGGTAGAAAATCTGACAAGCTTTGTAGGAATATAATTTTTTTCACAATTGGTGCCCAGGAACAATAGTTATGACCAAATAAGCTCAAACAAGGGGACGGCGAGTAGCCCGGGCAGCCAAAAAAAAATGGAAAAAAATTTGAATTTTTTTTTAATATATTTTTTTCTCATATATTATATTTTTGTCTATGTGGAAAGATTTTATTCATTTCATTTGGATATGTTATGAGAAAGTTATGGACATTCTTGTTTTGGGGGCAGTTAGAACATCTTCTTGAAAAAAATAACTTATAGGATTCAATTCTGAATGCAATTTTTCAAATTTTCAAATTTTTTTGTTGTATGATATGATTTACTTGCTAGAACAATATCACCATTGGGATTAGTGCATTTTAATTCCATCTAAAATATAAGAATATTTTAGATTTTCCTTCTATCTCATACCTACTTCTACTTAACAATTTCTTTAAGAATGATAATTAAGTCTTTTTTAATTTTTTTTTTAATTTAGACTCTCAACTCAATTTTCCACTATAAAGATTTAAAGCTCAAAACTCTGTAGTGCAAAAATTTTACATTAGATGAGATTGGGGGGGGGTGGAGGGCCGTTTCGGACCTGTTCCCAGCTTCATTCCCCCCGGTTTGCCTCCCTTCTTGCATGCTAGCAGTGGTGTTGCACATGTAGGTTTGTCAGTATGAAAATGTAGCCCACATAGCATTCATTTCAGTCCTGCAATGGTCATGAGGTGTTGGTAGTAATGTACCTCATTGCAAGGGGAGAGAGCTAATTTAGCTTCTAGATCCCTACATGATTGTCAGTGCTTGAATTAGTAGTAGTGAATTGGAAGCTTCATTGGTCATGAATCATAAATTCTAGAAATTCACATTGTATTCCTTCAATTCCCATGATGTTGTGAATTACAATGACAAGTATTTTGGGTACTCCAAGTGTGCTAATCTACCTTGTAGAACCCTACTTCATTGTGCATGCTTCAAGTACTTGCTACAGATGTCAAGCACTAATGCATAGGAGTCATCAATTTTAGGAATTCCGCTTCCATTTCTTATTTGGCTTCCATTTTTCAATTGCTTTTGAAGCGCCAATTTCCCCTCGTTTCACAAATTCCTTGGGCTTGGAGCCCTCAATGCACTAGCATAGTCTTCAATGCAGTTGTCCATGATTGTACTACGAAAATTCACAAACAATTTCATGGAATCGGATTGCCTACAGCCAGCCGATGCTGCACAGGCTGCAACGTGCTGCGGCGCAGGCAAACTGCCGCCCCCCAAAGCCATGCGGTCCCAAGCCCGCCCAAACCCACCCAAACCCACCCAAACCCAAGCCATGTAGGGTGTACCAAAAGAGCCATGTTTTGACCTCCTTGTAAAAGCACGGGTCACGCGCGGTCGGGGCCAGGTCACCCATGGTCGAGGGCCGAGTCACCCGTGGTCGAGGCCGGACCACATCACTTGCACTAAGTGCACTAACCTCTATTTTTAGACTTAGAGCACTAAGGTACATGTGATATTCAAAATCATATCACTTGTCACTAAGTGCACCAACCTCCAATTTTAGACTTAAAAACACTTAGGAACATGTGATATTCAAAATCATATCACTTTTCATTAAGTGCACTAATCTCCATTTTTAGACTTAGAACACTTAGGTACGTGTGTTATTCAACTTATCACTAAGTGCACTAACCTCCATTTTTAGACTTAGAGCATTGAGGTACATGTGATATTCAAAATCACATCACTTGTCACTAAGTGCACTAACCTCCATTTTTAGACTTAGAACACTTAGGTACATGTGTTATTCAACTTGTCACTAAGTGCACTAACCTCCATTTTTAGACTTAGAACACTTAGGTACATGTATTATTCAACTTGTCACTAAGTGCACTAACCTCCATTTTTAGACCTAGAGCACTTAGGTACATGTGATATTCAAAATCACATCACTTGTCACTAAGTGCACTAACCTCCATTTTTAGGCTTAGAACACTTAGGTACATGTGATATTCAAAATCACATCACTTGTCACTAAGTGCACTAACCTCCATTTTTAGACTTAGAACACTTAGGTACATGTGTTATTCAACTTGTCACTAAGTGCACTAACCTCCATTTTTAGCCTTAGAACACTTAGGTACATGTACTATTCTACTTGTCACTAAGTGCACTAACCTCCATTTTTAGCCTTAGAACACTTAGGTACATGTGATATTCAACTTGTCACTAAGTGTACTAACCTCCATTTTTAGACTTAGAGCACTTAGGTACATGTGATATTCAACTTGTCACTAAGTGCACTAACCTCCATTTTTAGGCTTAGAACACTTAGGTACATGTGATATTCAAAATCACATCACTTGTCACTAAGTGCACTAACCTCCATTTTTAGACTTAGAACACTTAGGTACATGTGATATTCAAAATCACATCACTTGTCACTAAGTGCACTAACCTCCATTTTTAGACTTAGAGCACTTAGATGCATGTGTTATTCAACTTCTCACTAAGTGCCCTAACCTCCATTTTTAGACTTAGAACACTTAGGTACATATGTTATTTAACTTGTCACTAAGTGCACTAACCTCCATTTTTAGACTTAGAGCACTTAGGGTTTTTTTTAAGTTAAAAATCATGTTGCTTTATTCCAAAATAATTACTTTATAAGCTATCAAAGTTAACAAATATTTCTATAAATCTTTTCATTTGTGCATATAGAGGTTCACAAATTTGAATTACATATTCTATATTGCATATAGAGGTTCATCAAATTCCAATTACATTGGATGAAAGTAAGAAAGAAGTTACTCAACATATTCATCCATTGAGTTATCATACAAATTAGGGTTTTAGACTAGGGTTTTGATCTTTCTAATAACCTTGTACAAGTACATGGCATACGGAAGTTATATCTTCTGATATTGGTGACGCGAACGTTATTCAAAATCTGTAAGTGGTTATTTTTTTAAATGTTTTTGATAATTTCTTTATTATAGAATATTACCACCAAATCAGACATTAGTAGCATCAAAATGATAATATATTAAGTAGAATACTAATAAAGCTAAAAAGATGAAATAGCTTGTTTTTTACCCTACAAACACATTCACTACCAACTTATTGTGTTGTCTTTATTGTAGCTTATCAACAATACCGGTTTGAAAAAGCCAATTGGAGTGGATTTAAACATCTGAGCTAACATGGACAACACAGATCCACCTCTAAGTCCAGAGACACAGCAACCACATGCAGCACCAAATACAAATGAACAGATGCCACAACCTACAAGACCAAGCATGAATGCACGCATGTCAATATTTCTAAGGGCAATTGGAGAGAGATGCCAAGATTTTATGCCAAGATTTTATGTATTTTATTTTATGCCAAGATTTTAAGTAACGTCTTTTAAGTAAGCTTTTAAGTAAAATTTTACTAAAAAGATTGTCTTTTTAGTAAATTTTTACTTAAAAGCTTACTTAAAAGACGTTACTTAAAAGACGTTACTTAAAAGACGTGATGTCTAGGACACTGCTTAAAACACCCCTTTCTCTTGTAGTGATAGAAACACTCCCTTCAACGAATTTTAGGTGACATTAGAGTTGACATGCCTTCAATTCAAAATAACACACTTTCACATCTTTTAAAATAGCACAGAAAACAAGGGTTTCTTCTAGTGTGAATTGTTGCATAACATCTTGGAATACGCAGAGCATGAAAAGCGAGTCTAGAGTGTGGTTTTTTTGAGGGCTCATTTGACAATACTGGTTTCGGGGAGTGATTATAGCAAGGTAATTAGTTTGAATGTCATGTATTTTTTGTTCTCAATTGTGAATCAAGATTATTCTTAGGATTGTAATTAGCTTGAATCTAAGTCATGATCTTGAATCTATTCTAGTAAGTGCTTGCAAGTGAAGGTGTGGTGTACAATGCAAGAATGAAGTGTGCTCAACATAGAGATGAAGGCAAATATTTGTTGTGTGAAGTACATGCTTGGATCAAGTAATCATGTTGTAGTAAGTTCTACAATTTCAGTATATATTTTTGAAATTTTGGTATAATTGTCTAGATTTTCCTTCAATGTATTATTGATCAGATTCTATATAATTGAATCAATACTACAATTTTAAATTGCAAGCAATGTTGTTGTAGTTTGAAACAATATTAGATTGTTGAGTAATCTAGTATGTATTGCAACAATATTGTTTCAATATTTTTGGAATTCTAGATTTTGTCCCGATGAGTTGAAAGTTGAAGTGTTCCACTTTCTCAACACAAAATTTCTCCAATCTTTGAGTTAAAGCTCCCTCCAAAATATCTCCTCCAATTTGACTTTCGAATGCCTAGAGGTTGATACATGGATGCCTCACTACTCACTAACTTACGTTGACTAATTGCATATGGGGTGATGTGTCATCTAGTGAAGTCATAAGAGCAGAACCCCATTCTAATTATTGAAAAACAACTCTCCAACAACTAAGTTTGATGAAGTAGGCTTAAGGTGAGTAGGCCCCAAATGTACCTACTTGTTACTTAGAGTGGTCAAATTTTCATATTTTCTTGTTGGCAAAGGAAACGAGGTTCCAATGCACCAAAGAAATTGACATTTGGATACCATATGCAAAAATTAGAAAAGGTCAAAGTTTTTTGGGATAAGGTATTCTAAATTCATTTCTTCAACTTATATACATACTGATTTTGGAGATGAACACAAAGTGATGATGGCAGTTTTAGGTAGGCTGTGATTGATTTTGGATGTACCCACTTTTAAATTCAACAAACATCATAGCAAATATATATTGAACAAAGCCCAAAATTTGTAATTACTAATTTCAAAGAAATTACTTCTACCACAATTATTATCAACATTGATTTCATAATCAGACACTCTTTCAAAACATGATCATATTTGAAAGTTCACATTAATTTAAATTTGAAAGAAAGACAAAATGCTACATATATAATGTTCCCAACTTATACAAATTTCAATGCATTTTTCATACATAAGTAATATGAACCCTATTATCTATATAAAACATGTGGGACTCAATCACTTTCCAATTGCCTTCAAAGTATGGGACCAATCTCCTTATAGAAAACAAGACTTTGTTTTATACTCTTGGTTTAAAATATGTAGAACTCATTCTAATCTTAGGACTCCTCATAGTGCATAGTTATTTATCTACACTATAAAATTTTATTTCATTTTATTTAAAACAAAACCTTTGGAAAACAAAACCTTTCAGTTCAAGCGATAAAATTGTCAAATTTTAGCAATCTCCCTCATTTCTATCTCTGCACCTCTGGAAATATTTCCTTGGTCTTGCTAGACTTCACATCATGTCCCCAGTTGCTTATCCAGTCGGTTATGGGTGGTTCTCCTTTACTGCCGAAGCATCGCATTCAGTTTCGACCATAATGCCCACCATGATCTGCTCGGAAATGACAATCTCCGAAGCCGATGATCACCTGTGCAAATATTTGAGTGAATGGGAGAAAGGTCATATTTATATATATATGTTGAGTGTGTATAGCAGCAACCCCACTGCAGTTTTTCCATCGTAGGCATGTGGACTGCTCGAGAAAATACTTTAGAGGCTCACCGCTAACGTCAAGTCGGTGAGGTCAAATTCTAGGCGATGATGTAAAATACTTCATTTTTGTATTGTCTTCTTCATCGTCATCGTCATCGTAAAGCAGGCTGTGCAGAGCTCTCAATCGCTATATTGTCCTATTGCCCAGAACAGAGTGAAATCCAGTACAATTTTCACCTTTCTGAATACTCTATCTCCACTTGATTAGTGTACCTGTAAGCAGTGTGCAAGTTCACACCAACGGTTCAAGAACATGTCGACATTTAGATGTCAGAGCGTTTGAAGTCTACACTGCATCAAAACTCGAGCATGAAGAGACATTGCAGACACTTCAAACACAACCAGAAGTACCACTAGGTCCTGCTTTTTTTTGTGTGTGTGTGTTCACATATAATATTGTCTTGACGGCAAAAAAGAAACCCATACAACAACACCTGGAGAGATGAAGCCAGCAGGGGCGGGACTCACAATGAGCTACTAAGGGCGATTTTTGATCCGCTTGACCTTCATCTCATCTCAGGAGCAGATAGGTTTAATTGCACCCCAAACTGGGTCCCTATCTAGAGGAGTGGATTGGTTATTTATCTCATCTATGCAACTCACTCTTTTAACTTCTCACTCACTATGTGAACTACTTGTTCAAAGGAAAAGAAAAAACAATATTTGGCAGAGCAACTCACTCTTGTAACTTCTCACTCATTCACTATGTGAACTACTTGTTGAAGAAGCCACCTGTAACCAAAATTGCAACTTTTGTTGTGCCAACGAGAAGCTTTTGACAGGTTCAAGCATTAATTGCGCACTATTTTGCTGGCGATGCTCTTACGTACCATATGTAGAGCAGACATTTGTATAGATATAACAACACTTAGGCATCGTTGATACCCTTGAAGAAAGCGAGGAGGAGCTCGTTGATCTTTGTTGGTTGCTCCTGTTGTATGAAATGGCCACCCTCCAGATAAACAGTATCTTGCAGATTCGGAACAAACTTTCTGAATTTGTTGTCCACATAATCCTGCATGCCAGGAAACTTGCTCATAAGGTCATCCTTTCCAACAATAAAGAGCGCTTTGGTGTTCAACCCTGCTCCGGTCCATGGAGCTTTGAGTTCGTAAGTTTTGTCCATGCACCGGTAGTAGTTGAGGCCACCAGTCCACCCGGACTTCTCCTTGTCCTCAACGTAGAACTGAATGTCAAAATCTGTAATCCACGGAGGTTGCCCCTCTGGTGTGGGAAGCGATTCCATCAGTTCTTTGTCTTCCGGAGCGATAAAGAGGTCGCGTGCACCTGCATAGAGCATCTTCGCCAAGGAGAGTTCGGTTCCTGTTTTTGCAAAGTCTCTTTCTGCACGACCAGGCTCCTGAAATCTGCAAACAATTGACATGTTGAGGCAATCGACATCAATATCAATGCCCAAAAGAGAGAGAAACAAAAGCAGATGCTTAACAGTCGATGTACTAAAAAGGAAAATCCACCAGCTTGGCTCGAAGAGTAACCCAATTCCAAGCACTTGTCATCCATACATGCATGCACATTGTAAGAAAAGAGATACTTCTACGTCCTAGTAAAGTCAAACGATACTCGTATCTCATGAAAACATGAGATACATCGTAGATGCAACACTCGTAGTCCACAGACCTACTACTAGGTTTCTCATTCGGACCTACTATATATTTTCAAACCTAAAACAGTTCTCAACTTACTCATATGGCATCCAAATAATACATATTTGATCTACTGTCTTGAAATCCTCTCAATATAACATTCTGGAAAGGGAGGGTAGAGGGGTCCTTCTACAGTAGCCGACAATACATGGGCAAGACTTACATTCAAGATTTCTAGAGTGAAAGGAGCCTTGATTCATGGAAAGCAAAAGGGGTGGAACTGTTCAAGAATGTTATGAAAAATAGGAACAAGACGCACAAAAGCATCCACTCAAACCAGCTGCACTGCACGCCACGAGAGTGATCAAGTTCCCTACCTTAACTACCTCAAAATTCAATTTCACTCACAAGCTATGCAACTGAAGATCTCTCCTTCTTGAACAGTGAACAATCATTAAACCTCCACAGCATTCGACTGGGACATACATGCAGATCGATTCAAGCAGATGGGAACAGAAAGGAAACGAAACCCCAAACACTAACCCACAAACCTGATTTGATAGAAACCTTCCCCAAGAATCTCCCGCAGACGTTTAATAGGCCCTCCGCCAGGCATCCTGGGTTGAAACGGGACGGACAAGCAAGCAATAGCCTTCACGAGATCCGGTCGAAACAAGCACAAATCCCAGGCCACAGCGGCGCCCCAGTCATGTCCCACAACAAACACCCGCTTCTCCCCCAACGCATCCAGAAGCCCCACGAGGTCCCCCACAACATCCAGCGTCGTGTAGCTCCCAGCGTCGCTCGGGGACTCCGTTTGACCGCAGCCTCGCAAATCGGGAACCACAACGTGACACCCCGCGTCGACCAGCGCAGGGATCTGGTAACGCCAGGAGTACCAGAACTCAGGGAAACCGTGGAGGAGTAGGTATGTTGGACCTGTGCCGTGCTCCACCACGTGCATGCTGATGCCGTTCGTCTTCACGGTCTTGTGCGTCACCTCCGCCATCCACTTCGGCGCCTCCATTGCACCTCAAATTCTTCGTCCGCACACCTCGATTCTTCGTGCACACACCTCAATTCTTGGTGACCTCACGTGAACTCTAGTGATGGAGGTGGTCGCAAATGCAACTTACGCTGTGCAATTGGTTGTGGGAGAATCCAAATGCGATGGCATTTGGTTTCATTTTCTGAAAATAATTGTGGCGGAGGGCATTCTTCACGTGGGATCAGCATCGGTAGGCAGGAATGGCAGGATGACGCGACGCAGAGACGGGATTTCGAAATTTCCTTTCGTACTGGAGCTTTGAGGCGCGTGCAGCTCTCTGTGCGGTACTTGCCAGTCTCACATGAGACTGGAGAGAGAAGGAGTTGGATGAATGATAGTTTTGGTTCTCTATGTTCATCGAATCTTTGGATGGATTAGTCCGGATGAATAGGCTAGCATTTTGGATGAATAAATGGAAATAGCTTCATCCTTCTAGTGATTATGGCTTTCTGCACTCCTTAAAATAAATGAAATAAAAAAAACTGATTAGAACTACATATTGTTTATATACAAAGTATGGGATTCAAATCCAAAATGCCCCTAGCCCAATTGCACCTCCCAACTTTGGACATGGGTCAAATTGTGTCATGTTGCATTTTAATGTACATAGTACACAAAATAATGAAATTAGGTTGCCTTAACAATTAGGTTGCCTTATGGCAAGAAAGTTACTCTACAAGCTATTAAAGTCAACAAATATTTCTATAGATACTTTCATTTGTATACATGGAGGTTCATGAGTCCCAATTACAACTATAACTAATTCAAAAGTAGTGCATTCTTGTACAATAACAATAAATATTTATATAGTATCAAATGTCAAGAAATTAGTGAGGAGCAACCTAATTTCACTATTTTGTATAAAGTAGAGTCCAATCATGACAAAAAAAAATATTTGTTCTAGCATTTAGAAAAAGAATTTTGTATAATGTAAATAATAATTGGCATTTTTGTTCATGTATAATCAACTTTGGCTTTGTTTCGTTGTGCCATTTGAGTCAAATGTATCATATTTCAATTTTTTTTCTTAACAAAAATTTCATGATTTTACATGATACTTTATTGAAAATCATTGGTGATGCATTTTCAATTGTAAATGTGCGAGAATCATCCATATGACACATCTTTCATGCAAGAACTAGAAAAAATTAATTTAAAGAAAGTTCAGTATCGGCATGTTGCATGTCAACATCAAACTTAGTTAGATTTTTGTATATAATTGTAACTAGATTCCTATGTACCTTATTTAAAAAAATCTTGGATTGTTTTCTAGAGATAAAGATATTAATATATGTTGCAGAAGGTCCCCAAGGTCATGAAGAAATTAACCCATAAATGACATAGAGGACATTTTTCGGCTAATGAATGACAAAGAATTTCTCTATGTGGAATTAGAAGTGCAACTATCCATCCTCCAAATTTTGTAAGAAAAGGGAACATCTTGTACAATAGTTTGACTTCCAAAGAGTGCTTTTGCATTTTTTGAACGCAACAATTCACATAGTTTCAAAACAATTGATTTTCACGGTGACCAACTTGTCGTTTAAGGGTTAAAAGGACAAATGCAAGTAGGTCATTGTTTCACAACCAACTAACATAAGTTAAAATCCTTATTAGTTGTCAATCCACATTTGTGTTTTGTTTTGTTTTTGAAACCAAGAGATTATTCCAAGAGTGAAACCAAGAACAAACGGTGGAGAGCCAAGGCAAGCATTGCCCTGGAAGAGGAAATCAGGAATAAATCCTAAACGCAAAACTAGACACTAATTTACACAAAGGAACCAGAAGTAGATTTTCTTCAGTTTCCAAGTGATGACTTTGTCATGACAAGAACCAAAGAATGGAGTGTGGACCCAAGTGTTGTCAAACTTACAAAGTCCACATTAAATTTTGTTTTTTTTGTTTTTTTTGTTTTTTTTGAAACACATGGACAATTTCCATTGAAATCCACATTTGGCTTTCATTGTCACAAAGACAAAAGAAAGTACGCACAGCACATACAAAACTTAGCACACTGAAAGATCATTGAGTCCGTCGTTCATATAAGCTAGTCAAACGTACAATTGGGTCACATCAACTTTTTCACGTGTTCCAAGTTCCAACCTTCCGTAAGCTTAGTCATACTCCGTACAACTTTACTTCACATCAACTTTATTTGACAACAGAGAATTCTTCGCTCTGATGGGGCCAAAGGGGAAGAACTAGCAGTGTTTTTTTTTCTTTCATTTTTTACAAAGTGTCAAAGTGTTGACATAAAATGTTATAGTCGTACTTCAAATTCCAACATTCATCCACATATTGGACAGTAAATATCACATTAGCATATCACTTGTGCATAATTTTGATTTCATCCACAATCCGGTGATTTTATCCAAGATTTTTTTGTGATTTAAAGTTTTCTTGGCAAAAAACTTCCTGATTTGTTGCCATCTTTTAGCTGAATTAATTTTTTTTGGTGCAATCTAGTACTATAATGTCAAAAAAATAAACCTTGGGAGGATATATATAGTTTGCATGACAAGAGCTACATGTGAGTAAGTTGTGAGCAAGCTCATGAGTTTGATTCAGTTCCTTCTTTTCATTGTGCTATTTTTTCTGTGCACACCTTTTTTTTCATCAGGGTTAGTCACACCTTCTCTAAAAACAAAATTTCTATCAAGAATGAGAAGTTGTGGAGAGAGAGAAGAAGAGCCAATTACAAGCTCAAAAGCATAAAGAAGGCATGACACCCCTTTTTGGTGTCTGGAACATGGAGAATGGAAACTCGTGAGAATTCTTCACCTGTGGAGGAGGATCTATGCAGTAATTTTGTACGAATTTATGAGTGTCAATACTAGCAACCAATAATAGCAACACGTTGATGTGCCAATATTAGCAACAACATTGATGCATCCTGTAACAGATTTTGGGATTGATGTAGAGGCCAATATTATTGACACTTTGATGCATTGTCAATTTTAGCGGTAAGAGGAATGAGGCTATGGTGATTGGTGAAGATCTGCTGCAAATGAAAAAGGATTTGACTCCGTGTGAGTGAGAAGGATTTGCGGAATGAGTGGATCTCGGATGAGCATCGATGCTAGCAACACAACTGGGGTGAAAGTGGCACGCAAAGAGTGAACACAAGGTGAAAAATTCTTCATAGAAATCTTCTTCATGTCAATTCTTCACCTCTGGGAGAGAAGAATGGTCATTCTCAACCTTCAAAGAATGAGAACTCCACAAGCCACGGAGAGCCAATGAGAGAACATGAATTTATTTTTTATTGCAAGAGCTAATCATTGTCTTTGATTTCCTCATGAACATTTCTTTACAAGTTGCAAGTGGATGGATTTTGGGAGACCTATGATCACAAAGACATGCCTATGTCCCAAATCTTTGAAAATTTATAAGTAATTCAAAATTGCTTGGAAAAATACAAAACCACTTATGTTAAGTTCCACATTTTTTTTTATTCTCTAAAAACTAATCTAAAATATTTTTGTCCACAAAAGCCTATGAAAAAGGCAAACCAACTCTTAAATGGTTGCTTTTACCCCTAACGTGTAATGCAATAAAATGACCACATGTTATAATAAAAGAGAAAGAGAGAGAGAGAGTTTCACACAAAGAGTAAGGTAGGAGTTTCTAAAAGTGCTCAGGCTCTGAAATGGCCCACCTCCTTAAATGTACACTATTTGTACATGTTTTCTTTTTCACAACCTTCAACAATGTACAAATAGTGTACATTGTAGGAGGTGAGCCATTTCAGAGCCCCGTGCCATTTCAACTTCAAAATATTATAACTAATTCCACAAAGCTCCAAAAAATATGAAACGACTTGGGTTAGATGTCAATTCCGCTTGTCTTTCAAGGAAATTTTACCAAAAAATATTTCAAGATGTTTCACCTCCTCAAAATTCAGTAAGTTGAAGTGTTCCACTTCAGTCTCGTCCCAATATTGCTCCAATCCTTGAGTTCCAGTAACTGAAGTTAAAGCTCCCTCCAAAATATCTCCTCCAATTTGACTTTTGATTGCCGACCAGGGATTGACACGTGGACGCCTCACTACTCACTAACTTACATTGACCAATTGCATGTGGGGTGATAGGAGCAGGACCATCCTAATTATGGAAAGCACCTCTCCAGCGACTGGATTTGATGAAGTAAGCTTAACCCGTCACCGCCCAAGGCCTAATAAGCATGTAAAAAACAACCTTGCTTTTCAAGTGTTATAAGTCTAAATGTGAGTAAGGTATAAAAATCTCAACCGTACAATCTTGTAGTGTGCATGTTGTAGACGGTGTACATCAAATTTGGGGTCATTTGACTTCATTTGATTGAAAGATTATAATGTTTTAGTGTTGAAAAAAGATGCTTGAAATTTTCCTAAAAACACATTTGGAGGTGAAATTTGATTTCTAAACCTACTCAAATGAAAAAAACTTTGAACTACAAAGTGATTCAAAATCAAAAGACAAACACTTTGGTGGAAATAAAATCATTCAATTGATTCATTGTGTTTGTAAAATTGTTTTGAAATGTCAAACAACAGTGAAAAAAGTAGCAAAAAAACACATCTATGGTTGAACCTATAACTTATTGGATCGATATGAAATTTTTACCACAAGAACTGGACTAGTATGCGCAACTTTTCCAACAAAAATTATTGAAAAAAACACGTGTCTGAAGAAATTATAAGCCGCCAAAGTTCATTGTAATGCAAAAATGTCTAGATTTTGAACTTCGAATTGTTAGCTAGCCCCAAACTGCCACTTGTTGATCATAATGTGCCTATTTGTTATTGTTATTAGAGTGGTCAAATTTTCATATTTTCTTGTTGGCAAGGGAATCGTGGTTCCAACACACCAAAGAACTTGACATTTGGATATCGTATGCAAAAGTTAGAAACAGTCAAAGTTTTTTGGGGTAGGTATTTTAACCCCTAAAGGACCAACATGCGTTCCTTGGCAACATAGAAATTTTGGGCACATACCTATGATTGGAGATTTGCATATTTTAGGCTGAAATTTTAATGGAAGGTGGGGATGAGGAATATCTTTCATATGCACAAAATTTCATGACATTTGAAAATATGAGTCAAAAGTTATGGCCTAATATGTTACTTTTTTCCTTGACTGGGTAGTCTTGGCAAATAAGGAAAATTCACTTTTTTCATAAACAAAAAATTGAAAATGATTTTCTAGAGTTATATGTACGAGGAAAGCTTTGGATCATTCCATTTTGATCAATGAGTCAAAAGTTATGAGGAGTTTTAGTTTGTGGGTAGTTATAGAATCCCTAATCTAAAATAAACTTTGAAGTCTTTTATCTTATTCAATTTTCAATATTTTTGAAAAAAATAAAATAATAGGATGTAGATTTTTTATTACTCTATACAATGTTGCAACCATTTGGATTGGCATTTTTCAATTCCATAACTAAATTCTTGACATTTTTGTATTTTGAATCATTGTCTACTTCTTTCAACTTACTATTTTTTTCCTATATGTTATACAATTCCAAATGATGTGAAAAATTTTAAGCATGTAGACAACTTGTTTAGGAAAAAGAATCCAAAGAAGCACCACCATTTTGGACATATTTTCATAGAAAAGTGAGCTTGTGAAGCACAACTGCCCTGTTTTTCGCAAGGCCAAAAAATGATTTCAGTGAATTTGAATGCTTATATCTTGCATTCCACGCAATGGAAATTTTTGAAAAATTTTCCACGTCTTTTCTAACCAAATTACTACAAGATCCCACGATTACATGTGTCCAAAAATGTTTTTTTCTTCTAAAAGTTGATATTTGTACTAAAATGGCAACTTTAAAGCGTTTTTGGTGAAAACATAGTCAAGGAACTTAAGGGATTAAAATTGTTTCTTCAACTTACATACATATTGATTTTAAGATGTACACAAAGTGATGATGGAATTTTTAAACATAGTGCAATTGGTTTTGGGGTACCCACTTTTAAATTTAGCAAACATTGTAGCAAATATATCTCGCACTAAGCTAGAAATTATAATTACTAATTTCAAAGAAGTTATTTGCACCACAAAAGTATCCAAGGTAGGTGTACCCACAATGATAAGCATTATTACATAATTGACGCTCTTTGAAAACATAGTAATATTTGAAATTATAATTTTTTTTAAATACTTAACTATTGCTATATATATGTAATTAATACGTAGAAATTGATAACTTTTCAATTTCCTTCAATTGTAGAAAAGAAGCCATCCTATAAAATATGTATAGTACAAATAGTATACATTTCAAGAAGTGGACACTTTTAGTGAGCATTGTTTTTCAACTTGCAAAAATTTATAACTAATTTTGCAAAGCTCTCAAAATTATAAAATGACTTGGATTAGATGCTAATTTCATTTCTCTTTCAAGAAAATATTCCTAAAAAAATATTCCATGAATTCTAAACTCCCTAAATCGATCTCCAGCTCTTAAATGGATGCATTATGGACCTCCTACATCATAACATTATATAACTAGGCAATGTTTCTCCCCATGTTGGAAAGGTACTATGCTTCTAGGAAGGACTTATAGGTTAATTCAAGGATTGGGGTTGGTGAAGGAGCTATAAGGTAATTTAGAACAACCCATTATGGACAAAAGACCCATTATAGGTACCAAAGAATGACCCATTACAATCTTTTTTCAATAAATGAGATTTAGGCTCTATTGGATTCAATTAGTGTCCCCAATTAGTGTCTTAGGTGACGGTAATGGAGTGAGTGGTGACAGTGATGGAGTGAGTAGTGACCACAATAGGAACATCCACCTTAGTTATGAGTGTAAATTCATTGCAAGAAGTGACTTTTTAGGCCTTCATATTGTGTCTATGTTAGGAAATATTGTGATTGCTTTAGGTGAGTAAGATGACCATCACAGATACACTTTTACTGGTTTGGGGATAGTCTAGAGATTTTTTTGGGCCATGATGGTAGCACACTTCAAAATTTCATAATAAATTAATAATAATAATAATAATAATTTCAATTGCTCTCGTCATTTTTCACACTTGTCTTTATGTAGGATTAAAAAAAAAATTCAACAATGGCACGAGGACAAACTCCTAATTCTACCCATGATGGGCTATTCTACCTTATGAGACAATTTTGTTCACTATAGGGGGTTCCTTTTCAAGGATGCAAAAGGCGCCCTGACTCATTAGAATTTATTGTTAACTAAACCCCTATTTGTAAAAGGGGTGTCAAAAAAAGGTTTAATTAAGAATACTGGTAGTACAAAATAAACACAACATCCAAATTCCATCCACCCTCCTTGTTCGTCTTCCAATTTTTTTTCCAAGGGTGCATGTTAAAGAAAAAGCCCCCCTATTTTGTGCTTGATTAATCTATTTTCTACATCACTCCTATCTAATTTCGAACCTCTAATTGCAAATATGAATTCCAAACTTCCAAATTTTATCATGCATGGCAAATAAAAGGTCCTATATTTTTCTAGGGATAAAACCAAAGACAAGCAACCAAATTTGGGTGCTTCAAGGAGTTTTCATCGTGTCGTTTTGTTTTTTCTCAAACTCCATCTCTTGGCTCTGTTTCTTGGTCCCACATTGCACACACTTTACGATTAATAACTCTATTGCTAAACAATGTAAGTCAGATAATTAAAGTTAGCTGCTGCAGAGATTCTCAAATCCTCTGTAGCAAGGAACTGAATCTGGGACTGTCCAAAGTGGCAAAAATATCATAATAAAATCAATATAAAAAACTGGGGGTGCAACTGAACCTGAAATTAAATGATTTGGTTATGATAGAAAGGAGTGGTATATTCAGTCTGAAGTACTGTTAGCTATTGTTTTTTTTAATTTTTTAATTTTTTAGTTTTCTTTCTGCATGGAGTCAGGTGGACCTTAGGACTAAAAATAAAAGATAATTGTCCAGTCAGCAGGGACTGAGACCAAGTCCCTTTGACTGAGCAGAGGGTCGGTTAGAATCTTGGCACCAGTGATAATATACTTTATATACGTTTTAGGACAGGAGTACCTGTCTTGACCAATAAGGTGCCTGCAAATCCCTCCATTCAAAACCTGGTTTAAAGTTAGTAGATGCACCTTGGTCAAACTCAATCAAATTATTCTTTTTTTTTTGGTATTTTGTAGGGTAGGGTGGGCAAACAGTAATTCTAAAAATAGATGTCAAAATTTGATGTCAAAATTTTAGACTATATACTAGAATTTATTTTTATTTTTAGCATTTGTTGAACTTTATTTTCTTGGAAAAAAAACTATTTGGTAGGAAGATGCTAAGGGCGGGCTTACATGTGAGACTAGTGGGTAGCTTTGTGCTAATTGAAGTAATAAGAAAGAATACACTCCACCGATTGTCTTGTCAATCATCGGTAAGGAGAAAAAGGAGGATTTTATATTTCACCGATATCGGTGGACAAACCCATTGGTTGCGATTGGTCAATCTTTAGGGAATCAATATATGTGAAATTTCTATTGTATCCGTCTCCACCCAATGGATCCGCATGAGAGTGCAATTGCTAATTAGACCTATAGCACCTCCTTTGAAGATTCTCCACCCACTCATACATGTAATAAGGCCCTTAATCCTGCCCTACATTTATAGTATCAATTAAACTAAGAATACAAAGGTTAATGAATTTTGTTTTTATTTTGTTTTCTAAAAATTCAAAGAATTGTTGCAATTGCAAGTTCAATGTCAATGTGGTAGAATCCAAATTAGACAATATTTTGAGAATATAGATAATTAAAATTAAATTAAAATTTATTAATGCGATTTCTTATTCTAATCTTCATTTTTGGTAAAACTATTGCATTATTCTAATATTTATTAAAATTATCTTCACACCAACTACACTTTAGGAAACTACACTATTATCCATTATTATTAGATTTTCCATTATTTTATTTCGTATATCAAAATTCATAGAAAAAAAAATTTATGTGTGAAAAATATTAAAGTTTTTTGCTA
Organism: Rhytidiadelphus loreus; assembly: GCA_947034895.1. Classification (NCBI taxonomy): domain Eukaryota; kingdom Viridiplantae; phylum Streptophyta; class Bryopsida; order Hypnales; family Hylocomiaceae; genus Rhytidiadelphus; species Rhytidiadelphus loreus. The sequence goes on along the minus strand of OX344763.1, from coordinate 10,335,079 downwards.
GCTATACATTGATGATTAGAGGCCTAATTTAACTTGATAGTTGGTGCAAAAAATAAAAATAATTACTTGAATAATTTCAATCTTTTTCATTGCTACTTGAACCATGAAAATGAACCCAAACTCATTAGATTGGTTTTTGTTATATTTACTAATTAATTTCCACTTTTTGCTTTGAAAATCAAATCAAAGACAATTTTTCACAAAATCAATAGAAATTCTCAACATCATTAGAAAACACATAGAGTCCTATTACGGTTTCAAAAAACATAAGATTGAAACTCATATTTAATTCAAAAAGGCAAAACTGAAATTAGATTTGATGTTTGACCATCTAGCAATGGAGCCAATATATAATCCTAAAGGGACCAAAAGGTCTTAAGTGGACATCATGCTTTGAAATAATTTTGAGTGGATTATATGAATATTTTTTGTCCACTTTTATTTATTTCTTACCAACACATCCAATGTTCTTCATTGCTTCTAGTTACATAAAAAAATTCACTATAGGAATTATATTAATCAAAATTGGTCATTCTCAAACCATAATCCATGATCTTCAAGATGTTAAGTGGTTAAAATATTCAATTGGTGGTGTAAACATCCTACACTCACATGAGATTGAGAGTTAATAGTTTGTAAACAATTACTTTTAAATAGTCCATTTTTGGGTTATAATAAGATTTCAAAAATCATTAAATATCCAAGGCGTATAAGGTATTGTTGAAAAGTCTTCTAGAAAGAAGAATACATTGACTTTGTTTCATGCAATTTAAACTTTTGGGATAAAAACTTTTAAAATTTTCTAAGAAAGAAACTAAAATACAAAAAACTAAAATTATACTAGTTAGAAAAGGGAGATTTCTTCACGTTTTGTATATTGACATAAAGTCATACAAGGTAAGATTGATATTTAGTATTAGTCACTTTGCATACAAATCACTCCTAAACATTCACCACAATACTTATAATATCACTAACATTAATCAAATAACTATTAAACACTTGATAGACATTTATCCTCTACATGACTAAACATTTTAATTCAAAATTTTGCATCATTTATGCAAGCCATTGCAAAACTAGAATTTAGTATTTTTTCAATCTTTGAGTGAGTATGTGTCTTTTTATTAGTTTTTCAACCCACTATTTGTGTCCAATTTTAGTAAGGGGTTTTCAACTTACGAAGTTAAATGTGGTTATAATGTAGGCATATACTTTTTCATTTTAATAGAAACTTTAATCCTACCATAAAATCATTCGATAAGCTCTTTGAAGTATATTATATGATAAATTTGGAAGTAGAAAACCTCATTGCTTGTAAGACGGACATTTATATTGAACTTAAATACCTATTTTTAATACTTTAAAACTATGTAGTTCATTCGTGCGGTGTTGAAAAAATGCATTCTAAGAGAATGAAAAAGTTTTTTTTCATATGCCATTGCTTGTAAGTAGTTCATGTTTAAAATATTTCTAGTATATATATGTGTCTTACAATTACTATAACTTCCTAACAACTTAAAGCAGACTTTGCCTAATAATTAACTAAAATGCAAAATACAATTAGGCAATCCAAAAATTAATACTTTAAAATTGGATAGTTTTGAGATATAATTAAAATAAGTTAGGTATTCATTAAAATTGTTCTTTTGAGTCTGGGTTGGTTGCTTCTACTTTCATCTAAGGCAACCACTTTTACCTAAATCTTTGTCTTGAACTCCAAACCCTAAATTTTGTACCTTGTGTGTCAAGGCATTTTGTTAAGTGTAAGGGTTTATTGAGTGTAAGAGATATATATGTTTTGTTTGTAAGAGATTATGCTTTTAAACAATCAAAATGGCAAGGCAGAAAACTTTGTTATATGTGTTTACAACCATCGACAAAAAGATGTAAGATTGCTTGGAGCGAATTGAATTTCTATAAATTAGGTAATCCTTTAATACATATTATTTTATAGGGGCTAGACTAGGTCAATAATTTCCCAAAAATTTAGGCACCCTCTTAATTATTTATTTTCTAACTAAGTTGCTAGAAAGTTACAGTAGTGCAAATTGATGACTTGTTTTGAAGTTTAGTTGAACAATATTGAGGGGAAAATCAAGAAAAATAAATAAATATAAGAAGTTTCTCTAGTTTTCCGACTTACCCATGGTGAGAACTATACAACTAAGTTGAATATTATTTTTAACCACTAATCCATAATTTATGAAATTTAATAGAATTCAAGATAATATTATTTTTTATCTCCACAAAAATTTCAACCATAAAATAAAAAAACTTGTCATTGCAATTGCCTACCCAAAATTGTTTTAAAATTGAAATATGCCCTCAATGTGTAGGGACTAAATGAAAGTTTATAAATAAGATCTTTTAGTTGAAAGAATAAATGACACTCTTTGGCAAATAATTAATAATAAATTCTATACATAGAACTCGTCTCAATGCATAGTCTTGGGATTATAGACTAAGAGAGTTTTATGCATTTAAAGAGGTGTAACAATGGCCATCTAACTAATGTCAACTCTAACCATACTACTTTTTTTTTAAATGCTTGAAATTGGGCCCACCTACTAATTACATGAGTGACAATTATGCACTGAGAGAAGAGGCACTAAAAGAGGTTCTACCTGTAGTATGCCATGTGCAATATAATAAAACAAAACAAAAAGTAATTTTTTAATTTTTTTAATTTATAAAAACTTCAAACTTCAATATCTTTTTTTATTCAGAGTCAAAATGCCATGAAACAAAGTCTGTACAACCTTCCTTGCTAAAGGCTTTCCAATAGTACCAAGAATATGACAAGAGATACATGGTTTCAGAGATCCCATCGTACGTAGCAAACAAAATAAACAACTTCATTTCAGGTATAGATAGTTATTACTAAAATGGTAGCAAACACTATTGAAATTATTGATGTGGTTTATACTAAAATAAAATAAAATAAAACTATATATAATAATAACATATTATTATTATTATTATTATTATTTAATTTATTGAAATTTATTTAGAATAGAATACTCATAATTGTTGGCTTAAGAAAATTTAGAGACTTACTTTGCTTGAATTTTGGCAAAAAGTTGTAGTCATGACTACCCAATTGGATGTGTGTCAAGACACTCTTGGGGGCAAATTATACGTAGTTATACATAAGTTTGTAACATTGTGTTGAAAATGATAATAACATTAAAGAAATAATTTGAATTTAGCCTTACTTTGGATATGAGTATTTTGAAGTATTTTGGGCCTCTAAACATCAAAGAACTTTAGAGATTAAAGAAATAATTTGACTTTTAGGAATTAAGAAGGTAGTCTAACACAACTTTTGTGCTTGGTCATCTCCTAAATATTATATTTAAATATACTTATGACATAAACTTGATTGTAGAATATGATGCTTTAAAAATAGAATGTGAGATTTGAATTAGATGCATTCTTTTTTAGTATTGGTGAAATACTAGGGGTGATTGCAAGAAGTACACGTATTATTAGATTTTTCTTATAATACTTGTGATTTTTTCTATAATATTTAAAATTAGTCTATTTTTAAAACTAATGGAAAAAAATTGGTCCAATATAAGATTCTATCCAAGAAAGATCAAACATGGAATAATTTTCTAAGTAAGAGAATTACAAATTTGCAAAATTTCAAGAGAAATAATTCAATATTAAGAAATTATATATATATTGGATTACTTTGAATACATCCATTGAAATGATTATACACCAAAGAAATCAACATAATAATTTTTATGTGAACATATATATTACATGCATGATTTGTAGACATTTTTATGTATGGTATTCAAGAAGGTGATATAAAGAGCTTCCCAATCCCCCCATGGTGACATTGTTCAATCATATTTGAGACAATGACTCTTCTAACAAAAAACAATCATGTGTGGTCACAATGTTTACTGAATGTCTTTGTTGTAGGCATTGGAATGTCCTTTTATATCCAACATCGACCTTTAACAATTAAACATAGATGAGTCATCATTATAAGCTTCATTGAATGACATCAACATGGATGCTTAATTAGCCTTTTACATCTAGAGTTATTTTTTAACAAACTTGAAAGAATCACTAAACTCCTTTTCAAGTACAATTGACTGAACTCAACAATATACTAGAACTGATTTTTTATATCCAAAGTTTCTTTTTCAGCGTATCTAGAATTTTCTTTTAACAAATTTATTTGTACATCCAATCAGTCCCCCTTAAAGGAATTACACTTATTGCTTTTGGGCGGTTATAGTAGAAAGTGATCTTGAAAGTGATTGTGCATCTATTCTTTAGGTTGTAAAGGGTCACTAACTCAAGATTCCTTTTCAAGTCAAATTGAGTGATGTCATTGTAGGCTCAGGTACGACAGTATTTAGTGTTTGCAAATCTCAAAGAGCCATCAACCAAAGATTCTTCCTCCCACTAAGATCGAGTAATGTTAGCTAGTAGGCATTGGGATACCTTTCCCTATCTAAAGATTTTCTTCCATGTCCGATCATACTGTCTGTAATTCCCTCGAATAGTGAGCACAAGAAAATTCATTTCCTAGGAAGTATTGAGAGAGCTAAAGATGTGATTTCAAAGAAATGTTGGAAAAAGATTCTCTCTTGATTTTATTTGTAACAATGGAATACAATCGATATAATGTAAAGTCTCCATTCACCATACAAAGAAAACTTTGAGCTTTGAACTTGTGCTCACTTAAATTTTGCACATTTATGTGTTAAGCTAAAATCCAATCACAAAACAAATAAAATATCAACATAAGAAATATTTTCACATTTAGGAGAAAGAAAAACACACTTGTATGATCTAAGGGAGTCTCAAAAGTCCTTTATGATTCATGCCGCCTCTCCTTTAGGTGAAAAATTAGAAATACGAAATACAGGAGAAAGTGATATTAAAGAGGTCCAGGAGTGCCGAAGAATCCGTCCGTCCCCGGTATCGCGTGCGGTACTCCGCGCGGTTGCAACGAAGACCCTATCTCGCAGCAAACCCAGCTGACTCCGTCGTCTTCTGTCGTCGTCGTCGTCGTCCTCCCCCTCGTCCTCTTTGCCCTAGAGAGAAGGATCGCAAAGCAAAGTCACCCCCGCTTCCCCATTGCCACCATTTTCTTGTCCCCGCTTTCGCTTCTGCAACCCCAAGCCCAAGCCCCGCTTGCCTGCATCCGGACGCACGAAGCGCTTCTCCTTGCGCTTGCCCATTCCGGAATCTCTCCTCGTTCTGCCGCGGGATATAAGAAACGAGAGAATCAGTTGTGTCGACTGTTGTTGTTGTTGTTGCTGCTGCTGCTGTGCGTTTTGAAAGGGGAGTTCGTGATTAGGGATGTTTGGAAGAAAAGAAGAGCGAAGTTGCTGCCGAGGCTGCGTGATCGGACTCAACAAGGATGTGGGTGGGGGTTGCGGGCGGGCGATGTGATGATGAGGAACGACCCTGGAGGCCAGATTGGGTTTAGTAATAACTGCTTTTAGGGTTAGTTTGGGGGAGGAGACGCGACGCGACGGGGGCATTGGGGAGCGATCACGGGTAAGTGACGAGTTCTCTTGATTTGGGAGACTAGGTCAAAATCGTGGTTTTGGTGGAGTGGCATTGCGGCATTTTTCTTTGTGCAATTTGGGAGGAGGGTGGTGGTGGTGGTGGAGGGGTGCTGGGACGTTGGGATGCGGTTTTTGAGTAATTGCTAGTCGTTGGGAGGGCGAGTTCTTGACGTGGTAAATGTGCAATGCTCTGCATGTGGCTGTTTTTTTCCTTCTTTTCTCTCTCTCTTTGTTTTGGAGAGTCGAGCTGAAGCCAATGTGATAGGAAGATTATTGGCAAAATGCCGTGTCTTGTGGTTTCCCAATGCACGAATTGGAGGAATATTGTACAGGCCGGCTGTGGCGGAATCTGAGCACCAGAAGGGGTGACCTCCGGAATCTGTATTGCGGATATTTCTTCATGTCAGTAATCACGGGTACATGAATTTTGTTTTCTAGAAGTGGGACACAATTTTATTGAAAAAAGGTTGATGAAGGTGTGACTTTTTCTTCCCTGAACTAAGGTAGAGTTTTGTGAACGATATTGAAACGACTGTAAGAGTAAGGGGTTCACTCGTTATCATACCATTGAACTCATGGGTGTAGCCGGTACATAATAGATTCTACTTTTTTGAGAACCTCAAAAGATCGGAGACTGGACACAGAGAAGACGGGAAAAGACGGCTTTATCTTGTGAACATTTCTGAGTTGATGCTGCGCGGTAAGTGAGCAGCGAATGACTGGCATCATGCTATGCGTGGAGATATATCAGAGTGGGCACCTGTTATCCATGGGACAAGTCGATGGATGCTGGCAAGTGGGGGGTTGAAGAACACGTATTAAATTTAGTTGTATTGCCGTTCTTATACCATATTAGATTGTGTCTTTCTTGCAGGTTCAAATTGGTTTTATTTCTTCTGAGTTAGAAGAGGGAAAGGTGGTGAAAAAGGAAGGCGAAGAGGGGAAAGATGAGTGCTGGGACAGCAGTAGGCAAGAATGGAGAAGGAGCACGGGAGCCACCGTGGCTTCACGTGCGGCGGAAGTGTTTTGAGTTTGGCCTGCTGCCACTTCCTAGCCTTGCTCACAGTGATGTTGTAACTGGTTTGAGGAACCTCCGCGTCAAATTACTCCAGCAGGCTCCTCCCATTTCTACTTGGTCCTTGAGCATCAATTCCAATGCTTCATACACCGCTCCGGCTTCAGGGGGTAGGAAACGGGTGGCCACTGCAGGTATAGCAGCAGCGTTGGAGATCAGTGAGTCGCATGCTCATTTGGTGCTGGATACCTTGGCATCTGTTTTGAACGAAACGGGGGGAATTGTTGATGTCCTTGCCACTACTCCAGTGACAGAAATCGATTCTGTAGGTGCTGATGTCGACGATCTTATAATATTTCTGTACGTTCAAACTTATCGAAGAGTTCCGTCCCGGCCACATCGAGGGGCTGCAGACGTAGCTGATGTTTGGCCTTCCACGTCTGCGATTGATGGATTTCTTCCTGCCATATCTCCTATGCAGGTGCCCACCGTCACTTGACTCTTTATCCTCTATGGATCATTCCAATTGAAAGGACCATTTTTCCACAATATGACCCGGGTGTTCAGAATTGACTCTTTTGGCTTCCGTATGAATGCCAATAATTTTTGAAGCACCAGTTTGACTGATTTATTATCAGAAAGTAGGTCTCACTGTGACCTAATGAGATTGATATTCGTTCTTTTGTGCCGAACTGCAATGCTTTATGTGGTCGGGAGGCTATATTCCGCAGCAGGCATCACTCGTGATAGCAGTGTTGTCCCATGCTGTTCTTGATTTGTGATTGTTAACCTTGCCATTCAAAACTTCAATTCTTTGTAAACTCTTGGGGCTGGAACCTTCTAAATTCGGCCAAAGATGCTTTCTAGGGATATAGTCTTCAGCAACTAGTCTTTTGGTGCGACTGCAAATTTAGTGCATAGAACCTCAAGGATTTAGAAACGTTTTAAGGACCTATTTTCGGAAGGGAAGTTTTTGCCTCATCATAGTGCCATTCGCTAACCTTCAATAACGATCATACGAGCGGACATATTGCTGAAGTGTTTGGGACATTCTGCAGGTTAGATCATCTACAGTGTCTCGACGCTTAATGCCCGGTCATGCAGAAGAAGAAGTCAATCAGTTGGCATATATGCGAAAGCACTTGCCAAATCTTCTTAGCCTCTTGGCAGAGACAACAGAGGAGGAAACCAGTAATAAGGTAATAAATGTTTGCAAATATTTGTTTAATGTTAATGAAGCTATCTATTCCGCAATAGCTCTGCGGTCATGTCTTTTATGTTTTTTTTTGTGATATCTCTCCTGCGTAATGAGCTTATGCTAATAAGGTCCTTGACATGTCACTCCGGAAATTTCCCTCGGTGAAAGCATTACAGACTTTTTAAGCTTTAACTCTGCTTAGTGCACTGTTGACGAAGCTCATTGAGATTACTGCTGTATTATTAAGTGGGCTTCTCTGACATCTGTTTTCTTTCTCTTTTTTTGCTTCCCTCAGGTTATAACGGCTGAGCAGTTTGAGCATCTAGGGCTTCTTCTGAAAGCAAAAAATGCTAGCCTTGAGAACATGCACTTGTGTCAGGCAGCCCCCTTCTTTGCTAATTCAGACCCAGATATGCCGGCAGCTCCTGTGCCTGTTGCCCAAGTGCTGGAATGGGTTCAACAGCACATATGGGCTGCTTCAGAAAATTTGAGGGGGACTCAAAAACTTAGCAAAGAAGAACCAGTAGTGAAAGATACTGCCCTTGTAGAGAGTCCATCGTCTGAGGCTACAGATGTAGCAATGGCAGACGCAACCGCTAACCCTGTCAGCCCCCCGACACCATCTAGTACCCAAACTATTCTCGTACCAAATGGGGTGTTGCACTTGTCTAAAGACTGGCGTCCGGATGGTATGACATTCGTGGATGGGGTCATGAAGGCATCCGTATTGAAAAGAGAAAATGACATCAAGGGGGAATCTGTGAAGGTAGAGCCTGTTTCGGATCTGCAGAATTTTGCAGCGATACTGCATAAATATTCTAAACGTTGCCTTGTTGTGGTCCTGTCACATGCGTTCTCATTGTCGGAATTCTGAGTTCGCTGGTTTGAAGGAGCATGTTTTTAAGCAATAACCTTTTCGTGATTCTGTTGCAGGTTTCTCATTGCCACGATTCAGTTGTGTACATACTTGCACCACTGAAATATGTGAACGTCTTTGGCTGTTCGGATTCTATTGTTGTGCTAGGGGCTGTTGGAAAGGTAAGTGACCTATATCCTGCTCAGTAAGTTCCGACATTTGTCTGCTTATTGATATTTTCGCTTCATTGAACCTTGTGTTTACCAGGAAGCCGACCGTTGGTTTAGGTCTTACCGGTATGACTTATTTCGCTTGCTGCAATCCGATCTTAATCTCTAATTCTGTTGTGTACAGGCAGTCCGAGTGGAGCACTGCGAGAGGATTCAACTTATTGTGCCAACTGCTCGTATTACTATTGCTAACTGTCGGGAATGTGTTTTCTATCTTGGAGTGAACCAACGGCCTCTGTTCACAGGGGATAATCACCACCTCCAGGTACTCTTGCATCTTCAGCTTGCCTGTAAAAGTAAATCCATCACTCTTGTGAATTGCCTGCTTTTGAAAGTATATTCATAAATCTATTAACCACTGCTTCTGGTTGCCGTCTCAAGCAGGTGGCCCCATACAACACGTTCTATCCAAAATTGGAAGCTCACTTGGCGCAAGTAGGGGTTGATGCGACAGTGAATAGATGGGATCGGATACTGACTTTGGGTATGGTGGATCCTCATGATGCCTTCCTTCATCCTGCTGGTGCTGCAGATGTTCAAGCTGAGGGTGCGACACAGCTCCCGCCGGAGAAATTTGTGACATTTTCGGTGTGTATACATACTCTTGGTCAATTGTAGAGACAATTGCGATGATTTCATTGTAACGTTTTTCCCCCCCTTGCCTGCTTTTCCTTTCATGACGAACATTGGTTGTGGTTTCACTGATGAGTCCAATGCTCTGGCCATTCCAATAATTTGATTGTATGTTTTCTATGTTGATCCTTCTGGCATTTACAGGTTCCAAGGTGGAGTGAAGCTGATTCTGAGCAGCAGCTTCTTACACGGGCAAATCCTTTCTTATTGCCAAAGCCTTACCTTCTTGCTCAGCAACACAGGGTAGGCCTCGTGTTTGTCAGTTGCTAGCAGGTGTACGTGGCTTCTATGTGTTCTTTTGGTTTACGTGCTTAATTAGGAAGCTGGTTTTTGTTTTCCAATTTTGTGGCTTACTCACTGTTATATTTCATTGGTGCAGTGCAAAGCAGCTGAAAATTTGAAACAAAGTTTGAAGAACACGCCACTGGAGGATGGAAAGAAGCGTGAACTGATTTCCGCTATTCATGGACACTTCCGCGAGTGGCTATTTGGTATTTTCAACACCAATTGATTATTTCTTTGTCTTTTACGTGTCTCGCGTTGTGCAATTAGATGTTAGTGCTGATTGTGAACCTGTGTGGGGTGCAGCTTCTGGTAATATCCGTCAAATATATGATCTTCAGACTCTGGATAGGTTGGACAGCAATGGCATGGAATAGAATTACTGGCACCAAGATTTATTCACCTGCAGTTTGAGCCCTTCACAAACTTGCTGGTTGTTTCATCATCTAGTCATGTGTTCATAGGTTCGGTGGAGACAACCAGGTTGCGTCAGATTTACTGTTGTTAGCTCCTGTATTTGGACTTCAGTGAGGCTAATTGTGGTAAGGGTTCGTAATGGTGTCAGTATAGCCCCTTCCTCCTTAAGCAGAAACCTGCTTCTTGTTTGTCTGGGGTCAGTAGTAATTGAGGAACAAAAGTTGGATGAACGGGCTCAATTCCCAACAAAAGAGGATGTAACTGGCAGTCTGGGAGCATCAGTTTTCTCATCATCTGGTAGGTAGGGACTGTTACTTTGCGAAGCAGCCATAACATTATTTAGTGACAGACGTGTAGGTTTATGTTTTACACAGCTTTTGCAGAATATTTGGACTTGAGAGGATGGGGTACAACAACAAATTGGGGGCTAAGGCTGTAACAACAGAAATGTCAAATAAGAACATGGACTGCGATGACTAGAGCTTATGTAGTCCCTTCGACCATTAGAGGTGACTGGTGTCCAGATGAAACATTGGATAGCGCAGTGTAAACTCCTCTTTGATTTAGGGGAATTATTTTATTGCAGCCTTTGTTGTGTACAACTTCTATCCATAGACTGCTTTTGTATCTTAATTTGAACATAATTCCTTCATACTGTTTGAGTCCATGATAGTTTTTGCTATCTGCCAACATAAGCTTACTTCTCTTTTAACCTCCTCCCCACAGCTCGTTAAATTTTGGCCTGTGCAGAACCAATGTATCCTCACTCAGCTGTGAAGAATGAAATTGTGGCGACGACATGAGCTTTGTACATGCAAGTTGGGAAAAGCATACGAACATTTTTACTTTCCAAGTGCAAATTGGGTTCCCGCCTACTAATTGTGAAGTTGTAATGCCAAGAGTTTGGGTAGAGTAATAATAGTCATAATTGATTAATTTGGAGAAAACCTAGCGGAAAAAAATTATCATAAATTGTTTGTTTTTAACCCCTAAAGGACCAAGGCCTTTTCTGCCAGAAAACACTCAAAACTGCCATACCTATAGCAAGGAGTAAAAAAAATTGAAACATTGTTTTTTTTTCATATCTACCTGTAAGATCTTACACCTAACTAGTATGAGAGTGTGTGGAAAAAATTTCAGAATTTTTGACCACTCAGATTGCAAGATATCTGTGTTTAAAGTGAAAAAAACAAGTTTTTCAGCACATTGCTAGACTAGATTTATTGACTTTGAACATTTTTAACTTAAATTTTTTTGCATTACAGGGTTTTGAGCTTTAAATCTTTATAGTGGAGAATTGAGTTGAGAGTTTAGGTAAAAAAAGATTCAAAAAAAAATTCATTATCATTCTTAAAAAAATTGTTAAGTAGAAGTAGGTATGAGATAGAAGGAAAATCTAAAATATTCATATATTTTAGATGGAATTAAAGTGCACTAATCCCAATGGTGAGATTGTTCTAGCAAGTAAATCAGACCATGCAAAAAAAAAAGAATTGAAAAATTTGAAAAATTTCATTCAGAAATGAATCCTACAAGTTATTTTTTTCAAGAAGATGCTCTAACTGCCCAGAAAACAAGAATGTCCATAACTTTCTCATAACATATCCAAATGAAATGAATCAAAGCTTTCCAGATAGACAAAAATATAATCTATGAGAAAAAATAATATTAAAAAGGAAATTCAAATTTTTGTCCATTTTTTTTGGGTTGCCCGAGCTGCCCGCTGTCCCCTTGTTTGAGCTTATTTGGTCATAACTATTGTTCCCGGTCACCGATTTTGAAAAAAATTATATTCCCACAAAGCTAATCAACTTTTCTACCTTCAAAAAAAATTCAAAAAATTAGGAGAAAATTTCAGCCCGTAGGTACTTGCCTGAAAATGTATTTGTCCCCCAAAGGGACAATGGTCCTTTAGGGGTTAAGAAAAAAGAAAAAATCCAAAGTGTGACTCTACCAATATTTCAAAAGGTAAGTGGACTTCATTGGAATTGGATTATGAATATGTTGGGGAATGGATCTAGTTACCTTAATGTTCTTGAGCCTCTCATCACTTGGTCATTATATATGCTTACATTGATTTATTTTATTAGGCCAATGTATTGTTTTGTTTCAAGAAGATTAAAATGAATCATTCAATTACTTTCTATATGGTAAAAGACTAGGAAATGTAATAATAGAATCTCATATTGACATGTCAATTCAGAGGAGTGGCAAGGATGTTATTTCTTATAAAAAACCTCTTATTTCATATTATCTAATATAACCTTGATGGTTGAATGGTTTGATCAAATGTACCCAATCAAGAATCTAAAAAGATTGGCTTTATCATGCAAAAAACATCTTCACATTATGAAAAATAACATGGATCTAATGAAAGAATATCATCTATATTCAAATGGAATCATTGAAGTAATGAATTATATTATGAAATACAATATATAGTTTTCTTTTAATATACCAATATGTCAATCCAAGGGAGATTGCTTGTACATCTTGAAGTTCTTTACAATCTTAGTCATCTCAATTCATATTCTCTATTGAAAATAAAGCACTTGCAACCTTAACTCAATAGCTTTGGCCTTGGTACACCAATGAAGTGATCATGAGTTCAAACCCACCATTGGCAAGGTGCTTTCCACCATAATTCACCCCAACTATGTTGGAGGTTCAAATAACCTTGTCATCATATGGGGAGCCAAGAATTTCTCAAGGGAAGAGGTATTAAGATGAATTTTCCGTATAAGCTCATGAGGTCTGGATAGTTGATTCATTGCCAATAACCACTTCATTCCCTCTAGTGTATCAAACTAGAGTTAACCTTCTAGAAGTAAAGTCACACAAAGTACTTGGCAGGAGCAAGAGAATCTAACTACACATAACTAAGGTAATGTCACCTCAAACGAAACTGACAAACATTGATGAGTGTTCGTGACTAGCGACACTCTCATTTTTAATCCCATAAAGACAAATTCCAACTAAAATTGGGTGAATCCCAAAAACAACATTTTAAAATACTATGCAAAGTTATCAAAGTAAGGGAAGTAGATTATCCAGAACCCTGACCTAATCAACGTCACACTCAAAAATTAATCAGCAAGCAACCACTTGTTCTCCGGTTATATTAGGACACAGTTTAGGGTACAAACTTGGTTTCGAGTGATCCTACCTTACGAGACGTAACCTTTACAGTCCTTCAATTTCTACTGTTTGCGTCTATAGGAACCAATGAGAGTAATGACTCGCCAAAATCAGGCGGCTTAATGAAAATCATCAAGTTTAAAGGAGTTACTATCAAGAGAATTGATAAAACAGTACTGACCTCGAGCCTTGCAATTTCAAAGCTGTTTGGAACTGATCCACTGACTTCCAAAAACATGAGCCATGGACAGGCAAACCACTCTTCTGAATCTAGACAAAAGAGGAGGACTACCTGATAGTGATTACTGAACATTGTAGTCACTCACACAACATACGATCCACCCAGAATCGGCTCCGCATTCAAATGTTGAATGAGCTCAATTCCTGTCGAGTAGCAACCACCAGAGGCACTTCTCCCGAATCGTCCAAGAACTTCTCGTGCATGAACCCGCTCTGCACAACATTATCCGGTTTCGCAACCACCTCGTAACAGTAGCAACTCTTCAAGCCCGTCTCATTTCTGCAAACACCACACCCAAACAATGAAGAAGCATGAGCAAACGAGAGCCCTCTAACCGCTGTGCAGCTTCAGAGTCGCAACATACATGATAGCACACGACTCTGAAGTTTACCCGTCACACAATGCATGTACTGTACATATCACCTGTTCATTCAGCAAAACCCAGAACTAACAAGGAGCATCATACATTCTAAATAACCCCAATATACGTCCAAGATCGACCACAGCTACCCAGATAGCCCAAGCAATGTTTCCACTGTCAAAGATCAATCAGCCTCGTTCCTAGCTTTGGCAGGTTAAACCAGGATCTAAATATGAGTAGCACCTGTAGCAATCATGGTGGCTGTCCTTCACGATATCGAAGTCCCACACAACCGTGTGACTTCCGGCTGAAACCACCAAGTGACGCTCTACCATACCCTCCTCTGTGACCTGCAAAGACCAGAATCAAGCATATGTTAGCCAAGGTCGAAGACAAGGGAATCTTCGCAGCACGATAGACCACTCATCGAATGCCAGGAACGTCATGTCATCTCGGCTGAAGGTGGACAGTAATTTCTCCAAACGAAGGGAAGCAAGATGAAGAGGGTATGCGGCAACCACGAAACCGGGACAGCCAACAAAATCTCAGCTTACCCAGGAAAACTTGCCACCATGCAACTTCTGTTGCTTGCCGTCCCGATGTGCGTCGAAGGGCCGGAGCTTCAACAACCTGGGAGCACCAATCTTCCCTCCCATACGACCGGAAAACCCAGTCTTCTTCTTTCCATCCTTGTCTTTGAAAACAGTGCTGATCAGGATCAAGTACGTGTCGGTCGTTGCCAACACCCACTTCCCATCATACGTCACGTCAACGTGCGTGATCGGCGACCCCAAACCAGGGAACGCGGTCTTGGCCTGCACAAGTCCAGCGATCACACAGCCGGTGAGAAAACGTAATTACACTTTCGGAATGCATCCTCAATATCTTCAGATGAACACCACGCGTGGATCAATCGACAACTCTTAGTAAGAGCGTCAGAAGAAGGCACAATACTCAGCAGGCGCCAAGATCGAGAATGTGACTAATCAACACGTCACAAAAACAACCCATGATGATCTGACAGGAAATACAGTGCCCTGATCTGCTCCCTCAACTGCCCTCGCAAGCATTGAAGAGGGAGCAGCCAACGAAGAACTTGAAGATAGGGGATGGAGGTACAGACACGTCCAAACCGAACAAAAACGAAGTATAGAAGTTTGATGATGTGCAGGCACAGTCAAGGACTTGTAGAACAAAAAAATGGACTTACCATCCTCATGCTGGTGATCCCGTACAGACGCACTTTCCCATCCTTGGATCCAACCACAACGCTACCATCTCCAGCTGTTGCAAAGCAGCTGAAGTTTGTTCCTCTCGAAAACTGCACACACCCCATTCAACAGATCAAGCTCCCGAGTTCGGCTCGTAGGAAAGGCAGCAGAATATCATCCCAATCTCACAGAGTCGTGTGCGTAAAACCAGCAGGACACAGACTCTAAACTACCACCTACCCTTAGAAAGATGATCTCAATCTTAAGACTCGACTTCATCAATCATAGTCACGGTGTCATCTCCGGATGGTGTAAAGTCTTTCAGAATCACAGCATTCGGAAACAAAAAATCTGCCAAATCTTGTAGGAGTACACACGAATGTCAACGGATTCGAGCAGCTCAAGGGCGTAGCAAAAGCCAGGATGGCGAGCACGTACCTGGTGGCCCTCCGTCCAGGTCAGAGCAGCAGGACTGGCGAGCTGCTGCACGATCCCCTGCGAATCTCGCATGTCCCACCGACACAGCCGGTTGTCGTCCAAGCCCAGAAACGTGGAGCCGCCGCTAAACATTTGCGCGCCCTTGCTGTCGTTGGTCACGTCTCGCATGGTGATGGGCGTCCCGTCCTTTTGGAACTTCCACTCCGCCACCATCTGGCCCGTCCCGATGTCCAGCTGGCTCACGCCCCCGGCGATGGACTTGCCGTCCGTGGCGGGGCTGATGAGCATCATGTTGCTCTCCCCGCGCATCAGCATCCCTTTCTTCGGTGTACGGAACACGTTGCCGGGCGTGCCTCCTCCGTCCTTGAACTTGATGCTCACGTCCTTGTCCACGAGACCGTCGGAGCTGTTGAACAGCACGCCCAAGCCATACTCGTTCACCAGGAAGCTGTGCTCCAAGCCGCCCATCGTCAGGCTCTGGATGTTCGTCTTCGAAGGCGTCTTGAGCGTCTCTCGCAGCTCCCGGTACTTGCTGGGCGTCTGGATCACGTCCTCCGCGTCTTGCCAGATGGAGTCGTCGTCCTCCTTGCCCGTCGCCCAGTCCATGAAGTCCTTCCCGAACACCTTCACCTTGTTCGCCTCCGTCGGCTTCAAGAAATACGTGTTCTCGAACCTGCCAACGCAACACAAGGCGGACACCTCTGTCAGTTGGGGGTTCTGCTTCTGCAATGCACCAATGGATTGGTTCATGGCTGCCGCTCTCTGCTTGAAATCGATCCATGGGTTTCCCCGATTGGGTATAAAGACTTCATCACGATCATGCAAATTGAAGCACTGGACGAAAGCACACAAAACTCTCTGCTTGTGACGAATCCTCGAGATGCTTGCTAACAGTCCTGCTACAAGCACCCTTCCAACTGGACCACTGGACCGGACTCTGAAAGTACGCGGTGAATCTCGAAGAAAGACAAGACCACCAGAGCACATCTCTCTGATAACCATCCTGGATGATCATAATAAATACTGCCAGGAATTGAAGAAATGGAACACATATGGTCACATTGGAACACATTCCCATTTTCTTCCAACTGCGTGGCAAGAAATTGCGATCACAAAAACCGTGGGGTCTAAGTTGCCATCAGCGTTTACAGCTCAAAAATCAGCTGCCAGTGTGAATTGATTCATAAAAGACAATGCAACTTACTTGGCGTCTTCGTACTCCGCAACGCAGGCTTGGAACTGATCCTTACTCGGAAACTTCAGCGCCCACACTCCTTTCGCCACGAAATCCACGCGCAGCTGGGCCGCGGAGACTTGCATTTGCAGCTGATCATCCACCCTGGCTCTCACGCCCGCCACCTCGAACATCCAGAACTTGTAATCCTTGCGGCCCACGGTGGAGCTTCTCCACTTTTCATCCTCGTCGTCGTCCTCCTCGTCCTCCTCACCCTCGCGAACATACTGCCATCCCACATTTTTGGCAGTGGAAATCCATTTTCCCTGGAGGTACTGGAAAAGTTTGGCTTTCATCATGGGCGGCCCGTCCAGCGTGAGGGACCCCATTCGCAGATGAATAGTGGGGTCCGGGGTGGAGAACCCCGTCGGCTCGCCTCGCTGCGAAGTCAAAGGCGTCGAACCGTGGAAGCTGAAGCTGGTCTCGGACGATGGACTCTGCGGCGACTCCTGCCCGTCATCGTCTTCAGAATCCGATTCTAAGCGTCCTTCGCGACTGGCTCCAGTCCCCATCCTGCTCCTACTCATCCCCAAAATAACAAAAACAATACAAACACTTAAAAATCCTTGTCCTAAATCGGTCGCCTCGAGAACCACACTGTTCAAGAAATGTCCATTTCACAAGTAGAACTTCATATTCCAGCTCAAAATGAAAACCCCAATTAATGAAACCGCCAGAGCAAGAATCCTTCTAGGGCAAAAGCATAAAAAAACCTTCACAGCAATAAAAATCCTGCCCAGAAATGCCAATCCCATGGTCTAAACCTAAGAAAGCGGAAAAGACTCACAACGCGGTCAGTGACTGACAACCACAATCCCAGGAACACAGGAAGTGCTCAAGCTGTAGAATGCAACCCCGTGAGAAGTTCGATCGCAAAGAAATGGATACATTCAACCAGGAGCATGTAGTATACCCTAAACCTCAATTCATCTCCATATTTCACCTAAAAATAGACTGCTAACTAATGAAAACCCCGCAAAAGCGATTCCATTCTGAAGCTCCATAGTTCAAAAGAATGGTAAAACCAAAATCCTGTACAGCAATCCCACCCCAAAATCCTAACCCTAAGAAATCTGGAAAGATACTCACAATGTGTGCCGTGATCGACCTTCAAAAGTCGAACGAAATCTTCAAGAAGGGCTCATGAGGAATAGGTCTTGGCAAATGCAGGTGATCAAATGATCTCTGGAGGTGCTACGAATTTGGCGACGACGGCAAGAAAGAGATGCTGGTTGAAAAACAGAACCCAGAAATTGAAATGGCTATTGGAAAAACGGAAGAATCGACGTGGGGCTGGATTTGCAGGGCCGCCTTCAGTTCGGCAAGCCTGCTTGGGCGGGAAGAAGGACTGAATGAGAATATTCGGTGCCCTGGCATGTCGCCTTAGAACAGTTCAGAATGGATGATACTTAGTATTGTTTCTCTACTTTCATCGAATCTTTGGATGAATTGGGACTTGGTAAGGTAAGAGGTCCATAAAGTGCCCCTTTCGATTTGCAATTCGATTTCTTGAAATATTTTTTCAGTAAATTTTCTTTGAAAGATAAATGGAATTCACATCTAACCCAAGTTGTTTCAGACTTTTCAGACCTTAGTTTGTGGAATTAGTTATGAATTTTGAAGTTGGAAATGCATATATAAGCTTTCCTCTCTTTGATATGTTCTTTGTTAGTACATTGAAGAAAGGAATAAGTAACTCTATAATCTAAAATATTATTTGAGCCTAATCGCTTTATGAATGCCCTATCGTGCAAGCAAGATTTTTTATTTCCTTTTTCTTGGCATGTACAAAAAAAGATCTTCATTGGAGTCATGAAGCTCTTTGTAGTATAGACATGGAGGATATACAAAAAATGTAGATGATAACTCACTTGTTCATCCCAACTTGCATACATTAGTCTAAATGGACTAATGCCACTACAAGAGAAAGGTGTGTTTTAAGTAGTGTCTTAGACATCACGTCTTTTAAGTAACGTCTTTTAAATAAGTTTTTAAGTAAAATTTTACTAAAAAAATTGCTTTCCAAGAATTTTGTAGCAATTTTGTGAATCCTGATCAATTGAAAAAAAAGAAAAATATATAGCCAAATATCCCCTCAATAAATCTTTATCAATTTTGAAGGATAAATTGCTCTAAAGAAAATCAATATTCTCAACTAGACTTCAAAATTTGGCCATGGCAACTCAATTTGTGTGTTGAGTAGTAATAATACTAATCCGCACTATTTTTGGAGTTATGTGAATTTGTGAGACACACTAATATAGTAGTTCACAATGTTTCAAATAAAATTGACACCATGTGGTGTACTCTATTTGAATTCATCAATTACTCAAGTTTATTTAAAAGATGTAGTGTGAAATGTCCTAACACTAATTATAAGCATTTTAGACAAATGTGGTCATGTAATATAATTAATTAGTACTAACATTTACATGAAATATGTATTTAACTTAGGTGAGAGTATATGGAAATGGTTAAGTATTGGATGAATGTAGATGAAATGTAGAAGAATGTTAGATGAGATAGTATGAAAATATTGTAGATCTCCACAATATAAGTTAATATGGATTTTATCTAAAATCTTGTTAAATTCTACAGTAGTATCTTTGGCAAATTTGCATATTTCTACTATGGAGTGCCCTCATTGAATTAACTTGTATACTTTAAATTTCAACAGTTGATAATTAAAGTATACAATTTTCACAAATCACATATATACCACAGTTGGATCATTGGGGATGTTATTTTCATTTGTTTGTGATTACTAAAACCTTCTTTTCAAAATTTTAGGTGCCCTTTACGATAACCTCAATATATAACATCGTCCATTATGATTGCAAGTGCAAATTTTCAAAAGAATTGCTCGGAACTACTTAATAAATGGATGGGACTTGCTCTCTAATACTTCAAAACAATAATAATAGGTTACTTTAACTTGTTACTTTTCATTTAATAAATGAATTCAAACCATTCCATCACTTTTACCCTATTTTAGATTAGAAATCAAATGATTGGTTCTATTCCATTTTAGTTGATGATACCGGCAATAAAATGGACTTGCCAATGTTAGTTTTTTCTTCATTTGTTGGATTTCCAACATTTGACAATGACAATATATTCTACCTTCTATACAATATTTTATAAAACAAGATTCTAATCTTGTTAAATAATGCTATGATCCAAAATATATTTAAGTTTTAACCCTTGAGTGTCTCATAGATTCTTTTTAAGTATATATTTTGGCTTGTAAATTTTTGTTTTGTAATTCAATGACACCATCATATTCAATTATAACTTTATACTATGATGGGTAGTATATATAAATACAAGGTGATAATTTTGTATATAATATAAATTTTTACAAAACTTTATATGGTTACATATAAGTGCCAATGAATCTTTAATCTTGTAAAGAATAATAGCACAAAAAGTTGTCGACCAATGACTTCTATCATTTTTATGGAAATGAAAAATGTATATGTTCATTTGATCAATGGATAATTTTTTAGTAATTGATCAAGCTGATAAGCTAGTCATTTCAAGATTAAGAGGTAACATTGTTAATTCAAAACAAGTAAAAGCCACAAGTATGGATTCCCCTCAATATTGATGAATTTGTTTATTTTTGAGGATTTTTTTGCCTTAGGCAAAATGCAAAAAACATAAAATTAACCAATCTTGAATAGTGGACAAGTTTAATTTTCACTCCTTGTTGAAAGAACTCGATCTTACTTGTTTCTATCGAGCTTTTCAAACTATGAAAAATGTACGAGATGCCAAGAAATTTCTCCGGGTGACCCAAGTAGTGAATTAGATTGGTAATAGCATGCTTACCTTAAAGTTAAGGCAGTGATGCCTTAAATTGTCAATGTAAGCATTTCAATGTCTTCTATGTGGCTACATCATAAAAATTCTAGCTATTCAACTAGATTAACAAATAGTAGTTGAAGATGTTGAAGTAGAATCTAAATTTTCTACTACTTAAAGAATATATATAAGCTTTCAAAAACAACTTGTTTTGGGCTCCTACAATTGATCTTACATTCAAGTGGAAACAAACTCATTTCAACCCTTGAAAAAAACAAATTAATAACAAGTGAATAGTGTCTCCTCTAACAACCACTTTAATGAACTACTTCAATTCTAAATAGGGGAGATTTGCATTTCACATCCAGATTTGGTTTGCAAAAGATAGGAGTTCATGTTAGGTAACTTATGTACTTGGCTATTTAACCCCTTTAAGATGTTAGCAAGTGTACGCTTTTGTATACTACGTCGTAAAATACAGTCTGACTCACATTAAAGTTTGAAATCTGAAAATGTGATAGTGCACAAGTTTCCATTAGTAGATTAATAATTTTATCCAAAATTTTGCACTTTTGTCTCACATCCCAAGACTTGAATTGAATTTCAGCAATTAATGAGAAGAATCACATGTTGAAAAAAAGGAGAGAAGCAATGAGCCATCCACTTACATTTGCCCACCTCAAACCATACAACAAAACACATTAAAGCTCACTACACATTTAATGGAAAGCGAAAACATTGGAAAGAGGACCCAATTAAGGCAAGGCATACTGTATTGTATAAAAATTCGTAGGCCAGTTTGGGCTGCTAACATCCTAAAGGGGTTAAGGTGGCAATAGCTCCCAAGGAAATCCATACCTTTTACTTTTCTTACAAACTTTTTGAAATACCCCTCTCAATTCCTTTTCCTTACCGTCTTCCTCAGAGTGCACTGTTTTGTAGCAGAAGCCCTCCTTGGGCTCCATCGCCGTAGTGCTCTCTTACAATCGTGCTCATCTTCCAAGGAGCTCACCTACAGCTGCTGCTTTTGTTTCTTAGGGCTCACGATTTGTGCTTGAAGTCCAACCAAACGAGATAGCGAGGGAGCTTTCGACGTTTCTCGAAGCCTTCCCCAGCAGCGGCGATGGTGTACATTGAGAATTGGGACGACTTTCAGGAAAGCTCCATCAAGCTGTTCCGCTCGGATCCTGTGGCCGTATCCACTTACTACGCTTGCCTCTGTTCTGTAGTAGCGTTTGAAATTTGTGTCTGCTTTTAGGTTTTGGGTGATTTGGGTTATTGAGGTAAGTAATCTCATTGAGTATTCGTTTTAGGTTTTCTCGTATGAAGATCTTAGGGTTGGATCCTTGACTTTACGTCGGTGGTTAGACGCGGTATGTGATGAAATACCGACATTGTGATGGCAAGCTTGTTCTCAAAGTCACGGACGATAAAGTGGTACGCTTTACTCACCTGCAATCACACTTTGCTGAGACTTGGTTGGGAACTGGATTTGGTAGCTCAGGTTAACCTTTGTATTCTTGGTGGATTCTTTGGAGTTGTAGATGCGTTGCTGAGAATTGTGAAGAATTGTGAAGAATTGCGAAGAATTGTACCTTTAGTTTTGATTCTTTGATAATTGGCTACATATGTGGTAATCCAAGAAACCCTAGAGGTAATTTTAGGGTTTCAGATCAAAGATATTGACCCTGCTTTTGGTGGATAGGGTATATGTAGTTGCTCTAGTGTTTTAGCTGGATTGAAGTTCTGGAGGGATCGCTAGGTGCCCACATTGTTCAAATTTTAGTCCTGTTGCTGTCTGGTGTTGAAATCACGGGTTGTCTTTCATGACGTATGGTAGCTTCGACTCTTCAAGTTGTGCTCAATTCTAGTGTGCTCTCTGTACATTGCATTTGCTCAATTGACCGAGTAAGTGGAATTTTTGTGTGACATGATTTATCTTGAGGAAGTCTCTGTCATTAGCGAGGGGTTAGGTTTTAAGGAGCAGTGCCAACTCTGACAACCGTCTTGGTAGGTTTAGGATCACTGGGTTACACATGTAGAAATGACGAATCAAGTTTCTTCTTCTAGACACTATTGCTTGGGAGTCCTGAAATGAGGAAAAGGAAGAGAAGAGCTTTTATTTCTTATTAAGGCCGTCTGAACTGGGTCTATGAAAGTGGTGTTGCCTGCCTCTGTCGTAGTGTGGTAACGCTCTGAGTAACTTATGTAGAGAATAGCTTGGTTGCATGGTCAAATTATTAGTACGTATTGAGTAATGGGACTGCCTGAATTTGTCCTTTGTTTTCTGCAGTGTCTGAAGTTCAAGACAGATCAAGCCCAGGATATAAGGAAGATGGAGAAGCTCAATAACACGTTTTTTAGCATGATGGCTCGAGGACCAGATGGTGCGTATTATTGATCCTTTTTGACCTATGTTTTTTAGTATAGTTTTGAATGAATGAGATTCTATATTTTGTTACTATCAGGTGTTTGTCTCTGTATATTGTGACAGACTTTCAAGTATAGGCTTATGCCTATTCAATCTGTTCACACTTTCATTGCTCGTTATGGGATGCCTCACTTGATCACATCTAGCATCACTTGATCATATCACAAAAACCTCGATTTTGCTGAAATTCCTGTGTAATCTGAGTTTTGTGATTGTCAATGATTGCAGCTGAAGTGCCAGAAGACTTGCCGAAAGAGCCTGTTGCACCACAGCCTTCAAAGAAAGGAAGGGGGCGTAGACAATGAGGTCATACATTCTAGGTGTAGTTCGATAGTACGTTGTATCATGTTGAGCATCGTGTATTTCCCTCCTTTTTTGGGTGAGTGCACTAAAACGACGTCTTTGAAATTCTTGGCAGCAGTTTCTTCAGAGAACTTTGTGAGTTTTTTTACATTTCCGTGCCAGTTTGGTGTAGTTTGGTGTTGGCTACCTTTCATAGCACTTTCTCCTTCTGTTGCTAGGCATCCGAAACCACATCCTCTTCCTCTTTGTGGCAGCCTTCGGCAAACGATTGCAACACACACATTATTAATTGTATTGATTGCAAAATCTTGAACCATAAATCTCCAAGATCTGATGGTCTAAGATACTGTCCGATTATGTGCTTGGCCCGTAGTCCTCGACCCTAATAAATCGTAATTTTGAAGTAGAACATCTTGGCAGTGAAGTGTGCTCTCATTCTTCAAAACTTCCAACCTTTGCAATTTAGGTGACATGGTTGAAGCTATTGCAAAAGCAAAAGGATCACTGCAAAAACAGAAGAAAACAAGTCATTAAGGCAAACTTATAACTAGAGTTTTATTATTGTCAAAAACTTGTACTCCATGAATGTAAAGTCATTCATAGTCAACACTGGTGAGGTTGACTCTTAAATAACACCAGAGTTCACACAATGCCACCATATTCATATCGATTCAAGCCCCTATGCCAAGAACCTAGCTATTTTCTCTTACGATTTATTAGGGTTTAGGTCAACACTAAATTGCTTCACCAAGACCAGTCGGTCCAAGCATTTCTTCGCCATCTCGAAGGTGGGTATGTGGAAATGCTGTTGACAAGGCCTTTGTTAGTGCTAATGAAGCGTTCAAATGCATATCAAGCTTAAGCTCCTTATCTTTCCAGGTTTGCACTTTTCGATTCTGCAGGCACGGTTCACAAAACACGAAACAGATTGAAGCTGACAAGCTTAGTGAAACAAGTTTATAGCATTGCCAGTAAGTCTTCCACTCGAGTTCAACACATACTTGGTATATGTAGTGAGCCTCGCAAAGAACTATCCAGAATGTTAGGGAAAATACAAAATATACGAAATTAGGGGCTTTAGGACTTACATATAGTTTTGTTTTGATTATGATAACTGTTGGTCAGGTCACTGGAGACACTTGTTGCCATATTTGCACTGGAGCAAGCCTTCAGTAACTTTCCTTGCCTGTAGTCCATTTGTAAGTTATCATCTTCCGAAGATCCAGTTACCTGTATATGACGATTACCCATACTTCATAAGAGGAGAAACTGTAAGAGAAAGTATCTTTCTACATTTCTATATGCATTCACCGAAACCGCATTAATATACTATGAATGTGGAAACGGTTTACATCAAGGGAGCAATTTCTTACAAGATGAGACGAATAATAATGACCAGCAACCTCACTCAAACATTTGAGCAAGTCATTACGTGAAGCGTTGCTCGGACACTTGCGCAGAAGGGTACAAAATCTGCCAGACTACCATTATTTTAAACAATGTGCAAGATGAACTTACAACATGTTTCATCTCCGAGTCATTTTTTTGCTTGCACTGAGGCATTCAGTGCTGCACATACTCCCACTCCTGCAAATGAAACCTAGTCAGTGGTGATCTTACTCACTTGAGAACCCTGTTCAAGAGCGCTCAAAATTATTGAAATAATAATTAAACCCTAATTGCTAAACCCTAATTGCTAAAGCCTAAAACCCAAAAAATTCACGAAAATGTACTTTTCATCAATGCAACAGTAAAGATACATATTCCAAGCTTGCTAAATCTGTCTGAGAAATGTGTATCTGTCCTTCCATCTTCTATTTTTTGTCGTGTTTAAGGAGCTTCCATAGGATGTTGCATATTTTCGAACCATGAATTACAGGCTCAGCCTATCAATGAAGAATCAAAACGTCTTAGATGACCTTCACTTCTAATTTTCAGTTACGTTGACACAAACATAAGCTCACTGAAACAATTCACCCTAAGGTAGAACGTCAACTGTAGAACACACCAAACGGTACACATTTGCATGAAATATTGAGGATAAAGAAAGCACCTGACGCGCCTCCAACCAATCCAAAACATATCCCACAAAGTTTTCCAAGTACGCACTGAAATTTAGTATTTCCAAGGTTGCAAGTTTGTGATAAGTCTAGGTTGGAATAAGCCGTGAGAACTAAGAATTAGTCCTATTCAAATGATGCTCCAGAGAAACATGACTGCATTATCTGTAGTTCCATACTCCTGACACCATGTGAGGCAGTGCTCCAAACGATAGTTCCATAGCTTTCTAAGAACTGCTCCACGGCATGTAGTTCGAATTGCCATAACAGCTAGCTACAAATTTAGAAAGCTGTCAAGCAGATCATAGAGAGAGCAAGTCCCAGTGAACTGCAGTTGCAAGATGTTTTGGAATTTTTTTCATTGGCCGACACTTTTTTGTAATGTTTTCATTGGCTCATTGTTTTCGCAAATGCCTCCGTACAGTTCCGTCAGATTTTGAGAAACTGCTTCGGGATCTTTTACTTTCTCCTGATGGTAAATTTGACTTCAGTACCTTCTCTCGCGTCGAATATTGTGACGCGAGGAGATGGGATTCAATCTCTTAGATTACTCTCAGTTTATTTTCTTGCGAAAAGTCATATATTGCAAAGTGGGCTAGCAGGGTCATATATCAAATAAACTGATTGATTTCTCAATGCAAGATTCTCTGCTTCTAATATAATTGTGCACTCTTTCCGCGAAGTTCCGCATGAGCATTATAGAGCAGTAGCATAATTACTGTGAGATCATGAAACAAATCGCTTAGAAGGAAGATCATGCAAATCACAGCAAAAGTATTGATGCTTAGAAGAGAGATCATGTAATTGAGAACGAGGCTCAACCTGGCAATGAATCACGAAGGGCGTGTATTACTCAACTGCAGACGATCCTTGTACATGGAAACCCATCGGATAACCTTTTCTGTTCCAGCTTGCAATTGTGCTAACTCCTTACTACTCTGAATAAAGGGAATCCCAAGAGCATCCACAGTTTCCTCCACCGTTTGCTTAACGACCCCAGCTCCTTTCCCTCTTCCAGAATAGGGTCGCAGAACGGTGGAGCTTCCCTCCTTGCCGCCAGTAACAAGTACTAATCTCGTTGCAACTACAGGACATTCTGCAGCGCGCTCAGCAACTTCTTCTAGCCAATGCAAAAGAGCTACTTGTGAGGCTCCTTTCGAGAGAGTGCGTAGGTCCAGTGACCAGGCTTCCTCGTTGTACTGTGGACGTGGGTAATCCTCCAGCAGTTCCCGAGCTCTCAAGAATACCAATTTTGCCCGCAGACGCAAATGTCGTGCCCACAGTGCATCAATAAGTGCATTATAAAAGGAGGCGTTGGACACGAAATCTTTCGCCGATGCATAATATGTAAAGAAGCTTGATGCCTCTTCCACTACAGAGTCAGCTTCCAAGTGGGTAGTGTCACCAGTTTGTGGTGGCGACAGCTCCTGTCTAAGAGCATCGTTTGCTGGTGTCACAAACACGAGCCGGTAGGCCACTTGACAGGGTTTAAATTGGCTGCCTTCCATTGCCTTGGCCAATGGCGCAAACGCTGAATCATCTTGTTCTCCACATGCGGAAATCAATGTTCCAATCGCTGCTACATCAGGTTCGACTCCTTGCCTCCCCATTTCTTCTAAGACTGCTGCTGCATGGGAGAACCATCGGTTTTTGGTATACAGATGAAGCATTGCCCCATAGAGAGCATTCGTGATTGTTCCCTTCGAAGCAGCCAAGCATATCTAAAGGATACAAGCAGGCTTTGTTAAAAACAAATAAAATAGCAAGAAAAATAAAGCTTGTAACAATAGGAATCGCCACTAATCACTGAAAAGAACCTTGAGTAAAGTCATTGAAAACAGGCTAGAGTTGTAGCGATTTAGAGCCACAATACACTTTATACAAAAGAAAGCAAAGGTCAAGGATTTCAACATGATAATAGCTATACCTCGTGGCCATATTTTGTCCACCCACGCATTGCACATGCATGGATCATGGTGGAATATGTGTGAGCAGTTGGCTCTAATCGATCATTCAGCATCCTTTGGTAGAGTTCATCAGCTTTTTCATACCGACCAGCTTGAACAACGGCGCTTATCAGAGATGTGTAGGTAACGATATTTGGACGGTATCGACACTGGATGAGGTCTACATATAACTGCACAGCCTCATCATGTCGGCCTGCCTTACCAGTGGCATCGATAATCATATTAAAGGCTACTAGTGATGGCCTCATAGTCTGCCAGCACAGCAAAAGTGTCAAAGAAAGCCCTTCCACATCCAAAGTAACCTATTATAAAGATGTACTCAAACCATGCGTACTGTGCGTACTATCCATTCTCAATGCAAGCTGAGCCTAAAGGAGTTGACTGAATTGCTTTTGTCACACGAAGATAAGGAGTACTTGCCAGCTTATATTCCCGAAAAACACTTAACGCTTGATCAGTTTTACCAGCCCGGCAATATGAAAGCAGCAAACCATCGAAGGCACCACTCTTGACCTCCACCCCAGCCTCTCGCATCTGCTGAAAGAGACTCTCTACAACTTCGAAGTCTCCTCCTTTTGCATGAAGGTGCATCAATTTTACCCAAACCTGGTCATCACTCAGGCAACAGAGAATATTTATCAAGGAGACTCTCCAGCAAAGAATATTAGCTGCCAGATCCTTCTGCCTAAAACTTGTGCCGACGCTGCAATACCTATACAAAGACATGTGAGCTTGACACGAATTGCTCTCAATTCCCGATTACTAATGCTCAGTCCTTCTTTCTTGATAAGAAAAATGCATACGCTAATACGAGCAAGTGGTGGCATACACATGAAAGTAACTGGGAAAGCACTCTAAAATTTGCAAAAGTTCCATTACAGTGTGTAGAGCCTGAACAGGTGCCCAGCAGTAGGAAGGAGAGGCAATCAGGCAACCAAGACATGTGACGTGGGGGCGGATTTACGAGAGTTAATACCTTTCCGTCAATATTATAATTAGCTGATATCATGTCTTGAAAGAGGAGATCCGCATCCTCCACCTTGCTAGCCATCCAACATGCTGTCAAAAGGTCCGACAGAGTTTTGTATGCCACCATAAAATTGCTGGCACGTACTCCTTGTAAAATTTGCATTGCTTTCTCCACTTGAGGCTGATCTCCAAACAAGTAAGCAGCAATTACCTGCGGCACAAGCAGACAACTAAAAAATGTGTAGGTCAACGCATTCGTACTGACGACAAGAACAGTCACGTCCAGAGTCCTCACCCCATTCATGTGAAATGAAAATTGCTCGACACCTTCTCATAGCAATTTTAGACAGCAAAGCAAAACAGTTTTAACAGCCTCTACAAGCGCCTCTACACCTTGCCGAGCTTAAACCTAAGAATCCTTTAGAATACATAAATGTAGGATAAGGCAAAACACAAGGTGACTAGCAAGGTTCATATTGGACTTTGCTGCCACATCATCCGAACCCAGGAACTTTGCATTAATATCATAAATACATTCACATGAAATTCCAACAACAACAGTAGCCTTCAAGTTCTGGGGAAAAGTTGTATCGAACTAAATTCCTGGATTCAAAGATTCGCCAGAAGTGACGGCACAAATGTTCCCATAGCGACAACAACTAATTCAACTCTGAACTACATACTGGATCTAATTGAAACAAGCTAGATGCTTACCCTTTCATACGTGGCGTTGTTGGGTTTGACTCCATATACATCCATTTGAATCAACACCTGCGAGGCTAGGTGGACAAGCCCTTTACTTCCATAGCCTCTAATAAGTGTGTTGAAAAGATGAGCATCAGGATCTATGCCCAGGCTTCTCATCTCTAAGAGGAGTATCTCAACCTCTGCCTCCCTCCCATTCTTGGTTAGGATTGTTGCAATTGCAGTAAACGCCTTAAGCAACTTCAATTTCTTCTCCCTACAAAAATATTGCACGTAGCAGACTCGTTAAATGTAGGACCTAAGAAAGAATTTGAGCCATTTAAAAAAGCTAGAGAATGTCGTAAACATCGTCTCAAGAAGAAGGATCAGCATTTCTCGAAAGAAAGAAAAGAATAATCAGCAACTGTAGTTGAAAATGATACCGATTGCTTACTTATTAGACTCGTCGCACAAGGGATTTGGTTGTACTACTAAGACGTTCGACGTTTTTAGGAAGTTGAAAATGCAAAGAGCTAGTTTCCAATCAATATCTCCTGTCTGTGCCACAACCTTGTTCCAGTCTTCGGGTGCAAATATTCCTACCCACGGTGCTACAGTTCTCTCAACATCCTCGCCCCTGAGTAATGCCGCAATGACCTCCGCAAGCTCAGGTCTTCCCAAAGTGGCCCGCTTACTTATGACTGACCTTGTTTGCCTGAGTTCATTCTGTTTGTCAAATGCTTTTTATATCAGTCACGGAACGAAGAAGATTTGCATAAACTCAGTCGGCGTCACCAAAATTTAATCTCTACGACAGTAAGCTAATAAGAGAATGATTATTAACGAACGATATCCGCTTCCAATTAAAGTTAGAAAACAGAGAGTGTATTTGCGCAAATGAGAAATCGGGTCACTGCCCTCTACAGAACCTCAAGGTTAAACACTCGGCATTTAGAGTTAACAAATAAAGGTAAGAGAACTCAATCGGCTAATTCCTGAACGAGATCAAACAGAACTATACATACGCGAAAGAAAATCCATTGTGCAATGGAATCAGACACTCACCTCGTCATTAGCCACAGAAAGTTCTTCCACAAAAGCTCCAGCTGAGGCCCTGGCAGCTACAATGCAGAAGGAAGTAGACACGGAGGAGTTCGAAGAAAATCGCCTTGAAAAGGGCACAGCACCATGCGCTTGGCCAACATCTCCAGCAGCTGAGGTGCGGCCACTCGCAGAACTACTACATCGTGAAGAAGCAACTGTCTTATTATTGAGGAGCCCCGGTGGAGCTCGCGACAGTATCATTTAGTGAATGTCGCCAAAACTCTCACAATTTCACCCTGTCAAGTTCCGTATTCTTACAGCAACAAGCTCAACTCTCGCCTCTGTGCATAGAGAAGTCCCTGCTCAATCACAGAAATTTGCGAAAAAAATATCAACAATGGCAGAGCTCGGAATATCACCATTTGCTGCAAAAGGATTCAGCAATAGACTTCCCAATATAGAATTTCTACCACGCCGTGAACGATTTCAAGTTTCAATAGCCGCACCAATGCGCGGATTGAGACTATGCAGGACATTGGTCTTCCCAAAGCAGTGCAGTCAGAAAAATTTGAGTGAACTTGGAGAAGAAAACAAGTAAAACCCTAGACGCAACTGATGACCATGCAGGCTTTGCACCTGGACCCAGCAGAAACCCTAAACCCCAGGCTTACACAGCGAGTGAGAAATTTTGAGAGAAATTCGACAACCTATCGAACCAAAATTCAGAGCCAGCAAGGATTCCAAACTAGGTTTTCCGTAGCAAATTTTACGACATTCCGCCTATCTAGACGGCATCCTTGAAACCAAATCACACCGCTAGAACTCTTCAAGGAGCTGCACCTCCAAGTGCTCCAACTACAGAACTGGGAGACCAGACAGGAATGGTTGTGATATAACTTTTTGCCAGCCACTGCTTGATCCTTTCGCATGTCTCAAAAAATTTCAAAATTCGAAAATCCAATTCCTTTTTGGACTACTCCAAGGAGTGTATACACTCGTCATCATTAAATGCAAGTGTCTCTAACCCAAACGAAACTGACTTCATGTACAAAAATCTTTCCAAATAGTCCTCAGTAAACCACTTCTCCCGTAAACCTCGATATTCTGCAAGCATTAATATTGAAATGCAATACATTACTTGCACCAAATGCAACTAATTCATTCAAAAACATACATAATAAATTAAATTCTAGAGCGTCAAACTACCAAATGTCATTCTTCAACCGCTTGAAAATTTCAAAAACCCTATCCCACAGTATCACTACTTCTCTAACCACACGTTACACGTTACAATTCAATTACAAATCGGTTATAAAAGACGAAACTCATTCTTTGAAACGACGAACAAGCACGCTTCTATTACTTCCGTCAACTATCGAAAATCCATAGCGCACTATACCTTTCTTCATTTTTGAGCCATTGTTACCTCATTCCCCGTGAGGTTTCCCCTTGACGCAGAGCCAAACTACAGAATTGGAAAGGAAGCGCAGGAGCCCAGCATTGTGACTGAGATGTACTTAACTGAAACCCGTCATCCTTTGAGAATCATTTCCCTAGGGATACAGAACCCTGTAAAACGATCTAGTAAAGAAAGACAAAAACAACTCAAAGAGAATTGATTTCGCAAGAAACCTGTTAAACAAGCTGTTGCGGAAGTCGAACCTCAAAATTCCAAGAAGGTGTCGGGTTCGCAACCAGAAAGGGTAGTAGAGTTGCGAGAATGTTTACAAAGAAGGGGGAAGATGGAAGGTCCAAATGCAATCAAGATTGGAGAAAGAGAGGAAGAGGTTGCGAACAGGAGCGATTGAAGTTGGAGCGAGCTGGCCACGCTCTGAAGAAAGGGAACCCAATCCGGAAGAAGTAACGGAAAGAAGATGAGAAATGTCTGTCATTCGTTAAGTAACTCTGAATGAGGATGAGAATGGTGTGTCATTCGTTGGTTCTGAATCGTCTGTCATTTGTTGATTCTAGATGAGGATGAACAGGGAGCCCGCACTGGGTTCTCAGAGTAACGGTGCGAATGGTCTGAAAACAAAATCTCAGTCAAGTGACTCGAGATGAGAAAAATCTACAGTCGCTATCCCTAATCTTTGCGACCATGTTTTCTACTAGTGTGAGTAGATTCTACATAGATATCCAAACAATACCCTGGGAACAAATTCCTCGATCCAAGGTCGATCAAGGCAGTTGTTTTTAGACTCCAAACCAGGATTTACCAAGCTTCTGGCTCCGACAATATGGACAAGAGCCGATTGCTGTTCAAATCACTCGGAAGAGTTCATTGCACAAGGCCCCGAAAAGGACACAAGCTCTTGCAGAAGGCCGCAGCCCAACAAATGGCAGATGCAAAGCTCCACACCTCATTATCATATTAGCAGTCTCCTAAAAAACAGAGCAAACCCAAGATGAAGTCATCAGAATCCTTTAGCAGAATTCGTAACTGTATATAAGACCTTCAATCTGTAGAAACTAGAGGCAAGTAATAGCTCAAAAGAAGTTTCTCGTCAATGCACTTGAGTGAAAAATGAGTACAAAATTGTCAGTAAATGCATTTAGTGCCAAAACTCTCTTGAAAAGGAGGGAGATTTTAGATTGCATTCTGTGTACAAATACTTGGGAGACTGGGATTGAGCTTACATTCATTATATAAGCTCCTTCAAAAGAGGTATAAGATTGTGACCTTTGGGGGCTTGATTTTAGTGATTTTTGAGAGTGTTTGACATTTTGAGGGTTCCTACTTCTCAAAGGAAGATGACATCATGCCCAATCTTTTATAGTGGCAATTCCAGTTAAAGAGCACTTAAGAGATGAGCCTCAAATACATTGAAACTTGGGAAAAAAATTACAATACCACAAAAGCATAGAATATCAATGTGGACAGAATGGCACATCGCGGGCCTAGAAAGACCATCAAGGATGTTATTGCCCCTTAAGAACTTGTGCCTGGTGAACCCGTAAACCAAGGGCAAAGGAAACTTGAACTTAATATAGAACTTGCCTTAATATCAACTTCATATCAACTTCCTAATAAATCACTGACAGTCAAATGCCAAGCGTTTACTGGCACTTGATATCATTTCCTATCACTTCACCACAAACTTTGGGTGAAAGTTGCAACAGCCATGCAGTTAACGATTACAAGCTGCATCGACTCCTGTTGAATTGAAGTCCGAGTTATCAATTGTACGTACTGCAAAATTTGGAATTTCGAACTATAAGAAGAATCTACTTTCGAACTATACGAAGAAAATAATCTACAAAAGCTGTTTCTAGCAAGGCTTGATGATTAACTAATACGTGCTCATTATTCTTTGATGTTAAAAAACAAAGGTGTCGAACTCATTGAAATTCATCAACATTCCAGAGTGACGGACGACAATGTGTCAGTCTCAAGACAACGGAATAATGAGCATGTAGAAAAATCTTAGCTGGACTCAGCCGTAGCAACACTG
Organism: Rhytidiadelphus loreus; assembly: GCA_947034895.1. NCBI lineage: Eukaryota > Viridiplantae > Streptophyta > Bryopsida > Hypnales > Hylocomiaceae > Rhytidiadelphus > Rhytidiadelphus loreus. The sequence goes on along the minus strand of OX344763.1, from coordinate 10,301,562 downwards.
GAGGTATCGACTGATTCAGGCTTGGCAGGTCCATTGGCTACAGCCACTGTGGTAGTGGTACCATTAGCCTCACTTTTGTGATCAGAAGGAGACTTAGAATCAACAGAAGCTGGTGATACAGGATCATCGTCTTCAGGTGTTGCTCCAGTTAGCAGAATTTCTTCAAAGTCGATCTTCACCGCCGGCTTCTCCGAAACCGAAGGAGCTTTGCTGAGAGCTTCCAGAAGTGCCATGAGAGCAGCTGTAGGCTTGCGCTTCTTCTTCAACAGAATTTCGCTTACATCGGCAGGGGCTATGGCCTTGTCCACAAACGCTTCCTCTATCTCAGGGAACAGGTCATGCCACTCGAGATCGAGGTTGTTTTTGGCTAGAGTGCGGAAAGCCGGAAACTCACACCATGACATGTTGATGTGTCTGTCCATCCGCCCTGCACGTAACAGCGCCTTGTCCAATTTCTCGATGTGATTTGTGGTGAATATGATGATTCGCTCACTTCCACAACATGACCATAGCCCATCTGTAAAGTTGAGTAGTCCTGACAATGTCACCCGGCTTCCCTGCAACAGTGGTACACATAGACATCAGTACCTCGCTTCCAGGCTCACAAACTCAATTTTCCAGGATAAGGAATGTATGGAATCCCAACATACTAATCAAGAATATCATAAGACACAAATCCCAAAACTGAGCTCAATTGGCAGCAGACTTGGCAAACAAAACATCTGAACCCTGAACCCTTTGTCTCAAGCTAGGGAATTTGAATGATAAACGGTCCAAAGTTGATTGCACACGTTGAAATCAATACGTCCTAAAAGAAAACATGATCTAGTAAAGAAGTATACCAATCCTTACAGAAGATACATGAAGTAGACAATAAAACCTCTAAAGGACCAAAAATTAATGGTTATTGAATGACCAATTTGATTAATCACGTTGTGAAAATCAATAATTCAGACGGGGCCAAATCTGTTATGTGTTGATAAAAAAAAGATAGAACAAAAGAAAATTCCAAATGACCTATTCAATAGAAAACAGAAGTACCTCATCTTGTTCAGGTTTGCCACGGCTTGACCCTTCCGATTTGTCTTTAGCAGTCTCCCCCCTTCGAGCCTTAGCACGCTCCGCAAGATCTACCGAGCAATCGATGTCCTCAATTACAATAACGGAGCGGTTGGTGGTTTGAATCAACAGCTTCCGAAGCTCAGAGTTGGAGCTGACTTCTGTCAACTCCACGTCATAAATGTCGTACTTGAGAAAATTAGCTATGGCGGCAATCATGCTGGACTTCCCAGTTCCTGGTGGCCCGTACAGAAGATAGCCCCTCTTCCATGGCTTCCCTGCTTTTTGATAAAACTCTTTCCCCGCTGTAAATTCCAACAGATCCTCCTTGATGTCATCCTTCAAATCTGGGTCCATAGCCAGCGTTTCAAATGTTGATGGATGTTTGAATGGCACGGATTCCCACGATTTCTTCTTGTAGCTGAATCAAACCACAACAAGCTTGTATGAGAGTAACTTCCACCAGTCTTTCCACATCACTACATAAATGACCTAAGTTAGAAAATCGACCGCTTCTAGGTTTAGCACAACCATAGAGATAACTCGCAATAGCCTTAAGGATAGGGATAACAGTCACTCATAGGACAACTAACAGGCTTAACCCCTAAAGGACCAAGGATTCATGGTTATAAAATGCCAAAAAAAGATATATCACATTGCGAAAAATGAAATTCGGATGGAGCCAAATTTCGTACCACCAGACTCAGTGAAGAACATCGCATATGTTCGTCAAAAAATAACATAAAATTGAACAAAAGAAAGCCTCCACTTAACCTCCACAAAACTGCTACGAAAAACACAGGCCATATTTGGGAATTGTGATCCTTTAGGGGTTTAAGCATGCACAGAAATATCATACTACTACAAGCGAAAGATGTTTAAGAAAGAACTGATGCTGAACTGAACTGAAGTCCAGTAATAATAGAAACGAAGTAAGCTGTGCAATCATCAATTTGGTGGTAACACTGGAGAAATCTTAGGGTTGACACTGCATGGCAACGACAAGCACAGAATAACAAGAACAAGAAAGAGAAGAAGGGTGAAGAAGCATGAGCATAAGGTTGAGGAATGTCGGTACCCGCCAGTGCCATTCTTGACGTTGGTGTAGAGCAGACGATCCCGCGCAAGCTCCTTCTCCGACTTGGCGACTTCCATGACATGCTCCACATACGGCTCCAGCAACCGGCTCTTGTCCTTCTTGCGCATCTTCAGCGTATATTTGCGTTTCTCGTCGTTGGGGCTGGATCCAAATTGAATCCCGGGCTGCTGTCTCTGCGAGACCTCATGCGTCCACCACACTTTGGTCCCCATGAAGATGTCCTCCACGGACTCGTGGTGCGCCAGCGAAAACGTGTTCTGCGTGGCGTTCTTGGGGCGGCACAGGTTGACGTGCCCCGCGGCGATGGCACTGGAGGAGCTCAAGTACGACTGCACGTAGTCGTAGATCTCGTTGTTGCCTGCGCCGTAAAACTCCGGAATGTCGAAGAAGACGTACGGCATGAAGCGACCGAGCACGCGCCGGATCCAAGTGTCGAACATGTAGCCGTATTCCTTGGGAAGCAAATTGCGAAGGAAGCCAGCCACGCCCAGCATCGCCGCCCAAAACGTCCAAATCTCCATCGTCCCTGCCATTTCGGCGGCCTACTCGTGTACTCAATTCCGGACACAATTCCTTTCCAACAACTCTGTAATAGAGCTTCAATTCTCGTCCGTCTCCGAACAAAACACGCGTGTCGACAAATCGATCCAAAGATTGCTTCAATTCGACTAGCTAACCCTGAAAGAACTGAGAACAAAGCCTCGCAGCACAATTAAGAGGCCAATTCACTACGTCCTCACGACAGAATTCTCTTCCAGAAGCTCAAACTCTTTCCTAACCCACAGTCAAATTGAAAATTCATACACAGAACCTAAACCCTCTTCACCTCGTCTTCCATTTACCCTACTTTCAACCAGCTACACACACCCCGAATTCTTCAGGATGTGGAACCACAACACGCGAGTGATGCCCCTGCACAGTTCTTATTATACCCAAAACAAGACTGCTCGAGAAGAGTCGGTGCCTTCACTCAAGCCTCCCCTCCCCCCACCCTCCTTCCACCCTCCTTCCACCTGTCGCCACGGCAACTCATACCACCAAAAATCAGGATAGAATCCACTGACTGCGCAATTCTCCGCAACCATAGAATAAATATAATCGTGCGCAACACTCCACAGTCCACAATAACACCGGTCTCGCCACGGCCTGACCGAAATTAAGCGCATCATCAGTATGTATAGTAGCTGCAGGTTCCAGAGCAAGTTCCCGTGCCTTGACTTCGAAGCAATCGGTAGAGAATAAAGGTAAGAGACTCTCCTCCTGACCTGTCCAGACTTCCGCCCGATCATCTTCTGACTGCTGATCACAAGATTCTGCCTGCTTGAAAATTATTTTAAGTTATAGTGGCAGAGGAAGGACTTGGTCCTGGCCTCCTGGGCCGTCCATGTTGTTCAACACGAGGACTACGTTATGTTGATTACTGGCCTCTCCTTCGCCATTCTCCTTGCCCTCACCAGCAACGCTCCCCCCAACAGGACGCTTCGTCATTCACTGTACGTCTCTTTGCGGAATCTTCCAGCGGTGAAACGGCTCCTTGGATCAAAACCGAATTGGGAACTCGGCCATTGATAACAGTTTACAACCCACGACGGGCGGGGGACTCGCAGATGAAGCATGAGACTGGCGAACTTTTCGAAGGAGATTCAGATTTCTGGGGAATGCAACACCAGGGTGCACTTGTTGCGGTCAAGCAGCTTCGTCCTGTGCTGTACAGTTCTGTACATGCCGGGAAAGGACTGTCATTTCGGGGAATGAAGAAAAACAATGCTTAACCCTTTTACCAAGGTTGTCACTAAAATGCTTGCATTATTGGACCAATAGGTGCATTCTTTGTTTCTACAGTGAACAATGAAGTCATTCATGGTCAGACACTTTTCGGCCTCGGTGTCCTTTAACCCTTAAACAACATTGAGGACGTTTTCCGGCCAACGAAGGACAAAGAATCTCTCTCCATGTAGGACAAAAGTGCAACTCTTCATCCTCCACGTTTTGTGTGGAAAGGGAATGTTTTCTATAGTAGTTTGACTTTCAATGAGTGCTTTTTCATTTCTTTTTTAAGCCAACAATTCATATGGTTCCAAAAATAGTTGATTTCCTCGATGACCAACTAGTCAATTAAGGGTTAAAAGAAGGTCTCCGTGTTTGTGATATGACTTTTGAGAGTACACTTGATTGTAATTGGTAGTAACTGGGCATGATGAATACTCCCTCCGGAAAAATTATAGAAGACCAAGAATGACATTAAGGTAGAACTACCCGATACCACCATCCACCCAATTTTGTCACCTACATGATCCTCCCAATTGCGTCAGTGGCCCATCTATTACCACCATCCTTACAACCCTTTATCATGATGGCGATGCACTTGGGGAGCAGATGCATTAGCCCACGCTTTAACAAGGGTCTACTCAATCATGCATCAACAAGGGTCTATTCACAATTTAACATTTCAGCTTTGAAAAATCACAAAAAATTCACTTTTTGTGGGAATGTCTTCATTCTTTTTGCAATTGACTTCTCTCAAACTTTTCAATCTCTGAAAAATATAGGAGTTGACAAATAGCTTCTCCAAAGTACCTAGATAGAAAATTTGTGTGGTAATGGGCAGTTCTACTTTAGATGGAAGTCGTGGAACAATGATTAAAGAGAAACTCCTACTTTGTGGGAAAGGGGCAAATGTCAATTCTAATATTTTGATATTTACCCACCATATTGGCTAAAAACAAGAACAAATAGAAATACAATAAGGGGCACTTCACACTGTGGTTAAAGGTTGAAAGGCCATCATTTTCCACCTACTAGATTGCAAAAAAATAAGAATTCATCAATGCGATTGGTAGAAATTGACGGCCCCTCAATCCTTGGCTATAGTGCAAAGTATCCCTAAGACCAAAGATACTAGCATGTGAGCATGAAAATGTAATAATATTAGTTTTGAGCATATGTATAAGTAGATATCTTACAATTATTGAAAGTGCTTATATCATAAACATTTATAAAATAGGTATCTATAACATAAATACCCTATAATCATGGAAGGTTTTTATACGATAATATAGACACCTATAACATAAGTGTATAGTGTTCTAGGCTCATGTGCTCATGATCCTAAACTTACATAGTAGCAACCTTCCACTTAAGATACCCACACAAGGGTCTTACATAGTGTAAGGATCTATCCGTGAGGGTCTCATAACAAAATCCCTTGCAATTGAATAGGCCTCCATTAGAAGAGAAATGAAGCCTTCAAAGGGCTGCGAGTTATCTTAGAGCTCCCATGTTTGGGAACTTTGTTCAATTGGAAAAGTTGCATGACATGTAGACTGCTAATGTGGCCGGGACACTGCCATGTCAGCAAAAAAATTATTAAAAATAAATAAAAATAAACTTTTTTTAGATTTTTTTTAGATTTTTTTAGATTTTTTTTTTTCCCGGTTCCCAACATGGGGAACAGCCCTGAAACGGCCCTTTGGAGGCCTCATTTCTCTTCTAATGCCTGTGGCAGGTCTTTATGTGACTCCAATACAATTGTTAAATAAAACTAAACAAGGTTTGAGGTATATATATATATAATTGTTTTTTTATTGTTTTTCATTATTATTATGCTTATAAATGATGGCAGTTTGCAAAATGTGCAAAATTGCCCCAAATAGTGCATTGTTTATGGTGGAGCAATGATTTTCTTATGAACGGTTTAAATCAAAATAACCATACTAATAGGTAATTATTTATTGTGCATGAAGTTCCCATGAAGTAATCGCAGTAACTATACTTTAAATTGTCTGGAATAAACATTTGAAAATGGCTCATTCTATTATTAGTCTATCAATAGCTTACTTAACTTTTTGTTGAAAATTTTGGATTCTTTTACCATGTATCTTTTAGGCACCCTAAAATCTATGAATCAACTATGAATTTTCAAAGTGGTGAGAATAGATGTATCCATAATCAAGTACGCTTTTGTGCATATAGAAGGGAGAAATTAGGCAAGAATGTGTAGGGGGCACTTTTAGAAACAAGTTGTAATTAGGTGAACATTAGATGATAATGACTTAAGGTTGTTGGTGGGGGTCATAGTTGATTTTATTGATCTAGCATGATCTAACTTACTATATATCCAACAACATGTTTCCTACTCTCCATTCAACTTAGTCTAAATTTTAGATTTTTACAAAGGTCAATTTGCCTATCTTTCAAGACCAATTTGTTCAAAGTCAAAACATTATTTTATCCGTGGAACCAAATCAACCAATTAACAAATGTTATGTTCAAGAGCATCAATAAACATACACCTAATTAATTATGATTTGAGCTCTTGAGGTGGGGTGTCTATAAAACATCCATCTAAAAACCAATATGGATTTATGAAGAGATTCATTGCATTGTTCCAAAAAACTTGAGTTTTTAAAGAAAACAATGGAAACAAAATCTAACCTACTTTGATTCATATTTTTTAGACTCTTTTAGACTTTCATTGAAATAATTATAATTTCTTGCAGTTAGAATATACCATGACATTATATGCCAAAAAAATTTAAATACTTACACAACATGTAAAGAGAAGCCTAAATGAAATTGCTCTTCCATCCCAAGTGAACATTATAAACTCTAAAATGAGGTGCTCAAACAACATTGCTACACAATGACCCAATAACATCCAAAATATGTAGTACATTCCACCACTTTTCACAACCGTTTCTTCAATCAATATACACTATCAAGAATTCTTTATATTTGATGTAATCAACGCAAAAATTAGCAAAACACTGTGAATTCACAACTTACCTCCAAAGTCAAAAGCTCTTACTAGAGCTTGTTCAAGTAAAAGCATTGCCACCATGGGGCGGTCAAATCCCCACAACCAACTAGCTCTACCAAACTCAAGGATGGCCTCATCACCTATAGTTCTCTTTAGCCACCATCATGTCCCACCCAAACCCTTTAATCAACTTAATTTTTTTTCCATTTTTTATTTTTCTTCTTGAAAATTTTAAACCCAACCATGACTACAACCCAAAAGTACAAGGATGGATCTGATTAGATACATGATAAAACTAACCAAGCTCCTCAAGTTAAAGAACCCAAAGTTTTTTTGCTAAGGCCATTTAGAAAGTGTCTAAGCCATGGCCACAATGGGGCCTGATTCTCAACCTCCTCTGCTTTCCTACCATCTGAAATTCATTTAGAAAGCAAGGGTAGCGATGCTCTAAGCATTTAATTGAAGACCTCAATTATTGGAGGAAGATCATTCTAGTGAGTGTTTCTCAATGTAACTTAATCTTTGCAATCAACAAAGTGGGCCAAAATATAATAATACAAACAAATACACTATGAAAAGTTTTGTCCCTATAGTACTAGCTTGTTTTTGAGTAAAGTAGTCACCCAAACTTCCCTAGTGTAGCTTATGTCCATGGAAAGCCTCCTCCTCTTTCGTCCAAAGCCAATAAATAAAGACCCTAGTTTTGTAAAAGTGAGGAAGATCAAATTTGCCAATTCATCAAAATTGACATCATAAATTTTCCTTGAATTAGCAGATGGGCAAAAGGTATTAAAGCAGGATTATCCTACTCCCAGCATGTTTCCAAACCCAACCTCCAGAAAACTCAGAGAAAATATAAGTTAGATGCTAGTTGCACTCTCTTCAAGGAGTGAACAATGAAAACAGGCACAACTTTTAGGAAATCATCCAATTAAAACTTTGACTCTCTCATAGCTTTTGCATATCATAACCAAAATGTCCTTCTTGGATTTCCCCCAACTTTATTGCAACACTAACTTCATATATGATAAAAAAAAAAATGAGAGCTTTCCCCACACTCAATAATGCTTTGTCAGAGAAATTTACTGAAAGAGTTCCTTGCAAAGAATGTTACAATAAGGCTGTGAATCTCTCTTTGAATTGGTACAGTTTTGGCTGCAGCGAGTCTCTCACATTTTCATTCCCAAGAATGAGTGGTTGTGCTTTCTGAATCTGTGATGGAAGAATCGTGACTTGAAGGTGTTGCTTGAAGGTGCTTGTGAAAGTCGGCAGGATCGGGTCGGTTGTGCAAAATGTCCTCAACTTCTTCAATGAAGCTGTCTGAGCTTCTTCTAATTATACACTTTGTTGGATATACAGTCTGTCGCTTCGGCATTTTGAAATGAAGATATTTTTAAAGCATGGGAATTTGAACATGCTCTTCTTCGGGAATGGTTTTGCTTCAGTTCGATCAATTCGATCATTCAAGCACTTTGGCAGATTGGAAAGAAGAGTTGATTATTAAGCTTAGGTGCCTACTGAGACTCACATTGACTTTTCTGCTTCACGTGCTGCTAATAAACAAATCGTCGTTCCATAATAATGAATATTTGTTACATGAATTTGGCATAATTTCAGTTCAAAGAATCATTGGTGCAGTCATCAGATAATTAACAGAAGGAGTGTCAAGCCAAGGAACTACTACTGATAGTGGTTTGACACGCCCATCTTGACTCTTGAATGGAGTGAGTGCTGTGAGAAATTCATTTGAAACTTCTGATCTCTGCACATCCTTGATTTTAGAACTCTCTCTCTCTCAGGATCCAAATTGGGCAACTAAAAATTGCTAACAAATATTAGTAACCCATAAAGGACAAACACTCAGGTGACCTTGGAAATCATCCCTTTCATTACCGTGTGAATCATTGGCTTAAGAAACAACAAAAGCACTCATTGGAACTCACTAAACAATGGGTTACGTTGAGAATCTTTTGGGCGGAGTACTATTCCACCTTCTCTCTCCAAACTTTGTATATGTTTCAAACCCTCTTTGAAAAGACACTTCTTCATACTTGTGTACTTTGGTTTTGCTATCTTTAACCCCTAAAGGTCAAGACTATGTTTTCACCAAAACTGCTACAAAACTGTCATTTCTAGTACAAGTACCAAATTTTAGAAAAAGAAATTTTTTGGATAGATGTAACCATAGGATCTTGTAGGACACTAGTTTGAGAAGTTGTGGAAAAAATTTCAAAATTTTCCACCGTGTGGATTGCAAGATAATAGCGTTTGAAGTCATCAAAAATCTTTTATTTGTCCCTGCGAAAATTCGGGCAGCTGCACTTCACAAGGTCACATTTGTATGAAAAAAAATTCCAAAATGGTGGTTACTCTTTGGATTCATTCTTCACAGCAAGTTAGCTACATGCTTGAAAATTTTCATATCATTTGGAATTGCACAACATATAGGAAACAAATAGTAAGTAGAAAGAAGTAGAGAATGTTTCAAAATACAAAATTGTTAAGAATTTAGATATGGAATTGAAAAATGTCAATCCCAATAGTCGTAATGTTGTAATAAACAATCTACACCTAATGTTTTTATTTTTTTTCAAAAATATTGAGAATTGAGTTAAATAAAGGATTTCAAAGTTTATTTTAGAGTAGAGATTCCATAACTACCCTTGAACTAAGAATCTTCATATCTTTCTTCACATTAATCAAAATGGAATGATTCAAAGCTTTCTGCATAAACATAAATCTAAATAACTAATTCAATTTTTCATTTTTTCTTTTTTCATTTTAAAGAAATTCTTTTAGCTGCCCAGGTTGCCCACTTACTAATGAATATTACATATCATGCAATAATTTTTTAACCATGTAGTTAAAACTTGTGAGCTATAAACTTGTGAGAAAACACTCAATGGCCATATTTATTTAACCCTTAAGGTGGGCACCCCACAAAACACCACTTTTTGCTACTGAGCCTATAATTATGATTAGATTGGTCAAATTTTCATATTTTACATGAAAGGAGGTTCCAACGTACCAAAGAATGGATACTATATGCAAAGTTTATGAAGCATTAGATGGGATTTGGCCCATCTAGAGGGCCATGAGTTCCCGACTGCAGGGAACGCGCTGCGTTGCGCTAGTGCAACAGTCTAACGTGGCCAAGCGACTGCCACGTCATTGCAAAAAAAAATTAAATTTACTTTCATTTTTTCATCTTAGAAGAATTTTTTTTGGGGTAATATAACACTCGACTCTCCCTCGCTACATTGGGAACAAATTTGAGAACGGGCTTGAAATGGCCCTCCAGTGCAGCTGAAAAACATCTAATGGATCAAAGTTTTTTTTTGTAGGGGTTTTAAAATCATTTCTTCTACATACTGAGGTACATATTGATTTTGGAGATGCACATAGAATTATGATGGTGATTTTGGGTTAGTAGCACATTTGGGGGGGACTACCTTATATACCCAAGGACCATATTTGGGTGTTAACTAAACTTTGAATGGCATATTTTCAAAGGACTAAAATAATAACATATAGATGCATAAACTCTACAAACTATAGGAGTAGTACTGACAAATTCCATGTTCCAAATGAATGCTTTGAAATTTAGCCAAATGTTCTAAAAAAAACTACTCCTCTAGGAAATGTCCCACAAAAGATGTGTGAGACCAAATTTCTGCAAAATTACTTAATGAGTAGTATAAACTCTGAGATAAATGTAGAGAAAGAATATGACATTACAAATTATTTTAATCATCATCCACTTCCTTTCACAAACTGCGAATTTAGAAGACATGTACGTCACCTTAGCATCATCAGCCAAAATAATACATTGGTTGCATAAACCCTAAGATAACTGTAGAAAATGAAAGCATGTGTTATAATTATTTCTACACATTTTGCTTATCTATGGAACACAAATTTGATCTTTAAGAAAGTGTTCCTTTGCAATGTTGATTCTTGAAGTGATTTTCTTAAAAATTCCTTTCTCTTGAAAAAATATCATCTTTTCAACGCAGAATGATGTATGATCGTTAACTTTTGAAATAGATGAAATCATCAAAACTGAAGGGCAAAAGGACTTGCATATAAATGTCCATTTTCCTGTCTCATTCAATCAAGAGACATTATATCATTTAACCCCTAAAATCTCAAGGTTTCCTCTGCATCAAATAACACTCAAAACTGTCATTTCTAGTGTAAAGAGCAAAAATTTTAAAATGATATTTTTTTTCCTCATATTTACCTATACAATCTTGCAGTAGACTTGTATGAGAATGTGTAGAAAAAATTTAAAATACTTTGACCCCATAGATTGCAAGATAAATGCGTTCAAAGTGAAGAAATTATGAGTTTTGGGGCATTGTGGCAAAGTAGTTTACGAGACTTTGAATCTTCTTAACTTAAAAAATTTGTACTACAATTTTTGAATTAAATTTTTTTTCATGAAGGATTGAGTTGAGGATATAGAAAAAATAAAAGTTAAGAAAATTATATATTTCATTTTTTATAAAATTGTTAAGTACAAGAAGGTATGTGATATAGCTTTAACCCCAAAGTGACAAAGAGGACAGAAAGTGTCCTCACACAATTTAAGATCCAGTTCAAAGTGCTGTAACTTTTGCATCCAATTTCCAAATTCAATAAAACTTGTTGGAAATGTTGCTTTCTCCCCTCTAGTTTATATGGTAAAATTTTCAGATCAATCCAATATTTATTGATTTTTTGGAAGCCAATCAAAGTTCACAACTTCAATTGAGTTCACCAAACTGCATTTTAGGGCTGCAACTTCGGGGCCTTGTATCTCCTTCATCCATTGCTCATTTTCAATAAAATTTGTTGGATTTTGTTCCCCTTGAAGTATACTTATTGTGGTAAAGTTTTCATGTCAATCCAAGTTGTTTTGAATGTTTGGGACCAATTCGAAGTTCAAAATCCTGTCATTTTTGGAGTATAGTGAACTTTGGCGGCTTGTTTCTTCTTCATACAAAGTTTATTTTCAATAATTCTTTTTGGAAAAGTTGCGTATACTAGTCTAGTTTGTGTGGCTAAAATTTCATGTTAATCCAAAAACTATTGAGTGACTGAGAAGCATTCTAGTAGAAGGAGGTTCACCTTTAGATGTGTTTTTTGCAATTTTTCTTGTTGATTTTTGACATTTCAAAGCCGTTTTGTAGACACAATGAGTCAATTGAATGGAATTTTTTTTCACCAATGTGTTTGTATACTAGTTTTGAATCATTTTGTAGTGTAAAATTTTTACATTTGAGTAGGTTTAGAAATCAAATTTCACCTCCAAATGTGTTTTGGGGAAAATTTCAGCATCCATTTTCAACATTAAAACATTATGATCTTGCAATCTATGTGGCCAAATGACTTCAAATTTTCTACATGTCCTCTACAACATGTACACTTCAGTATTGTATGGTTGAGATTTGTATAACTTGAAGACATTTAGATCCATAAAGCTTCAAAAGTAATGGTGTTTTTGAACCCCAGAAATTGAATGTCACTTTGGGGTTAAGATGGAATTAAAAAGACACTATTCCCAATGGTGACATTGTTCTAACAATCAAAGTTATCCATGTGAAACTTTTTGTTTTGAAAAACTGTGAAAATTGAGCTCAACAACTAATCCTATATGTTATTTTTTTCAAAAGGATTTTCTAATTGCTTGCAAAAACAAGATGCCCTATAACTTTTCCATCACAAATCTAAATGGAATGAATCAAAGCTTTCCATGTAGAAAAAAATGCAATCTATGAAAATTTATTTTTTTAATTTATTTCAAGTTTTTGTGGATTTTTTTTCTAACCGCCAAGTTCAATTTTGGGCTTATTGTAGATAACTTTACTCTTCAACAATATAAAAATTATATCACTAGAAAGCTAATAAGTTTTTCTAGCTTATGAGAAAGTCATAAAAAATTTCACCAAGAATTGAACTCATAGGAATTTGCCTAAAATCCATTTTGTCCCTTAAGGGAATAATGGGACTTTAGAATTAACTAAAGGTGAAAACACCCAAAACTTCAAAATAAGCAATTCAACATAGTTGGAGTCCCTTTTCAAATAAAAGAAAACATTACAGTAAAAGCAATTGATAATCACGAATTTAAACAAATATATAATTTTTGGATAAGACATGTAATTACTATGGATTTTCAAAGTGGAATTCACTACGTCACTAAAATCATTACATAGCTTGAAAATTCAAATACTCTATAAGAATAATTTCATCACAAAATTAAAGCTAAATTCCTTTGGGCACTTATAAAATACTCTCTTCTTTTTAATAGAAAAATTAAGGCTAAAGCAATTTTTAAATTTAAGTTGGAACTACAATTAATTTATTTAACAATCTACTTTCAAATCTATTTCAATCATAATCTTTGACTATTGCAAAAAATTACATAGTTTGAGGAACAATAATCACTCCATTTATGCTTAAATTAAATCTTCATATAAACTATTTTTTCCTTGTGTAGAAAGAATGTTCACTTCAATCTACCTTATCTAAAATGGCTATTCATGTCTATTACAAGTTTGAGAAATAAAGACAATAGAATTTGCAAAATTGGATATGGTAAGGGATTACAACATGTTATGAATTTATAACTAAACTACCATAATTGCACTAATGGACATGTCATGAAGTGGCAAGCTTACAAGTTGTATGAGAGTTTTATTAAATAGTAACATTGGGGTGGACTTGTTGCAAAATAATGTGTTAACCCCTAAAGGACCATTGTCCCTTCGGGGGACAAATGTGTTTTCGGGCAGGTACCTACGAGCTGAAATTTTCTCTTAATTTTTTGAAATTGTTTTTGGAGGTAGAAAAGTTGATTATCTTTGTGGGAATATAATTTTTTTCAAAATCGGTGCATGGGAACAATAGTTATGACCAAATAAGCTCAAACGAGGGGATGGCGGGCAGCTCGGGCAGCCCTTCAAAAATGGACAAAAATTTGAATTTTTTTTTAATATTATTTTTCTCATAGATTATATTTTTTTCTATTTGGATAGCTTTGATTCATTTCATTTGGATATGTTATGAGAAAGTTATGGACATTCTTGTTTTTCGGGCAGTTAGAGCATCTTCTTGAAAAAAATAACTTGTAGGATTCATTTCTGAATGCAATTTTTCGAATTTTTCCTTTTTTTTTTTTGCATGGTCTGATTTACTTGCTAGAAAAATCTTACCATTGGGATTAGTGCATTTTAATTCCATCTAAAATATATGAATATTTTAGATTTTGCTTCTATTTCATACCTACTTCTACTTAACAATTTTTTAAAGAATGATAATTAATTTTTTTTTGAATTATTTTTAACCTAGACTCTCAACTCAATTCTCCACTACAAAGATTTAAAGCTCAAAAATTTGTAGTGCAAAAAATTGAAGTTAAAAATGTTCAAAGTCAAAAAATCAGTCCTGCAATGTGCTGGAAAACTTGTTTTTTCCGCTTTAAACACAGATATCTTGCAATTTGAGCGGTCAAAAATTCTGAAATTTTTTCCATACACTCTCATACTAGTTAGGTGTAAGATCCTACAATTAGATATTGAAAAAAAAATCAAGTTTTGAAATTTTTTTACTCCTTGCTATAGGTATGGTAGTTTTGAGTGTTTTCTGGTAGAAAAAAGTCCTTGGTCCTTTAGGGGTTAAAAGAATAAAATCTTGAAGGTCAGTCTTTGTCTTTTCTAAAAGAATACACATACATCAAAGGGATAAAATGGCACACTTCAAAATGTACAGTAGTTCACTAAATATTTGAACATTGCTATTTGCACACATGATTATCGTATAAGAGTATATACACAACATTGTAAAACTACCCATATAAAACAAATTTGTTTTGTTTTCAAACCCTTTATCATAATATGGATGGTAAAAAATTGTTCTTGCAACAATGTTTTTGACTTCTATATCAATATGTACAAAAGAATAACATTGGATTTTGAGGTCTCTTCCACTTATGTTGCCCTATAGAAATTTGATCAGATTCTGAGGTAAAGGGACCAAGTCTTCATGATTTATTACAAGTACCAAGATCTTTATTAAGGTATTATGAATGACTTTACATTCATGGAGTACAAGTTTTTGACAATTATAATAAACTCTTACTAGTTCCTACTTCCATCCCGCAATAAATCAAGAGTTTCTTAGAAATGGCTAGAATAATGCGTGAGTTGCTCTTATTTTCAAGGAATTGCATAGGTACTATAGCTTCTACTAACTCTACTAGGTGTGAAAAAATGGAAGTGAATAGTGAATTGGCACATACCAATATTAGGCAATAAAAGTGGATTTTTTTTGCCGTTTTTGAAATTGCTCCAGTGATATTAATTTTGATCGTTCTTTGAGCATCATCAATGCAATGAAGTTCATTGATGCTCTTTATATTCAATTTCAACAATGTCTTGTGATTCAATTCAAAGATATGCTCTATAAAAAATTTGTAAGTAGTAGATTTTGTATAGTTTTGAGATGAATTCTTCACCATTGATTAGTTAGAAGTTGTATTTTGTTTACTTTTGTAGGGGTTGAATTGCTATATAATCTTTGGAACATGACATCTCCTAATTCTTTTGCTTCAGAATGTTTGAACTAGTATAAGTTTGCCTTTATTTAATGACTTGTTTTCTTCTGTTTTTGCAGTCAGTGATACTTTTGCTTCCGCAAAAGCTTAAACCATGTGACCTGAATTGCAAACGTTGGAAGCTTCGAAGAATGAGAACACGCTTCACTGCGAAGATGTTCTGCAATTCTGCAAATAGTAAAACTGAGAGCGAAGCAGTAGGAGTACGATGCTTTGAAGCAAAAGCAATAATATCAAAGACTTGTAAATTAAAAAAGGTGATTAAATCTTCTTCCAGAATCAGCATGAAGTTCCATCTGAAGCTTCCTTGGTATTGAGCAAATTGCATGCCATCATGTTCACTCAGTCAAGTTTTCTTTGGTTGAGATCCGAAAGTTTTAATTAGTCCAGAACACTCTATTCCATTTGCACCCTTTGATGAACCCAAAAGTAAGCTCTTGGAAATTCGTCGTTCAAAATTACAGACTCATCGAGGACTACGGGCCAAGCACATAATCAGATCTTGGAGATTTATGGTTCAAGAGTTTGCAACAAACCAATACAATTAACAATGTGGGTGTTGCAATCGTTTGCCGAAGGCTGCCACAAAGAGAAGCTAGGTTTCGGATGCCCTTGCAACAGAAGGAGAAAGCGACTGCTTCGGCTATGAAAGGTAGCCAACACTGATCTACACTTTACACTAAACTCACAAAGTTCTTTGAAGAAACTGCTGCCAAGAATTTTTAAAGATGTCGTCTCAGTGCCCTCACCCCCCAAAGGAGGGAAATACACTATGTTCAAAATGATACTCCCTCTGTCCCAAAATGATCTTCCTGTTTGACAAAATATTTCAGATTAAGGCTAAAAATAACTTTTTTAAGACCCATTTTGCATGGTAGGTAGAGTTTAGTATACTCTTAGTGTCCTGCAAACATTGACTTTAGAAGCCTTTTTCAAAGTGCACTTTTAAATTATTGAAAAGTAGATTTTTTGGGGCATTTTTAAATAGCACCAGCGGGCATTTAGTTGTTGAGTGTGAGGTTATAATTTTATGGGCATTTAAAATAAGCCAAAGCCCATGTGTGGACCTCAATATTGACTCCAAAAGTTTCTTCTCCTTCAATTAGACAATACTCAAAGAGATGCAAAAAATAAAATTGAACAATGTTGATTGACCCCTTGAATCATTTCATGTGTCTTTTGATTGATGATTGAATGGATGGAGGGGGAGCTATTCCTCAAAATTGTTTTGTTGATCCTAGAGAGCAATCAAAAATTGAATCTGCCCAATTTGCAACATCGCAAATGCAATAGGAAGATCATTTTGGGACAAAAAATTGGAGCCAACAAGAAGATCATTATGGGACGGAGGGAGTACAACGTACTATCGAACTACACCTAGAATGCATTAGATGGGATTCAGCTGCGGCAGCTGTCTGACGTGGCACGGAGACTGCCATGTCATTACTAAAAAAATTATAAAAAAAAAATCTCTTTTATTTTGCATTTGAAGACTAATTTTTTTTTTTTTTTTTCAAAAAATAAATAAATTTGACAGCGGTGTTCTTTCACTGCCGAGGGAACAGCGCCGGGAACGGCCCTGAAACGGCCCTCTGAGACCCCGAAATCTCATCTAATGTATGAGGTTACCTAACCCTTGACGATACAACAATCATTGCTGGACCTTTAGACTTGACTGAAAAGGTGAGTTGCATGCAGAGCTCTTTCCACTAGTAGAAAATGATGTCCAGATCAACAAAAAATCATCAATTTTTTGTTAATGTGGGCACTGTATCGACCATTTTCACCATTTTTTGTTAATTTGGCACAAGGTAACAAAATGGCTAAATTTTTTTGTTAATTTTGGTAGTACAACGTCCAAATCAACAAAACTATAAACACTTTTTTGTTCATTTTCACAAGTTTTTGTTGATTTGGCACAAGGTAACAAAATGGTTAAATTTTTTTGTTACTTTTGGTAGGTCAATGTCCAAATCAACAAAACATTCAACAATTTAACACTTTATTACTCACAATTCTGTGTTTTTTGAACTTAGCAGACTTTGGTGACCGTTTTGGCATAGTAAAACACTTTTTTTTTTAAAACTTTGAACTACGTAAAATTAGACAATCAAGCTAACTTTCACCTCCAAAAATCCGTTTAACATTTGAAGTCTCTAATCAAAAGTTATGGACAAAATTCAGAGCAGGTGTTTAAAAATGTCAACAAAAAGGTCCATTTCAACCCCGCTCTGAATTTTGTCCATAACTTTTGATTGGAGACTTTAAATGTCAAATGGATTTTTGGAGGTGAAAGTTAGCTTGATTATATAACTTTTCTTAGTTCAAAGTTTCTTCAAAAAATGTATTTTACTATACCCAAAAGGTCACCAAAGTCTGCTGATCTTACAAAACACACAAAATTATTAATTCAAGAACTACATGTCTATTGTAGAGTTTGAATTACATTTATATTGTTTTTTTATTTATTTTTATTTATTTTGTAAGAACAGCAGGTTTTGGTGACCGTTTTGGCATAGTAAAATATGTTTTTTCAAGAACTTTGAACTAAGAGAAGTTAGACAATCAAGCTAACTTTCACCTCCAAAAACCCGTTTGACATTTAAAGTCTCCAATCAAAAGTTATGGACAAAATTCAGAGCTGGGTTGAAATGGACTTTTTCGTTGACATTTTTAAACACCCGCTCTAAATTTTGTCCATAACTTTTGATTAGAGACTTCAAATGTCAAATGGATTTTTGGAGGTGAAAGTTAGCTTGATTATATAACTTTTCTTAGTTCAAAGTTTCTTCAAAAAAAGTATTTTACTATGCCAAAACGGTCACCAAAGTCTGCTGTTCTTACAAAAAAAATGGAAAACAATATAAATGTAATTCTAATTTTCATTATAATATGTAGAATTCGGGGTGGCTCAATGGTTAGAGTCTTAGACCCCAACCGTGAGGTCCAAGGTTTGAACCTCCATGGTGGTAGCCGCCTACGTGGCATTGGTGTGCCACGTGGCTCGACGTGCCTTTGCCATGTGGCACTTTTTAAAAATTAATTTAAAAATTAAAAATTAAAATAAAATAAATTATTGACCAAATTAACAAAAACAGTAACAAAAAAATCAACACTTTCTTGTTTCATAGTGTCCAAGTCAACACATCCAAATCAACAGAAAATGAACTAATAAAATCAACACTTTCTTGTCTATTTTTTGTTGATTTGGACGCAGATTTTCTACTAGTGCATTGTTGTCCAAATTTTCTCGATTGTGAAGCCCAAATGAGAATCCATGTGGAGAAAATGCTTGGGAAGGTTGACGCATACACTCAGGCACTTTCAATATAAAATATCCCAATTTATTCGCTTCATCCTTTCGGTTGGGGCGGAGCATGTGTTTGTGGTTGACAATCCAATTTGGACTGTATTGTTGTGCTTCAACATCACCTATACATATGGAAGGACAAAAATCAATCCAAGTCAAATGAAAATGATTTCTGTAAAACAAAATATCAAAGCATGCCAAAAATATGAAAAATGAAACCTCCAATGAGTGTGTACCTATGGTCACGACATCCAAGTTGGAGCTGCCCATTGGTGCCATGTGCATAAATTCAATCTTCCACACTTCCAATAAATGTAAGCACTTGTAAAAAAGATAGAGAGGACACCTTTTAAGGAATAGGAAGTCTGCAAGTTGGCACAGATGCTGCACCTAAACTTATATGATGAAAGAACTGGCAACAATGCACACCGACACCTTAGAGTTTTAATAAAGAACAAACAATGACCTTATGATCCAGGAATAGTTGCAAAGCTTTCAAGCCAAAATGAAATTCAAGCATCATAGTTGGAACAATTCAAAGGAAACAGGTGAGGAGCTCACAATGTCAACAAATGAAAAAACAAAAAAACAATGATCAAATGACTCACTAAATACGGAAGGAACAAACAAAACAAGCTAACAACAACTTAGATTCACAACACTCAAAGAGGGGATCATCACAAGAAAGCCTTACAACAGAGTCTTTCTCCTTACACCCAATTGCAAGCACTGTCCACTAACCAGCTCTATCCATTGGAACAACACTAACACTCTAATCCTTTCCCCAGTTGACTTGCAACTCTAAGCTCAGGCTTTCGTAATGGCACAAGTATCACTCATTCTCGTGTAAGTAACCATATATCATTCTGTAGTTGTATCAAATTCGAGAAACTTCAAAGGAAAGATCTTACCTTAAACCACCCCAAGAGCTGCTGAGAAATAATAGTTGCATCAGCATGCGGCTTGGGTTGCTAGAAGCGTCTCCAGCAGGCGAAAGTGAAAACCAGAGAGACGGGAGTAGGAAGCTCGATCTTGAATCCCAAAAGGCATTGCCAAGGAAGCCTGGTCTCCACCAACCTTGACTGGGACATTATTTGAAGAAGTCACCAAGTGAAACGCTGTGCACAAAAAGACCCTAGCTTGGTGGTGCAGCTGCAATCAAAGTGCACATGAAGCAAGAGGATACAGACAAGCACTGCTATTTGTGGGCGCAAACTTATAGTGGAGTTAGGAAGTGATGTTGCAGTCACACTATAAGGAAATGGGGATAAATGTAACCATAGAAGAATGATTGCTTGTCCGGAACAACTTGAATATGACTCGTGTTCCCTAATTGCACCAAAGGTTTGGGGTTGTCATCGTTAGAGTCAATTCAGAGTCACATTCGCGACTACAGGATGACAACTTAGTGGTAGGGAGTCTTCATCCACATTTTTACATCTGGAACGTGCTGTCTTTATCTAGTTCCGCAATGTGCTGAAAAACTTGTTTTTTCCACTTTAAATGCAAATATTTTGCAATCTATGCGGTCAAAAATTCTGAAATTTTTTCCACACTTTTAAATACTAGTTGGATGTAAGATCCTACAGTTAGATGTCAAAGAAAAACATTTAAAATTCTTTTTTACTCTTTGCTACAGAAATGACAGTTTTCAATGTTTCTTTGGTAAAAAAAAGGCCTTGCTCCTGTAGGGGTTAAAATGATGCACTCTTGGAGACTTATTTTTCTTTTGATTTTTTTCTCTATTTACTAATGTTTTTTTCAAAACAAACTAAAAAAATAAAGTTAGATTGACAATGCAAAGGCCAAAAATTAAAATTTAGATGACATTTTGCACCTCTAAGAGATAGAAAAACAATTTTTGGTTCTAATTTTTATAGAACTAGGTTGATAACTTTTACAATGTCTATGTTTTATCCATTGGTTTTTGTTCACAACATTGTTAAACTTCCAATTTGGACTTAATCAATTCCATTGTGAAGGCCATAGTCAAAAGTGAGTAAACTATGTGATTGTATTTTGACTACAATTTACTCTAAGGTGACTACATAATGACTTTCGTGTCACTACTCTACTATTTTGATTGTGATTTACTCTAACACAACTACATAATGACTTCCACATCACTACTCTACTATTGCATCAACATTTTACAAATCCCACATGGTTTGTCTTGCCTTCTACCACCCCACTTGTATAAAATGCTTGTTATTTGAACTCTTTGTAATCACACACTAAATGGCTTGAAAATCCATTTGACACATATGCAAAATATAGTGTATTGTGTATCATGTATTTGTATATGGTATATGATGTATGAATCATGTATATGGTGTATGATGTATGAATCATGTATATGATGTATGGTGTTCGGTATATGGTGTACTCATTTTGCACATTTCACCACAACTCGAAAATAATCTTGAAATCTTTTAGATATTAGAAAATAATATTCACATTTCCTAGATTTTAGAATATAATCTTAGATTTTAAAAAATAATATTCACATTTCCTAGATTTTAAAATACAATCCTAGATTTCAGAAGAAAAATATTTACATTTCCTAGATTTCAGAATATAATACTAGATTTCAAAAAATAATATTCACATTTCCTAGATTTTAGAATATAATCCTAGATTTCAAAAAAAAAATATTCACATTTCCTAGATTTTAGAATATAATCCTAGATTTCAAAAGAAAAATATTCACATTTCCTAGATTTCAGAATATAATCCTAGATTTCAAAAAATAATATTCAAATTTCCTAGATTTCAAAAAAGGATTAAAAAAAGGGGTCATTTGTGACTATGGGATGACTTCAGAATGATTGGCCACATGACAACATAGAAGTCATTTCCTTAAACTTCTTTTTTCTTTACCACTTTGGAAGTTTCATCCAAAACCCCATCCAAGCTCACAATGGATGGTGATAATACTATGGTAGTCATTTATAAAAAGAACTAGTCCACTATGACTTTAGGGGCTAAATCACAGTGCAGTCATTTTTGTCTACAATGACTCCTATGTAGTCATTCTTTGCAATCATTTATACACTGTTTTTTTTGTAGTGTCAAGTGGATGAGCCTCAAATTGTCGGTATTTCGATGAAGACCCCACACGGTCAGTGGCATACGATTTGAAAAGCATATGTGTCCAGGAGGGTGTGTATAAGTATGTGTATTGTATCAATTTTTTACCACTGAAATAATTTTCAGCATGTAGATCGAAGGACATCACTCATTCGGATGTATCGCATACTGCATTTAGTATCAGCAAAGCGATCCTCTGTAGCTGCAGGGTCCCATGATCCCATCCAGTTGTCATGCTCCAAGACTCTCCATTAGGCAGCTATTCATGCACGATAATCGATAAACTCATAAGTCCAATGGGCCAGCACTGGCCACCACAGTCTCCCATGACCCTTGCGCATTCATTCCATTCCACCATAAGGCCAACAACACCAACACCAAGCCTCCACTCCACAATTGATCCATGGCTAGAGGTCAGCTACTACTTCAAAATCCTCACAGTGGATCCCAAGACATTAAGATCACGAGCTTGCAATACAAATCTCATGCATTGGTTCGATCAACACACACTGAAAGTGTCGATGCATTGGCTCGCTAGCTAGCTCCAATTGCTGAGATGGAAAATTAAAACAGCCTGATCATCATCTTGCACCAGGGAACTCCTTAGTACTATTAAATACTAAGTTGTTAATGTAGGAAGAAGAGATCACATTAAAAATGCATAACCAAATCACGAAGAAATCTGGGAAACAAATTACATGAATTGAAGCAATAAAAAAGGCTACCTATATCAGAGCAATTCACTCTACTTTATTTTTCTATTCCGTTGCAGTTTCAATTATTTCCTTCACTTTTTCATTAGTGGGAAGGATGCCATGTTTTTCTTTCTATCAACACCTCCACTTTTATATTAATGCATTGTTAATCGACAATCATAATTATCATTATAATGAAGCAAGGTGTCCATCATTACACTATGGAAAAAGAAAATCATTACACTACAACATTAAGAAACTCACATATCGGTGCTTGATTTGGACAAATCCTCTATGCCCAGTACGGGTTTCTGTCTCCACTTTCCCTCTCGTCTCTTTCAATCTTCTTGACTTCTCCATAAAACTAGGATTTTTCATCATTTTTTTGACATCTTTCTTCTCTTGTAGTGTCAAATTTTTGTTTTCACATTTCACCATGCTCACTACTCTATATTTCCTTGTTCTTATAATTTGATTCAATTTAATCTTTGCCCAATCATTTGTCCACTCCCTAGAGAATATTGTTCGAGTTGCATCAATGATTAATTGGTATGCCTTTCTTGGCACCGATGCATTTTCAATGCCAAAAAGAAAAATGTTTCATACTTTGCAAGATAACATGTGCAATAATTCTCGATAACCTCGACCATTTGGGTTCCCAAAGACATCTGTTTCCACTACAAACTTGTTGTTTTCATCTTTACATGGTTTTCCAGCTCTTCTAAGTTGTCTCAAATAATTTGTTCTAACTTTTAGTTTTTCATGTCTTTGCTCTGAATCCAGTGATTTGAACTACAAGGGAAAAACACGTATTAGATAACAAGAATCAACCAAACTGAATACAAGCTATGAGCATCTCATTTTCATTCAAATAATCTATTTCTACAAATTTCCAAAGGGAAAAAAACATAATGTGCTTAAAATTTCAAAGTTTGATTATCAAAATAGACATCTTGGAAACCTATCATATCTATATACATTCTACATATGAGCATCAACATTTCATAGAGATAATGTATTTTTACCTGGCTTGATGTGCTTTTGTCAATGCCTGGAGGAGGTATTTTTCCTTCTTCCTTACAAGTGGAAGGTGATTTTTCAACATGAATATTTATGGTCACCTCTTCTAATGGCATCATTTCAGGTTCTACAAAAACGATATCTTCGTTTATAGTATATGTAGTTACTATCAAATTCATTTTTCCACCGTGACCACTTGCTGTTTCTTCTCCATGTACGTCAACAACACAATACAAATTTCATTACCACTACTGCCATCAAATATAAATAACGTTCTTTAGGATCATCCATATCATTGTAAAAATGATAATAAAAAGAACCACTAAGGAAATAAAGAGAATACCTCAATGATGTGGCAAATTATCTTGCCAAATCGATCCATTGAAAATGTTTCAATATCTTCAAATTTGTGAAGGCCTTTCAAATTGGACACATCAACACTATACTCTGACAAAAAAAATTGTTCAGTGTACATCAATACATCTCGTACAACAACCGCATAATGCACCTCTTTTCCATAGATTTTAGCATATACTTCCACGATTTTCCCTGCCAACACATTTGCGTTTCATTAATTTATACTTTTCAAATTCAAAACAAGCTATTGCAAGTACATCCAAGACCACATTTGCTACTATCATACCCATTTTTGAGTTGCTAAACTGCTTGAAATGAATTTGTGACTTCCCATAAGCTTACATCATGTAACACTTGTAATCTCTCCAAAAATCTTTAACACTACACATCTCAACAACAAATAATTAATCAATTACACCAAACAATAAAAAAAAATTCATAAATTTCACATATTATAGATTTGTTTTCATACCTGAAATTCAATGCTTGAATTGCCATTGCTGTCACTGACTCATTGTTTTCAAACACAACTTTGTGTTTTTAGCATTTGCAACCTTTTCGAGCATTTTAAGGAAAATCTCCACTCGAGTACTCATGGTTGAAACAATAAATCCTACGACGACTCACGACAACTTATCAAATTTGGCGTAGATCTTTAAATGTCCTTGAGCAACATCTGCCACTTCCTCTTCATCTAGATGGAGTCGGGCTTCACTAGCTGGCTTCAGTGACATAGAATGTTTGATCTTTTCCTCGATACCCTTGTGTACTCTCCATCGTGCTCTCACTAGTTTCTCACTGGTTGCAAGGTCGAAGAATGTTGATGATGATGAGGTACTAGCCTAATTAGTTGCAAGAGCTATGAGATACTCTTGAGTCACTCAAACCAAAAATTTTGAGGAGACACATTGTAATCTGGATTTTAATTCTTCTTCAAAAACCCAGGACCACAAGGTATAGGGGGGTTAAAGGAAAGGTCAATAAGTCTAGCGTTTATATGTGTCTAAAGTCACTTTGTTTTGTAGTTTTAGTGGGATTTAGTTCCTTTTTAAAGGGGTATTATATTTAAATCATATAAAATCACACTCATATTCCCAAATTTAATTCAGTCCATCCCATAATGCTATTGACCATGAATGTCGTCACAGTCCTATCTAGTAGAGAGAAATGGCTTTGGCAATTTGACAGGTTAAGACCTCAAATTGATCATGCAATGCAAATGACCTATAACCTAATATAATATATATATATATATATATTATATAGGTATAGTTATAGATTCCTTAATTACTTTGATATTCTTTTACCACCTGGCCATTTGTCTCTATCAACTAATTATTAGCCTAATTGCTAATTTAAATGCTCAATCAAATTATCTAACTATGGCAATTTATCACTAGCTAATGCAGAGTTTATGGTCTGTTAAGAATCTCCCTGTGAGTTCTTTATCCATTCGTTTGCTTCTTCTATCCATCATGTTCATTCATCCAGTAGCTTTCCCATTGTGACATTAGTCTACTTGTCTGGTTCTATGTATTTTTCTGATCACTCAACTAGTCTTTATTCCAAAACACCCAGGCACTATATTCTATAACCTTGAATTGCAGTAGTGTATTAAATTGAATACAATGTTAATCGTCTATTTGCTAATAAGTCTTAAAATGGTACTAGCTGAAGTTAATTTTGGTAGTTCAAATCAGTCTTTCAAATCTAATTAAAATCTTCACAAAACAAGGCTGATGTGACTTACAAATTCTATTCTCACTGTGACTTATACAATGGACTTTTATCCAAGGTTCCAATCTTGGCAAACAACACCACACAATTAGCATAAGTCAATCAAAGCACAATTAGTAAAACTCCATAACCACCTTAGCATGCTTGTTCACTGATTCAATTTGACTTGCACAATTAATTTGTATACTGGTAGTGCACACAATCCATTGTCAGTAAATCGATAAATGATTGGACTTAATGATCCAAGTATTTACACGATAACAATCAATTAGTCTAATACTCATCTCCAGTTCTAATTGTTCCAAAATCCAATTCACTGCTCTATTAGACTTGGTTAATTAGACTTGTTTGTAAATCTCAAAAATCACCATGTCGACTTGATCTTCACTTTACCCATTCTACACTGGACTTAATCTTTCTAAACTCTTACTGTTATACAACAACAAATAGGTGTATTTCTCAGTCAAGTCGATTCAATTTAATATTTTTTATTATTTTAATTAATTAAATTTAGACACTTGCTTACCGGTCAGTCTTTCACATGTTCAATTCATCAGTCATCCCGACATCCGCAGGCAAACACATAAGCAATAAGACTGAGTCGACTGTTTAACTATCAGACCATTTGTTTTAGACTTCTAATTTCAGGATTGTACAACTCAATTTATACACACAACATGTAACTTATAATTGTTTATTTGATTCATAAAATTAAAGCTTACCCAATTGCTCACAGGTTGTATGAATATAAAAGTTTGTGTAAATTTTAAGAATCGTTCTCAGTTTATTTCTCACACTTCTACTCTCCAGAGATACTCATAATCACAACCAGAGCAACAGCATATGTGCAATTAGCAAAGAAACAATTTCATTCTTCATAAATCAAATGCCAAGGTACTTAAAACAATAATAAACTCCCTACTTGCCGATTTCCTGTTAATCGCCAGTAAGTCCACTTGCTCAATCCGATTAGCCAGCTGCCAATTCGATCCTCCAGAAGAACACACACGCACATGACACAAACACACACATTGCCAAATTGCAAAAGAAATATATGTATATTATATTTAAAATTTATGAAGGAGTTCACAAGTTCATTCTTCACGAGAAAATATCAATGCTCCATCTGAGAGCTTCAAAAAGAAAATCAAATTGTCTATATGCTTTTGAAAGGTGACAACTGTTCAAATTGAAAAGGTGGACTCAATTTTCACCCTTCTTGGTTTCTTCTCCATTCGAACCGGTTGCAATCTAATTGAATTATCTTTTAACGCTATTTGTCTTAACCTAATGGAAATAGGTAAATAAAATCACCACATTCACACTTGGGAAGGCTATTAGACTAAAATTAAGAAAAACAATTTGTCTACACACATATTTTTGACTGGCAAGTGCTTGCGCTTGTACTTGACATCACTAGTTACTTCCCTTGCAATGCAACTCAATTGCTTTCTGCAAGCATAGTTGAGGTGTTAACGAAAGGTTTGATTCCCTTCCCGATTCCCTTGGTAACCATCACAATGGAAATCAGAAAGATTAAAAAACAAGTGTCAATATTTTATCAATTGAATTACTAGACATAGTTGTTGATTCGGAATCTAGTCAATGGCATGTACATTGAAAAAAATGTATGCTCAAGAGTTATAGATGTTATACTAGGATTGAATGATACAAGGTCTGTTAGAGAGGACTTTGAAAACATGAATATTAGAGAAGATTTGTGGTTAACAAACATTGAAGCTGCTCCAACCAAAAATGATCGTACTCGTATGAAAGCCATCCAACAAAATGCTCCCTGGGTGTTGGATGAAAACAAAAAGAAGATATTTATTAGTAGAGTGAAATCATTAAGGTTTCCTTCCTTTTTTGTAGGAAAAAATATACTTTGGAGGAAAAAATGGTGATGAATTGCAACATTTAAAATCACATGACTTCCATATTTTAATGCAACATGTTATTCCAGTGGCATTACAAGGTTTATTGCAACCAAGTCCACGGAGAGCAATTTATCATTTGTGTCGTATTTTTCAACGTGTAAATAGTCTTGTACTAAACCCGGGTGACTTTCCAATGCTAATGAATGATGTAGCTGAGACATTATGTTTGTTAAATAAGGAACTACCACCTAATTGTTTTACAATTAGTTTCCACTTGGTTTTGCATCTTGTACACGAAGTGACAGTATGTGGGGTTATCCATTCCTATTGGATGTATCCAGTGGAGCGATATTTCAAGACCCTCAAGAGTTTTGTAAAAAACATGGCTAAGCTTGAAGGAAGTATTCGCTAAGACTTCCTTCAAGCTTAGCCATGTTTTTTACAAAACTCTTGAGGGTCTTGAAATATTGCTCCACTGGATACATCCAATAGGAATGGATAACCCCACATACTGTCACTTCGTGTACAAGATGCAAAACCAAGTGGAAACTAATTGTAAAACAATTAGGTGGTAGTTCCTTATTTAACAAACATAATGTCTCAGCTACATCATTCATTAGCATTGGAAAGTCACCCGGGTTTAGTACAAGACTATTTACACGTTGAAAAATACGACACAAATGATAAATTGCTCTCCGTGGACTTGGTTGCAATAAACCTCGTAATGCCACTGGAATAACATGTTGCATTAAAATATGGAAGTCATGTGATTTTAAATGTTGCAATTCATCACCATTTTTTCCTCCAAAGTATATTTTTTCCTACAAAAAAGGAAGGAAACCTTAATGATTTCACTCTACTAATAAATATCTTCTTTTTGTTTTCATCCAACACCCAGGGAGCATTTTGTTGGATGGCTTTCATACGAGTACGATCATTTTTGGTTGGAGCAGCTTCAATGTTTGTTAACCACAAATCTTCTCTAATATTCATGTTTTCAAAGTCCTCTCTAACAGACCTTGTATCATTCAATCCTAGTATAACATCCATAATTCTTGAGCATACATTTTTTTCAATGTACATGCCATCGACTAGATTCCGAATCAACAACTCTGTCCGGTAATTCAATTGATAAAATATTGACACTTGTTTTTTAATCTTTGTGTTGATTTGGCATGCTTCCAACCATTCTTGTCCAGAAAGTTGCTCCGGAATAGGAGTGATTCCTTGATCATATCCTAAAATCTTGGATTCACTTCAGAATGGATGATTTAGATTTAGAAAACAACATTGATTTGTAAATACACACTTTTCAATGCTTTTGAATACCTTCCTTTTCAACGCTCCCCACATATTGGACATGAAAAATAGCCACTAACGGTACATCCAGCAGTTATACCGTATCTTTGCAAATTGTAAATAGTCCACATTGCAATTCCTCTTACTCATATTTGCCGTTGACCTATAATGAACACATAGAATTGTATAAATAAATAAATAAAAACTATTTGCAAATGACAATTTACAAAAGTTATAAATACACAAACCAATCATGAAATGCATTAAAAGACACCAAAATATCTCACCTATTGGCCTTGAAACATCTTCACCATCTACCCCTTTTCAAAGCTCTTGATATTCATCAATTAGAGGTTGCAAGTAAACATTGATATTTTCAACTTGTTTTTTTCTTGGAATAATCAAGGCCAACATCATGTACAATGGTTTGGTGATCAAATCAAGTGGCAAATTATAATTAAGTACTGTGACCGCCCATGTAGACCATTTTGTAGATAAGGACTTATATGGATTAAAACCATCAAGTGCAATTCTTGTATGTACATTTACACTCTCATTGTCTTGAAACTGTAAATCTTGATCAATGTGTTGCCAAGCTCGAGAATCACTTGGAACCCTCCACAAATTATCTGAACTTTTTGATTCTTTGTATCCATTAAAAAGAGGGGCTTGAGTGTGGCTCTTCAAAGACCTTAGAATTTGAGGAATTATTGGAAAGTGCCTTAGAACCTTCCATGGAGTATTCTCTTTTCCAGGCTTATAACGAGGTGCACTACACTCGGTACATGAGGTTCTTGTAGTTGTGCCTTTATAATATATCATTCTATTGCATTTACATGCGTCAATACGGTTGTAAGATAATCCAAATTTTAATAACTTTGCCTTGGCTTCATAATCATTCTGAGGAAGTCTTGTGAGCTTCAGTTGTTCTCTCAATAACTCCAACAAGCTAGTGAAAGCTTCACCTATTATTCCACCTACAATTTTCCATTCTAGTAAGAGCACAACGAATGATAGTAATCCTATGTTGCAACCATTATACACATGGGTGTCATCTTCATTGTTTAATTTTGCAATGAAAGGATCAGAATTTTCATCATCTTCTTGGTGTACTTCAAATGGATGTTCATCTTGTTTTGGCAAAATCTCTTGGGATTGTAAAAAAAGATTGTACAAAGTAGAAGAAGTGGTGTTATCTATCAAAAGTTCTTTTGATCCCTCTCCACCTAAGCACAAAAAGTAGAAATTTCATGACTATAAACAATGTACAACAAAGTGATTTCAAAATGTTAATGTAGTGTGGTATGAAAACAAAAAACTTGAATGTTTTTATTGCATTTCACATTGAATCAAAATTATTAAAATATTGAAACCCCTTAGTTTATAGTCATTACAATATTGAAGAGGGAATTTTATTATACATACCTTCAGATTCTTATTTTCCTTCAAGTATTGCTCTATACATATTGATAAATACCTGTGGACTTTGCGAATAATATCCTTTTCCATCAACATGCTTGGCTATCATATGGAAATCTCTCATATTATTTCCACAACAAAGAATACACCAACAAAGTTCTTTGAGTGCGTTATATTTGGATGCCATCGATTTGCTAGTGCTCTATTATCAACACAAAATATGTTAATAAGAAAATCATTACACCATAAAATTTAAAAATATGTTTTATTACATTATTCACATAATTGATCAAATATGTACTTTTTGTATTTATGAATTCATTAAAGGAGTATTTGAAAAAATGACCAATGAAAGATAACATGACATAACAAATTCATGTCTAAACACATATTGCTCCTCTTCAACAGTACTTACAAAATTTATTAAAAAAAAAGAAAACTATTATTTTTCTAATAGGACAATGACCACAAACAAGAAACAACTAAAAATTTATGTTGCCACTAGTAGAAAATCTGAAATTTGTTGTTTTGGACAGATTTCTATTAGATTTTGTCCAAAACAACACATCCAAAATGACAGAAATTTCAGATTTTCTACTAGATGGCTTTCTTAGATTGAATTCATATTCACAAAATTAGAAAGAAAAAATTAAATAAATATAAAGGCTACCAGTCCATCCAATCGACAGTCAGACTGTCCATGTTGACGGTCAGGCCGTTGACCAAAAATATATATATATTTTTTTTTGCCAACTCAATTCTAACGCGCTCTTGATGCGTTTGGACACCGACGGACATATTGACGTAAAAAGTGAGTGTCATGTCATGATGAACAACCCTGGTACTACTAACTACTACTACTGAAATAAAATAAAAGCTACATAAAAAATTATAAATATCAAAATAAATTTTGGAACAACTAAAAGTTACTTGCTTATTAAATAAATAAATAAAGTTAATTAAATTATTAACATACTTATCAAAGTTGAAAAACAAGTATTGTAACGTTGTAATGAAAGTCGGGTTTAAGTGCTTGTAGTTGTAGTAGTTGAAGAGGCATATATACAAAGAACTTACTCCGAGCTTCAATGAAGGCTTGTGTGAATAAAGTGTTTGTTTGCCTTCACAATGAACCTTTGTCACCATGACACTACATAATTAGTGAATTTTTTTTAATTTTTAAAATAGACATTTCAGAGCTTAAAATTCAAGCCGTGTACAATAATTGGAATAAGAAAAATATTCCAATATTAAACTAATTAAATTGACAGAGAAAGTAATAGCAAATTTGCCCTTATTTTCCTCAAAAATTAGAGTTAGAACTTACTTTGTTTTCAATGAAATCATAATCAAACCTTTTAACTGAAAATGAAAATATTAAGGAATATCAAAGTATTTATATATGCCAACTATTGGAAAAAGTAAAAGCAAAAGAGACTTAGAGACATAGACTACTAGTGGGACTAGTACTCCTACTCTAATAGCAGTAGTGGTTAGTAAATATATTTAACTTTTAATTTTAAAGGATCTCTAATTTTTTTGAATAAAAAATACTTCCAAATTCAAGAAGTTCCCCACCTCAAATCTAAGCAACATGTACCCCATGCACCCCTTTTTCTAAGAGAGTTTCAAATGTGAATAAGGGACACACAATTTGAAAAGATTCACTACATCAAACAAAATTAACAACCTAAATTGATATATAGACTACACTAAAATTAATAAATAGCATTGGCCACACTAATTGTCAACAATAACACTAGTTGTGATTTGCAAGGTTAGTGTTAGAACATTATTACCCATTCTAACATTATTTAAGCTCTATAGTAAAATTTGGTCATTTCAACATTTTTACGAGAGTGCATTTAGTCTTAGATGGGAACAAAATGTAGAAGTTGGAATGGTGGGGAACAACACTAATTATCACCCAACACTATTTATCAATTTTAATTTACTCTTTTGTATGCTACTATCTCAACAAAAAGAAGCATTAGTAATGGTATTTGTTATCATATACAGGTCCAATAGAAGTGATAGTAGTAATAGGTAATAATAGATATTATATTCTTTATTTTCACTAAATTCTCTAATCTTCAAAGTTATAAATGTTTTAACATTTGAATAAATTTTCAACTATATGTTCAAATGTCATGAAACAAAGTATGTGCACTCCTTTTGCTCAACAACTTGTGAGTGGTAAAGAATATATGGCCAATAGATTTACATATGAGAGATTGTCTTTCTGTAAAATTTTACTTAAAAACTTACTTTACAGACGTTACTTAAAAGACGTGATGTCTAGGACACTACTTAAAACACCCCTTTCTCTTGTAGTGATTGCTCAAAGTAATTGTACTTTTACCTTCATAAATATAGATGTAATGTACAAAAAATAGTATGAAATAATAATTGGGCTTTTACTTTTAGAATATATATTGTAGATCATTCACACTAAAATGCAAGTAAGCTTATTTGTCTTTTAGTTTTGGAAATAATATCAAGTCAATTTAAGTACAAAATGGATGAAAAGAGTTGTCTTCAACAAATTGAGGCAAATTTCAATAAGAAATGTTGATACAAAACTCTTCATTTAATTTATCAAATCATTTATTTATTTGAGAATACATAATAGCAAGTTGGTTGAAGAAAACAAAATTATAATGATTCAAATTGTAAACTGTGACTTAGGTGTAAGCAAGATTCTAAGCTACATATGTAAGGAAAATAAAGAAGAAAGGCAATTGAAAGAGATATCCAAAGGTTAAATAAATTAAAAATTACAAAACAAATGGTAGAAAGTGATGAAAATATGAACCTACATTTAATTGACCATCAAACATAATAACAACATTTACAAAGGCTTCTATAATGTACCATGTCACAACTAATAGAAGTTTTGAAGAAAGTGTGGGGATTATTTTCAACTTTCTACCCTAAATTATAATCCTTCAAAACTGATAAAATTGAAGAGACTAATATACAATGCTGAAGAAGTATTCCCATCAAACTTCCAATTGTTTTAGCTTAAATAGCATGATCCTACAGCATGTTGTTCATCACTATTATTTACTTTTTTAGAAAAAATCAAACAATTTTAATCTCTTTTGTATTTACTATGATTAATATTAGAGGAAATATTCATTTTTTAGCATATATTTCATTTTTAATTAAATAAATAAGAAAAAAAAAGATAAATTTGATAAATCACAAATTTTATGAAAAAAATAGGTGAAAAAATATTATATACTTTGAAATGTTAGAAAGTGATGAACTTTGATGGGGAAAATGTAAAGTAGACCTTAGACATTGACCCCTAAATGCACGAGGTACCAAATTTTGGTGCCAATAATACTTTGAAATTAAAAGAAAACCTAACCAGATTTCTATTTTTAGTAGTTTTTAATTTTAGACAAAAAAATTATTGAATTGTAATTGTAGCACCCAAAATCCAATCTCGCAAAAGATTGATTATGGTTTGTTTTATTCAGTATTACGTGCAAGGGTGTCTATTGCAATCTTTACTGTCCGTATTGTTGAGAGATTTTGGACACCACTAAAATTTCACATTAGAAACTCATTTAAAAAAATTGTATAGTAGATTATAAGAAGCCGTAAATTGATTAAAGTTATGCATACTATGTCCTTCAACCTCATATTTTTTGGTTGACAAATTTTTTTAGATTTGACATACGAAAAGAGGGTTGGAAGACTTCAAATCACTTCAAAAAATTTGACAATCTCATAATAGAACATTATAATCGTAATAGGACAAATGTAATTGAGAAAAACAATTTCAATGTACCCACTTTGACACCCTCCCAAGGGCAAAAAAATTGTATAATTATCATGAAATTTTTGTCATGAGTTCATCTCTATGATGATAACATGTGTGTCTAATTTCAAGTTCAAAAGATTTGCCTAGAAAAAGATATTTGAAATCTACCAACATGTATAGTTGTGAAATAATTTCTAACAACTAATTCTATTGGTAGATTTTGATTATCTTTTTATAGGCAAATCCTTTGAACTTGAAATTACACACATGTTACCAACATAGAAATGATCTCATGCCAAAATTTTCATGGCCAAATTTTAATTTCTCAATCTTTGGGAGGGTGTCAAAGTTGATAGCATTGAAATTGTTTCTCTCAACTACACATGTTGGTAGATTGTGAATATATCTTTTTTGTGTGAATCTTTGGGCCTTGAAATTTGTCACACATGTTATTAACATAGAGATCATATTGTGGAAAAAAATTCATGTTAAAATAACAATTTTTCAGCCCTAGGGAGGGCATCAAAGATGGCAGCAGTGAATGTTTTCTTCCTCGTGAAAGCAAGAAATCGGACCCTACTGTACATACTATTAACCACCTAATTTCAAAATCTACCAGGTGCATTTCTTATGTACAAGGAGTGCTCCCGTTCAAACTGGATCTTAAAATCTACCAAATTCTTAAAATCCACCAAATTCTCAAAATCTACCGAATTCTTAAAATCTACCAAAGTTATTCTTAAAAAGATACTCAACTGTCTTGAATTTCAGACACTACAGAGAACAAATGGCAAATTCTCACACCCTGAACACAATGCGATGCTATTCCTGTAAGACACAGTCCAATAGCGAAGAGCAGTTCGAGCTCTACATGTGTAACCCAGTGATCCTAAACCTACCAAGACGATTGTCAGAGCTCGCACTGCTCCTTAAACCCTAACCCCTTGCTAATGACAGAGACTTCCTCAAGATAAATCATGTCACACAAAAATTCCACTTACTCGGTCAATTGAGCAAATGTAATGTACAGTAAGCCGTGTACTTCATTTACGAATTCTTGCATTCATAGGGAAAAAAACATGCACTGCTGTCATCTTTGACACCTTCCCGAGGGCTGAAAAATTGTCATTTTACTATGAAATTTTTTTCCACAAGATTATCTCTATGCTAATAACATGTGTGACGAATTTCAAGGCCAAAAGATTTACACAAAAAAAGATATTCACAATCTACCAACATGTGTTAGTAGTTGAGAGAAACAATTTCAATGCTACCAACTCCCAAATATTGAGAAATTAAAATTTGGCCATGAAATTTTTGACATGAGATCATGTCTATGTTGATAACATGTGTGTCAAATTTCAAGTTCAAAGGATTTACCCATAAAAAGATACTCAAAATCTACCAACAGACAAATGTAGTTGAGAGAAACAATTTTAGTGGTGTCCACTTTGATAGCTTCCCAGGGGCATAAATTTATTTTAGTTATAATGAAATTTTTGTCATGAGATCACCTCTATGTTGATAATATGCATGCAGAACTTCAAGTTCAAAAGATTTGCCTAGAAAAAGATATTTGATATCTACCATCATGTGTAGTTGTGAAATAATTTATAGGAACTACTTTTGTTGGTAGATTTTGAGTATCTTTTTATGGAAAAATCCTTTGAACTTGAAATTTGACACACATGTTATCAACATAGACATGATCTCATGTCAAAAATTTCATGGCCAAATTTTAATTTCTCAATTTTTGGGAGTTGGTAGCATTGAAATTGTTTCTCTCAACTACACAAGTACACATGTTGGTAGATTTTGAATATCTTTTTTTGTGTAAATCTTTTGGCCTTGAAATTTGTCACACATGTTATTAGCATAGAGATCATCTTGTGAAAAAAAATTCATGGTAAAATAACAAATTTTCAGCCCTCGGGAAGGCATCAAAGATGGCAACAGTGAATGTTTTTTTCCCTATGAATGCAAGAATTCGTAAATGAAGTACACCTTACTGTACAGAGAGCACACTAGAATTGAGCACAACTTGGAAGAGTCGAAGCTAACACACATCATGAAAGACAACCTGTGACGGTTTCAACACTAGACAGAATGATGCAAGCTTACAATCTATTGCGTTTGTGTGTTTCTGTAAGCACTTGTGTTTTAGTTCACAGTCCAGAGTAGGTGCATCTAAATATGTGATTCTTGCAAGAAATTCATAAAATATTCATGTGAAGTCAAGAAAATACGAAATCAATTTTGATGGTTTCCTAAACTAGTTCCTATCAAGTGCACATTATTTGTTTCTATACCCCCCCTTGAACCATGTGAACCCAATACAATTCTATACATGACCATCCAAATGTGAACTCTCACACTAACCTTCACTATATTCACTAGGATGGAATAGGGGTTCAATTGTTCGGTTCACAATTGGGTTGAGGTTGTGATTTGGGATCAAGTTACTTCAAATTGATCCACGCCATGTTAGTACTACTTCCTATATCTAACATGCAGTAGCTTCAATGAACCACAAATTTGCATCAATCTCTCAAGACAAAATATTATTATGAGCACAAATCAACTTTGTTTTTCCTTATAGGAAGATAGCACTTGTGCATCTATACTTCCTCTTTGTCGATAAAAGAAAAATTAATAGCATAAGTGCATCTCCAATTTGGAGGATTTGTCTATCTCCTATTTCCAATGGTAAATACATTTAATGTAAAAACTATCTTAAGTAGAAACCAAAGGATGAAAAGTTCATCCCTCAACCTACTTCCAAGGATAGCAATTTCTACTCTTCCTTCAAATATTTCAACGCTAAGTGGGGGTCCTAGAGACAAACAAACGCTTTGATCATACTATCCATAGATCATGATTTTCTATTTGATGTGACACTAGCTTTTCTCATCGGGATGTCCATTAGTGTTGATTGGGACACGTCTTGAGACATCAAAGTTCACGTCATCCCCCTAATTTCTTTTTTTTGGATGGCCTACTCATCAACTCGACAGACAAACCATCCATGTCAATGGATAAGCTATCCTCCCATTTTTTTTGTTTAGGGAAATCCTAACGTTTTGTTGATCAACCATCTATCTAAACATGATGTGACGGTGAAAACCCTACTATAGTTTAGGAATTGTACATAATATATACTTCACCTCCCTATTGCAACTTTGATGGATTTGTAAACATCAACACTCCACTTACAAAATGGGTGAACAAACAAATGGGAAAATCAATGCATGCCTCTTTATGAAATGAACTACAAAATATATGCAAAATTCTCAACTTCTACATTCTAAAGCAATTTGCCTAAGTTTGGTATGCTCAAAGATTGTGCATAAAGTAAAGCTAGAGTAAAGCAGACTATTTCTTTGTCTTTGAAAGGTCCACCTTCTTCATAATAAGTTGAACCTTCTCTATCATGCTCTTGGTGTCCTCCCATGCTACATCCACTATGTCTTGTTATTTGTTTGGAGCTACTTTCATTCAACTTAGGGCAATTTGGTCTTCCTTCAATTCTTTGACCAATATGAAGATTGTAGTGGGAATTATCACTGTTAAGGTAGAAACAAACAAGAATTTACTAGCATTCTTCTTTTGCAAAACAATTATTTTTCATCAATGTAACTAATTGGTTTAATGGCCTTGGCACCATACCGCCCGGGGAGATTATTATCTTTAGGGTTATTATAGGATTTATGAAATGCTGCATATATGTATATATATATATATGTATATTAGGCTATGTAAAAATATTTTGTAGTAGGAATTCTTATTAATAAGTAAGCCTTGACAAGGACCATGCAAATTTTTTGTAGTATGATGAGTATAGATGTGAACCAGGATTTTCAATGTCATGTCATGTCTAAACATCCGTCAAACTCACGAAACGTCAAGATTCAACCCAACGTTTGCGAGAATCCATTATATATATGTGGACATCTTATCTATCCAAGTCAATAGACAAGTTGTTCGAGCCATCAAATAAATAAATAAATTTTTGGATGGCTAGGATGGTCAGTAGTTAGCTTGTCTATCTAGATTGATGGATAGACCATTCAAGCCATAAAAAATTTCTAGCTAACGTGAATTTTATTGCTTCAAAACACGTCATGACTAACGTTGATGGACATCCTGATGGGAAAAGTCAACTTCACGTCAAGATAGAAAACCTCAATGTAGACAAATATTTTATGTGAATGATAAAATGGACATAGTTAAGATGAGAGTTAAGAAAATCTACAATGAAGGGTAGTTGACTAAAATTGTACCACAATACTAATAGTGTCTATTTAAAAAAAATTAAGTGTAAATGTAAGACATTGACTACAAGTAGTAGAAATCGTCACATTGCACAAATAGAAATTGTACCACAATACTAATAGTGTCTATTTCAAGAAAATTAAGTGTAAATGTAAGACATTGACCTCAAGTAGTAGAAATTGTCGCATTGCACAAATAGGAAGGTTTACCTTAGTAGGTTAAAGAAATTGAAAATTAGGATGGAGTTTATAATCCATTTAACTTCAATCTTTGAAGCTATATGTGATGAATACACTCATATTGAATGATATGTTTGTGGGATAGTTTCATTGGAAATTTTGAAGTGTTCAATTGTAAACTTGTTATAAACCTCTAAAAGCTAGAGGGTGTTTTCAAAGTGGAAAAGTCTAAAATTGCCAATTTTTGATGCATTGTCCAATATATAATTATTTTTTAATTTCAAAAATACAAAAGTGTGTTAAATAAGTAAAGAAATTTGTAGAAAAGATTTCAATCCATTTAACAACCTGGATTAACATTTGAAGTGAGAAAAAGTACTTTTTCTCATCTTTAAGAAACATAGTCAATAGACTTTAAGCCCCTCTTGGAGTAAATTTTTTTATCTATACAAAAATGAGGATTTTGATCATTTGTAAATATATGATGTTAGTTCACTCATGAAAAATTTTAGAAGCAAATATAGACTCTAGCTTACTCTAAATCACCCTGCGACACAAGAAGGTTAAGGGCATTGGCAATACACTAGTCATTTTTTTAAGATTTCTTGTGCAATGAGGAAATTTTTTATTTAAAATACAAATGGTAAAAAATATAAGAGAAAAATTAATAATATGTGGAAAAAATAGATTGCAAGAACTTTGACTTCATAGATTGCAAGATAGTACTCTTGAAGTTAAAAAGAAAATGTTTTTTTTTTAAGTTGCCCCAATATAGCTAACAAAGTTTGATTCCTTTTAGAATATGACTTGAGAATTAAACTATTATTTTTTAAATTGTATGCCTTAGTTTTTAGATACATGCCAAATTCCAAAAATTGATGAGCATTTTTGCAAAAAATGTCCCAATTGCCCTAGTTGCTAAAAAAGTTCAAGGCAACATAACTTTGGATTCGCGCACCTGATTAGAAAGAAAAATTATATTCCCACTAAGGTCTAAAGGGGTACATGATTACACCTTGTGATAAAATTTTCTAAAGATTTGACTAAAATTGACCTCATAGGAACCTACCTGGATTTTCAATTGTCTATTCAACGAACATTGAATTGATTGTTATTAGTTTCATGGTATATTTCCTATACATGTATGTAGTAGATAGAAGGAAAAATTTGTGAAGAAGAATGAGGATACACAAAAAATGGATACTTAAATTTTATACAATGACCGATGAAACAAAGTACAATGTTGAAACATTTTCATTCAAACAACCATACCATAAGCATCAATGGACAAAGTCCAAAAGTAGATACATAAAAATTATAGTATGCAACATACTACACGTCACTATGGAAATTTGAAGAAAAAATTAGTTGTGATTAGTTGTAATTTTTTTTTGGAATTGAGAGCATGGGATAGCATTAGCTATTGTAGAGAGAGTACGGGTTGCAATATGGACCATTGTTACATCTTAATGTCCTTGCATTTGAAACATTTGTTGAATTGGGCAATGCATTCAATATATATTTCACAACCATAAAATGCATTTTAATTTCAATCTTTTTGTTGAAAGACTAGAGTTCATGATGTACATAATTGATCCAACAAATTGGCAAAAGATAAAGTAATTCCAGATCATGT
The DNA here is from genome assembly GCA_947034895.1 of Rhytidiadelphus loreus. Lineage (NCBI taxonomy): Eukaryota > Viridiplantae > Streptophyta > Bryopsida > Hypnales > Hylocomiaceae > Rhytidiadelphus > Rhytidiadelphus loreus. Next base: position 10,261,380 of record OX344763.1, on the reverse strand, counting down.
TGAACAAAATTGAGTTTTTGACATGGCTAACTTTGAAATTGATTTTCTTTTAAATCACAACTAATTTTTTCCTTCAAACTTCCATGGTGATGTGTATTATGTTGCACCATGGTTGCTAGTATGTGAGCCTAGGATCTTGAGCCCATGAACCTAAGAGTCTAGGCTCCTACGTTATAGGCTCCTATATTATAAGCACCTTCCATAGTTACATGACATTTATATTATAGGTGCCTATATTCACTACAAGAAAAAGGGATATTATAAGTGAAGTTTTTAGTTAAAATATGCATATGTAAAGGTCTCGTGTTTTTAGTACAAATTACTTAAAATGTTGTCTCTAGGACATACATTAATAACGCTTGTCCTTTCAATAATTTTTGTCATGCTTAAAAGCCAATTTCAATTTTTCAGCAAGAATTAAAAGACAATGTCAATTTTTATACAAGGTCCACATGTCACCCATCTACTTGCCCAACAAAGCAATCCACTAGCCAAGTGGTTCCAAGGGGGTTTGAACCTTGCACCACTTGGCTAGTAGGACAAGGCCCTTTGCCATAACACCACGCACACACATACATGATGACAAAATGATTATAATGTCATTAATTTAGTTGTTTTCTATGTTTAACATTTCCTTGGTGAATTCAGCAGACTTCAGATGCCATTTAGGCATAGTAAAACAGTTTTTTTTGAAAAACTTTGATCTATGAAAAGTTGAATAATCAAGCTTAATTTCACCTCCAAAAATCCGTTTGCAATTTCAATTCTCTAATAAAAAGTTATGGACAAAATTCAGAGAGGATGTTTAAAAGTGTTTAAGAAATTGTTCATTCCAACCCCTTTCTGAATTTCGTCCATAACTTTTGATTGGACACTCAAAATTGCAAACGGATTTTTGGACGTGAAATTTGGATTGATTTTACAGCTTTTGTTAGTACAAATGTTTTTGAATTTTTTTTTTTACCGTGCCTAAATGGACCCTGAAGTCTGCTGATTTCAAAAATTAAAGTTCCATTGTACATAGAAAATTTATTTGACACTTTTGTACTAAAGTGAACATGTTGATTTTTTGGTGACTTAAATTGCGACTTAAAACACGACTTAGATTGCAACTTAAAAATGTGACTTAAAATGCGACTTAAAATGCAACTTAAAATGCAACTTAAAAATATGACTTAAAATGTGACTTAAAATGCGACTTAAAATGCAACTTAAAATGCAACTTAAAAATATGACTTAAAATGTGACTTAAAATGCAACTTTGTATTCATTCCCATGTCCAATTAGCAAAATATGCCTAAATGTACGTATAAAAAAATTTCAGCTTGACCTTTCAACAAGAAAATTGGATTTTCAGTACTTTCATACTAATAACCTACTTAAATATACCCCAATCTCTTCTAGTGATTATAGGTATTTATATTGTAGGTACCTATGTTTTAAGCACCTTCTATGGTTATAGGATATTCACATTATAGGTGTCTATGTTATAGGTACCTATGTTATAAGCACCTTTCATGGTTATAGGATACTTATATTATAAATATGTATAGACACCTTCAATAGTTGTAGAGTAACTGCTTACACCTAAGCTCAAGGCTCACATGCTAGCATCGTTGTATGTTGTACACAACAACTTTTGTGTATCTACTTTGGGACTTTGTCCATTAATGCTTATGGTATGGTTGTTTGAATGAAAACGTTTCAAAATTGTACTCAATTTTGTTAGTCACTTTATTTTGATTATTTTGATTATTCTTAATAATGGATAAGAAAAATTATATTCATAAACACAAAGATTAGAAAAATTGAAAAATTCTACCAAAAATGCGGGCAAAAATGAAGGCAAAATTGAAAACAATAATTTTAAAAACAATCTTAAAATTCTAATTAATTTGAAATATAAATACAAAATATTTGAGTAATTTAGAATCCAATGCATCACATTAATTTGCAATTCTTTGAATTTTTGGATAGATTAAGGCTTTCATTACTTTCTATCTATGAACTAATTTTGCATGATTTACTTCTTTTGGTTTTATCTTTTGATTAATTAATTTATTGTATTTTGATCTTTTTGATGTTGATTATGTAGTATATATATTCAATAAGAAAAACAATATTTAGGAGGAGATTATTTTTGAGTTATTAATTTTTATTGGAGCAATAACATAGTAATGTTCATTGCCATATATATTTGTCATGTTCAACCTCATATATAGGTTCATTGTCATATGGTGTCTCAATAGAAGATCTTGGAGAAAAATGTTACACAAAAAAATTGTTCATTGCTTTCTATTACCTATCATGCCACTTGAACAATTGCTCATTACATTTGATTTATGTAAAGTCCTAAAGAAAAGTAAGATTTGAGGTTGAAAAATATGCATTTACATTGAGTTTGCTTTACAAGTAGCTAGTAATTTGTAAATTATCAAATTTTAATTGAAGAATACAATGAAGGTTACAAGAAAGTTAATAGAAATCAATGTTTTTGTTTTTGTTTTTAATATTTTGTATCACATATTTTATTTTATCATTGCCAACTATTTAGTAATTAAATATTACAATTATAGTTGATTGAAAAAATATGGCACTTATATACAAGCTCTAGAATGAAAGCAGTTTGTAATAAATAATACCTCAAATAATTTGAAATCAAAATTCACTTATATTCTTTATCCTTCAATGCCTATTTTAGCAATTTCAACATAGTTGTACGAAATTTGTCATAAGGTTGTTTGAAGAACATTAAGACAACATCACAATGTCACTTGACATGACCTAGAATGCAAGGTGAACAATTTTTGTAGCGTTCTGCCCAAACTATAGTTTTATGCGCTCGGTATTGTGAGTTCTATAGTACTATGAAACAAAACAATCTTAGCCATTGATTTGAAAAATTGAAGCTAATAGTATTTTTGACTACTTGTAAATATTGAAAATTTACTATTTGAAAAAAAGACAATTTGCCATAGAAAATAAATACAACTAGGTATAAGTTAATAATAATTAGAAAATCATGAACAAAAAAATTCTAAAAATTGGCCATTTGTAAAGATTTAATAGTAATCACATTTCACCAAAAAATAGAAGTTGAAACCATCTTGAATGTTTGGAATGCTATGCGCAGCAGATCCCTATTTGCACACACATGGAAGACAAAAAATATTGTTTTTAAAATTTTCTATGGTAGTCATGTGCCCATCTAGTGTGGGAATAACCCACAAATTTTTTGGGTGTACATCATATTAATTTTTGGATACTCCACAATATTAAAAACCCTAAAACGCAAAGTGTGACAAATTAGCTAAATTGAATTTTAATTATAGAATGTTTTTTCAATTCTTTGAAAAATAAAGAATCTCATGACTTCCAAGTTAGCCATCTACAGTAAAAATTTCAAGTACATCGGCTACATTTTTCAAAAGTTATAGTTGATCGCGACTCTATCACTCCAATTGTGACAGAATATAGTACCAGTCTTTCTTGCAATCACCTTGCAAAGCTACTTTGAATTATATTAGCTCTTAGACTATGGATTGATTCCTATAGTCTTTGATATGTAGCAAGAAACTTTTATTTATTGGGGACCTTATATTAAGTTGGCACCTTATTAACCCCTTAAGTTCTTCGACTATGTTTTCTCCAAAAATGCTGCAAAACTACCATTCTAGTACAAGTACCAAATTTTGGAAAAAAAACATGTATGGACACATGTAACTATTGGATCTTGTATTATGCTGACTTGGAAACATATGGAAAAAATTTCAAAAATTTCCATCATGTAGATTAATAGCAAGATATGAGCTTTCAAATTCACATAAATCCATTTTTTTGACCCTATGAAAAACAAGACAGTTGTACTTCAAAAGTTCACATTTGTATGAGAAAATGTCCAAAATAGTGGTGCTTCTTTGGATTCATTCTTAAAAGGCAAGTTGGCTACATGCTTGAAAATTTTTAGATCATTTAGGATTGTACAACATATAGGAAAAAAATAGTAAGTAGAAAAAAGTAGAGAATGATTCAAAATACTAAATTGTTAAGAATTTAGTTTTGGGACTAAAAAATGTCAATCCCAATTGTTGCAATGTTGTAATGGGTAATTGCAAGAAAGACCGGTCCTATTTGGCGTCACAATTGAAGTGACTGAGTTACCATCAATCATAACTTTCGAAAAATGAAGCCGATGAACTTGAAACTTTTATTGATGGCTAACTGAGAAATCATGAGATTCATTATTTTTCATAAATTTTGAAAAATAATTTTATAATTAAATGTCAATTTAGCTAATTTGTCACACTTTGTGGTTTAGGGTTTTTTAGTATTGTGGAGCATCCAAAAATTGTGATGTTCACTTGAATTTTTTGTAGGCTATTCCCACACTAGATGAGCATGTGCTTACCAAAGGGCATTCAAAAAAACACAATTCTTTGTCCTCAACATGCATGCAAATAGGGGTCCCTTGCGCATAGTGCTCCAAACATTCATGATGGTTTCAACTTTTATTTTTTGGTTGAATGTAATCAATATCAAGTCTTTACAAATGGCCAATTTTAGTTTTTTTTATTCATGATTATCTAATTATTATTAATTTATACTTAATTTTATCTACTTTTTGTGACAAACTGTCATTTTTCGAAATAGTAATGTTTCAGTATTATTAAGTACTCAAAACTACTAATGGCTGTTGATTTTTCAGATCAACGGCTGAGATTGCTCCGTTTTGTAGTACTGTAGTATTCATAGTACTAAGCGCAAAAAATTGTAGTTTTGACAGAACGCTACCAAAATCGTTCAGTGTTTCTTGCAATCACCCTAATAAAAAATCTACATCCTATGATTTTATATTTTTCAAAAGTATTGAAAATTGAATAAAATAAAAGACTTAAAAGTTTATTTTAGAATAGAGAATCCATAACTACCCACAAACTAAAACTCCTCATAACTTTTGACTCATTGATCAAAATGGAATGATCCAAAGCTTATCAAGTATATATAAATCTAGGAAAATAATTTTAAATTTTTGTTTGTCGAAAAAGTGACTTCTTTATGATTTGCATGGATTATCCATTTATGAAAAAAAAATATTAGGCTATAATTTTTTACTCATATTTCCAAATGTCTTGAATTTTAGTGTACATGAAAGATATTCTATGTCTATACCTTCTATTAAAGTTTGGGCCAAAAACATGGAAATTTCCAATCATAGATGGGTGATTGTTTGCTTTGCGTATCCAAAAATGTTGTCTCAACTACAATGTCAATCCATTGCACTGTGTCAAACGACTTCAATTTTTAAATATAATAAATTATGGTTTTATAAAATGAGGTTTTAGTTGCCTACACTTGTAATATATCAAGGAAAAAAAAATTCATCACAATCAAAGAATTTTAAGAATTTTTAATGAGTTTTTTAGTTGAAAAAGTAAGTTTTGTCCCAAGCACTTAGAATCCTCAAAAACAAGCATTTGGAATATCAAATAATTTTATTTTAATATCATTTTTGGATGTGACTTACATTAAGTGGTCCAATACATAGAACATTTAATTTAAAAAATAAAAACTTAATAAATTGTGCACTATGATAAAATCCCAGAATTCAGTGATTTTTCTCACCTCTAAGAAAAGATCCACAAAATTTCAATATTAGTCTTTTTACTTCATCAAAATGAACAAAATAGACAAATTTTGGAGGTTTAAAACAAAAATAACCTAATTAGTGTGTCTAGAAAGTGATACCCAAGGCAAACCATTACCCACATACTTATTTAAAATTGCTATGTAAATTGCTATGTTGCCCAATTCAGATGAGATTGGTTAAGGAATAAAACCTCAGGTACTAAATCCTTTAGGGGCCAAGGTTGGTTAAGGAATAGAACCTTGGATACTAGGTTGGGAAGGTCTATAATTTGTCAACTCAAATCTTGTATGTGATTTGAGAAACCAATGATCTAATGATTGCTTAGACATGACAAATTATTACTACAATTGAAAACATTAACAATTCTTGTATTCATTTTCACTTTTCTTGTTTTGTACTCACTTAACCTTTCAAGTGATTGAAGGTCAATTGTCTTTCATTGAGAATGTCTAGTACTTAGTACAACAATGATATGTATTTAAATGACAATACAAAGTCTAATCACAAGGAAGCAAGATGGGCATAATCCATTTCATGTAAAGACCTCCCCATGATCAACTACTTATAAGGCCCTTATGTGACACTTTCAAAAACATCGAACCTTTCACCCTCTACACAGAAGTGAACGGGAAGCCCTCCTCACAACTGACCTGCTTAATCTCCCCGGCCTTAGTAAAGCTCCTTTTTGTTAATGTCCAGAAAACACCAGAAATTTACAAATTAGTTGCAGTCACATTTGTTATTTCGCAATCAGATCACAGCTACCGCATTCGAGCACGACCTGACAAGTTCCGAGGAGAAGTGGGAAATTTGCAAAAATCATAAACCAAAAGAAGGCAGTAACTGTGAAGGAAAACATCAGGTGTACACCAGTTGAGCTAAGAAAACAGATTGGGAGAACTTCCAGAGAAACTGAAGTCGATCGTGATTCTGGTTGGAAGGAAATATGCACCAAAATCCCGCACTTCGATCTCCCACCAAGAGATTTGATGACACGTAAACTACTAAAACTCAAGCCTTGCAATTTCACAGCTGATCGGAACTGATCCACGCGCGTACTGACTTTCTAAAACATGAGCCATGGACTGGCAAACCACTCTTCTGAATCTAAGACAAAAGCGAGGACTATTCGATAGTGATTACTGAACATTGGAGTCACTCGAAGAACATAAGATTCAATCAATCATCCAGAATCGGAACCGCATTCAAATGTTGAATGAGCTCAATTCCTGTAAGTTCAGTAGCACCTACCTTCAGTTGCATCTTTGATCAAAAACTTGTAATTAATTTAGAATGTGTCCAAAAATTATGGAACCACTTTGCATTTTGGTTCATAGTCCTTCAGCAATGTGCAGGAATTGTTGTTCATTTTCTAGAGCATTGATTGGTTATGCCATAGAGCTTATTTGTGCGAATTTAGGTGTAGGAATTGTTGTTCATTTTCTAGAGCATTGATTGGTTATGCCATAGAGCTTATTTGTGCAAATTTAGGTACAAGAATTATTGTTCATTTTCTAGAGCATTGATTGGTTATGCCATAGAGCTTACTTGTGCGAATTTAGGTGTAGGAATTGTTGTTTATTTTCTAGAGCATTGATTGGTTATGCCATAGAACTTATTTGTGTGAATTTAGGTGTAGTTACTTTATTGGGTTCAGAACAATGCCAGAAGGGGATTTGAAAACGTCCCTTGTGAGAATGTAACTAATCAACCCATGTCACAAAAACAACCCACGATGATCTGACAGGAAATACGGTGTCCTGATCTGCTCCCTCAACTGAGATGAAACCCGTTCAAGGGTGAGACTTTACTGAAATAATATCAGACTGCTCCCTCAACTGCCCTCGCAAGCATTGAAGAGGAAGTCACCAACGAAGAACTTGAAGATACGGAATGAAGGTACAGACACGTTGAATCCGCACAAAAACGATCGAAGCATAGAAGCTCGATGATGTGAAAGCACAGTCAAGGACTTGCTGCAGGACAAAAGCATGGACTTACCATTCTCATGCGGGCGATCCCGTACAGACGCACTAGCTTTCCCGTCCTTGGATCCAAACTACAGCGCTACCATCTAGCTCCAGCTGTTGCAAAGCAGCTGAAGTTTGCTCCTCTCGATCGAAAACTGCACACACCCCATTCAACAAATCCAGCTCCCGAGTTCATGCTCTTACGAAAGGCAGCAGAATATATATCATCCCAATCTCACAGATTCGTGAACGTAAAACCAGCAGGGCACAGACTCTCAACTACCACCTACCCTTAGCTAGCATGCAAGACTATCTCAACCTTAAGACTCGACTTCATCATTCATAGTCACAGTACTGTCATCTCCGAATGGTGCAAATTCCTTCAGAACCACAGCATTCGGGACCAAAAAATCTGCAATTTCTGTACGTATAACGCCACACGAATTCGAGCAGCTCAAGGGCGTGGCGGAAACCATGACGGCGTGCATGCACACACCTGGGTGACCCTCCGTCCAGGTCAGAGCAGCAGGACTGGCGAGCTGCTGCACGATCCCCTGCGAATCTCGCATGTCCCACCGACACAGCCGGTTGTCGTCCAAGCCCAGAAACGTGGAGCCGCTGCTGAACATTTGCGCGCCCTTGCTGTCGTTGGTCGCGTCTCGCATTGTGATGGTCGTCCCTCCGCCACCATCTGGCCCGTCCCGAGAGCTCCCAAGGAATGAACCGGGTGCAGAGCAGAGCTCTCCAAGAGCACCTCCAATGCTGCCCGGAAACCTGTCCGGCCCGGGTCTGTTGCCGGAGCGGTTTTGGGCCTGGGCCCAGGGTGCCACTTGCGCCCCGTCCTCAATGCGGCAACGGATCCAGGAACGGCAAACTTGTTTTTTGGAGTGAATCTGATGAGCACACTTGTGGTGAGAGCGCACTTTTGGGACCAGCGCCACTTGTTCGAGCCCAAGAACCACCAGAGAATCTAATAAGCTTCAAGTGTGCTCTTTCGTACTGAGCAAATTGCCCCAAAATGCTCAGCAAGGGCTTTGATGTGAAGAGCCATAGAAAATGCCATTAGAGAAATTCTCAACCCTTCGGAGAGCCGCTCCAGAGCCGCTGAAAGGACCTCAAGATTACATTTAACTTTGCTTAATGATTTGTTTTTCCCCTGTCACCGGAAGTCACGATGTCCAACAATTGTTACTGGTTCAAAATTCAAGTATAAGTAGTTAAATAATTGGAGTTCAAGTATTGTAAATTATGCAAATTCAATAAAATTAAACAAAATGAAGTGAATTTTCAAGCTAGTTGCCCAAAAAATTAGAAAACTATGACGTTTTCTAACTAACTTCTAAAGCTAATTAATTTAAGGTGTTTAATGATGAGAAGAGAATATCTTTATGTACACATGGGGTGGTAGGAGGTAGAACAACCCATGTGGGATATGTTGTTTAGAATTTGTAGTTTCTCAACCACTCATAGTTAAGTTTAAAGTAGGAATCGTGTTAAAATTAAAATTTTAAATCCCATTTAGGCATAGTAAAATGAATTTTTTTTTTCAAAAACCTTTGAACTAAACAAAGTTGAAAAATCAAACTAGTTTTCATGTCCAAAAATCCATTTGATGTTTAGAGCCTCCAATAAAAAGTTATGGACAAAATTCTAAAAGGGGTTGAAAAGGAGATTTTTTCAAAAAACCTTCTCCAAATTTTGCTCATAACTTTTTATTGGAGGCTCTAAACTTCAAACGGATTTTTTTACATGAAAACTAGCTTGATTTTCCAACTTTATTTAGTTCAAAGGTTTTTGATAAAAATTATTCTACTATGCTTAAATGAGGTCTGAAATTCAAGTTTTAACACAATTCCTATTTTAAACTTAACTATGAGCGGTTGAAAAACTACAAATTCTAAACTACATATCCCACATGGGTTGTTCTACCTCCTACCACCCCATGAGTACATAAAGAGATTATCTTCTCATCATTAAACATCATAAACTACGTGACTTTAAAAGTTAGTTGAGAAATGTAAGAGTTTCCTAATTTTTTTGGTAGATAGCTTGAAAATTCACTTCATTTTGCTTAATTTCCTAATTAATCACCTTATATGTTCATGTAACTGATTATTAAACAAACTTCTACTACACTTTCATTATTGCAGTTTTGATGTCTTTCGTGATATTCACCCACTCTGACAATGCACTACGGCTATATGCCCCTACTAATTCTTATGCAATTAATAGACTGGTTTGGTCACTATGGAGCAGCCCTCTAGAGGGCTGAGAATTTCTCTAATGCATTGAATACAACTGCTACATTGGAGAGCAGATTTCTGCAAAAGCATGTTACAAACCTTGGTGTCACTAGTCTTGTGCTTGTTCCAATGTTGTTGCATTTGAACTGCTCTAAGTTCACAAAATATTTGAAACCACGACATTTCGAACTATCATCTTGATTCAATTACAAATATGTATCTAGAAACATTCCTTTTTAATATTCTTTAGATGCTATCATATGTTCATTTTTGGAGTTAAGATATAGTCATGCTTTGATTGGGATAAAAAAAATATCTACTAGTATATTTTACATTTGTTAAATCTATTTAACATCAACTTTTCATTGCTTAAAGTGATAGGTATAATTAAATAAATGTAGTCTTTATATGGTTGTCACATGACATATATCAAATTTATATGAGATGGGAAGGTTTTGAACTACCAAAGAATTTATATGAGATGGGAAGGTTTTGAAGTACTAAGAAATCATTTATACAATCAAACTTCAAAAAAAAACTTTATAGATTGTCACCTAAACTATTTGAAAACATTCTACTTCAATATTCACCAAAGTTTCATTTTTCATTTTTCACCCTTAAAGGGTATTCACTTAAAAAATTGCAAAAGCACTCATTGGAAGTCAAACTACTATTCACAACAAAATTCCGAGGGTAAATAGTTGCACTTTTGTCCTATTAGAATGTCCTACTAGAAGGATTCTCTATGATCCATCGGACAAAAAACGGTCATCCTTGTCAATGTTTAAGGGTTAAAATTGAAGACTTATCATGAATGACTAAAATTCCATTGTTAGTATATGGATCTCTTTATCCTTCTTTCTATGAATATGTTACCTTCCTCGACATTTCCTACACAAATTTATTCCAACTTGAATGTCTATCAAAGCAACTACTTTTAGACGTTATTTCAACTTTGATGTCTATCAAAGCAATTACTTTTGAGTAAGTCTAGGTCAAAAACCAATAAATAAAAGATGCAAGTTGAACCACGATCAAATTGTTGGCGATAAAATAACTTCCCTCCACCAATTGAACCAAGCAACGAAACTACGCGGAAGATCCCCAAGCAGAATGAAAACCAATGCAATCCCGCCACCTGCCCCCCAAGCAACTGCCGGAGCTACGAAGTTACTATCGTAAGTCCCCAGATCAATCGAACTTACCTGAAGATAAGCTTAAGCAATAAGCATCAACTGAAAACTGGCAAGACGTAACTTATCCACCCGCCCCAAAGCAAAGCGGATATCCCAAGGCGGACGGACGGACGTCCGAATTTCTTAATGTCCACCGGACGCCGACCTGCCCATATGGACGAATGCGGTACCTAAGGAAGAACTGAATGCGGCAGGCAGGCACCTAATGACGAAGGGAATGTGAGCATCGAAGAATGTGATGCGTATCGATCAGCTCAGCTCAAGCTTTTGCTTAACTTATTGTTAGTGTTTCACAGGATTCCTTGACGCATTCTCGTTTCGTGAAGCTCTTTTCAACGTATTTATTGGCTGTAGGTGTTCTTGCAAACCTCGCTCGGTTGCCTTTTTTCGCACAAATGCCGCTTTAGATTTCACATACTCTGTTGCGCTTTTCGTGTTTTGCAGCTAGTACGTGTTTTTGGTTCCATCAGTCTGTGTCCAGGATCGATCTTTGGGCAAGCGAACCATCTCTTAACTCACTTATAGGAAGGAGAGAGGAGGAGCGCTTTCGTCTCGGTTGGGACGCCCGCGGCTAATTTTTTTTTTTTTTTTTCGGAGGGAGCGGGTGAGGGGGGCAGCCCTGAGCAAACGCGGGCTTTTTTCGGGAGCTGATCCGGCGTCGAACGGTGGTGTCTAACCAGAGCAGAACACGCTCGTACCTGCTGAAGCTCATTTGCGCGACCCTAGGGTTAGGATTGGCTTTGTTGAAGGGGAGGTCGAAGGCTAAGCTTAGAAGGGGAACAGGTTGGGAGACGAATCAAACGGGAGAGAGATCGATCGATCGATGGATTCCTTGTGTTATAGCTCCAGTGTATATAATGTGCAGTCGTCTGCACGAACAGGTTTGGCAATGATGTCCTCGGGATCGGGATCGCAGTCTGATTTGATCTTTTCTACGAGGAGATCGTCGTCGTCACCGTCTCCGTCTCGTCCTTTGGGCTCATCGCTTGTGCATCGTGGGATTGGCCACATCGTGAAGCGAGGGGCAGTCAAGGCTGTTTCCTCGCCACGGATCCCTCACATTGTGGCTTCAGCAGGTACGAACATGTTCTGCTCCGGTTAGGCTTGGTTTTCCTTGCAAGTGGATGGTGTTAAGATTTGGTTCCTACGTCTTCTTATGATGCTCACAAGGGGGCGTTTCTACACGTAGACAGCACTATTTCCGTTAGACACTGTGCGTATGGCATGTAAAGTTCATCCTTTTCCCACTTCATGGACTTACAAGCTACAGTGTCCAGGAGAAGAAGAATGGTTGCTTTATCGTTGTATCTGCCACATAGGATGCTCGAAAATGAAATGAGGGTCTCCTTTTCAGTTCTTGCCATTCCTCGAGTGGGCCAATGTAATAGGCCAATGATATGAGTCCAATTCATTACCTTTCTCTAGCTGCTGCCCTTTAACCTGGGAAGCCTATGATGCTCCCATCAATTGGAAAGCCGCTTTATTTTGGACATTCACAGTTTAGTTTTTACTTCCGGGATCGTTTGTACGGTAGGGGATACTACTTGCTTCACTTTATACATTTTAGCACAGGTGTGTATTGGAAGATAAGTAGAGATCCGTGAATTGATCACTTTGAGTACGAGAGTCAAATATGTTTAGCATTGTATGAATTTCTGACGCAATTATGTACAGTGGGCACTCGTAGATCACTATAAGTGTCATAGATAGCACATTTCCATTCAACGATTCGTGACATAGACATTTAGGCCAAGTCATGCTTACCCCACTTACTAATAAGTCCACCAAGTATAGGGGGTAGATCATTTGCTGTTATAACAGGGGATGGTTTATACGAGATGGGATCAGATTCCGAAGTACACTTTCCATGTAACTTGTCTATACATAGATATATATAGGGAACGTAGGAGTGTTCATTAGTATGGGGTAGAGTGTTGCTCACGAGCCAAACAGTGTATGCTCAATGGCGAAAATGTACTAGGGTTGTACATTTTAGGGCGTCGTGTTCCTTGAGCTTCAATTTCCTCCAAGCATGGTTCCTCAATTGACCAGGGTAATCATGGCGACCCTTGTTAAGGAGTGATCTTCATGTACCGTATTGGAGGTCATGATAACAAGGTGGACTTGTTTGGTTGTTATGCTTGCAGGGAAGAACGACTTGGTCGTCTGCTTTGGGGAACTTTTGATTGACTTTGTGCCCACGGTGGCAGGCGTATCCCTGGCTGACGCTCCTGCATTTAAGAAAGCTCCGGGAGGCGCGCCTGCGAATGTGGCGTGTGGGATAGCCAAGCTTGGTGGGAATGCTGCCTTCGTAGGAAAGGTTTGTCACTGTCGCGTTTCCACGTGCTTTGAATATCCTCCGGAAATTGCGTCCTCTTCCCCATTGCAGACTTTAGGTTATGCCAGGGCTCTTTTCTTTGTTGGATTGCACTCAACTCTCTCGAATGACACACTCTGTAATTGCACATAAACTGGTGTGAATTGATGTTTTGGTTGTACTCTGAACCTAATTCGCTATTTATAATGGTTATATCATTTAGCGGTGCACCCTGAGATTCTAGAAGCGTCTCATCATAGTGAGAGTTTGGGTGTTCTGCAGGTTGGCGATGACGAATTCGGGTACATGCTTTGCGATGTGCTCAAGGAACAGAAGGTGGAAACGAAAGGTATTCGGTTTGATGCACAAGCCAGAACAGCCCTAGCATTTGTTACATTGCGTGCTGATGGAGAGCGGGAGTTTATGTTCTACCGCAACCCTAGTGCTGACATGCTCTTTGAAATAACTGAGCTGGATACTGATTTATTAAAGCAGGTACTGCTTACTTATGTAACTGATCATGGAAGGTTCAAATATTTTATTATGTTTTATTATGTTTTACTGTTTTGCTGTCTTGTTTGCACTCCCAGATAGGTGTACGGTTTGTGAATAATTACCACCATGATATAGGTAATTTCTAATGTCAATTTCAGGCGGCCATTTTTCACTATGGTTCCATAAGCTTGATCACGGAGCCATCTCGATCAACACATTTGGAGGCAATGCGCATTGCCAAGGAAGCAGGCTCAATATTGTCCTATGACCCAAATCTTCGGCTGCCGTTGTGGCCATCGGCTGCGGCCGCCAAAGAAGGCATTATGTCTATCTGGGATCAAGCTGACATCATTAAGGTTTTTGCGCGACCATCATTCCCAAATTTCCCTTTTGATAACAATAGTATGATATTATAGGAAGCTGGCTTTTAAGTTCTGGTTTGAGACATTAAGCCAGCTTCCTCTCATACCAAGCTAGAACATAAGAAAGACGTTGGTTGTTGCTTCTTGCACTTAATGTTGATTCCAGCTGCTTATGTTCCTCGTCGTTTTCAGTTATCACTATGAGGGTGTCCTGTGTTTCTAGAACATTTTAAGTTGAACTTTGACTTGACTTTGAGACATTTTTGTATTAAATTTTGCATTCTCAGAATGAGCTCACGAGTGATGAGACGTTTTTGATTTTGTGAAACTGGAGTTAACGAAGTGACTGTTTGGTTTTGTAGGTCAGCGACGAGGAGGTCATCTTTCTCACCGGTGGCGATCCCAAGGATGATGCCAGCAACATGAAGTTGATGCAGTCTGGATGCAAGTTGATGCTGGTGACTGAGGGTGGGGATGGATGTCGTTATTACACACCGGTACACATTTGTACCCGAGATTTCAGTTATTTTAATCGTAGTATGAAGTAACTGCGTTATATGCTTTGATTATATTAAGAGAACTAGGGCTTGGCCGAATAATGTTTCGAACTTCAATTAGCATCCGCATGTAACGAAAATTATAATTTGGTGTTACGGTGATTATGATTGTGAACGTTTTTTTGTTCTCTAACTCAGCTAATTTATTGATGCTTTTAGAATAGCACCAGCGTTCTGTGTTTATATCGTTTTTATCAATTTGACACCTACTTCGTGGCTCTGGAAATGCAGAAGTTTCATGGTCAAGTAGGAGGTCACAATGTTCAGGTTGTTGATACCACCGGAGCTGGTGACGCGTTTTGTGCTGGCCTCCTGAGTCAGATTGCGATATCCCCTGACATTATTGAGGTAAGAAAATGCTTCGTATGTGCTGGCTAGTTAGTTACGCTCTAACTATTTCGGTTCTAATGTTGTGTATATGTTTGAATCTTAGTTTGCCTTTTATGTTAGCGAGAATATCCCTGTACAATTTATGATTGTGGTCATGGATTGACGAACGTGCCAGATCTGATTATCATATTTTAGTTCGGTTGGTGCACGTTATAATCAGTGAACGTTTGTCTTGTCCATTGGTTCTCGAACCAGCGTTCTTTGTAATTACCATTGTACGACATACCTGGAAGATACTGTCGGGCTTTGACATGTTGTGCTCCTCTGTAATGGTCACAGGATGAAGCCAAGTTGCGTGAAACCCTCGCGTATGCAAACGCTTGCGGAGCTATTACGACAACAGAAAGAGGAGCCATTCCATCGCTTCCAGATAAAGAGACTGTCTCAAGACTCTTAAGTAAAACTCATGGGCTCCGTGTGTAACAAATAATCATAATCCGGCGAAAAGAATCATGTACACTTATTTTGTTTTACCTGAAAGCTGAAGGGCCTGTCCGAGTGATGAGTTTTTGTGTAGTCATATTTATCTTGCCTTGGGCTTTGTATTTTCATGAAAGTTCTGCGCCGTTTGATGTATGCGGGAACTCGTCACCTCGGGCTCGTCAGGCGAATAAAGAGTTCTAAGTGCACTTGAACCATTCAATCGAGTTGTTGGAGGCTGAAGTAGAATCAGCTATACTCTTGATTATGAAGAGTATTTCTGTTTGGGTGATTGCTACAGCAAGATTTTCTTGCTGAACCTGTACTGGAGCATGTCACATATGTGTTCTTTGCCTGTATGAATGTGTTTCTCTTATTGCCTAGTTGAGAGTGTCCAACTGGCAATGTCATTCTTGGAGCTGGGTATAAGCCATTTTTTTTTCCGGAGTTTTCCTTTTATAATGTTCTCATGTGCGCTGCAATTTCCTTTTTTCTGGTTATTCTATTATTCTTCAGGATTATTGTTAAAGGATTATTTCTTATTTTGTTGTACGCCGTTCAGTGTCTTATGATGTTCTTATCCCTTGAAGGATGCCGGTCTTTGACCAAGGTAGTCGCTCAAAAATGATCTGATTTGTGGACCAATAGGTGCATTTATCATTTCTACAGTGATCTGAAAAGTCATCCATCAGACACTTTTAGTCCGCGACAGGATTAACAAAGAAATTCTACTTTTGATATTTCGTACTTTCAGTTCATTGCTTTTGTTGTAAATTCTTTTGACATGCTGCTAATGGGTGTAAGTCTTTCTGCGTGTCTAGGACCGGGTATGGCAAAGTGATGGCTGAAGCACTTAATAAGGTAATTGAACTGTAGTAATTGAACCTGAAGTCCTGTCAGCCAAATTTTACAGTGATTGACTTTGTTCCCTCAGGAAAACCATCCTGTGTAGTGGCATCAAAGGCGGATCCTTCACGGCAAGGGTTTGAAAGGTGGAGATTCCGGAACTCAACTACAAGCTTGTGAAGGATGGTTGTGCTTATGCCTTGAACAACCTGAGGACTGAAGAATCTAGCTGTGAAGAAAGTCCCAGTAAGTGGAAAACATCTTGCCAGGACATTGCTCAGAAGAAGTTGACCACAAGTGAATTTTAATTGTGCTTTCAACTTCGTTTGCAGTCATATATTTTAATGCACTTTGAATCATCTTTAGGGAGCTTCTGCTATGGTAGTTTGTTATAATGAACATTATGGATAGATCTCTGAGTAATGGCTTCAGTTTTGGTATGTTTTTTCTGGTGGTTCTACAGGTATACACTTCCTGTGCCATAGTAATAAATCTTCTGGGGATTTCCTAATACTGTAACTTTCTTACAGCACTGCAACCTAATCGTGCATAATTAGCTCCAAGTATTGGACAGGATAGGTAATGTAGTTCAATTATTGGACAGGGGTCTTACAAACATATGTACACTATTTGTGTGGGTTTGGTGGTGTTTAGTCATAATCTTGTGCATTTACAGGTTTAATTTAGTGTTGTCTCACATATGGAGATATCTTTTGCTCAGTTGTTGATAGTAGTAGTGTAGCTTCAGCAGTCTGTAAAGTATACTCCTTATCTCAAGTGTGGAATGTGTGTGCGTGCGTACAGTCCTGTTTTGTAGTACTCCAAAGTCACATGAATGCCACGGTTGAGATATCATGGATGCTGCTTACATTTCTGTAAAATGTCTTTGATGATGCGTGCTTTCAGAAATCTTTAGAATGACTTTTACTTTACTATGAGATATGATACTCATAGAATATTGTGAATAATTTTAATGCCTTAAGACTATTGCCTTGTCTTTGAGTCAGGAATCAGGAGGTTATTTGTTTACATACAACTGTAATTTCATGTCTGGGGTTTTGGACGCATGTAACATATCAAAACTTCTGTCATGTGGACAATAATTAACTATCAAGTGTGTAAAGAATAAAGAGTGGTATACTCTATCTAATGATATAGGACACTCATTGAATGTAAACTCTTGTAGCCTACTAAGGTAGGTGGCTCAAAAAGCAACACTTTAAGGGCTGTTGGGCCTTTTTTTATGGGTTTTAGAGGCACACAAATATTTTCCATAATTTTTCACTTGAAGAAGAATTGATGTAGAATCTAACACAAGTGGTTTCATATTTTTTTGGAGCATTTATGAATTACTTAAGAATTTCCAAAGAATTCTGCATCCTAGGCCTTGCAAAACCCACTCATGCACAATCTGAAAAAAGATATGGCTTGACCAAAAACAAGCACTACTACATTAAAAAAGTATTACATAGAGCATTTATGAATTACTTAAGAATTTCCAAAGAATTCTATGGTAGACATCTATTCTTGATCCTAGGCCTTGCAAAACCCACTCACTCACAATTTGAAAAAAGATATGGTTTGACCAAGACAAGCACTCTATTCAATTCCAAAAATCATGTGTAAGCATTGCTACATTTAAAAAGTATTACACAAGGTTCCTAAATGTGACTTTTACTAAACTTAAATAGACTTTACATTCTTTTAACATTTGTAAGAAGGCAATTGGACAATCAATTCTCATTTAGAAAAATTAGATGGACACACCCTTGCTTTGAAATGGACCCTCCCTAGCTCTTATTCTAACCATTGGTGAATATATGACAAATCTCAATTATGCTCTCACATTGTTGATTGTCCATTTTAGAACCACTTAGTATCCATTTCAGAGTTTCCTACGGGGTTGTTTGAAGAAGGTCACTTTTTGAGCCACCTTAGGAAAGTTAATATCCGCTTTTTCTTGATGGAGGAAGGATGAAAACTGTCATTTCTCTTTCCTAAAAGGTTCATTTCTTGTACTCCTAGTTTTTCGTTCAGTTATACTACCTGAAATATTGAAATTAAGACAATAATTTACTGATTTCATTCAGTTGATTTTACACTAGCTGCCGGATCTCCCCGTTCATTGTCTTGTAGTAAGAATATATACAATTATCAAGAGTGTAAAGAATTAAGAGCAGTATATGCTATTTTAATGATATAAAACACTTATAAATATTGAATATAAACTCTTTTAGTAAAGAGTATACAGTCCTTCAATCCTTTTCTCATGCATGACATATTCTTACTATGAAGCTAGTGATACAAAATCCTTATAATTATATTGAATAGAAATTCTTGTAGTAAGTGTACATACAATGCTTCAATAAATTTTTTTAGCAATCTTAAGTGACTTTTGTATTATCATTACAATAGATTAACCCCTAAAGGACCATTGTCCCTTCGGGGGACAAATGCGTTTTCAGGCAGGTACCTACGGGCTGAAATTTTCTCCTAATTTTTTGAAATTTTTTTTGGAGGTAGAAAAGTTGATTAACTTCGTGGGAATATAATTTTTTTCAAAATCGGTGCCTGGGAACAATAGTTATGACCAAATAAGCTCAAACAAGGGGACGGCGGGCAGCTCGGGCAGCCCAAAAAAATGGAAAAAATTTGAATTTTCTTTTTAATAATATTTTTTCTCATAGATTATATTTTTGTCTATCTGTAAAGCTTTGATTCATTTCATTTGGATATGTTATGAGAAAGTTATGGGCATTCTTGTTTTTGGGCAGTTAGAGCATCTTCTTGAAAAAAATAACTTGTAGGATTCATTTCTGAATGCAATTTTTCAAATTTTTCTTTTTTTCATGGTCTGATTTACTTGCTAGAACAATCTCACCATTGGAATTAGTGCATTTTAATTCCATCTAAAATATATGAATATTTTAGATTTTCCTTCTATCTCATACCTACTTCTACTTAACAATTTTTTTAAGAATGACAATTAAATTTTTTTTGAATTTTTTTTTTTACCTAGTTTCTCAAATCAATTCTCTACTATAAAGATTTAAAGCTCAAAACTTTATAGAGCAAAAATTTTAAGTTAAAAATGTTCAAAGTCAAAATTCTAGTCCCGCAATGTGCTGAAATATTTGTTTTTTCCACTTTAAACATAGATATCTTGCAATCTGAGTGGTCAAAAATTCTAAATTTTTTTCCACACACTTTCATACTAGTTAGGTGTAAGATCTTACGGTTAGATATGGAAAAAAAAACAATGTTTCAATTTTTTTTACTCCTTGCTATAGGTATGGCAGTTTTGAGTGTTTTCTGGCAGAAAAAAGGCCTTGGTCCTTTAGGGGTTAAGAAATTAACCCCTAAATGTGCAAGACCTTTTTTAAGCTTCTTGGAATTTGTACTAAATTGAACAAAAAGTCAATGTTTCATAAGTTTCATTGATTTTTTTGAATTGTAATGGTATAAAATCAAACTAGACATGATAGAGAATGCATGGAAAAAGAGAATGCAACAATAATGTTTGATCATGAGGGTATCATTTTACATAATATATGTAAATACAATTAATTTGTGGCTTCTCAAAATCTACTCCACATAATGTAATTTTTTCTTCAAGATCTAGTGTATTAGAGCCCTCAACACTAAAAAAAATAAAAATAAGTAGTGGACACCCTTGAATAGAAAAATCATAATCATTCATTTTCAACATCTGATTTTTGATGCTAAAACTAAACTTCAAAAAGAATTTGTTTAAAATAAAAACTACTCACTATAATAACTTGGTAAGATTTTACATGACTTCAAGTTTTGTCCACACTAAAATATGGTGCCTTAATCCGTCAAGGAGGACGTTTGATGTCCAATGGATGATTGGAGATCTTCCTAGAAGGACAAAAGTGCAACTATTCACCCTCGGAATTTTGTTGTGAAATGAAAAGGGGAGATCTTCTATAGTAGTTTGACTACCAATGAGTGCTTTTGCTATTCCTTAAAGCCCATGATTCCCATGGTAATGAAAAGGGATGATTTCCAAGGTCACCTCTTTGTCCTTTAATCCCTAAAGTCCCATTGTCCCTACGAGGGACAACATAGATTTTGGGTAGGCTCCTATAATCTCAATTTTTTAAGAAACTTTTTTAAACTTTTTCGTAAGATAGATAAACTTATGAGTTTTCTGGGAATATAATTTTTATTTCAATTGGTACCTGGGAATAAAAGTTATGCGACAATAACCTCAAAATGGGGGAGACTGGGCAACAAAAAAAATACACAAAAAATTAGAATTAGAATTAAATTTTTTTTTTCTTATATATTATATTTTCTTCTAAATGGGAAGCTTTGATTCATTCCATTTGGATTAGTGATGTGAAAGTTATGGAGTTTCTTGTTTTATAGCAATTTCTTGAAAGAAATTTTTTCTTCCACTTTGAATGCTAATATCTTTCAATATGTACGGTCAAACATCACAAAATTTTTATCACGTGATCTAAGACAAGTGTAGAACAAGATCCTATGGTTAGATTCGAAAAAAAATTTAAAAATTTAATTTCATAGATGAACGTAGCAAAAGTGGTAGTTTTGAGTGGTTTTGGTAGAAAAATGACCTTGGGACTTTAGGGGTTAAGGGTAAACCCTGGTGCGTTCTAACGTCCAATTTCTGGACGATGTACAGATTCAAGATTAGACTTCTTTCTCATTACAGCTTGGATGAAAGTTATCCTAATTTTTAGAGATACTTTATGGAGTTGTGGTCCTATCCAAGGGTTGGATTTGGTGTTACTAGAGCATATATTTTTCTAAAATTACAAATGTGGAAGTATGTGAAGTGGTTGACTTGTGTTGACTATAGTTCAAACTTGGAATTGCAAAAATGAGGTCATAGACTCAAAGAGCACAAAAATTCCACAAAAATTCCATGTCAAGAGAACCTCATTTCAAATCCTTTCCAACAAAATCTACCTTAAAAATGATAATATTTTGCTTGTAATTGAATTTTGAAGGAATTTTGAATTTTCCCTTTCAAAATTTATAGAAAAATATTGATGATAGCATTGGTGAATCTAACCATATGGATAGAATTTAAAACTAGAACTCTACAACTTCTATTTGCATCTCAATTCCAAAATATTCTTCCAAATAGTACTTTATGATGATTTTTCCAAAACTATCAATTTCAAAGATGAGTCTGGACGCTTAGGGGTTAAACGGATCTTTTAACTCATACTCAGGTCCATTAAACACTGTTTATACTGCTCTTCATGCTCAGGTCGCTGACTTACCCTAGATACATATACTCGGGTTATACTCGGGTTATACTCGGGTTATACTCGGGTTATACTCGGGTTATACTCGGGTCCCTCGAGTTCAGTTCATACTTTTGGCGTACCCTATATACTCAGGTAGTACTCAGGTCATACCCGAGAGGTTCCCTCGACGTTCTTCATGAAGGGAACCGTTCTCAAACAGTTGAGTTCACTGGTTTCTTTCTTAGCATCAATAAAGGTATGTTTCGGTTTGCACTTGGTGTTAAAGAGTGTTGTTACTGAGGGTCTTAGGAACGATTTTAGGCCTACTTTTAGACTAGATTTACATTGCAAATATCACCCCTAACACCAAGTGCAAACATACCTTTTTAGGTAGGAAGTTGTAAAATAGTTTAGGTTCTAAAAGCGTCCATTGAACATAGAAATACATATTGTATTTTTTAAAGCATCAAATAGTGTACATTTTAGGTGAATGCTTGTAGTGAGTGTTGAGTTCTAACTTCAAAATTATTGTAACTAATTCCACAAAGGTCCAAAAATTATGAAACAACTTGGGTTAGATGTCAATTGCATTTTTCTTTAGATGAAAAATTTTGTGAAAAATATTTCAGGGAATTAAACTCGTGGAAATTGTGAATCAGTTGGTAAAGGATCGCTTTAAGGACCTCCTGCCTTACACGTACTAATATCAGAATTGAGGATACTCCACCAAATTCTACTCGTTTTCTAGATCGGGATCCTGGAATCTTCGTCGCTTTTTGAATCTTGAGATCTTCGTTTTCATAGTGAAATTAGAGATTACCACTCAGATCAAGTCCCGAAATCTTGTGCGTCTTTCTGGCTATGGCAGCGGGCGTCCATTGTCGCAAGAAACCTTGTCTATGTGTCTCTGTCCTCGATTTGGTTGCGGGGAATCGAAACCGGTGCGATCGGGGTTGCCGATAAGTTCCGTTTCTCCTGATTCGACTTTTGATTCTCTTTCCGATGAAATTGGTGCGGTAGTGGAGCAGGGAGACGGAGATGGTCTGGAGAAGGTATGTATTGATCACGCAATTGCGTGAATTTCTATGAGATCGTTTTGATGAAGTTCTTTTTTTACACGAGGATTAAGGCGGTGATCTGTCACCGTGTCCTGTAGAGGTGCGTTGACGAGTGCTGGCTATTTCATATTCATTTTTTCTTACTGTTTTAGGATTCTTTCGGCCGAATCAAGGATGCGCTTCGCTTTATGTTTTCTCTTGGTTCAGAATTTGAGAATATTGATATTAGGAAATGGCTCGGAGGTGAAGGAGAGTAGACGTTTGGATCTTGAGCTGCACAACCTATATTTTAGCATATTAGTAAACAGAGCTACGATTACTGCCGTTTTTCATATTGGAATTGGGATCTCTTGGAACGATTCGCTTAGCTTTGTAGCGGTTTTCGATTATTGACTTTCACTGAGATTTACGCACTTGTTTCTGAATTACTGTTTTGATTCTGTGTCTGTACGGTAACCTACGTGTATGGTCTATGATATGGCTGAGTAGAGTTTATTTTTTCGAGGTTGGCATGTTTAAAACTTATTTTTTTGGTGTAGATTGCAGAATTTGCCTTTGGGACTGTAACCAGAAAGTAGTGAAGTTTGTGCTCATTGGAAATTTGAGTACTGGTACGGAGAAAATAATTGGCATCAAATACTTCATTGGAACTAGTTGCGGAGCTCTGTAATGCTCAGACACTTTAAGCAACACCAAGATCCGCGTCAAGAAAGTCATCTATGGCTGCGCTATCCTCGGACTTCGATTCGCGGGCCTCGAATGCTATGAAGGATGGAGCCCTGGGGAATTCAGAATGCGCAAGTGATGATGAGTTTGTACACATTCACTTGACCTCATCACAAAAAGACTCAGCTATGGCATCCCTATCCACAATTTTTCAGTCGGAGAAAGCCATTGGTGGGTGGATTTCCCTTCAATCAAATTTTATTTCTCTTTAATAAAAATGTTCAATTATTTAAAATTAATGTTAAATGTCTTGGCACTAGATTTGAATTTCAACCAAGCTGTAATCTTTTCTCAGTGAGTTGTACTGATGCTGACGAGGATGAGTCCTTTTCACGACAATATCAAATATTGAGCACATCACAATAACCGCTGAAAGTATCACGTCGTATTCTTGCAGAGGGGGATTGGGTTGCATTGTCCTCACCTGCCATGAAAGTGCAGGCTCTAGAAGTCTCGAATTCTATCCCAGGTCCGTCTGAAGAGAACCCTGCAAATATTGTAGCCAGAGACTTTGCAGTCTGTAGGACTATACGTTACAAGAATTTGAGAACTACTTCTACAGATCCTGCCCCAGATATTGACCCCACTAAAAGAGAGGTGAGGATCTATTCCTAATTTTCAATTCTTCATTTTTTTTTTTTTTTTGCATCATGTGTAATGAGTTGAAGCGGGTGTGACTATTCTCATTGCCGTGGTATAACTTTTGTGCAGACGTATTTATCTGAAAAAGAATTTGGATCCTTGTTTGGTATGAGCAAATCACAATTCTACGCCTTACCAAAATGGAAGCAAGCACAGCGAAAACTAGATCTCGACCTATTCTGATGTACCTTGATGTCTCACCAAGGTGGCCTCGAGTGCGACTTCTACCATCATCATTAATCGCAGGACGGTGCGGCAGAGACGTCCTCCAGAAAATGTACACGCTTCTATCCAGTGCTTGAGATTTGTGATGAGTAGCAGCACTGCATTTTGAATCTCCATGTTCTTGTATAGAATAAGCAGAACCGTTTTGTCTACGGAGGCAATAGTGCGACATTGTTATCTTGGTCGTTGGTAGAGAACTCTATCAAATACAAGTCACTATTCCAATCTTTCACAAGATTGGGGAGTGGAAGTTGAGCCATGTCCATGTTCTCAATTGACAATACAAAGCTGCCACCTTATTACCAACGACACATGACTATCCAGCTGGTTTGAAACCTGCGACCTTGCTAGAATACAGTGTTTCCCATTGTTTTGACATTCAACTGAATTCAATGATGTTTGACTGAATACAATTTGTATGGACCCCAGAAAGAAGCTGTGGCCAAATCGTCATACCGAGAATCTCAGTTGCAATCTTAAGAGTCAAGTATCAGAATCTATAGATGTTCATCACAAGAAGGCGTCCTATGAACTTATAGTTGCATCATGTGTGACCTCCCCCGATGTCACTTCGTCGTTTCTTTAACTTCTGTATTACGCTTCTTGCGGGGCTTCTTGTGAGCCACGACTTCGGTGTCTTCACTTGATACTGCCATGTCCATAGTTTGCATGCGCTTCCGATTCTGATCGTTCAGGTAGGGTGACGGTGGCGGACTGTCACCTTCGAGGTCAAAGGACGGATCAATATGTTCTTTGATGATGGCAATCATTCTGGCAGCTTTCTTGGTCGCATTTGCGCCGATAGAGTTTCCACAGCGCATCACCCATGCCCTGCAATTAGAACCTTCCTCTGCTACTTCGCATACACAATTATGAACTGACGGTTTGCTGATGTAGAAGTCTCTTATGCGATTGGGCACGCCCTTGAAAAGAGTCAAGCCCATCCTTACCTCAATGATAATCTTCACATCGAGCCGCTTCCAGTACACCAATTTGTGCTTCTCCAGGTGGGCCTTGATATACTCCAAGTACTCCTCATAAAACCGTTTCCGATCCAATTCCCCGATGAACTCACACAACTCTCGCGACTTGAATTTCAACTTCTCTGTATTCACGAGCAGGTTGGGTAGGACCTCCACAAGTGATCGAGGTCGGTCTTGTGGAGCTCCATGCCTGAAACGCAGAGAATTGTACACCCCGAGACGACAACCCAAAGAGAGCCTGAAGCCAGTGATCGTCTCGCCAATTCTCTTCGCTAGGCAGCGTTGCGCCAAGAATTCTGAAAACTCCCCAAGCACCAGATTCTAATACCTCCTGGCGTGGAGAGTGATGCATATCCTTCTCCTTCTCGAGAATGATGGAGCTTCCGCCAGTGAATTCTCTGGTCCATGACTGGAATACTTGAAACTCTACACCGTGCATGGACAGCCCAAAAAGAGTCACAGGCCAATTCTGGTCAAGCCAATTCGCGACTGTAGGCAGCCCTTTCCCTAGAACTCTCAACATTTCGTTGCTTTCTGATGCCATTGGTTACAAACGTAACGTAACGACCTTGGTGACCAACTGCGAGTGCTTTGCGAAGAGGCTGAGTAACTTGTTTTTTTAAAGGTCAAAGTCACCGAGGTCGACTGCTGGAGAGAGGGATGGAAAGTAGTGGAATTCAAAGCCATGAGGGCCTTGGCGGCAGAGTAAATTGCAGGATAATAAATCAATGCATTAACCTTGTGGCACTCAAGTGTGGACGAGAAATGCAATAACTGACCAGAAGATATGGAGGCCTCCAATCCTTGGGCATTTACCGAGCGCAAGTGTGCGGTCATTTTGAAAACATCTCTATGCCCTCACTTGCGTGATTTGTATTGTGTTTAAAGTTGATCAGACAATCTTCATTATTTCTATGCAGACGTATTGATCCGAGGAAGAATTTGGATTCAGTCTTATTTGGTATGAGGAAATCACAATTTGATTCTATGCATTACCGAAGTAGAAGCAAGCAAAATGACAACTGGACCTCTCCAGATAAGTAACAAGACTCCTGACATGTTGAACCTTTATCCGTTTTCTGTAGAATAAACAGTAGTTTCGTACCTATACTTCAGAGTTTTCCAACAATCAATACTATGTCTGGTCGTTGGAAGAGAGCCCATATCAAGCATAAGTTACTGTAAGTCAAAATCTTTCCCAGTAGAGTATGAAGTCTACTGCCTAGTAAGAATACAAGACTTCCATTGTGTTAACATTCAACTGAATCCAATGATGTTCGACAGAGTTCAACTTGAATCCCAAGGAAGGAAGATTGGCCAAAATGTCATGCCCGAAAAGCTCAATTTCAATCACAAAAGGTACCATATCAAAACTTCCCAGGAATGTTCATCACAAAAAAGCTCCTCAATGAACTAATGTGACACGCTGAAAATTCCCAAGTAAGAGCTGAGTCGCCGAATGCCAGGAAGAGCTGCAGAAAATCTCCGTCAACCTAACCTTCTACGAACTTGCAAATGTCACTACTAGTATACCGATATTTTCGAACAAGCTGGTACATGTTTGAAGTCCCTAATCTTTTGAACAGTCAATCTGTCTGCCTTAATTTCTAACAATTGCCTTTGTGACTTTGTCATACAGCTTCGAAATTAAAATTATATGCCTCTTATATTCCTCTTGCGAGAGGCTAGCGGTGGCGGACTGTCGTCGTCAGGGTCAATGTATCTCTTGATGATGGCAATCATTCTGGCAGCTTTCTTGCACCCATGAACACCGATGGAGTTTCCACATCGCATCACCCGTGGCTTGCAACTAGAACCCGCCTCAACAACTTCGCAAAACCTTCCAGTAACAAATGGATTGCTGTCGTAGAGCTCTCGGACACGTTGCGGCACGCCATTCACATCTGCCAAGCCCAACCTGGCCTGAATGCTAATCGTCACATCCAGTCGCTTCCGATCCAGTACAGTAATCGGTGTTTCTCCAAGTGAGCTTCGATTTCCTCCAAGTACTTCTTCTCGTAGAATCGACTCCGATCCAAGCCTCCGACATACCGAGCCAACTCAAGCGACTTGAATCTCAATGCTTCATCACCCACGAGTAGGCTGGGCAGGAACTCAACAAGACCTCGCGGGATCGACATCCAACCCACCACAGCTTGACTCCATGACCGAAAATCACCGAACTGTACGGACACCTTTGGAGAACAATTCAAAGAGAGTCTGAAGCCAGTGATCGTCCATCAATTCTCTCGGGACAGCACTTCTATATCACCTACTTTGAAATTCTCTAGACGAGGCTTCTTTGACGACTTCAGTTTCCTCGGCGGATGGGGTCCCGCCAGCGACTTCTCTAGCCCATGTCTGAAACTCATGAAACTCTATACCGATTCTGGACAATTCAAACAGAGCCAGCAACCAGTTGACGTCAATCCAATTCGCTACTGTCGGCATCTCTGCTCCCCAAACTCTGGATACACTACGTACTGAAGCCATTGGTTTGCGAAAACTGACAAAGAAATAGAGTGAAAGTGTGCAAGGCGCAGTGGATATGAGTATCTTATACTATGAAGGTTAAAGCCTCCAAGATCGACATCGAGATGGGAGGTACACGTCCTCTAATTCAAAGCTAGAATGTTTCGGCGGCGGGGCTGAGGGTGGGGTGATAAATATGTGCATTCATTTTGATGAGAGATGCAATTACTGAATGGAGAGACGGAGCATTTGTGCCAGTGGTCGTGCATTCAGTTCAGACAAAACCAAGAAAGTGGGGTGGTAAATTCATGCATTAAAATGCTTTAATAAGAGACAGTCGCAACACTGAGAAATCATTCCTTTTTTCCAATTCTGTGTCCAGACTGTGATCTTATTACCAGCCCAACAGAGCCCAGTGAAATAAAGATTTCAATTCCACTGATATATCTAGAGATTCAGGTCGGTCCTTCATCAAGTCACTAGCCTGCCTTGTTCAGGTACCTTTGGAAGTACGTGTGTCAATTACGGTACCTTTGGAACCTCAATATAACAATATGCATTCAGGCCTTGTGTGGAGCTTGTGCCAGTAATCATATTTAAGTGCAAGTGTGTGCAGTCAATTGAGAAAGATCTCATTCAATGGTCTCTACTGTTTGATGGGTAAATTAATTTGTTGAAGCTGATCTGATGAATTTGTATCATAATCTTGTGTAGACTTGTTTATGTGAAGAAGAGCTTGGATCCTTGTTTGGTATGAGAAAATCATAATTCTATGGATTATTGAAGCGGAAGCAAACACTGGGAGTTACAGATCTGCTGAACGGTACCTTGATGCTTCCCCAAGTTCGCCTTGTGTGCCTCCACCATCACTGTACCCTCCCAGGAATTTTATTTTCAATTTTTCAAGGTACACTACGCTGATTTATTTACCTATCAGTGAGGGTGCAAAATTGATGTCACTACAAAAATTTCTTTTTGAGTGAAGATTAGAAAAATATATTGTAATATTTCAGTCTACACGAGTCACTCTACATATTTTATGAATAGTGACTTTACATCACTTCTGCATGTTTCCTTGCTACACGAGCTAAATATTATGTAATGTTTCCTTGCTCACGTGTGTACTGTGTGTGTCTTGAGAATATGCTTGTCCACTTACATGGGAGTTCTTAAATTAATAGTGAACTACCTGATGACCAAGAGGTTAAATTTTATAACTGAAGTTACATTTTTTAATCCAAAGATGGAACACCTTCGAAGCAAAAATTAAAGCAAAGAAGATCCATTTCATTCGAGCCAAGTGCACGTTCTCAATCACATTCCAAAGCTGCCACCATATTCCTGAAACCTGCGCCCTAGCTAGACTGATACTGATACAAAACTTCGATCTGTAAACATTTATCTGAATTCAATGACTAGTGTGTCAAATGAGCCCAATGTTTATCCCCCAGGAAGAAACCTTTGGTCACAACATCAAAAAAGCACAAAACTCTTCCAAAACTCTTGCAAACTGATTCTCACAAAAACCACGACCTTCATACGAACTGACAGAACTGGGTCTGTTCAGCCCTGCTCCAAAATCACGTTCAATCTCCGTCAATTCACGTTCGGTACCTGAACACGCTTCTTGACAGCCACGACTTCGGTGTCTTCACTTGAAATTGCCGTGTTCACAGATTGCATTCGCTTCCTCTTCCGACTGGTCAGGTAAGGCGACGGTGCCGGACTGTCACCGTCAGGATCAAAGCACGGATCCATGTGCTCCTTGATGATGGCAATCATTCTGGCAGCTTTCTTGATCCCATGCGCACCAATAGAGTTTCCACATCGCATAACCCATGGCTTGAAATTTGAACCTGATTCAACAAGTTCGCAGTCACTCCCATGAACCAACGGATTGCTGTTGTAAAACTCTCGGATGCGATGGGGTACGCCGTTATCTGTCAAGCTTAACCTGGGCTGAATGGAAATCGTCACATCCAGTCGCTTCCAGTACAGAGACTTGTGATTCTCCAAGTGAACCTTGATTTCCTCCAAATACTCTTTGCTGTAGAACTGATTGTGGTCCAATCCTGCGACGTAATGAGCAAGCTCTGGCGACTTGAACTTCAACGCTTCCTTGTTCTCCAGCAGGTTGGGTAGAATCTCCACAAGGCCGCGCTTCCTGGGAGACAAGGTATCCACGTTGAGAGTGAACGGCTTCCTCATCGCAACGTTGAGGCTCCATGTTCGAAACGCAGAGAATTGTACACCCCGAGAAGACAACCCAAAGAGATTCTGCAGCCACTGATCATCGAGCCATTTCTCTCTTGTAGGGAGCGTTGTGCCAAGAATTTTAGAAATTCCGCACGCATCGGACTCCAGTGCCTCCGAAGGAAGCTTTGCAAGAGTCAGCTCTTGCAAGTGCAAGTGGTGGAGCTCCTGGTCAAGAGGGATTGAGATCCCACTGGCAACAGCTCTAGCCCACGACTGAAACGCATGAAATGATACACCATGTAAAGACAACCCAAAGAGAGCAACCACCCAATTCTCGTCCAGCCAGTTCGTCTCTGTCGGTAGCCCTGTGCCAAGAATTCTCGATAAAACCCTGTCTCTACTTCCTGAAGCCATTAGTTGCACAAAGCTTCCGAAAAAAATTCAGAGGAAGTTTGGCACTGGGTGCCAGAAATATGAAAAGAAGTGAGGGAGGACAACTTTTTCCCTACTTAGAAGGAGGGTCTAATAAGCCTTGGAAAGGAATTCAAAGGAGGCCGGCCTTGGAGGGTGGACCGTGCCGGTACAGTACTGGTCTAGTGGAATTCAAAGCTACAAAGCCTTGGCGGCGGGGCAGTAATAAATGCACGCATTAGGTTTGGATAGTACACTCAAAACATAATAAAACATGTTATAATACAAAGAAGCGACGGGAGCCATTGTACATACATTCAATTCGGACAATTCCACGAAGGTGGGGCTGGTAAATTCATGCATTAAAATGCATTAATAAGAGTCGCAAAACTGTGCGCACTGACACAAGTTACAGAGCAGTCGAGGGTTGCTGAATTGGCCTTCGTTACTTCGTTACCTAGAGTATATCAATTTTTCCCTACTTGGCGGCCTCCTGCTTGGCAGCTTCCTCGAACGTCTCTCCTTCTACTAACTCCGGGACTTCATCGTCTTCCTCCTCGGGAATCTCGCCCAGGTTGTCCTTCTTCTGGAACTGCTGGGCGAGCTTCTTCAGATTCGCCAAGTTGTCAGGGCCGAGCTGGTTGATAATGCTAGGCAGGATATCCTGAAGCTTCTTCGTTTGCGAAGGGCCGCTCACCACCCATGTGTTCGCCGCAATAGAAGCTTGCACTGCAGCAATCACAAACATATCAATTGACCGAATTGATTGAAAAGGCTTTGATCAGAATTTTGAACTTTTTTCTAGCATGTTACAGAAAAGAAAAGAAGGGCAACAGTGGATCACCTTTGGGGTTCACGAAATGGATCACAGATTCATCCTGGAAGATGTTGACCTCTTCAATCCCTGGAATGACGTTCACTCCAAGTCTCTTCAACGTGCTCTGCAGCCTCTTGTCATCCGTTGTGGTCGTCTTGTGGACGGCTTTCTTCTTCCTGTTAAACGAAATGAAAGTACATGAGAGACATACAAGAACATATACTCTGACAAGCAAGAATCCATAGCTTAACTTGCAGGGGTGATCAGGAGATGCACAGTATAAGGTCTATGGAGAGAATGTACCAGAGTTCCCCACTTATCCCAGCGAAAGAATACAAGGTAGTGGAGGTACGAATAATAATAATAATCTTGAGGTTGAAGACGGCAGACAAGTACAAAAGCTTGCTAAGCATTAAATCATTAGTACAAACCTCCTGACACTGCCCTTTCCACCAGTGCGCACGGCACTGGCCATCTTCATCAGCTTCTCCCTATTCATCTGCTTCCCCACAACCAAGTGAAGATGAACAAAGGCAACACATTCTCACTTCCACCACACAAATTCTTAACTACTGCATCTCAACAGTCTTCACACTACAGTGCACAGAGTTATTACCAGCGCAAGAGAACTACGAAGAACCTAGTCAAGTAGCAACTCCAAAACAGAATTCAGTCAGCAATGGTGCTTCCGACAAGAGTTGACTCAGTCCCATTGGATTCTGAAACCCCAGACCTCTGAACAACGAGAAGATAAACACATCGATAACACCGATACACAACGGAGAGAAAATTGCTTGCAAAGCAACAAAACCCAACCACGGATGCACACACTCAAGGCAGCTACTTAGGAACCCCCCAAAAAGCTTGACCTAGAAAGAATTGGAACAGAATTGCCGCCCCTGTGAGCTCCGTCACTTCACGGCAACTCAAAGACGAAGCTGCAAACCTCACCCCCAACCACAAACCCGGAAGCGTTATCCACGCACTGAAACCCTAATACAAAGCTACCCCTTCCGACGCTAGCTCTTCCCACCCAAACGCTTATTATCAAGCCAACTCTAAGCTGCGCGAGCGACGTACCTTGAACGAGCGGTGCGTGACCCGCTAAATTCTCAGGGCAATGCAGAGCTGGCCTCGAAGCTCCTCAAACGCACAGGGGTGAAGAAGAGAAAGAGACCCCGAGCTAGGGTAACGCTTGGAGATGACGAAGCTAGCTGTCTGGCAAGCTCAGTCCTGCGGCCGGTCAGTCACCCGTGCTGCTGGACTGCCACACCCGTCCTCCGTCCCGGCACGGCATCCACGGCACGGCAACTCTGGAATTTTACGCTTCAGTCAACCGGTCAAAAGGGTAACTCCCTTCCTCTCCGGCCCACCTTTCATTACGATAACGTCGTTGAAAAGTTAGGTTTACAGTAGTCCACCGAAACTTTCCATCTCCGAAATTTGGATTAGGGCAAACATCGGAGAACGAATTTCGATCGATTCGGCTCTTTGATTAGAGCTTCATATGATTATTTTGAGGTTCACATGACTATTTGCGACGTTGATCGTGATTAGGTTATCGAAATATGTAATTCGGTATTGGAAGTTGACAGTTAGGGTTTATGCGGTGAATCTGTGGTTCTGATGCACTGTTACGACGGGACAACACCTGCTTGCCACGCTACATGTACGGCCATGAAGGCACAGTTACGACGGCGGGATCCACGGTTCATTTTAAAGCGGAGAATCCGGCACCTTTTGATGTGACCAACTCAACCAAAGAATTGCGTTACTGCTTATGTATAATGGCGTTGCGTGACAGTCGAGAGATGTTGCGTAGTTGTTTTCGGAATTCAATTGCTGCCTCGGTGGTGGTGGTGGTGGTTGGTACGTGAGGTAGTATTCTTGTTTCTGTTTTATGTAAATTTTGTGCCGAGCGTCGTAAGTGAATGTGTCCTTGTAGCGAGCGGTATATGCTGGTCTATTATGGTCTCCTTGGAATTGTTGCGTGCGTTTCCGGCGGGTCCTCACTCGCCACGCTCTGTCGTTGCGGGAGCATGTTCTCAGCTCTTGAATGGTCCCGTTTGTTGCGAATTTTGTTTGTGAATTTCTAGGTTCAAGAACTCTCATTTGGTGGTAGTTGCTTCGTTCGTTTCTTTTTTCATTTCAATTTGCAGGTCCACCTCTAGTGTGGAGTGCTTGATCTTCATCCATCATTGATGCATCTAGACTAATGCGAATTGGTAATGATGTTACCTGCGCTGTGGATTGAAAGGTTTGAGCTGCTTAGGCCTGAGGAGTCTCGTGTTCTTTGCAACTATTGTTTGTGAATTTGCTGCTTCAAGGACTCTTGGTGATAGTCGAGCTTTATTAGTTTAGTTTTTTTAAATTCGATTTGCAGGTCGACTTAGGGTGTTGCGTGTTGACTTTTCTCTATTCATAGTGTAATCATCTGATCTAAGGGATTGGTATTGATGTTACCGGCACTTTAAAATGTGAATCCGCCACGCCCGCCATCTCGGGAGACTGCTCCATGCTCGGAGCTTCTGAATTGTCCCGTTTATTGTAGATTTTGTTTTTAAATTTTATGCTTCAAAGTTTCTGCTTCACCTTTCGTCATTAAAATTTCGGAATTTCAGTTTATAATTTCACCTCGGTTGTTGCCTGTTGGCGTTCTCTATCCTTCTTGTACACATCTGTACAAAGCGAATTTGTAATGATGTTGCTTGCGCTTTAATGTGTTATTCCCTGATGATAAGGTATCCGACACTCTTGCTCGTACTTTAACGTGTTGAGCGCTAAGCATTCATTTTTGGTGTTTTGGGGACAGACTTGACCGAATTCAAGCAGATGTTGATGACGACTTGGTCTTGACAATTCAATTGTCGCCTCGATGGGCTTGTTAGCGAGGGACGAAGAGCGAGTGATGGAGGATGAAACCCCAGAGCTTGGGCCCTCGCCTGAGCTCATGTCTCGAGGAGCCGTTTTGTGTTACGGCACAGGTCACATGCTGAATGATCTCACCGCCGCGTGCTGGTTCACGTATCTCTTGATCTTCCTCACGGACATTGGTCTCTCGCCTCAGTAATTATATCCCTCCCTCAAAGCCCTAATGTTTCCATGTTTCCATGGGTTTGCATCTTTCAGGAGAACCTTGCTTCACCTGTTTTGTGATGGTTAGGGTATTAGCGTAGCTGACGGCATGCTTACTATTTATAACACTTTGTGCAATTCATGTCTTGAACACCTAAACGACTGAAAGTTTCGAACTGGACCTTGTGTTTTGTTTTGCTCCGTCCGTGTGTCCGCAGTGTTATTGAAAACATTTGAGACCAATTTTATTGATCATATTGTGAAAAGCATAAATTCAGAAGGTTCCAAATTTTATATCATCAGAATCAATGAAGAACATTGCTTGTGTTCATGGCAATCCAAATAAAATTGGACAGGAAAAAGCCTTAAGAACCAAAACAACCTTAAGAAACATGAGGTCCAATTCGGACACTTATTTCGGGACCGAGGGAGTAGTAATTCTGGTCACGTAGAGACTTTTTTTTGTTCAATTTTTTTCGTTTTTGACCAACACTTGGAGTGCTCTTTCACCGATTCTGACTCCATACGTATTACATTTTTAACAAACTGATTAACAGGTTGTTTTTTTGAAGCGATGAATGTTTGATTCTTTAGGGATTGATGTTGTTAATGGTGTATAGCTTCTATACTCAGCTCGCCCAGTTTTACTTGTTGAATTTCGCAGGGAAGCTGCAACTGTCATGCTTTCAGGCCAGGTGGCTGACGCGATCGCTACCGTCATTGTTGGCCAACTGGTAGGTGTAATACAGAACTCAATGGTCCTCATGGATTGCTTGTGGATACGCGTTGTTCAGAATTCAACTGTTCAATAAAAAACCCACCTTTGAACGTTATTGTTATTAGGTTTCCTGGGCTTTTAGTTAGGTTTTGTTTTTAAAGGAATCATGTGAGTCTGATTCAATGCTGGGTTTTAAGACGCTTTGATGCATTCTGACTTGTCCGAACCATTTCGTTGCTGTGAATAGATAGACACCTTCGGTCATTTCAAGATATGGCATGGGGGAGGATCACTGTTGGTGGCAGTTTCCTTTTCTTCTGTCTTCGGGGGATGTATGGCGTGTGCACTTCTTGGAAACAACTACGCCGTCGCCCACACGATTGGCTACAGCGCATTTGCAGCCATTTTTAATGTAGGATGGGCAGCTACACAAGTCTCTCATATGTAAGTTTTCCCTCCTCATGTTTGCCTTGTTTCCAATCATGGTGCATTGTTGCTGGAGACTAAGCAATCTTGCGTTATTAGATGGATCCTTCCATGAGAAAGTTTTGTAATTTCATGCAATGTGTTCAGCCAGTTTGCTGTGGTTTTCTATAGGTCCTTGGTCAACTGCATAACTTCGAATCAAAGTAGCCAGGTTTCCCTCAACAGCTGCAGGAACGCGTTTACTATGGTACGTTGCATGCTCATATGGTCTGCAACCGTAAATACCGTTTGTGGAAACTGTTTTGTAGCATTGTCAGACATCACCATATACATCCACTTGAGAGTACGTAACTGCATTAGACAGTAAAGCTGTTAAATATTGTCAAAGTATTAATCAACCATCTTAGATTGTCCGCTTGTTTTTAGTCTATACTAACCTTACCAGTGCTTCCAGGTTGCGAATTTAGGCCTCTACGTGATCGCATATGCGGTGTTTCGAATCTTACCTGCTAAGCAGGTCTGCGATGTTGAGACCCAGGTACGATATCTCAAAACGTTTGTCTAAAGATCATTTCACTTTTTGTATATTGGGAGAACTCACTGAATCCTGTAGAACTTCCATCATGGCGAGCTTTCATGACTCGGTGTTAACTCGTTCTTGCTGAAATGAGAGTTTTCTGTCTTCGTTGCAGTTTAAATGGATTGCGGGGATTGCCATCGCTACGGGATGCTGCTTCGTGTTAGTGTTTCTTATTGGAGTCAAAGAGCCAAGGCTTTCGCACCACAAGCAGGGTAGCGAAGAATGCTCTTCCAAGCAAAGCTTCAAAGTTTGGTTTGGCAAGTTGCTCTATTACCAAGTGGCTGCGGTCTATATGCTTACACGACTGACGACCAATGTGTCACAGGTTAGCTACGTAGTATTACCAGCTGACCTCACATGTGCGTGCATTTCTTTTAAAGGAAGTCTCGTTGGTTGATTTAGAGGAATCTTTTGCAGGGAAATGCAAATGAACCCTGTTTTTATAGTTTCTGGTGACGCTACTTCGCTACATTAGACGTTTTCAGTGAGTACTATACAAAGAAATTGACCTTTTTGTCGAATAATACAATCCTCCTAAACTTTGATACTGGGTTGAGAGCCAGAATCTAGGATTGACGTGTTTCCCTTTCATTGAATGGCAGGCGCTTTTGCCCTTCTATCTCATTGATGACCTTGGCATGGAAGAATCGTCTAAGGCTGTGGTATGCTTTTTTCTTCTTGCGGACGTACGAGATTCTCTGTATGCCTAACTACGTGGACTTTACTGCCATTCTTTAGTCTTGGTCTCTCGTGGACTCTATTATGTCTCTTGACTCTAGGAAAGTCTAGCATGAATCTGCATGTGGCAATCATTGCTATTGGGAGCTGATCTCGGTGTCGAATCGTCTGATTTTAAAACAAAACCCTCGAGAAGTGCTCTCTCGAAGGTCACTTGTTTATGTAGAATCTGGTTGGTTTTCAAGCCCTTACACCTGATGCGTGTTTGAAATGCAGGTACCAGCCTTGATATATGCGTGCAGCTTCTTGGCCTCCATTGTCTTACAGGTACAGTTGTCCTACGTTTGTCCATATTCACATGCACCGTGTGAGTTTGCAGTATTGCCGAAGTTTGTCAGTGCTGTACATACTACTCTCTTATGACAGGTCAGATTCTCCACGAATCATCAGTGAGGTTGTACTGATTTTCGTGATCATCTCGTCAGGAGTTACATTGGACCAGCTTCAAGCTGAAGGCTGTGTTCGCAATGGGAGCGGGCCTGTGGGTGGTAGCGGGTGCCATCTTCATTCTTCTTCCCCAATCTCTTCACGGCCCAGTTTACTTCCTCGCAGCTCTTGTTGGCATTGGAAATGCTTTCATGCTGGTGTGCATCTTTCCATGAACCAGACATCTTGTATATTTCTCTTTCTTTACACCGATTGTCTCTACAGTGGTAGATTATGTAATCACCATCGAGCGCTAATATCAAGAGGTCTCTTTGTATTACAGGTGACAGCGACAAGTATGGAAGGACTCTTGGTGAGCACCAACCTAAGCGGCTGCGGATTTGTATACGGTTCCCTCAGCTTTTTGGACAAACTTGCGTGTGGCATTGCTCTGTACTTAATTGAAGGCATGAATGGTAAGAGGACTACTACTTTCACTGGTTTCTTCCACACCTGCAGCACCTTCCTAACTGTCTTTTGGATTCCTCTTCTTGCTACTCATCCTTCTCTTCTACAGCACTTCTCGCCCAAGTTTGAAATCACTCGTGAAATGAGATTATGTCATATCAACCAAGGAGCCCGAATTTGACCTAAATTTTCTAAGCACTTTGAGTGGTTCAAATGGGGTTTTGCTTTTGTACTATTATTTTTATTTTTCGACCCACACTTTGCAATGTTCCTCACCGATTCTGTTAGTATAATATTTGGCCCCATCTAAATTGCATTTTTCACAATATGATCGATCGAATTGGACTTTTTCAGACAATGAAGCCTTGGTCCTTAAGAGGTTAAGCAACTGTAGCTTGCTGAAGACCAGGTGCATAACCTTCAACGAGAGGGATATTTCTTTTCTTTGAAATTTCATCTGACTAATAAGCTGTTGTGTGTTTTTGGTTGTGTTCCAGTTCAAACGCGGTTTTGCCCAGCGGGGGACATTGTGGGCAGCAACTTGTTGACCTTTCCTCCCATCTGCCACTGCTCTCTGATCCGGGTGGCACTTGCGCTGGTCCCAAGTGGCTGCGCCTTGCTGGCCTGGATCATCACCACCACCATGACATTCGATGACGCCGTCCAAACCACAGAAAAGTTAACCTTGCCAGTGGATCCTCTCTCCTCCCTTCAGACACCTCTTCTGCACTCTGTAGAAGAAGGTTCCCATCCTACACTCAGGTTGCAGGGAGGCAGTTCCTCGACTCCATGTGCCATAAGAGCATCCAGAAAGGGTGCTGAGAATCAAGGAATCACCGACATGGAAGTCCCTGTGGAGCCTGACAACTCCGAAATTGAAAGTGCCGAACCTGCAGTGCATACGTACAACGAAGAACACTCGATATGGCAAATGCTAGGCCATGCTATGGTGGGGCGCTGGGGCTCCATTCGCCCCTCTCGACTTCCTTTCTTACAGTAAGTACATAACGTTCTTGAACTCACCACGCCAGGTCCCTTTTAATTTCAAGATTCAAGCCTCTGACAGGAGAAGAGAGCAAGAAAAGTTGAATTCTTTGATCTGTAGATGGAATGTACGATCTACAGTACTACTATACGAAGTTCAAGAATGTTATGTACTTATCTAGAGGATCCATACCAAGCAAAAGATATTGAACAAAGTTTGCAGATGAGACCATGGAACTCGAGCTGGGTTCCTCAGGTATTGTGTCTGCATTTCGTAGTATGTACAGAGTGATTAGTTTGTAGAAGTCTCTGCCCCTCTCCGTAGCCGATTCATATTTACTGGAAGACAGTGATGAACTAGTATTGAAGCTGACAACTCCTTTACCACCTCCGAACGTCACACTGCCTCGGGGAAAGTTCGGCAGTCAGTTACATTGAAAACGAGCTTGATTATTTTCGGTAACGCCTTGTTGCCACTGAATTTCTTCTAAACTTTATTATTTGACCTTAATTTATTTGACCTTAATTTCATTGAATAATTTGCAAGGTCGTTTTTCACTCTTGCGGTACCCTTGCGTTGAATTCAGCATTTGTGCTCTCTTTGAAAGTTACAATGATGAGGGGTTGCTATGATAGTGAAACAGCAAATGTGTATTATGTGTCTGATCGATTTCTTAGCTTACATCTTATCCTCTTACTATCATATATTACATGTGTAATATTCACCTTCTTCAAAGTCCTTTTTTATTCAAGGAAGGTTATGTGGAACATTGTTGAATGCTCACGGAACTTTCCCATCATGAATGTTGATGGTTTCTTTTAGATGTTTCTTATGCTTTTTTCTGCAAATCAAATTTGAACCCGTGATGTAAGATTTTCCTTTGTTAAAAGATTTATAGTATAGAGAATGTTTGTATTTTGAACATGTATAATAATAATCTTAACATTTTATACCATTTAATTTCATATTCTTAGCCTATCATACCAAAATTAAAGTTTAAAAATTAAAATTGGAGAACCAATTAAATATTTTACATGTTCATGATCATCTGCTTGAAAAATTACTTTTAGGTGTACAAGAACTTCTGAACTTTTTGGTGCTTGTAAACATGAAGACTTGGTCCCTTTACCTCAGAGTCTGAATTTCATTCACATGCAATTGTGTTCCATCTTTCAATGTGATGCACTATGCCTTCACATCATGCCATTTAACCTTAAATTGTACACTACACCAAATGATCCTACACAAAAACCATGACTAACAAGTGAAATTACATTACACATGGACTTCGTCAGAAATCACAGCAACTAACTTCTTCAGAAACTACGTGAATGAAAAACTGCCCTTAGGAGCCTGACTTGGGCTTCCTAAAAGTTTCTGATCAAATTTTGCATGGCTTTGGATGCCAAGGTATACATATATACAACCACATGGTACTTTGATACAAATCCTCAGAATTGGCTCAGAGTCGACATTAAGTAGTATTCATGCAATGTGCGGTTTGGCTACAGATGATGAATGTAGAGCTCTGCACTGAGGTCGAACAATAGCACTCCTCCGCAATTCCTCACCATTGGACCAAGAAAACTGCACACATTTTAAGCCAACTGGTCGTAGATTGATCAATGGAAGGCTGTCAGGGAGTTTGTGACTGATGAAGTTAGCGTACGATAATAGCCTTGCGGGAATAAGTGAGATGATGTTGGAATTTGAGAGTCCAGCGCCCAAGAAAAGTGACAAAATTGCAGCAAATCGGGGCTCATCGAGTCCAACTTCTTCGTTAAGATATCCCAGCATCTACGCACACGACAATGACAACAGTATTTCCTCATCAACAACTTAACCAACTCATTGTGCTGCTTAGTGTAAAAAATGATGTCTCGGGGTGCATAGCACACGAGCTCATTGCAATGAGCTAGCATAAAAGAAATAGGAGAACAGAAAATGGGCCCTCTAATGACCACGTGAGGACAGCGAAATTCGTATCAATTCGGCAGATCTATCCACCAGCAAGAAGCTTTGTCCGAAATCAAGTTTTAAGAGGAATTTCATCATCGATTGAATTTTAATGAGATAAAAAAAACAATAAGCTAAAACACGAAGCCTACCTCCTGAAGCAGCTCTTGAGTAATGCATTCGGTGTAAGTAGGATGAGCCTGACCCAAAACGCTAAAGGTAAGAATAACACCCTCTTCATCCTGCAGGAAAGAGCAACTAACACGTAAATTCCTGAGAAAGCGACAGCAATACAAAAACGTCCATAAAACGGTCTGGTACAAACAAAAAATCGAGTAAATCCTTACAATGCGTGAAAGAAAGGTGGTCGCAAAAGGGTAAAATTTCTGCAAATGGAAAGAAAATAGGAGGCCAGGTTGTTCAGCAGACCTCAAGATGCTGCTCTAAGCTGGAAAGGAGTGAGCGCACAATCGAATGGAAAGTGCTGAAGCTTGGCAGTAGGGACGAAGCCAGTAAGTTGCGGCCACCCTTTCGCATTTCTGGACTTGTATCCTCCAGCACACTTAAAAACTGCAGCCCACCATCCAAAGGAA
Source organism: Rhytidiadelphus loreus (assembly GCA_947034895.1). Taxonomy (NCBI): domain Eukaryota; kingdom Viridiplantae; phylum Streptophyta; class Bryopsida; order Hypnales; family Hylocomiaceae; genus Rhytidiadelphus; species Rhytidiadelphus loreus. The sequence goes on along the minus strand of OX344763.1, from coordinate 10,220,256 downwards.
CATTGAGAGAAGAAATAAACGTGGAAAATCGTATATAGGAAAATCGTTCATTCCTTGGGAGCTCTCGTGATAAGGTCTGAAATACGCGATGACTGGTTGATAACGGCAGAGAGATGACACGCTCCGTAGATGGCATGAATTAAGTATAGTGATAACTGCGCTAGATCAAGATCAATTTGAAGTTTCCAGTTTGTAGAAATAACGCCAGATCTTACCAAATGAAGATGTTGGTCATGCACCGACAGATAACCCGCAGTTGCGAGTTGTGAAAGAGCATGCATAGCTTGCATCCTCACAACTTCCACCTCTTCATTCAGCATATCGAGGAGAAGACTCGCTGCACCGAAAACCATTTTCTGGCACATGCACGCCAGACTTGCCAAGGCTTCTATCGCAACACATCGTACCTGCAGGAAGGTGAATAAGCCTAGCTGTCACAAAGACTTGCAAATATTTAAAGCAATACAATGCCCCCTATTGTAGCGTCCCTTCCGATCAAACAGACACGACTCGGTTTGCACACTGCTATGATGCGACAACTACGATATTCTACTACACCCATTTCAAGCGTTCAGCAAACACTCAGTCCAAAACCGTGAGTTGCTAGGGCATTGTGAAGGAATTCACCTCAAAAAATTCATCTTCCAGGCCGTGCACAAATGCACCAGCAGCACTGGCATCCAAAAGATTGGCACTTTCTTCAAACTTGGGTGAGTCAGCGTCAGCGTCTCTCGACGCATTTACAGAAACATCCGTTTCTTTAGGAGCCTTTGCCACTTTCTTGGTCAATGTTTGAAGTAACACGCTCTCAGGTATCCTCGTTGCCTCACCAAGGACACGGAAAGCCGACTCCCTCACCCTCATGCTCATGTCTGTCACCGTGGTGCAAACCTGCAGGATATGAATTTCCAATAAAATTCCTGCTATTTCCCGAAAAAAGGTTCGAAAGCAGCTGCAGGACATAAACAGAATTCCCCATGGAAGGCAGCCTGATCACTGTCTAGCTGCCACCAAATACAAAAATAAATTAACATATATGAACTCTTAATTGATAACAAAGAGTCTCACTGCCAGTATTAAGCGTGTATCGACGACTCCTTATCATCTTCGATAATGGAGCTATGTTAGGTAACCAGATGAGCTATTTTCAAGTCCATCATAAGAACCTATAAACATTCATGTGTACCTGTAAAAATGCTTCCGTGCGTTGCTTTGACGATGACCCATCCTTCACGTCCAAGCGACTCCTCATCCACAACCCCACCTGCGAGGGAGCAAATAGTTTTACCTATGTTCATGGCGTTACAGTGACCAATTCAATTGATCCTTTTGTGAAAAATAAAAATTCAGCCGGGGTCAAATCTAGAATCACCATAATCAGTGAAGAACATCTCATGTGTTGGTCAAATAAAATTTCGAAAGAAATTCCCATAATTAGGATCTACTAAAAGCTGCAAAAGCAAAAATGAAGCCCACTTTAGCGCCTCTTGGTAAACAGCAATAAAATGACACTTGATTTAGCTTATACGAGTCCGCAAAATCTTCAAGAAAAATGTAACAGTGAGATGAAGTACAATTAGGACGCCCGAGAAAACTGACAAAGCTCAAAGTACAGGTAAACAGAAATGAAAACTTCATAAACTAGAGAAAGAAGAAAGGGAGCTGACCATTTCTATGGCAGCGATGCGCACAGATTCGAAGGAATCCCTGAATAAGCTAGTGGCCATCCTGCAACACTCACTTGTCAACTTGTACCCCTTCGTGTGTAGCTTTATCAGCCCCCTTAGAGCCGTCTCTCTCACAGATGGATACGGATCCTTCATGTAACTCAATAATGAAGACATAAGCATTTCCCCTGCTTTCAAGTGATCACCTGATTTCACGTCCAAGTCCATACCACTTCCCTGGACTGAACCAGAGGCTGGTAGACAATAATTTCCAACGCGTCTCCGCTTTGCATTTCCCTCATTCTCGCCAGCATTCTCCAAATTTTCCTGCACGCTCTCCACAAGCAACCGTAGCACCAACGCTCGCACTTTGGGGTTACTACTTCTCAGATACCCCCGAACTAACCCTCCAACCGACTCCCATGTCACAACAGCCTCCGTATTCTCCCCGATTTTCAGCAAAGAATGCAGAACCTGCACTTGCAACGAACTCTCCACACGGTCTTTACCACCAAGATACGCATGAAGCACCTCCGCTACCGACTTCGCAATCGCTAACTTGCCATCCACACACCACTTCTCCTTCTTCCGTTGTAAAGGGCTCGTAGTCGACGAAACTAAACCATCTCTTGTTTGCAGATTCGTCCTCTCCTCCGAAACCTTATCAATACACGCACAAAGTTCATGGTGCAGAACAGAGCCAGCGACAAGCGGGACGAGCGCCACACCGACTAAAACCCTAATTAGACTCTGAACAAGAGACGGCTCTTCCTCTTTCCAGAGACGGAATTTCAAAGCGTGGAAAAGCTCCTCCCTGGTCTTCAACTCCCTCGTCAAATCCAAATGGGAAGAGATGGAGATGAGAGACTCCCGGCGGATGATAGCCTGCGGATGCTCAAGGAGCGAGAGCTGGCCTTGTAGAATTGCTACGAGAGCGGGGCTTTCTCCTTCGCCGTGAAACCTAAACTTCGCATCCACAGAGCTCACAATCTCTGCGGCGTCGGTGGCATTCTCGATCTCCATTGCAGCAGCTGCATTGCTAATTGCGGCAAAATGATAATTGTGAGTTCGAAGACTCTCCAGAAATCATTGTTGATGAAGAAAAAAAAATTAGGATAGGATTCTGGAAGTGCCGAAGCTTTCTGAAATCCTGACTAATAAGACTCGGGGGAGCTTCAACGATCGAAGCAAGTCGGCGTTGGGGTCAGAGTTCCAGCAACTCTTTCCTGCACCGACTCCCATCCGAGGAGTGTATACCTGCAAATTTTTTGAATGTAGCCGCAGCGGCGATCAATAATATTTTCTTGTAGTTGAATGAAACTAGATGAATGAAAGATAGTAAATTGGATGATATGTCACTCAAAATGGATGAAAATTGGTCAAATGGATTTTGCCATCCAAAGAATATCATCATCTAAAAAAAGGGTATAGAATAGAGGGATTTAGGGGTAGTCACACCTTCTTCACCAGGCATTCGGAGAATGGAGAATGGGGACACGGCAGCTCCCCATTGGCTTCATGTTGGCACTCCATGGTAGAATATTTTTAGCTTGCTATATCTTGCACATGTTCAATCTTCACCTCTAGAGGTTGAAGATTGGGTGTGCGCAAGATATAGTGAGCTAAGAATATTCCTTTGTGCTTTGCAGTTTCACCTTTTTGCTATCGATTTCACCTTCGCTACCAACTTTGCCTTCATCTTTGGTAGAGAGCCCACTCATTGTAGAGTTTAGGGTGGCATGAGCTACGCACATAGATTGTGGTGGTAGTGGCAAATAAATTGAAGGTATCATGCTCCTTCATAAAATTGCAATTTGTGCAAGTTTAGAGTTCTACATTCGTCACATGTTCTTGAAATTAATTGAGGCCATTAATATACGCAAAGAACTCACAAAAGCAGAAGTCAAACATCCTTGATTTGGAATAGTGTATGCCAAGTTCCTTAGGTCAACATTTGGCACAAAAAATCAAACTTGTGGTTGATTGGTTCTGTAAACCAAGGAAATTACCTCCATCCTTACATTCAAATAAACCAATTCTCCATTATTTCATTCTCCATTGTCAACACATATTTTAGGAGGGCACACTGTTACAGGCCTCTGACAATTAATTCTAATTACAAACACAAAATATACTTATCAACACTCTTATTAACAAGAATGCTTTACAAGGAGCTCAAAACACCCAACTGTAGAGAGAAACCCATCTCCAAATAGTGCCTCCTCACCCCCAAGCTCCGTCTTATATAATTGAGACTAACTATCAATAAGACTATTAGTTCTTAAGATAGACTAGGACTTCTTTTCTAACTTTAGCTTTCTATCCTTGGTTCTATCTAAAACCATTCACTAAAGTAAAAGTCCTAAGATACAATTTTTCCAATCATATCTTATCTAATTCATTTTATATCCAAGTCTTCTACTTGGAGTTATCTAACTCCAAGTTCCAACACACATGTATTAAGTCTTTGTATCCAAGTTTTGATCTTCTACTTGGAGTTATCTAACTCCCAATTCCAACACACATGTGTTAAGTCCCGTTGTATCCAAGTCTTGATCTTCTACTTGGAATTAGATAACTCCAAGTTCCAATACACATGTGTTAAGTCTAGTGCACTAGTCATCCAAGTGTAATTGTCTAACTCCATTGCATAAATCTACCATAAAGAGATATCTATCTCCAAGCAATCTTTGCTTCTCCACTAGTGCACAATTCATCATGGATTAGTTCATCCATCAATGCATTCATCCATCAAAAGTCATGACATGAAAGTCATGACACAATCATCATAAATCTTTCATCCATCAATGCATTCATCCATCAAAGGTTGTGACGAGAATCATAACACACACATTCTTCACCCCACCTCGGCTTCCCATTGGCTCCTCCAAACCTTCACCAACTTCTCATTTTCCATTCTCCAAGTGCCTAGTGAAGAAGGTATGACTACCCCTATTGAAGACTAAAAAAGTATTTTAATTAATCCTTAAAAAGCTTACACTAGTTGAAAGGTGATCATTGAGAACTAGCTTGGTGTCCAAATGGGCCTCTACAAGCTATATATTTGATGTGCATTTGGTCCTTTCTAAATCCTTTGCTGGTTTTTAGATGTTTGAAATTTTTTCAAAGATATCTTCTATAAAGGGTGGAACAAAATTCAAAGTATTCCTAGGAAGAGGAAAACCAAATAGAACATGTCTCAAGTAGTGGTCATATCTTCAATTTTCATTGTTCCAAATTCAAAACTTTCCCTTGATTCTTTTGATTGCATTGAACCGGTATTTTAGCTTTATCTTTAATGATTTCCACCTAAACTTGGGATCCATCATCCATGCTTGTCATGCCTCATGTCATGTTGTCCATCCTCCTAACATTGGAGGAAAAAATATGAAATTAATTAATAAGTACAAGCCAAATCAGTATCCTTATATACCTCCTTTATATCCTTAAGATACCCGAGGGAGAGGCACCTATGTATCAAAAAGGAGTCACACACCTCAAAGGCCGTAAATACTAACTCGAAGTAATAGAAAGTATATCACCTTCATTCAAGTTATTATACATGTCAGTTCTCTTATTTATATTTAGTATATAATAGTAAGGCTGAAAATTATTGATGTTTTTTACACCGTTGTAAACATAAAGAAATGACAACGTTATAAAAATTACAATGATTCAATTTGTAATCAATTTTTAAGAGAATTTTCAAATTCTAGTTTCAAATTTTATTGAAAAATAGTAGTTAAAATAGCAATTGATCATGCATATGGGTAATTGATTTATGGATCATATTTTATAACTTTTGTTTAAAAACTACCATTAAAGTATTATTCTAAAATGCATTTTTTAATGCATCTCCGTAATTTTAGATATCTAAACTACACCTAGTCCTTAAGGAGTTAAAGGGATAGTCAGAAATAAAAAATTTAGCTAAAATTTTGATTTAGAAATAAAAATTTCTCTGTTATGTGTGTAGATTGAGTCAAAATTACAAATTTGGAAGATTTTGTTCACAAAGACAAATGAAAATAAATAAAAAGGGAGAAGAGGCTCAAGAAAACAAGAGACCTTTTGCAGTGGAATCCAATAATCAAGTTCCTATATTCAAATTATATGCAGGTTCGTATACTTCATTTCAAATTGTATAAATGTCAATACCGTGAAAGAATGCAGCATGTCTTTCCATAAGATCAAAAGATTTGAACCACAATTTTGAGCAAGGATATGATTGTGTGCTTCTGCATAATGATCATACAGGGTCACATGTGCAATGCATACCTTTGCTGCCTTTTCAGCTGCAGGCATTTATTGTCTACCAAGCACAAGTTAGACCTGCAGTGGGTGTCACTACCTGGAATATTTTGGTCATTGTAAAATCAATCTCAAACATGGCAACCTGTCATCCTCACAATACTCATGGGATACCAGATAGAGAGCCTCAAAACCTTTCCTTCAAAGAGATTGGCATACTTTGCACCCATCAGCAGGGCCAACCAGCACTCTACCCATGCTATGAGTATTATCAATAATTTGTCAGATGTAAGGTCTTTCTCATCATATATATATTGATATAAACTACATTCAACAAGCAGTAAGCGTGCACACAATTTGAGGATGAATGCAGAAAGTCTATGTACCACAATGTCAACAACCTAATCGTCTTTCTGTTCTACTGAAAATACAAACAGTGACAAACCTCCTTGCTTGATGAGTTGCCACCTTATTCATTCCAGTTCACGAGAGAGACTACCATGACAGGAGTGAACTAATACCCCCATCCTTGTCCTACTTTTTATCTTTGTCCTTCTTCCCCTCCTTGTCCTTATCCTTCTTCCCCTCCTTATCTTTATCTTTCTTGTCCTTCTTCTCCTTCCCCTCCTTATCCTTGTCCTTCTTCTCCTTCCCCTCCTTGTCCTTGTCCTTCTTCTCCTTCCCCTCCTTGTCTTTATCCTTCTTCTCCTTCCCCTCCTTATCTTTATGCTTCTTCTCCTTGCCCTCCTTATCTTTCTTCTCCTTCTTCTCCTTGCCCTCCTTGTCTTTCTTGTCCTTCTTCTCCTTCTCAGGGTGTCCATGTGAGCTTCCCTGCTCGCCATGTGCAACAGGGTGAGCCGGTGCAGCCGCGTGATAATGCTGGGGAGCTGGAGCTCCATAGCCGGAGCCTTGAGGATACCCCGCAGGTGGTGCATAGCCTGCAGGAGGATACCCTGTTGGTTGTCCAGAAATACCAAGCCCTGCGACGCCCGCAGCAACAGCATTCACATTGTAACCATGAGGAGGATGCGCTTCATAGCCATGTCCAGGAGGATAAGCACCTGCTCCATGAGGAGGATACGCTTCATAGCCATGTCCAGGAGGATAAGCACCTGCTCCCTGAGGAGGATAGCCACCTCCATGAGTTCCTTGAGGAGGGTAAGCACCCTGCGGCGGATACGCACCATGTCCATAAGGGTCACTGCCACCTGCATGATACTCCGCCGGCTTGTTTATTGACTGGATTTTGCCATAAGGATCGGCTGAGGGATGTGGGAAAGCAGAAGCACCTGCATGTGTTGTAGAGCTCGATTGCGTATCGTAGGGACCAGGGGCTCCACTTGGCATGTAAGGAGCAGAGGGCGGGTAACCATATGCAACTGGCGGGCCTCGAGCATCCGTGCCAGATCCATATGGACCATCAGTTGGAGCATTTGGATAGGGGTGCTCTGATTCTCCTCCCATTTTCTGCAAATTTCCAATGTGCACGGTGTTAAATCTTGTGCTCTCTCAAAAAAAGAACAACACTGTCACACATCGAATCATACTAGAAGACTTCCGGTAATGTAAAATCTCCATTCACCATACACCATACAGGTTAACTTGGAGACATTGCCTAGAACAATCTACAAACTTTCACCACCTAGAATTTTGCACGTTTATTCAGTGTTACGCTGAAAATCAATTGCAAAACTAAATGTCAATAGATAAAGTGTTTACACAATTACCAGATATCAAAGTTCACCTATATGGTCAATAGATACTCTAATGTATTGTATGGTTAAAGGAGTCTCTAATTTACCCTAAAAAACAAAAGTATGTACCACACGCACACATTCGGGGAGCTGGCAATCGAACACGATGTTGGATTTAGGTATACCTACCCTAGATCACAAGGCCGTAACTGATACAATTCGCGAGCAAAATACGGTTCACTATTAATAGCAATGAACAAAGACTGAAAAGATTAACTGAATCAATTACAAATCGGCATAGAAGGAAAGGAAGCACACAGACTAGCCATAACTAAACCTCAGACAGAAATAAGCGCACGGCGATGGCAATTAGGCCAACAAGACACCTATGAAATCCGTCTACCGAAAATCTGCATTTGCACATGATGATTCTCAAGGAGATTGGAATACACACAAGTTCAATGACGGGGAGGAATCAGCACTGAAATGGTAACCAGCATTAACCAAAACCTCAGAATAGCGCAACCAAATAGGAAAATTGCAAATTGATCCGCAGAGATCCAGTACCCTAAACCAATCTAATCAGACGGAAAGAGATTCAACCACAAGTAGCATAACAAGAGCCAAAACGCACACTTGAAGAAATGCATACCGATTTCCGATCAAAGCAGAACCCCAATGTCCGATCTCAGGTGATTCAAGTCCGATCTGCAGCAAGAAAAGGTCGAGTCACTGGAGTAAGAAAAGAAAGAGACGTGTTACTTGACAAGACTACTGATCGTGCTTCAAATACAGAAAATTCTAGCGCTCAAGAGCGCGGAGCGGTGCCGACAGAGGATGAGGCGTGAGCGCGTGAAGGGAATAGAGTTGAACGTCGGAAGAGAGGGAAGCAACTTGGAAGAAAGGATGCGGCGGCGGCCTGAAATTTCTCCATCCATACATTCATCTATACATCCATTCATCCGTCGACTCATCAGATGAATACGGCAGTTTCGTGACTAGTAACTTAAACGACACAGAGAAAGCTCACTAAGGTACCCACACCTAAAAGAGACACTTTTTTACAAACTCCAACAATTCTGAACACAAGTAGGGAAAAATATCATACCGCAATGTTAGTGAATTAAAACAAAAGTGAATGCAATTGGTTTGATAATTTTTAGAGTTTGTATCATTTTACTACAATTTTCTTAAGCTGAGGGTCGTAGGAACACTTTGTATTGATACTAAGGTAGTATGCTCTAAGAGCTGGTCCGCCTTGTTCATAGGCTTTCGTGGACATAATTATTTTTAGATCATTTTTCAGAGAAAGAAAAATAGATTTGGAACCTAACACAAGTGGTTTTGTATTTTTCCAAGCATTTTTGAATTAGTTATAAAATTTCAAAGAATCTGGACATAGGCACCTATTTGTGACCATAGGTCTTCCAAAATCCATCACTACAAGGGAAACTGCAACCTCATTGACAAGTATTTGACAAAATTCTGTCAACTGTCCCGTCAATTAGGACACCTTGATTTGGACGCTTAGTTGACAGACTTTTGTCAATTTGGCTGTTATATAGGACACACATATACAACAGCAAGGAACATTGAGATGATGACACATGCCACCCAAGTAGCATACACATGGATAACACCGTGGAAATTTTCTACTAAAGTTACAAAAGTAAATTTTCATAAATCCAATTTCTTTTCCACAAATACCAATGCTCTCTTCAATTTCATGGAAGGTATTTGGAATTGAAGAATGAATGTGAATTGAGCTTCACATGTATAAGATGATATTGTGAAGAAGCCTTGTATACTTATACTAAACTAGTGTATATGTGATGACAATCGATATGGGTTATGCAAAACTTCTTGTTTTCTCTTATTCACAGGTTATTTTCTTTTTCAAAAATGTCTATAAATTTTACATTAAGACTTCAAAGTGCAAAATTCTTTTTGGAGGTGAAACTTTAGTTTATTGTGCAAGTATTCATAGTTAATTACTTTTTGGAATAAATTAGTTCAATGTGCCTAATTTAGCCTTGGAAGTCTGAACACAACACATTTTTAAAGAACATTGAGTTGACAAAAACACCAAATTGACAAACAATTGACAAAAACACAGAATTCTTGTCCAAATTGACAAAATAATATGTGAATCAAGCACTGGTTGTTAGTTTGGACAAAAACTTGTCAATTTTTTGTCATTTTTGTCATAGTTTCCTTGTAGTGCATCCACTTGCAACTTATAAAGAGATGTGTTGAAATCAAAGACAATCATTGGCTCTTGCAATAGTAAAACATGTTTTTGTTGATGCATTCAATTGCTACATTAGTCCATTTAAGGATCACCCCATCTCCATTCTCCACCTAAAAATAGTGGTGGTTTGAAGAAGATGGGCGCTTTTAGAGCATACTACCTTAGACTATTGGACATCATTAAAGTACAAGATTCTTCAATTCTCGTTCATTGCTACAAACAACTCTTCAAATTCCATTGGTTCCTTCTTGAAAACTTGTGTTGAATTTGAGCAAATGCTTTGTCATGTTTGGATCAATGAGTGGTTGTAAAGAACTCTAGTCTAATCGATGGTAAACGGTTGGTGTTGCAAAAGGTTGGAGATACCTTTTTGTAGTGGGAAAGGGGATGGGAGTAGAAAGATCAACCATTTTTTTGGTAGGGTATTAATTTTTATTTTTCCTAAATTTTTTAAAGGAAGTGGTTAAGTTGGTATAAACATTTTTCAAATCAATTTCAAAGCTTTAACAATTCTCCAATAAATACAATTTATAAATTGGCATATATTTTTTTTATGAATGACTAAATTTTCATTGTACAATAATTAATAAAAAAAAAAGGTCAATAATGTGATCTTAGGAGACATCATTTACCATTAATGAACTAATACACAATCTTGGAGAGTTTGACTTTTTACATCACTTTCCAATAAATTTCCTTGAAAAATAAATGGAATTGGCATAATTGATCTAATTCAAGTCACTTTAAATTTTTTGACTTTTGTAGAATTAGATATGAATTTTGAAGTTGGAATTGGATAAGACATTAAAAACATCCACCCCATGATAGGTTCATTGTTGAAAGAGTCTAGAAGTCACCTATATTTGATCTTTGTGTCTATATGTGGGATAAAGAAACTTTTAATCCATGCAGATATAAAGATTGAAGTTACTTTCCTCTTGGTACATTACCAAATACAATTGCCGCGTTGAAGAAAGCAAAATGTTCCCTCTTCATACATTGTCAAATGCAATTGTTGCATTAGAGGTAGTTATACCTTCTTCACTTGGCACTTGGAGAATGGAGAATGGAAATGTGGCAGCTTGAGGTTGGCTTCATGTTGGTAGAATATACTTAGTTGGATATATCTTCCGCACTCCTAGTCTTCACTTTCGGAGGTGAAAACTAGGAGTGCGGAAGATATATTCAACTAAAAGTATTCCTTTGTGCTCTACACTTTTACCTTTTCATTGCTACTTTTACCTTTGTTGTTGCTGATTTTCCTCCAACCTTACATCTAATCTTACATTTAGGTAAATGGATTCTCCATTTTTTTCATTCTCACTCTCAACACATCTTTTAGGGGGGTCACACCTTCTTCACCCACCGCGGCTTCCCATTGGCTCCTCCAAAACCTCCCCAACTTCTCATTCTCCATTCTCCAAGTGCCAAGTGAAGAAGGTGTGACCTTGGGTGTGACTACCCTTGTTAAAGAAAGCAAAATGTACCCCTGCATTAGAGAACTATTTAGAGCTTGGTTGTTTTATGAAACTCCTACGATTTTCAGGTTGGAGTGAAGAGGCCCCCTCACTTGGCCCCTCCAAGTCACTCCCAAGGTACAAGTAAAAAAAAAATCCCCTATTTTGTGCTTGATGAATTTACCTTGTACACTTTTCCTAGCAAATTTTGGGCCTCTGATTGCAAATATGTATTCAAATTTTACAAATTTTATCATGTGTGAAAAATAAAAAATTTCAGTGTTTTCCCAAGGGGTCAAGCAAGGGGGGCAATTCACACCGGCCCTATTTCATTTCATAGGGTGAGTAGGTGATTTTCAGTTGGGAAATTGAAGAGAAAATCATCGTGCAATGTGCACCACATTCAGCCGTTCCACGTCTTCCATGACGGACGCCTAAGCCTAAACTTGGGTCAAAAAAAAAGTCTAGCCCTCACTTGTAGGAAAGTAGCTTTTCAGGTAGCAGCAGGAGGCGGTGGGGCCTCCTTTAAAGTTCCTTTTCCCTTTCCCCTCGCGCTGACAGGAACCAAGTTCTCTCACCTTCGCAATAAGCACACCACAGCTCTCCGTCGCAGTTTCGCTTCACGAGCCTCACATGCAGTCGTCTCTTTCGGCTTTCGCATTTCGAAATCTGACAGAAAGAAAAAAAGAAAAAAAAAAGAGACACTCCTGCAAATGCAATGAAAGATTGCCGTGAAATATCGGGACTCACGGAACTCACGGGACTGTTTGACATGATCTTGTCATGAATCGTGCGGGAACGGGCGGACCGTTTGGAGTGAAATAAAGGTCGATTGCATCGGGAAGAGATACATTCGTGTAATCTTTGTCAAAGATTGTGAAGGAGTGGACAGGAGGTTGAGTTTGGAGACGATTTGGAGCAGTATGTCATTTGGAGTGGCCTGCAGGTCGATTGCTGTTGGAAGGGATACATTCGTGTAATCTTACTCAAGATTGTGAAGGAGTGGACAGAGTTTGCGAATGTGAAAAGAGGTTGAGTTTGGAGACGATTTGGAGCAGTAGGTCATTTGGAGTGGCCTGCAGGTCGATTGCTGTTGGAAGGGATACATTCTTGTAATCTTACTCGAGAACATGACAGAGTGTGCACATGTGAAGGGAGATTGAGTTTGGAGACGATTTGGAGCAGTAGGTCATTTGTGGTGGCCTTGTGGTTGATTGCAGTTGGAAGGGATACATTCTTGTAATCTTACTCAGGATTGTGAAGGATTGGAGAGAGTGTGCAAATGTGAAGGGAGGTTGAGTTTGGAGACGATTCGGAGCAATATTTGCGGATTGTCACCCGTGATGAGTTTTTGAAGACTTGGAATTCGAAGAGTGTTGTGTTGTGTGAGGCGAGGGAGACGTGTGGTAGACGAGAGAGCGCACGGCTTGGTGGAGGATGTCGTCGGGGGATGGGATGGGCGGGCAGCGGGCGCCGGAGCCGTCGTTGGATTTGATTCGGAAGCTGTGGAGAGTGGGACGGATGTTCTTCTTTGGCGATCGACGAGTCAAGGCTCGGTTTCTGCTCGTCATCGTGCTCTGTCTTTGCGCAGTTTGTGCAGGTTCTTCATGCTTTCTTTCTTTCTTTCTTTCTTGTGGCTACGCCTTGACCTAATCTTGCTTGCTGTTGGTAGATTCTTGAACCCGACGTCGTCTAGGTTTTGACGCTTGACACGAGGCTGTGATTGAGCAAGTGGTCTTTTTTTTTTTTTTATCAAGCTAATTCTGCAATGCGCTGTTTCGGGTTGTAGCTGCGTGAGTGTTTTTTCGTGTTTGGGAGCTAAGCCCCAAATGTCATGATGCTTTGAGATAGATGATGTTACATGATCAATTAGCACCAAGGTGTTGCGGCGTTGCAAGAGTGTTCAGCCTTTTTCTCTGGAAGAAAGCTATGAAATTGTGTAAAGTTTTGGTGTTTTTTTTGTGGCTGAAAACAATGGGCTTTCGTTTGGACCTTGATGCAATGGACAGAAGTTCAGTGGCTCAAGTGGTACTATGTCTTTTTTTATTGAATCATGACGCTGGATCTTGCGAAGCTTTTTAAACCTCTCTGCTTTGGAATGCTTTCCTAGTAGACAGTCTTGCGAGCACAGTTTTGCTTGAGTGGCTTACTTATACAATCAAATGGAAGCAAGTATGTCACAAGCTAAATGGGCTTGTGATTGTGGGTTGGACAGGCTTGTTCGTGGTGATGTCTTATGTTCAAAGGGACTTCTCAACTGCTCTTTCCAGCAAAGACATTCCCGGGTTTTATAGAGCCATCTGGCGATTTATGGGGATTATCGTGGTGGCAGCTCCCTTGTACTCATTTTATGGTTACATGCAGGTCCACTTTCTCATTCTGATCTCACTGCTGCTCTGCAATTTCTGCTTATTCCCGCATTGAGATATTCAGTTGGTGCGACGTAGTTTGAGAAACTTGGTTTGATAATAGTAATAGTTTGGATTTAGGTTAGCTCGTTAGCTAGTCAGTGCCTTGAGAGTGAAAGTTGGTTTTTACTTCGGGAGTTTGGACAATGGCGTGCTCTTCAAGCGTGAATATAAGTTTTACTTCTCCATCTCGTAGGGTTCATTGTGTTGCAGAAACAAATAAACGTCCTGAAAATTCATCTGTGCTGGGATTCTAACGCTAGTTTTCATTTGGTACAGGACATGCTTAGTCTCGAGTGGCGGGCATGGCTGACGGAATACCTTCTCTCCAGTTATTTCTGTACAAACTCCTTGCCAAGTCTCCTCACCTACCTGTCTCATTCTGGAATATGTACTTTTGCTAAGTTAGCATGCTGTAAAATGGAAAAGTGCTCCAATTTGGACAGATATGCATGTCATGTTCATTTTAGTAACAAATGTCAGATCATTGAACAAAGCTTAACTTCGTTTCAACATAAATTAATGTAGACTACTTAGATTGGGCTGTCATTTATTGCCCAGAGTGCACGTCATATGTACATTTGTCTGAGTTATGCATATTTGTCCGAATTAGAGCACTTGCCCATTAGGGCCACTTACCTTACATTAAGTTGAATGCGATTCGAGCCCTCTATCTGTCAATTGTTAAGAGCTTCTACGTCAGTGTTTCTACCTTATTGGACATAATGGAATGATGATTGCAAAATGAGTTCTCATTTTTATTTAACATGTAATGATTAGGATGCAAAACACTCGTAGTCTAATATGCAGTGCATTATATGTTGGTATTGAAAGAAGTCAATTAAAACTAATTTCTGGTTTCTGGGGCATGTGTATGCTTGAAGCCAACAGGGCATATTTTGATTTAAAAATGGATGGTAAACTCGACAATCCAGATCAACGGATCTGCGAGGATGTATCGAGTTTTGTCCGGAACACAGTAGATATCATTGCCTTGTTATCGAGCAAGTTTTTGAATGTCCTCGGCTTCACTGGAGTTCTTTGGTACGCTTCTTCTCATAGCTTGTGGTGTTCTCTCTCCATATGTTTTTGCGATATCCTTGTTTGGTATCAGTCTGAATCGCAATGCCATTGAACATATGCATGTAGCCCTGCCAACTTTTATTCAATAAGCGCCTTAGTATCTTAGGAATATATTGATTGTCCATACAAACATGCGTTTGACTCTAGCACGGAAGTTTAAACATTAACCACTCTTATGAATCTCATTTCTTCTCTGTTGGGTTCGACAGGTCCATAGCTCCAGAGTTGGTGTTCTTCTTGATTGGATACTCTGCGTTTGGGACCCTCGTCACCGTGAAGGGCTTCGGAAGTAGATTAATGAGCCTCAAATTTCAGGTAGCCTACTTTAACATTTAAGTGCCTAATGTCCGAAAGTGGTCGCTTCAAAATCCATAGGAATTGAAATGAATCATTTAGGGAGCTTGAAAGCAGGTAGACAAATTTACCAGTAGAAAAGAGAAATCATTCCCCACATCTATTAACTATAGAAATATGTATTGAAGGTGCCTATTCTCGACTATTAGCTTCCAAGGTGGACTTTCTGTATTAA
The DNA here is from genome assembly GCA_947034895.1 of Rhytidiadelphus loreus. Lineage (NCBI taxonomy): Eukaryota > Viridiplantae > Streptophyta > Bryopsida > Hypnales > Hylocomiaceae > Rhytidiadelphus > Rhytidiadelphus loreus. Next base: position 10,204,916 of record OX344763.1, on the reverse strand, counting down.
ATATAGCATTACTCTGCTTTCTTAAATAGATACATCAACTGCACCCTTAGCTCTTTAAGATTCAGAAAAGTAAAGTTGATTCGACTGATGATGACCTTGACCTATGTACAGGCTCTTCAAAGAGAGGCCAACTTCAGGTATTCGCTTGTACGAGTTCGTGACAATGTCGAGTCTATCGCTTTCTACGGTGGTGAAAGTCATGAAGCAGCTACAATTAAGGTCGTACAAATTTTAATTGCAATGTGGGATGTTTTATCTGAGCTGTATGTTGGGTTGTTGTTTCGTACTTCAGAACTTGATGAGTGTAGTTTATCAAGATTGTTGGTGTCTATTTAAAGGTGTTTCTAATGTTCCTGTTTCCAGACTTTTTTAGCCACTATGATAGCGAATATCAGGGAACTCATTTTGTGGAACCGGCATCTGTCCCTATTCAACAACGTATATGAGTTCTCTATGATCATTGTCCCATCCATCATTGTCGCTCCTCGTTATTTTTCTGGAGAGGTACGCCCTAAAAATTCCAGTCTCTCGATCAAGTGTACTTTCTATAGACGCAATCATAGTCATGTTTGATGTATGTGTAGATTCAACTGTTTGTGGTGTGACGATCTGTTCATGGTGAGAAGCTGATTGGTTGGACAGGTGCAATTTGGCGTCATTTCGCAAACCGGTTTTGCTTTCCACAGGATTTTGGCTGCTCTGTCTGTCATTGTACTCAAGTTTGACAGTCTCAGGTGCGCTTTGCAAATTTCCCTTCTTGGTTAAGTTGCTGACTGTTGTCATGGTTATGTTCCATTTGGTAGTGGTAAGCTTAACGAGATGGTGGGGTTGGATTGGTTGTGAAGTCTTAGCATTAGTGGATTGATCCAAAGGATGCATTCTCAGTGGCCTTGCAGCGCAGACCGAAAGACTGGAAAGCCTCCTTTCAGCACTTGACGATCACACCGGAGACGTGCGATTAATGAAGCGTCATTTTGGTCGGACCTCCTCGGGTGTTGGCCTGGCTGGTGATGTCGATGACGACCGGGAGGACAGCCCTTTGTTGAACATGGTGTCAGGACCAATTCCCTCCGGTCCGTTTTCTGACACTAATAAACGTGAATCTTATGTCCTGAACATCGTCACTGAAGGTGTATCTTCTGGTCCGTATCTTAACACTGCACACGATGCAACCGAGTTTTTACATTTTGCTTATTCTGCTTTGAAGTGAGTTCCTTGAACTATATTAGTGACCTTTTCAGGCATATTGTTAACTGACCTTTTCCGTAAGATCAGACTAACTGAGGAGCTTTTAGACATCTTAAAGTGGATATCCCTCATAATTTATGGAGATCTCTCTCTATGTATACGGTGATCATAAAGAGGGAGACCTCCCTGCATATCGAGGGGAGGACCATATGGAGACCTCCCAATGATTTAACGGGACGATTCTCTTTATGATCGTCTAAAAGTTCTTGAAATAGTTTAATTATATCAAAAAACTATGATTAGAATCTATATGTAGAGCATGTCTAGGCACGCAGTGAACTCAATTTTTAATCTGCTCAGGTCACAGATTATTTCCTGCTGATTTCAATCCGAAGGTATTCTTTCTTTGTACTCGTGTCTGTGTAAACTGATCAAGAAAACGACGCTCTTTAATTTGCAGGGAACATATTGAGGGAAGTGGGACCAGGTCTAGTGCTGAAGGATCTGTCAATTGCAACGCCTAATTCTCAGAGTGTGCTCTACCGGGACCTGAACTTGGAGCTCGCCCCTGGGGAGTCACTTCTTGTCATGGGCCCGTCCGGGTGCGGTAAATCTTCCCTACTACGAGCCATTGCAGGGTTATGGAACCGGGGCAGCGGAATTTTGCAGAGCCCACCTAGTGCTGACACTTTCTTTTTGCCTCAAAAACCATATATGCCACTGGGATCTCTACGTGACCAGCTTCTGTTTCCAAAGTCTTCCAGCAATTCTAATCCTTCCAGCATGAGTGATGACGGGGATCTTTTCAAGGCGCTCCAAGAGGTGACGCTGGAGGGGTTGCCGGCACGAGTAGGGGGACTGGGAGCCGTGAAGGACTGGTCGGACTCATTGAGTGCTGGTGAACAGCAGCGCTTGGCTTTTGCGAGGCTGTTCCTGCACTCTCCGAAAGTGGCGTTTTTGGACGAAGCAAGCAGTGCTCTGGATGCAGGGAATGAAGCACGTTTGTATGAATTGTTGTCTGAGAAGATTGATACGTATGTTTCGGTGGGTCATCGAACTTCGCTTGTGAAGTTTCACACATATGTTTTGGAGTTCAAAGATGATCGCAGCTGGAAGATTTGTCGAAGAGACGAATTCATCAGCGCGAACTGATCTTTACGACAACATGAATGAAGATTTGTAAACGCGTGTTCTCCAAGAAATGAAGCGCATCTGCATGAACTGCTGTCACAGATAGATACGTATGTTTTGGTTGGGCGTCGAACGTCGAATTGTGAAGTTTCGCTCGTTTGATTCCGAGTTCAACGATGACCGGAGCTGAAAGCTTCGTGGAAGAGAGGATTCATCTCGGATTAAGGTAGGGCCCCCTAAAGTCGCCATTTTTGGTGTTCAGCATTTTTTCCCTGTTCAAATATTTTACTTGAAGAGGGGTTTGGATACCGTATACAAAAGTTATTAAAAGTCAAAGTTATATCGGTAGATGCTCTAAAATCACTTTTTCAACAATAGATACATTGATTGATTAAGGGGATGTACTCCAGGTGAACTTCTGATCCAGTTGCGACGGATCCCTGGGAACTTTAGGCGACCCTACCTTAGTTTTACATTGGCTTACATGAAGATTTGTAAGCTCATGTTGTTTTGTAATTTAGAATTTGACATTGAGCTGGGATTTTCATGTAGCAATGAACAGGAACTAGCCTCAAGATTTTAAATGTGGTTCGCTTTGGTTTCAAATATATTCTGAAACATTCTTTATCATTTGATAAATTTACCCCTTCTCCACTGCTGGTAGCAACCAAGAAAATACACAGCTCTAGCTAGTACAAATGGTAATTACATTGAGACGAGCAAACTTTGGATTCCTAGAAGACAGTTGCACTTGAAGTTAACCAAAATACAAGTTCGTTGATAACCAAAATACAAGCTTTATACATGATGTGATATTATTTTGTGTAAATAGAATATTTTCCTTCTATTATTCAGAGAAGTGTAGTGTTGCATGATCCATTGATCGGAGTGCACAAGAAACAATTTTAGGGTAGTAAATTTAATGTAGGTTTGCTAAGACTTTGATTGCCTTGTAGAAGGCCTAGAAAATTGACCTTACAAGTTTGAAACTATGATACATTGTTGGATGTGCAATATTTTTTTTGTAGCACTCTTCTTTTCAAAAGACTAGATGCTAGAATGACCATCTTTTTGCCTTGTCCCACCTAAAAGTATTGTCAAACTTAGAGAGCCTACCACATGTTTGTGCAACAAAAAGTCATCATAGAATGCCAAATAAGGGAGTGCTATAGTGATTGTAGGAACAAGCTTACAAAAGAGAGTAACCACCCTACCAAACCTACCACATGTTTGTGCAACAAAAAGTTATCATAGAATGTCAAATAAGGGAGTGTTATAATGATTGTAGGAAAAAGCCTACAAAAGAGAGTAACCACCCTATCAAGACCAACACATGCTTCATGTGACCAAGATCTCATTGGCAATTGCTTAAACACTAAAAGGCATTCTAGTGAATTTCTTAAGCACAAACAAAAATTGAACGTACAAAGTCCCAAGTATTGGGGGACATTGGAATGTTTGATCTCAATTCTTCACATGATTTTTTGAAACCCGTTGTTAGATAGTAGATTGCATTAGCTTTCTAGGAATATAATTTTAATTTCAGTTAGTGCCCACAAGCAAAAATTATGCCACCAAATGTTGAAAAAGTAATTTGCTAGGTAGCAAGAAATAAAAAAAACTTGAAATTAAAAATTTCAAAAATTAGTGAAGTTTGCATGAATACTTTTGTTTGTTTGTCTTCTTTGTTGTAGGTCCCCACTCACTTTTTGGTGGCAGCATTGGAGTAGTTAGGAATTGGGGTTTGAAAGTGTACTTTCATTTTGGTTTCCTAGTGTATTTTATTATCTCTACATGTACATTGCTTTTGAAAGGCATGTTGGAAGAGCTTGAAATTGTTGTTTTGTGTTGTCACAATGTTGTGCAAATAAGTTCAAAATAGCTTAGGGCCATTATTGTTGCTTATTATCTTGTTATCCCCTAAATACCCTTAAAAAATCCTAAACCTATTTCCAAGTTTCTAGTTTTATCCAAATCTCAATCCTATAATTCTCACAACAAACTTTAAATTGGCATAGCTAGTTTTGACCTAGAGTAAATGATGGATAGTCATTCCAAATGTATTGAAATTTTTTCACGATACATATCAACAAATCCAATACTCACATATAAATTTTCAATCCAATTTAAGATATTTTCCATGCCAAGTTAAGGCTGAGCTTCTATATCCCATTTGTATTTTGCACATAACTTGTAGGTCCCAAGTTTGTTGTAGGGTCATTGCAAGAAACACTTGCTATTTTTGTCTCAAAATGGCCTATTGTAGTGACTACTATGATTTTTGAAATTATTATTATTTAAATGAAATATAATATGAATAATTTGTAAAGCATTCAAGATAGTACATGTATGAAAATTAAGGCCTAGAAAAATTTATCTCTAAAAGTTATGCAAAAAAAAAAGAGAAATGGAAAATGCCAAGAAAATAGATATTTTGATGTTTGATTTTTAGAAAATAGTAAAAAAATTCAAAAAAATAAGCTAAAAAAACACTTTTTCTAACTTGAAGATGCTCCTTCTCAACCATTTGCATCTCTGGGAAAAAAATTAGTGTTCTTTGCACTTGTGCAAAGGTAGTATACTTTAAGCACATGTAGAAGGTAGATATGCTTTACTATTTTTAGAAAATCTCTTCATAGTCTTGTATAATTTTGATAGAAGTCTCTATTTCTCAATTTCAACATTCAAATTTGCAATTTTGGGTCAAAAATAGTACTACCCCCCCCCTCCTCCAAATGACAAAGGTGGACATCAAATTGAGGGCTATTTAAATTACTTAATGTCTGCAACTACTATATGTACCTTCTTTTCAAATTTCATTCAAAATTGACATATGACACAAAAGTTATGAGCAAAAAAGCACATGTCCAAGCCCAAGGGGACAAAAAAAAGGACAAGTGTTTAGTCTTGCAATCACCATGTAGCCAATTTTTTGATAAAAGTACTCCCATCCCAAAATAATCCTTTGATTCCCTTGAATTTTATTACAATAAGCTTAATACTAAACTTTGAAAAGGACTCCAAAACTTAAAGTTTCAAGATGATAAGAGTGCACCAAATTCTACTTACAATTCAAAACAAATCAAAATATTTATTTTCTTAGAAAAAACAAAACCCAAACATTTTGTCCAACCAAAATATCATTTTGAAACAAAGAGAGCATTAAGTAAGGAAATATAACATACCCCAATTTCATAGCCCTATCACAAAAACTCTACAAATTTTGCAAATTTTACAATGAAACTTTTTGAAACTTTTTCCAATTTTTTCTAAAAGAAAAGATACACTTTATATATGTTTCCAACATATTTATGCCATTGAATATTGAAAATTTCATCACAAGTGAGTATCAACCACTTAAAATATCATTGTAAAATCATGAAATTTAATTTGAAAAATTCTCCAGTACAGAATTTCATTTTTTCAAAATTGAAAATTACAATGCTTGATGGAGACTACATAATAATGCAATGATGTAGAACTTGCATAAGATTGCATTTGAAAATGGGATATTTGTATGGGAAAGAAAAAGGTGTGTCTAAACACGATGAGGGATTTTCTTTTCTAGAGCTTGTTTGCTATCTACTAGACTCTCTACTTTCTCAAAGTCTAGATTGCCGTGAAGAAGTGACAACAGAAGCTCCTTTTCAATTAAGCGGCCATGCCGTAGGCTTAGGAAGAATTGCCTCTCCCCGATCACTGCCCACAAGAAACTCAAATACTGGTTAACCTTCGACAAGTTATCCTTCATTTTCTTCTTGACTTCCAAAATCCACCATTCATAAATTGTTCATTGGGAGAAACTATGATGTTTTCTTAGATATTAAGGAAGGAAGAGATTGTGCACTACCAGTGCCAACTCCCATGCAAATCAAAGTGTGGAAAGAAATAATCAGGTGTTATGTTCACGGCTCTGTAAAGGGTATAACTAATGTCACCTGAAACGTGAACATGGTTATTCAACATTTAGGCTACCATTTAGAACAAAATCGATACACAAAGTGGAGTAATAAACGAACAGTTGCAGCAGTGAAGCCTTACCATCTAGAGGAATTAGTACTTGGTTTGCAGCCTCCTCGAGCTCTGAGTTTGACAATCCCTTCAAAGGTGGAATAATAGCTCTGCATCATCAACCAAATCCATCACAAACATCGAACCAGACCATGCAGTAGAGAAGCTAACAACGTGAAGAATGAAGGTACTCAAGCACAAAACCTCAATGAACTTGAAACTAAGATATGGTATCAATGTATCCAGTGATATTTCCGAGTCAATCGGAGTAGATTTACACAGTTCTCGAATCACAAGTTACAAAAAATTGCAGAATCATAAGCAGGGGTAGACACACGTACTTGAGCTCGTACTTATTATCCTGCCAAAATCAAAATGAAGCAGAATGAGTTGCCGAGGTCACACCAGCCGACTATGCATTTCACAACAATCAGAGTTTCCAACTTTCCAGCATCAGACAGGTTTAATGGGGAAGAATGGAAAGACTATGAAAAATGCAGTACCTCACGATTACCCCAAAAATCAACAACACTGAGCTGGACGTGTTTAAGGTTTGGTCCCACAAGTGCCATTTCGCCCACGTATCTGATTCAGCAGATGCAAAAACTAATCAAATATCAAAATTCAAATATGTTGTCCTCATTGCCTGCATGCTTGGTGATCAAGTGGACTACATGTCAGTGTTCTTTTGTGTGCTTGACATACAAGGTGCATGAATTGACATATACACCAATTACAAAAGTTTGAATTCATACTTAGCTGAATCCAATGACACATGGTACTTCCAATTTAGATCATTATTGCACCTCATGCATGCTTGAGAAGTTGAGAAGTTGCAAAATGGCCATGGATTATGTTCACGTATTTGAACATAATAAGGTTTAAATATTAAAATGACCTCCATATGAAAAACGGTGGTTGTTGAATTTTCAATCCAACGGTGTATCTCTTCCCATATTTTAGTACACACTTCATTCTAAGATCATTCTAAGAGTACAATACAGGACCGTATATGTGGTTCCCACCATACCGTTAAGGGTTAATATTCCACCTCCAAATTGTCATTCAAAAACCTAAAAACTTGAAGGAAATCCACGAGAGGCACAGCAGGAACAACAATACCTACGAGAATAATACCAAAGTGCAGTCGACGCAGCACCGGCTCCTCCCACCACAGCGGTCACAGCTGCCACTGTTCCCACCGAAAGATGTCCCTAAAATATGCCCTTGCACAACAGCCAAAAAGATGCAATCTACTTAGGCAGTACGAACGTCGACTGCGTACTGATGTGCGTATCAATTAACCCTAAGTGCTCCAAAGATCCACTGGGTGGAGGGTGAATGTTGAGAAAAGTGTATATTCATATAATATATCAATGGAAAGAAGAAAGAATGCTCTACAAGAATCCATGTCAATACAAATCTACGATATAGACATGTTGTAGGAGTTTCAATTTTACTCCATATATTATAAATTTTCAAAAGTAATCTTACTAACTTTAGGTCAAGCAATTAGGGGTTAAATCAGAAATACATATTCAATAATCCAAAAGAAATACGTTTGCTATCTGTGCACCTCATTTGCATATTCTGCTAATGGCAATGCGAACGCTGCCAAACCTCCAAGCTGGAAAATCTTGAGCCTGCCCAAAACATAAAACAGCAAACTCCTATAAACTTATCATTCCTACGAAAAATTTGAACAGATTTGTGTTGTAATGTTTGGCACAGCAGAAGATCAGCAGTAACTCTAAACCCTAGACCCTAAAAAAATCAATGAATATGACTACGAAAAGGTTATCACCTGACCATGACACGGAGAGGTCGCATCCATTTAGCACGATACATCACCAACTTCTCAGGGTGATCCTTTACACTACTCTTCACATCTGAGCTACAGAATCGCTTGGTCGTCAACTCCGAGCTCGTTCGATTCCTCCAAAAAACCGCTTTCTCACTCTGCTCATTGTATACACTGGCGTACAATGAAGTCTCGAATCCAAACAATCCATTCCGCAAGCTTCCATGCAGACACCTGCGGAGCGCCATGCTTCAAGTCCTAAAACAAACAGAGAAGTTAATATTGAAAATGAAAGAGACAATACACACAATGAGCATGGATGAAGATAAAAATGACTCCATAGTGTAAGTGAGATGAGATCTCAACAGAACAAGAGCAATCTGCACAATGAATGGAACCCCAAACCCCAAACTCTAAAACCCAAATTTGGAGATCGCGGACTCAGAGGATTCCAAACATGCGATACTGACCACTAAACCCTAAGCGCTCGCTCCGGTGACATCAATTAGGTTAGATTCTCAAGATTTGCACCGATTTGGATGTCAAAGAAACAACCAATCCACAAAAGTAATATCTACAAAAGTGATGCAAAGAAAATGAAGCAAAATATCTACAGAATCGAAACCCATAAGGTACTAAACCCTGGAAGCAACGCTCGCAAAACCTCGGCAGTCTACACTGTTCATACCTTCTCACCTGAAGTTCGAATATTGATGAGATTACGGCTAAGAGATCACATGAAAAGAGAGAAAGAGCTCCCGCAACTGGAAATGCAGGAGGAACCAACGACTCTGCTCATGATGTGTTGGTGCAGGTATTCTGTCAACAAATTTTGGAATATAAAGGTAGTGTAAAAATCCCATTCACCAAGCATTTCCGGGATTGTGCAACTGAAGTGAGATATGCATGATGCTGACAATCCCGCAGGGATTCGACCATCTTAACGTAAGTTGCGAAGGACCCCAAATTGGGCTTCCAATTCGTTTTGCCAGAGCATGTCTATTATACCATATCGATAGGCGGGGAGGACAGAGCTCAACGCGTATAAGTATCCTATAGCGCGAGAGCTGAAGTTGCCTTAAACTAATGAGTAAGGAAAACAACGCGAGTGGTTGGAGCCACTCGCAGCATTCCCTTGTGGGTGCGTCATGAATTTTTAGGGGGCGACAGGCTGGCCGGGCGGTGACGCTGCTTACTTCGCAGAACTCGCGTGTGCGGGCCTCCTCTCACCCACCCCAAAACAAACCCTAATAAGCAATTGTTTTGTACTTTCTGTTAAATTTTGCCCCATAGTTCCTATTTTTCTTCGGAGAGTATTACAGCCATCTGACGTAGACGACGTTGGGTTCAGGAATCTCACAACAGCAAGTAAGATTTAAGGTTTCAGTGTTTTCCAAGACAATTTACTCCATTTGCTAACATCTTGATGCAATTTTTCCCAATTCTCTTTGCCAGTGTTAGATCTCAACAAGTGTCTGTTTCAAGTTACAGATACTATAAGAGTTTGGAGAGACAATTCTTCCCTTTTAAAAAACAATCACAGCAAGTAAGAAGGAACTGCACGTAATTCTTGCCTAAAATGTAGAAGCCTCTAATGTGAACATTGTATGAATTTTCCAAGCTCTGAAATTAGAGTCTCCACATTCTACATTCTAGGCAAGAATTTGTAGGGTTGTTTTTAGAAGTAGTTACATCAAATCTATGTTTATGTTTCAAGATCTAATATCCCATTACTAAAAGAACATTACTTTTGTGCGTGTGCAAGCAAGAACATTGATCTCTAAAAGAACATTACATCTATGCATGTGATAACTCTTTATGTTTTTGATAACTAATTCCATGAAGGTTCCAAAATTTACTGAAAATTGTTTAAGGAGTTTAGCTCCCCCGAGAAGGCAATCAGCTCTTAAATGGTCGCTTTTAAGAGCAGACTACCCCATGAGAAGGACTCGTGCACAAAGCTATAAGAGCTATTCAAGACATTGAACAATGGTCAGAAGATAACACATCTCCTTAAAGAAGTTTGAACATTATGGTTTGCGTGGAACAATGTAGTGTTCTCGTAACGTAGTTGCTCTCACCCGGCTTTCTATTATTTGTTGCACTGTAATAATACTAACCTCGTTTCAAAGGGGGAGGCACACTAATATGTGGACTCTGTAGGCCAGGGACTAAAACCTTCAGCTCTGCAGTCAAGTCCAATCACTTCATCTACTCCTAATCACGGTAAGATCGACAGTTGAGCTCACCTTCAGAAAACTGGAACTGTCTGTGTCACCAACAAGAATATTAAAATGTGAAAACACTCAATTGAATCTACTTAAACTGCATCACGTTTACACATACATTCCAAGCACCTCGGATGCCTATAAATGCTCCGCGAGATGGGACGAACAGAAATCTTCTTCGTCTCCTTCACCAGCTTCCGCACCTTGTCCTCGAAATGGCTCCATTCAATGGTACCGTGGTTCTCGAATAGGACGGCCAACCGTTTCTTGTTGGGACGTATTGTTGGGGAGTGTCCTGAGCCGTGATAAATACGGTAGCCAGAAACCAGGGAGGAGAGCTGGCTGCCCGAATCAGTCATGGCAAATGCATCTGCCAATGCGCAACCCAAGTAGTCCAGCACTGCTAACTGCATTGAAAAATGGAACACAAAAAAAAATTAGAACCAAAGACATACAAACAATACAAAACCATTAGAAAACCAAAGAGCCTCGCGCAGAAAAAACTCTACCTTTTTCAGTGCGATTACAACAAGTCACGCTAATTCTCCAGATATTACGGTCACACAAGCTCAGAGACTTATCATTGTGAAGGTATCTTCTCCATTTGAAGATATTCCAAACAACTGTATAGTTCACCACTATCACACAATTGCAGAGGAAGATGTAGAAAAACCTTGCCACATTAAACCCTACCAATTCTAATGCCATTTTAACCCTGAAGTGCCCAAATGCCTAGACGTGGCCACTTCCAAATCTCGAGTTGAATAAATCATTTAGGAAGGTAGCAAAATATACCAATATAAGGAAGAAATCATGACCGACATTATTGAACAGCTAAAATATGTGCTGGAAGTTACTAGATTGCCTATTAGCTTCCATTGTAAGTTATCCATTTTTAGCTTATGAACTTGGGAGTTCAGGCAGTTTCTAACATAAACCCTGTCAAATGTAAAGCAAGATTTTCTAGAATACTCTGAGGTTTCTTTTACTAGAGAATTCAGTACCTACAGAGAGACATGGCCAGAAGGAGAATGGACTCACCTGGGAAGAATGGTTGCGAAAAGGTGCAATCTCCTCCGGCGTCAGAATGTCCTCTTTGGTGACAATGTTGGGGTACAAATTCTTCAGAACCGCCATCTTGGCTTCGCCACCATACATGTGGGCTCCTGCCAAGTAGATCCTGGTTCCTCGCTTGAACCCCAGCGCAGCTATCATTAAAAAGCCCTCTTCTGGCATGAGAGGGCAATGACCCCGCTCCCTGAGGAGTTCCGCAGACCCCCACCTGCACAAATAGTTTCATCAATTATTACGCTTCACAATTTCTGAAAGGGGCATAATCTAATGCAACTTGGTACTCTACTACAACAAGGACATCGCTACGACTGAAAAATAATGCTCCGAACATCCCTTCAATCCCACTATCACAGAGGTTTAGGGCCCAATCACAAACTCAACTAAAGACATGTCTTAATGTATAGAACTAGAATGGCATGTGTTGTTGCGGTGACACCTCTGCAGTTGTGCTAAAATCCTATTTCGTTTTGATATTTTCATAATTACGATGTTGATTGCCAAGTATGGATTGCGTTAGTTAGACAGCTAGAACTCCTAAACTTATGCTAAACCCCCTCTTCTGGAATAGTTGTGTCCAGTTATTTACACCCTCAGAGAAGAGTGCTTCAGACTTTAATTCTAATCTTCCCGCCTGAAGCAGTTTAATGCAGTTTAATGCAGTTTAAGGACATGTAGAAACAGTCTACAAATGGTTTCACAGGACTGCTTGTAATAAAAATAAGTCATGGTTAAAAAATGCTTACTTTCCCTCCTGTTCCAACTTCGCAAGAATTGGAAAATGCACTTCCCGATAGGCTCGAAGCTCTTCTCTCTCATGTTCGCCTCCTCCAAATTCACATAAAGAATAAGCTGCCATGTCCATCTCAAACCGCATGTGGACAGCCAGATATTTGGGAATAATCTTGGCAAATTTTATTCGCATTCTCTCATCTCCTGCAGCAAATGGTACTCATTGTCTCTTAGTGCCTGAGTTTGGGCAAACAAATATGCAATAAGAGCAAAACTCTTAAATGCTAGCGAGTTTACTGAGATACATCTCTTTAATTTTGCAAGCACGACAGCAACTTTCTACTCGATCATTGACATCTCATAACTACTAAGAGTCCAAATGGCCCAAAGTGGCTGCTTCTATATCTATAGAAATTGCAATAAATCATTTATGGATGCTTCGAGCATGTTCATTCATGCACCAATAAGTCATCAAAATGTACCAATAGAAAGAAAACAATTATATCCTCTATATTTTATGCTTTGAAAGATTAAAAAATCTTATATCAGCTGCCAAAGAGGACTTTATATTTTTAGCTTAGGCAGTTCGAGGAGAAGGACACAACCCTTTATATGGATTTGCAGTGCTAAATGTAACGTCAAATCTCCGAAAACCCAAGCTGGAGAACAAGTCTTTATCGGTGCCAAGCACTGGATTAATACCTGCGAAGTGAGTGTTGTCCGGATGAAATTCATCGTCCTTAGGGCCCCAGCGAGGATGCTTGTCCCGCATTCTTCCCACAATTAAATTTCCCATTCTTTGTAGCTTTGGGACAAATCTGAGTGCATGGAAGTTACAGCGGCATCTCAATCTCTGCAAAACCAAGATGTTCATTAAATATGGGGCTAGAGACAACAAAGTCCATACGACAAGTAAAACCGGAGCACCAGCTGTCAACTTGAAATGAAGGATTACGGGGCAATTCAGATTACACAGGTAGATTAAAACCTTTTTATCTCAATTATTATTCTAATAATTATTCTCAACCTTGTTATCTCAATCTTATTCTAAAATGGAGACCATGTACGCATCACCTCCTCATGCTCATTCTTATCACTTAGACCAGTGTGAAGTTAAAACTGAACAAAACAAACAAAAAAGGTTTCTTTAACCAATCAAGATGTACGATTTCTTGTTATCTCAAGCTTGTTGCTTTGACCAATGCAATCTAAGAGCCACCAGATAACCAATGAGAGTTTGGAAAAGGAGCGCACCTGTATATCAAATGATATCGGATCGAAAGACAATCGATTGCCAAAACCTTCCAAGAGAACCACTTTTTTCTTTATCAACAGAGGAAGAATGTGCTTCAGGTAAAAGCTGGCATTCGCTTCCTTCGGAACATCAAGTTCTGTCACCTACACAATTCACGTCAGCAATGATACAAGGTTCAACCCTGGCAAGCCCCTTCAGAAGCCAAAGACGGTGGCTAATATCAGAACGGTTTACAAGACTGAAATTGCTGCAAAGCTTACCACGGCTTCAATTGCCTCAAGATCCAACGATTGCAGCTCGATAGGGAGCGCTTTCACTATTCGCACGTCCTCTTTTAAGTAGTCTATAAAGTAATTCTCCTGGTATATATCTCCAAACTGACTGCACCACCTCCCCACAAGGACTTGACGTTATCAATGAATAATGATAACCTCTAAAGGACCAAGAAGCCCAACTTGGGCCCCTCAAGTTTCTTTTAGCAGTTTTCGAATAGGTGCCGAGGTGACATTCGTTCGTCCAATTTTATTTACTTTTTGTCCTTTCCTATTTAGATTATCCTTTCCTGATTCTGGTAACATACAATTTGGCCCCATCTAGATTATGTTTTTCACAACATGATCAATCGAAGTGGTCATTTTAAACCTATGAATCCTTGGTCTTCTAGGGGTATAAAAATGGAAATGCAGGAACGAACTGAGAGCACCATAAATTCACTTGCTGAAGTAGGGATTAATACTAGCTATAACCCTAGCCATGATCATCCAGTACCGTCGTAGAGGAAGCATCCAAAAGGTACGTGTTAGAAATAGCACCTTGTATCTCTCCATACGCTGTTGAATAAAAACTTAGGCAAAACTAAAGTGGCGTTCATCAAACGTGCCACCGCCACACCATTACAGATCTGCAAGATCAACTCCCACAAGGCGTCGTCAATAAATCATTTTCAATGCGCTGTTAAACCAATTACTGAGAAGTGGTATTGTAAGACACAAAGTAATTTGGAAGTTTGATCTCAGAAAATCCATAAAAAGAAAAAAATACCAAACAATAAGAGGTCTACCGCGACACGCTGCTGGTTGAGGCCGCCATTCGCTTTGATCATGACGTAGCCGGTTGAATCCTCGAGTGATGGAGGAGCTGCAATCACAGGCGCAATCATGAATTGAGTGATACCGCTGTGATGATACATTCTAGTATTCGCTCCTGGGATTCTTTGCAAGGCACTTAAATTGAAGTTGCTACCGCACAATATTGCCTTCCCGACGAATTCATATGTAAGGGTTTCAAAGCATTTCTCCAGCTCAAGTTGAGTTAAATTAAAGAATCAAGTAAGGCGCTCACGAATATGATCCTGGAGTCTTTGATCTGCACAAGGAAGCCATGTAGTCGCATTTTGAGTTGGCTCGTCCCACAAATCATCAGGCTCGGGCTTGAACTCATTCTGCGGTCACAATGCACCCAACAAAGTCAAATATCATCTTAAGTTTTCAAAATTCTATGGATACATTACCGCAACCATAACAAGTCCAGAGCAATTAAAAAAAAAGACCACTCTAATTCTAAAAATACAGATACAGCTGGAAAAACATAATGTCCCCATTTAGATAGAGTTTTCGATGCCAAATATAGAAGAACGGAATCTTGTCGCCTGAGTAAAGATCATATTACCTCAGCAAGACCATGTGCTGCCAAGGCAAGCAGTCGATCATATAGGACGGGGGAAGTTCGATTGATGAAACCATCCTGACGTACCTGTAAGCGATCATAACAGAATTAAACCCTGACACTTAAAAAATCTGAAGTCGTTCCCGAACATCCAAATGCCATACACATAGTGAATCCTCCTCGAAAACAAACGCACTAAATCGGAAATCTATAACAACAAAGTCGCCACGACGTGACCTTGGTGAATCCAATGAGTTCCAAAATGGACATTCAAGCGTCATAAACAGCAGTTACAAAATAAAATATCATATAAGCGTTTTGAAAACTGCGCCCGTAACCCAAAATAGCCAAGGTAAGACTAGAAAGTCCATTTTGGGAGCTACTAGTTGATTATAGCGACGTTCAAAACATCTTCCTATGATTTCAAAAACATGTAAGGTATGGTTTCTTCTTTCTATTGCCAAACTGTGCTAACCTCTTTGAAAATTCCTAAATCATTCGTTTCAACTTCTACAGATAATTATGGAAGTGGTCACCATTGGACATTCAGGCACTCACTGATTAACCATTTGAACGTGTGTAAGCAAACCCGAACCTTATAAAAAGGAGAAAATGAAGATACCTGTATTTCAAATGCAAAAAAGGGAGCATAATCATCTGGAAATGGACATGAGCAGTGCAAATATAGCAGAGAAAATCGGAACTCACATAAACTGCTTGTGCAGCCTCCGATTTCTTGAGAGACTGCAACGCCGGGCGTTGAAGGCTGGAGAGATAGATCCAGTCCAGTGCAAACCACAAAAACAGGACAACGAAGAACAAAGCCCCGCCTCTCTTCAGCAACCGTGCACGCCCTCTCTTTGAAAACGTGCCACTTCTAGTAAAGTGTTCGAATGCATGTTTCCCGGAGAACGATCTCAGCCTGGGACTCCCTCGCATGGATTCCGGGAGCGAGGTTTCAGGGGCCAAAGCCCTTGGCGACCGAGGATGTGGAGATTGAGGCCTCGAGAGGAGGTCACTTCTGGGACTAGACGGTGACCTAAAAGATCCATTCTGGCGACCACGTGTGGTGGGAGAACCCTGCTGTTGATTGGACCATTGTACTTTTTCTGCAGTCATGGAATTCGAGCGTTGAAGAAGAGTGGGTGAAGTTCGACCTGAGTTTGAGTATCCACCTTGCACTACAGAGTCTGTCCTTCGCAGTACTGCAAGCCTGCTCTCACGAACTGGAGAAGCCTGCTTCTCCCCTTCTCTGCTGTATGAAATGGAATCTCCATTCAATTCGTCCATTGCACAGCTTTTGAAGGTCTCACTTAGAAAAACGCCATCCACGCTGCTCTACTAAAATTTTGCATCAATGGTGCTAATTGAGAATTCATTGTATACTCTGGCATCGCTCGTTCGGTCACATCTTACTTCGGCTTCTACTACATCACATTCTGGAAGAACCAATAAATGTGGAAACCTCTTGAAGATTTGAGTGGGAACAACGGTTGAAAAGCTGAGAGTGATCGAGATTGTTGCAGGAAACAAACATCTAGAGCCCAGTTATACCCCCCGCTTCCAAATCCAGTGGCAAGATACTCCAATCCATGGAATCAAGTCTATTTTACACAGTTGAACAGATCTGCAATACAGAGCAGTGAGCACACAAGTATCAGAAATTCATCGAGACAAAACATAGCTAATGAGAATCTCAAGAGAGTACCATTCTCACTCAAAGGTTGAGATTCTCGAAAAGACATTCGAAATTAGAAGTCTTTTTTGCACAACAAGAACGACACAGGAGCCATGATCATCATAATCGGCACATTGGCAAAATTTCAAAACATTGGCACTGTTTCAGAAGCCCGTCCGGAACCTCAGATCTCTACCAGTCCTAGTTTTTAGAGCGCTGTGCATTCGAACGTCACAGTTTTGATGCCCTGATACACGCCATTCTAACGAATACGACCCACCATGACCTCATGGCCATCAACGAACAGAGAAAAACCCTAAAAAATCACCCAACCTGGATCCCATGTGATTCCGCCTCTATTTAGCTACCCAACTCGAGTCGACTGCTCTCATTCAATGCAAATCCCTATGAACCGACTTCTTGTATTTTAATTCCTGAGCCTTCTTGTCACTTAAACCCCATTCAAGAAAATCTAAAACTCTCACTGTAGCATAAACCCCTCTCAAGAAAATTCAGAAGTTTGCGCTAAAATAAGACACCAAAACCACACCATCCCCCCACCTCAACAAAGTAATCACTTCGAAATTCAGTAATCAACACAACAAAAGAAATACACTACAACTGTAAATCCCAAATCCTCGAAATTTTTCCTGTCGGTAATCACGACCAAAATCGGTTTCTCCAACACTCGCACCCTAACGTTACAGATAAGCACTGAAATATATAAGTACTACGGCAAACAGCAGCAGCGTCGCTACCAATACAACGGCCGCAACCAAGAAAATGAAATGAAACTAACTTTTTTCCAAAGACGTTTCGATGTGAGGATCAGCTTGAATTCTCCACAACAAGAATGGATACTAGGATCTGCTCTAAAGACGATGCTGAAATGACGATACTCATCAACCCCAACAACCCCAAATCTCTCACCAAACAACTAACTCAACGTACCCCGCAAGCCACCCAAGCCAAGAAATCCCAAATGCAATTCATTCGAGAACACACACCACTAACTACTCTCCACCAAGGGTTCCCACCACGAACTAAAATCACGGAATGGAAAAAACTTCCCCCCACGCAATCCGAAAAAGAAGGAAGGCTCCTCGAGTCGCGTACCTAACCCCTTTTCTCAAAAGCCGAGCCCAAACGATCAGCAGCCAATTCACGCCCAATTCTCAAGATCGCGATCAATCGATCAATCGCCACTGACCACGAATTCTACCACACTCTTCGACCCCAAACGCAAAAAATGAAATTCAGAAGCTACTTACGCCGCACCCCAAACGGCGGATTCGGGCAGTGGGTCTTGTTGGTGCCCTCATCCGCCATTCCGTCGGTCGGCTGTGAGACAGAAGAGTCGGTCCATGGGAAGCGGGACAGTAGTGGAAAGCCAAGAAAAGACGAATTGGGGGGTGGAGACTGAGCTGAAGTTTCGTGGGGCTGGCAAAGAGGGGGTGAAGATGCTTCTGCGACGTGGAATGTTCGGCATGTGCGTTGAGCGACTGTGTTGATAAATGGCATCATGCGAGACAGAGGAGGGTCCCTCCATCGCCATTGGAGCTCGACGGAGCTTCCGGCTCGGCGGGCGAGGATGCGGGACGCTCACGAGCGTTGGGATCGGTCAGGGAGGGTCGTTGTTGGCGTCGCCGTCGTCGCGAGGGCCGGGCCGTGCAAGCGCGCGCGCGTCGCCGGGGTCGCGGGCTTAACTTTAGACTTGCTTAAGTTTTGACCCCACGTGAGGGTCTGTTTAGACATACGGTAAGTTAAATTATGTCGAAAAATAACATCGTTGTTGTAGGGTAGGGTTGGCGGAAAATCATTCTAAAAACAAACGCTTAAAATTTTAGGAAATTTTATGATTTATAATTTTTATAGTGAAAAAAGAATATTGGCAAAAAAAATTAGCATTTCTAAGACTTTATTCTTTGGAAAAAAATTTGGCAAAGAGGTGTTGACCATGTCGTAGACTTACAATATTCTTTGTTACCTTGTAATCGGTTTAATCTTTACATGTTTGAAAAGTCCAATTTTCCATTTGCAACATGGTATTTTTGTGTATTTGACATACAAGCTACGTGTTGAATTTGATACATATAAAAGTTTGTATTCATCTTGAATTGGATCCATTGACACGTGGTACTTCCAATTTAGATCATTATTGCACCTCCTAAATGTTTGAGAAGTTGAAAAATGGCCATGTATTCTCCATGTATGGTGACATGTTTGAACATGATAGGGTTTAGATATTAAGATGACTTCCAAATGAAAGATGTTAGTTGTTGAATTTTCAATGCAACATTGTATGTCTTGCTATATTTAATACATATTTCATATCCAAAAGTAAAATACAGGAATGTATATACATCTCCATCAAACCTTCAAGGTTTAAATCTTCAAACCTCTAAACCCTCAAAATGACTTGGACTTTTCAAAATTAATTTGATGTGCAAATTCCATTTTTGCACATAACATTGCATAAGCATAATGTCTCCCTTTCCATCATCCCTTCAAAGCAAGGTTTAATATCTTGGTCATCCAAAAATATAACTTTGAATCCTCAATCACAAGATTGTTTGCCAACAATGCAAAAATCTATGTCCCTCTTCTTATTGTTAGATGGTTCAATATAAATTATTATTATTTCTTCACTTTTTTAGAAGTGATTAAACTAAGGAAATTTTGTGTCTAAAAGAAGCAAAAGGATCCCTAACATTGGTTAACAATATTATTTATTTATTTGCTAAATCATACTCTCACATACAATATTGTTTTGTATAAATTTGGCATCAAAATCTTTCCACTTAATTCGTCAACATTGGAATCATTTTTAATTAGCCACAATATTGTACTCATACATACTCAAAGTGTTCATAAATTCATGGTATGTTGATCCATCTATGCACATGATTACATCATCAAAGAACTTGGACTCTTGTACCTTTTATTTATATCTTTTTTATAAATAATACATTCATATATCCTATTTCTATCAAATTGATTATAAAAGAAGGAAATCCTTCAAAAATTTGAGAATTACTTCCAATGAATGAAAAGGTGTTTAGATGAAACATTGGCCTAAAACGCTTTTTCATCATCTACAAAATGGATGTCAAAGAACTTAGAGGTTAAGTCTTCAAAGGCATTGCCTCCTATAAAAGATCAAATCAACTTTGTACAATTTGATATCCATATTTGGTGAGTCTTTCAACTTCTTGTCTCTCATTCATACTAATTGAACAAATTCCAAAAATAGTGAATTGATAGATCACCAATGGAACAAAAAAAAATCTCACCTAAATTTAAATTTGGCATGTCTATCTTTAACATAATAGGATGCAGTGCTTAGATAATATTTGAAGGGAACCAGTGACCACTCTTATTTAATTTGGTGATGTTTGAGTAGAAATGCTCTAAGGCCCTTGAAAATGGTTTCTTGAATTTTTATGAAGCTTTGGTTAAATCTCTGTACAAATATATTGTTTGCCCCATTTCCATCAAACTAATCATGAAAAAGGTTGTCTTTTAAAAAAAGTCAATGTTACTTTGGAGTTTGGATGAATGAGAAGTTTCTTTCATGACCAAAGATTGATTAGAAGTACTATATGTCCATCATCTAGAATATGGACAAAGGAGTAATTAGGAGTTAAAGATTAAAAGACAAGAAAATCGTAACAAATAAGTATTGTAATTTACATTAAAGTGTGAGAGATTTTCGTAACAAATAAGTATTGTATCACCTCTAAAATGTCTTAAGTTTATGAATTCAAAGTATTATAATTTCTTCTTTCCATTGATATATCCCACAATTTTTTGTGACATTTTATCAACAAAATGATAATTCCCAAATATGAATTCCAATTTTCCAAAATTTAGCGTTCTTACCGCTTCTTCTTCTTTTTTTTTCTTTTTTTTTGGCCCAGGAAAAGAATTGCAGTCAACAAGACGGACCAAAATGTGGTCTAGCCTGGCCCTTTCTCCACTTTTACTTTTACTTAGACTTTTGCTTAGACTTTTTTAAATAGTAAATTTATAAGAGGAAAAGAAGTTGTCCTTTCTCAACTTTTCAAGGCCATTTTTGTCAGAGCCAATTATGACCACAGCCCCTCACCCACTTTCCTGTAGAATTTGACTGACAGGAAGTCAATGAAGTGAAATCACCAATTCATTGGGAACCTATGCAAGGACCATTGTGACAGAATTTTTAGTTTTAGTTAATGATTTCAGATAATTATGATTTTCAACCCTTCAAGGTTTAAGAAGTTCAATTTGAGTTGCATCAAGGTGTTTCCTTGTGTATTTGACATCCAAGATGCATAAATTGATGTATCTATACAAAAGTTACAAAAGTTTATATTCATGTTGAGATGGATCCAATTACATATGGCACTCTAATTTAGATCATTCTTGCACCTCCTACATGTTTAAGAAGTTGCAAAATGGACACACATTCTACATAGTGAATGGGGTCGTATTTGAACATAATAAGATTTAAATATTAAAATGACCTTTCAATGAAAGATGTTAGTTGCTGAATTTTCAATCCAAAGGTGTATGCTTTGTCATATTTTAGTATATATACATATTTTAACCCCTAAAGTCCCATTGTCCCTACGAACAAAATGGATTTCGGGCAAGCTCCCATGATCTCAATTTTTACTGAAATTTTTTGAAAATTTCTCATAAGATAAGATAAACTTATAAGCTTTGGGGGAATATAATTTTTATTCCAATCAGTGCACAGGAGCAAAAGTTATGCCACAATAACCTTAAAATGGGGGAGACCGGGCAACAAAAAATATACAAAAAAAATTGAAATAAAATTTTGATATTTTTTTTCTTGTAGATTATATTTTCTTCTAAATGGGAAGCTTTGATTCATTCCATTTGGATTAGTGATGTTAAAGTTATGGAGTTTCTTCTTTTGTGGGCAATCATAGCAACTTCTTGAAAGAATTTTTTTTCTTTCACTTTGAATGCTAATATCTTTCAATCTACATGGTCAAACATCACAAAAATTTTATCACGTGATCTAAGACAAGTGTAGAACAAGATCCTATGGTTAGATTCTAAAAAATATATTAAAATTTTTTATTTCATAGGTGAACGTAGCAAAAGTGGTAGTTTTGAGTGGTTTTGACAAAAAAATGGCCTTGGGACTTTAGGGGTTAAGAATAAAATACATGATCATATATCCACTCTCTATTAGATGTGCAAAGGTTAATTCCCAAAGAACAAGCGATTTTGGTCACAAAATGATAAATTGGAAAATTTGGGTAGTTTTTGTATGAAGTCACTTTTAGCTTAGAAAGTGGACATGTACTCTTTTTGCAAGAATATTGATTTTTTGTTCATTAGGAATGTTGCCCCCCAAAATCAAACAAGGTAAGTAACTTTGAGAAACATGCACATCCTTCCTATTTGAATTATGAAATTTGGCAAGTATATAACTAACATGATATAGTATGTATCCCTCAAAAAGAAAGCACATAGTGCCAAAATCTCACTTTAACCCCTACAAGACCAAGGCCTTTTTTTTGCCAAAAAACACTCAAAATTGCCATTTCTATAGCAAAGAGTAAAAAAAATTGAATTTTTCTTTTGCACATCTACACATAGGATCTTACACCTAACTAGTATGAGAATTTGTGGGAAAAATTTCAGAAATTTTGATTGCACAGATTGCAAGATATTTGTGTTTAAAGTGAAAAAATTAAGTTTTCCAACACATTGTGTGACTAGATTATTTGACTTTGAACCTTCTTAAATTAATTTTTTTGCACAACTAAGTTTGTGCTTTAAATCTTTGTTGTGGGGAATTGAGTTGAGAGTCTAGGGGGCAAAAAAAAATTTCAAAAAAATTCAATTTTTATCTTTAAAAAAATTATTAAGTAGAAGTAGGTATGAGATAGAAGAAAAATCTTAGAAGGAAAATGGAATTAAGACACACTAATCCCAATGGTGAGATTGTTCAAGGAAGCAATCTAATATTGCATGTCATAAGAGTTTTGCATATGATAGGCAATTTTACTTTAAACCATGTGGAACTTCTTTTTATGAAAAATTGTAAAATTTGCATTCAGAAATGAATCCTACAAATATTTTTATACAAGAAGATGCTCTAATTGCTCAAAAAACAAGATTGTCCATAACTTTCTCATATCAAATTCAAATGGGATGAATCAAAGCTTTATATGTAGATAAAAATATAATCTATGAGGAAAAAAATTCAAAAAATTCAAAATTTGAATTTTTTTGCTACCCCCTCTCCCCTATTTTGAGCTTATTTGGGCATAATTTTTGTTCCCGGGCACCAATTGAAAAAAAAAATATATTCCCACGAAGCTAATTAGTTTTTCTATCTTCAAAAAAAGTTTCAAAAAATAATGACAAAAATTCAGCCCATAGGTACCCACCTAAAATCCTATTTGTCCTCCAAAGGAACAATGGTCCTTTAGGGTTAATTGCATTTAAAGTTTGTAGGCCATATTGGGTGGGGCCAAAAAGAAACTTTTTCATTTAAACACTTAGAAATAAGCATTAGATGTTTCACAATTAATTAGTTAAATAAACCTCAAAGTAGCTATAGAAGATTTAAATGCCTTTGTACACATCAAGATCAAGTTTTGGTTCATGTTGGCTTACACATGAGTTGATCGAGTAAGAACAAAAATTAAAGACTTTGAAAGCTCAAACCTATGAGGCTTAAGAAAAAAGGTTGAGAAGTGTCAAAGAAAAGTTTATTGAAAAAAAGAGACCAAGACCAATGTATATGCTCAAAATCTTGTTCCCTTGACTAGTTTTTTTTGCAAAAACCCAACATTTTATTGTTCATCTCCCCTCTTCTGATAGTAGAATATTGAAAATCTTTTCTCCCAAACCATTCTTGACACCTAACAATTGAGCTTTTTTAGTTTTATGAGTTTATTTTAGTTTTAACCTTCCCAATTCTAATGCATACTACCAAGCCTATTGCTTTTAACCTTCTTTTTACATTTTCATTTCTGCTAGAGGACTTCTAAGATTTTTGGTTGAGGCTACTAATTTTTTCAAATTCAAATTATGATAGCCCCCCAAAATTGTAGAAACCCGGTAATCCTTTGCCCAAGAATGACAATTGTACAGTTGTACTGCACCATTCTTCAAGAAATCTGCACCAGGCTGCCTCATTCATTATGAGTTTGCAAACTTGAAACGTCCTCGTGATGAACAATTTTGCATCATGGCACAGCCCCCAGTGCACGGTGCCCCCAGTACAGAGGATGTACACTATTTTGCAACACTAAACTTAGCAAATTTAGCAAATTTAATTCCAAATGCACTAGGTTACACTCGAGTGTTAACAAATGTGAATACCCGTATCAAAGTATTATTAAATTTGATATTCTAGCATATTTATAGCAACGTTTCTAGCAACTTGAAATAATCATGGAAACCATATTTGGTATCACTGCATGTGAAATATCAGTGCACTAGAATTAGTGAGTCTACGAAATAAAACACAATTAGGGTAGAATGACTGAGAATAGGTTGAAACTAATAAATTACAGTAATATTTCATTTCAGCAGCACAAATTTAAATACAGTACAAATAATGTGAATTTGGTAATTTATTAGCGTGACCTGCGCTACCGGCCAATTATGTTATTTCCTGATAATTGTAACATCCTCTCTAGAATTTGTGAATAAGTAACATCTATATAGAACTATGTATACAAATATAGCCGTGTACCTGCATAACACATTTGACACCCTTAAATCCCCGAAAGGATGGCACTCGAGTGTAACCTAGTGCATTGACTTGCCAACATATAATGAGCAAGTTACAAATTCAAATTCGAAACCAAACGTCTCAAGAAATTCTAATTTATTTTTGGCAAAAATGAGACAGTAAATTTCATACCAAACAACCAGATGGGAACGTCACGAATGGGAACGTCTCCACAAATTTTAATGCGGTTACTTGAGTGTCCACATTTGCACGACGAGAGTTCAATGAATCCCACCGCCTACCGTGCTACCACAATACACAAATCTATCAGGCTGCGATGTCATCTACAATTGAGCAAATAACAGGTGCGTGTTTTGAATGCCTTTCGACATTGCCTGAGTTGCAGTAGCTTCCATTAAACCAGGACTTTATCTACTCAACCCCCCGAACATAAACCTAAAACTACTCAAATGTGGGTTACCTTGTATTTCCCATGAAAATTGGAGCAGATCAAAAGTGGGCAACTTTCTCTGACCTGCCTCCAATGATTCAGCTCACAATGGTCCACCATGTAATTCTTTCTCCTTGTGTGATTCACCGTACATTGCAAGTCAAAGGGCAGTAGCGCCCTGTAGACGAGTGACCAGATGATATGAATTGCCTCCACGAGGCCTGAATGCAATGACAGACAAAAAATGCTACCTAAAATCTTTGATGGGTATTTCCAATTTACGGTAGAGAGCATGAACAGCCTTACGCAACTACATTTACAAAGGTCAGGCAAGTGGGGCACCCTCCGGATCTCCCCTTGCTCACGCCTCCAACATCGATGTCCGATACTAAAGTAGGTTGAAGCTTCAGCTGAAAAAGTCAGGTTGCACGAGGTTGAGTTCAGCGTATACTCTAAGTCCAATGCACTACTCATGAATATTTTAACTAGAGTGAATCCTATCCAATAGAATGTGTGCGGATATATTCTGTTCAAACTCACATGAGAATGCGCAGGAGACCAAGCCCAACAGCCGTAACAGAGACAATGGTACCTGCACCCAGGAAAGATATTGTAAAAATCACCATTAGCATTGCAAGTAACTATGCCTATATCCAAAAAAATATCATAAAGACACAAGGTATAACTTCAAAATAGTTGGTCTAGGACTTCAGGGTTGAAGAAACAAACATCAAACAAAGCAAGGCGACAGTGAGAAAAACTGTACCAATGCAGTATTTAATGACATCGTATTTGGCCGCCTCAAGTTGTGTTTTTAAAGTATGTATTTCCTGCTCATCAAAACATACATATAGCACATTAGTGTGGCAGCTCCAATATTTCAAAACATGACTGCTATCCACAAAAATACAGAGCTGCGGAATCATCCATAATAAAGCAACTCAAAAATAAAAAGATACAGGAAGAGAAAATGTCTGGTCTTCTCTAACTCACCCTGTCCAGTTTGTTGGTGAGATTTGAAGTCTCACTGCTCTGTGTGGCTAGTTCCTCTCGTATGCGCCTGGAAAACCCCCAGAATCTTAAGGACTCAGCCATTCACAAGCTGATATAAACTTCTACATCCAACTCTACTATTAGGTATCCTATCACAATCTGCCCCTCCAAAGTCGCAGTTTTAACCTTAAAGATATCAGCTCACTGATACAATCAATTATTGCATGCTAATGCCAGTTGGTACAGAGATGGAAGAAGAAAATTCTCAAGTAAAAGAAGTTCAGGATGTAATATAACTCACCCTCTTTCTAGGTTCAAGTCCAAGCGTTGACCTGCTGTTACTTTGTCAATCTCATACCTACAATGATGACCATACAAAATCGAGATAAGAACCCAAAAATGCCCGTACAAATTTGTCTCAACTTGAATTGAGTGTTTTCAAATCTACAAATGCTTAGTAAGTTCGGAATGAAAATATTCACAAACAGTGAGCAAAGTTATACCTAAGCTCACTGCGCATTTTGTCAATGTCAGTCCGAAGCCTTTCAGTTTCGCGCTGCAACGTTGCAAAGTGATGCTCCTGTAAACATGACGATTGAGATCCACACAGACAAACATCATCAGAGCGGTGTACTCGGTACAAAAGGCAGAAAATTGCAAACGCAAGGACTTCCGGCGAGAGATGGATCCAAGTATTTTAAAAGAATACCTGTGAGCTTTGCACTTCACCCTTAAACTTGGACAGTGCTGCTTCTGCCATCATCTCACTCTGCAAGATAAGACCACTTGAAATTTGAGCACACACTCATAAACTCCAGACAGAAAACGAATGACACTGCCGAAGGACAATACTAAACAATTATTGTAACAACTAATTACTGCACCAAATACACCATTTACTGTGGACCACGGTAAGTACGAGAGGGCACCGCAAAATATGTTTTCAGATTGAAGTGACACTTTTGACCACCTTTGACAGCTTACAAATTCCTTGGACAAAATTGTTATGGGCCACATTAATTTTCCTTCCAGTGCAATTGAACACAGAGAGGTCATGGTGTGTCCGGTGTAATGGCAGTCAGGACAACCAACGAATCCCCAAACTCAGGGTTGAAGTCAAACAATACTAGGATTTTATCTGACTTGCCCAATGGGAGCATTAGATGGCACAAGAACTGCGTCACATTAATCAGTCCTTAAATCAATTTTTATAACACATCAGGGTTAGGGGCTTTCGGCAGAATTTGGGATTTAGACATACTCTTGTCATCTCCGTTTTCGAAGTAAACGATTGAGCCACGTTTTCCAAGCTGTCATTGAGCACTTCCGTGATAACTGCTGTGATCGCCTCAGCTTGCTTTGGTGTCAATCCCTGAGCTTCTAACCTCCGAACCTGTGAAGGCATCCATTGACCTCATGTCAGGTGTGCGATATCCTCCTCTCTCTGATTCCATAAAAACAGAAAACCGGTGCAGAATATAGAAGGAACCGCAGAGGCCCGTCCACCAACCGGAGCAAGTCCCTCTCAAACCTGCAGTATCAATGCAGGATTGGAAAATTTCAATGCTATGCCTAATGCAAGCATTGGTCTTCATGTCAATATAGGGAAAAGAAGTCATCAATTAGGGGAACCAAGAAACTAGAATTGCCGACGTAATTCCTGCCTAACAAAGATGCAATTTGACCCTACAAGGCGGAAACCAACCACATGAGAGTAGAGATGACCGATGAGCAAAATCACCAAAAAAATGATTATTATGGCTAGATTAAGATTCCTGATATGCAGTTTGCAATATCTCCTCGACAAAGGCAACTTTATGGGTGCAATTCCAAATTTCGAAAATGAAGTTCTGTTATTAAGGAACAACAGAGTACATTTTTCCTGACCACATCTGTCAAACCTAAAATCCATCATGACAGATATTCCACGTCCACTCGGGACATACAGACCCAGCTGTTATGATTGTGATCAAATTGTCCCTTGCAACTAGAGGAAAACATCCTCTCGGACAATAATGGAGAGTCAGAAATTACCAGTGCCAGAGTGTCAACGAGAAACGCTCTCTTGTTATTGGCCGTCGCGACAAGCTGCGAGATGTTGCGCATGTAGTACCCCCTCACAGTCGTGTAATTCCACGCCTTCAATGGCGTCAATCCATACGAACACCTGCGATCTTGCAATAATTGCCAATCCACAGGCGCCCTCGCCACCACTGGCACCTTCAATTTCACATCCGACCCGATCAACTCCGCCGGGATAGCATTCACCAATGTCTGCAACGGCCACGCCTGATTCCGCACGACCCTCCGCGCTGCAGCAGCTGCCATTCCTCCCCCCCCCCCCCCAAACCCTAACCTCTCTCACACTAAAACACTCAAAAAATCAAGAAATTCCCAACCCTCACACTACTCCCATCCTGAATGGGATGCAAATGGCATCAAACTCGCCCCAAATGGTATCACCTCCGGAATTCAAGACATCGAGCCTCGTCAAAGTGGAAACTCTACACCATTCCAAGCTCCAAACCAAACCCTAACGACTCCCACGCCAAAACACACAATCCAAAATTCCAAAACTCATGCTACAGTACTACGATCCTGGATCACAATACTCGCTCTCAATCGCCTTTGCGATTCGAAACACGGGATGCGAACCATTCAAAACTCCAGAGCGTTCAAAGCTCTGTCCACACGATTCCAGGCCGGAATCAGGGACATGGCTTGCGGAGCACTCACAATTTCGCATGGCCAACTGTTGAAGTAAATTGAACGCGATCGCATTAACTTAAGTTAACTGATTCTTAACTTACAGAGGATCTGCAATTGCAAAAGATGGTAACTTAACTGAGGATTGCGTCGGGAGTTGCGCAGTGGATTGCATGCGCGTGGTTCAAGGAGGAAACCCTAGAAAGTACAGTAGAGCCTGCCGGAAGTGGTTTTGCAATTGGCGGAGACCGGTAGGTCCAGGTGGATGGGTCCAGGTGGACGGACTGGACTGTCGTCGGTGGGCCCAGTCAATTGCCCAGTCACATCTACCCTTTCGGCTCATTCATTTTTTCCCAGAGTAAATTTTTTGGCAAATTATCACCAAAACCCGGCTAGGGAGGATTGCCCCCTCATTGCCCCATGTTTTACCCCTGGAGAAAATATTGGAATTTTTTATTTGCCACCCATGATAAAATTTGCAAATTCTGAATTTAAATTTGCAATTAGAGACCTCGTATTAGGTGGTAGTGGCGAAGAAATACAAAAATTATACAATACAAGAGAGGGGCAATTTTTACATTTATCCTTGGATGGGCAATAAGGGAATCAATCCTCCTTGTCCTAAAACTCTGACACAAATGTAAGTGATAGGATAAAGCAAGTACACCTAAAATCACCATACTAAAAAAAATGACAATATGTACTAGTAGCCTACTTTTAGGTGCATCAAATATACAACACCAGTACATAATGTTGCTTTCGGGAGTATACGGTAATTGATTTGGAGAGTACTAACCTTAATCCCTAAAGCCCAAGGGGGTAGACAAAACACAAATGTGTTATAAAATATAAGTTCTATAACTTTTTTTGAAGTTTGCATCAAAGAAGATAATGTGAAGCATGAAAAGTAGAAAGTATCCTCATGGTCAAAATTATAAAAAAGTATTTTTAGATTCTCTTCAAACAAATTTTGAAGATATAATTGAAAAAATTCACCAAAAATACAATTTCTATCTTGAGCATTTGAATTTTTTTTAATAGTCAAAATTGTGTTTCTTATTGATTTGTGGAAAAATGCATAAAGTCTAATAATGAGAACATCAACACTTTCTCAAAATAGTAAGTTTTTCAACACTAGGCCAATTCTAAACTCTTTGTGCTATTCGTCTTATAATTTTTGTTTTACCGTAGCAATCTTAGTTTTGAATAAAAATATTGTAAGACAATCCAATATTTTTTTAAATTGAAAAAAAAAATTGAATTTTTTTTGGTACCCAAAAGTGTTGCCCAAAGTTAGGCAACGACCCAATAATGGTCGCTCAAGTGCTTAGAGATTAAGGTAGGATGCTTCAAAATTGCTTTGATTTTAAGGGTTGGTTTGCCTTTTTTATGTGTTTCTTTGGATGGGAATATTTTTGGTTCATTTTTCAAGCAAATAGAAATAGATGCAAACTGTAACATAGCTAGTTTTATATTTTTGGAAGTATTATCAAATCACTTATGAATTTTCAAACAAATTGTGTCTTAAGCACCTTTTTATGACCCTAGGTCTTCTCTAAGAGAAATGGGGGAAGCAAGGAGAATAATCGACTTTTGTAATAAATAATATTTTTTTTTCTTTTGACTATAAAGGTCAATTTAAAGACCACCTCATATCCATTTCAATGCTAATTACAGGGGTGGATCTTAATGCCTGAGCAGATTTTGAGACTCCTACCTTATAAGAATTTTCTGTTTGGGACCTAAACATTTGCCAAATTGATTTGAGGAAGGGCAAGGATTTCTTCAAACTCAAGACTTCAAAAGAAGATTAATGTTATGTCATCCATGTGAAAATTGTTCCACCCTATGAAACCAAGGTAGCTATGGCATTCTAAACTAAGGTAAAGATTCACTTTATGTTGAAGAATTAAACTAAGAGTCTAGGAAAATAACTAAAAAACACACTTAATATTTACACATTAAAAAATTATTAAATAAAAGCATAGTCAAGATTGAAGGAAAGCTAAACCCTTAAGAGCTCTAAGATGGAATTAAAACACACTTATCTAAACAATGAGATTGTTTTTGCAATAGACCTTAATCCTTGAAGTCTCAAAGCCTTTTTTTAGTCAAAAACCACTCAAAACTACCATTTCTATTGCATTTGCCCAAGAAATTAAAAAAAAAAACATTTTTTAGAATCTAACTTTAAGATATTTTACTTCACTTGTTTGAAATCACATGGTAAAATTTTTATGAAGTTTGATTGTACAAATTGGAATATATTAGCATTTAGAGTTGGCAAAAAACACACAAATGTTGACTTGTAATTTCAAATTACTTTAACTACCATTTACAGAATTCTTTTATACTACAAACTTTGAATTAAATTTTTTTTGTGTCAAAGAATTGACTTGAAATTCTAGAACAAGAATTAAGAAGAAAAACTTGATTTTCATTCTTTAAAAAATTGTTAAGTAGAAGTAGGTCTAAGATTGAAAGAAAAACTAAATCATTTAAAATAGCAACACGTATGACCTTCAATTTAAGCAATTCAACATAGTTGAAGGCACTTTTTCTAGAATCTTTTTTTCTTCTAGTATTAACAACTAAAAATCATGAATTTAAAAAAAAAAACTAGAATTTTTGGATAAGGCATCTAATTTCTGTGAATTTTCAAAGTAGAACTCACTACAGAACCTTTCACCACACTCTACTAAAGTTGCCTTGATTGTAGCACCAAAATCTAAAAAAATTAGAGCCTACCAACCACAATTAAGCATTGGCACGGTTTCAAGGTACATTCAGAGACACTTAAAGGTACTTTTGGAAACACTGTAAGGGAACTCTACTATCGAAGTATGGGTACACTAATGGTTATGGGTGTTGCTACCTTATAACTAATACAATAATCTGAACGATGAGATTGTTCTAGCAAGCATATTTAACCTTGTCAAACAATTTTTTTTTGAAAAAATTATGGAAATTGCATTAAAAAATGAATCTTCTAAGTTATTTTTTGAAGAAGATGCTTAGATTGCATGAAAAACAAGATTGTTTGTAACTTTCTCATTACTAGTCCAAATAGAATGAATAAAAGCTTCACATGTAGAAAAAAATACAATATTTTAGGATTTACAAAAAAATGATATTTTTTAATTTTCTTATGTTGCCCACCGACCTCTATTTTTGACTTATTGTCCCATAACTTTTGCTCCCAAGTTCCAATTGAAATAAAAATGATTTTTCCATGAAGCTTATGTATTATTCTAGTTTCACGAAAAAAAATTCAGAAAATTATAATGAATATTGAGACTATACAAGCCTACATGAAGTCGCATTTCGGCCTCCATAGGACCAGTGGAACTTCAAGGGTTAACCTTATAAAACTTTGTTTTTTTCAAAAATTATTAATATTGAATTCAAGAATCATGAATCATACAAGTTATTTTTCCAAGAAGACAAGAAGATCCTCTAATTGCTTGAAAAACAAGATTGTTTATAACACTCATGTAAAAAATACGAACGGAATGAATAAAAGCTTTCCATATAGATAAAAATACAGTCTATAAGGAAAAAAATTGAAAAATTTGAAAATTTAATTTTTTAGTTTGTTTTTTCCAACTCACAAAACTAAAATTTGGGCTTATTGTGCCATAACTTTTGCTCTTGTGCCTTGATTGAAACAAAAATTATATTCCTAGAAAGCTAATGTGTTTTCCTATCTTCACAAAATGTTTTAGACAATCACAACAAATATTGAGACCATATAAACCTATTCGAAATCCATTTTGTCCCTTGAGGGGACAATGTGTTTTTAGGGATTAATTCATTTTAAACCAAAGGAAGAAGATTGAATGAAATAGAGCATGAAACTCAACATGGAAATCAACGTGGATTTTCTTGATTTGACTTTTGAATTTCACACCCTATCTTGTTTAATCTTCTTCATTCAATTACAAAATGGATTGTAAATAATTCCATTGCCAAAATAGGATGTACCTATAATTGACAATATTAGCAACTAAGCATAATTACTATTATTAAGTCAAACATTTTCATTGTTGATCTTCTTGGCAAGTGATCAAGGATTCTAGTTTATTTTAGCATGCATTATTTGGACACCACATAAATAAGTTATGAAATTTCAAAAGATTGTCTATAAGTGTACCAAAAATTAACACTTGACTCTCACATTCTATTTTTATTTATTTTATGTCATTTATATCTATATTTTAGTGTTGTATTTTGACCTAAATGTTGGTGTCACATTTTGGGTAGTGATTAAGTATGACCTCAAATTGTTCCCCGAAGTGACACTAAACTTGTCAAATGAAAAACACTCTAATTTCAATTCCAACTAGTGTGCCTTGTACCGTTGCTACAATCAAAATCAAAGTAAAAATAAGTTTTAATTTTTTAATTCATAGAAACTTCAAAAATCAATATTTTTCATATGGTAGGTCCAAACACCATGAAACAAAGCCCGTACACTCCTTGTCGAGGATTTTTTGACGGTACTACAAACATGACCGAGGGATGCATGGTCTTGGAGATCTCAATGTAACAAACAAACAACCTAACTTAAGGTATGGACTAGTGTGCCTTATATTGTTGCTACAACCAAAATATAATAAAAGGAATTTTCTTATTTTTCAATTCACATAAAAACTTTGAAATTCAATATTTTTCACATTGTAGGTCCAAACGCCACAAATAAAGCCCATGCACCCTTCCTTGAAGAGAGCTTTCCAATCATACTAAGATAACAACTTGGGAACCTATGGTTTTGGAGATCTCATTGTAACAAACAAAACTGTTTTTTCTGAAACATACAATGATTGAACAATAATCTTATTTTGTCTAATCTTACATGAAGTTCCACAAAAAGCTTAACTTCTTTTGACTATGTGCAATCTCTATATATCATTGATATATAAGTTTATACACTTTTAATGAAGAATATATAAGTGTAAGTTGCACCAAGCTTAAATTGTCTTTTGCAATTCATAGATCTTCTTGAAAAAGTAGGCAAGTAATGGATTCTCTCTGTTCATGATAAGATACCTCATACATGCATTTATGGAAAATATCTATCATCTTTCAATCAAATAATAAGCAAGCTAAATCATAAAACATGATGAAGTAGTAAAGAGTTTTTTGGAAAGTCTCGAAAATGCTCTTAGAGGTTGCAAACTTCATTTGTATACATCCCACAATATGACAATTTAAATGGAATGTTAGTGAGATACATGAGATGTTTTCAGTTTGCAAGCGCTTGTTATCGACTTCACTAGGAGAATAAATCAATCATACCAAACATAACTTAGACATACTACTCAAAATACAATCCGGCTCATTTTCTGAACTAGAAAGCCTATGGTGGAATGTGAAGAAGTTGCCATGTATGTTAGAATTTTCAATCATAGTGTAAAAGTATATTCCCATACAATTTTAAGCCTCCACAAATGGCTAAAGTAAAGTACTTAATTTGTGCCCAATATAAAGTAGACAATCAACTAGCTTGGTATCTCTTTCCATAAGCTTTGCAGCAATAACAATATCATGAACCTCAAGTTGAAACATTAGAAGAGTTTTCAAACCATTGAGAGACCTCGAGTTCTCCGACGTTTCTCGGACTATGAGAATGTCGAAGAACCAACAGTCCGACCTGGCACAGAGACTACCAAGTCGGACAGCATTAATTAATTAATTTTAAAATTAAAATATTATTTTAAAATTAAATTAAATTTATTTATTTAATAATTAATTAATCAGACTGTCCGGACATGGTTCGCAGCATGGGGAACCATGGCCGGAAGGTCTCTCACAGGCCTCAATTCTTATTTAATATATGGGCTACTTTAACCCCTAAATGATTTGGACTATGTTTTCACCAAAACCGCTGAAAAACTGTCATTTCTAGGACAAGTACCATATTTTTGAAAAAAAACATTTTTGGACACATCTAACTGTAGGATCTTGTAGTAAACTAGTTTGAGAAGATTTGGAAAAAATTTCAGAATTTTTCACCATGTAGATTGCAAGATATTAACGTTTGAAGTAACAAAAATCATTTTTTTGTCCCTGCAAAAACATGGGCAGCAGCACTTCAGAAGGTCACATTAGTATGAAAAAATGTCCAAAATGGTGGTTACTCTTTGGATTCATTCTTCAAGGCAAGTTGGCTACATGCTTGAAATTTTTTAGATCATTTGGAATTGTACAACATATAGGAAAAAACTAGTAAGTAGAAAGAAGTAGAGAGTGATTCAAAATACTAAATCGTTAACCATTTATTTATGGAATTGAAAAATGCCAATCCCAATGGTTGTAATGTTGTAATAATCAATATACACCTAATGTTTTTGTTTTTTTCCAAGAATATTTAAAATTGAGTTAAATAAAGGAGTTCAAAGTTTATTTTAGAGTAGAGATTCCATAACTACCTACAAACTACCTCAAACTAAAATTCCTCATAACTTTTGATTCATTGATCCAAATGGAATGATTCCAAACTTTCCATGTAGATATAAATCTAAAGAATCAATTTAAAATTTAAATTTAAAAAGAAAGTGATTTTTAAAGAAGTTTTTTCTTCTGCCCAGGGTGCCCGAAGATCAAGCAAAACTACATATCATACAATAACTTTTGAACTGTGTAGTCAAAATTTATGAAAATTGTTGGGCCTTAAAGCTACACCTTGGTAAAATGTTGTGTGAAAATTTCAAAGAAAAAAAATAAAAATTCTATTCATAGTGAGCTGCCCAAAAAAGTTATAATGCCAAAAAACAATGTTTGGGCGTTTAGGGGTTAATATGCACTCTAAATAATATCTCAATAAGATTGTGTATGGGCAAGCTAACAAAAAAAATTTGTAATAAAAATTCATCCTTGAAGATGAAAACAATGCAATATAGTTATTCCAACTACTTTGAAATCAAAGTGCTAGCCATACTATTAACATAAGCCCTAAAATAAAGAGGATTGAACCACCTCTTTATAATATTTTTAAGACTATGTCATAGAGATTTGGTAGGAATAACTATATTGTAGTATATGTTGTTTTAATGAGTAGTTAGATGCTTGATGTAATAAGATACATAAGACCTTATCATAAACCTCCATTATCTTCAAAGGTGGGAGGGTGGGATTTTTTTACTATTTTCATAGAGATTTTTATCATCTCTTAAGTATAAAAATAATGAATAAATAACAAGAAATGAAATATTTAATAGGTAAAAATTTTAAGCAGAGACAATACCTCCTTGGTACTTGTCTATTTTCTTCACATATGTTTTTCTTTTTCTCAAATAAGATTAACTTGGAATATAAGCATATTGAGAATGATTCTAGTCACTTGCACTTGACTATGAAATTTGGGAAAACAAAACAAAATAAACAGCATATATATAATTTAATGTATAAACTAGTATGCACTATGTTATTTCAATAGTCAAAATAATAATAAAGATAATTTTTTATAATTAAAAATCCAAAAATAATTCAAAAATCCATAATTTTCTCTCAACGCCATGAAACAAAGTTCATGCACTCCTCTTTGTCAAGGGCTTTTTGATGGTGCTAAGAATGCAACCAAGTGACACATAGTCTAGGAGATCTCAACGTAATAAACAAAACAAACACCTTAACTTAATCTTTAAATTCCCAGTAAGGCTAAAAATGACCTACAATTTCTAATACAATACATTATGCCTAGGCCTTAATATAGGGTTGCTATATTGTGAGCCTGTGAGCCTATGAGCTTGTGAGCATATAAAATTTTAAAGGTTTCATTTAAAAAATTTGATCAAATTTTTTTATTTTGGGTAAATTTTAGTATCTAATACCATGAACCTATTACCGTGGTTCCTTCAACAACCTTAATGTGCTACTTATTGGACTTTGATAGATTTTTAGGAAAAAAAAATTGGTCATTAATTAGGATTCATTTGAAATAGACTGAGGTTGTTTCATTGAGATTTTAATTTTTATAACCACTCCCCTACTAGAATTGGGCCCCTCTCGGTGTTGAGAGGAATAAAACTTTAAATTTAAAAAGAAGACCTCTTAGAGTTGAGCTCTCCTTGGCACCAAGGAGAATTATTTTCTACTGTAATCTACTGTTGTTCTATAGATATATCAAAACATATTATTTTTTGACTATGCTAAGTATATATAGAGGCTTATATAGGGTCTGTTATACATAATTTTCAAACCACATAGCTGAGCTATTTTTCTGTGGTACAGGTCTTATCTTTTAGAAAGACCAAAGTCAAAAATTACTCTGGTGCTTCCAAACTTCTATAGTAAAGGATTTATATTTAATGGGAGATTAAAAGCTCCTGGCCAATGATGGCTATAGAATGCAGATTGTCACTAGTAGAAAATAACTGACCAAAACAATAAAAATCCAACACAGAAGTGTTGATTTTTTTGCTACAAAGGTCGAGTTGACTTGGACACTATTTAACACAAAAGTGTTGATTTTTTGTTACTATTTTTGTTGATTTGGTTTTTTTTTTTTTTTAATAATTTTTAAATTTAAAAAATTGTTTTTCTATTGCCACGTGGCAGCATCACGTCGCGCCACATGGCAACCATCGCCACGTAGGCGGCCACCGCCGTGGGGATTTGAACCTTGAACCTCATGGTCGAGGTCCAAGGCTCTAACCATTGAGCCACCCCAAAATCCATATGAATACAAGTGAGTTAGAATTACATTTATATTGTTTTTTCATTTTTTTGGTAAGAACAGAAGACTTTGGTGGCCGTTTCGGCATGGTAAAACATTTTTTTTGAAAAAACTTTGAACTAATAAAAGTTATAAAATTAAACTATCTTTCACCTCCAAAAATCCGTTTGAGATTTGGAGTCTTAAATCAAAAGTTATAGACAAAATTCAGAGAGGGTGTTTAAAAATATTAAAAAAAAAATTCATTTCAACCCTGCTCTGAATATTGTCCATAACTTTTGATTTAAGACTCCAAATCTCAAACGGATTTTTGGAGGTGAAAGATAGCTTGATTGTATAACTTTTATTAGTTCAAAGTTTCTTCAAAAAAAATGTTTTACCATGCCGAAACGGCCACCAAAGTCTGCTGACTTCAAAAAACACCGAAATGTGAATGATTTAGTGTTAAATTAAATGAAAATTGTACATAGAATTTAACCGTGGGGATTTAAACATTGCCCAAATGACGAAAAAATATTTCAAACTTTTGTAAGTCTAAATAAACAAAAAAAGTGTTGATTATGTTGTTGATTTGGACATTGGACTACTGAAATCAACAAAAAAATTTGACCATTTTGTTGCTCGTGCCAAATCAACAAAAACTTGTGAATATGAACAAAAGAGTGTTCACAGTTTTGTTCATTTGGACATTGTGTTACCAAAATTAACAAAAAATTGTAATCATTTTGTTACCTTGTGCCAAATCAACAAAAAATTGTGAAAATGGTCGATACAGTGCTCAAATTAACAAAAAGTTGATGATTTTCTGTTGATCTGGACATCATTTTCTACTAGTGTATACTGACGATACAGCTTCTACAGCTATACTGATTTTCAAAAATTTAATGTATCAAGATCTCGTATCTATACGTTTTTTAGAAATCAAGTAAGTCCCATATCTGACGGTAATCTGGGGACCATGCGCTAATTAGGCCTGATTACATCTCGGTTTTTGTTTTTGTTTTTTACTTACTTTGGAGAAGTTTTGTGACCATACTGTATGGGTTGGTTAGTAGCTAAGGATCCATTTGCTTGTACAAATCTGGATTGATAAAACTAAGCTCAAACTGGGTTTGTTTGGAAAAAAAACAGCTGATTAGTTCAAATCTTCGGAAACATGCTACTCGGTGTAGAAAGCAGATAAAAATATCAAGGTCATTTTGTTCTAATGCATGATTAAAGATCATAAATCTTTTTTCATAAATAGAAATATACATTTGATACATAGACAATGAGTTTGAAAATTATTCTAAAAAGGAAAATAGAATCTACTCTGACTCAAGTAGAGAAGTATCGAAAAGCTATTTTTTTTTTTCTCCGCGGCTAGAAAACCCTCCTCGGCGGTGAGGGGAGTTTTCTAGCCGCGAGGAGAGCTCAACTAGAAGAGGGGAGTGAGTGCTCAATCCTCTTTTTGGTACAAAAAAGTCTCACAAGAGGACAATGATCAACTAAATCAACAATTTGGTGTAACTAAGCTCAATCTTTATAGAAATAATCGCTATCAACCAAAAAATTTCTTTCAAAATTTGAACAAGCTCAATTATTAGCTCATTAAGACAAAAGTATAGGTACCTTCCATCAACCCTAAGAAGATCCATGCTACTACAAAATAGTGATCAACCAAAATGAAATTTGGTGCACCTAAGCTATTTCTACATATAATGAATTATTATTAACAAATTTTTGTTTCTAAAATCTAAACAAGTCTACAGACTTACAAATCAAGACAGAAGTATTGATACCCTTCCATTGACTTTGAGAAGATCCATGATGCTATAAGACAATGTTCAACTAAAATAAAATTCAATGTGATAAAGGTCATTAGATATAAAAATAATTCTTATCAACAATTTTTTTTTTCTAAATTCCAAACAAGTTTAACAACAATGCATTAAGAGAAAATTATTAGTACCCTCCCATCAACCATTCAACCCTAAGAGGACCCAGGTTGCTATAAAATAGTAATCAGTCATTATTCTATATGAACTTATTTCCATCTCCATTCATCTTTCACATCAATTGAGTTCATCATTTTTATAATTTCTACTTCTAATATTTTAAACAACATTGAAAATTTTAATTTTCATCTGAATTCTACAAAGCCACGGTAATAGGTTCACGATAATAGGTCTATAGTAATAGATACAATAATTCACTAAAAATAGAAAATTTTGATAAAAAATTTTAGATGGATTCTATTTTTAGAAATATTCTTAATTTTTTAGTACTTCTTTAAATTTTTGAACTTAACGCTCACAGAATCTTGCTCACCGCTCATGGGCTCATGCTCACAGGCTCACAAACTAGCACCGCTGGGCCTTAATAAGATCCACTGTTCAGCTCATTTGCCTTTCATTAATTATACAATAAGCTTTTTGTTGTTTCTAAAGTACGGTCTAAATTGAACAATTTTGAATGGATGGCTCACTTGTTCATTCATTTGTAACTTATTGAGGCTCTAAATCCTTTTCACTAATACTAACACTATTAAAATGCACCAAATTTCCACCAATTGTATACTATTTGTAAGGTAATGTGCTCATAAGCAATTTTTAAAGGATTGCTCGTTGTTTGTTTATGGGTTTGTTACTCATGGAAGAAAATTCACTAAATTTCAAGTAGAAGGGAAGCTCATGCGGCATCTAGCATAAATGGTGTCATATTTTTCACAACTTTCATGAATTACTTAAGATTTTTTAAAGAAATGCATTGTAGACACATAATGATGATTGTAGGCCTTGTAGAAGCCCCCACAAAAGTTGAACACAAACAATCCGGAAAAAGATATTGCCTCAGGATATTGCTAAAGTTAATAGAAAGAAGTACATGTGAATGCAACGATTAGCGAATTGAAACATATCCTATATTGAAAATTACGGAAGTATATGTGAATAGTTCCAATAACGGTCTGAGAAAGTCAAGACAACTAAGACAAAGTGATGAATGATGCATTTGTAAAGCAATAATGAAGTACGCTTTCCATGGAAACAAAGAATTGCATTGAGAACTTTGTTCATGTTACCCTGGACAAAATTGGGAATCGTTACCCCCCAGTTACCTCCCCCATTACCTCCATTTTTGTACGCTTTAGGGTGGGATAATTTATTTTCACTAGTAGTAATATGGATGGATTTCATGTGGATTTTGGATGAAAATTTGGTCAATTTCATATGAATTATGTTTAAAATTGGATGTACTTTGTTATGCAATTGGATGAATATCATTGCTTATTTGGATGACATGAAGTCAAATGGATGAATTATTGGTCCCTTTTGGATGAATTCCATCGAATAATTCAATGAACTTTGCAATGGAATTGGATGAATGTCTTCACATATTTGGATGATATGAAGTCAAATGGATGAATTATTGATCCCTTTTGAATGAATTCCATTGAATAATTGGATGAACTTTGTTATGAAATTGGATGAATGTCTTCACATATTTAAATGAAATCAAGTATAATGAAATTATACACAACAAAATGGATGAAAATAGAAAACGATATGGATGAAACATCAATTGGATATTGCACAATCTGTTGTAGAAATGACAACTCCCTAGTAGAGTGCTACACTAACAATTCTTCACCTGCTCCATTAAATATAGCTACTGTACACTGGAGGCACTTGTCTTGAATGAAGAATCTACCTATAAATTAAGTTGTAGCAAGTGGGCTCTTCATTAAGCTTTACACCAACTACACCTATTGCTAGTTGAGGCTAAGATTGCCATCTATTCACCATAGAATTTCTATTAGGAGTCACTTTGCTCACGCACCACACAACGTCAAATAAGGTGGAACAACAAAAGCACATACACCTACAAAATGGCTCTCTAAAAATCATCACAATTGACAAAATAATTTAATTATAAAAAAAATTTGTCTACAAGACATAGAAATTAGCATCCATTGTCCACATACAACCAAGTAGAAGAAGCAAATATTAGTTGCAAGTAATTACCACAAACATATAGCATCCATGCAATTCCAAAGCGAATCATTTGAATCATCTCGTGTTTCTCCTTTTGCTTCGATTTGCCTTTTTCCTAGTTTTTTCAATTGATTCACAATACATATATCATCATTCAAATTCAAATTGAATCAAACAGATAACAACTAAGACATATCCATGGATATATTCACATGAACTTTGTTGTCAACACAAGCCTAGCAAGAATGAGAAGTGACTAACCACACACAACATTCACATTTGCACCACCAGACTTTGCAATTGTGCTATTTTGTTCAATGGGTATCTATCACAAGTTCATCAATGTAACATTGAAAAGAGAAATGAAATATGCATAGTACTCCAAGTAAGACTCGGTAAGATCAGGTTTTACATTGTCGCCTACAGTTATACTAGTTTAAGTTAAACAAAAAGAAGCACGTTCAATGATATTCAAGCAGATACAATGTTTCTTGGGCAAAGATACTTACTTCTTTCAGTTCAAGAAAGCAATTACGATTAGTTACAACAGAATTGGATAAAGAATCATATGCCTTCTCAACCACGTACCTTGGTATATTCTTTAGTCGAAGCAAACAATGTGAAATATAACCCCCAAGTTAAATGGACTCGAACATTTGTGGGATCCTTAAATGTTTGGCATTTGTACAAAAGATTAAAACTATTGTAATACTAATAATCGAATCCCCAAACAAGAGTTCATCATGTCAAAAATCAATGAAAGCAAAACCTGGAGTGCACAAATTTCTTAACCAAAGATTCACCAACACTAATAGAAAATCTGAAATTTTTGTCATTTTGAACACGTTGTTTCAACATATATTTGTTAGATTTTGTTCAAAACAATGTATTCAAAATGACAAAAATTTCAGATTTTCTACTAGTGCAAATGCCAAGAATCAAGCATGCAAACCTACTTTGATACATGACACCGTCATTTGAAAGCGCTACCACGATCCGGAGAATGACGAGGAAGGCAATGAAGTACGAAGGGAATGCTAAATTTCCAATGAAGGAAGCGAGATTGAAACCCTAGGACAAGGAAGCCAATGAAATACAGAAATGAAGACTACTTGGCATCAAGGGAGGGTCAGGAGGTTGCGACTTTGGAACTATAGGATTTTTTGGCAAGGTAGAGTGCAAAAAAACATCACTTTAAGGGTTGTTCAGTCATTTCGATGGTTTTTAAATGCCCAAATATATTTTCCCTTATATTTTACTTAAGATAAATGGATGCGGAATCTAACACAAGTAGTTTCATATTCTTTGAAGCATTTATGAATTTCTTAAAATTCAATAATTGAATTAAAATTTTCTTATTTTGGAAGTAACATACAAATGGAATGAATAAAAGCTTCCCATATAATTAAAATTACAATATATAGGAAACAAATTTTTAAAATTAGATATTCTTTTTGTAAGGAGTTTTTTACTCGCTGCACCAAAAAGAAGGAACTTTTGTGCCATAACTTTTATTCATGGGCACCAATTGAAATAGAAATTATATTCCTAGAAAGCTAATGTGTTTTTTCTATCTTCACAAAAAGATTCAAAAAATGATGATGAATATTGAGGTTGTAGGAGCTTGCCCAAAAGTCATTTTGTTCTTTGAGGAGACAATGGGACTTTAGGTGTTGAAGGACATTGCATCCCCAATGAGTATTTTGAAAGTCAAACTTGAATATTTCACATTGTTATTATTTGTAAATGTTCTTCAACTAAACTAAAAAAATGCATCTCTAATAATCTACTTTAAATTACACCATTTTATTTTTTTCAAAATGATTAAATTTGTAATTTTTTAGAGACTTTGCCAATAGCCTCTTGAAAGCGCAAAATACACCATTTTTGAACTTTTTCTATCAAATATTTCTTGACTAAGCCTACACATGAAATGTCCTTTTAAGAGTTAAAGTACGGATTTCATAAATGTTCTATATTTTTTCTTTCAACATACATATAAATTGATTTTGGA
Organism: Rhytidiadelphus loreus; assembly: GCA_947034895.1. Taxonomy (NCBI): domain Eukaryota; kingdom Viridiplantae; phylum Streptophyta; class Bryopsida; order Hypnales; family Hylocomiaceae; genus Rhytidiadelphus; species Rhytidiadelphus loreus. Next base: position 10,161,633 of record OX344763.1, on the reverse strand, counting down.
GATGTACACAAAGTGACGACAACGGTTTTAAACAAGGAACAATTGCAAGTGTATTGACCTTAGTTTGATTCATTGGATTTGAATTGCAACACAAATTTCATTAATCTTTTAAATTCCATTGATGCCACATTTAACTACTTCCGGACTTTGGAAAGTCCAGAATTAGTAATGGCCATCAAGAGAAAAAAAAATAGTCATCCGAAAATAATGCAAAACATCTGGAGATCTATACAAACATCAAGGAATCCCCCCATGTTATTATTTAGAGATCTCTGGATGTTTTGTCTAGAATTCATTGAATAGTCCAGAAGTAGTTAAATGTGGCATATTGTCCCCTTAGGAAACAAAAAGGATTGTAGGCAACCTTCTTTGCTCTTAAGGATTTGACAGGATATCCTAGAAACTTTTTGTAAAGATATTAAAACAAATTACCTTTTTGAGAATACAATTTTCATTTCAATCAATGCTAGGGAACAAAAATCATAGCACAATAATACTAAATTTTTGTTCAATGCCCCAAAAGATTCCCTACAAAAAATTTCAATTTTAATTTTAAGAATTTGTTCATCATGTATTATATTTCCATCTACAAAAGGAGTTGTGATTCATTTCATTTGGATTTGTTATGTGACAATTATGGATAATCTTGTTTTTTGGGCAATTGAAGCATTTTCTTGAAAAATTAACTTTTAGGATTCATTTCTAAACTCAATTTCAAAATTTAATAAAAAAAATCACAATAGTGATAAAAATATCCATTAGGCACACCTTTCAAATGCAACATCACACATTTTTTTTCACATAAGTTTCAAAGTTCATTCAAGTATACTTTGGCACAAAATATAATGAGCAATTAAAAATATCAACTAATAGCCGGCCAAAGAATAAACTTGATTGATGAGTGATGCAGGTCGATGAGATGCATTATGCACAAATTCATATGTATAAAAAATTCTCAACTAGGTAGAACTAAAAATTTGGCATATGGGATGCAAGATATGGTAACACATGATCGGAGGTGCTATTTTGTGAGCCTTGGAGCAAGAGCCCAAGAGTTGTGAGCCTGCGAGCCTCTGATTTTAGAATTTTTGGAAGGGAATTTTTTGGATTAGGACCTATTACCGTGAATTAGAATGAGGGTGTTTTGGAGTCTGATCTTGAAAAAAATTATGGAAATGGAAAATTCTTGATAACAAAATACAACAAGGAAAATTATATATATTAAGAGATTTTTTGAAAGGTCAAGGATTTGGAACTTTCAAAAAAAGTCAAGTTTAAAAAAAAAATCTATTATTTTTATTAATACTAATATTATTATTTCACAACTCCATCACCCTAGCTCTCAAAATTTTTATTTTTATTTTTTCAAATTTTTTTTCCATGACTTTGTCACATCTAGAAACCCCTCTCGGTACCGAGAGATCCTCAGGGATTTCAGAGTGTGGGACTCAAAAAAAAATTTAAAAATATTTTTTTTCAATTTTTTTTTCAAAAATATTTTCAATTTTTTCCTAACTTCATTACCTCTACAAACTTATTTTGGTACCGAAGGAACTATTGGAGACTTTCAGATTTGACACTCTCAAAAAAGGATTTAAAATAATAAAAAAGAAATATATAATAATTAATTTTTCTCCGACTTTGGCACCCTCATACCCCTTTCAGTACCGAGATATCTTTGCGTGTGTTAGGATTTGTGACCCTCAAATTAAATAATATTATTTTTTATTTTTCATTTTTTTTTCTTGTTGAAAGTCCCAAACTCCAAACTTCTGAAAGTTGCAAAAAAATTAAAAAATTAAAAAAAAGTGTTGATTTTTTTTTTTTTTTTTTTTTTTGTAAAAGTCCCAAATTCCCAAACCCACAAGGCGTCTCTCTGTACCGAGAGTTTTTTTTTGAGGTGACAAAGTTGAATTTAAGAAATAAATTTAATTTTTTTTTTTTAATTTTTTAATTTTGGTTGGAAGTCCCAAACCCCAAACCCTACTAGACGTCTCTGTACTGAGAGGGGTTTTAGAGGGTAACAAAATCGCGACAAAAAATTTAAAAACAAAACAAAACAAATACTCGTTTTGGGTTGAAAGTTCCAAACTTCAAACCCTGTCAAGGGTCTCTCGGTACCGAGAAACCCCTTGCGGAGTTCGGGGATTGGGAATCTCAAGGGAAAATAATAAAAGAAAAGATTTTTTAAAATTATTGAAAATTATTGAATTTCTTTTGCGACTTCATCACCCCCCCAAAACCCTCTCGGTACAGAGAGACCCTTAGCAAGGTTTGGAGTTTGGATTTTTCAACCAAATTTTTATTTTTTTTCAATTTTTTTTGGCAACTTTGCCACCTCAAAAAACCCTCTCGGTATAGAGAGACCCTTGGCTGGATTTGGGGGTTTGAGACTTTCAATTAAATTTTTTTCTTTTTTCTTTTTTTCTTTTTTAAGATTCAATTCCCAAGTACTAGATGCAATCACAAGAATATAATCTCCTATGATTATTATTTTTTCTGGACCTTAGGATGCTAATAAAAGACGCTGAGATTTACAAGGTGGACAAAAAGATTTGACAAACACCAAGAATCCAGTTCTCATGCTCGGATAAAAGCTCTGAAATACACTAGGATGCTTACATGGATTACCTGCATTAGTGAGGTAATTAACAAATCAGTGAGAGTCTTTAGGCATGCTTTAAAAGAAAGATGCTGTGCAAAGAAGAGACCAAAAATATAGTAAAGACCCACACGGAAAGTTAGTCAAAATCCAACCATTGAAGTTGGATGGACGTAATGAGGCATTGACTCTAACAAATACCTAGCAGGTTGGCAGGCCTTGGCCGTTACTACTCACGCACAGAGAAGACCGGACCGGTCAGGACTTCATCAGAAGATCCAGGGGCTAAAGCAATCCAGGCTGGCTCACCCGGCTATTTAAAAATGAATTTCTCGTTGTGGTCAGAAGTGTGAACACAACTGGGCTGACTGCTGAGAGGTTCTGGGGAATTTTTTACTGTAGCACTGAGGTTTTGTTTAAGCAGTGCATGCATGCTCTCTGGAGTCGGGATAATATAAGTTAGCTGCTTATTATAGCAGTACAGTGACTGCTTCTTATTCTGTTACATGATTGCTGCCAGCGTGTAGTTTTTACAAGAGAGCTTGAGTAGAAAACATGGAGGCATCACAGTGATCTAACAGCAACCAGGTTTACAGAATTTTTACTGTGGAGTATGTAGAATAAGGTTTTTTTTGCTTGGTTTGTTTATTCTTCTCCTTGTAATAGCTATAACATGCGCTAGTGGACTGTAGACACCCGTTGCACCTCACTAACACTACATTTGTTTGTTATGTTCTTGGGATGGGCACAGGTGAGGTCCACTGCCTCTTGGAGATGGATTACAAAAAAATGACGACTTGGCTACCCTTACACTCCAATGATGTAGAAATTTGCTCTAGAATTGGAGTCATATAGTTTATCTAAATATTATGATGTTTATTCATACACCTTTGTGACTTAGGGAATATTGTATGAAGCTTCACTACTTGGAAGAAAATAGTTTAATTGGAGCATGCATTTGATATCATCAAGTCTCAAGGAAAAAAATATAGTATGTGTGAATTCCTTTTTTTGTGAGCTTTCTGGGTCTTGATAGAAATTGAGCAAGTTTGTACTCTTTTACTGTCAAAGAAAAGTATGCTGTAAGGTTTCAAAAAGCTTATTCTATATGTTTTAATAGGAAAGGCTACATAGAATAGCAGACATGAAACTATACGATTGGAAATAAATGGAAGAATGCCTTCTAGCAGGGATGTTCCAAAAACCAGCTTTTTTTTGCGACTGTCATCTCAGAAAACCCCTCTCGGTAACGAGAGACCCCTGGCAAGGTTTGGGGTTTGGGGACTTTCATTTTTTTTTAAATTAAATTTAGAAAAAAAAAAAATCTTTTTCTCTTAAGTTTTTTTTTTGGGACTTTGTCACCCCAAAAAACCCTTCTTGGTTCAAAGAGACCTCTTGTGGAGTTGAAAATTTAGGACTCTCAAAAAAATTTAAACGAAAAACGAAAAAGAAAAAGAAAAGTATTTTTTTATTGTATTTTTTCTACAACTTAATCACCCCAAGGTATCCCTTTCAGTTTCAAGAAATCCCTTGTGGGGTTTGGGGTTTGGGACTCTTAAAAAAAAGAATAATTAAAAGATTTTATTTTTATTTAATTTTTCCTTATCACAACTTTGTAACCCCTTAAAACCCTATTTCGTTACCAAAGGACTCCTTATGGAATCTGGAGTTTCGTACTCTCAAAATTAAAAATTAAAAACTAAAAAAAATCTATTATTTGTTTGTTTCCATGACTTTGCCATCTCAAGAATCCTCTTGCAAATTTTGGAGGAGACTTTGAAAGCACTTTATTTTCTATAATTTTCAAATTTTCTTTTTGAATGTGTGAATGTGTCACAACTCCATCACCTCCAAAAAAAACTTTAGGCACTAAGAAGTCCCTTTGGAGGTTTGGGGGGTAAGACATTCTAAATTTTTTTTCGTTTTTACGAGATGGTGTTTACTACATGAGCCCTCTATCAATTGTCCAAAATATTTGTTTTCCCTTGGAATTTTTTCAAAAGCTTGACCATGAACAAACATTTTCACAAGAAGAACAAAAATAGGCCTCGAGGTGGATTAAAGTTGTTGTCTGTCAATGTGCCAAGCCAAGCACGGTACATATGCCAGCAAGGCCCCACGGTCATAGGTCCACGGTCATAGGGATAAAAATCAAAATCAAAATTTTGAAATGTCTTCATTTTTTCTTTGTTGGCTTCAAAAATTTCAAGTTTTTTTCAATTGATGCTCTAGGCTCACAAAACGTATGCTCACAGCTCCTAAGCTCATGCTTTTATGCTCACAAACTAGTGTCGTTGACACATGATTGATTAGTTTGGTGACTAAAGTGTCAAGAACTGTTGTCTACGAACTTGCAATTCTTTTGTTCTAAAAAAATCTGAAATGAGCATAGTATTACAATATGAATATTTTGAAATAAATGAGGTTGACATTAAAAGTACATAAGTGAATACATTGAGCCAATCCTTTGTGATTTTGAAGTATCTATGACAATGTTAGGAAAATTTTAAGAGAAACGAGAATTAGTAGTTGACAATTACAGTTTTGGGGGGGTGCAAGTAGCAAAAATTTAGAAGAATTGATAGAACTACAAGAGAAGAACCATGTTCTTATAGGGGAATGGAAACAATATAGTATACAAGTCATTACAATTGGGTATGAGCTTTGTAAGAACAAATCCTATTTGTAATTAATTTCTTAGAAGTTGATTCCAGAAGAAATTGAAGCCCTTGGCAAAAATCAATTGTAGCTTAAAGGATATATATTTTGTGCAATTCAAAATGAAGTTGACAAGTATAGCATGTATTTAATTTAAAATTAGGAGAAATCTAAATAATTAGTGAAATATGGAAATTACAAGCAAAATTTGTAGGAAATTGTATTTCATAATGTTGTGCTTATTTGATTTGTCATGTCCATTTGAATTATGAAAAACTTTTGGAATTTAAAATTTAATTTGTTTTTTCATTTTGTGCTTCTTCTTTTGCAAAATCTAAGATTATTGTAATGTATTGAATAGTGCCCAAAAGGAAGTGAAGTGATTGAAGGCTCCATTATTTCTTGTTTTTAAAAATTTGCACTACAGGGATTGCATTTGTTGGAAAAATATTGGCATATTTCATATTTTGAAACTATAAGCTTGACATTGAATTAAAAAAAAAAGAATCAAACCTTAAAGGACATTGCAAGCCCAATAGGGTTTTCGGAATGTGAACCTAAAGTTTTCACATAGTTATTGATCTTAAATGTTTTTAAGCTTGATTGTAGTGTCAATAATCTGCTTTTTATTTAATTTGAATGTTTTTTCAAAAAAATTAAATTTGTAAGTTTAGTGATACTTTGAATATGGCATCTTAAAAGCTCAAAGTACATTACATTTGAATTGATTCTATTAACTTTTTCTTGGAGTAAGCTCAAGAAGTACACCAATTATACCTTGGTGTATTTCACTGTTATTTCTATTTTTCCAAAAATAATTTGTAGATAGTTGCAAAAAATTCTTGTACTATTTGTTGCGTTTTACAATACCAATTAAATTTTTTTTTTAAAGAAATGTTGGCAATGCATACACCTATAAGATGAAGGCAACCACTGAAGAAAAATTATAGAAAAATTCTCTAAGTAGGAGAACTAGAGAAGTGCCTAATCTCAAGAAAAAATATATTTTGATGTTTTTAATAAGTAAGAAATAAGAAAAAATAATTATATAAACAAATTAAAAATTGTCCATTTGTAGAAACTATATGGAGATGGGCATTCATGAAATAAACCAAGTGACCAACCATAATATTTTTTAACATGTTTTGAAGTGCAAGTAGAAAGAGGTTCCCTTTGTAGAGTTCTTTACAACATATAATTAACTTTTTTTATAAAATCTGTGAAGAGTAGCTAAAAGTGTATGAAAAAACCATTTTTTCTAAATTTCAGCTCCATATTCCTTTCGGAGGATACTACTTTGTTCAAAAAAATCCAAAATTGGCAAATGTGACAAAAATTGGGGGCCATTCTCGAATAATAAAACATTTTCAAAATATTAAAAAATTAGACAAAGCATATAATAGTCATGAGTATCTCGTTTATGAATTTTGAGTCATTCGGAGTTAAAATAAAAAAAATTATGATAAAAAAACATATCAAGTAGAGACATGTAACAAAAAATAGGATAGGTGTTTCTTGCAATCACCCTTGTAAAATTTTCATCTTTATGTAATTCCTCTAATTTTTTCAAAGGAACAAATTAAAAAATCATGTAAATTGAGTTTGATGTTTATAATTCTGAAAAAATGAAGATGAATTTTAGACAAACACGAGGACAAACATTAGTATATGTAAAAAATATCACATTTTTGGAAACTGTGTTTTAATGCAAAAATGTACTACTAAAGGTTCATGAAGCTTGAATAAGAAGTGTCCTTTACAAGTTCTATAGTGTGAGAGTTGTACACGTCAAAATATTACTTTTTGAAGGTTGATTGTCAAAGTTGGATTGAATGTCATTTAAAAAAAATTAAACCTTCACTTCATAAAGTTCTATTAGAACAATTTTGATATATTGAATCATTTTATGAAATTTTACAGAAATATTTATACTTTTGAAATTTTTTAGCGTTGTTAGGAGAAGCATAAAATTCAACTTAATTTTATGTATTCTTGAAGTGTAAACTTCAAATATTAATAGTTCTATCAATAAACCTCTAGAATTCATGGTTTAATTCCCACATGATTAGAAAGAGAAATCATGTTTAGGATTTAGGGAAGCTTTTTATTTTTTTATTTTTTTGACACAAATAAAGGGAACCTTTACTGCAAGAGAAAAAAGAAAAAAGAACCCAGTCGCAAGCGGCTTAGGGGGGGGGCAAGTAACTGACACAGACCGGACTAAAATACAAGGAAAAACCCACCACCCGGCGGGCAGGGACCGCCTAAGGCGGCTGAAACACAAAACCGGCCCTGGGTCCAGAGAGCCTCCAGCTAGGCAAACCATTGACCATCTCGGCAAACACCGAGCTCTGCGTCCACTTGGTAGCAAATCTACTCTTAACTAACTCTTGCCTAGTGGGGCAACTCAACCGATCTTTGCAGACTTTGTCCCAGTCAGTCCGCCCGTAGTCAATCAACCCAAGCCAAATGCACTGCATAAGTTTGACAATGAATGTCATTGAAGACCGCATCATTACACTCGATCCATAACACCCACATGATAACAATACGGAGTATAACCCAAATACTGCTAACCGTGTTAAACCAGTGAGGAATACGGTCTCAAAAAATGCCCTGTTTCTAGATGAAGGGACGCCATGGTCCAATTACATCCTTATGAGTGATAAGCACATTCATAATATGAATCCCCCATTGCCATGCCTTACGAGCAGAAGGACATTCCCAGAATCTATATAATATTGATTCATGGGTCCTACTAGGGCACACGGGGCAGCTAGTGTCAAGCGCATGATGGATCCTCCCACGCCAAGTGTTAACGGCAATGGCGCGATGCCATACTAGCCAAAGCAAGCCTGCTTCTTTGGAAGTACGAGCCTTAGTCCACACCGTCTTCCAACGCAACCTGTGAGAAGTCGGTAGAATCCCCTGCCATTTCTTCTCAACTACATTGGGGATCACATGCTTCTCCCTCAGTAATTCACAGCCAAGTCTGGCATTGAAATCTAGAAAAGGGACCAGTCCTTGATTACTCCTCCAATGAAATTTCTTTGAATCCCAGAGGAGGCGGTCAATACGACCATAGAATAATAGTACCGCCAACTTCCTCGATCCTCAGCAAGCTTCCACCACACGAACTCTGTGGAAGGAACCAATGGCTTGAAAACACCCAATATTATCCAAACACATCATGGAGGGAGGCTTCCAAGTGGCTAACGTGCCTGATGCGACACACACCTCAAAGAGCTTCTCTACTGTGGAAACTGCCTAGGTCTTGGTCGGGCCTCCTATTGGAATGACAGAATTTCCTTCAATATGGAGCACAAATAGAGGCAAAACGTCGTTTTCCATATTAAAGCATCTCAACCAATCCCTCTTCTTCGGTGGAAGAAGCTCTAAAGTCAGTAAGGGCCCCCAGATGCGATGAAGGGAGCGGATGGTTGCCTCCCATGTTCCAGCCTCTTGCACTAGAAGCCCAAACTTCATACATGCCTCTTCATGCGTGATGAACCTTCTGTTCGACCAGGCGTCCCCCACTATGCGCAAACTTGCTTTGTGGAGTTTAGCTGCCCTGGTCCTAGCAAAGCCTGGTCCTATCTGAGAAGAAAACGGGGACTACCAGAAAGATTCAACTAAGAGTTCTTCTGGAATAGTTGGAGGCACTTCCTCCACCTCGCCCACTAGCTTTCGCCACGCTTCACAAGACCTGTTCCATGTCTTAGAGCCATGCTTAGCTTGGAATCTGGGGATGGTGAAGAACTCCAAGCTAGGGGACCACCTACCGCCACTATAGGGTTGGAAACATGCATGACAAACAAAATTGTAACATTATATGAAGGTTGGAGGGGTTAGGCTCGCAAGCTTTTACCACCCACTTAACCATGAGTGCAATCAGAGCATCTATAGGATTAATGAGTTCAATGCCTCCTTTCTCCTTGGTTTGGCAGCATTGTATCTATGATACCTTAGCTCTCGACCGATGTAACGTACCAGACCACATAAAGGTCATTATCAGACTCTTGCATTTTGCCACCTCTATAAGAGTGCCCGCCCAAATAGAGATAAAGAAATATAATGATGAGAGCAATACATGATTCACCACTACTATCCGACCAGTAGTATTAATCTTGGTTGTGCACTAGAATGCTAGCTTCTTCTGTATTCTCTCTAGAAGAAAAGTGTCCACTTCTCCCGAACTCAATGATAGTTCAAATAAGGACCCTAGAAGTTTACACACATCTCCATCCTCCGCCCACGTCATTCGGAGCTGGTTGGTCCAAGGTGGGCGCCCCACTGTCCCTGGGGCTCTCCAATACCCACACGACTTGTCCCAATTTAATATTTAATCGAAACCCTCGCAAAAGGTGTCCAAAATTGCCATAGTAGCTAAGACCGGGGCTTCTTCACCTAGTAGAGTCAAAGAAGTGTCATCGGCGTATTGGGCCATAACTTGTTGCCGATCCCCTATCAGTAGTTTGATGCCTTTGACCACTCCTACTGTGACTTTTAATTTGATCATTGTGTTAAGTACTTCCGTAACTATAAGAAAAAGGTAGGGCGCCAATGGGCAACCTTGAGCACCCCTCTCTGAATAGGAAATGCTGGGGACTCAACTCCATTTACCTTAACAGCTGCTTGAGTGTTTTGAAAGAGCAACATTACCATAGACACAAAGGCAGCTGGAAAACCGAAGGCATGCATGGTCCTAGCGAGGAAACCAAGATCAACCATGTCGTAGGCTTTACTAAAATTGAGTTTTAGGAAAAACAAGGGTTGACCTGAGTGTCGAGTCCAATCCAAGGTCTCATGAGTGAGAAGAATATTATCCAATATAAAACGCATAGATAAAAAAGTCGACTGATTTGGGGAGATTATTTCCATCAACATAGGTTGAAGACGGCATTGCAACACTTTTGCATAGAGTTTATAAACCACATTCAGAAGTGTGATGGGGTGCCAATTTGTCAACTTACTTCTTTCACCTCCTTTGTGCAGTAGGGATATCAAACCTTGCGTAGCACCTAGTGGCATAGCTTCGTCATGGATGGCCTTATGTATCATAAGAAGATAATCCATCTTGATTACATCCCAATAACTCTTGAAAAACCCCGTAATCACACCGTCTGGACCGGGTGCCTTACTAGGGTCCATACTCTTAAGTGCAACTTCCAATTCCTCCAAAGTCATAGGAGCCACAAGGGAAGACTTCATCGACTCCGTGAGGCGGTTAGATATCCCACTGAGACAAGCTTCTAAGGCCTCGGATCGGCCTATTGTCCGGGGGGTGAGCGATGTACAGCTTAGAATAATACTCTGAACAAATACGTTCAAGGTCAGTTTGGTCCGTATGTACCACCCCGTTAGAGTCTTCAAGCTCTGTAATTCTTGCTCCATTACTCCAATCTTTATGGGCTTGAAAAAACTCCTTCGAGCAAGAATCTCCAACTCGTTTCCATTTAACCCGGTTTCGCACCTTAAGCCCTTCCACTTGCTGCTTTTCAACCCCTCCAAGTTTCTCGCCTATATCACTAAGTAGACTTTGAAGAACAGGATTCCTTAGGTCTGCTTGTAGGGCCTCCACTGCCTCCACGAGTTGTGATCGTAGGTGGGCCTCTTCCTCTCGTTGGCGCTTGGCGGCCCTCACACAATATTCCTTATAGATCTTGACCGATTTGCGGAGTTTCCCAAAAAACCCACTACTTTGGATATCCCTCCAAATATGAGTAATCTTGGTTTTGACCTCTACATCCTCTAGGAAAATAGAGCTCATTTTGTAGGAGGATTTCCTAGGGGAAGAGGCTTTGAGTGCAAATTTCCCCCAAACTGGCAAATGGTTGGAGTGGTTACTATCTCCTTTGATGAAATACTCCAATATTGGGCTCGGTTGCCCCCCAATCGGTTGAAATGAATATATACGATCCAACCTTGCAAGAATCCTCAGATTGTCTTGTCTTTTGTTATCCCATGTGAACTTAATAGGACTAGTGTTGGGAAAACATTCCTCTACATTGAGCGCCCGCACTAGCGAATTGAAAGCAAGGCGCTCAGTTAATGATATAAGCTTGCCACAACTTCTAGACTTGTCGGAAGGGTGTTCAACAAAATTCCAGTCACCACACAATAGCCACTTACAACCTTTGTCTAAATCCAAGGCCAACTCTCCCCATAGCTCCAACCTTTCCCTTGCTGAAGTCGAGGCGTACACATTAAGTATGGCCACATCCCCCCCAGAGGTTCCACCTAATCTTACCCACTGAGCTCTGCCACATCGAGAGAACCCCGAATCCATCACTAAATGTTGGATGGTGGGGGAGACCTACATACAAACCCCTCCTTTTCCTGCCCCAACCTCACCAATACTGTGGCCATACCCAATAGATGCTTCCTTACAAAAGAATTTGGCCCTTGACCAGATGGAGTTCCCCAAAGCCAATAGTTTGTCACTTCTTAACCTATGCTCTTGAAAGCAAAGAACATCCAAGCTAGATTTCATTGACTAGAAATAATTCTTCAATATATCAACCTTTGAAGGGCAATTAGCGCCCTGAAGGTTTTGAGAAAGGAGTGTCACAATCATAAAGAGGGTTGGGGGGGTTGGAACAAAAGAAGCCCCCTCGGGCCTGCACCCTCTACAAAAGTACTTCTAGCCTAAGACCCACCTTTCCTAGAGCGAACTGGGGTGTTCCTACTAGAATGTAAAATTATGGCACGTTTTCTCTTAGCTACTTCAGCAATGTCAGTCCTCCTCTGGAATTGAGAGCCCGTGAGCCTGCTCGATTGAGGAGTGCCCCCCCCCTATTGGACGCTATACCAAACTTCTCACGATACCAGACCATAAATTCTACATGAAGATGATCAGGAAGGGAGTCAATTGGCCATGATAGCATAGGGGTCCCGAGTGTAGAAGCATGGGACATGTGCTCACCTTGACCCATGCCGTCTGATCTTGCAAGAATTTTGGGGGGTCTTGAAACTGAAGCTCCTTCAATGCTGGCTTCTAGTACTGATGTTGATGGTTTTGGGGTTGTTCCGTTGAGATCGATCTTCAAGCGGGTACTGGGTGGAACCTCTGATTGAGCCATTGCCATAATCACATCTCTCCCACCATGCTCCCTTCCATCATCATCCTCTTCATTTTCAAACTCCAGATTATCCTCCTCTTGGCTAGGTATAACAATATCAAAAAGACCGAGATCCTTAGAAACCACAATTTGAAGTGGATTCTCAATAATAGGGACCGGCAGTTCGGTATCACCAGACCCGCCCACAGGGTCGATGATCGTTGGGGTGATATTGGGGTTAGCATTAATAGGAGCCAACTGTTGCCCCACCCCAGTACTGGCGATCGACAGCTCCGGTCCCCGTACAACAACCGCGGTTAGACTCCTCACCATCCCCTCGTCTAGACGTGGCTGATCAACGACCAAATTTGGGTTGGAGGGGGAAGCTGCGCCCCTGCCCTGTATATGTCGGATTACGGCTTGGCAGCTACGATGCCCTGCAGACACTTCACGATCCAAACCGGGATTGAACTTGATCGACAAGTGAGGCTACGGGATCTTGATTCTTCTACTAGGCGTTGAGGTTGAAGATCTCGGCCCAGATGAAGGATGAGAGGATTCCCCTGCCTTGGATTAGAAGATGATTGGGGAGGAGATTGGTACAACCCTTGCACGCGTAATTTGATTGTCTACGCTCGGACCTTGTACTTTTGGACCTCTGTAAACTTTTTTCCACCCGTTCCATTTGTACTCGGGTATCTCCCGAGAGCGAGGGGTGTCCCACCCACCCGACAGCGACGAATCTCCTCTGCACGCCTATTCCGCTGCCGGTAGTCCTTTTGGGGAGGTCATCGGCCCCAGTTCCCCCTGCATTGAGTTCGAGGAGGCTGCTGCTTTGTTGGACTCAATCGAGTTCGACCCCAACCTTATGGGCAGTTGGCCAGGGACCAAGGGCGGTGGGCCTAGTAGTACCTCCGATGCCGAACGGGTTGCTCTCTCCAGGACTTTGTCACCAAGCGCCTTCGAGATGACCTCTTCAGGCACTGATTCTCCTTGCCCGCTCGCCTTGGCTTTCGCGCTGCGACCTAGGCAATCTTTCACCAAGTGGTCCGTGGCCAGGCACACTCGGCAGCGGATAGGTAGGTTACTGTAGTCGATCTTGATAATAATTTCTTCACCCATAAAATCATTCGGGACGCCAATTTCAGTTATCCAACCATTCCCTGAAGGGAGACTAATGCAGAACCTCTGATCGGTGGAGAACTTGTTTCGATTGTCCGTACCCAGCAAATCTCCCAACTCAGATGCAATCTTCGAAGCCACCCCAAGAAATTCGCCAAGCACGTCCTTCAAAGTAATCCAGGTTGGGACTTTTAGCCCAGAAGGTTTGTGGGCATTAAACCCTGACGTCCAAGTCTGAAGGATGCACATCCCCCACCTCAATCTGTGGGGGGTGAGCATCAATAATTTTTGCGTTGTAGTGTGGTTCTTGCTCAAGACCTGAAAAAATCCTCATCCAAGATCTTGATCCATCCCCACCCAATCACCGACTGAGACTTGGAGACTACAAATCCACAATGAGAGATCATCAGAAGCCGGCTTACCTCCCACAAAATACGCGACTATCGAATGTTTTTGTAGGAACTCAGTCTTGCTGCGCACCCGCTGCTGGTTCACCTTCACTCGGAGAACAATATTGTTGAGTAGAAATCCGGCGCTGCTCCTCAAAAATCCTTCAGGTAACTTCTCACCAGGGACTGCAACAATCGGATGGATCTTGTCATATCGACCCATGCTAGTAACCGCGGCCACCAACTCCGGCTCTACAAACTTTTTCTCCCTTACTGCCGCGGCTTTCAGTCTGGCTTCCCCAGACACTGTTGGCATTGTCGGAGCGTGCTCCATTCTCACCGAATCTGCATAAGACACCATTGTTGAAATTTTCTAGATCTGAGATCTAGATCTCAAAACCCTAACCCTAGCTTTGTTTTCTTGACCCCACCAAAGTACGGCCTCTGCATCGCTCGACGACGCAGAAGAGGGAAGTAGATTTGCTATCTACTCCAGACAACGATTGAGTTCCACGGGAATCCAAGCACCACTGATCGTGATTGATGCGCTACTCAACTACCCTTGGCTCGAGGTCGACACAGGCACTCCATGGTACCGTCCTCTCAGTCAACCCTTCAATAACTTTTACTTCCACAGATTTTCCATTTCAAAGAGGTAGGTTGGGACTAATAAAATAAAGCACCGGATCCCTGCCCACTCCAAAGCCCATATTGATGGATTTAGGGAAGCTTGACTTTTGTTTTCTACAATGGCACTATAGAAGGGACAATTTTTGTTGCTCTTCCTTTGAATTCATGGATATGCTTCAATAGTAGATTCAAAAGTCAATGGACATGGTTTTCATACTTCAATGACTCTCAAGCAATTATGAAAAGAGAGATATTATGGATTTTTGAATATTTTTCAATAGTAAAGAAGATGCTTGAAGAACATATCACAAAAAAGACTTCCTAGTAAATTTTGGGCACTTATAAATCCTTCCTATCAAATGAAAAAGAAAATTCTCATTTCAAAGTTGAGTCCCTCTAAGAAAACAAAGCTCACATAGTGTACTTTGTATTCCACATACAAACATTTTAAAATTTTAGAGAGTGAATATTTTATTGGAATGTGAAATTTGGATCCCGTGATCATGATATATTTCTTTCTTAATTACAAAGAAACACAAAAATGTGGCTAGAAGTGGAACTTCCACATTATAATATACATCCATGGTAGAATTTTGGAATCTACAAAAAGCATGTTTTGACAATTTTCTAACTAGTACATATGAATTTTTTCCAATTATTCTTCAAAAAATTTGGTAATTCCAAATCTTCATAAAAAGGGGACAAATTTTATGATTAATGGAAGATTTTTGATTTCATAATTGATAAACAAAATTTATAATTTATAATTATAGTTAGTTGTAGAATGTGAACATGTAGAGTGATAAGCTTGTCTATTCTTCAAGAAATCGTTGAAGAGCAAATTTTATTTTTGGAGAGCTCAATTGCTTGAAACAATTTTCAATAAGATTATATATGAGGAAAAATAGAATTAGCATCTAACCCAAGTCATTTCATATTTTTTAGATCTTTATGGAAGTAGTTATGAATTTCTAAAGTTGAAGTGCAGTGGTCACTACAAATGACTACCTTCTCAAATGTACATCATTGGTACATCAGAGAAAGCAAAATGTACCTTTGTATCATGATCGCTTGTAGATCATAGATGCTTTTAGAAGACACTACCTTATATTTAGGAGGATATTGAAAGTCAACTACTTGTAGAAAGGTTCGTCTATTCATAGCGAACTTCAACTTTTCAATCTCTCTTCCAATGGTTCCAAATGTGACTTTCATATTTAGCTCAAGTAGTAAAAAGCACTAAGGTAAACTACCCCATTATGAGCAAAATGGGAACAAGTCCATTGTGGGTGAAATTGTAATGGTGGTGTACATTCAAGTTCTAAAATGTACACCACCATTACAATTTTGTCTACAATGGACTTGCTCCCATTTTGTCCATAATGGGGTAGTTTACCTTACTAAATGTCTAAGAAATTCAAATTCAAATTTCACTTATTCATATAGAAATATACATTTTTGACCGTAGTAAAATGCTTCATATTCACTGCGAATAGGAGTGAAGTGAACTTAATTAGAATTGTGAAGCGAAGGGTTTAGGGTTCATCGCTTCACAATTCAAGATGTTTTACTTGAGATGTTCTATTCAAGATGTTTTATTTGACATCACTATTAAGTATTAACATGAAAAAATGTGGATGTCTAGAAAAATTTGTTTAGAAAATCATGGGTTTCGACTAGTGTCTCTATTGTTGGTTCTTGTAGTAACCAATCGAAAGATCAAACCTTGCCTTCTTACAACTACTTGTTAACTGCACTATAACTTCAATAGATCTAATTTAACAACCTACCCTAAGCCAACGGTACTCATGTGAGAGGTTTGAGGTTCAAGTTTAGGAAAGGCACATGTGAAAGCATCCAAAATTTCATGCAATTCTCTACACTTGTACTCTTGTAATGTACAATCTTCAAAATGCAAAAGAATTTTTTAAATTTGAAACACTGTTGCATGATTGTAACATTGTAGTTCTTTGATTTGAAGTGAGGTTCATCCATTATTGGATTTCAATTTCTAGTAGAAATGAGGATTGCATAATTGATTATGCAATGTGGTATAAAGATTCTTTAATGTGAATGTGGACACATGGATTTCTTAAAGTTGTCATGTTGTTTGCTAATATGTGTTGGGCCACCATCGTAAAAGTGGACTTTATTTCCCTTTGTCTATCCTATGTTGTAGTTAATCATTATTTTTTATTCTTTTGCATCCATAAAAGGCAGTTCACCTAACAATTCTCATTTTCATTATTTCAATGCATACATGTCTATGTACTTACTTCAAAATGAAACCATCGTAGCTCTTATTCCATCCATTAGGGAAGTATTAACCAATATCTCACAAATCTTAAATTGCTATGACATTATTGACAATGGATTTAGTGTCCACCATGTATCCATTCATGATCCATGACAAAGCTTTGAATAGGGATGGCTCGAAGAAGAGGGTTGCAATAACATCCCACTATTAAAGTAGCTACACCCATAACCGTGAATTTAAGGATTTTGGACATGATGTCTATTAATAGACATCCAACAAATTATTGGACTCTATCAGCAAGAGAAAAATAATTCTTCTGCCCTTTCAAATGTATTATTTGGACACTGTAAATATTAGTTATGAATTTTTAAAGAGACGACCAGAACGTTATGGATGGTCTACAGAAACAGAGAGGTGATGGTAACCCTAAAACACTTGCTGGGAACGGGCAGCAGAATAAATTTAATGGATCTGCCCAAAACAAATTGTGTCCTCCAAGGAGATTCGTTTCAAGCACCATCGTTGCTTGCTTCCTTTGTTTAGGTCAAACTCTTTGCGGAGATTGCCAAATTGCGCCTTCTTGCGACATGAGCTGATCGTCGTTGTGACCTCGGAGAACAAGATGACAGACGCGCCACTTGGAAATCTGGACTTCGATGATATGCTGCGCTACGTGGAGAGTGGGCAGAACAGCAATAAACCTGGCGCATTGAAAATCCTGTCGCCAAGCAAACCGGGGCTTCCGAACTTGTAAGATTTCCCTGATGCCGTGCTTATGTTCTAATTAGGGTTTACTTTGCTATAAGCAACCACAACTTACGGCCATGGACTTTTTACGGCCTCCGAAAGTACCACAGAATTGAACTTGTGAGCAGGAAACTGAAGGGCATTCAATTCTATGACACTTCTTTTGCAGCTGCAGTTTAGTTTCTGGGCCGAGCTGCGTGAGTAGAGTCGGCTTTTTTCCTGCCAATTCACTGAGGTTGCATCAGTCAATTCAATTCATATCGCTTTTCTGCTTGTTAGATGTTGTGGTTTCCATCGTCTCGTGAGATTTCGTGCAAATTTCGACTGCCCTCGGAATCATTGATTTTTAGTTTGGTGCGTCCCTGACTTAACGTCGCCATTTGAGGGTTTTAAGCTGATTTGCGCAATGCATTGTAGTGGTTCTTATGAGCTATTGCGTAGTTGAGTGTTCTAAAAGCTATCAAGAAAAATAAATTCAGAGTGGATTCATGTCTCCAAACGTGCGAATAGGTAGGTTTTCTCGACATTATAGTCTCGATTTCTTCAGCTGATTACGTTCCCTCCTTCGTTCAGTGACTCTTAAGTCCTTGTGAGGAGCTTTGAGTGATATTTGTTATTTTCCTCTTCAGTAACCGTTGTGTTGCAGGCAATACCTGTCTCTTCCACCTAGGGAAACCCTAGAATGCGGTGTCGTTGGGTCACCGACAGCGGTGTGGGGATAGCTTCTCACTGAAGCGTAGTGTATATAGCTTTCTAATGACTTGAAATTGCAGTTTTTCTGGTTTTACTTTTCACTTTTGTTTGCTTTGTGTATCTTAACCCTTTTAGGACCAAGAAGCCCGAATCGGGCTTCTCATGGTTTTTAACACTTCGAATGGGTCCTATGGCAACTTTCTTTCGTTCTATATTATTTATTTTCTGACCATCACATGTACTGTTCTTCACTGATATAAATTTTGGATGTGTCTGAAATCTACGGAGTATTGTTTTCCCAATTGGTCATTTAAAGACCTTGAAGTCTGGGTACTTTAGGGGTTAACGCTCATGGTGCTATTGTGCAGGTGATAGTAAGAGCTTGAGCTTTTCTCGTAATGATATGAGTTTATGAACACTACATTTGATGCTTTGTTACTGATCCTTTGTCGCCATCTCTTCCAACTGACAGGGTCAACTCGATAGCACCAGTTGTGCACGACCAGAGTGGTGTGAAGAGCGTTGACATTTCCAGAATGCAGCAGCCCAAGACTCAAAAGCGACAGAGCAAGAAGGGCAGGGCAACGTACGAGTCAGACGACGACGCGCAAATTGCCATGAGATTGGCTAGGTTACGTCGAGACGTCCTCGAGCAGCAAGAAGACGTTGAGGAGGAAGTAGTGAACGAGCATGAGCACACAGACGATGCACTGGAGCGCCTCCGGAGCTTCAGGGAGTCACTCGGCATCCCTGAGCCACACCATCGACAACACTCCACTCCCAAGACCAAATCCTCTTCGAAACGACGGTACAATTCCAGCGACAAGAGTTTGGGAAGGAAGGATTTCGAAACCCCGGCGGAGGTTAGTGAAGCTCAGTTGCTGTATCGACTGCAGAAGCTTCGACAATCTTTGACATCCCCGGAGAGGTCCAAGTCTTCAAAGTCACAACGTGTTACAAAGAAGAAGAGGATGCAGTATTTTCCTAGTAATGCAGCTGCAACGAACACCAGCATGAGCGCTGAGCTCTTTTCTGCTGCCGCTGAGAATCCATCAGATGCTAGCATGCTGCATATGCAAGGAGTGAATCCTGGCTTGGCAAAGGAGCTGCAACACTGGGCCATGGACCTCAACAATGTCATGCATATGGGCTTTGCAATAGAAGGCGGACAAGTCGATCAGCTTGTTGGTCATGGCCACCTGCATCAATATGCACAGTAATGAATCCAGCTGCTTGTTCATATCCCTGTTTTATAGTAATACAAATCCGAATGCTCTGTTGAAATCAAAGGCAATTTTAAGCTATAATGTTTTTGCTGGGGGTACAATGACAGGGTTGTACCAGGTGAGATGTTCTGGCCTTGTCATATATTTGTGCTTTCATAATTCTTGTGATAGGATTGATATCAAAACTGGTCCAGAATCGATTGATTTGCTCTAGATCTTTACAGGTTATGCGATGTGGCTTCTGCAGAGGTACCCTGCTCCAGGACAGAAGCGCACCAGATATGAACTGATGCTTAGCTTAGGTGCGAGCTTTTTCCTTAAGTTTAGAACCTTAAGCTTGTTCTCATTGATATTGTAAATACAGTCCTTCAATATGTAGCCAATTGTGTGAAAACGTGTTGTCTAAACTATCACGACAAGGGAAGTTATTCTTTGGCATTCTGGTTCAGGCGGGGCTGTGCACAAAAACTTTTACCCCCCAAAACCTATGGGATTGCGATACTATGTGATGCATGGAGCATTTGAAATAATAACTCTCTGTCCTATCCCTCTGTGACAATGAATTTCATAAAAATTTGTCTCTGAAGCTTATTTTTCAACAGGACCATTTCTTTTGAGGGAGCAGGGGTTTGATTTTGGCCCCTTCTTTTGCATTATTTGGCTTGGGTAGTTCAAATCTTTGACTCCTAGAATATGAATTATGAACAAAAATATGGTAGGACATATTGTACACCATTGGTTTGATAATTCAACAATTACCATCTTTCAATTGGATGTCATTTTAAAATCTAATAACATGCTCAAATATGGCACCATTTAGGTAGTGTACAACATGATCATTTTGTTCCCTTATACAAATAAGAGTTGGGAGTATTGGGTAATGATCCAAATTGAGAGTGTTGGGTGTCATTGGATCTAGCTTAGTATAAGAACAAACTTTTGTCACTATTGCATACTTCAATTTGCACATCTATTTCAAATACACAAAAAATCCATGTTGTAGTCAAATTTGGGCTACACATACCTTCAAGGGTTTACATAGCAAAGACACCAAGGACTAAAAGTGTCTAATGAATGACTTTTACAAAAATTGTAGAAACAAAGAATGCACTTGTTCATCCAAGAATTTGATAATTATTGACAAATTGCCTTTTTGATAGGATTGCACACTTTTGAGGTCATTCCCTAAAGTTCCTTTACATTAAAAGGCCAAAACTCTCTCAAAAAGGATTGTTCTTAAAATAGTGCAAATATTTTATTATTTTTTCTAATTATTTTCAAAATTCAATCATTAGATTTTCTTAAGTGAACTTATTGAAGTATATCCTCATAAACTTTCAAGGTGAAAAAAACAATCATTTGCACAATTGTAATACTTGAACTTTAAGAATAAATTTTACTAGTCTTTTTCAAAGGAACAAACTACTTTTTCAAATTGCATCGATCGATCCAACTATCTTTTTAGTAGAAAATTGGTTCAATAAAATAATATTTCAACCTACACTAATTCAAAATAGTGTGACTCTGCCCCCACAGTACAGTCCCTCAACCTATCATTCCGCAGGACTAAACCCCACAACCCCGTGTGAACAGAGTCTGTAAAAGAATCAGTACGTGTGAACACGAAAGAAGCCAACTGAGGGCTTTTCCTGGGAGCCAAGTATCGGCAATCTTGCTCGTGGAAAAGAAAGCCCTTTCAAGCGGTGATTTCTCAGTGACCATGCTCGCGCCATCGCAAAAACAATCAGACGCTTGCTGTTCTCCTCCACTCTGCACTTAGTTTTCCTCTAATGCTGACAACAGCTTGAAATTTGCTGCTGAAAACATTGAAATCTGTCACAGTAGGAAGGAGATATGGGGACCGCAACTGCGATAGTCCCTCGCATGGCGCTCCCCAAGCTCCGCTCGCTGAGTTCCTCCCTCTACGCCCCTGCTGCCAGATTCTCCCCGCTCTTCTTCTCCAGGTGAGTTGCCGTTTCGATTGCTCTCGTAGCTCCTTCATTTGACACAACTTTTGAGGATTTTCATGGGAATTGGGGGATTTTCTTAATTCTTCTTGCATTCTTAATTCTGATTTTCTTATTTCTCATTACTGAGTTTCGAGTACTTTGGGATTGCAATGACGGGATTTTTGATAGACTCGAATTCGATTTCGTCACCGGGAGTAATCTCTCCGAAATTGAGCTTCTATTGGTGCCAGGGTTTAGTGTCTGAGGAGCCTGAGAGGTCGAATTTGACCCCGTTTTTGGTTAGCAGTTTTGAGTAGGTCATTCAGGGATTTTGGGGGGTTCAATTAGGTCTATTTTTTGACCGGCACGCGCAATGTTCTTCTCTGAATGTAGTGATAAAAGTTACTTCTTCTTCTGTTTTTCACATTGTGATGAATTGAATCTGTGATTTTGAAAGCTTGATTTTTAGGGGTTAAGTGCGCAAGTTTTTCCGAATTTAGGGTTTAATTCTGTATTGGTGGAGCATGCAAATATCGATATTGACTTTGGGATTATCAAGTAGTAAATTTTCTGTGAATTTCTTTGGGATTTCTTTTTCTTTGGATTTCTTTGAAGTGAGGTAATGGTAGGAAGTGGAGTCATGAATTGTATTTATGGTGTGATGTGGAGGGGTTCATGTTGTTTTAAATCGTGTGTGTTGACTGGTGGAATTCATATTCAGGCGAGTCTCCCCGCATTCGAGTGCATTATGTGCGGCAAGACGGAATCGGAACGCTTTGTTAGGGTACATGTCGCTTGCCGGCTCCAACTCCAGACTGTTTCACCATGTAGCCATGGTATCTCTCCTTGGGCGGATGCCCTTGTGGATCCAACAAGGAGGTAGTGAGCGGATGATGACAATGGCGTCTCTCGCAGCTGATCAAGAGACCGTTATTAAATCAGAGTCCGAGGTTGAGGTCGAAGTGGAGGAAGAGAAGAAGCCCGTTGTTCTGCCTACAAATGAGTCTTCAGAGAATCTTTTGAGAATCCGCCACACGGTAACCTTTTTTCTAACCTTTTTGTACTTTCGATTCTGAACAGATTCTTGAATTTTTGAAAGTTTTTCATGATACTTTATGTATCTTATGAGCCAAAAGAGACTTACTATTTCTGTCTCAAATTGTAGTTTAATATTACAAGATATACGTGATTCTTGAAACATACTTCTTTTGAAAATTCTAAGACTCAGTCAAAGATAGTTGGAGGAAGTTTTAACACAATTGTGAATTGCTAAGCCATTCGAAAGTTTGGGTCTGCAGGCAATGGCATGTCTACTATTTACATCTAATATATTATTTTATTTTGTGTTGATTTATATGTGTATGATTTTCATTAGAGGAGGAATGTGCTTGAAATGGTTTCTTCAAAATTGTTACTCCAGTTGTTTCATGAGTAGGGCAACTATTCCTTTCAACCACTCTTCTTTTCAATAGTGTTAATATTATTCTCAGTAACAGTGATACCTCTTCACTTACACAATGCTACTATTGGTACATGGCACAAATTGTGAAAGTTTGTCTTATGTGTCAGTTAGCAGCAGGATTCACTTGTTCTGATGAGGGGAACAACCGGTTTTTTTAAAATCGCTCATATTCTCTAATGGTTGGATTTTTGAGTGATGGTGTGTTCTGCCGTTGTTGTTGGGTTTTCCAGAGTGCACATGTTCTGGCAATGGCTGTTCAGAAGCTGTTTCCAGAGGCCCAGGTTACAATCGGTCCATGGATTGAGAAGGGCTTCTACTACGACTTTGATATGAAAGAACCATTTTCCGAGAAAGACTTGAAGAAAATCAAGAAAGAAATGGTGGGTTCATTATTGTACTACATGTGTCATTTCGACTATGGACTTGCCTCCTATTTTCTTGTATTTGGCTTGTGCTGGCCATTGTGGTTGACAAATTGTGGAGTATACCTCTGTAGGACCGCATTATTAGCCGCAATTTACCACTTGTACGAGAAGAGGTGTCAAGGGAGGAAGCCGAGGCCCGTATCAAGGCCATAAATGAGCCTTACAAACTGGAGATATTGGAGGGTATCAAGTCAGAGCCTATTACAATCTACAAAATTGGTTCGTTTTCTGATCTATCCAGCACTATGATTGTCTCGGTTTGAAAGTAGGTGATCCATTAGACAGTTCACGAGACGACTTTCAAATAGTTATGCTGGGTTTCATTAATCCCGAATGACTAATCTATTAAGAGAAAATTCACTTTGGAAGTTAATAGTTGATTATTGTAACTTTCAAAGCATATTTCTATGGTTCAAAAATGTTGGACATGATTTCTTCTTTCTGTTGGTACATTTCGTTACCTTTCTTGAAATGATTTTTTTCTACTTCTAGGTATGGTAGTGGACACCTTTGACCATTTGGGCACTTGGGGGTTAACTTACTGCTATGCATGTTCTGCTCCTCATTTTAGGCGTTTTGAAGTTCTAATAATTCCATTAGAGACGATATTTTTCTTAATTTTTTTCATTCTGCACTCTTTGCAGGGGAAGATTGGTGGGATCTCTGCGCTGGGCCCCATCTGGAGAGGACAGGTCAGCTGAACAGACGAGCCATTGAGTTGGAGTTCGTAGCAGGAGCATATTGGAGAGGTGATGAGAAGAGGCAGATGCTGCAGAGGATATATGGAACAGCCTGGGAGTCAGAGGAGCAACTGAAGGCCTACCAAATTCAAAAGGAGGAGGCGAGACGCCGCGATCATCGGCGTCTTGGACAAGACCTTAATTTATTCTCTATCCAAGTAATGGCAGCCAGATGTCTCGGAACCTTGAGAGCTCTGATTGTTTGAATTGGCTTAAAGCTTGTATTGGATGTGATTGGGAGAGCAGTTGAGACTGTTACATTGGCTTATTTTGATGTTAATGCTTCTGTTGCAGGAAGATGCAGGAGGGGGTCTTGTCTTCTGGCATCCCAAGGGAGCTATGGTGCGTAACGTTATCGAAGAATACTGGAAGAAAATGCACTTCGCAAATGGATACGAGCTCCTCTACACTCCTCATATTGCTAAGCTTGATTTGTGGAAAACAAGTGGTCATTACGACTTCTACAAGGAGAACATGTTCGATCAGATGCAAATAGAGGAGGAGCTGTATCAAATTAGGCCTATGAACTGTCCGTTCCATATTCAAATCTATAAGGATGCACTTCGATCATATCGAGAGTTGCCCATGAGGGTGGCAGAACTGGGCACTGTTTATCGGTATGAACGGTCTGGTACGTTGCATGGCTTGTTCCGTGTTCGAGGTTTCACGCAGGTATTTTCGACTCTTTGTTCCTATTTATGCTCTTCATCATTATTTGAAGGTTGGATGCAAACCTTACATTTGATCTACTTAACCCCTAAAGGTTTTTGATTGTGTTTTCACCAAAAACGCTCCAAAACTGCCATTTCTAGGACAAGTACCAAATTTTAGAAAAAAAACATTTTTGGACACATGTAACCGTTGACATGTAGTCTTTCCTTCTTACTCAAACGCCTATTGATCAGTAGTTTTGTGATCGGGAGCACTTGCATCGTTCGAATGGAGTATGTTGTCTTCCTTGCGCTGTTATGAAGCTTGACATTCTTGTTGCGGTGATTAGGACGATGGACACATCTTCTGTCTCCCTGATCAAATTAGGGGTGAGATCCGAGGAGTCCTTGATTTAACAGAGACCGTTCTCAAACAATTTGGCTTTTCGAAATTTGAGATAAATTTATCAACAAGGCCCGAGAAAGCTGTTGGTAGCGATGAAATTTGGGAGCAAGCGACGGCGGCTTTGAAAGATGCACTGGAGGACAAGGGTTGGGAGTATGGCATTGATGAAGGAGGTGGTGCTTTCTATGGCCCTAAAATCGACGTGAAAATAGAGGATGCTATAGGCCGGAAATGGCAGTGCTCGACCATTCAGGTGGATTTTAATTTGCCTGAGAGGTTTAATATGGTGTATGTGGACTCCGACACCTCAAGGAAGCAGCCGATTATGATACACAGGGCTATCTTAGGTTCCATTGAGAGGTTTTTTGGTATATTGGTTGAAAATTACGCTGGCGACTTTCCCTTGTGGCTTGCTCCAGTCCAGATTCGATTGTTGCCAGTGACGGACCACGAGGTGAGCTACTTTGCACTTCGCAACGCTTTGATTGCCTAATTAGTTGACATTTCAGTTTTTTTGATCAATAGAAATATGTTGAAAGTTATTATAATCGGCTATCGTATCATAAAACGGATATTGTATTTTTAGTTTGGGGGTAGTAAATGCCGTTCATAAAATTAGAAAATCCACTTTGGAAGTTAATAGGTGATTATGGTAACTTTCAAAACATACTTCTGCCAATTAAAAATTGAGGACATGATTATTTCTTTCTATTGATACATTTTGTTACTTGTAGCTTCCTTAATGATTTACTTGGACTCCTGTTCATATGGCAATGACGACTTTGGGGCTCTTGGTCCTGAATTCGATAAATTCAGTCTTTCATCACTCTGCCACTTTCTGTCGTGGGTTGAAGTTGGATGCAGATATTGTCCATTTGTATTTTTTTCTTCTTTTGGTCAATGATACAAAATTTGCGGGATGATCTGACGTGCAGACTTTTGACTTGCAGGTCGATTACTGCAAGAAGGTGGTTGCCAAGTTGAAAGCGAGGGAAATCAGAGCTGAAGTGATTTTCGGTGAGAGGCTTGGGAAGCTGATTCGTAACGCCGAGACGCAGAAGATCCCGGTGATGGCTGTTGTGGGTCCCAAGGAAGTGGAATCCGGAACTCTGACGGTGCGAACCAGACACGGTGGAGAGCTCGGGAACATTAGTGTGGATGATCTAGCTGATAGAATCCAACTCGCAAGCTCTACTCGTGGTGTCCTGTAGGTACGACCAACCAAATTTCCACTTCGGTTGCCAGTCTTTAGATTTACCTTGTGGACATTCCACTAATGATTTGAGCACGTAGGTGTGTCTCATTTGTATGTTTATCTCACTTGTGAGCCATGTAGTAAATGATCTTATTGGAGATTAATGTATTCTCAGGCCCTGACCTCTTGATCTGGCTGCCTGGGGTCTCAAAGACATAATTTGGATGTGTGACAAGTGTGCTAGAGTCGATGATAGTGTGCAGGATATTCCAGAATGTCATTTTGGAGAGCGTCACATGGGAGAGGTCCGAGTGTACTTCTGAATGACGTTAACTTTTGAGGAATGCTATTATCTTGAATTTCAGACCTTGACAAGGTTTGTTGTATCCAAGGTGATATTGCTACATACCATAATTCCTGAGAACATCGGCTAAATTTTGATACCTACCCTCTCGAGTCCCAACGCTGGATTGCAAAATCTGTCAGATTTTCAACCAGACATGAGCATGGACCGAGTGATTTTCTCCTAGAAAGATATGATATCATTTCAACGGGTTAGAATATTTGCTATGTGTCATCATCGTTGTTAGAGATGGTTGCACTTGAGCTCTTGTGTCTGTCTATTTCTCCATTTTCATTGGTTAAGTATGTAAATTTCATTAGGATGCTAATGACTGCAATTGTAGATCCTTTTAACATCCAGCGTGTAACATCAACTCGCCAGCATTATTGGAAGGAATTTATTGCGCGGAACAGTACTTTGGTCCAATTATGCTGCAATCAAGTGAGGCGTGAGAAATTCCTTGATTTGACTTACGCTTGCAAGGAATAAGTGAGAATGGCGAAATGGGCATGGCCGTGGGTAGTACTACTGTAGTTACAATTTTGTTGGCGGTTCCAGGCAGGCGGACCACTGCGGCCAGGGTGAACTGCCTGGCTCGTCAACACTTCGGAAAGTGCACGGGAGGGACCGGGAGGGACCAGGAGTGCCGCAGTAACAGCTGCAAGTGGGCGGCCCACTTGAGTGTAGCTCTTTTGTATTAGTATCTTTAGTATTATAATATTATTATAATATTATAATATCTCTATTTCCTTTTCTGGGAAATCATCGAAATCATTAGTTTCCTTTAAGGAATTCCGACCTTCCTTCGAGTACTCCCCCTCCTGGCATTGAACGCCGGAATTACATCATCCGGTCCACTTCAGGGGATTCGACAATCACTTCTTCAACTCGTGATACGGGAAAGAGCGAAGCCGCTTAATTGAAATCTTCTGATCTTTCAAAGGAAAAAAAAAGTAGAAGAATGATATTGAGCGCATGTGATCAGCGTTGTCTCGAAAGCCTGCTGCCGACGTTGTTGGGGATTACTTTGAACGCTACCATTCATTGAGGATTCCAAAGTTACCTTTAATGCTGCAAGCGTGTACTGTAGTCGTTGGTGGAGTTCCCGAAATGGATAGCCCAGAGTCCGAGAATTCAGCAAAAGCGTGGCCATTTTGGAGTATCTCGACGCTGTAGTTGTGTTATAGTTCCGGCGTTGACACGGCGTCTCTAGGATTCTGACCTGACTCGGCCCACGCTCTCTCTCGCTATATATCTCGTCGTCAACGACTCTTCTGTGCACACGGAGGTTACAGTTCCTCTAGAACCCCGTTGATAGATCTTCTCTTCACTTGTCGGCGAATCCTTGTGAGCTGTCGACGCTTCTGGAGGGGCTGGGGCGTCGTGGAGATTTGATTCCAGACACGGCGAAAAGTCTGGGGAGAAGAATGCTGACGGCGGCTGTATTAGCTTTGAAATCACAGATTGCAGGGTTGGAATCTTGGCTTGCAGGGTAGAAAGGTGCTGCATTCGGTAGAGAAGAGCAGTGTGGGATTTGCGGGTGACGAGATTCAACCAGATATTGCGGGAGGAATACAACAGGACTTGGTGGGGTTTATCTAGAACGTCGAGGGTTGGCGTTTTCGTTGACAATGCAGCCCACTGGACGTTAAATTTTACAGGGTAGGATGGACGTAACCGAGCCCGGAAGAATTCACGGCGCGCGTGGGGTTTAGCCTAGCACAGGCACTAGGGATGGTTGAGGTTCCAGGGCGCCATTCTTCGTTGTGGGATCGTTGACAGGACGTGATTCAAGGAGAGAATCCCTGGTGCATGGTGGTTCGGGCGCTTGGGCCGCGGGTTCTATGGACGAGGACCAGGAGGATGCATCGTCACCACCACCCCAACCCCTGACGTGCATCTCCAGCGATGAAAACCAGACAACTCCAAGCGCCGCAGCCGCCACGCCAGTCGCCCCTGAATTTCCAACCGCGGGATTCCAAACTGCGGGTTTGGATTTGTTCCTGACGTCTCTCACGGGCGCCAGCACCAGCTCCCGCAGCGCCCCGTCGTCGTCGCGACGTGGTTCCCATTCTGGCAGCGAGCCTCGGCGTCTGAGCGCTTCCTCGGCCCCTGCGTTCGAGCGCGACGATGAGCTTCTTCCCCCCTCCGCCATCGCGCCCGACAAACGCAGCTTCGCGCTGGACGACCTGTCCTCACCCGCCGTGTTCCGCGTGCGCCCGAGCTCCATCTCCGCGAATTCGCCCGTGTACTCCTCCTTCGAGCACCCCACACCCGCACTCGATGAGCCGTCGTCGTCTTTCTGCGGCTTGCCGCCCTCAGTGGCGGATTCTTTCACTCTTTCCGTGCCCCACCCTCCGTCACGCGCATCCTCCACCGAAGACATCAATTTCAACCCCGAGGATTCCGATTTCCCAATCGCCACGGGCAGTATCCTCACGACGGCGACCAGCACACCAGAACGCAAAAGCAGCGCGCGCCATTGCGCTATTGATTCAGGTGAGTTTGGGTCCGTGCTTGAATCCCCGCCTCCGTTTGCGCTTCCCTCGTCCGCGGCGTCGCCGCTACAGTACAACGTGCTGATTTCCGACTCAGATCACGAGGCCGCGTCCGCGAGCTCCTTCTTCACGCCGGAGACTTCAAGCAGCTTCGCCAGTACGAGCCTCTTCACACCAGTGGCCAATCCTTCGCTTCGCGGGCGCCATTCTGGGAATGTGAACATTGGGTCGTCCTCGCCGCCACTGATTTCGCTTTCACCAAGATCTTTCAACCACCCGCGCAGCTGCGAGGTTTACATTGGGTTGTTCGGGAAGGATCCCCTGTTGCTCCGTTACGCGAAATGGCTGCACGCGGAGCTGGAGTCGCACGGCGTGGCCTGCTTTTCCGCCGACAGAGCCTTGTACGCCGACCAGCGCAGCCATGATATTGCGCGCGCGATCATGCACGCCGCGGCGTTCGGCGTGGTGCTCGTCGCGCGGAAGTCGTTTCGAAATCCTTACACTATTGAAGAGCTCACGATTTTCCTCGATAGGGGGAACTTGGTACCCGTGTTCTTCGATTTGGCGCCCGCGGACTGCCTGGTGCGTGACATTGTGGAGAAGCAGGGCGAGATTTGGGAAGAGGAGGGAGGGGAACTGTGGAAAGTGTACATGGGAGAGGAGAAAGGGTGGGCGGAGGCGGTCAAAGGGTTGCTCACGGTGGAGGCGTTTAGGATTGAGGCGTATAAACGCAATTGGAGAGATAGCATTCAGCGCGTGGTCGCGTTGGTGGGATCCAAATTAGGACGAAGAAGCGTCACTGATATAGAGAAGGCGAGGAGGATGCTGAATGAGGAACTCCCGTGGCCACGGAACCCGTATTTCGCTGGACGCGAGAAGGAACTAAAGCTCATTGAGAAGGTAAGGAAAGTTCCATTATTGAATCTGCAAGTTTGTCGTTAAAGTGGCAAAGATTTGTGCGAAACTTGAATGTAAGCTGGTGAACCGAATACCACTTCCGTATGATTGCTGATATTGGCGTATTTTCAAGGTATTCAAAGCTCTAGATACAAGACACACGTTGCCAATTTTGTGTAAATCTGTCAAAGACTGCCACCATAGTATTGCAGGGAGCATCGTTTGGTAATCCCGGCCTTAGACCTGTCCTAGTCTTAACGAAGGATTCCAAACTACAATTGACCATTCTGCGAAACACATTATTCAGATGAGGGCATATTTTATGTCAGCAAAATCAGTGAAGAGCATCACACGTGTTGGTCAAAATATAAAGCAAATTGAACAAAAAAAGATCCACAAATGACCTACTCAAACTGGCTCCAAAAGAACATGAGGCGAAAATTGGACATCTCGGTTTCTTTATTAGGGGTTAAAGGAAGAACCATTTGTGCACAACACTTATGGCATTTGGAAATTTATGCCAATTTGTTGAGTTTTCGTGTTCAGTTGTTGTTCACCGAGCCATCTGGGCACTCAAACGCTAAACCCGGCGAATCGACTGTCTCGTCACGGCGGAGCGATGCGTCCATTAAAGCCGAGACCGAGGACTTGGACTCGTCCCGACCGTCGAACTACGACAGTGAGAATTACGAGGAGCTCGCCTGGAATGTGCAAACGGGTCTGGGTTTGAAGGATGCGTCACGGCGCACGCGACGCGCGTCGCGTGAGAAGCGTCGCAACTCGGCTGACCGGCGTGGCGAGAGCGACCGTACGAAGTACTCGCCCGCGTGCACAGTTACAGGAATCCCAGGCATCGGTAAATCCGAGCTCGCCCTGGAGTACGCCTACCGCCACTCGCAGAAGTATCAGATGGCACTCTGGGTAGGCGGGGAGGCGCGCTACCTGCGTCAAAATTACCTCAATTTGTCGACCATCTTGGGCGTGAGCGTGGGCACGGAGACTTCGCAACCCGGAAAGCCGCGGGCGTTCGAGGACATGGAGAGCGAAGCGGTCCAGAAGATCCGTTACGAGCTTCAGAAAGACGTCCCATACCTTCTCACCATCGACAACTTGGACACTTTCGACGCACGGGAGCTCTCGGAGCTTCTGCCACGAGCAGGGAGTGCCTCGCACGTCGTCATCACCACACGGCTCCCTCGTGTTTTGCGCCTGGCGTGCCTGGAACTTCCGTATCTCTCCAGTTTCGAAGCGCTCACGCTCATGCGCGACGGGAAGCGGTCGGAGCGCTCGTTCTCGGTGCAACAGATTGACAAGTTCAAGGAATTCGAGGACAAGCTCCGGCGCCTGCCGTTTGGACTCGCCATCGTTGGCCGGCTTATCAATGAGTTTAACATGAAACCTTCTGAGATTCTCTCCAAGATGGGCACCATTGATACGAAGCGCGTCACGCCTGCGATTGAAAGAGACGACGTGGTGTTGCGGAGCAACCCTTTTCTGGTGAAGCTCTTGGACCTGTGCTTCAACCTCATGGGTGCCAAGAGCTTGGCTGTGCGCATGGCGTATGCAGGCGGATGGTTTGCACCTACGCCGTGTCCGCTCGCGCTCCTCGCGCTCGTAGCCAAGAAGCTTGAGAAGGATGGACGAACAAGCGGGACGTCGATGTTGAGCTCGTGCTACCCGCGGTCCACCACGAACGCGCGCACGGAGAATGACGCCCACGATCTCTTGACGCGCCTCGGTGTCGCGCGTGCCACGGTGCGATCTGATTACGACGGCCTCTACTTCCCGGACATCATCCAGGTATACTGTCAGAAGCGCGGCGGCGTGCTCGCGGCGCGCGCATTTGTGCGCGTGATGCGCAAACGCGGGAACGTCGTGCACCACTACGAGCACTTCTGGGCCGCGGCGTATCTCGTGTGCCGCTACGGCAGCGACGCCTCCGTGGTGGAGCTGCAAGTGCCCGATCTCCTGGACTTCACGCGCCGACTCGTGCTGCCGCTCGCCATTCGCGCCTTCCACTCGTTCTCACACTGCACTGCCGCGCTGGAAGTTCTGCGACTCTGCTACGGGATGCTGGAAGACGTGGAGAAATCGTATGTTGCGCAGATTCAAGACCGCTGGGATCGATCTCTCTGCTGGAAACGTGACGCTGACGTCCCTCATCGGGTACCAAAACTTGGACACCTCTCGCAAATTCCCTCTAAATTCCCTGCTCATTCCCTCTAAATTTTCGCATTTTTTGATGTTCTCCTTGATCAGGTGCAATGTGGTGAACCGTTTAGATTTTTTGCTCTTGTTTAGGTTGACGAGTATGTGTGGCAAGACTTGACGCTTCTGAAAGCACTCCTGCTGGAAGCGCGCGCGAAGCTGTTGATGCGAGGCGGGCGCTACGACGTGGGGGAGGAGCTCATTCGCACTTGTATCAGTATTCGCACTGTCATGTTGGGCGCGGATCACTCCGACACTCTCGCGGCGCAGGAAACGCTCTCCAAGTTTGTTCGGAATCGAAGCAGCTCAAGCGCGTTACCGCTCTAGGATGCACATTCGCGGCTTGAAATCTCTGATTCAGGAGCATGAATCCAGTGCTTCAGAAGCATGAATCGAATACTTCAGGAGCATGAATTCTACGTTTTCATGCCCCAACTGAGAAAACATGTATCATACGTTTCAGAGCCTTTACAGCCTCAGGCACGGCAATAGGGGATCTGGGGTCCGGCAACAGAGACCTCGGGCACAGTAACAGGGGACCTCGGGCACGGTGGTGGGGTGCCTTCGAGCGTGTTAGCCGATGGGAGTTTGATAACGCTCATAATGGATTTGACTCCCACAGTCCCACTTCGTCCTGTCGAATGTGTCTGTTAGTTTCTGGGCTTTTTCTGATCCCTAAAGAAGAGATTTTTTTTTAAAATTTGCAAGAATTTAGGTAACCTGGCCTCCAACTGTCCATTTAGTGCAACACTTCAGCACTTGCAGCCAAGGTTAGGTTTTGAAGGAAAGTGATTGATGAAGAGAGTGAAGTACCAGACTTTCAAGATTCCATACTAATCAGGTAGTGTAGATGTGTACTGTAGATGAGTAGATGTATTAAAGGAGGGAAGAATTGATTCCAGCAACATTTTCCTTAGTCTAATACACCGATTTCTGTTACTGCTGAGGGTACAAAGTTACTGCTACTCCAAAAATTTATTTTTGAGGAAATTGTTACAATACAGTGAATTTCTGCCTACAATAATTTATTTAGTTTGGAAATAGTATGACTATGGTAATAGTTGTGTGTGTGTGACACTAATTTACTATAGTCACTCTATTTTGAATTAGTATATGGTGAAAGTTTTGCGGTACACTCATTTTCTAGGTCCTCCCTAATGGGACAAATCAATAGGGCCTCGCACATGCCTACTGGTGAGGGTTGTATTTGGTCCCAAATGCAACAAGGCGGGCCCCACATCCAATGCTTTTCTGGCACTCCTGCTAGGGTGAATTGGGAGGTTTGCACACAGCATGCAACAAGGCGGAGGAGGGAGGCGAGGCCGAAGTTGTAAAGAACTGGATGCGGTAACTCCCCGTGGGGGCCGATCCCTCACAGTTCGTGGGGTCCGACCCATTGGGCTCAGATTGCTTCAACCCACGCTTTCCGGACCTTACGTCCGGTCCCTCACAGCTCCATTTGGGTGCATGTGCGAGGCCTTAATGTTGGAACTGATAAGAAAGATCACCTTTTTGGGCTCTATCATTAGAGCATCCCCACTAGGAAGTTTTCTTTTCCTAAACTCGGGACCTCAATCCAATCAATTTTAACTTTATAGAGATGAGACCTCGCGTGTTCTCTATATGAGCTTGAATATAGAGAATTGGGCCC
The DNA here is from genome assembly GCA_947034895.1 of Rhytidiadelphus loreus. Lineage (NCBI taxonomy): Eukaryota > Viridiplantae > Streptophyta > Bryopsida > Hypnales > Hylocomiaceae > Rhytidiadelphus > Rhytidiadelphus loreus. The sequence goes on along the minus strand of OX344763.1, from coordinate 10,127,824 downwards.
AACTTTTACCGAGTTCTCTATAAATTTGGAGTAGAGATCTTGTTTTGAGATTGGTGTGCGCAAGCTTCTATATCCCCATTTGAGGTCCTCTCCCTAAAATTTTAAGGATACAGAACAGATTGGTGGAGATGCTCTTAGGGTCTTGCACATGTGAGTTGGTGAAGAGTCGTAAGGGACCCAACACAATAAGGCGAGCCCCCACCAGCGATATTTTTCATAGTTACACTAAAATTGGTAAATAGCGTTGGGTGATATTTTTACCCCCAACACTATTTTTCAACTTATGTGTAAATAATGTTGGGGTACTTAACTCCCGCTGTCAAACTCTAGCCCTTTCCTAGAGAACTCTGTTTTTTGCCTCTTTTCCATGGAAACCTCTGTTTTTGCCTCACAAATCACAATTAGTGTTATTGTTGACAATTGTGTAGCCTACACTATTTACCAATTTTAGTGTAGATGTTTCCTCTATTATCCTACTAAGGGGAATTTTTCGAGGGTGGAGTTCTTACATTAATTTTTTTTGTGGGTTGGGGCCACACTATCCATGGAATTTGACTAGTTTGACTTAGATCACCCGAACCCACTTGAACCAATCTCCACATTTGGTCCCTCACACGTCTATTAGGCTGCATGTGCGCAACCCTATTGAGGTTTTGTATTTGGCATAAGTACCTATTTGGATCCTATTGTTGAGGTCAATTTTTTTATTGGCATGTGGGATGCCATATGGCACCTAATAGTGCAAATGAATTTTCAACTCTTTTTAGGGTTTAAGGTACTAAAGGCTGAATTCTTTCATGTACAATACCCAGACAATACCTTTAAGCAATGACACGTAAATCCTCTCTTCAAAAGAATTTTGTGTGTTATAAAATATAATTGGTATTTTTTTTTACTTAATGAATATTCAACTCCTCTGCTATTCCAATAAAGCATACCAAAAAACAAAATTCTACTTTTTGGTGAATTGTTCATTTAAAATTCATGGTTTTATATGATAATTGATGAAAAACATTGGTGATGAATTTTTTTAATTTGATTGCATAGATATGTAGGAAACTTCTAAATGCACATCTTTCATATGAAAAAACACCCTATTAAGTAACAAAAATATGATCTATAAAGTAATTAATATAAAATTTCATATGAGTAAACTTTGTAAAATAGATATCTCAATAATTTAACTAGATTTTGTTATTTCACCTTCACACTACAACTACTTTTGTACATTTAAGCATGATGGTACAATTACTTTGCCAAAATGTAGTTAATTTAACCCTTAAGCACTTTGACATCCATATTCTAGACAATGACAAGGGCTTGGAGGTGCTATTTAGTCCAACTAACTTCTCATTCATCCAATGTAACACTTGAATCTTGAAAAGACAACCTTCCTTAATGACTAATTTCATGAAATTGTGGTAAATGATATTTTTGTAGAAAGATATAAGCAAAAATGTGCCAAAATTTGAAAAAGGATCAAGGCATTAAGGGATTAAAGAAATATCTATATTACAAAGTTTGGTCATATAGCACTTTATATTGAACTCTTTGTAAATCATATTTCTGTTACTTAATAGTGTTACTTAATAGTGTGTTTATTCATATGAAAGATGTATGTATAGAAGTTTCCTACATATCTATGTAACCAAATTAAAAAAATTCATCATCTATGTTTTTCAATCATGTTACTTAATAGTGTGTTTATTCATATGAAAGATGTATGCATAGAGGTTTCCTACATATCTACGTAATTGAATTAAAAATATTCATCATCTATGTTTTTCAATCAATTATCATGTAAAACCATGAATTTTAAATGAAACAATTCACAAAAAATAGAGTTTTGCTTTTTGAAAAGCTAAATTTGGTGCGAATGATTGGAATTGCACAAAGAATTGAATATTCATCATACAAAAAGAAAATACCAGTTTTATTTTATAATATGCAAAATTCTTTTGAATGGCAAAAGAAGATTTGCTTAACCTTTAATCCTTAAGCGCTCCAACATCCATATTTTGGACAATGAACAGAGGCTTTGAGGCACTATTTTGTCCAACTAACTTTTCATTCATCTAATTTATCACTTAAATCTTGGAAAGACAACCTTCCTTAATGATCAATTTTATGAAATTCCGATAAATGATATTTCTATAGAAAGATAAGCAAAAATGTGCCAAAATTAGAAAAAAGATTGCTATTTTTTTCATTACCAATAGCAAAAGCACTCATTGAAGTCATACCACTATAGAAGACCAAAGACCTCCCCTTTTCACAACAAAACTATCAAGGATTCTCTGCCTCCTGGACATTTAAGGGTTAAGGATATTGTACATAGTTAATTTATGTCACTACAAACTTTTAGAAAATCTTGTCTTCCAACCCTCTCCTCAATGAGATGATAGATTATCTTTTAAAATATAGTCTACCAAACAACCATCATCATTAAAATCTAGTAAATTAAAGTGATAATGAGATGATAGATTATCTTTTAAAATATAATCTACCAAACAACCATCATCATTAAAATCTAGTAGATTAAAGTGATAGACTAAAGTGAAGTGCCACTATTATCCATAAAAGATACATTGCTTCAAATGAGACATGTATTATAAACCATTCATATTTTCATCACTAAACAACCAATAATTTATGAATGATTGTGATCCTAAGGGTCAATCAAAAGTTTAAAAAGGATATCTCCTTGGTTATCAAGGAACATGTAAAGACAAACCATATGAATTTGAAGTTTGCAAGAGTGAAATTACTTTATAAGGGTATAGATATTCATTAACTTTTCAAATACACAAATTTTTACACTATGCCAAGGAAAACAAAGGTAAAAAGACAAGAAATTGTATAACTTTGAGTAATAAATGTCTATATTTCCGAATAGACACTGAAGTCCGTATGGTATGGTTGCAAATTTGTTTCATACAATCAGTTTGGTTTGTCACGACCGAGTGTCGAATAAGTGCAATTACCTTAATACTATCCATTTATTAATTTTCACGAAAAGATACTCTCTCCTCATCAACTAAGAGGAACCCACAAATCACATCAAACCGAACGTCATTATTCGTCATTATCACTTTGCTACCTCTAGCAAAACGGAATCTGTACAAACAGAACCCATGACTAACTTATAGGGTTTCTAATTGAACATATGGTCAGGATGCTACTCAATTGCGAGAACTAGCAATAGCAGTTAGAGCAATCCAAAATGAGTAGACATGATACTACTATGGAAACAGGCACAAATAGAATTAATCTCCACTTGAACCTAAGAATCGTGATTTGCAAGTTTCTTACCAAAACTGGGCACACCGTGATTCGCCTTTCTCCAAAGTAGTAGCCAGCCCCCCAAGAGTTTCGGAACGCGATTCTGCAATCGTGATTTTCTGCAATCTAGCTTTGACACCTCATTGCTAGTTTACAAATTTACCGCCCTGGCAAGCACTTCTTGTTCCGTCTCACCGTCGTCCTGTTGTGGGGTTGTTTGCGTTTCACCCTGCTGCAATCATTGACAGAAAAATCTGCGTTAACCAATGACAAAAAACCAAAGTGAGACTCTTCTGTAGTCACGATGATTGTTCTTGGTTACATCGAAACTCGCATCAGGCGCCAGTAGTTTTAGTTAAACGTACTGAAACTGATAGGACCTAATCCCGTCTTCTATACCGACCCAGTTACCATTGGTAGCGCATCTACTCATACGCTTGTTGGACTCATTAGCAAGTGATGTAAGCAAGACTGGTCACTCATCTTTGTTTAAAAATGGAGTTGTCCACTGTCACAGTGGTAAACAACATCCTACTTTTGAAATCCCATAAGATATTCAGTCATATAAATTTGATCTCAAAAGATTTGGCTCTTACTAGTGCCCAAAAGATCTCTCCATAGCTCTATATACCTCCCAATCAGACTTTTATATAGTTGCAACAGTTCGAAAGTTCGGAACATTGAGAATCATTACGTGTGGAAAATCAACACGGAGAACACGTTTCATAAAAGTTGCATGAAGGAGCAGCATTGGATCCAAAGCGTAATTGTTGTCGTTCCAGAGACTTACAGTCATGAAGGCACGCCGGCCATCAAAGCCTGCGACGCTCCTTACCTTGCTTTGTCTTTTCTGATTTCCTAAAAAGAAATTCAATGCGCCCTCGCCGCGCAATATCTTCGCACCATCTCCACTTCCATCAGGAGCGCCCACAGCGTCTTCATCCAGTACGACAGCATCTACCTGCTCATGTCTTTTCAAGGAAACATCTGGTACCTGGCAACACTCAAAAGTAATAATTAGTTCTATATACTGCTGGGAAGAAAAAAATAGAGCCATCCATATTTTCTGAATAATGATATTGATGCTTAAGTTAATCACACGATGTCATGCTGCTGCTGCAGCGAATCATCTTCATCTTTTGCTCTCATTATCCGTTTCACGACATTTCCCGTCATTACTTTAAGTAGTCTATGTCTTACTTATCCATTGGACTCTCACATTTGGGAAAAAGCAGTACGTTGTATAAAGTTCAATTCAAACTGTTATACCTTGTAAATAGATTCGATGAAATGACATATGCAGGTGCAATGATTTGAACCGCTCTCCCTTTCCGGCTGGGAAACCTTTGTTTAACCGTTACATTTTTTCACTCTGGAATTGTAGCAGAAAAGGAGAGTACCCTATCGTAGTTGGAAGACAAACCTGGTACATAGCTTCAGTAAGGAGAGTTTCCATAATGGATCTTAGCCCACGAGCACCAGTGCTTTTAACCATTGCCTTCTGGGCAATCCTCCGCAAAGCTCCTTCAGTGTAATGCAGTTTTACCTGACAAGAGGAACAGACCAAACCATTAGATCTGACCTCATTTCTTAAACATAAAGGAACTTCAAGGAAATCTCCCAAATAGAATTAGCTAATTCAGCTTTCCTTAACCATATCCCAGCACTTGCTCCTAAACTTCAAAATCAAAAGAATACCAATGCACCAATTGCTTACATCATTCATGGCGAACATCTTCTTGTACTGTTTCCCAAGAGCGTTTCGGGGCTCTGTGAGAACCTGTCACAAAATAAAAGAATCATCAAAGGCAATTTCACGTAAATGCAGTTTCAATAATGAATAAATCAATGATACAAACCATCAAATTTAATAAGTTGAGATATAGCGAAGGCGTATTCAAAGCTCATATCGTCCAAGAGTCTACAGAAAGAATGACCTCCTGAAAGATTTATGAAGCTTGAAACCATTTCTAAAAAAACAATTTACCTGAACAAGTTGGTCTTCATTAAGCGCAGAAAGACTAACAAGAACTGGAAATCTTCCAATAAACTCAGGAATCAGCCCATAGGAAATCAAATCGCTGCTCTCCACCTGTATAACATAATCACAACCACTATTCATCTAAGAAGTAAACTCAGGGACGGAATTTCAAATCTTACTTGAAAATAACCTTACATCAAGGCAGCAATAAAACAGAATTCAAAAATACTGAATAAATGAATTTATCCGTATGAAGAACAATCTGGAAGGCACAAACACACTACATTGAGTGTCTTGTACCGTTTCTAGTAACGTCGAGGTAATCGCAGCATCGATGAGCTTGTTTCCCCTCATATTGGCTCGTACAGGTGCTCCAAAGCCAATTGAAGAGTCTTGCTTCCTGCAACAACAGTCATAGATTAGAATCCATTTCACAGCTGACGTGTTCCTAGTGATGTCAATCATCAAACCGCAGAGATAGATCATAAAACTTTGAGGCACAAATCAGCGATTGGATGCTCTTCCTGAAATATAAAGTTTATAGATGACAGTTTACCTTTCCGCAATAGTCTTCTCAAGCTCAATAAAAGCACCTCCGCATATGAAAAGAATGTCCTTGGTATCAATCTGCACAGCTTTTACTGCTCACATGAGTGGCCTGCCATACCATGGTATAAAATCAAGTGACACAAACGGGGACTAAAACCAACAATATCGACTTCCCCACGAGTAAAATTTCCCCCAAAGAAGATGATAATGAGAGACAACTTTTGAGAGTAAAAACAAACTAAGAACGCCAGGCACCTGGATATGGTCTCCTCTTGGATGTTTCCTGGCCCCTTTCTCGGGGACATTCACAACCTGCAGCATAACGCGCTGAATTAATAAGGACTGAAGTTTTGTACTTCATTATACTTTCTCAAAGTAGACAATTGATCCTAAAGCATTATAAAGTAGATCAGACACCTCAGTACACACTAGATCATCACCTGCAAAGAGGAAAATGCAGGCCACACATGCAAAGTCCAAATTAGATTTCACTGTCCCGAATGTCCAAACTGTGAGTGAGATGCCTGGTAACTGCTCTGTGCTTCTGAATGATAACTTCGCAGAATATCAGGTCATATTATAGTCTAAAGAGAAAACTTACAGTCCCTTCCAGCATCTTCAGAAGTGCCTGCTGGACGCCTTCACCAGACACATCTCGGCTCATGTTCATACTCTCTGCCTAAACCATTCACGAACTGTCAGTCAAATTTATGAAGAGCCACAAACATAAGTGGGTGAGTAGAAGTTGCAGAACAAGGCAGCAAAGTTAATTCAAAAGTTTGTCAAATTCAAAATTATGAATGAATGAATCCCTCAATCACCTGAGTAAGGCAACACCTGACCCTCACACAATATCTATGTGGTCTAAAACCAATTCATCACCTCCATCAATCAAGGACTACCATGCAGAGCAAACAAGTACCTTCTTCGTAATCTTATCCACTTCATCAATGTAAACGATACCCTGCTGGGCAGCAGGAACATTGAACTCCGCAGCCTGTGGTTACATATCAAGCCCATCAACTAATACTTAAGCCGATACACTCTTCGGATACTTAAACGAAGAGCCTAGATAAAAAATACCATTCAGCTCAAAAACAATTAAAGAAAAATCAAGCAGTTGGAGAACGAATGGATGGAAGTGATTTTTAAGATGATAAAAGACGTACCATCAATAATTTGTAAAGAATGGACTCAACATCCTCTCCTACGTATCCTGCCTGCATAACCAAAAGTGTCAATGACAATACGAAAGATGTTTAGCTAAAGATTTATTCAAACTAATCTTCCACCTTAGACAGATCTACCGTAGGCCCAATTCCTTCAGCCAAAATATTCAAACTAGGTTAGTTAATTAGGTCACCTGAGTAAGGGTTGTAGCATCGGCAATGACAAAAGGAACATTTACAAACCTCGCCAATGTTTTGGCAAGCAGAGTTTTTCCTGTCAGAAAAGCGCCATGTAAATATGTCACTTGGGTTGTGATACTGTATCCACATTCGTACTGGACAAGTGAAATTAAATCGCCAAAAAGGTCTGGCAGACAAAACTTTGCTTCTGAATTTGAATTTGGATGGTAATAAGGTTTACACTAGCAGTTACGACACAAAATCAATTGCCAAGAAGATAACACCAAACGCACCTGATCCAGTAGGACCCATGAGAAGAACATTGCTCTTTTCCAATTCTACAACATCATTTTCTTCACCTTCAGCGTCACATGCACTGAACCTGCAAGTGAATCTCAGGAATTTATATATTCAGCACATAGCAATTCTTCAATAATACTTCAATCATCTCAGTAAAGTCTGCAACCAGCATTACTCTCACCGTGAGCAAGTCAGGTGTTCAGCATGTCTACCACTACAAGCTAAAAACGGAAGAGAAGGACAACGAACAGTTTAACAAATCCGAAAAATTATTGATTTCTTGAATACATTTGAAGATGATACTTCAAGTAGAATGCTAACCAGATTCTAGCAACATAATCATAGCAAATGAGAGAAGTAAGGTAGCGCATGAAAATAGAAGGCGAGTATGGTGTAGGAAATACCCCTCAATTGCAGGTTTCGAATTGCCTTTCTGTACAGATTCACAGTAGATGCGTTTGTAATGGTTATACACCGCCACGGACAATATCTGCAGGGAACCAGAAGTTAGCTGTTGTGTAGGCAAATCTAAATGAATTTCCTCACTCTCCACCGAATGTCTCAAAGATGATCTACGAGGGTCACTACAATTAATGGTACCATTTCACACATCAATCCACTGTCAGGAAGCAGCACAGGTTTTGTCACAATCAATTTAGGGTATTGCATACATACGACATTGCAAATAATAATGACACGCCTCGAACGACGCCTCCAGTTACATAACAACGCATCGCCCTCTCACTTACTGTATGCGCGATGATGACAACACTTGTCACGACAAAAGCAATTGAAAAGGTTACAAAAATTGTCAAGTTGAGAAAGCGACCTAAAAGAAAACATAGAAATCAACTAAATATTGCAGTACACGACAACCAAAAGAAGTGAAAATAATAATGAGATGGGGATGAAGCAGTCACAACCTTTCTAGAGCACCAAGTAAACTAGGGTTCTGCGAGATGTGATCAAATATTCTGAATGAAATACGTGCTGCTTGCCACAGTAGACGCTCGATGGTTGCACTAAACACACATGGCAGATAAGGATGTGACTTGCGCACATACCTTCTTGGCCCGTTCTTGTCCCACAACGAACTTGTCCAAAGCTCGACAAATTTCGCGGGGGGTGGGAAGGTCTTTGCCGAGAGAAGAGCCGCCCCAGGCATCTCTGGAACTAAATCCGCCATTAGAGCCTCCAGTTCCATTGTGCGCCCGGACAAGGTTGGTTCTGGGAGGATATGGAGGACTAGCAGCCGCTTGCACAGCCACTGGAGGAGGAGGGGAGCCTGCACCTTGCTGCCAATGGCGAGGCACACCACCCTGCCCCTGCTTGCGGGAAGCTTGCCATCGAGAAATACGTTGCACGGTTTCACGCAATTGCGCATTTTCTACGACTGACAGTGCAGAGATGGAGCCCTTGGAAGCATTTCCTGTCCACTTGTCATCTCCTGTCCCCTCAGACTCAATAATCATAAGCGATTCGGTACCTCCACAATTGGAGCAAGTGAGCACAGAATCAGACAAGGGATAGATCGATGACACTGAGGCAGCTAATGGAGTGCTGCAGCTCGCGCATATAGCGTGGGCTTGCAAACCCTTGGCTCCACGTTTCTGACTCCGTAACCCTCCCTCATGAAACCTGGCTCCTTGAATCTTCCCTTTCCCAATCGCAGTGTTATCGACTTTGGAATTGTAGTCGCTTCCTACAAAAGGAACAGCAACTGGCAATAACGCGCTGAAAGAACGAACAAATTCGTGATCGCAGAGTGGAATGACGGAAGTAGAAGGCGATTCAAAAGGCTTGTTAAATTTCATTCCCGGGCCAGCTAGCCCGAAGCATTGCCGACAATTTGAAATCCCGAAAGCTACATCACTAAACCTTCTCCACCTCACGGCAGCCATGTTGCCGTCTGTTCGGAGCAGGAAATTGATATTCGCACGCGCAAAGCGACTCGAACTCCACAGCAAACCCTAACGCGCTTCGAGGAGTGTTAAGCAAGTGTGAAACCCTCTCATCATCCAAAAGACAGACCTAGAAAATTTGCTTCCTCTGTCTTCTGCATCTCATCCTCAACAGATCGGCAGCCGATAGAATCTGCACAACAAGTCTGCTCGCCACCGCCACACCTAACTCGCCTTCCTCTGGACGCAACAAACAAACTGAGTTGCTATACAATCCTCGCTCTACCGTTTCACACCGATGTCATTCCTCCACCACAACTCATCGCAACCTCCACCCCACTCAATCCATACCGCGACACCGACTGAGAAAGCTAAACGCGACTCCAAAAACAAGATCAAAACAAAACAAAACAAAACAAACTTTCTAATAATTACAATCGGTTGATAACTTTCACCCTTCACTCACTATTCAGTAAATGTAAGAAAAAATATGCAATGAAAACGGCATCAATTCAGCATGCACGCTACAGACATACTGTAGCCATTCAGAATCTCGAAAATCTTTCCAAACAATGCTGAAAAAGCAAGGAGTATTCGAAAATCTCAAAATATATATGCTCGTACGGATTTCACTACAGTACCCGCATACCACAGGCGTCACTTCAACTTAACCTCATTACCTCGGGCCACTCACTCGGAGGTTCTGCTGATGATCAAATGGCGATCTCTCATGCTCTATCATGGTCTGCTGTAATGCTCAATGATTACTTCGGCTTCTTACTCGCCGGGCACATAGCAGATTGGATAAGCCAAGTGCTCGCAGATGGGAACACGTGCGGGAACCGAGGGCTGCGATGCTGCGGCGCTCCGCAAGCACGACTGTGCCCTTGCACAGAAATACCTTGCGCTTTTAAGGGTTTAAACGATTTTGCTCAGCACGGTGACAGTATGGCCGCAATTCTCAGATGCTGTCAGTGCAGTGGATCAACACCTGCGGCTCAGATAGCAGATAACTATCCAGTTACTGTAGAAAATGGATTAACGTACGCCAGTTTTTGCAATTATTTGGACGTGGCTCTTCCGTACTTTTTCGAAAATGCAGGATCTCATAACGTTCTGGGCGTTCTGGCGATCTGGGGCTGTCCCCCTCTTGTTTGCCTTCGGGCTTTCATAACGTTCAAGATGAGGGAGAGAATCGTTGTAGAATTTGTATGATCATTACCGTCTGGTTTTACATAGTAATCTGCACAACAGTAGAGCTAAACGTCGAAGGTCTTGACTCCCTGCTTGGTAATAGGTCAGGTCTTCAATACGGCGAGCTTACAGAATTGTTAGCGAGAGAACTTACTCAAAAAAAAGTTCACAAAACTTCGTTGTATTTACAAGTACGATTATTGTACTGCATACAGATGATCTAAGCATAATATTCCATCGTCGGTTAAAATATTACGGTTCCGATGAAATGCAACGGAGCACGATCAGAGAAATCGAGGTTCACTCAAGCTGAATTATTTACTTTGTGGATTCTTTTAACCCGAATCCAGGTCCGCAGTAGATGCGCCCTTCCGAAAGGTTTCTTGAAGCTTCAGCACGTCGACGTCTTTCGCCTGCAAGGAATTGAATGACATCGAGCTTCGAGATTGCGGCCTTCACAAATTTTTAGCAAGTTTTACAAATTCAAACAAGTCCAAGTGGAGTGGAGTAATAATTCACGTTACGAAAAAGAAGAGAAGGATCAAGAAGTGATATATACTTTCTCACGCAACCGCTGTTCTCGAGAACTAATGAAGAAGTCTTTCGTTGTTTTCGCTTTGATTAAACTCGGGGTAGGGATCTCGCCAGAGTCATCACAGCTGTCCGCCACGGTTTGTTCGCGTGTCGTCTTCTTCTGAACCTCCTGGCTTGTAGAAATCGTCCCCTCCACAGGAGCTTCATGCTTTCCGTCATCACATCCCACGTTGCTGGTTGACCGCTCGTATGCAAATCCTCGTACATTCAACTGCAGAGTACTTAGCTCAATAAACACTCAGCATTAAATTCAATTGTATATTACAGATGCTTCTCATAATCGTCCAGTCAGCATTCAATCCACGAGCTTTCACCCTCCTGGCAACCAAGCTTGGAAACCTTACCAAGTTTCGGGACGGAGTCCATCGACCGAGACTCTTGAAGCCACTCATTCCTCCGGTCACCGTTCTCCAACTGGAACCAAATGCCTCAGAAACCTTGAAGCACTCCAAGAATATCAGCCAAAGCAGTTATTCAGAACCATTCAGAACCTCCGACCATGCAATCGAGACACAATCACAGCACGAAATTCCTCTTTCAAATAAACGCCATTGCGGTGAGGAGCGAAAAGGTAAGATGAGATACAGACAGTCAGATCACGATTCACATGAAACAGAATCCAGTGTATGAAATGGACAAAATCCAAAGTAGAAACGTGAAGAATTATGAAATATATAAGATAACCCAATTTTTGAGTCGCCAATGGTGGAAGATATTAACGTTTCATTTCCTCTTCACTTGTTCGCCATGCTTCTGGAAGGTGAAGCACCGACGCATCACCGAATGAACGGACGAATTAAAGAGATCAATACTAATCAGCTGCAAATCTCAGTCACAACAAAAAAAGAAAAGGATGACGTTCAAACACTGACAGGTCATAAAATCAATCAATCAATTTCGGGACATTTCCGAAATGCTCACACTTGTTTATTCCAAGAAAAAAGGGCTACAAAACTGAGTCGAACCGTGGTTGTCCAGGACGACTCAAGAATTTGATTCTATAATTCAATCAACACTACTGGCGTTGCATCGGCGACTATGGACTGGTCTCTTCTTTCGAGAGACCGGAGTCAGCAGCTCAGATGTCAACCATGGCTGTCTCAAAATGGACATAAATAAATTAAGCTCTAGGCCTGCAGAGCGCACTTCTTGGTGGCAAGGTTGAAGCTGTAGGGGATGAGGTACTTGCGGCCCCCAACACCGTTCACGTTGTAGCTCGCCCCGGTCTTGCTCGTAAGGAGCTTGCCGGCGTAACCAGGGTAAGCCTCCTCGCCATAAATCCCAGCACAAACGGCCACAGCTTCAGAGCCGTCGTAAATGCTCCCTTCGTAGTATCCATTTCCAAGAGAGTTCGTTGCTGCGCCAGAAATCATGCTCGAGATCGTGATGCACATGCCGTCCACGCCGACATCACCGTTCGGTGCTTTGAGTGGGGGAGTGTTCGGTCCGGCGCCATAAGGTGCCTTGGCGAAGGGCCAAGCGCAGGTTCCCGGGCACGTCTTGGCAGGGTTTCCTACCCACACGAAGGGCAACGCCTTGTGTTGCGTTGCCAGGGAGCGTGTGTAACTGTGGGTGCCGCACTGGGAGCTGCAGAACCCTTGCACGGCAACGTCCGCTGATGTCAGCACCAAGTACACTGCGGTCGGATCAATAACCTTAGGATCAATTGTCTTCAAATTCTTCGTCACCAGCAACTCGACGTCCGACTCCTTAAGATTCTTCTTCAAGCTGTAAGTCGCGTCTGCAATCACCTTCCCCAGGACAACATTCTGTGCCACTGAGGTCTTCTTCGCGTCCTTGAAATTCTTCGTGATCTCCCACCACCCTGCAACAGTAGGGTAGCCCTTGCTCGCCTTCGGAGCCGTAAACGATTTGATGAGATCAGTGATAATGCTCTTCTGCGGCACCGACCAGGCGCCATAAAAAATCACATGCACTTTCAAGGGGGTGCTCGTCAGCAGTGGGCCGCCATGATACTTCAGATCGATGGTCGGATCTGACACGAGGAACTTCTGCCCTCCGCTGAAGCCCTTCTGCATAACTTCATGGTAAGGCATTGCTCTGCCACCGTGGGACCATTTCGTGCTCCCTAGTGCAGCAGCTTCATACGCGGGAATATCATCAGGTGCGAACGAGTTCCAAGATACCGCGAGAATGAGAAGTGCGGACAACATCCCAATCAAGATGTTGCGATTCCGGATAGCAGGATTGGGACTTAGCAGCGGCGTATCCTTGATCGACATTGTCGGAGAGTTTTTGAGCTTCGCATCCGAACTCATAGAGGTCGCGCGCGGCAAAATGGGCGTGGAGTCGGACAGATCCAACTTCACGGAAGACGCTGTCCGCTGAAATGCCGCCATGCTTTCTCGCACACTCGACGCACTCCTCTCCAACTGAGACCCTGCCATACAACCAACCGAATCCCACCCTCCCCACGCCAATCCACAAACAACCTCTCCACCAGCTCCTCCTCTTCCTCCCCAATCCAATCACCAAGCAATGCACTCAAATTGCCACTCAATCCAAATCTCTCAATTCCAAACAATGCAGCTCCGCAACCCCCCCCCGTCCTGCCTGTACAACGCGCTAAAGAACCTCCTTTTCCTCCTCCAAATTCTCTCCTGCACCGACCAAGAACAGACCTAGCTGTTACAAATCTACAACATCAGACGCAATGATGTGTGGATCCAGAAATCCAAGAACTGGGTTCAGCCCTGAGAGCGAACAATGAGCTAATGCAACTGCCTCCAAGGGTCAAAGAGCTGATATAGCAATTGCAATTCGACTTCTCTGTAACGCGTTACCTTTCCAAAGTCCGGATTCAAGGGGCGGTGAAGCTGGTTGCTGATCCCAACTGGACGAGTCCCTCTGTAAGTAGCAGTGCCTTCCCCACCGCAACAGAGAGCGCTGATGCGACTGATTGCGGGAGGACAGGCGCCAGTTTGAGCGCCGCGGCCGCCACCAAGTGCGGGAACGGCTTCCGAGCGGCGCCCGGGAGCCTCGCATTCCTTCCTTAATTGATTTTCGGTTGGGACTCCGCGTCGCCGTGAATGTTGCGAGAGAATTCGGGAAGGTGGGGGGGTGCTACAGTTAGTAATTTCGGCAGGGGATCGCCGCTGATCGCGGCCACTGTCAGAGTGGCGACCCGAGGAGGGTGGATGTCTGGCAGGGGGGGATTGGCAAGCGCTGCGCACATGCGAGTCGTAAGGGCTCCCTACGTTTCCTCGTGCTACGGTGCCGCTCGAGGTTTTCAAATGCAAGGGCGAAAGTCCAAGGGTCCAAGTCCCTGCAAATTAGCTCGCATTTGCTTGCATTAACTTAGCTGTTAGTGAGCAGGGTGGGCAGCTCTGGTGCAAGCCTGGGGGTGTAGTCTTCTCGTTATTAGAGTGAAAAAAAAAAATACCTTCTACCGGTGCACTACCAATATTGAATTTAAAATTTATATATTGAAGAATTGAGTTGAAGGTCTAGGAAAAAATTTCAAAATACACACATTTTATTTTATTTTATTCTTTAAATTGTTAAGTAAAAGTACAGTGACGGATATTGAAAATGATAATTTACTTTGGGGGGATTTGTTGGATCAATTATGTACATCCTGAATATAGTCTTTGGACAAAAAGATTGAAATTAAAAACACATTATATGGCTATGAAATAAAAATTGAACTCATTGCCCAATTCAACAAATGTTTCAAACACAAGGACATTGAGATGTTACAATGGTCCATATTGCAAACCTCTACTCTCTCTCTCTCTACAATGGCTAATGCTATCCCATGCTCACAATTCAAAAAAAATATCAAATATCATGAGAATCAACATCATTTGCATGTTTGTCAAATTGTTGTTATTTTTAGTTCTATAAATGTCAACTTTCTTAACTTTTGTGTATAACAATCTGAAATGATGTATACCAACATGCCGAGGCACGCCAAAAAAATTCTGAGTTCTAAGAGAAATTTGGCAAAAGATAAGGTAACTCCAAATAATGTTGAATAAAACCGCTAAATTTTTTACATGGCTAACTTTGAAACTGATTTTCTTTCAAATCACAACTAATTTTTTCTTCAAACTTCCATGGTGATGTGTAGTATGTTGCACACTACAACTTTTGTATATCTACTTTTGGACTTTGTCCATTGATGCTTATGGTATGGTTGTTTGAATGAAAACGTTTTAAAGTTGTACTCACTGTCATTCGTCACTATAGGTACAAGATTGAACAAAAAACTAAATCATTGATAGCTCTAAAATCGAATTGAAAAACACTAATTCTAGACACTTAGAATGTTCTAGCAAGTGAATTAAACCTCATGGAACTTATTCTTTTGAGTAATCATTTTCTTTTGTGTTACAAAAAATAGAATAGAAGTTATACTCCACATCTTACATTAAGCTTCAAAAACCAAGCTTAGAACTACAAATACAATCAAGGAAATTTGACAACTCAAAACCACACTCAAAACTAAGAAGGATGAAGTAAGTGAGGAAGGAAACAAACTGCTAAGAGAGTAGTTAGCTATGAAGGAAGAAGTTGTGGAAACATAGAAACAAAGGAAGGATAGGGTTAGAGAGATAGAATTTAGAAGTGGCACATCATGGATTAGTGTTGACTTGAAAACATAATAATTTGCTTCAATCATTGATTCATAGATGAAAATAAAAAAATCTAAAGAAGAATCATTGACTTGGAGAAGCCATTAGAATACCCCTAAAAAAATAATTAACCTAGGAAGATATTATTTCTCTTTGGTCAATTAGGGAGAATTACTAGGTTTAGTCAATTCCTTGACTTTGCAAATACTACAACAAAAGAAAAGGAAATAAAGGGAAGAAAGAAAAAGAGAACAATTAAAAAGAAGAAGTCTGAGTGGTGAACTAGAGTCATACTTCTTATTCTAAACTCTTCAGTAAGCCGTGAGAAAAAAAAAGAAAACAAGTTCTGAACAAATTTGACAAAGATAGAAAATGACGGGGGGGTCCAAGGTGATTTTGAGCATCTTTTGGAAAAAGAAAGTTCCAAGATAGTGCTTAAACAAGCCATTTTCCTTCCTTCATTTTGTTTTAAATTCCAACTACAATGTAGGATTTACACGCTCAATTATGACCTATAGAATTATTTGAAATCGTAATTTTAGATTCAAATTAGTATAGATTATTTTAAGAGATTCCTTGAAACATATTAAACTTTAAAAATAGATAAGAACAAATAAAATATGCATGGATGAAGTATGGTAGTAAAAATGGATGATACTAGAAAAAATCATCCACAAAAGATAAAAGATAAAATTTAGAATTTAAATTAAAGTCAGAGGTCATAACTCAAAAGAAAAGTCAAATTTGAGTTGCAGATTGATAGAAATTAGTGGATGAGGTTTTAAAGCACTAATTAGTGGTCAAACTTCATCCATCTGTAATCTTCAATAGGAACATCCAAATTGTAAGTGTCTTATTAATCCAGATAGGTAATTTTATCTTATACAAGGAAAAAATAATAAAACCTTGAAAATAATAAGTTAATAGAAGAAGTCCAAAGCCTTAAATTTTAAGTAGATAACCAATTGGAATCTTTTGAAGACAACTAATGAACAAATTAAAATCTAATTTTCACTTAAAAAATAGAGTTAAATTAACAAAGATATCAAAGGATGAAGTTTGGTCTCATAATTGAATGAAAGTGGTGATTATCCATTTTATCCATGTTAAACTTAGAGCTTAAAGAATAGGATTAAATTTAAGCTCATACCCAAAATTAAAGTTCATTTGAGTCCCAAAGTCAATAGAAATCAATAGATGAAGTTTAAAACAACAATTTCAAGTAAAAACTTCATCCTTATATAACTTCCACTAGAAATCTCCAAATTGAATGATTTTTACTATTTTGGAAATTTTAGACCATGCTTTATGATCCACACTATCTAACATGTGATTTTAGACAACTTCATATCAAGATACTAGAGTTTTGGCTTGGTTGAACTATAATGATTGAAAATGCTAAATTCTTGAAGTTTGAGGTTTTTTTTTAAACATTCAGCCTTCAAGGGCCGTAGCTAGAGTGACACAACACAACTAGGGCAACACCTTGGGTATCCTCATCAAGAACAAGTAGAGGAACAAATGAAGTTTGAGTTTTGTTCTTTTGTAATTTGAAGTATAAAGTTACTTCTTATCAACATTTTTCCATTGCTTGGAAGCTACAATGGACCATGCTTAGACACCTACTATAGGAGTTTTACAACAAGAAACCAAGAACGTGCCTGTACTCGTTTCATCTTATGGGTGGAGATAAAACACTCACACTAATCACAATCTCGTACTCAAGATTGAATAGTCTTCAAAGTATATATTAGTGGAGATGTCTATTCTCCACACATTGTACCACAATAGAAAATAATGGAGCTTGACACACCACTATGGCCACTTAAAAAACAAAACATGCCTACAACATTTGGTATAGGCTTCAAAATAGATCTCCTAGTACTGATGGCCCCACCCCTCCCATAGATGAAGTTAGCACCACCTTGTTAAATATATATATGACATTGAAAGTTTGGCCTAGTAGTTTATATCACTATGTTGTGGATATATCCAAACTAAAATTGGCCCCATATGGAGGCTCTACCACCGCAACAACCTTCCCTTGAGTCAATGCAAATTAAAGCATCTATTAGCATTGTCATTGCCAACTTTATTAGACAACATGACGTAAAGTATCCTTCCTCTCCATAGTAACATGGTGTTCTCTTAGTAGTAGTTTTATCTCTAGTCTCAATCATAGCACTTATAGTTGCCATCTTCGCCTCCAACTTTGTCAATCTCACCTTCTATGACTTCTTCTCTCCCCCAGATGCTAGCGTAGCCTTGATGTCCTTGGAATCCGGGTCCTTAGCACCATTGGCACCTTTGAGCTTGAATTTTGGATATAGTTTTCAAGAATTGGCCTCTCTATGGCCTTTGACTCTACACCCCAAACAAAAAATGCCTGACTTGGATGGCTCCACTTGGGTGATTGCAAGAAACACCTGTTGATTTTGTTGCGTTTGGCTGATTTTTTCGGGAGTACTTTAAAATTAGAATTTTTTTTTTTTTTAAATTTAAAAAATATGACTAATGTATACACCTTTAAGACAAAGGTACCCATGGAAGGAATTGCATAGAAAAATTCTCGAAGTAGGAGAACTTGAAAAGTGCCAAGTCTCAAGAAAATACATACCTTTATGTTTTAATTAGGGAAAAATAGTAAAAATAAGTAAATACACAAAATGAAAACTGGCCATTTGCAACAACTCTATAGAGATGGTCATTCACCAAAAAACCCACCAAAATGATATTTTATATGTTTCAAAATGCATGCAGAAGGAAGCTCACTTTGTAGACTTCCACACCACATAAAATTAACTTTTTTTGAAATTCCTTCCCTGGAGACCTAGAAGTCTATTAGAAGACCATCTCATCCAAATTTCAGCTCAAAATCGTTAAAAAAAGGTACTCAATAGTACTAAAAACCCCTAAACTGCCAAATGTGACATTCAATTGGGGTCTATTTTTGGATGGTAAAATATTTTTAGAAATTATGAAAAAATTAGGGAAGGTGTATGATAGTCATGAGTACCTTTCCTATAAATCTCGAGTCATTTGGAGCCAAAACACAAAAGTTATGGCCAAAAAACAAATCAGCACACACCATGTGACGCAAAATAGGACAAGTGTTTCTTGCAATCACCCACTTTAGATTTCTTACAATCTTATTGTTGATGACCAATGCCTCTACAATAATTAAAACAAGTGATGTTAGAATCATCCACACAACAAAGCATTGACCTAGCAACCTTAGTGAAATAGTTGTTTTCTTGTTTCAACTATTGCAACTCAATCATTACTAGTAGATAACTACTAAATGTATAGTATATGGAAAGAAAATAATGAAAACAACTAAAAACAATTCTAACTGCTAAAGTGGAATAACACCATTCATATTGGAATCTTGTAAGAAAGTGAACCTAAAATAGATGTTGGTAAGCTTCTCATGCAACAAATAGAAGCTTATTACATAAAATCCTAGGGAGATCACTTAATTTATCTATAACAAACCACAAGCATCTTAGTGATTTTTTGCTTTTCTATTTACTTTTCAATTAACTATAATTTCAACCTATAATTTTGAGCTTTGTTTAATATTGACCATAGGTTTATATTGCCACAAATTCCCAACTCAAACAACAAATGAAATGATTTCTAGAATAGGTTGAAAAATGAATTATAATGTCATGTTTTTCACCTCAAATATTTATAGAAAAAACATTTAGATGACCATTGCATCGTTATTAAAGAAAAATGAACTTTCAATAGAGACTTATTTTTAGGAATTTTTTGTTCATTTTTAGACAATTTTTCCTTATATAATATAGGGATGTAAAAGTTATTTTCAGCTCTATAGTGTATCTATTTACTTCAAAAATTTGTAACTAATTATAATTAACAAATAAAAATATAAAGAATTCAAAACACAAACTTTCAAAGTAGGAAAATCTATTCATATTATCTTTTTTTCTTTTTATTTAAATTTTTAGGATATAATATAGGGGGTCTAAAATCTTAACATAGGTAGTTTCTAATGGACACTCTAAGCGATCTTCTCAAACATACAACTTTACATGAGTCGCAATGGCTGCTACTTAGTTGCCCAATATGACTTTTATGAATTGCAATAGTAGTAATTTAGTCGCATAACAATGCAAATAATTGGCTGACAACATGTGGTAGTAAATACCACATTGACAGCCACATAAGAAGAGTATGTTGACAAAGTTCTAACTAGGTTGTCAAATGAGACATTGAATCCCATTGTCCTATATGACTACATTTCTAAGAACAACTTGCCTACAATGACTACGAGTCCCCAAATTTTCACCAAGTGTAAATGTCCCATTCAACTAAAAAAGTGATTGTTCTTATAGTCAAGAAAACTTCATATTATTCTCTAAGGTTGCTACAACTTTGGTTTGAAAAAACCTTGAAGTTAATGATGAAACTCCTATGCCTTATGAACACTACAAATGTTATCACTATAGCACCTTGCATTCAATGTAGGTTAACATTAATGCATCTGACACATTAGTTGTCCACTCAAGCCACACTCCCCTCTCCCACTACCAAGTAGTCTGAAATAAACATTCACTAAGTCTCTAGAACTTGGTAAAAAACAAGAAAAAGATGGATAAACTGATGGCCCCCCCCCCCATTAAATACGTGTTTACCATCTCATATTAATGTCCCTCATTGCATAATACTATTGCAACATTGGGAATGTCAAGATCACATTCCTCTGTCCTTCCTCTAGTACAACACAATGGTGCCTTGATAGCATGACTCTCCAACCATAGGCCTCGAATAATCTACATGCCCCCTACAGTATATAAAATCTCAAGGCCTTTGCACTTAAGATTTTGGTGTCGAACACCTTCAACAACTACACACCAATACAATCATAAGCCAATAGTGATCAAACAACATGAGTCTCTTTAGCTTGGGATCACCTAGATGACTATTTGACTAATCTTGTTTGTAGTCCTTCAATGAATCAATCAACTTTTGGATGTCCATGTTGCTCAAATCGGTCTAAGTCCTTTGACCCTATAAGGTACCCAATGACAACTTAGTGAACAAGTCAACAACCTCCTTGTCTTTGTCCAAGACTATCATGTAAGTGAACCATCCTCATACTAATGCAAAGGCAAAAGTGGAGCCTTCTCCTTAATTACAAAATTCAAACTGGCTAATGGTACTCAATATCACATCCAACTTCAAGCAAAATAATTCGGAATCTCCATTGCAATCTTCTCCACAATGTTATACTTTTTTCTACCTATATAGAACACAATGTACCTCTCTATGGAGTCTAAGAGTCTAGGCATACCAACACGAGACCTTTTGCTAGTGAATTGATCCACCAACATGCAAGCCTCTATAATCTAATCTAAATACTCCCTCGACTAGTTAGAGATGAAAGTCAAGTTTGCCATTCCAATCCATAATGCCTACATCGTTGCAACTTAAGTGCTAATCAATAAACAAGAATGTGTAGAATATGGATAGCTAGTGGCTCAAATCATAGTGCTTGGCAAAAAAATGCTCTAAAAAACATTCTAAAATACATTTATGTACTAGTTTAGAAATAGAATTTCATCATGTGTACTCACTCATAAATGAGATAATTAATATCTTTTTTAAATAATGAAATGCCATGAGGAAAAAACTCTCATAGAAGCTAAAAGAACTCACTAACTACCTATTCAAGTCTCCATCATTCTTAAAGAATGTCTACATATAGTAAGATGAAGTCACAAGGCAAATGCCCCTAACTTCATCATGTGAAAAATTTAACTTAGAAAAGATGAATCTTCAAACACATACATGACAGATATGGGCTTTGGAGACTCAAACTAGAAGTCAAATGTCACCACCAAGACCCCAAAGTCTAAGAGTCCCCTTCAAGCTTCATCCATGCTCCAAGCTTTCCAAACTAATTCTTTGCCTCTACAAACTCAGAGTCAAATGGAAAATAACACAGATGACAATACTTTGATTGCCTCCAGAATAAGATTGTTCCTCATTTTTTCATTCGCTAGTCCAAATAAAATGAATCAAATCTTTCTGTGAAGCAAAAATACTTTCTATGAATTTTTTAAGAAAATTATTTTTGACTTTTCTAATAAGCACAATTTAAAAAAAATTATTTTGACTTTTTGTGATTTTTTTTTGTATTGCTCATCAAGCTTCATTTGATTTAGGCTTGAGGGGTGCACCTAGTTCTACTACAACAAACCACGTGTGAACAAGTGATTTCTAATAAACTATAATTTTAACTTAGAATTTTGAGCATTGTTTAATAATGACTATAGGTGTTTATTGCCAAAATTTCCAACTCAAATAAAATATGAAATGATTTTTAGAAGAGGTTGAAAATGAACTAAAATGGCATGTTTTTCAACTCAAATAATTATAGAGAACAGATTAAGATGACCATTGAATCTATATTCAACTCAAAATGAGCTTTTAATAGAGAGTTTTTTTTAGGATTTTTTTATTCATTTCTTAGACAATTTTTTCTTATATAATATAGAGGTGTGAAAGTTATTTTTCAATTCTACAATGTACCTTCTTACTTCAAAAATTTGTAACTAATTATTATTAACAAATAAAAATATCAATAATTCAAAACATAAACTTTCAAAGTAAAAAATCTATTCATATTTTTCTTATTTTGTTTAATTTAAAATTCAAAAAGTATATAGGACATGACTTGCACTATATTTTCACCAAAAACGTTCCAAAACTGCCATTTCTAATACAATTACCAAATTTTAGAAAAAAATAACATTCTTAGATACATGTAACCATAGGATCTTATCATGTGCTGGTTTGAAAAAATGTGGAAAAGATTAAAAAAATTATCACCATGTAGATTGCAAGATATTAGCGTTTGAAGTGACAAAAGTCTTTTTTTTGGCCATGTAAAAAATTGGGCAGCTACACTTCACAAGGTCACATTTGTATGAAAAAATGTCCAAAATGGTGATTACTCTTTGGATTCCTTCTTCAAGGCAAGTTGTCTACATGCTTGAAAATTTTCAAATCATTTGGAATTGTACAACATATAGGAAAAGAATAATAAGTAAAAATAAATAAATAGTGATTCAAAATGCTAAGTTCTTAACAATTTATTTATGGAATTCAAAAATAATAATACCAATGGTTGTAATGTTGTAATAAATAATATACGCCTGATCTTTTTTTATTTCATTCCAAAAATAATTAGAATTGAGTAAAATAAAGGGCTTCAAAATTTGTCTTAGAGTAGATTTTTTATAACTATCTACAAACAACCCCAAACTAAAATTCTTCATAGCTTTCATCTCAATAATCAAAATGAAACGATTAAGAGCATTCCATATTTAGATAAATCTTGAGAACCAATCTCAAATTTGTATTTTTTACAAAAGTGATTTTTAAAGAAGTTTTTTTTCCTATCCAAACTACCTGCCGAACAATGAAAACTATATATCATACAATAGCTTTTTAACATTATAGTTGAAAGTTATGAAAATTGTTGGGCCTTAAAGCTACTCCTCGGGCACATGTTATGTGAGAATTTCAAAGAAAAATAATAAAAACTTCATTTATAGTAAGTTGCCCCAAATTGCTATTTTGACAAAAAAAATGCAGTTTGGACATTTACTATTATATTTTGAAATGGTATGAAATTTCAGTTTTGCCTGGGGGAGACCAACTGTCCTTTAGGGCAAATTTGTATTTCTCTTCGTGGGACAAAGTACAGGAGATATTTAGAAATGTCTTCACATGGTATTGGATTGAAGTTAGTCCAAATACAACAATTTAGTGATGTCACCGTAATGAGGGATACTTTTGCCAAATACTTTAAAATTATTTTTTTAACATTCAGCAGCGATTTCTCACTTACAATTTTTTTTCCTTTTGGAGTGAGGTGGGCACCTCCGAATGTGCAAGTAACCATAAACCGCCATCATCACTTGGGTACATCTCCCAAATCAATATGCACCTATGTAGAATAAATGATTTAGAATCTTTACTAAAAAAAATGAACCCTTCATAACTTTTGCATACTGAATCCAAATGCAGTGTTCTTTGGGGTCTTGGAACACCCTAAACACTTGCCAACAAGAAAATATGGAAATTTGACCAGTCTAATAGTAGTAACTAGGCACAGTACCAAAAACTGGCGTTTTGGGGGTTGCCCACCTTCCTAGGTAGAAGGCTCAGAAATCACTCATCTAAGGGCTGGTCTGCCTTTTTTCATGTATTTTCTAGGATAAAAATATTTTTAGCTCATTTTTAAGACAAGGAAAAATAGATGGAAAACCTAACACAAGTGATTTTATATGTTTTGAAGCATTTTTGAATTAGTTATGAATTTTCAAAGGAGATGTGTTGTAGGTGCCTATTTGTGCTCATAGACTAGAGGACAAATGAATCTTGAAGAAGTTGTAAACATGACCAAGGAATCCACAAAATGATCAAAAACATCCTTGAAATGCTCATGTCTACCTTGAATGCGTACATTGTACACCAAAATAAGAGCAATATAAGAATAGTTAGAGCTTTGAGGTGGAGGTAAAGTTACTAAAAACAAGTGGCAGCCATCTATAGCTTCCTTGGTGTAAAGCCTGGAAGGTGTTATTCTAGTGTTGTATGGCAACTTAAAGGGAGTCAAGAAAGACAACCTGTATTCAAAAATTAGCAACCCTAGTGTTAGAAATAGGTGCCTACGCCCAACATCTTAGAAAATTCATAACTAATTCATAACAACTTGAAATTTTATGAATCCACTTTTGTTCTCTTGCGCATTCATTTGTCTTCCTTTGAAAAATAAGCAAAAAAATGTTACAATGTACAAAAGCCTATAAAAAAGGCCGAACAACCCGTAAATGGTCCATTTTAGAGCCTCCTACCTTAGAGCATCCCCACCATGGAGTTCTCTTTCCCTAAAATCAGGACCTCAATCCAGTCAACCTTGACTTGATAGGGATGAGACCTCACGTGTTCTCTATGTGAGCTTGAATATAAAGAATTGGGCCCAACTTTTACCAAGTTCTCTATAAATCTGGGGTAGAGATCTTGTTTTGAGACTGGTGCGCGCAAGCTTCTGTATCCCCATCCCTATCTGAGGTTCTCTCCCTAAATTTTTAGGAATACAAAACAGATTGGTGGGGATGCTCTTAATGCCCGAATTGTTCTCAGGCCTTCTCCTATACTACACTGGAATTCATATATTTGGGGGGACCGTAGTCAGTACAGTCCAGTACCATGACTAGAGGAAGCTTCCTGGCTCTATGCTCTCAGAGATGGCGGAAGTCACCAGACGGACTTCAGTTCCTGGGTCAATCTCAAGACGACCTTGTAGTTTCACAATTCGGTTCAAATCCAATCTTCCAACAGAAAGTACCCACCAAGTTTCACCTTGTTCAATTTTGCTTGCAATTTCAATTTCAATTGTGTGTAATTTTAGAAATATCTATTTACGGAGTACAACCCTGCAAATGGTACTGACGTTCACATGGCGTTCACTAACTTACCTACTGTAATGGCCGATGCCTTGACTGCGTTCTATCCCTCGTTCCTAATAATCGAGCTGCGCCGCTAACTTTCTGCTTACGAGAATTTGGCGTCACAGGTTAAGCTGAGACTGTTCAGATCAATCGTCTGTGAATTCTAATCAAGAGCTTGTGAAATCTCACAGTTGGAATGCCAAATGCAATCACTCTGAGTGCTTCTTCCAAATTATGATTGCTTCTACTATGGCAAATTGCAATTACAAAGACCAAATCATAATGGAACCATGCTTTTCCAGCAAAAAAAGAAAATTGCAATGAATTTTGAATGTAAGGAGTAGCTCCATTTACCCCTAAAGTCTCAAGGCCACTTTTCTACCAAAATCACTCAAAACTGCCACTTTTGCTACATTCACCTAAGAAATAAATTTTTCTTAGAACTTAACCATAGGATCTTGTTCTAAACTTGTGTTAGATCACGTGGTAAAATTTTTGTGAAGTTTGACTGTATAGATTGAAAGATATTAGCATTCAAAGTGGAAGAAAAAAAAATTCTTTCATGAAGCTGCTATGATTGCCCGCTAAACAAGAAACTCCATAACTTTCACATCACTAATCCAAATGTAATGAATCAAAACTTCCCATTTAGAAGAAATATAATCTACAAGACGAAAAAAAATATTTCAATTTTTATTTCAATTTTGTGGATTTATTTTGCTGCCCAGTCTCTCCCATATTGAGGTTATTGTGGCATAACTTTTGCTCCCGGGCACTGATTTGAATAAAAATTGTATTCCCGGAAAGCTCATAAGTTTATCTATTTTATGAGAAACTTTCAAAAACTTTCAGTAAAAATTGAGATCATAGGAGCCTGAACGAAATCCATTTTTTCCCCAGTAGAGACAATAGGACTTTAGGCGTTAAAACTTGTTCCAATAGTGTACAAGTACGTGCATGCGGTTACTCACACATCTATTGTGGTGACAACATGTTAGAGAAACAGAGTCAAGGGACTGGTGTGGACTCATTTTTTACAATTATTTCTCTTTCGTTCCACAGTAAACGTCAGGGAAACTACTACACTGTTCAGTAATCTTATTATCGTTACGCAAAACTCTCATCTGTGCCTTGGTATTATTCTCTGGAATTCGAAATGTATACGAAATGTTGGGTACCATGAGCTGGTGACGTTTGCTAAAAATAAAAATAGGTGTATATGAGTTGATCACGTCACTGTTCACGCACGCATTTGCTTTACTCAATTTCCAATTCCGATGATCCACGACTGCATCTTGGGCATCTCTAAAGCCACGCTCGCCAATATGATTTACATAACTAACGCCAATGTGACTCATATCCTCTCCGCTCGGCAGACGGTCAAGGAATGCATGGGAAAATGCAGATTAACATAGAGTAAAATAGGCTTGAAGAAGGGTCCTTTAGAATTGGGTTGTCTATAGTACAGATTACAAATTGGCATCTGAGAATCACATGAAATGTTTCCCGCTGTGAAACGCACCTAATGCAGACGCAGTTTGAGTGAGCCCAATGCTTCCGCCATATCATCAACATCCACTCTGCTTGTCAGTGCTGGTGAACCTCTGCTTGAAGCCGGGGAGTCACTGAGTAAGCTCCAATTCGGCAGCTCAACAAGAGGTTGCGCTTTCGGAACGCTGGGTACCTTGATAGCTGGGCCTGGACTCAGGACGACAGTACTCTTCTTGACGGGCAATGGCGAAACAACAGGTATGCTGTTACTAAAGCCAAGTGGTTTGGGTCGTTGACCCTCGAGTCTGTCTGAAGCTGTTCGAATTTTTTCTGCAGACAGATCGACGACAGCAATTGGGACGGCTGACCGAGATGACAACTGCCCGCCTATGTTCTCCTTGCTGCCTGCAATCATCTCAGCCTGTTTCAGTTCATTCTCAGTCTCGTCAATTTTCGTCTCGAGGGAAACTCCGTGATCTGGCAGCCTTGAAAGTAATGCCTGTAAGTGCAAAAGGTGAGGTGACTGTCAGGAATGAATGGCAATTTCCAGGTTCGAAACCTCAGAGACAAAATACAACTCGAGCGGACGCACTGAAGCAGAGGAAATTCCTCATTGAACCCACCTTATCATCAAGAGTTCTGTAAAGTCGTTCCAGTTTGCTCCTTAAGAATTGTACCTTGAGCCAACTATCATTGGCCACATTTCGGTTTTGCAAACCAGCAGTCGCACTTGCCAAAACCCCTCGCCTGGTGCAACCAGGGCACACACCTTTTAGTAAACCTAGAAATCAGGGTAAGACTTCTCCGATACGCACGATGGATTAGAAACAGAAATTTCTGAACAGCTATGACAACCAGGGAAAGGTTAAATACCCTATGGATGGTGAGGCTTCCCAGACATAGCTTTCAGGCTTTGAAGCTGCTTTGTATCGCTGCCCCGCATATAATGGATTCCTGATTACAAGATAGTTTGTCACATGATTCAGCTTGGTGGTGGACACAAACTTATGTTATGAGATAGTTGACTCCAAGAGACGAGATGAATGACTCACCTTGGTTCCCATGAGGCCTTCAAGTCATCATCTTCAAGTCCAGGAGGGGGCAATGGCTCTGCTTCTTTAGTAAATAGCAGGTCATGGTGGCTAACCCCAGCAATGCCGAGACCCTCAAGAAACTCGATATGCACTTGTAGCTCTGTATTTCTGTTACAAGCAAAATCGATGTCGTGGAATAAGAACCTCTAGAACAAAAATAACCATTGGAAATTTCAGGACTTCCCATTTCGCGATAAGTAAACGACGCACACTTACATCCTGCGCTGACTAAAATGCTCTTTGTGAAGCTGCCGCTGGGTCTGTGATACCCTAAAACCTGTTTGTGGTACTTTAAACATTTCTCCCAGTTCCTGGACAAAGACGCCAGATAAGAATATCGTCATATTAAAAAGAAGTGCTGAACGTTACATTTCCTGCGTATAAGGAGCTGCTGCAAGACATAATTATTTTAGGAAGGCTGCGATCACTTGCCCCTTGTGAGAAATATCGCATTTGATTCTTTTTCTCAGTTGCCACTTTCATGAGACCACCCTTGAAAACCTGAAAGAGAAGAAAAAGGTGAGTGCGTCAATTCCTACCAATCGTCGAACCAGGTTTATTGGAAAGCGAAATTACTGAAAAGAAGAAAACGAACATCCATACCCTCTTGTGACAATCAACAGAAGAATCGAGATACTAATTGAGGGATGCAATATCTTACTTGCTTGCGGTATATTTTTTCTTCAATAGTTCCACATGTCATGAGGCGATAAACAACCACATCGTTCTTCTGACCAATGCGGTATGCGCGATCCACGCTCTGATTATCGGTACTGATTCGATGCAGAGAGCAACAGTTAGCTTTGTGATCGACATGTTATAGTAGACAAACATAACCTGAGCAAGAGAAGGAGCACAATTTCGCATACAGTCATATTTCAGATATCGAGTAGATTGTTAC
The DNA here is from genome assembly GCA_947034895.1 of Rhytidiadelphus loreus. Lineage (NCBI taxonomy): Eukaryota > Viridiplantae > Streptophyta > Bryopsida > Hypnales > Hylocomiaceae > Rhytidiadelphus > Rhytidiadelphus loreus. The sequence continues at coordinate 10,099,099 of OX344763.1, read as the reverse complement.
CTTGGATTCCAAGCAGGGTCAACAATTACAACCCTGTCAGCTCCAGTCAGGGTAAGTCCTAAGCCGCCAACTTGAGACGTCAACAAGAAAAGTGGTATCTCTTCATCACATTGGAATTCCTGTTACAAGTCGATACAAGCATTAATCTTGGGGACCGTATTGGAAGAGCAATACAAGTCAACTGACCAGTCTAATTTTAATAAGCTACTGAAGATTTCCCATAGGCACGATGCCCCTCAGCATGCCTGATATCTCAGACTAGTGTCGTTAATATTGGTAAGACATACTCACTTGTACACATTGTTCACGCTCAGCCGCCTTGATGGTGCCGTCAATGCGTCTAAAGATCCATCCTCTCTCAAGAATCTCTTCCTGTCAAATGAAATCATTTCCCAAGTGTTGCGCAGTAATGAGTATCAAAAGCATACACGAACAGACAATAAGGTTATCACCTGCATAACCAGAGAAGCATTACATGTGCGCTGAATTACACGAACGTTACCAGTCAAGATTAAGGAAGAGATAAAACCAAAACTGACGGTTGGACCTGAATCATATTGAGCATCTTTCGAGTTTGAGCAAATATGAGTGTACGGTGACCTTCAGCAACAAGATTTTCCTGCGCAGAAAGATCCTCAGGGTTAGCACCTTCCACTAATATCTCTTACTCTCATTCCAAAGAGCAGTTTCAGTAAGGAGACAGAAATTGAAATGCTGGAAGATATAAGAAAGGGCATTACAAGTAGGGCCAACAGGAAATCGATTTTGCAAGAACGAGCCCCCTTATTTTCATCCTCCTCAACCATGCCAGCAAGTGAACGAGTCATGGCTTCAGCAGCTTGGATATCTTCCGTATCCAAGTATCCTTCCATCCCTTCTGCGATTTCATTTGCAGCTCTCTTTGTGAGTAAGGATGGGTGATCACAGATCTTCTTCATAACCTGAACCGAGCAAGGTAACACCGTCAAAATGGCATGTCATTTACGATGACAATCTTAAGTAGAGTATAAATAGACGTCAGTAAAGGTAATGTCACTCACTGTCAGTGCAGAGAGGACTTGTCTCCCAGTAGACACTGTTTCCTCAGCTGCATTACTGTTCAAGAAAGCCCGGTATAATTTCTCCTGCAAGTGAGTTGCAAACATTCAGTACAAATTACGGGACAAGTTCGCTTTTGTGATGTAACAAAGGGAGCAGGGAAGGGCGACTGAAAAACGCTCAGTCCAACTTCAAATGAAGCAAAAAAATCGAATTGTCAATGCTTCGATTCCACTCTCATTTCCCAACGTTTACAAGGCAATTCACCTGGCGTTCAGAAAGGGGCAGCCAGACAATTAGGTCATTCTTCCTTGATAACTTTCGTTCTTCTTTGTCCTCGGAGTCCGGAAAAACTTCACTTTTCAGACGTCTCAGGAAATACGGAGCGAACTTTTGCCTTAGTTCCTGCAGTCGAAAGAATAAAATACACTTGAACAAGCATTCTAAAAATATAGGAAGCAACTAGAATATGACACCATCGAAACCTCTCAAAATGCAACATTCAGTTAATTTATGGGAATAAGTTAACCAAACAAGAGGAAAGAGAACCAATATTCAAAGTACTGCAAGATTGGGACATCCCACCTCAGCGACTGCTAATCCAATTCGTTTTTGCCGATCAGAAGCATTTTTGTCAGTCCCAGCCAGGATTTGACGCTCATACTTTTCCTTGAACCTGGATGCATATACAAGCATAAAAACACCACGTCAATTCTCTACAAATGTGAAAATTTCCTCTACCTCCTCCAAAACGACCATGGCATTCAGGATGACAGAAACAAGTCCAAGAAAGAAGGCACCTACTCTTTTCGATCTCCAAGAAGGTTGGGACAGCAGAAATCAAAAAGTGCCCACATTTCCTACGCCAAGCAACAGTTTCGAGTTAGTGAAACACAATGCGATGCAATATTTGAATATAATGACCTCCGTGCATCTCAGAAAAATATCGAAATAACACTATCGGAAAACATCATAAGGCTCTAGAACTAGTGCCGTAGAAGGACCATACTTGAAGATGATTCTGAATAGGAGTGCCACTGATAACAATGCGATGGGCAGCAGGGATCTCTCGGAGACTTTTCGCACGTTGAGTATTAGGATTTTTGACGAGATGCCCCTGTTACACCACAATTTGCGAGAAAACAGAAATTAGTGTCACGCTGAAGGCGACACTACACCAACAGAAGTACAAGAGATTTAACAGATACTATGTTTCAAATTGACATAAATCGTTCTTCTTGGATAATTCTGATTATCATTCAAGTCCTCAGGAGCAGTAAGTTGAACCTCATCAAGAATTATGTAATCCCATGTAACAATGTCATCGCTTGTATCTCCATAGCCATCTCTTCCGTCAAAATCTCCTCTAAGAGCCTTGAAGTTGCAGCGGACCATGTCATACGTCGTGAGCAATACTCCCCCCATTTGTAGGACGTGTTGAAGAGCATACTCACGTGCTTTGACAGATGTACCCGAATAACTGCAGTAACGACAGTAACTAAAATGAGATACGACAGGACCTTCGGGGAATGCACACATTGAACGCAACAAGTGCCCTAATCCATGTAACGTCAACATCCAGGATGAAAAATCCTCAGACAAAGGGGTTGAACTCACTCTTGTGTTTTGCGCGAAAGTCCAACGACCTTGAGTTCTTTAACCCAGTGAGCAATGAGCGTTTTCGGGGCAACAATTAAGGCACACTTTATATTCTTAGTGCAGAAAAGCCCGGCCAAGAACGAAGCGACCTGCAGGGGTCAAGCACAATCAGATTTCCAGATACAAATAAAAAGAAACCAAGTAGACTCGAAGGTGTTACACATGATAACCATGCTACATAGTCCTTATCCTTACAGAGTGATCACATGCCAAATGCAGTTATCCTAAGATGATGTTGAAGATCATGAAGCTCACTGATTTCTGCTAATGAACATGAGAACGCTGATTTTAGTGAGATATACCTGCATGGTTTTGCCAAGGCCCATATCATCACCAAGGATACCACCCATTCCTTTCGTGTGCAGACTCCAGAACCACTCTAGTCCTACTCGTTGATGTGGATATAACATATTTGCAGTTTTGGCTCGGAGAGTGAATCGATGTCTTCCTTCAACAAACGCCATGTCCTCCACTATTTCTGAATTGTCTACCACAGTGGTAGGATCAACAGCAGGCGCTGGATTTGCTTTAGAGCCCAACACTGTAGGCAGCGACTCTGTCCAACCTCAAGTATAGTTTAGACGACAAGATAAAGATAAACTCAGATTCTCATTACGTACACAGAGAAACTCAAGGAATACGCTAATCTCCTGAACCTCTGGATGGATTTGACTGACTAGAATTTTGCCATACAATTCGATTACAGAGCTAGAATATTCACATAAGATAGAGGATTATGTCTAAAAGGAAGCCATACACAGTGCAAAATTGTAGAGAGCTTAATGAAATAGCAATACCTCTGGCCCTGTTTGTGGTTTCTGGAGCGAAAGCTTTTTCATAGTCAGCGTCTGATGAGCGAGGAATTTGGGTATTGGACACTGGAGAAGACATTGACAGCGCGGCAACTTGCTTTGATTTGGACTTGACCTTCGAAACAATAGGTGAATCCACATCGCCATCGTCTGCAGAGGTATAATCTGCAGACGACGAAGGAACTGCAGGATCTAGACTTACAAAACTCTCGCTTTCGGAGTCACTCTCCACGTCAACGACGGTTGACTTCTTTACCAACCGTTTTCTTATATTGAGAATCAAATCCTTCGGATTTCTCTCAAACTGATTCTCCTGAAACCTTGATCCATCACCAGAAAGAGCTCCATTCTTGTCTTTCAAACTAATCTGATCGAGTACCGAGCTTAGGTCTTCTACCGTTGAATACCCATGAGAGGCATTTTTAACTACAGACTCCCCATGAAACTCATCTCCATTTTGTCTTGGAACAGATTTCCGACTAGATGACCTTCTCCGTCCGTCCGTTCGGATCTTTGGATGACTTGAACCTGCAGAGAGAACGGAAGATTATCTTCATTGCGATACAGCCCTGTTTTCTGTTCTGCTTTCAGCACTAAGATGTATAGGGATAGTTTTCGAGCACACCTCCAATTCGATGCTTCCGGAGATTAGAGCAAATCCAGACATAGTATTCCTCAAATTGAATAACGAAATCAGAAGCCTCCATCAAACATACCTGATGGTGAGGTACTATCATTCGATTCGTAGTTTTCTTCGTCGTCGCCACTCATCCCGCTACCTTCTGAGGAATCCGGAAGGATCTCCGTTGAGGCCATTCTCGCCACAGCATGCAAGATCCCGCCTCTCTCATTTGATCCTCCATCTGCATGATTACCTCTCAGTCAAAGAAATTTGTTCTACGACAACTAATGAACCTACCCGCATCAATTACTACTGAAAACAGAAGACCCAATTTCCACCATCACCGCAGACTATTTGTCAATTGAAAGAGGAAAGAATCAGGCATGATCATGCAGTAAGGCACGTTGGGAGAATATTCATCCTCCAAAGAGATCGAGCAAGCAGCCTTCCATCAGAATTAACGACACAGAAGACGTTACCTTCAACCACCTTCACATAAATGACAACAGCTCTAAGCTACAGGAAGACAGAATGCTCTCGTTCTCTGGTATCTAAATCAGCACGAATTCGATCGTTCTCTAAATTCTTTTCAACATTCGTCGGTATACTTGCAGCTGAAGAACAGAGTCTAAGAAAACGCAGTTCAAGGCAACACAAAACGCAATTGAAAAGTTAAAAGCACGAAAATACTCTGCTTTCCAGTAACACAGCTAAAGATCCACCCGCGCGACAACACACCTCTCTGCTTAACGAAACGAAATTACGAACCTGCAGGCGGAGAGGGAGCCTTTGTGCTGCGAAGAAGCTGAGCCTGGCGGCGCGCGGCAATAGCTTGCAGCAGCTCAGCTTTCGACTGCTGTGCATTTGACTTCGCTGTCCTCCTTGCACGAGGATCCGACCTTCCATAGTCGGGACTACTCTCCCAATCCGCCATCGCTACCAAACCCTAAAGCGCACTTCCTCTCTCCAAACAGACGATCGATCACAATTGCTCAAGCTCCAACATACTGCTTACCAATGGAGGGAGTCACTAACATAAGATGGTGATTCTGCAAGGGTACATATAACACTGACACAATGGAATTGCAAGGCGTCTACGCCCCATCCGATGCGAGCTGAAGCTTCAAATTTCAATGCAATGACGGGAATGGGAAGATCGGACGGGTTGGACCCGGCGGGAGAAATTTGAATGGAGAGGACCGTTGAGACATGGCGGGGTTATATCCACTTGGCAGGGTTTCTACTGGAGGTGACCTTAATTTTCCGATGTGGCAATTCTTAGGTGGTAATCGAGGAGCTTTTTAAATCAGACGTGGAGAATGTTTTATTCTAATTTTATACTTAATTTTTAAATGGAGTATTTGGGTGCAAATTTACTAAACCCTAAAAGAATGGAAGTACATTTAAGGCAAAAATTGTTAAAACCATGTTTTTTTGCATTAAATAAACATAGGAAGCTTGCTCGGATTTTTTAATTCAATTGTACAAAATTAATACTATTATGAAAATACAGTTGTCCTAAAAGTCATGAAATGTCAAATTCCATTTGGTCTCTAGTTCACTTTTTATTGTAAATTGTATTAGCATTCTAATTCAACATGTATTTTTCTTGGAATGACAAGAAGGCAAACTTTCATGCAATCTATTCTAATTGGTTTTCTTCTTAGATTGAAGTTTAGTTCCCACCTCAAAAGATAATATTTCAAGTTCAAAAATTGACTCAAATAAATAATTGGAAAACAAAGTTTAAAATTCAATGTAAATAATGCTTAGAGTTAAAATATTAAGCTTAAATGAAAAAGAAACTTCTAAAATTGACAAATATCAATTCAACAATCAATTCAAATTATAATTATCAATTTTTAGTTTCAAATGTATTTGATAAATATTGGTTATTATAGTGACATCTTTAAGCATATGGATATGATTTGTGGATCATATCCTTCGACATTTATCATTCAATTATTTTTCTTAACTGCAATTTTTTAATACATCTTCTCATTTTTTAAAGTCTAGACTACATTGGGTTAGAGAGGGCTAAAAAACTAAAAGACCTACCTTATTTATCCTAATGGAGTAATTTGATAATCATATTTACAACTACTTGTAACATTATAATGTAACTACACCTAAATCGCTCCCTTATATTAATTTGAAATGAATCTTCAAAACTATATTGTAGTGCCCTTCTACTAAATAATATTGATTAATGTACCTATTCATTCCATTCAAAACGGGATTCAAAAGTAGAGATTGAAATTTTGTAAGAAAGACTTTAAGGATTGGTTATATTACAATGATGAATAGAAGATTATTAAAGATCAAATGAAGGTTTTGAAGTAAATAATTGGAAATTGGGAATAGAAAAGGAATAGATTTACTAGAAATGAAGATGGATAAGGTGAGAGAGACTAAACTTAAAAGAGAAATTAGAATCAATTTCATTTTTAGAAACTTAGAGACTTAGGTGTTTAGATTCAAGAAGATTAATAGTCGGTGTTTAAATGCCAATTTAATGTGCACAAGTTGTCATAAGCCTTCAAATTAATCCTAGACAACTCACTTGAATATTTTTCATAGTATAACACATTAATGTGAGGTATTTTTAACCAACTAAAATCCACATGTAAGGCCTAGGGCTTGGAGGTCAAAGGTTTTATTTTAGAGAATTCAAACATTCACTAGTTCTTTAATGCATGTAAATGTTTGCTACCATTTCATCCATTTTAAGGATGAATTATGTAAAAATAATCCAAGAGAGGAATTTTTGCTAGATCTTCAATAGAGGGAATTTTGCATTGATAATCCTGACCTACAGTGGAAGTAATCATAACTTGTAGAAATTTTGCAATTTAATGTAACCACTAAGTAAATAAGAAAATGGTAGTGAAGTGTTTGAATTTTACTAGGGGACATATTCACCTACAAAACTACAATTTCAAAAATAAGTTTTCCCTTGGGATTATTGGTGTGCTCTTATAGCATCACTATAGAAAGAACAAAATTTGATCAAAGAATTGGAGGGGGATAAAGAAGAAAGAGTTGGTACATATGCATGCAATGGTATGCAAGTCCACCTTTAAAACATTGTCTTTGGACAGACACATAGAAACTAAAGGGTATGCTATATATGAGCACCTTCTAAACATTTTTCTTGTACCTTTTTATGATTACTTTTCATAGCAATCAAGTTTTAAATAAATAAATAGGGGAAAAATTCACCCATTAGTATCTAAATACCAATAGAATCTTTAGAACACAATAACTTTTCAACGAAGAGGCTAACATTAGATGAGATTTGAGGGCAAGGAAGGGCCGTTTGAGACTTGTTCCTTGCCTTGGGAACCAATTATAATATAAAAACATTAAAATTTTATTTAAATTATTTAAATTTTTATTAATTATTAATATTATTTGATGTGGCATAGTTGCAGCCATGTCATATTGTTGTTGTGGTAGATTCGATAATGCTTGGGAACTCATAGTCTTCTTTTGCCTTCAAATCTCTTTTAGTGAAGGACAAAGAGGTGTAAAAAAATTGACCTCTTGCATAACATTATTCACTAATGTGTGGGGACACTTTTGAATTTCTTCTCCAACAACTATTACATATGATCAAGGATGTCCTTATAACTTTTGATTAAAAGCATTGTAACTATCCCTCTAAGTTTCGAAGGGAGGATTATACCTCTTTCTTTGGAATCCAAAGGGAGGGGATACTAGTCACTTAATCATTTCATCTATGGATTTAAAAAATAAAGGAGAACACTTGAGTATGAAATTTGAAGAGCCTCTCCCATATTCCTCATATTTCCACATAGTTTATTAGAACCTACTAAAGAATTGATGAGTTGGAAATTCTAAAGTTTCATATTATAGACAACTATGAAAAATTCCCCCCCTCTTAGGAATAGATGTAAAAATTTGACCCCTATATTATGGTTCATTCATTTTGCATTTCTTAGCTATTGGTATCCAACTTATGATTTCCAATTCAAAATTTTCAAATTTCATCATTTGTAATAAATAATAAGTTTCAACACTTTATGTAGGGCAAAAGGGCTAAATGACTCAATGATGTAAAACACCGCCAACAATTTTACACTACTAACAATACTAGAAGGGATTTTGCAGTGGAATGTGAAGTTCAAGAGGTTTTCTTCATAATCGAGCATTATGGAAATATCATTCATTCATTGAAAAACATGTATTCATGCTTTCCATTGGGAAAGACCTTCTTCATTGAGAATTCTAGGAAAAAAAATCCTCTTCATTCAACTCCACCCTACCTAGTGAGGATGTTATTTTTTAGAATTCCTTCCTCAACACGCATTGCCGTAACTTAAGGTAAACCAACCTATGAAAGGGATAAGACCCATTGTAGACACCAAGGGTACGATCCATTAAAAGTCTTGCATCAACCCATGACAAAAAAATTTCAATAAATGAAATTTGGATTGTATTAGGTTGAGTTAGTGGTTACAATCAATGTCTTGAATGATAGTAATGAAGTAATTAGCCACTATTGTAGAAACTTCCCCCATGATTATGAGTATAAATTCATCACAAGAAGTGACTTTTTTTAGGCCTTCATGTTGTGGCCATGATAGAAAATATTGTCATTGTTTAGTGTAGGTGAGTAAGTTGATCATTATGGCTACACTTTTCTTTTCTTTTTGATAGATTTTGAGGTAGTTCAGAGACTCTCTTGGGCCAATTGGTCAACACACTTCAAAAATTCAAAACAAATTCATACTTTGTCAAAAAAATAAAATTTTAATTGCTCTCCCCATATCTCACATTTGTCTTTGTGCGCCAAAAATATTAAAAAAATTTCAACAATGCCAACAGGCAAACCAGTCATTCTGCCTGTCATAGGCTGGTTTACTTTACACAAAAATGAATGCTGGGCTTGTGGAAAGTCTCTAAAAAGTTACTGGAGCTTTTTCGTCGACGTAGGGTCAAAGGAGCCGACTTTAATGAGCGACGTCGAACCTTTTTCAGTCCACCCGTTTCGCCTTTCGATGACGATAAAGCTGCCTCGGATATTTTGGTTGTGGGGTTTGCGCAATTCAGTTCCAGACGGCGGATCGAGACAATTCCACGCGAATTTCTCCAGTCTCGTTGGACAATTGGGTTTCATTAAATTTGGAGCGGTTGGATAGATAGGTCGTAGATTGTTTTCTTGCTTAGAATTTCGTCCATTGTGCGCAATTTCTTAACCATTTGATCATTCTTTCGAAGTAAGTGTGCTTCCTTTGTGCGGGTTTTTTCTTGCAGTTGAATTTGGTGGTTGCGTATTCTCAAAGCCAATCTTGATTTGAAGGTCTCGTATTGAGGTTTGAGTTTGTAGTCTTTGTGATTATCTCACAGTTGCAGCTCAATATTTCCAAGCGTGTTTGTGCTCTCGCATTTTCGGAATTGGGTTCAACGTAGTCGAGACTTGGAAATTGGAGATTATGAGAGCGTTTTCTTGAAACCATGGCAAGTAGCTTGGCAAGTGGATTGCTGAGGGGCGAGGGGTTAGTCCTCCGCGCGGCCGAGGTTCCACCAAGTCGTTTCGGATGCGGTAGAAAAGTTGCAGGGGGAGCCTTGCGGTTATGCGAGAGTAGGAGAGTGTTTCATCTCTCCACCAAGCTACAAAAATCTGCGGTTCGGCACCGTTGCAGTCGGAAATTGACTCGTGGAGCTTTGGTGGAGGAACGAGCGGTGGAGGAAGAAGCTGTGGATTCAGAGGAGACCGGGGTGACTGATGACGATGCTGGAGACACTTCCCAAACCCTAGAGAAATGGCAGATCAAGGGTGAGAAGGCGTTCAACCGGCTTGCTACCGACGCAGTGATTCAAGTCCTAGACGTTTTCTACAAGAACAGGGATTACGCTCGTTTCTACGTTTTGGAAACGATTGCCCGCGTTCCTTACTTCGCCTTTGTGTCCGTTCTCCACATGTACGAAAGTTTTGGTTGGTGGCGGCGAGCGGACTACATCAAGGTTCACTTCGCAGAGAGTTGGAATGAGCTTCACCACCTCTTGACGATGGAGGCTTTGGGCGGGGACGAGCGCTGGGTGGATCGCTTTTTAGCGCAGCATATTGCGGTTGGGTACTACTTCATGACGGTGATCATGTACCTTGTCAGTCCTCGGATGGCCTACCACTTCTCCGAGTGTGTTGAGAAGCATGCTTTCCACACATACGACGAGTTCATCAAGTTACATGGCGAGGAGTTGAAGAAGCTCCCTGCTCCTGAAGTTGCAGTGAAATACTATACCGAGGGGGACCTCTACTTGTTTGACGAGTTTCAAACGGACCGCATTCCAAATACGAGGCGACCGAAGGTGGAGAATTTGTACGATGTGTTTTATAACATTCGAGAGGATGAAGCGGAACATTGCAAGACCATGCTGGCTTGCCAGACGCGGGGAACTTTACGTTCTCCTCATAGTGTAATGCATGCTGCAGCGACTTCACCATCTGCTGTTGTTTCAATAGAAGAAGAGGAAAGGTTGCTGGAGATTATTAAGGACTTGCCTCTTGCAGAATGCGCAGGCATTGTTGAGTGCGCTTTGACATCGAGCTCGTTTGCAGATCGAGCGAGGAAGGGTGGGATTGAAGTGAAAGTGGATCAGCGTCCCCAGTAGTGATTGTTTATTTATAATCTTGCGACGAAGGTCGTGAGGTTAGCTTACTATGCATCTTTAACAAATTGTTGAATTCTTTGCTTAATGAATCATTTGATTGCTTCTATGATGTTTCGTTGTTGGCGACATGCTTGTGCATGCGTCTGTGATCATAAAATGACTTGCACTTGCATTGATTGCTGGTGTTTCTCTGAGTTGTCTATCGCATATTGAGCAATCTCTGGTGTTATGTTCTGTGTTAGACCAACCCTGGCGATTGAAGGATATCAGGCCTTCCATGGGACTAACTGAATGCAAGACAAAGGTGGTGATAGACTGTCTCCTCCAGGTAGATTTTTTTACCTCATATCAATTGATAAGGTTGGTGCACTCGAATGCGCCTTGCAAGTAGTTGTGCCACAATGTACATTTCAGACCTATATTTAGGATAATCGTATGAGACTGTGCCTCAATGTATAAGAGTCCTAAATTTAGGTTTTGAAGTGAGGAGAATATGTACATTGTGGCACAATTGGGTGTACCTACCTTTTAGAGACCATCTTATTTCATGCTAGACCAAAGTGATTGCACTTACCGGTAGATTGTTCTCGCGGCAAAGAATTAAGGAAATAGGTAGTGCAAGGGGCTAATGATGTTGTATTGTCAGTTTTGAGTCTCAATTAGGTTTATGCATAAGTGCACTACTAAATGTTGCACTTCATTTTCATTTCCCCGACCCCATCCACCACGAAATTTGCACTTCGTTTTCATTTATTCCCCCAGAAGTTGCACGTCGTTCGTTTGCTTCTGCAATTCACGTTTTGCAAATGCTGTAGGCCTTCTTTCTGTTTTGTTCCACGATCTTCAGTGTTGATTCCTTTAGAGGAGCATTCACAAGGACTTCCTATTCGATTTTCATGGTTTATGGAATTGTCTCTGCCAGTGTTGGAGGAATTTGAACAGCTTGGGAGCATGCCTGCCTTAAATATGACTAAAATAATGAAGAAATAATTTGGATTCTTCTTCAGTACCTTTGTACAATAACCTCCAAGAAGTCTTGCAACCCCATGTCTGGCTTTCATCCAAGTAGTTTGATTAGATAACATAATTGTTACAGGTAAATTTTTGGATATGTGACTGAGATTTTTTGCTTGGACAAGGTGTCATATATCTTGTCGTGGCTCATTCTACTTTTAAATATCTCTCTTTGTGAGAGGTGGTTGATTTTGGAAACATTAAGCTGAGTTCACAATGCTACACTTTAAAATTTCATTGCATGAGATCACAAGTAGTGGATTTCAATTGGCTTTGGAGTTGAGAGGATCAATATTATTGCATGCTTCCTTCTAGTGATTGTTGTTTGCAAACATAGCCTAGAAGTTCTATGAGAAAAGATTGATGTTTGTCTCAGATATTTTGTCTCAGATATTTTGTGATGTTGCTAGGAGTTCTATAAGCAAACTTTGTAAAGTTCTAAGTAGTGTTAGTTAACTTTGCACCATGACACAACGTAAAATTCATTGAATGGCCTCCAAATGCTTTTGACCTCAATCCTATAGAAAATGTATAAAAGCAAGTTAAAGATATGTTCAATTCTTTTATTAATACATTGAATGGCCTCCAAATGCTTTTGACCTCAATCCTATAGAAAATGTATAAAAGCAAGTTAAAGATTTGTTCAATTCTTTTATTAATATGTGAGGTTGCTTTCCTTTTCCTTGAAGTCAATGTATATAAAAGAAAATTGTAAAATACATTAAAGACACATAGAATAAATTTTTACCTACATAGTATGACCCTTTGTAACATGAAAGATGTGAACAAAGATATTTCCTAATTAAATGTGCAATCAGATCTTTAAAAGTCATCACATATATTTTTTAATTAATTATTATATAAAATCAAGAAAAACAAATAAAATAATTCACCAAAAATGGAGTTTTTATTTTTGAATATTGAAATCTCATATGTAGGTTAAGGTTCCATAAAGCCATAGATTTAATAGGATAGTTTTGATATTATACTCTTAAAATGGAGTTGAAAAGGAAAAATTTGAAGGACTTCATAATGGGGGTGCAAGACTTTTTGGAGGGGATTAGTACAAAACATCATTTGCAAATTAAATCTTACTATGCCAAACTCTTCAATTCTAAATTTGGTTAATTTTTGAAATTGACAAAAATAGGTGGTATGCAATTGAAATATGAGATGTATTTGGTATATTGGGTAGAAAAACAAGAAGTTGAAAGGCTCTTCAAATATAGATGTGAAATTTGAGCGTGCCAATTTGAATGTGCAAGGTTGGAGATGCCCTTATAATATTTGGCACTATTGATTGATAGATGGAATTTGAAAATCAACATCATTGTTTTGTTGATGAATTGGATATTTGAATTGTCAAACTTATGTCATTTACAAAAACTTTTGGTAAACTTTTGGTAGAAGGTTGTACTCATAGGCCCCTAAGATTTTATTTGAGTAAAAGTTTTATATTTTGATTAATGGATTGTATCAATTTTAATATTATGCAAATCAAGACTTTCAAGTAAACTTCTAAACCTAGAATGAGAATATCTATTAAAACTTGTCACAAACTAATATATGTATTTTTTATTTTTAAAATATAGAATTTCTTAAGATTTCAAAAGTAGGGCAATGCTCAAACATGTAGAATTACAATTATAATAATATATACATTTTTTTAACAATAATGAATTATTGAAGTAAATTGGTAGGTCACATTTTAAACTTAGAAACTTAGTACTTGAAGGCCCTCTTTAAAGTGAAACAAGTATGTTTGTATGATTTGAATTCTAAAATATTTGTACCAAAGAAATTTGAAAATTCATACAATATGAATATTTTATAACAATTAAAATATTTCATATACAAAAGAATATTAAATTAAAGTTTACTAAAGTATACAAGATGATTCTAGATAGAGTTTTCATTAATTCATTAAATAATTGATTGCCAAATTTCATTTAGTAAAAAGTTGTAATCTTAAAAATAGAATAATAAACTAAGGATTGAAATAGGTTTTACAAAAAAATTGTTTCTAATCATTCTCCTTCAAACTACCTTAATTAGCTAATGGCTATTTAAAGAACTTGTTAGAGGGGATTTGAGGGCATAGAAGGGTTGTTTCAAGGTTGTTTTCTATGTTGTAAACTAGCCACTACTGTTAAAATATTTTTTAAATTTTAAATTTTAAATCATTACAAAATATTATCTAATAAGGTAGGATCTCAACCATATTAGATTGTTGATGTGGCATAGTTCCCATGTTTCCCATTGTCCAAGAACTCACAGACTTGTTGAGGCCTCAAATTTCCTCTGATGAATAGCCTTTCAACTATTTCAAAAATGTTATATATTTGTTGGTATCTTATATAAACATTTTAAAGTTATTAGTGAAGAGCGATCATGAAATTATCATATTATTTTAAGAAAGATGATGGCAAAAAGCTTTAGGTGGTTAATAGGATTTAAAAAAAATTCATCTAGTATTTTTCTACCTTTTGTTTTTACTTTTGTTTCTTAAAAATGATTAACTACTAGTAATCAAATTATTGGAGCCAAAAAAAGAAGGATGCAAAATTTAAAATATGAGAATCTTGTAATTTTCATTTCTCTTCTTAAAATTTTTTTGACTTTGATAATTCAATATTTAGAATGAGTTAAAGACTTCTCGATGACTATACCCTTATAAACTCAAAATTATAAAAACTAGAGTCAAAGAACAAAAAGTAAGAGATTGAAAGCTAAAAGTATATATAAAATCAAATTTATTCAAGAAAAAAAGGTGTAAATTTAAGTTTTTACTCACGTTTGGATTTTGAGTTGGACTTCGGGATAAGATTCAATCAATAAATACTAGTAGCATTGGCAAAATTTAGAGTGCAATGTGCTTTGGTAAGAAAGATTTGTCAAGACCTCTAGAAGTTTTATCTTTTAGCTAGCTTAATTTATTTATTTTGACACAAGTAAAAACTTTACTTCACTGCAAATCATAAACAACTATCAAGCCTAAACCCGTTGAGTAAAGAGAATGCCAAACAACAAAATTTTTAGCTAGCTTTTGAAGCAATTTATTCTCATTGTCAAATCATGTTTAATCCCTAAAGGAATTTGGTGCTCAAAGCCCAAAATTGCTTCAAAGTACTCAAACCCAAAGCAAGGCTAAAATCTTCATCAATATTTATTCATTACAAATTCAACCATAGAATCCTTTAGACTTTAGTTAACTTGTTAAAGTACATCTTCCTAAAATTTCAAAATAGAAACCTTATCAATTGCAAAATCATGACACTTGGATTTTGAAAAATAATATTTTCAACTCTTCACAAATGGTTAGGTTTCATTTTTCAAACTTTGAACACAAAACTGTGTAGATCCTACAATTTTTTACTCTCTATGATATGGTGAAGAAATGAGTTGAGAATACATATAAAAATTTCAACAAAAAATATTTCATATTCATGTTTGCAAAAAAATAATAAGTAGAAAGAAGTAGAGTATGATTCAAAATATTGAATTGTTAAGAAAAATTCCAATTCCAATGGTTGTAATGTTGTAATAAACAATCTACATCCAATCCTTTTATTTTTTTCATAAATATTGAAAATTGGGTTAAATAAAGGACTTCAAAGATCTATTTTAGAGTAGAAATTCTACAATTGCCCACAACCTAAAACTCCTCATAACTTCCATCTTATCAATCAAAATAGAATGATTCAAACCTTTCCACATATACAAACTTTGAAAATGGATAGTTGCAAGAAACACTTCACATTTTTCGTTCAAAACTGTGTTTTTTGGCCATAGGATTGGTAGTACTATACAATACTACTAATAATACGTTTTAGAAGCGCCCCGACAAATCTGCACCGTTGATTGAAGGCGCCTGCAGATCTACACTGTTGATTTAGTACTATGTTGTACTATGCAGTACTATGGACTACTATGAAGTACTGTAGAAGCCACTAGGAGCAGAAAATAACAGAAAAGGAGTCTGTAAAGATTTTCATTTTTAGTAATTCAAAAAAAATTCAAAAAAATTCCATAAAAAAGCCATTTTTCTAGAGAAGACTATGCTCGCATTGCACCAAAAAATTCATGAAGGAAATTTTTTCCCTCTTTATAGCTTTTGTGCAAAGGAAGGTCTCTTTGATCCCATGTGTGCAATTGACATGATGCTATTTTCATAAAAACTCATCGTCAGCCCTTTTAGTGTTAGTAGACCTCCAACATGTTCAATTTGTGGCTTCAAATTCGCATTTTTGGAGTCAAAAATAGGACTACCCCCCCCCCCAATGGCCAAGGTAGACATCCAATCGGGGGCAGGTTAAAAATAGTAAATTAATTTTTAATTTAAAAAAAAAATCACTCAAGGTCTATAACTTTAGCATCTACCTTCATTCCAAATTTCATGCCAAATGGACAAACAATGCAAAAGTTATGAGCAAAAAGCCAATTTTTAAGGGCAAAGGGACAAGAAATAGGACAAGTGTTTCTTGCAATCACCCAAATCCCAATTCAAATTTTTATTTCTTAAAAAAGTCATTTTTTTGAGCTACTTTGGAAACAATGAAAACTACATATCATACAATAATTTTTCAACCATGTTGTGTGAAAATTTCAAAGATACAAAATAATAATTTTATTTATAGTGAGCTACCTCAAATCACTATGTTGCCAAAAAACATAGTTTGATCCTTCCAGGATTAGTTTTTAAAGGCCAATGGAGAATCATATATATAGTATTGTATTTGGCTCTTAGAATACAAATTTTGTATTAAAATAGGGTAGGATATACAAGATTGGATTTATAAATCTACATTTATCATATTTCATTTGGATGTCATTTTAACATTCGTGTCTCATCATGTTCAAATAAAACATCGTATAAGTAGAAAATGTGACCATTTTGCAACTTCTAAGACATGTAGGAGGTTCTGTATTGATTTGAACTAGAAGTGCCATGTGTCATAGAATCCAACTAAATATGAATACAAACTTTTATCACTATCGTAGTCTTTAATTCTTGCACCATTTATTTCATACACGGAAAACACCATGTTGCATTCTAAATTGGGCTTTCCTAACCTTCGAGGATTAAATTTGAATATTTTTTATACCTATTCAAAGTACTTTGGAATGCGCTTCTAATGATAGAAATTTATAGTCCCAATTATAAATCAATGAAAAGTTAGAAAGAAGTTTATTTGGAGGGGCAAATTTTGGAGTGCATTCAAGATGACCTAAAAGCATGTCATAATTGATTTAGTTGCAATAGTTCAAAATTCAAAACCACTCTTCCTTGACTGCTAAGGTGAACCAATCCTCTTACTTGTCCCCTCGTAAGGCAATATGTTCAAATTTTTTATTTGCCACACATAATAAAATTTGAAAATTTGAATTCATATTTGCAAATAAAGGCCCAAAAACAACTAGGTGAAGAGTAGAATATAATATATTAATAGGATTTTTTTAATTTCACATGTACATAATTGTTTTATTATTATTTTACATGCACCCCTGGAATGGCTTTAGGGGACAAGGAAGGGGGGTAGTTCACCCTGGCCAAGTCGGTACACGGAAGCTATCTCTTATAACATGTTGATTTTTTTTATTTATTATGAATATTTGTTATATTTTGTATTATTACAAAAATCCAATTCTTGTTTTTGTTAAAAATATAATTATTTATAAAAACTTGTAATGTTTTGAATAAAAATAATGATGTTTTTATATTATGCTATATTCAAAACCTCATTGCCCACAATGGTTTTGTCTACTTTGAAATTGTTCATCAATAATGGAAGGTTGAACGCTAGGAATTGAATGGACAAATGCCAACAATCACTAGTAGGAGCCCCTGTTTTTTTGGATGTTAGCATGAAACAAGAATGTTTTTTAAGACATAAGCAAAGAAATGGGATTTTGGCCATGGGAGGCTTAATTCAGTTGGATGTTGCAAGAAACACGTCAACGTTAGGGTCATAACAAGCTTCTGTCATGTCTAATGTCCATGTTTCAGAGAACATCACAAAAAACATAGTCACGTTTTTTCTGACGTCTTGAGAAACAAGTACCTACCACATTGGCAAAGGATTTCGGTTTGACTACAGGTAAGTTATTGAAACTTACTATGGGCTGAAGTAAAATGCTAACCACATGTGAAAAATACAAAAGGGGCAGTTCTTTGGCATCTTTTCTCGAAAACCTTGCATGTATAGATGGGAAAGCTGTGGAATGACTTCATTTTCTGTTGTACTTCTAATATAGCACAAATTGTATTAATAAGTCCTAAAAAATTAGTATAATGCGTTATAGTATATAAAACTTCATTTTTTGACTGCATTGCAAATAAAATTCTTTTTTTGTTGAAGTTATTATTCATATCTTCTCCCAAACAACAAAGAATATTGGAAACAAAACAATGACTTTGCACTCACTTCCATTACGTGCTGCATTTTTTTCATTCTCCATTAAGGGCTTCAAAATGACTGGATTGCAAATATATTAGAATACATTGCAATCTTCATATGTTCAATATCCAAATTCAATACTCTCACTACAAATTCTTGTTTACATGTACAAAAACAATATTGCTATCAACTTGGAATTTTATGAGGCAACTCTTCATTTATAAATTGAGATTTTGTTCCATTTCATTATTTCGTTAATCAAAATTTATCTTGACAGCGTAGTAAAGTAATAGTATTGTAAAAGGAGGTATTAAACTTCTACTATTACTTTAACAGCATTTAAACCAAAAACGTAGAAGGCACTACATTTTGGTATTGATAGAACTTTGAAGTGAATGAAATACTTGTTAAAACTACTCATTATTCTAATTAATTTTTTCTTAAGAATGATGTCTTTTTGAAGTGTAGTTTTAGCATCAAACATTTGATTTTTATAATGAATGATTATGATTTTCTAATTCAACATTTTGTGCAAGGGTGTCCACTACAAATCTTCATTTTCTATTGTTGAGGGCTCTTCAAAATTAGCATCAAGAACAATACATCTTAGAGGAAAAATCACAATAGATATTCGTTTTCATAAGATTTATACTTTATAGAGTAGAAATGACTTGTATGGTTGCATGGGCTTACGATTTGACTGTGCATAAGTTTCTAGAAAATTATTGGGGGCTAAGGTAAAATGTTGACTACATATGAAAAAGACATGGGAAGGTTAGCCACATGGCATGGTTTAAAAAAATTATATTTGACGTGGTATTTCAATGATATGGCATCCAATGAAGTTGAAGTGGCATGCCACTTCAGTACATGTTGATGCCGTCTGAAAATTTTAACCCCTAAATGCCCAAACACTATTTTTGTGATTTTGGGCAATTTTTATTTTTATTTTTATTTTCTTTGAAATTTTCACACAACATGTGCCGAAGGGTCCCTTTAAGGCACAATAATTTTCATAACTTTTGACTACATGGTATGTAATTTTCATTGCTTACTCAGAAAATTCTTTAAAAATTCTTTACTTTTAAATTAAAAATTTGAAATTGGTTTTCTGGATTTATATATGCGTAAAAAGCTTTTAGTCATTTCATTTTGATAAATGAGGTGAAAGTTATGAGGAGTTTTAGTTTACAGGCAATTATGGATTTGCTACTCTAAAATAAACTTTGAAGTCCTTTATTTAACTCAATTTTCAATTCTTTTGTAAAAAAATAAAATTGTAGGATGTAGATTATTTATTGCAACATTGCAATCATTGGAATTGACATTTTTCAATTCTGTAACTAAATTCTTGACAATTTAGTATTTTCAATCATTATTTTTTTTTCTACTTACTATTTTTTTCCTATATGTTGTACAATTCCAAAGGATCATAAAATTTTCAAGCATGTAGCCAACCTGCCTTGAAGAATGAATCCAAAAAAGTACCATCAATATGGGCATTTTTGTATATAAATGTGGCCTTGTGAAGTGTAGCTGCCTATTTTTTTGGAAAGCCAATTAAAGAATTTATATCAATTCAAAACACTAATATCTTGCAATCTACACAACGGAAATTTTTGAATTTTTTTTCCACATCTTCTCAAATTAGTGTATTGCAGAATCCTAAGGTTACATGTGTACAAATGTTTTTTCCCTCTAAACTTTAGTACTTGTCCTAGAAATTGCAGTTTTGGAGCATTTTTGGTGAAAGCATAGTAAAAAGCACTTAGATTAACACTATTTTTGAAGACATCAACTAAAACGTCAACTGAGACATCTTCTAAAACATCTAGATGTTTTTTACGATGTCCACTGGCACATCAATTGAGACATCTTAGAGGATGTCTACATATTTTTTGCAATGTCAACTAACGTGTCAATTGGGATGTCCAAATGTTTTCTCATAAAAAACAACCTCTAAGTTTCTCATATCCCATATGCTTTGTCTTTGCTCCTATCACCACACCTGTATAAGTAGCTTGTCTTGTCATGTCAATATACTTATAATAAGTGGCTTTTTAAGCCATTTGACATAATTGCCAATACGGTATATTGTGTATGTTGTATAATATATTGTGTATTATATATGGTGTACAATGTATGATATATTGTGTATGGTGTATAATGTATGATGTAAAGTATTGTATATGGTGTATAATATATTCTATATGGCCTATTTTGTATTGTGTACGATGTACAATGTATTTTATATGGTGTATTTTATATGTCTTTTTTTGTATTGTGTAAAGTGTATGTCTAAGTTGACGTTTAAAAAAATGTTTAGATGTCTAAGTGGACATCACAAAAAAAAAACTCAAATTCTTTTAGACATCTATGTTGATGTTGTTCAAAACAGTATTAATTTTTTCAAACGGTATGACGTCAGGTGCTACATCATCAACAGGTCAGGTTTAAGAAATTCCATGGGGCATTGCCCGCCTGCATACGTGGCGCTTATGTGGTTGCCACATGGGATACTTTCGTCTCCTTTTTTTTACCATATTTATTGTGACGTCGCTTTAAAAACATGACATGTTTTTTCAAATTCTTTGTGTTTTTGTCCTGTCAATCTTGACGGATTTTCCTAGACATTCACAGTAGACATGCCTGACGTTAAACTAAACACGTAACCATGTTCATTGGCATGTCAGAAAAAACGTAGGTTTCTTCTAGTGAATGGATCTATCTACGTTTTTAAAATTGTTCATGAATAAATTAAGTGTGAAGTCAACAACAAGTATTTAGAGTAGATTTCTCCACATAAAAAATGTTCATCAATAATACAAGGGTCATTATAGATGTCAATATGATTTGAATGAACTATGGCCCTCCAATATGTCAAAAGTTGAATCATTTGATCTTCAATTATTGCATTACGTAGTGGCTAGTTTTAGTTGGCACGTGGGGTGGAGGAATGGAAGAGGGATTGGAAATGCCCATTTTAGCTTCATAATAAAGTGTCCAATGATAGGCGGGGTAGAGAAATGGAAATGAAATTGGAAATAGCCTACTCCACCTTCCATATACAATGAAGTGACGAGTACTAGGTAGGATAGAGGAATGGGAAGGAGATCGGAAATAGCCCATTCTACCCTTCATAATAAAGTGTCTAATGGTAGATGTGAGCCCTCAAGTTGGCACTTAGAACTCTGAACTTATTTTTTGCAATTTTTAGTTAGTTTTTAGGTTAAAAATATGAAAAAATACATAAAAATAGTGTTATTGAGAGTTTTGGTAGAAGTCCCTATCAAAATAGTGAGGAATGGCCTTGGATGCGTGAAACACGTAAAACTTTACATTTTTCACTAATTTTAGGTCTTATTAGTAGAATTAGGTAGTTTAGTTAGTAATTTTCGAGCGAAGTAAGGATTTGAGAGTTAGTCAGTCCTAGTGTCTTGTTCATGTGATACAGCATCAATAAGTACACATGTAACAAACTGGTTAAAAACTAGAGTCGAGTTAGAGTCAGTCAAAATCCAATTTGAAAGAATTGGGTTTGTTGTTTGCAGGAAACTTTGAGAATTCGAATCATTCATAAACCAAGACGGAGGAAATGATGATTGGAACATTTAAAGAGGTGCTTTTCTAGGTCAAAGCATGCCAGGAGGTCAACTAGAAGTCCGATCATCCAAAATTCCCCTAGTATCAAGAATAATTTTTCCCCCGGGTGGAAATTATTAAAGAATTGCTAAAAATAGCATCCTTATTGGAGATTTGGTTTTGCCCTTAGTTGATGGACGTCTTGTAGAAGATTGCCCAAAAGTTTTGGGATTTTACAAAACTCCACGATGACTCCATGGGAAGTCAAAATTGCATAAAATTACATTCGTAAATTCCTAAAAATTACCAATGTTGCGATAAAATCTCACTAAAAATTAGGATAGTGTTTTGTGTGCCAATAAAGAGCCCTGTCAAGTTTGAAGACATTCTGACATTCTCAAGTACCAGAATTAGGACCGACAACAAATTTTACAAGAATTTATAACTTAACGGCGGGTTGACCGGTGTACCAAGAGCTAACGGTGTCCGAATGGAGCGATTCAAGGGTCAATTCTTACTCCCATGAATATTCTAAACCACCCTAGACCAACAGTTTCATCAAAAAACGCAAACTCCAAAAGTTAGATTTTTGACTTTTGTTCTAAATTATAGTGACTCAAATTTGTGCTTTAAAACAATTGGAGAGGTAGGGAAAGGGGGTTCTTCAAGCTAATTGGGGTCTTCTGAACGTGATGGCATAGTTTGTTTTCAGTTTTGAGTTGTCCCTCAAAAGATAGAGAGGGTCAGCCCTTAGTTTGACTTTTTTAAGGTAATTTTGGATTAATCTAGGTTGATTTTGCAAATATCTTTTGTAAAATCGAAGATTGGATTTGCTCAAAATACTTGTCTTGCGTAAGAAGCCATCTTTTGGACTAAAGAAAGACAATTTAGAACTAATCTTAGATTAATTTGCAAAATATCTCGGTTAATTAGGTAGGTTTTCAAAATATCTTTGGGAAAAATCTAATATTTGATTTGGAGAAGATTCTAAGGCCATTTAGGGCCGAGAAGAAACTTGCTTGAGGACCTTCCTTCCCATTAAACAAAGATTATTTAGAAAACGCGTTAGGTTAGTTTAGCAAAATATCTAGATTGAAAGTAAGAAAATATTTACGAACAACTTACCAGGGGGGGGCTAGGAGCGAGTATATAAGGCCCTTCCTCGAGGTTGTTTGTGGCCCTCATTCTCTTGTTTCATTCTTGTTGTTGCTCTTGTCATGCTACTGATACTTTGTTGGAGTACTTTTTAAGCCAAGTTTTGGCTATTTCTTTTATTCTCTTGTACTTTGAAGGTCTAGAGGGCCCCTTCAAAGCTTTATTTTCTTTTCTTGTTTGAATTTGGAGGCTTCAAGCCCCAAAACTTTGGTATTTTGAGAGTTGTGGGAGTAGTTCCCAAACTCTAGTTGATTTTCTTGTTCTTTTGGATACTAACCAACTATTTGTACGAATTGGTAACAGTTTGTGAACTCAAAACTTTAAAGCGGCAAGGCTGGACTTTGCCAAAAGGTTTTGGGCATCACTACGTGCCAAAACTCGTTTTATAAAGGGTGTTTGGTTTGACTAATTGCTAATGTTCGGTTAAACACTATCATGTATACCTCCTTTAGTGATTAAACTTAGAACTTTGTTTGAAATTTTGGGAATTAGTTTTTAATGTTCGGTTAAACACTGTCATGTGTACCTCCTTTAGAAATTAAGTTTTCAAAATATTAGTTTGGTCCTTAGATACCGTTTAATCCTGGAATTGCTCTCGCACGGTGGAGCTTTGACTTTAAAAACCTAGAAACCTGGAAACGGGTACTTGAAACTTTAATTTGTCATTTTATTCCTGAGGTTGCTCCCGCACAACAGAGCTTTGACTTTCAAAAGATCTTGGAAACGGGAATTTTAAAAGTTTTAGTTTCTTAATTCTTTGATATTGCCTGGGGTTGCCTCCGCACGGCGGAGCTTTGACACCTAGAAACGGGTACTTAAAACTTAAAATTGCTTGATTCATCCTAGGGTTGCCCCTGCACGGCGGAGCTTTGGCTTTTTACCTTTAAATTGCCTTTGTAAAACCATTAATCCTTGGGTTGACCTCTTACGGCGAAGCTTTAATCTTTCCAATTAGAATCAACGGAGTAAGATTCTTTTGGAGTTTATTTAAGTCCACGTTTAGTTGAATTCTTCCTCTCTTTCGTTTGGAATACGTGGTGGAGGTATTTACTTCCAAATTGCTAATGGTTGTTTTGCTTTAAATTGCCAGATTTCCTTATTTTATCTTTGTTGTTTTAATTGTTTTTGGATTTTCATAACACTTAGAAAAACTAACAATTCCCCAATTTCTACTAATTAAGTGGTTATGATGGTCAAAGATGCTTGAATTGATATTTAAAATTACGTTCCATTTAGAGTATCAAAAAATTCAGTCCATCTGAGTTTATCAAAAATTTCAGTCTAGTTGGGAAGGATTGATCGGAATCCAAGGTAGCGGTACTAGTGACAGAAGCATCGGGCCAGCAGCTGGGCATTGGAACCCCAGAACCGGGTATCGGGACCATAGCAGACCGGGTATCGGAGCCACAATAGTTGGGCATTTGGAGCCGCAGCATCCGGGTATCGGGACTGTAGCATCCGGGTATCGGAGCAGCAACGTCCGGGTATCAGGACCGTAGCAGCCGATTATCAGGCAGCAGCGACTGGGGACAGAGGCGATTGAAGATAGGGACAGATCAACAAAAGGTGAGCAGCCTTGCACACAAGACCAAATATACTGATTGGCAATCTACAAAACACCATACTGCTTCTAGTAATCCAGTTCAACCCTCAACAATCCAAATATCAAGACAGAAGGTTGCTCGTAAGCTTTAAGCTCTGGTAAGAGACCATTTTTTCTATAAAAACTACACATCTTCACCATTCTTTGCTATCCCGAAGCTCACATAACACAAATGAAGTACAATTAGAAGCAAGAGAGGTATAAGAGAGAAGTGGAAGAAGGAAGACAACATTAAAATATTATTAAGATAGAGAATAATACTATTCATCGAAATTCTTTAGTTAGATTTTTTTCTTCATTGTTTGGTTGTTGTCATTAATTAGGATTCCATTTGTATTAGTTGGCAACGTGTTGTTTAGAGTTTTGTTTTATTAGGCCTAATAAGCCAAATAGATAAAAATAAGAAACCAACTAATATCTTTGGAATATTAAACTAAAACTATTAAACAATTGGCAAAAGAATAATCTCACTATTCATTAGAATTAGGGAATTTAAATGAATTAATAAATTTACAATAAAAACCCTAAAACAAAACTATTATCAAAACTAACAAATTGGACATTTTAGATAGGTTTTTAGAACGACAATTCAACAACAATTAATCAAAAAACTCACTAAAACTTTGCAAATTCATGAAAGACAATGGAAGACTTCGAGGAGACAATTATGATGGTATTTTGCAACGATGGATCCACCGACATCTTTGACACTGAGGTATGATTTCTAATGTTGTTGTTTTTCTTAATTTTGCTTTTCAATCACAATTAACAAATAGAATCCCATTTGCTACGTAAAAGTTTGAACATTGCTAAATTCTTAAAACAACCTAATTAAAATTGTGAAAGTAATAAATGGATGAATTTGGAATTAATTTGGAAAGGAAATAGTAATTTCATCCAAAAGAATCTCAAAAGGAATCTAATTTAATTTAGGAATTTAGGGAATATTAAAATAATTGGGGAAAGTTAAAACCTAATTTATCCCCTTATTCTCTTTAAAATTATTGAAGGAACGAATTCCATCCAACTAAGGGGAATTTTCATCCATTCATAAGTTTTCACCTAAACGTCCTAAATTCTTACTTTTTACCTTGGTAGAAAGGTTTTTATCACTTTTTTCATAAAAATAATAAAAAATCCCAAAACTACTAATTTTAGAATTATAACTTAGGAATAGGATTAATAAAAGAATAATTAGGAATATTTTTAAGGAATAACTAGGGAATCTTTTGAGACTAGAATTATTTAGGAAATCTTTTGAAGATTCCAAAACCAACTTTTACTTTAAAATTACTTTGGTTTTAAAGGAATTAAGTGTGGATGAAGTCTGACTCAATTTTGGATGAAAAATCTAAAAATAGGTCAAAACTAGGTTTTCTCTAAAAATTTCATTAGTTAAATTAATTAACAAATTAACCCTAAAATTTAGATTTATTTGGAATTCATTTTCTATTTTTAGTTAACGGATGAAGTTTTTAAGATAGAATTAGGGACGAATTTCATCCATCAATATCTTCTAGTAGGAACATCAGAATTCAACTTGCTTTATCATTTTGAAAAGGGCAAAGTGCATTCTACACATTAACTTAGATAGGTTTTTAGGTTAGATTAGATTTTATTTACTCATCACGGTCTTGAACTTTTAAACGTTTAAATTGATTTGAAACAGTCAAAAGTAGGATATAATCACCACAAACAAAGTGTCCATTGCTTGGAAGGCCAAAGAACACTAAGTTCACAATTCACCCATTTGAACCATTAACTTATGCCGCTAGAACTTGTGTGCAACTTTCTGACTTAAGGGTGGAGTTAGAAACATTCATAGTAGGCATGATAGAGGAACACGAAGGAGATTGGAAATAGCCTACTCCACCTTTCATATATAATGAAGTGACATGTAGTAGGTGGGGTAGAAGAACATGAAGGAGATAGAAATAGTCCTTTCTACCTTTTCATAATGAAGTGGCGAGTGGTGGATGGGCCAAAAGAACATGAAAGAGATCACACATAGCCCAATCCACTTTCCATAATAAAGTGGCCAATTGGGGGTGATAGGTAGGGCAAAGGAACATGAAAGGACTTGGGAATAGACCTTCCATAATGAAGTGGCGAGTGGACAATTTTAGGTGAGAAGTAGGGTGACTAGTTAGAACAAAACAAACAACCTAATTTAATGTATAGATGTATGAAAGGTGTAAATGAACTTCACTAATCTCTCTTAGGCTTTCATGTTGATTGTGTACATCTTGTATTACCAATATTTAAGCTTTAGTGTCATTTTCAAGTCCAAATTTAGGTGGCAAATTTTGTGATGATTATTGGTGTCTATACCTTATATGTGTGAAGCTAACATTTGTTCTATTCAAAGATGTTTTTCACCCACATTTGATGTTTTTTCGGGCATCTCAAAGACTATGAGTTCTTTACAATTCCTGAACTGTGAGAACATTGATGTACCAACAATCCGATGTGGCAGAAAGACTACCACATTGGATAATATTAATTACTTTTTTCAGTATTTTTAATATTTAATAATCATACTACTCTGTTGTGGTTTACAACATGGAGAACTAGGCTAAAACAATTTCTTAGAGGATTGAAAAAACATATAACGATTATGAAATTGTTAAGAAGGTGGTATGGACATTGTTGGATGCACAAGAAAGCTACCTCTTATAATATTTAGATTGTTTTTTTATAAATGTGTATTATACTTATATTATTAAAAAAATTCAAAAGTCCAATTTTTGCTTTTGTTAAAAATATAATTATATAAAAAAACACTTGTAATGCTTTGAATAAAAATAAAGATGTTTCTATATTATGCCATGTTGATAGCCTCATTGATTAGCTAACCACACAATAATTAAGTATTAAAGATAGAATTCATAATTTTAATGAACTTTCAAAGTGAAATGTTTCTAAATTGTTTATAAAAAGATCAAATAAAAAAATAGAATTTGAAAATTTTGTAAATAATTTCTAAAATTCATGTCAACATCTAATCTTTTGATCCAAAATTCAAAAGAATTGAAGAAGTCATATATTATAGCACATCTAGTTCTTGTGCGAAAACCTTATGTAGTAAGCTCAGGATGATCTCTACCCAAAGTCAATCACCTACATTTGAACCAAAAATTGACAATTAAAGTTATATATTGGTGACACAAGATGTACACAATGAGGAAAAAAAAGTGTTTGGGGTTCAATTGTGCAAATGATATCAATGTTCATTTCAAACTTCACTCAAATAAAAAAAATGTTGTTTCTATATTAGAGCTTTTTTGAGCTCCCAATGATTGCTAGTTTGAAAATTTGTATGGATGGAAATTTAAAACCTTGAAATTCTAATCTCTTGAAATCTTGAACTTGTAAATTTTTGATTTTTTACTTGTGAAGTTATATTTTCATAAATATATATAATAAAAAAAATTCAAAATTTTCAATATAACGATTTATAAATTTGTAAAATATTTAGTTTAGTAATGTTTTAAAATACAATATCTTCAATTTCAAATTAAATAAATTGAAATAGTCTTTTGTTTGATTTTTTTAAATCTACCATATTACATGCAAATGGTTTGAAGAGGCGAGTGCACAAAAGAAGAAAATAGTCATGTATATCTTGAAGCTAATGTAAATAAAGAGTTTTATCAATTTAGGCCTTACATTGAGGAGAGCAAAAACAATGGCTTGAATGATAGTAAATACATTTTTTGTCTTAGAGAGTGATTGTATGGTACAACATACCCTTGATAAAATTCCTTTCATGATAAAGACATTTGAGTTGTATCACCCACAATGTTTAATGCGATTTCTATAATTAAACCTTAAGGGGATCATTGTACATTTGTTTATAGTTGTTGTTGTTAGATAACCTTTCAACATATTTAGAAATTCAAATGTTTTATGAAATGTTGGATTGGAATGAGAATATTTGTTCACTTAGAAGGAAATTCAATGTTTTGGCCTTTTTTTAAATAGCATTGTGGATATGTGAAAAAAACAAAATATACAGTATAAGTGACAAAATTAGGAAGAAATTCATTTGCACAAATGACTCAATTTGGGGTTTAATTTTCCATTCTTCATGCTTAAAACAATTTTCAATTTTTTTTCTTCATGACAATGATATTATGATCTACTACTAACATTACGTCATGCTACCAAGTATACATGATTACACACTTGGATCTAAAAAAATTCATGCATGCACATCTTCTAATATATTTACAATTGAATATTTTAACCCCCTAAATGTCAGAGACTATGTTTTCACCAAAACTGCTCCAAAACTTTATTTCTAGGACAAGTACCAAATTTTAGAAAGAAAAAACATTTTAAGAAACATGTAACCGTAGGATCTTATAGTACACTGGTTTGAAAAGATGTGGAATTTTTTAAAGAATTTTCCACCATGTAGATTGCAGGATATTAAAGTTTGAAGTGACAAAAATCCTTTGAAAATACGGGCAGCTGCACTTCACAAGGTCACATTTTTATGAAAAATATCCAAAATTGTTGTTACTCCTTAGATTCCTTCTTCAAGTCAAGTTGGCTACATTATTGAAAATTTTCAGATCATTTGAAATTGTACAACATATAGGAAAAAAATAGTAAGTAGATGAAGTAGAGAATGTTTAAAAATACTAAATTGTTAACAATTTATTTATGGAATTGAAAAATTCCAATTCCAATGGTTGTAATGTTGCAATAAAAAATATACACCTAATTTTTTTATTTTTTTCCAAAAATATTTAAAATTGAGTTAAATAAAGGACTTCAAAGTTTATTTTAGAGTAGAGATTCCATAACTACCCACAAACTAATCCAAACTAAAATTCCTCATAACTTTCATCTCATTAATCAAAATGGAATGATTCAAAGCTTACCACACATATATATAAATCTAGAGAATCAATTTCAAATTTTTATTTTTTCAAGAAGTGATTTTCAAAGAAGTTTTCTTTTTCTGCTTGGGCTGCCTGCCAAATATTGAAAATTACATATCATGAAATAACTTTTGAACCATGTAGTGAAAAGTTATGAAATTTATTAGGCCTTAAATTTACTCCTTGGACATATGTTGTGTGAAAATTTCAAAGAAAAAAAATAAAAATAACATTCGTAGTGAGCTACCCAAAATCACTATGTTGCCAAAAAACAATGTTTGGTCCTTTAGGGGTTAAGGCACGCAAAGAATTATTGTAGTACACCATTTGGCTTGTGCCAAGGATATATTAGAAGTAGGTATAACAATGGTTTGTCAAAACTTTAATTGCTTAGTTATGAATAAATAGAATAAAGTGTCACCCATTATCATGCCAAATTGTAAGACAAAGATAACGTAGCCTAGAATCTCATTAATTGGTTGGTACAACTTGGATTTAGATTATAGTCTTGGGCATGCAAATTTTACCAAGCACAAAATGTCAAAACATGGTACATTTAAATTAAAAATTGGCTTATCCAATGATTATACAACTAGCATTTTAGTTGCGGTCCAAATATTAAATATAAATGATTTTTTGTTGAAAGAATGTTGTTCTTTGTTTTAAATCAAGAACTTTAATGTTATGAATTTGTCCCATGCACACAATAATACCAGAACTATAGTAATTGAAGGTGTCATAGAATACATATTGTGATTCTAAATAATTTGATAATATTGCAAATTCTTCACAATCACTTTACAAAGACCAATAAGGTGTGCAACTTCCACAATTTGTTAATATGATATTTTTTATGGATTGATTTTGGACATAGGTCCCCTTAGAGGTGAATGTACCAATTACATTGGCATTCTATTTAGTAATGGCACTTAGGGCAAATGTCGTCCAAAGTATTTGTAAGATTTCACCCCTTGATTACTTGATAGGTACTAACTTATAGATTATTTTCAATAACCATGTCCTTGATTATCATTATCTTAAACTCATTTGTTCTATTAGTAAAGAGGGAGATTAGAATGATCTAGAAAATTATTGTCACTACAAAGTTTTAGTTTTGTGGAAATTGGAGGTACAATAGTATTTAAACTTGCACTAATTCAAAATAGTGCAACATTTATAAATTAGTGTCACATGCTCTATTAAGACAAACTAGTGCAATTAATATTGTCAAATTTGGTATAATCCAAGAAAACTATGGAAGTCCTTCATTGGTTAGGAAAAAATTGAATGTAACAAATATTCATTTAGTTCTTCTCATTTTTAATTTTTAACTGTAGAAAGTTGATTTGGTTACTACGGAAATCATTTTTTTGTGGTACCATGTGAACTGTTTTCTTAAAAAAAAAAAGAGCACTTATTGAAGGTCAAACTACTATCACTAGAAGGATCCCATGTTTTCTTTTGTATTCTTATGTCGAAGTTGACAGATTTTGTTAGACATCCTATGTAACAACTCTTGTTTTTATGTCAACAATGACATCCACTACAACATAAAGATGTTATAGTGGACATCATTGTTGACATAAAAACAATGATTGTTATATTGGATGTCCAACAAAATCCGTCAACTTTGACGAGGGTTCCTTCTAGTGTATGCAAGACCTCCCGTTTCTACACAAAATTCTAAAGATGAACATTTGCACTTCTACAAGAATCCAAGTGTGCTTGTCTTATCTCAAGGGTGGAGGTAAAATGCTGACACTAGTTTGGATAAAAAGAGTAGAAGTTTTGGTTCCTTCTCAATGGCCATGAAAAAACGCAACTTATTCAAAATTAGTCAGTGCAATTTGAAAACTAACTAGTTGCATTTTGAAAACAAAGTATGTAAAATTGGAATGAAATTTTGTTAGGTTTGGAAATCAACTGTTGTTGCGAAAAAATCATTGAATATTTTTACCGATTTCTCCTTTCTATATTTGATAGATTCCAACTACTATGGGACAAAAAATAGTAGCTAATACTCGAGTGGGACAAAGATACTTGGATGGTGTAGTGAAAAGGCATCAAACTTGCCTAGGGTGGGTACTAGCCTTGGCATGGTTGATTCAACCATTGAAATAAGGGTTTGGGATTTAGGTCATCACCTAGTGTATGTCAAAGTTTTGTGGGGTGATTGCAAGAAACACTTGTCCTATTTTGCGTCACATGTTCAATGTCCAAGTTGTTACTTGCGATAAGTATTGGAGACATGATCAATTGAATGTCAAATTTTTACTGAAGCTTCCTAGGGTTGTAAACAATGTACATGAATTTTTACAGATTTTTGAAAATTATAGAAGGAGGGACAATTGAATTTCGATAATTTGTCACACTTGCGGTTTCAATGGTTTTCAGTACTATTGAGTACCTTTTTTGAGGAATTTCGTTGTGAAACTTTGCAGGCCAGTCATTTGTATAGAAATGTAACTTCTGAGGAGAGGGATTTCTGCTTCTCTTAATCTATTGACATTTGTGAAGGCCTGAAGTGCACGACATTCAACAACAATTTCTGAATATTGGAAAGTGCTGCGTTCTCTTTTCCTTGCACCATGCTGTTCTTCAGTGAGTTCTGGAAAATGGCTTCTTTTAAAAAAAAAAATTCCAATGCATTCACTAATTTTTAAAAATAGAAATGCCGGGATGTCATTTTCCAGTGAAAAAACTTTGTTCTGCCTTCCTGTAGTATTTCAAGGTACACAACAGGACTTCGTAGTACTGGTGGGGGCCCACTGAACATGTGACGTGGACTGTTGTAATGACGACTTTATTGTCGGATGTCCTTTGATTCGTCTTTCATATTCTGGCGTCTACTGGCTGCAAGGAATGAACGCCGCCGCTGGAGGGGGATGTCCACATTGCCGTCGTAGGTGTCAACGATCCTGTCTTCCGGAGGAACATACGGTCTGTAGGGAGAATGCGGCGTGGATTCGTCTTCTCTCTTCGGAAGCATGCGATAAGTATCGTTGTAGATGAGAGAATTAACTACAATCGGCATTTAAGAGGGAGGCATACAGGTTTAGCGCAGGTTCAGTGAAAAATGCATGGACGCGTCAAGGCAAAACCGCCGTCCGGGTCCCGTAACACGAGGCATCTTAGACGCTGCGGCGGTAGAGAATCAGCGACGAGCTTGGAGGCATCGGCAACGTCGGTCCCGTGAAAATCGCGAGCATGTACAACAAGTTGTTGAAGAACGCCAAGTATGCAACGACGCAGCGGACCTTCGATGGGGATGCACAAGGCACCGCAGTACTGTTCTTAGGAGTGCGAATCGCATAAAGCTTGCTCTTTCACGCTTACTTGAACGCATTCCAGATGCTGATTTCAGAGCTGCAGTCCTTGACAAGGTATTCAGCAGTCCCAGCATTCGGCCTCTACTTCCCGATTATTACCCTACTCCTGTAGAAGCAAGGGCGCAGCGACAGATCCTGCGGAACATTCGTTCAGACCTGGTTGCCATGAAAATTCCTCACTCCTCTGGTATGCTAGCTCGGAAACGAGCGATTTTGGAAGCTGTGGTCAGCGAATTGGATTCCGACATCACAAATTTCCATAGCATTCTTGGAACACGGAAGCAGAATTTGTTGGCTGCAGTGGAGCGCCTCAGATCATCAACTAGTGAGACTTCATGTCGATATCCAATACCAACACGGAAGAAAAGAGAAGGTGGTATCTCAGAGGAGGTTCGGGCACTTGTGCAACAATGGTGGACAGAGGAGACTCGCGTGAGTCCTCGACGTCGTGATGTTCGTCGCAAACGCTTAGGCCGCAGCTCCTACGACACTCATGCAGCACATCTACTGCTGGAAACCCAGGTTCTCGATTCCATACCTTCTTGCTTGCCTTCACATGTCCATTATTGACTGCTGGTCTTCCTTTCATGGAAATCTTCAAACCCAAGGCCTACCACCATGAATTCCACTTTAAAACTGTAGATGTGCACATCTTCTCAATTTAGGTTACGCTACTCAAATGCAAATGTTCATGAAAACTTAGTGAACGTCCGTATAAAGTATAGAACTTGTTGTACCTTCTAATTGTCATATACAAGAACGTCGTATCTGTTTGTCATTGTCAGCACTTCTATAGCTCGGTTACACTCTTACACATGGTCGCCATCTGATAATCATTCAGCGTTTCTTTGAAGTTCTATTCATATGTACATGGGTGAATGAAGGTCGTTACACTGTGAAATTTGTTGAACTTTTGTTTCTTCCAATATGCTGCTATCAGTTTGATGTAGTTCAGTATTGCTGTACTGTTCTTCTATGCACATCAGAGTACTACATTTCAGCTACACAGAGGTCTGTCTACTACACGTTATGTACATGTAGCGTAGAAGAGCACGTGCACATCTTTGTCTTTCAGAAAGACAATAGACAGTGCTCCCGCTGAACCTTCTGTATGTTTACGTGGTATGTCTGAGTACTTCTAGTAAGAGCCGTTCCTCTGCTGAGTCACTGAGTAATACTAAGAGGACCCAGTCGATGTGCCAATTTCTCTTTCACGTTCTTTTTAGTCCTTCCATTCACTTCTTCATTCCCTACATGTACTACTGAATGTCACCATGAGTGAGTCATCTGTACATGTCCAGTACTACTTCCACTGGGTTGTGCACTACGTCTGTCCGTAGGAGTGCATTCGCGGACTCACTGAGTATGCTACTAGTACACGTTCAGGAATGCAGCGTCCTACGTTGTACTCTTCTGTAGTCCTGTGTACCCTCCTGCAACGTCTAGTACATCTAGTTTTCATTATGACAGACTTCTGTATTGCCCATGTACTATTACTGATACGTTTTTTGTACCTGACATTCAGTAGTAGTACTTACAGAAGAAGTAGTACTACTTGAACATGACGTTCACCTCTTTCACGTATACCTAGTAGTACTACTGACTACTAGGTAGTACTTGATATAACGTAGTACTACTACTTCGCGACACTCTTAGCATGTATGTTTTCTTGACAATTTCTGATTTCCAATAAAGGACGGCACATGCAAACAACCACAAACAAACCTGCTGTGCCTCTGCTCATGTTGTTTTCCATTGCATTCCTATGCTTATACATCGTCTACATTCTACACATGGACTCTCCCATGGTACATGAATCACTTTTGCGTGCTTACAGTATTTACTTTCTGTCCTTCCATTGACCAATTGCAGATGCAGTTGTACTCACGTTTCACTGAATCGCATCTTGAGTGCTCTATCCAACATCGGTCTTTCTTCTACCTTCGACCTTTTTTTGTCATCAAATGCAAGGACCGCAACGTCTGCTGTTGCCGCTACCACATTCAAGTGTTGTTTCTGTTGGAGGCTTTGAATGCCTTCCGAGACCCTCGTACAAGGGCTCATGTGCTATTCAGGTGCGACTGCATTTGCATTGTCTGCGACAAGAACAATCAGGGCGTCTGCAATGTAGGTAGCAGCTGGTATGTTGGTGTGACGTCACTTTGGGAAGCTCTTGTATGTCCTAAGGCTGATGACGAAGAATTCCATCATCCAAATTGTTTGCTTGGAACCTGCACCAGATGTGGTGTCCACTTTTTTGATGTCTGTCCCCGAGAGAGGGTGGTCGATGCAACTCGAACAATTCAGTGGAAGCAGTTTCAATATGAAGTAGTGGGCAGGTTAGAGAACGGTCAGCCGAAGAAGCGCATCAAGGAGGTTCTCATGACAACAACCTTCTCAGAGTTCCTGGATGTTTTCAGGCCTTCCCTGCAACAATTCATACGGCACAACTTCATTGCCAAGTGGCAAACTGAGCAAGCAAAACTACTGCAAGCGTGCCTTCAAAGCGGTACAATACTGACGCACATTGATTTCGCCGAGAATTACACCTTCGAAGCTCAAAACGAAATCCAGTCCATGTACTACCATTCCGACCAGATTTCAATCTTGGTGCACGTGACGTACTCCACCGATGCTGGAGATGATGACTTCATAGGACCGATGCAACTTAAGAGAGAGACGCACTACTACATCTCTGACAATAGAACTCATGATAGTGACTTTGCCCAGCACTGCCTCATGCTACATTGGAGGTGGATGCAATCGAAGGCATTCAGTCCTACTGCACACTATGTTTTCAGCGATGGATGTGCCGGACAGTTCAAGAGTGCCAAGGCCATGTACTTTGTTGCCAGGTTTTGCTAATGCTCTTTATGCTACCTCTTCAGAATTCCTTTACCTCTTTAGTAATTACTGAAGGCTGTGTGTCTTCTGTCTTTCTGTGGACTTTGCCTTCTATGCAACAGAATTTTCAAAATTGCATCCTTGCTAAGCAAGCATGACTGGGTACTACCCTGCTTATTGAACGTTGCTTCTCAATTGACACAGGTACCCAGCGCTCACCAATGGCTGTAAAATGCTTTGGAACTACTATGGTACTGGCCACGGAAAAGGGGAATGGGATGGGGCTGGAGCTGTTGTCAAGAGGGCTCTACGCAGTGAGCAATTGTTGAATCCTCATAGACGACTGCAGACTGCTGCTGACTGTGTCGTTTTCCTGGATGCCACTATGGGCCTATGGCTGGACAAGTTCCTAGTAGACGGGGTGGCATCAGGTTCACTGCTGAACCCTTTTGTGCTCCTTCCGTCACTGTCCAATACTATTACATTCATGTATGACGATTGATTACCACGTTCTGTCGGTCGTCAAATTTCATCAGCCTTCTATAGACGCTTCTCCCTTGCCATTTAGAAGTACTGGAAGTCACTATGCTGTCTCTCAAAGTACTATACAGTACTAGGTAGTACTTATGAGTCCTACGGTATACTTAAATGTATTGTGATAGTACATGAAGGACGTCGTTGCACTTGCACTTCTGTGACAGTTCTTCCTCTTTTCGTTCCTGAACATGTTCTGTAACATTTTTACAGGTCATACCGATATTTCCATCACATTGGAGTGCATGACATACACCGCACTAATTGCCATAGTTGCGATGCAATTCCAGAGTCGTCGAAACTGCATTCCATTTGTGCAATGGACGAACATGATCCTACGAAGCTTCTAGTGCGGCACTTGTCATGTTTCTGTGGACCGTGCTTGGAAGAAAACTTTGTTCACTGTGAAAAACAAACGTATGTCAAGCCTTGGACGGTGTTGAAGATACAACCACGAAATGTTGAATTTGCTGCCACGCACATGACTGAAGACGACAACAACGACGAATGGGAGTACAAGTACCAGGGTTGTTCGCTGCGACAGTGCGACACCGCGACAGACAGACGTCGCGCGACGTCTAGTAGAGCCCGCGCGACGTCACGAAAAGTCAAATTTACCTTTGACTTTACAGGAAATTACCCCCCTCCAGGTAGATGCCACATGGCATCCACTTGGCAAACTGGAGGGCGCGTACGGGTAGGAGAGTGCGGGTAGGGGCGACTGCGGGTGGGCGACTGCGGGTGGACGAGGGCGACTGCGGGTGGGCGACTATGGGTGGGTGAGGGCGACTGCGGGTTTGGCAGGGAGACCGCGGGTTCAGGAAGTGTTCTTGGGTGGGCGACCGCGGGTGCGCAAAAGGTACCTAGACCCGGTGGTGGACCCGAAGTCGCCCAATTTGGACCCGTTGTCGCCCTCTCGAGACCCGCTGTCGCCCTACCCAGACCCGCAGTCGCTGGATACGTAGTTGCCCTATCCGTACTCGCCCCCCTAGACCGAAGTCACTCGCCCTATATAGCCAGTAGCCCATCATCATGCTATCACCTTCATTTTCCATTGAGGCTTTCTGTCTTGCAACCTTTGTTGGTTGCATGCGTGACCCTTTTGGATAATATATATACTATTTTTTGCTATCATTTGGTTCTTAGAATTTTGCGACGTCCGCAAATCTCATGGCAACTGGAGGTAGCAGTGATGGGTCCCTTCCGGTTTTTTCCACTGTACGCACTCCTGGTGCAATTAGGAAGGCTGCCAAAGACAAGACTAGAAAAAGGAGGGGTAACATTCATAAGAAGCGATGGCATGTGTTGAACAATGATAACCACCTAGCTTTCAAAGAGTGGAACGAGGAGCCAGAGCCTTGGAGTATGCAGGTGTGCAAAGACTACATTGAATGGTGTCACATCGGGAAGTTCTTTCCGGCATGGCGCCATCATCACAACCGACACAATAACAAGGCAAATTTGAAGTATTGTGAAAATCCAGCTTTCATACGAAGGTGTTTAGAATTGTGGCAGGTCCTCTACAAAACCCCTTTTGTAGATAGGAATGAGGCCCCTTTGTTCATTGCTAGAGGTGCCTATGCTGAGGTTGCCTTGAACAAACAAGTTGACTGGACCACGATCAAAGAAAGTACCTACGTGGAGCGTCCAGAAGTTGGAATAATTCCAAGAGGGGTTCTCAAATTTCCGGAGGGTGGACTTGGGCCTTTTCGAAGTGATCCACAAAACAAAGAAACTCAAGAGGTGGACACGGAAGAATCAGAAGAGGATAATGATTCAGATGGCACACGGATTCCTAAGCTTGTACGAGTGAAGGAGCAGATTATCACCCCCGTCCAAGTTCCAGTTCCAGTTCCAGTTCCAAATCCAAATGTTCAAGCCGCTTCATCATCGCGGGGAAAGAAGATGAAACATCCTGCCAAGGTGCGACGGTCCACCACGAAAATTAGATTGGCATCAGCCTCAACCACAATTGCGACTCCAATCTTGCCACTACAAGACGCCAGCAACGTCTTCGACTTTGCTTTAAGTGACGACTCACCCGTATGTGCCACAAGTCACATTCCCATTCCACAGTCTGAATCTGATGTTGTTCACAATGCGATGACGTTGGCGAAGGCTCTCGACCTCTTGAAGACCAAGGATGCACAAATTGCAACCTTAGAAGGTGATGTGAAGAAATGGCGGTCTACATGTGAACAAAAAAATGCTCTCATTTCTCAACAATCCAAAGAATTACAAGGTCTTCGAGAAAAAGAGCGTTAGACTTTCACATTGTCGGACATGGACGAAACCTTTGTTGAGCAGGATCCACATCACTTGGACAAGCTTGTTGGGGACCTCACCAGCGATGTCATTCACCT
Source organism: Rhytidiadelphus loreus (assembly GCA_947034895.1). NCBI lineage: Eukaryota > Viridiplantae > Streptophyta > Bryopsida > Hypnales > Hylocomiaceae > Rhytidiadelphus > Rhytidiadelphus loreus. Next base: position 10,060,615 of record OX344763.1, on the reverse strand, counting down.
TTCTCCCCCTGCCAAGCGTACGAAGCGTTCTTCAATTCTTCCAATGGCACCACTTCCGTTCGTCTCAAGAGATTCTAGCAATCCGCACGTTGATGGTTTACAAGGGACTCAGGATTCACTTTCGTTTCCTACCATTCCACATCTACAATCATCAAAGGAACTTGATTTGGCTGAGGAAAATAGAATGCTTTGAGAGAAGTTGGCAGTGTTGGCAGCAACATACTATCATTGGAAGGTCGCGTGCATTCTCTCCGTGGATCGATCTCAACAAGTTGCGAAAGAGCTAGACAAAGTTTCGAAGAACTTTGTAGCAAATGCCCCTAAACGAGAGAATGGATTGACATCATGGGCATTGATGGAGGACATGTTTCCGGATAACATGTCCATGCTTGACGTGGCGGAAAAAAATGTCATAGACTGGGCACAAAATGGTTGGGACCATGGAAATCAGATGTCTAGTCACTTCAACGAAAAAGACCAAAGTCTATTGTGGCCAAAGCCAGCTCATTTCGTCTTGGATCATACCAAATGCCCCATATATCTAGAACAATTTGGGCCAGAAGGAGGATGGGCACTTAGATCATGTACACATGTGTACCATCCTCAGTGTCTCATCACTCAATGTCTGATTAGACGACGATGTGTGATTTGTGCAGCACCATTCCATGATCGCTTGTATACCATGTTCAACTTGATGACTTACATGCCACCTTCTTGGGAACACAATAGAGACACGACGGCAGAGACACGATTTTGGGGACGAGACTTGCTTTGGAGTTGGCGAGAAGGCCTACATGATCAAGAAATGGGAGCTGCTGCCTCACAATTGAATTGGGAAACGGACCCGCATGAAATTCTAAGAGTGGCATTCAACCTTATGGGAAAAGGAGCTCACAATGCAGGGAAGAGGGCATTTTTTTTTCAATGCCTTGGTGGATATTTTGATAAGACATCCCAAACCTTCAAGTGGGGTGTTCATCCGGAAGGACACCGTTGGAATTTTGAAGGTGAACAAGGGGCTAATCGTGATGAAAATGCCACTCCAAAAGACTTGAATAGTATGGCTTACCTTGACTCAACATACGGGCCTTATTATCAAAGCCAAGCACTCGATTATCTATTGGAGTTACACTCTCCGCAAACTAAAAGGACACTTGAAGCTCTCAAGAACTCCAATGTCTTGGAATCTATTTTAGAAGCAGATGGACCTGCTTCAAGGACTCGTGCTAAGAAGAAACTCGTTGTTGGAGAGTCCAATGATTACGAACAAGGTGCAACAAGTGGTTCTCAGAACAATCCAATGGACTTGAACTAAATATTTCTATGAGATACTTACTTCAACGGTGGTTCTAGTTAATTGTAGTAGTATATAAGATGTAAGGCCCATAGTATAAGGGCCATAGTATATCCATACTCGCACAATGTAGTACTCTAGCAAAAGTTAGGGTTAAGATGTTGGCTTCTAAAACTATACCGCCTTGGCTGTGTATTGTACTACTATGCTTATGGACAACAACCTTCTATTGCTTTGGTTTTGAAGGTTTGGGCATACTTATACATTTGTAGCCTAAAATGTAATTGGTGAAATGCAAATACATTTGTTGTAATGCCTCGCACAATGATTCCATACACGGTCCCCACAAAATTGCTATCTTCAAATCTTTTAATGAATTTTTTCCTTTTGGATTTTTTTCTCATACAACATGTTTTTGTTTACATGGAAAAATTTGATTCATTCCATTCAGATTTTTTATGAGAAAGTTATGGACCATTTTGTTTGGCGGGCAACTTGAGTCTACAGCTTCTTCTTTTAAAAGTTGCTTGTAGGATTTGTTTCTCCAGGCAATTTCTACAATCTAAAAAAAAATTAGGTCCGGTCACATAGTTAACTTCACTTGATAGCACACTCTCACCATTTTCATTTCATTTTAGAGATATTCATTATTTAAATTCTACAACTACATCTTACCTACTTCTACTCAACAATTTCTTAAAGTATCCAAAATTGTTTTTGAAAATTGTTTTTTTCCCACACATAACCATAGGATCTTACACCTTACTAGTATGAGAATGTGTGGAAAAAATTTCAGAATTTTTCATCTCACAAATTGCAACTTTGCAAGATATCCGCATTTAGAGTGAAAAAAACAATTTTTTCAGCACATTGCTGGACTACATTATTTGACTTTTAACATTTTTCACTTTAATTTCTTGCACTACAGAGTTTTGAGCTTTAAACAAATATAGTGGAGAATTGAGTTGAGAGTCTAAATAAAAAAAAGGTTTTCAAAAAAACTTAATTTTCATTCTTAAAAAACTTGTAGAATAGAAGTACATATGAGATTGAATGAAAATCTATTTTCTTTCTAAGATAGAATTAAAATGCACTAATCCCCACGGTCAAATTGTTGTTGCAAGCAAACTAAACCATGTCAAACTTCTTTTCTTGAACAATTGCCAAAATTGCGTTCCTAAATTAATCTTACAAGGTATTTTTCCCACCAGAAGCTCTAATTGCCCAATAAACAAGATTGTCCATAACTTTCTCATAAAATATCCAAATGAAATGAAAAAAAGCTTTCCGGATAGACAAAATTATAATCTATGAGGGAAAAAAACTTAGAAAAATAAATTCAAATGCTTGTCACATTTTTTTGCTGCCCATTCTCCCCTGCTTTGGAGTTTGGACTATATGGGCATAACTTTTGTTCCCGGGCACCGATTGGAAAAAAAGTTATATTACCACAAAGGTAATCGTTTTTTCTATCTTCAAATAAAGTTTCAAAAATTCAGTCCCAAATTTCAGCCCGTAGGTACCATCTCTGACATCCATTCTTGCAAAGACACCAAATTCATAGCCCTCGTATTCAAAATATAATAAAAACATATGTACATTTCAAAAACAAAGGTGTGAATTTCTTTATTCCACAAAACCTTTGGAAAATAAAAAATTGGAAGGCCAAATTGTTTTTTTCTACCACACTAGATCCAACCACTAAGCATTTTTTTCACTATTCACAAAGTCACTTTCTTTGGGCTCCGGTCTCATTCTTTGAAGTTCCGCACGGGTGGCACCTATGCCTTCATAGGCCCACTTGCGCCATTCCTTAAAATAAAGGATGTGGCGCTCCAAGTCCAATATGCCCTCGTGCAACAACTCTTGTTTTTTCTCCAGTAGCTTCACCAAATAAAAAAGCGTTGCTCTTTCTTCTGTATTGCTACCATAATCCGGAGCTAAAGCCAAGATGCCCTCTTTTTTGGCTTCTTTTAAGGCATCATCATAATATTCCATCTAGCTCACGTATTTGAAGATTCAAGCTTCTCCTTTCGCTTTGATGGGACCATTTATCACGTTGCAAAAGATCAAGTTTATTTTGAAGCACCGCTAAATCATCGGAAATGTGTGCTCGCCCGTCTTCGATCTTCTTGAAATAATTTATTCTACTTTTGTTTAACTTAGAGTAAATCTTCTCATTTTCAGCAACGGCGTTTTCAGTCGCCTCTAACTCCTTCTTCAACCCATCCACAACAGTTGGATTCACTGGAAGATGTTGTACCTTCTCTTTCAAATTCATAAGATCCGCTACTGTTGAAGTCAAAGCTGCTCGTGCACTTTCGATCTTAGTGCCCAACATCTCCAAATTGTCTTCCGAATCATTGTCACTACTTCCGCTAGACCCAATGTCTGCACCAGAACGGTCCACATTGATCGGTACATGAACATCTTCGCTTTGTTTTTGAATCTTGGACAATGATTGCGGCTCCTCAAGCTTCCTCTTGCCCTTCTTGTCAACTTGAACGTCTTCAGCCGCCTCTTGTTTTTCTTTGCCAATGTCTTCGTCGTCACTCTCAAAAGAATATCCATCGTATTCGTGAGTGTGCTCATCTGAGCTAGAAGTTGAAGACCATTGAACTTGGTCATCACCAACAGCCAACTTGCCAGGCTTTGCCTCTAAAAGCTTCTGATTTGCTTGAAGAAGTCCTTCTTCATCCATCACTATCGGTCTGTCCGGGCGGTCACCGATAGGAAGCTCCTTCAAGGTTGTCCAATCTACCTTTTTCTTCAATTGAACTTCAACGTACACCATTTGCACAAGATAGAAAGAGAAGTTGTCATTTCGATAAGGCTGGGACTCCAAATAGAATTGCTGCCATACCTCCAAACACCTTCGCTGGAAGACAACACTCTTGCAGTAAGCCAAATTTGCCTTATTAGACTTCACGTGCAAAGGGTGTCGCCAAAACGGGAACAACTTGTTGATGTGGCACCAATCCACATATTTGTTTACAGTTTCATATGTCCAAGGCTCTGGTTCTACTTCCCATCCCAAAAAGGCCTTCATCTTTGGATGCAACAAGATGGGTACACGCTTCTTGCGAGGTTTGCCGCTCCTTTTACGATCCTTGTCACGAACCGCCTTTTTGTTGAGCCGAAGTCGGTATCTTGACATACCGTGTGGCGGTTGAGAGTCCTCGCCCTCCATAACGATCACTTCGTCTCAAAAGTAGCCAACTAAGTACTATGTGGTTTAGGGTTGCAAGCCTAAACCGTAGGTGTAAAAAATGCTAAACGTAATCCTATCACATTTAACATTTACAAAAACACAATGTTCTTGTGAAACACCCTATGTCATCCAAGCGTGAATAAAATGAGCCGTGCAAAGGGACAAAAATCCCCCCCCACAACTCAAACCCCTAGCTTCTGTGCACGCATTCAGCCACGTCAGCAGGTGAAAGACAGTGCGCAGAATGCCAGGGAAAATTTAATGGCGACTGCGGGTGGAGGAGAACGCTGATGTACCCGAGGTCGCCCTTGGGCGCGTGCGGGTCCTGAAGTGGGGCGAGTGCGGGTCAGCCCAGTGCTCCAGGGCGACCGCGGGTCCGGAAGTGGGGCGACTGCGGGTCAGCGCAAGTGCTCCAAGGCGACCGCGGGTCCTAGAGTGGGGCGACTGCGGGTCTGGACAGGTGCTCCAACGCGACCGCGGGTCGAAGGAGCCCGGGCGAGTGGGCGATCGCGGGTCCAGGGCGACTGCGGGTCCTAGGCGACCGCGGGTCCAGGACGACCACGGGTCCACTTTGCGAAGGCGACCGCGGGTCTTGGGTGACCTCGGGTCCCAGGCGACCGTGGGTCCATCTATTAATGCATGGACTTTTCTTTTCTTTCTTAGTACATGTTTATAGATTGTGATATTTTTTTCCATTTTTCCTTGCGCTGGGAAAGTGGCAATACTAAATGTTACGGAGGGGCTCCAAGCTTCAACATTCATCCACGTACTGGATAGAAAATGTGATACTAAGTATCTAAAATTCTATTTTCATTTACATTGTGGCGATTTCATCAAAGACTTTTCTAGAAGTTGAAGTTTTTCTAGCAATTTCATCCAAAATTCCTAAAAAATTCCTATAGCTTATAGCTAGCCTAAATTTTTTGTTGCTTTTGAGCACCAAATCTCAAGGGAAAAAAAAAGGATTGTGAGCTCAATCCCATTTGTGTTGCAAAATTTATGGAATACTAGTTTATACTTTATACTATATTTGGGGAGCCATTAGGGTTGAGGTCGGTTGTGGTACAAATGGATTCCTTATTGATTATCTGAACAAAAGTTAAATCTTTGCAATTGTTTTAGAAGAAGTTCTTGTTAACTAATTTTTTTCTTATTAATTAATTTCATTGTTAATTCTTAATTTTATTGTAAATGACTTATTTCATTGTTAATGACTAATTTTATTGTTAATAACTAATTCAATTGTTAATAACCAATGTTATGATTATTAACCATTGCAATTGTAACAATAATGTCTTTATAATTGTTTTGACATGAGAAGTTCATTATGTATTTTTGGATGTAGACTCAAATTACATACTATGTTACACACACTAATTTTGGTAAATTACATGCCTAATAACTAAATTTCTTGTACGGACACAAATCTATAAATGAAAGTCATTGTTGGACTTATATCATACTCCAACCATCTATGAAAGAATGTGTGTTTTTATCAATTTGGATGACATATACCAAAAAAAAGAATATGGTAGGAAAACATTATGCTACTAGGAATAATATATATGGTAAAACCAGATTTACATTTATTATTGAATTCATCCAAGTTTTCTCGAATTGCGTGTTTAATAAATGACAAAGATTATGGCTACATATCTTTTTTGCAATATCCACTCTTGTTTCATTGTCTCAAAAAAAAAAGGGGTCGCAAGAAGTCAATGAACTTCCTTTTTCCAAATAAAATAAATAGGAAGAGAGCGAAAAAGGTTAAATAAATAAATAAAAACATCTCTCATCTATTTTGAAATAGGTAAAGTACGAATAAAAAGGAAAAGTCTAAAAAAGTCTAAAATGTATGTTTCTTATATTTGAATTAGAATAAATAGGAAAAAAAAACCAACTTGCTTTTATTTTTGGAAATAGAAAAAATAATAAGAGAATGTAAATGATGTATGACTTACATTTTTTTAGGGATTGAAAAAACAACTATTTGAATTCAATGACCATGAAAGTAAAACTCCTTTCAAGTGCATACTAGCACATTTTATTCAAGAAATAATACAAGTCTTCAACATCAATTACCAACTAATTTATTTTCATTTTCTTATTTTCCTTGCGTCCATTATATACTACGGAATCAAAAAGGACCAAGAACATTTGAATTCAAAAGTTGTTATACTTTGCATAACAATGTGTAAAAGTCCATATTCAATATATACAATTTGACAAATAGCCCATTGAGTAATTGTTTTTCTAAAGACAAGGCGCGTAGCATAAAATTCCTTCATATATTATAGGAAAATATTACAAAGTAAGCAACACATAATTGGCCACCAAGCTCATTGCTTGCACCACTAAACTCTTGCTCTAGACTATCCTATTACAAAGGTGAGTCTCGGAACACCAATTCGGGGGGCATCATGGACCATGGTGGAGACATAAGGGAATTTGTGATCTCTATACACGTTGGTCTCTTATTTGGGTCAGTGTTCACGAGTTCATGCAACTTCATTCCAAAGTACATTGATCCCTCGCGGTTCTTGAACAAATCCTTGTCCCAATCGTCCATATCACCAATTCTCATCCATCGGTCAACTTCCCAATAGAATACGAGTCTAACTGTTGCGTATATTTATACCGTTGTTGCATGATTGGTATGCTTGTATCGGAATTTGGAGGTCCATATGCATAAAACAACTCCGGGGCAACCCACCAACGACCTTCTCGGTATTGATCCCTCTCGGCCTCAGATGGCTTTCCAAAATGTGAAGGCGCGTTTTCGTCAAAACGACTTGATATTCCAAAATCACAAATTCCAATGTTGATTATGTCGTTTGAATAATCCGGAAAATGCAACATGATGTTCATGGGAGACAAGTCATTGTGTAGCACGCGGCACTTGTGCATGAGATTTGTCACATATACTTAAAGCCCATGCCAACTTTGCCTTGTGCCTTCGGAAGAGACCAAGTTCTTTTTGTTTCTCTTCAGGAAGTCTTGTGGCTTTCTGCATTTCATGCCAGTCAATGGTTGGTGATACAGAACGATCTAAATGCCTCAACTCATTCAAATGGCCCCCATTCCACCACAAAGTGTACGCTTCATTCGTGCGAGAATGAATGGCAAAAAACTTAATGATGCCAGGGTGGTTCAAGGGGCATGCAAGGGCCTCCATGGATCGTTGCGCTCTCCCCTCGCGCGGGTTTATTGCCTTGGATACTTTCCCAGCAAAAGCGATGTAGCTTGGAATTGTATCCATTCCTTCAATGCGTACCTTACGCACTTTTGCATACCCCCCTTCACGTTCAAAAGCACTAAGGGGCACCACTTTCGCTGTATCGGGGATCCACGTGATACACAATCCACCATCTCGTGCAAATGCTGCCTGCACCGCTGCATTTTTCCACTTAAAACCCCTTGCCGAGCCTCTTGCCTATTTCTTCACTGCGCTGGACCACCACTCCATTTTTTGGCGGAATGCCTTGATGTCTTCTGATTCCTCTACTATCGGAAGAAACGGTCGATGTTCTTCCATCAATTTCTTGGTATTGAACATCACCGCTTTCAATGTGTTATCAAGCCATTCAAATAGTCTCGAAGAATATGTCAAGTCAATGTCTGCGAAATCATCGGATCCCTTTAGCTTGGTTAAAATCCGTGCTTGTAAATCGTTTGGCAAGGCCACACTACCAGTTGTAGGACACCTCAAATAGCTTGCCTCCAAGAATTGTACACTTTTCCCTACGTACGACTAGAGACACGCTTCGTATGCATATCGGGTATAACTCGGGGGAGGATAGTTGGAGTCCTTGTCATGTGCTGACTTCTGCTTCTTGCCCTTCCGTCGCTCTTGACTCCCTCCTTCTTCGTTTTCATTTACAGCTATTGGAACCTCGAAAAAAATTGGATCATCGAGGTCCAGATCCCATAAAGACTTTCTCCTTGTAGTGTTGCCTTCATGTGGAAAAGCCATGTTGTACTTAAAAACAATTCAAAACCGTAGTTCAAAATTCGTAGATTGAAAGGGTAAAAATTCCCCCCCCAATTGAAACCCCAGCCCACAGGCACGCATCCAGCCACCTGAAGGTAGGTGAAAGACAGTGCGCAAGGCTAAAGTAAGGTGAGAATCGAAAGTGGGGCTAACGCTTAAGTACCCGAAGTCGCCTCAGGGCGTGTGCGTTTGGGTGACTGCGGGTCTGAGGAGGGGCGACTACGGGTCTGAAGACAGCGGGAATGGGCGACTGCGCGTTTTTGGAGCGCTGAAATGGGCGACTGCGCATCAAGGGCGATTGCGGATCGTGGGCGACCGCGGGTACCAACTAAACCATCCCGAAACTTGCACACGCGGTCGCCCACAAAGAAGTCTCTTCGACCCATAGTCGCCCCCTACGTGCAGTCGCCCCACTGGAGATTGAGTTTGCATTTTCCAGAAAATTAGTCTCCCTCCTTGACCCGCAGTCGCCCCCTACGCGCAGTCGCCTTGATTCAAATGTGTTTTTTGCTTCGTCGATGACCCGCGGTCGCCCTAAACCAACAACCAATCTGACCCAACACTAATTAGCATCTGCAGCATATTCTAATTGATTTTTCCTTATCTCACATCCAAAATTGGTAATAAATGTTAGGCGTCAGTTCATATCAAAGACATAGCAAGGCAATGGAAGAATTATTCTCACAATGTGAAGGGTTTCCCAAATCCTAAACCCTAGACCCTAGACCTTGGAAAACAATAATACAACTTTTATCTAGAATCAAATCCTTAAACCTACATAAAATACTTACACATCCTACACGAGATGTAGTGTTTTAGACCTAAAACAGAATCATGTCTTTTTTGTCTTGTTGAATTTGTAAACAAAATGGAGGAAGTAACATATGATTAAAGGGAATTAGAAACAATAAGGGAGAGGTCCAAAAAAAAACACCATCTCGTGAAACATGCCCAAATAAATCTAATCATGCCCAAATAAATCTAATTACACCTCCCCACTATTAGAATGTACATAAAACTTTCATTTGGAACTTCTTGCCAAAGGAGTGTTGGAGAGCTAATGCAAAACCTAGGATTTGTTTGTCTTGTTGAATTTGTAAACAAAATGGAGGAAGTAACATATGATTAAAGGGAATTAGAAACAATAAGGGAGAGGGGTCCCAAAAAAAAAATTAATCTTGTGAAACATGCCCATACCCGCAGTCGCCCAAAGCGCAGTCGCCCTAGAACCCCAGGTCTGATTTTGGAAGTGATCTGGGGACCCGCAGTTGCCCCCTATGCGCAGTCGCCCTGATGGAAGGGGGGAGATTGCATTTTCGAAATTTTTGGTGTCTCCCACCTTGACCTGCAGTCGCCCCCTACGCGCAGTCGCCCTGATGGAAGGGGGGAGATTGCATTTTTGAAATTTTTGGTGTCTCCCACCTTGACCCGCAGTCGCCCCCTACGCGCAGTCGCCCTGATGGAAGGGGGGAGATTGCATTTTCGAAATTTTTGGTGTCTCCCACCTTGACCTGCAGTCGCCCCCTACGCGCAGTCGCCCTGATGGAAGGGGGGAGATTGCATTTTCGAAATTTTTGGTGTCTCCCACCTTGACCTGCAGTCGCCCCCTACGCGCAGTCGCCCTGATTGAAGGGGGGAGATTGCATTTTGAAATAGTTAGGTTGCTCCCACCTTGACCCGTAGTCGCCCCCTACACGCAGTCGCCCTGATGGAAGGGAGAAGATTGCATTTTCGAAATTTTTGGTGTCTCCCACCTTGATCTGCAGTCGCCCCCTACGCGCAGTTGCCCTGATAGAGGGCGGAAAAGTATTTGGTGTCTCCCTCCCCTTCCATATGGGCGACTGCGCGTAGGGGGCGACTGCGGGTCAAGGAGTTTGCATTTTCTCCTTGACCCGCAGTCGCCCCGTATGTGCAGTCGCCCTAATGGAGGGGGGATTTTGAAATGTGTTTCCCCCTCGAGGACCCGAGGTCGCCCTGACCCGCGGTCGCCCTTGAAAGACGCGAGGGATCCTTGGACCGGACCCGCGGTCGCCCCACGCGCAGTCACCCCATGTGCTGACGCCCTAGTATCCGTGTTAGGGTTAGCGCATGCGCCCCTGGCGACCGCGGGTATTTCATGGGCTGTTCCAAACTGTGGTCCATAATTTTCATAACTGCGCCTTGTAGTTCACCTACCTTGTAGTGGCTGAATGTGGGCCCAATGTTGTGGAGGTCTCGTGGTTTTTTTGGTTTCCCACAAACAGCCAACAATACAGCAAACACTTCTAGTATACTTCAATGAACCCAAAATCTTTTCCATTAGTTTAAGATAGTGAGAATATCAAAGCCATTTGATGTAGAGGGCCTTGAAACGGCAATTGCATTCATTGTGGCAAAGTTGTTGAATAATAAGGATGCACACACAAATGGGTGTGAAGTCACCGAAAAAGGGTACACTAAATTCACATTTAAAACAATTAGCAATTCAAATGAAAATGATTCATTTGGTTCTTCATTGATTCTCTTTCATTTTTGGGTGTTATAGTAACGTAGGGGGGCCTCAATTGTTATGTAGCCTATTCAAATTTAATCTTCTTGCATTGCTAATGATTAGTTATTTGGCTCCTTACAGGTTTAATGGCAGGTGTTCAATTTAGCAAGTGCTCAGAGGAAGTCATAATTATTCTCGACCATGAATATTTCCGGTAAAAATTTGTTTAGTTTGCCTTTGACTTCCTTATTGTCATCCACTTGTATTGTAGACAATGTCTTTTTAATAGGTGGGAGAATCACCATGACAATGACTATTCTATTGGAATTGATTTGTGATCTTTGAAATAGGATTAAGGACTTTTGAAAAGGCTACAAATTGTATTGCTTTGCTCATTATGGCCAATGCAATGAGTCCAAAGGCCATTTCCAAGCCAGCAAAATGGGTGAGTAAAATATTGCCCTTCATTTTGTATAGGTGATTTGAATCCTTGAATAATGAAATGAACATGTATTAATGAACATTTCTAGTTGGATAGTTGGTGGTGGACATTTCATCTCACTATTAGTGCTTATTTGCTGCAGGACGAGTGATGTGTTTGATACAAAACACACGCAATATTGTTTGGGGAGCCAAATTTGATGAGGCCATTACGGAGGGATGGGCCATGATGGAAGAATATGTGTGGGTTCGGCAAGAAAAAGATTGCACAAACCTCAGGTTCGGTTGTTCTAGTATAGAACTTGTATTATAAGATTATATGCTAAAAATACCCATATGTAGTTGTTATGTTTTAATATTCATTGATATGGGGGGCCGGGAGATGCAGGGCTTTATTAGAAGAATTTGAGGATGTCGAGAAACTTTCCGAGTTTGAGAATGGATGCTTGTTGTTACAACTCATTAAGGTTAGTGCAATACCACAACACGAGTTAATATACTTGCTAGGTTAGTATTGTTTGTACCCCATTCTGTGAATATCATATGTACTAATGACAATTCCACCTTAGGATGATGAGCACGGGACGGAACGCGCATTTACACAATCTCTGAGCGTTCAAATCAACACCACGGATATCTTTGAGCAGACCAATAATAGGTTAAACCAAGCTCGCGCAAACTTGGACAACCTTGTGCCACGGGCAAATCGTTCATGACTAGAGACATTGTTGTGGTGCATCAAACGGCAGCCTTGTACCATGGCATAAGACCCTATTTTGATTTTTGAGTTGGGATCATAAAAAGAAATAAGTTATTTATGAAGATAATAGTACTAAAGTCATGCTAGACATGTGAAATAGCAATGTGCTTGACAAAGAACTTCATTTTACATTTCTATACTATGATTTTGCTAAACAATGCATGGATTGTTTATCTCAGATAGATGATCATATTTTGCTAAACAGTCCATGGTATATGAATGTTTAATTGATTAGTGCCCAATACTTTAATGGTTTACATATGTGACCCCTCCCAAAAAATATATACCCATAAATGTGACCCCCCCAATAAAATATATACCCATAAATGTTGTGGCTTGTTATTCTTGGTTCACAAGTTTGAAATCCCCAAATATTGAAAATGTACAAATGTATGCCCTTGATTTAATCCCTTTGTTTGTAAATATGATGGCTACACTTTTAATTAATATGAAACAAGTTTTATTGTTTGGATACCTATGAATGTACAGATAAATAAAATTTGAACAAAACCATGAAATCAGCTGGGAAATAGCTATGACAATTAATTGTGACAATTAGTTCCCAACTACACCTTCACGGTGCTTGATGAAGCACATGATGAAAGTTATATGGGAGCTCATGCTGTCACATCCAATCCTTATGAGATATTTGAACAACCATCTTACTACACCTATCCTATGCATTGTATAATTGATTATATTGAGTTTTGTTCTCTCACGCAATTTATAATGTGTCAATCACACTTGACCATAAATGAATAAAAGGTATTTATCCCTTAATTCCCAAACCCCTTCTTTTGGAGCTCTCCGAAAGTGGTCTACATTGATCAAGAATCCCACATTCTTCATAGTTGGATCTAGTTTTACAATGGATTCACCATACAAATTCAAACTAAACATAATAGAGATTGCATTGGAAAATAAAACGCAACCATGTGAATCATGGATGGTAAATTTCTTATGTTTGATTATTTTCTTATTGAAATTGCAGAAGTGATGTTAGGGTGGGAATCCTCTTTTTGCATGTCAAATCTAATAAGTTGCAACAATAATTAATAAAATGGCTAAAGATGCATAACCCAAATTTTTAAATAAAAGATGAAAAGGTGCAATACATTTTTATGAAGTGCATTGGTAACTAAAATTTATGTCCACAATTTTGTGTAAGAGAACTTCAAAGTGAAAGTCTTAGAGGTTCATAAATTCAAAATTCCGCCCTGTACCCGCAGTCGCCCCACCCGCGGTCGCCCCACTGTAGGGGTCCAGAAGTTACTCTGTGGTGCCCCACACGTGGTCGCCCATCTCCAGTAGCCCCAGACCCGCAGTCGCCCTACCCACAGTCGCCTTCGCAGTCGGCCCCTTAGACCCGCAGTCGCCCTACCCGCGGTCGCTCTCAGACCTGCACGTGCCCCTTCCCGCACTCGCCCCAGGGCGATTGCGGGTTAATTAGCTGTCTCCCCACCCGACTTCGCCACTTTCCCTTCTTGCTGCGTACTGCCTTTCACCTACTTTATAGTGGCTGATTGCGTGCCCGGGAGCTTGGGTTTTGATTTTCACTTACATGTGGCTCATGTTCTTGATTTTACTCCATCACTCACTAATCGCTAGATAATACTTTGCGGTTTAGGGTTAAGTTTAGATTCCTTGCCCCAAATCTCAAGAGCATCTCCAATGGCGGACCACAAGAAGAAGACCAAGGCAAAAGGAGCCATGCACCCTAGGCAACGACGCATCCTTTTGGACCCAGCGTGTGTGGCCTACCGAGGTTGGGATCGAATTACGGGCCACTGGACCGCCAAGATTTGTAAGTCCTTCGTGGATTGGTGCCACATCGACAAGTTATTCCCCTATCATCAGCACTACATGAATCGGCGCAATAATACGGCCAATTTGCATCCATGCCGTAATGATGCATTTGTGCAACGTTGTATTGAAATTTATCGATACTTGTATGGCACATATTCAGTGCCCAGGAGCGAAGTCCCGTATTTCATATGTGCAATGGTGTATGCGGAACTCATTTTGTTTCGAAGCGTGGATTGGAGTTCAATCAAGGGAGTGAAGCATGCTCGCCTTCCACTGACAAAAGACATCCCAAGGGCGGCTCTATCTGCCAATCCACGTGAAGGGCTAGGCCAGAAGAAAAACTTGAAGGAGGGAGTGCCCGATGAGCAGTTTCATTGGACGTCATCTGATTCATCTTCGGGAGAGGAAGACAACCTTGGTGAAGACCCTCCAATGCAACCCCGAAACATGGCGATGGTGGCTTCTACTTCACAAAATTTATCTCCCCCGAGAATGGAAGAAGAGGGTGAACCAGCTAGGCAACCACAAAATCTTGATATTTTGCCTCTTGCTATGGTGAATCCGATTACAGTCCCTCGCACTGAAGAAGATGAAGTTTTGCAGTATGTGCTTGCATGCATGCAAAAAGCAGAAGATGATGTTTTTTGGACAGAGATGGAAACAGAAGAAGATGTGAAGCCTTCTTTGTTCCAATTGGATTGTGTTGATGACATGTACCGAAGTGAGGAATTTGTTGAAGATGGAACTGTCCCTGACACAGTAATGTTGGACACCAAAGTTGTTTACAAAGTTCAACTCAAGAAGTTTCTAAATGAGTTGGATGAAAAGCATCTAGAATGTGAGAAGCTTCGCAATTAAGAAACGCAAACTTTGAGTGGAGATATTGTAAATAGCTTACGTGCTGAACTTGAAAGTCGGCAAGTTCTTCTGTCAACGCAAATAACAAAGATTTTAGACTTGGAAGCATTTTACCTTAGATTCTCTTCTCGGCATGCTGGAGGATCTAGTTCTTCTAGCAATGAGTTTGCGAACAAACGGCTTGCCAAAATTATGGAAGCATACAAGCTGGAGGAAGATCAGATAGACTTGGAGAAGCGAGGGGTGGAAGAAGCACGATCAAGATTAAATTCCTTGAAAGCATTAAAGGACAAAGCCCCCCTTGACCGTGTTGCAGAAATGTGTGGTTGGAAAGACGTGGCTACTAAACAAGCATTGTCTCTTACGGAAGTAGTTGACTTGAAAAAGAAGCTTGGGGTTTCTTTGTCATTGGATCCAAAATTGGAAGAACATCGGGATGCACTGAAGGCGCTTTTGAAGTTCCAAAAATCATACAAGCAATTTTGGTTGGAAAAGAAGTTGGGGAAGGATGACCGATACCTTAGGAATTTGCAGTTGGAAGGTAGGAAAGTCTTGTATGAGATGGAACGTGAGGCTCATGACCGCAAAGAAAGGCCAAAATGGATGTTGAATGATTTTCATTTTTAGCACATTTTTGAGGACTATGTATATTCCATCTTATGTATATATAAAAGGATATTATCCATTTTGAACATTCCAATGCAAGCACATTGAATTCTATGTAGTTCCTTGACAAGAGTACATAAATATAGATATGAATTTTTGGTTATTTATGTTTGCAATGTTGTGAATACTTGAATATTCTAGGAATTTTGGCAGGAAAATGACCTTGGGAGTTCGGACTTTCGGAATTAAAAGAGAATTAAAAAAAAAAGGAAAATTCAAAACTTGCCGGATTGGAAAAGAACTTGTTATTGAAGTTTAGAGCAATTGTCACGGCTAGGGTGAATTGACCTACTCATTGCCACTCCAGGGCAAACACTAGAATTTTTTATTTTCAAGGCTTATTTTTTTAGTGGAAATTCTGAATTCATAGTTTCAATTATAGGCCCCAAATTACCCCAGGGGATGCAAGAATTATCCAAACAAATGGCAGTCGCCCGTTCCTGGACCCGCATTCGCCCGTTCCTGACCCGCAGTCGCCTGTTTCTGGACCCGCAGTCGCCCATTACTGGACCCGTGGCGCCCACTCCTGGACCCGCAGTCGCCCACTTCTGGACCCGCTGTCGCCCAATCTTGGACCCGCAGTCGCCCATCACCTGACTAATTTCAGATTTTTGGACCCGCATTCTTTCATGGGGCGACCGCGGGTCCAAGGAGTTTTCTTGTATAAAGTTCTAGGGGTACCCCTTGTTTTATCACCTTGGCTCCGTTGATAAAACTCTTGTCTTGGACCTTTGAAAGAGGCTTCATGCGGACGTTTAACTTCTTCGGAGGGCAACAACCGTGTTTAGAAGGGTTTACAAGACCACTCTAAGCGGGTTGCTTTGTCATTACATCTTCCATAGTATTAGTGTGATTATTGTAGTCATTTTCTTTGAAGACCCAGTGTTGATCTACTACATGGCTGGACAAGGTGTTGAAAGGGGGGGGGACCATGAATGATACGCGGAGGTCCACAAAGGATTGGGACCCTTGGCTAGTACCGTGTACCCCAATTGATAATTCCCCCCATGCTCGAAAATGCGTGTTTTGTGGGTGGAGCAAAGCATTTGTACGAAAGAGAGCATTGATTCACTTTGGCTATGGCGGCTCGACTACATCGGAGCGTTGTAAGGAGATCCCTAGAATTGTACGAGAAAAGTTTCGGACTGGCGAGGGGCAAGTTCCAAGGTCCATGAGTTACGAAGAGATGTATGATGCACCGACTAGACATGATGCACCAGTTAATGTTGCAGAGTCTATTGTCGCACCTGCGTTGGATGTCGAAGAAGAAGGGTCTCTCAATCCCTTTGAATCAAATGCAAGACCAAATCCTACGCCTGATTCAGTAGATTCTACTGGAACAACGCTTGAGAGAAGGAGGAACATGCCATCTGTTTCTCGGCAAAGAAGCATGGATGAATCATTACAGACGGGCCGCAGACAAGAGTTGGATAGGTTGTGGGCTTCTTTCTTTTACGAGGCGAACATTTCATTTAATGTTGTGCGCCACCCGGCCTTCGTGAATGCTGTTAAACAAACTACAGCAGCTGGATTCGTGTACCAACCGCCACCGTATAATGCGATTTGCACAAAAATGATAGATGTTAAGAAGGCATCGGTTGAAGCCATGGTCTCGGAGCGGACGAGGGTTTCAATAAGTCAGTATGGAGCGACAATTTGTTCAGATGGTTGGTCCGATACTAATTCGCGGCCATTACTAAATATGATGTTGGTGTGTCCCGCCGGGGATGTCTTTTTGGGATCAGTGAATAGTACTGGGGAGAAGAAGGATATATCTTACACGACTGAGACGATGGCACGATACATTGAGGAAGTTGGGCCTACCAACGTTGTGCAATTGTGTATGGACAATGCTGCAGTCATGACGGGGGCGATGGCAAGGTTGGAAAAAAGGTACCCTCACATTTATAGGCAGGGTTGTGCGGCACACATTTTGGACTTACTCTTAGAAGACTGGGAAAGGATCAGAGAGTAAAGGAGTTGGTAAAAAAGGCTTCATCAATTGTGAAGTTCATCAAGAAATACCAACATACTTTGGCGTTGTTTCGGAGATTTTCACCAAACAAAGTGTTGAGACTTCCAAGCAAAACACGTTTTGCCACAAATTTCTTGATGATTGATCGTTTGGTAGACTGCAAGCAAGCAGTGCACAACGTGACACTGGATGAGACATACATGACGTTCGAGTTGAGTTTGCAAAACCGCAGAAATGGACATTTCATTATGGGCAAGGCCAAACTTGCAAGGCAAGATATCCGTTCAGAAGAGTTCTGGGTTCAGTGCGACAATTTCCTCCATATGGTAGAGCCCGTGCTGCTTTGTCTTTGTCATTTTGATGGAAAAGTCCCGGCAATGCCGAAAGCTTTAGTAATGATGACAGCCTTGAAGGAGCACATTTATTCTCTCAAGAATGCTCCATTTTTCCTTGATCTAGTGGTGGCAACACGATATGAGAAACAATTTGATGCTCGCTGGAAGTTGATGATTACTAACCTACACTATGCGGGGGCACTACTAAATCCATACTTGAGTGACGTGGAGGCTATTCATAACAATGGCTACGCAAAGGGAGCTTTAAATCGAGTCATACGAAAACTGAGCGTACCATTGAACGTGTTAGTGGTGGAAGCAATGCAGGAGCTAACTCAATTTGAAGAGAAGACAGGTGCATTCGATCCTTTACATGAGGCTCCCGATATCATTGAATGTCAATTATTGCCTCATCAATGGTGGAATCGTGTGGGGGGCAATGCTCTTCCAAAAATTGCAAAGCGAATTCTCGGTTTGACGTGCTCTACATCTTCGTGTGAAATGAATTGGAGCATGTATTCCTTTGTGCACAATAAAGTGCGAAACCGCTTGGCCACGACAAAGGCAGAGACATTGGTGTATATCTATGCGAACAGCAAACTTGAACGTCAAAAACGTGGACACAACCCAGCTATGTTTTACGACCAGATGCTTGCAGATGGAGACGATGAGGACGAGCGTGATGGACCTTTGTCTTCAGGGGAAGAAGACGACGTTGTTCCAGATTTTATGAGAGAACGCGAGAACCGCAGGGATGAAGAGGATCGGTTGCGCAACAATCCTTGGAATGCAAATGAATGGTTAGGCCGCCACATAGTCCTCCACGACCAATATACGGGAATACATTTGATTTTAGTGACGATGGGTATGTTTCTCCTGGAAATTCACCTGTACGCAGTCCACCACAGAACGTCGTGCACAATATGGATGCAATTTCGCCGGCACATGCATCACTGAGGAGGGAAAGCACCCCCGACAACAACGACGAAGGCGTACCTATTCCCATGGCACCCGTAGAGGAAGAAGCTAGATCTCCAATATCAACTAGTTCGCCTCCAAATATGGCCCGCAATTTAAGAAGCAGTGCACAAGTTCCAATGAGAAGCGAATATGAAGAAGAGGCCATCGAAGTCAATGAAGTTGTACACGAGGGAATACCAAATCCCGTTGTATTGAACGCATCTACCCTCGGAACAACTGTTACTACAGATGATGATGATGATGTGCCATTGGCATATGTTATGAATCGAAGTCGGAATGTCCGTTGAATCCAGAGACGACTACAAATGTGGCAACAGTGAGGAGGTCTACCCCAACCCTTCCAACAAGGCCACCGGTGCGTGGAGGTGCTCTACGGACGATTGATGAAGAGGTTCACGGCTCAGCTCTACAACCCACTCAACCTTCATCTGTGTCTGGCCCTGGCGAATCATCATTAGGAATCCAGGGGCGCAACAGTAGAGGCCAGAAAAGGCGTATTAGGAGGGTTGACGAGAGGGGACCTCGAAATCCTAAACGACCCACTCAAATTATCCAACGGTGTACCATTGGAGCGGGATGTTCCACCCAGAATGTTGGACAATCAAGTAGAGGAGGGCGACACCCTCATCCAACATGGATGGAACTACGGATGCGTTGAGGCTCACGAAACGACTTGTGCAAACTGAAGGGTTCAGTGGTGTAGATACAGAAGTTTGAAATCTGAATTCAGAGGTAGAGCGTGAGGTACAAATCGAAGTAGTAACAAGGGAAGATGATGAAATCGAAAGCTCGGGCGACAACAGGAGCAACGAAGAGTCTTACGAAGATACAGACCCTAATGCTGATGAGGTGCCGAGCGATTCCACATTCACGCCTGGTGACTAGAGTACTAGAGAAGTAGACAATAATTATAGTTATAGTTATAGTTATAAGGTTTTAGCTTATATGTTAGGTAGCAAATCTTTGTAGTTCAAGCTTTGAGCATATTAGAGTGAGGGACAGATTACCGGTTTTAAAATATATGTTGAGTTCTAATTGGTAGGCAGTTAGGTGATGACTGCAACGAGGTTATAAAAGTGCAATGCAAGTATGGCTACATTTGAAGTCCGCCGGAAAGCAATATCGATGACTTATTAATATAATCGTTGTTGACATTATTATTGTGGCCTTATACTGGGTGAATTTTTGGGATTAGAGAAGTTTGTCCAATTTACATTTCATGGGCTCTATTATTTGCACTTGTAAATTGTAAACCCCAATATAACGTAGCACCTAATTCTGCGCTTATAAAACACCTATGTGACGTGTTACTTCAAAGACTGAATATGCCAAATTCAAATCCTAAACTGAACGTGCGGTCGCCCTGGAACACGCAGTCGCTGTCTGCTGCTCCGACCCGTAGTCGCCCTGAAACCCGCAGTCGCCCCTACCTGTTGGACCCACGGTCGCCTTTAGTACCCGAAGCTGCGGTCGCCCCTTCACCCAAAGTCACCCTAAAGCCCCTGACCCGCAGTTGCCCACTCACCCGCAGTCGCCTTCAAGCCTAAACCCGCAGTCGCCTCTATTTTTTCCACCCGAGGTCGCCCCTTCACCCGTAGTCGCCTCAATTTTTCCACTCGAGGTCGCCCAAGGCAGACCTGCACGCGCCCACACCCGCAGTCGCCCATGCTGGCTGTCCACGTCAGTTCCGAAGCCCTGCCACGTAGGCAAAATCTATTTACCATGGGGTAAATTTTTTTACCCCTCCGCGACGCGATGTCAAGTAAACTCGACACTTTGTGACACGCGACACGCGACGTCAGACGTCATACACGACGCCTAAACCCAAAAATATGTCAGACAAGACAACCCTGACCAGATCTGCCTCGTCCTCTTGATGATTCTTGAGTATCGTGCTCTGGTTCCTGAATTTGTTGCACTCTTTTTGGGTCCACCCTCTTGGCCGAGATAGCGTGCTTGTCAAGGTATTTTAGGATGTTGTTCAGTCTCCTCGTCATGAACATTGCTGCTTTCCATTCCCATGGGCTGAACAGCCGAGTGAAGTCCTTTGCTAATTCAACTAGGTTAGCTGCGTGGAGGGAGCTAACTAGTTCTTCGAAATCAAACTGCCCTCTGCTATCACCGTTTGGGATGACAATGGAGTGGCAATGGTTCACCCCGTCCCCGTCGTTATTGACCGCTTCAAGGGTGACGACTATGTAGTCACCCTGGTGGTTTTCGATTCTTGCCACCTTCTCATTTATGTTCCAGTTCAGAAAGGTCGTCGAGTCTAGAATCCTGTATCGCAGGAATACATAGTCTTTTGACCGGTTCACTCCGAATGTCCAGTCTGCGACGACGGGCTTGAGTTGCCAGAGTACTCCGTAGAGTTCTGGCATGTCGTTGATGAAGGGCTCTTCTCCCTCCCATTTTGTGAATGGTTCAAGGAACGGTTCAGTGGCCGAGTAATCGTAGGTTGTATCGTCTACCATGTTTTTATCTCTGCAGGCATCGAGACTCTGGTTAGAACTTCTGTTCACTGAAATATCTTCGGGACGAAGATAATGAGGTGCGGGGTTATCGATGTTCCGAGGACATGACCTTCCTTTATTCTATTTCCAAATGAGTTCTCTATGGGCATTGGTGTACCGGGACACTGTGTCGTGTTTAGTTCTTCCGATGTTTTATGAGTTATCTTCGTGGCGAAGATATTCCCTTTCGTTTATCCTGCAGAGAACTTCCTTATGGTTGAGGTATGAATCTTGATAACTATAAGAAAATTCTATGTGCTTGTTAGTTATCTTCGACTCGAGGGTAACCTTTTATTTCTTTTATTTCTTTTATTTCTTTTATTTCTTTTTTATTTCTTTTTTATTTCTTTTTTATTTCTTTTATCTCTTTATTTCTTTTTATTTCTTTTTATTTCTTTTATTTTTCTATATCTTTTTTTTATTGCTTTTATCTTCGACTCGAGGATAACCTTTTTATTTTTTATTTTTTTTTATTTTTTTATTTTTTTTTATTTTTTATTTTATTTTTATT
Organism: Rhytidiadelphus loreus; assembly: GCA_947034895.1. Classification (NCBI taxonomy): domain Eukaryota; kingdom Viridiplantae; phylum Streptophyta; class Bryopsida; order Hypnales; family Hylocomiaceae; genus Rhytidiadelphus; species Rhytidiadelphus loreus. Next base: position 10,038,806 of record OX344763.1, on the reverse strand, counting down.
TTCTTTATTTTCTTTATTTTCTTTATTTTTTTATTTTTTATTTTTTTTCTGTATATCTTTTATTTCTTTTTGTTTCCTCCATATCTTTTTTTTATTGCTTTTATCTTCGACTCGAGGATAACCTTTTATTTTTATTTATTTTTAATTTTTAATTTTTAATTTTTTTCTATTAATTTTTTTATTCTTATATTTGTTTTTGTTATTTATTTTTTAAATCTTTGAGGCGAAGATAACTTTCCCTGGGGTGGGGTTAACTATCTTCGCCTCGAAGATAACTATGTTCGAGGCGAACATGGTTATCTTCGAGGCGAAGATAGTTAACCCCGCCTCAGGGAAAGTTATCTTCGAGGCAAAGATAACTTTGTTCAAGGTTTGGGTCATATTGGTTACTTTCTGTTTTTATTTTCTTAGTAATTAGTTTGAAACCCTAATTTGAACTACTGTTACTTTGGAATTTACGTGGTTTAGGGTGGGACACAATCTTGTATTTTAAAATCCTAAATCAAAATCACAGGAATGTCACAGAATGTGGCATTCTTGCATTCTGATGAATGGGATGCACATGATACACCAAATTCGATGCAGCGCACCCACGAATTATTAAACAAGGCTGAAGTTTTGAACCCATATTCAAAACCTAGTATTACGGAGTTCTCAACCATGTGTATGGACTCCTCCTACTCTGCATAAAGCCAAACATTAAGAAACAAGCAAGCAAGCAACAAGCAAACAAGCTAGGAAAACAAACGAGCAAGCAAAGAACTAAGCAAAGTACTAATTGCCACATTAGGAACACAACATTCATAATTAGGGGAACCAGCAGCTCACCGGAGTGAAATCCGACCTGCAGGTGCGAGCTGAAGAGAATCCGCGTTGCAGCAGGGGAGCCTTCCTCAACACGGAAGAAACTGAGCGGCAAATAGATCAATCCAGATCTGCGAGATTGTACAGTGATTGTTTGTGAACAAAAGAAAATGTTGTCTACTAAAATCTGGGAGTGGAAACTTGAACGTTGTGTTGAACAAACACTAGCACACAAACAAACAAGGGTATTCAAATAACGGATGCAAAATCCCGAAGAAGGCGCACATTCAAAGCCACTACATTCACAACAGCCTAAACCCTAAACAAACAACTGAACCCAGTTACGCACCCAGGAACTGAAGTGCGCACAAAAACCGGACGAAGCAAAAAATGCACGCACCTCCAACACCGCAACGCGCCGTAACTCCAGCAGCGCCCACCTCCAACAACTGCAGCAGCGCACGCAACTCGAGCAGCACACGCCTCCACCACGCCGCGCCTCCAGCACCGCACGCAACCGCACGCAAGGGTTATGCACCCAGGAGCTGAAGTCCGCCTAAAACCCTCAAATTAAACCGCCCGCACCTCCAACACCTTCCGCACCGCACCGCACAGTCACCCACACCTCCAGCACCTTCCGTAGAAGCTCGCGCACCAATGCACGAGTGTAGCGTTGGGGAGCAAGCAAGGAAGACGACAGTCAGGACGATGCCGCGATGGCAGCAGCACCACCACAATGGCGCACAACGTACTGACGGCTTCACGAAAGCTTCACGAAAGCCAAAACCTCTCAGTTTACCTTGTCGTCACAGGCTTGCTACTACAACTACACAAACTCGTTGTTTCACCGACGAAAGGAGGGAGACGATGTCCCAAAGCTGCGCCTAGCCGCAAGTTCGGCACCGAACGGAGCAAAACCCTGAAGACCAAACCTACAGGTTCGGTAAGCCGAGCCGCCCAAAGATGGATGACAAATAATCTCCATGCACAATGAAAGTGCAACTATTCATCCTCGAGATATTGTTTAAAAAAAAATGTCATCTATAGTAGTTGGACTTCCAATCACTGTTTCTACATTAATTTAACCCTTGAAGGACCAGACGCCGTTTTGGGGCAACATGGCGTTTTGGAGCCACTCACAACAAATAGAATTTTTATCTTTTTTCCTTGAAATTTTCATAGAAAATGTGCCCAAGTAGTAGCTTCAAGGCCCTAAAGTTCTTATAACTTTTCCCGACATGGTCAAAAAGTTATTGTATTATATGTAGTTTTCATTGGTCGGCAGGCAACTCCAAAAATTCTGTAAGAAATCACTTTTTAAAAAATAAAAATTTGAAATTGGTTTTCTATATCTATATGGATGGAAAAATATCTTAATCATTCCATTTTGATTAATGTTTTCAAAGTTATGAGGAGTTTTAGTTTGCAGGTAGTTATAGATTACCTACTCTAAAATAAACTTTGAAGTCTCTTATTTTACTTAATTTTCAATGTTTTTTTAAAAGAAATAAAACATTAGGTGTAGATTGATTATTATAGCATTACAACCATTGGGATTGGCATTTTTCAATTCCATAATTAAAACTCTTGACAATTTTGTAATTTAGGGTTTAGGGTATTGACAATAATGGATATAACTACACTTATAAAGCTCTTCTTAAAATCCGTTGTCAAAATGTTTAACCCTTAAAAGGAAAGATTGGTAACTAAGGAAATCATCCCTTTTTTTACCTCGGAAATTAGTAGCTTAAAAAAAAAAAAAAAACATTCAGTGGAAGTCAAACTACTCTTGAAGATAATTATCTCAATAAAACCTTCAGGACGAGTAGTTGCACTACTGTCTTACAAAAAAAGATTCTTTGTCATTCATTGGACACAAAACATCTACGTCGTAGTTTAGTAATATGTTGTAGGTAAGTAACCTCGTCTGTAAAAACATAGTCTCCAATAAAAAATAGACAGGCTACTTTGAACATTATGATCTTGCAGATGGTAAAGAAGTAGGTCTATAAATTCATGGAATAGTATACATTTGATTTTAAGTACAAAATTCTATAATTGATGTCACAAATGTAATTCCAAATTTTTTAATTTATCTAGATTAATATTCAACAAATGTTATTTTGTAGTATAATTGCTCCAATTGGAAGTGCATTTGGGACTAACAATTTACAAATTATTTTTATTATAACTTGTATAGTACGAAAGGTAGAACTCCTTGCTTTATACAAAGGTTTTAGAAAATGCCATGAAAATTTTGTTTAATAAAAACTTACCTTCAAATGGAAGAGCACACTTAGAACACTGAAAATAATGCTTTAGGAATATTATACGTAGTCCTGAACGTTAGTCTTTACCTACTCTATTTTTTTCATATGTTGTGACAGAAGCAGTTTATTCTAAGGAAGCCACTATATAGCTTCTGGAGGGAATATTATGGCAAACTGCATAATAATGTTTATATCCAAGAAATATATTCAAATTTCAAGTATTAGGATAACGAAGTTTTCACAATGAATTTTGGCTTACAGACTTCCATTTCAAGTACTACAAGAATGCCCATATTCAATATGACATTCCTAAAATATTATAGATCATTCTTCGGATCTTATACATTTTTTTTTTCTATTTTAGCTATTTAATTGTTTCCATCTATCAATTTTATAACTCTTCATGCAAATCCTACATGTAGTAAACTCCCTCCCACACGAATGGTTGTAAGTAAATGATTTTATTGCAATGCAATTATGGATGACTTGAACTATAACTTGCATTTTCAAAAGTACGTATTGTGTAACTCGATACTCAAAATGCAAAATAAATTTTATTGGATTCAAAAGTATTGGCCCTAAAGTTGTAGACGATAAAACCCAACAATTTTCAATTTTGTTTTTTTAAACTTAGGAATCTTATTTTAGAAGTTAATTTCTTCATAATTTTGAATTAGTAGTGCCTACAATAATTAGAAGGCTTGTTATCCTTTTAATACTTTATGTTACTAAAACTTCAAAAGTATCGTAATTTGCATGATAGTGAAGTTAGAGGAAGACCACATTTAATAGAAGTTTTAAAAATTAATCCTAATTATAAGGTTTAGGAATAAGATGCTTGGACTGCCCAAAGAGCTAGTATTGTCCATAATTTTATAATTATTATTTAGTCCAAATAGAATGAATGAAAATTAAGCTTCATATGTAGACAACAATATGATTTTGGTGAATTATTTGAATTGGCCTTAAACCCTAAACCCTAAAAACCCAACTCCTAAACATTTTACTTTTGGTGAATTATTTGAATTGGCCATTGATTTTTACAATGTTGTTATATTTTCTCGTAGTCATTGAGTGAAATAAAAATTATGTATGATCCATGAAGGACTTCGAAAACTGTACAATCATCTTCCCTAAACTTATGATAGTATACTTGGGTGTGGAAGTACATCCAAGCCAAAAAAAATTTGAATGAAATCAATGAGTATTTGGTAGTGAAACCGTGAGCATCCTAAAATGGTCATGAAGTGGTTGAAGTTGAGGAAGCTAACCAAACATTAAAAACATGTATGATAATATCCTTGGATGCGCAAGCACAAATTGAAGGGCCCAAAAAATATATCAATTGAAATATGTATAATTACTTTTAGTAATTTGACCTTTTTTTGAAAAGGGTCCAAAGTTGAAGATTTGCATATTAGTTGTACTATGAATAAATTTTTATTCTTATTGCAGTTACCATGTGTAATCACGTACAAAAGTGACATGTAAATCATGAATGATTGTAATATGTAATATTTAAAGTTTGACAAAATACACTGAGCAACTAATTTTGAAGTAACAATTTCTCAAAAAATTATTTAGAAGACTAAGGCATTTTGACAAAACAAATGTATGCTACTATGTTTTGCTTAGACCACACAATCCTATAATAAATTACAAATTATACTAACAATTCTTGTTGTATGAAGAATTGAATGTACAAAAAAATGTTATGCAATTTCTGAGGAAATGGAGGAAAAAATCTTTTGAAATTGAATATATGAAGAAGAAGGATTACATAGTAGGATCACAAAAACTATAGAGTAATACATCTTTTTTTATTTAACCCTTAACCAAATCAAAATAATAGGTCATTCCAAAAGTGTATTATTAATTTTTTACTAGTAATTATCACAATTTCGTAGTTGTTTTAAAAGTTAGGCATGTGTTTGAATTAAGTTTACATTCCCAATTCTCTATCTTATAATAGTTTAATTTCTTTGAATGCCAATCATGAGTATTCAATGGAATACTGTCATGTAAAAATTTAATTTTTCAAGAGTACAAAAAATGAATTTCATCTTTTTATAAGTTAGAGTGCACTCTAAAAATACACACAATATGCAAAGGATGTAGTTTACTATTAGAAAAAAACAATTGAGTTACTAGTACTAAGAAGTACTTTTCAAATGAGTACAATAAGGGAAAATTCATTGAAGTTGAATGTTTAAAACAAAAAAATAGAATTAAGTATTTACATCTTCAGTTCTAGTACCAGTTCATTTTAAAGTCGGTTTGCAAGTTAATTGTTAAGCATCATTGATAATTATGTTTGTTTTTTATGTTGACAATTAATTACTCATGGTGTTCATAACATGATGGCATTGTACATCTGAAACACATTAGTGTGCCCTACAAATTTGATTTTAGTAGGTGGAAATAATCATGATTTTGTACTTCTTTATAGTTTATTTGTACTATTTTTTTGGCACTCATAATTATGCTAAAAGTAACAACTCATTGACGGTACTCTTTAGGCTAGACATGCTCCAAAGCATAAATTCATTAGTATCATGTTATTTAGACATAAAGTTCAACATGATGTCTTCTTCTTTAAACCTCTTAAGAATGATAAATGGGAAAAAAAATAATTCCTACAAATTGAATGCTTAGTTCCATTAGTTGTCTAACTTTAAGAAAAATTTCATAATTCTAATAAACTTCAAGTACATACCATCATAAAATAGTATGATTCATAAAAATATCTTATAAACCATTATATAACAATAGGATCTTGTACTTCAGATTTTTTAAATTATGCTATGAAATTTTCATTATGTTCGACTATTACAATCAAAAAATATTAATATTCGTCTTGCCTTAAGTTTTTCTTGGATTGTGGTTGAGGATTTGAATTCACTTTCACCACCATTTGAAAAAATATTTTGTTCTGTGTATAGCAAATGATTTTAAAATGTTGCTAAAACAATTTAAAAATGTAGGAAAAAATATTCAAAAGAAATAGATGTAGATTCCTTATTTTAAAAATTTCATTACCACAAATATGTGTGAGAAGGAAATTCAAATTGCTAATACCTTTTACATGGAATTGGAATACAATAATGTCAATAGTGACATTGTTTTATAGGTAGAAAATGTAATAGTAGTGAAATTTGCCTTCATTTTAAAAAATATAGGAAATCGAATGAAAACAATTCATCCTATAAGATATTTTCCAAGGAAATGCTCAAATTACCCAAGAAGCAAGATAGTTCATACCTTTCTAAGAACTAATTCAAGTAAATGAAAACAAGTTGAAACATAGGTAGAAATGGATGTGAAAAAAATGATAAAGCAAAAGAATGACTTCTTATGTTCCAACAGAAATGTTGAAAAAATGACCTCATTTTTTGAAGAATTTTTGAATTGACAATAAACCCTAGAAAACCCTGGAGACCCTAAACCCTAAAAACCCTAACCTTAGGCGCTAAACCCTATTGAAAACTAATTTTATCCTCCATCTATCATGGGTCAAATTCTCTTAAACAACACTAAAATCAGGAGGTGGGGTCCAAAATTTAAAAATAAGGTGGACTTGAGCTCCTACTTGGATTCTCAAATGAAGGAGAATCCTCCACTTGGCACTTGGCAGCTTTAATTTAAGTTAATCCACCATTCCCTCACAAAAGACGGCTACGAAGGTAGCTTTAATTTAAGGTAATCCAAAATTGCCTCACAAAAGACGGCTACAAAATTTGTGTAAAGTCAGATTCCCTGACAAAAGACAACTGTGATTCCATATCTCACACGAGTACCTCCAAATGGAGCAATCGGAATGTCAACGGCCATAAAGCGTGGAGGTACTCCGCCCCTGGACCCCTCAGGTTCTCAACGGTTCAAATTTCCCGCCGAATTCGTCCCGCGAAGTCCCTCTCTATCGAAAACCCATCTGTTGTTGTGCTCATTCCATTCTCCACTCCGCGCTCTCAGACATTGCTCCGGCGAGAGCTCTAAACTCCTGCGTTTATTTCTTTGTCTCTGTCAACGACGTTAGTAGTGTGTAGGGAGCATCATTTCGCTTGAGTTCTCGTAAGTTTTATGTTCCGATGTTATCCTCCTTCTATTACAATTGTGAGATTCATGTCATTTATTCGGAGTTCTTTGTTACTATACCGTAGTGTTATAGGAAATGCACTGCATTGTTTTGAGTCTCAGATTTCGAAGTGATGTTTCAGCACTGAGCATGAAGATTAAGCAATCAATGTTCATACTGAGTGCCAACTGAAGCGCGAACGCTAGATCCCGATTATTATGCCGTGAAACGCGGAGAAGTGATTCGTGACTACGTTTTCCATCAATTATCCTTGAGACGAGGTTAATTTGAACCCCTATCCCAACCAGATTTATCTTCGAGCTGAAGATAAATTGCATTAGCCTTCACAACACACGAATCACCAGGTCATTATCCTTGAAAGAAGGATAAATTGCTTCACCAATACCACTGCTATTTATCTTCGAGACGAAGATAAATACCATTTGGTTACAGTAGAGACCATCCATCAGACAATTATCCTCAAAAAGAGGATAAATTCAGTTCTCTTATGATTCCCATTTATCTTCGAGACGAAGATAATTTCAATTGCCTTCTAGTGACGAACATTTAGCAGATCGTCATCATCGACACAAGGATAATAACAACCCTCTTATCAGTCATACTTATCTTCGAGACGAAGATAAAGTTCATTGTCTTTAGTAGAGAAAATACAACAGATCATTATCCTGTATTCGAGCTCATTGTCAACCCTTTTATCAATCGTACTTATCTTCGAGACGAAGATAAATTGAATTGTCTTCAGTACAAACTTGTATGAGATCATTATCTCTGAGACAAGTATAAATTTAATATCCGTACAACGTTTAATTTTGTTCGGGATGAAGAAAATGTCAATCATCTTACAGTGGATTCCAAAACACCATTATCCTCGTCACAAGGATAATGTTGATCCCCAGGACCAATCATGATTATCTTCGAGACAATCTGATCCCCGAATCGAGGACAAAGTTATATTGTGGGGTTACATAACCTATAGTTATCAAGACCAATTGTAATAGGTGAAGTATGATGTTTACAAGATTTACCTTTGACTATCTCCTGGGTTTGCTTCATTTGATATTTATCTTCGACTCGAAGATAGTTGTATCGTAATGAGTTGATTCTTGGAAATATGAAAAACTAAATGACAATGCTTTTGTTTGTAAGACTTAATCCTTCCCGTCTAATCAGTGATAAATCATTACTTCTTGTTGTAGTTCGTAATTGTATAAGTTCGTAAACACATGTATGCCTCTTTATCCTCGAGGCGAGGATAAATTCCAATATAATAATCTCATATCTGGTGTATTATTTGCAGGATGGATACTGCCCGAGATGCTAATGAGTTTACACTTCCGGTGCCAACTCTCCCGCCCGGGGTGGCACCATGCGAGGGTATCCCTCGTCCTTCTTGGTTTACCAAGGCCGTGACACTCACAAACGAAGCAGGAACGGAAGTGGCCAAAGGAATTTGCCACAACATCGATGCAGATCTCGTGATTGATAGCAATGGGGAGCCGCTCGGTGACAACAGGGTTGCAATTCATATAGCAGAGTCTCTATGCGAGGAAGAAGTTCCTTCAGAGTGGATGTGGTCTATGCACTCTTGGCCCATTTCGAGGGTATACCTGAATGGTGCTAGTCTATATGATCATGAGCAAACACATCTCTATAGAGCCGCACTAAACGGGTCTAGACGGCGTCCTCGAATTGGAGTTCGTTCATATGAGAGCTCTCGAGAGAGGAGGGAACCTATTAGCCTTCCGAAGAAGGATGTCCTACTCACCCCCCAATCCATCGCGGAGGTGTCCAGCAAAGAGTGCTGCTCTAAAAACTACGTACAACCATTTCCACGTGGGCAAATTCAAGCTGTTCGTTTTCTTATGTATGTTGACGGAGGTGTATACAGTCGAAAATCGCGTTTACTAGACGTGTATGGTCAAATCCACCGTGATGAGAATGGAAGTGACATGATTACCTTAGCAAAGCATGAAGTTTGTCCATTGGCTTGGTGCCACATCCATGGAGTATCGAAGGCCACCTTCTACAGGTACAAGGAGAAAGCAAGGAGGGAGGAGAAACCGGAACATCATGGGAATTTGGGTATGAAGAAGCCTCGAACTCACACCTTGCAAGCTACAGCGACTCTTCGTTTATTGGTGGATAATGAAGCTGACGCGATGCCACACAAAACTAGGATCCTCGAGTCAGGAGAAAAAGTGCCCTCTATGGTTCTTTCGTCTGGATTCAAGTGGAAGGACAAATTGCCGGAAATCAACAATGTGAATTTGTCATTACAATTACAACATATTTCAGCTAGTGGACTCAGTAACATTCGACGTCAATCTTTTTCGGAGTACGCCCCCAAAGCTAGAGGTGATAGTTTTGCACGTTGTGGATATTGCGATAGGCTGAAGCAGCTCAAGAATGCTTGTACTCCTGGTTCTCGGTCTCAACAAATTTGGGCTAAGAAATTGAAGACTCACATTGACGGACAGAAGGCACATAGGAACCTTTATTATGGGAACCGTGGAATGTCTGAGATGTATCCTGACAAGGTTCTTACAATAATCCATGATAAGATGGATCATTCAAAGACAGCTTCTTCCCATTTCTCACAAGAGTAAGGGAAATGATTCTTATATGAAGATGCATGTTGCGGTCACGGGCATGATTGCTCATGGGCATGGAGACGTGCGATATGCACATTACGGCTTGGACATCTTTCCCACGGACTCCAACCATACCATCGGGTCCATTGCTAAATTGTTACGAGATCTCGAGTCGCAGCCCAAGCATTCATCTCATGAATTGCTAGTAGGAGGTAGTCATTCGGAATTGATGCGAGCTGTATTGTCGGGCTCAAATATTTGTGCAGATTCCCTTGGGTCAATTCTTGAAGAATTGGCTGAGGCTAAACCTCTTCCTCCAACATTGACTCTACAACTTGACAATGCCTCTGGTGACAATAAAAACCGCTGGGTTTTTGCATTTTGTTCTCTCCTTGTCTATAGAGCTATTTTTCGAGAGGTTTTCATCAATTTTCTCATCGTTGGACACACTCATGAGGACATTGATGCTCTATTTGGTCGATGGAGCTCTAAGTTGAAGGAGAATGACTATCCGACCATTCCAAGGTTGATGAAGTCGTTCATGGATTGTGAAACTCAACCTGTCATTCCTCACCTCATTGAGGAGGTTCCTGATTTCAAGCGCTTTGTAGAAGGGTACTTGCATACAGGTGATGATTCTCTACAAGGCCATTCTCAAGCACAACAATTTAAATTTTATAAAGATTCCAATGGTTGGCCGTTGATGCAATACAAGATCTTGTGCACTGATGTCGATTGGTTGCCAAAAGAAGGTGGGGGGATTCGGTTGTGGAAGGAGACAGCAGAAGGGGCCCCTAAAGTGCCAAGGGGTAAACCTACACCATTGGCACCACAGCAGATGCGTTGCTTCGATGAGGTTTGCAAGGGTTTGGACGGATACATTGCATTGTGGGGGGCAATGGCAAATCAAGATTTGTCTGGAGACTACCGAAGGAAGAATGCACCAGTGAAGAAGTACTGGGAAGGTGTGAGAAGTGCTCTCAATGCACCTCTTGTAGCACAAGAAACATTGCGAGATGGATTTTGGCCTCAATCTCAAATCGCTGAGGGGGAAGAAGACCAGTACCTTGACGGTGGTCAAATGCGTGAAGAGTTTGCAGAAGATGCACCTTTCGTTGGCCGTAGGCGTGACCGTCCAGCTCCTTCATTCCGTGTTGGTCGTGATGTGTATGCGGGTTACTTTGTGGCAGTGCGACCTGCTGATGGTGACCTCCGTCCCTTCTGGCTTGCTCGTGCACTTACTAATCCGAATCCAGATCCAGGTCATGTAAATTCCATTCAGCTCCAATATTGGACCCCAACATCTTTTCAGCACACTATCGAGGACACATATGTAGGTTGGGACACGAAACAAGGGAATTCTTGGTGCGAAGACAAGGCTATCTCCCCAAGCTGGACGCATACAGACTGTATTATGACAGCGTGGAAGCCGCGTGTCAGAACAGGGACTTCTGATCCAAAAGTCAAAATTCCAAAAATCAAATTGCTATTATCAAGGCATCAGTGGATGCTTATTTGACCGGTGAAAACAACAATACATCTGCGGAGTGAGGGTGTCTGAATAGTTAGTAGGCATAGAAAGTGATTAGAAGTTTTAGGATTTTGTTGGTTATTTTCTTACTTTTTGAAAAAAGAGAAAATAAAATATTTGTGAGGAATTGTAGTATTTCAAAGTTTTTTTATACGTATGTTTAAGTACAAAAAATAAAATAAAGGTTTAGAAGGAGGAAGTAGATGTAGTTAGCAAAATATTGTAGTTTATTATATTGATGTTATTTTCTTGTTATTTCACAATTTGATGTTATAAATAGTGTGCAATATAATATATTTATATTTATATTTGTTTACTGCATAATTTATTTTTTGTTTTTTAATTGTATTTCTGTTATCTATTACGTTTCATATCGAAGACTAGGTGCACTAATGTATTGTATGATGAACCAGCTACTTCCAATAGAACAAAAAGTATACAAAATAAAACGAATAAAAAAGGGGGGAGAGTAGTGATGAAGATCACTGTTTGTTCATGTTAAATTGGCTTAAGCACTTGTCTCAAGTATGTGGGATGGGGCCGGTTGGTTGGTACTGCTTTCTTGCCTAATGATCACTCACTAGTAGTACCAAGTCATGTCCATCACGCTATTGCTCAAACAGATCCGACGGGAATCAAACCCGGACCTCATAATCGTGATACTTAGTTCCTATCCAACCAACCTCTGAACTCATGACTTGGTGACCCTCCACCCATGTATATTGCATTTATAATCCATATTCACTTAACAACTTTAATTCTGGTTTCTTTAATTTAGTTATTGGATACTAAAGTGTCTATTTCAAAAGGGGAAAGTAGTGTTGTATCAATGGCCCTCGATGAGGTGGACATTGGCTCAATCATTGTCATTACAAAATAGACACTTCATTCATGCCAGCCTTATTCAAAGACCTGAATTTCTATCCATCTATAATGAATTCATTTGGAAACTCTAATACCTAGGCATGTGCTAGAAAGTGATAACTTCATTCTCTTAGTTCAATAGCTATTATGAAATTGACCAATCTCAAATTAGAAAACCGTACCTCAATTGTCCTGCATTCTAAAGTTAACAAATAATTTCTTGTAAAAGGCTAAATTAATAAATCTCTTGGCATATTACAGTCTCACTTTATTGAATTGTCTCAATTTAATGAATTCTTTTGTATACTAAATTTAGAAACAAGATTAAAGTGAGAATGCAAATTGTCTCATTTTAATGAATATGCCCTTACATCGACTTTGTTGAGAACTACACTTTCCAAGTCCAGAATGAAATTCAATCGATGTATTTCAACTCAACACAAATCACTATTCTGGTTCAAGTTACATATTACATGACATCAGTACCTGAGGATAGTGATGCTGTGGCTAGCTTCGTCAAGGAGACACACTATTACATCTCAGATGACAGGAGTCATGACACACTTTTCGTGCAACACTGCTTGATGTTGCATTGGCGTTGGTTCACATCAAACAAGTTCATACTTCACATGCACTGCGTTTTCAGTGATGGCTGTGCAGGTCAATTCAAAGGGAGTCGAGCTCTTTACTTTGCTGCAAGGCAAGAAATCCTACAACCTCTTCTTTAAGAAAAGTGCTCTTACATTAACAACTGGGACTGTATTAAACACACCTAACATAGTACTGCAGGTACTGAGGAGTCTTCATATAGTATTGAATGTGGAGTATACCTCTTTGCATTCCTTCAGCTATCTGTACTAACACAATACTTCTACTGCTTGTTATGACTAGTGTTGTTCCTCATGTTTTTTTGTTCTAGATATCCATCACTGACAGGCGGCTGTAAAATGCTGTGGAATTTCTTTGGCTCGGGCCATGGAAAAGGTGAATGGGATGGTGCTGGTGCGGTGGTCAAGAGAACATTGCGATCAGAATAGCTCCTTCATCCACTTACAACGTTGCAAAATGCTCGCGATTGTGTGACATTTCTAGATGCAACATTGGGTGGAGACAGGGTTGACGAATTGCAACGTCCAGCCCAAAATCGCGTCCAAAATCCGGACGTCCGGATTTAGCGGACTCCAGCGTCCGCATTGGACGATAGCGTCGAAAAATTATACCGCACGGTCCGCGCCCCGGTACAGGGATTTTAGAAGGCCCATCCGAAAGTGGCGTCCGAGTTCGGACGGCCTGTAGGAAAGCAGCGTCCGAATTCGGACGGTCCGTCGGAATTCAGATAGTGCGTCCGAAAGCAGACTCCGAATTCGGACGCCTAATTTTTTTTCAAATTTTCTAACACCCCCTCAGAAACTTGTCCATTACTTTTTGGTGGAAGGTCCAAACTTGAAACGGATTGTTGGAGATGAAACCTTGCTTGATTTCCAAACTTTTTCTAGTTCAAATCTTTTCAAAAAAATGTATTATACTATGCGAAAATGAGGTCTGAACATTGACTTTTCTTACAATATATTTCGGATGGCAAGTTTGAATTTGGAAGGGGGGAAGGCTGGTTGCCTGGTTCCACTTGGATTCTTCCGACGCCAAACTTCCGACGGCCACTTCGGACGCCTAATTTTTTTTCAAATTTCCTAACACCCCCTCAGAAACTTGTCCATAACTTTTTGGTGGAAGGTCCAAACTTGAAACAGATTGTTGGAGATGAAACCTTGCTTGATTTCCAAACTTTTTCTAGTTCAAAGCTTTTCAAAAAAATGTATTCTACTATGCGGAAATGAGGTCTGAACATTGACTTTTCTTACATTTTATTTCGGATGGCTAGTTTGAATTTGGAAGGGGTGAAGGCTGGTTGCCTGGTTCCACTTGGACACTTCTGACCCCAAACTTCGGACGGCCACTTCGGACGCCTAATTTTTTCAAATTTCCTAACACCCCCTCAAAAACTTGTCTATAACTCTTAGGTGGAAGGTCCAAGCTTGAAACGGATTGTTGAAGATGAAACCTTGCTTGATTTCCAAACTTTTTCTAGTTCAAAGGTTTTCCAAAAAAGGTATTCTACTATGTGGAAATCATGACTTTTAGGTGGAAGGTCCAAACTTCAATTGGATTTTTGGAACCTTGCTTGATTTCCTTGCTTTTTCTTGAAACCTTGCTTGATTTCCAAACTTTTTCTAGTTCAAAGTAATTTAGAAAAGGTATTCTACTTTGCTGAAATGAAGTCTGAACATCTACTTTTCTTACATTATATTTCGGATGGTTCGTCTGAATTCGGAAGGCTGGTCCCATTTAGAGTTTTTTCTTTTCTTTTAATTCAATCGATATTGTAATCTCTAAGGTTTAGATTACGTAATTTGCTATAAAATCATTTGTACATGCATTATTTCTTATTGTTACTACAATTTTGTGGCTATAAGTTTGTAGCATACATTAATAATTCTATTTAAACTAATTTTGGGGGACTTGTTAATTGATATTGATAGTAGTATTGAAATTTGTTTGGGAAGTTTTAGAAATTTTTTTTTTTGGAGATGAAACCTACTTGTAATCATTAATCCCTCAAGTACAAAGTGGACACAATGAGTCTTCTTCAAATTTTCAATGGAAAATTCTAGATAAGGTGAAACAAATCTCAATATTTTACAAACTAGGATCTGTAGAATTGAAATTTTACATACTTGTTGCATTATTTGATTTTGAAAATTTGAATGTGAGAAATATTTACAAAAATTATTTAGAAAATGTGGTCTACTAGAAAAAAGGAGCACATACAATGTTTTTCCAATGAAAGAAATAGTAGAAATAGAAAAAAAAAAAAAAATCTTAAACAATCCTAGTCTTTACTTTATACAAATAAATTGTGTTTGAAGAGTTTTTTTTAAATTTGTATTTTTAGCAATTTAAAAAATAATAGGTTCAACCTAGTGTGATGAAGAACACAAAATATATAAAAATGAATCCAAACATTTTAAAGATGTCCCAAACAATATACAAATTATACAAGTTATTAAATCACAATTGCAATATTGCATGTTTCACATTTACAACAAGATGAATTGAAAATATCATTTTTGATGTAGAAATACGTTACAAACATACATAAATAAGGTCCATAAAACCATAATTGTGATACATGAGGGGTCATCATATTTGAAAGTCAATCATATTTTTCACTATATAAGCACCAATATTTTTTGTATGGGATATATTGTTGACAATTTACATTTTAAGATGTAAATATAAGTATGAGGGTGTAGAAAAATATCAAAATAACTTCAATTACAATTTTTTTGTATAAATGCAATATTTAATCTTGAACTAAATTAAATTACATTAAATTACATTAAATTGCTTAAAGCATTTTTTGTAACATCCTCTAATACAATAACAAAATAATACAATTGCTTGTATTATGTATATTTTGTTGTTTCAAACTATTAATGCATTTTACAACAAAACTTAAAGAACACTTCAAGTTATAATTGTATGTTCCACATTTGTAAAGTGGCACATCATAATTGATGTAGAAAAACTAAAAATACATTGAAAACATGTATAAATAAATCTATGAGGTCTATACAAGAACATATGTTGTACATCATGATAATCACATCTTAAAAAAATAAAGAAATAAAAAATATTCCACACATTACACCAATGTTTTTGGTAACTAATGTAAAATTGAAAGTTTAGGGTTTAGGGTTTAGGGTTTACGGTTTAGAATGCATATTTAAATGTGAGAAAGAATAACTTGAATTACCTTTTCTTTAAAAACATTCTTACTACATAGGATGCTTATAGCATTAAATAGCAATCTTTGAAAGCAAATCTGTACTTCTTAGAATACACTATTTCTGTACAAGTGGACAGCTGTGTAAACAAGTCAGGAGTCAGTTGTCAAACAAGCCAACAGTCAACTGTCGAACAACTCGACCAGCAGTCAACAGTTACACAAGGTGGACAACTGTTTAAAAATAAGACAAAAATGGGCGTCCGAAATTTGCCGTCCGAATTTTCCATCTGAACAAGGCCGTCCGAAGTGGCCAACTGAGACCAGCTGTCCAAATTCGGACTAGCCGTCCGAAATAAAATGTAAGAAAAGTCAATGTTCAGACCTCATTTACGCATAGTAGAATACATTTTTTTGAAAAACTTTGAACTAGAAAAAGTTTGGAAATCAAGCAAGATTTCATCTCCAACAATCTGTTTCAAGTTTGGACCTTCCACCAAAAAGTTATGGACAAGTTTCTGAGGGGGTGTTAGGAAATTTGAAAAAAAATTAGGCGTCCGAAGTGGCCGTCGGAAGTGGCCGTCGGAAATGGGCTGTTGGAAGTTTGGCGTCGGAAGAATCGAAGTGGATCCAGGCAACTAGCCTTCCCTCCTTCCAAATTCAAACTAGCCATCCGAAATAAAATGTAAGAAAAGTCAATTTTCAGACCTCATTTCCGCATAGTAGAATAGATTTTTTTGAGAAACTTTGAACTAGAAAAAGTTTGGAAATCAAGCAAGGTTTCATCTCCAACAATCCGTTTCAAGTTTGGACCTTCCACCAAGAAGTTATGGACAAGTTTCTGAGGGGGTGTTAGGAAATTTGAAAAAAAAATTAGGCGTCGGAAGTAGGCCGTCGGAAGTGTCTATGGTCAATTGATCATATTCTTAATAAAACTAATCAAGCGTATTAAGGTTCTAACAATACAATTGCAAGCAAATCTCACAATTAACTCCTAAACATCCAAACAATGTTTTTTGGCAACATTACAATTTTAGGCAGCTCATTATAGACGAAATTTTTATTTTTTCTCTTTGTAAATTTCACACAATGTGTGGCCAAGGAGTAGCTTTAAGGCCCAACAATTTTCATAACTTTTGACTAAATGGTTTTAAAGTTATTGCATGATATGTAATTTTCAGTGTTCGGCGGGCAACGTGAGCAGAAAAAAAATTCTTTGAAGATCACTTTAAAAGAAATAAAAATTTGAAATTGGTTCTTTGAAGATCACTTTAAAAGAAATAAAAATTTGAAATTGGTTCTTTGAAGATCACTTTAAAAGAAATAAAAATTTGAAATTGGTTCTCTAGATTTATATATATATATATATATATATATATATATATATATATATATATATATATATATTAAGCTTTGAATCATTTTCTACTGCTTTGAATCATTCCATTTTGATTAATGAGATGAAAGTTATGAGGAATTTTAGTTTAGATTAGTTTGTGGTTAGATATAGAATCTTTACTCTAAAATAAACTTTGAAGTCTTTTATTTAACTCAATTTTAAATATTCTTGAAAAAAACCCCAAACATTAGGTGTATATTGTTTATTAAAACATTACAAACATTGGGATTGGCATTTTTCAATTCTATAAATAAATTGTTAACAATTTAGTATTTTTAATCATTCTCTACTGCTTCCTACTTATTATTCTTTTCCTATATATTGTACAATTCCAAATGATCTAAAATTTTTCAAGCACCTAGCCAACTTGACTTGCGGAATGAATCCAAAGAGTAACCACAATTTTGGATATTTTTTATACAAAGGTAACCTTGTGAAGTGCAGCTACCCATATGTTTTACAAGGCCAAAAAAAGGGTTTTGTCACTTCAAATGTTAATATATCACAATCTACATGATGGAAAATTCTAAAAAAAAATTCACAACTTTTCAAACTATTTTACTACAAGGTCCTACGGTTTTATGTGTCTAAAATTGTTTTTCATCTAAAATTTGGTGCTTGTAAATGTAAGGGCAGTTTTGGAGCAGTTTTGGTGAAAATATGGTCTCTAATGTTTAGTAGTGAACTAAATAATGACCAACTTGATCTTTTTGTGTGAAGATAAGGGATCTAAGAGTGTTGAAGATTACAAAGTAATATCTAGCACCTAATCTTTTGGAGAAGTCCCACACTTGGAGTCTTTGTTCAAATCAAACGTATAATATACCATTGAAAAGCTCTCAACAATACCTTTCCAATGATATATTATAAGGCACACAAAATGATAAGACAGGGCGTCCTATTCCGACGGCCTGTCCAATTGAACGGGGCGTCCAATCAAATGACTAGGCAGACTTCAATCTTTGGAGAAGTCCCATAGTTGGAGTTCTTGTCCGAATTGGATGCATTATATACCATTGGAAAGCTCTCAAGAATATCTATCCAATGATATATTATGAGGCATAGAAAAGTCGACGGGGGCGTTAGACGACAATGGATGACAGTGCGGACGGGCCTTTTGGATCCGACACTGCGGACGGGCGGGATTGTTAGACCATCGGATCGGACGGGCCGTCGGAATCGGACGCCCTGTCTGATCGGACACTGCGAACAGGCGGACATACCGGGCCGGGCGGACGTTGGAGATGCACTATATTTTGGGATTGTAAATGAAACTGGACGTCTGGGGGGGTCCGGACGCGGACGCTGGACGTCCAGACGTACGTCCTCACGTCCGGACGTCTTGGCAACCCTGGGTGGAGAAGTTTCCAACACTGGAGACCGGGTTAGGTTATCATGCATCCTTCATTACTTCTATGTATTCCACTTAGTTGCCTCACCCTTGCAAATTGTGCTATCAAATGTTCTTCGAATTTTGGAAGCATTCCTATTTTTGGGTATATGTTCAATGTATGAATCACTCATAGTCTCCCACTGACAAGCCCCTCCATGTTTGCGTATGTTTTGTGTGCAGGTCGTTCCGATACTTCCATTAGATAGAACTACCGAAGTTGACCGCACAAACCTCCATTCTTGCGACAAACTACCTGGCTCGTCTAAACTACATTCTGTGTTTGCCCCAAATCGAAATGACCCAACCAAGCTTTTTGTCAGAGAACTATCTTGCTTTTGTGGTCCATGCTTAGAAGAAGATTTCACCCATTGTGAAAATGATGAGTACGTGAAAGCTTGGAAAGTTTTGAAGATTCAACCCCATGCTGCGGGCTTTATTCTTCCTACGATTGAAGTTGAGGAAGGGGATGACATTTGGGATTGGGAATATAGTGAAGATGGAATGGCTGACTTGGTACAAGTAGGGGATAATTTCGCTGTTCCAGTAGCTGCTGGCAATGATGAAGGTGTATCTTTCTATATACTACAATGCCAGGCTCCAAAACAAGTAGTAACAGAAGCTTTCACCTACACTTGGGGAGGTCACTTTCAAGTTGGAGACTCCATCATATCTGGAACATACTACCAAAAATGGGGTCGTCCAGATCTTCAGAACTATGTGTACTTGGCTAATTCTCAAATTGCACACGTCGATGCAACCATAGTCCTTACCTGCAAATTTCAAATGTTGCCTCGACAGCATCGTGTCAAAGGCAGCCATCGTGTATACACACTACCTGATGAAACTGTAGATGTAATCAACAGTGCCCTAGATAGTTTGTAAATAATCTTGATATGTATTTCCTTTCAGCATTCACGACAAAAATGTACAAAACGGCCTTCAATCAGCGCACATGTTTAAATAGGACAAGGGAAAACGAAGATGCTAATATTAACGTGCATTTCTTCAACGACAATACTCGGTCAACAAACATCCTTTGTACGTATAGTACTAGAAGTACTAAATAGTATTAGACAATACTACTAATACTGCAAGAGTATTTTCATAATACTCAGAGAATATTTTCAAAGTACTGTAAAAACATTTTCATAATACTGCAGAAACACTTTCATAGTACTGCAAAAATATTTGAACACAATTTACATATAATTTTCTTGCTTCTGAATTTCTTGCTATCTTCAAGTGTAGTAAATATATTACACTTATTGTACAGTGTGTCCTTCAAGTATACAAGTACCAAAGCCATTTAACATACTTAGCACCAATTCCTCCTTCAAACTGTAAATTTCTTAGACTCGTAGACTTCCGGACATCATGCTCCTCTACAGATCATGTTGTCACAATTGCATTTGAACGTGGAACATTCTTCATCAAAATCTATGCCATAGTCCCAAGTCAGTTCTTCCCCTGTTTGAATAGCACTATTTGCAAAAAATGCAACCTGAACAAGCACAGTTCAAGAGAGTCAATACTGTTTCAGAAGTTCCTATACATCAAAATGTTAATGCAAGAAAAAGTGACAGTATTCAACACTGGGTTCTTGAATTTGCATGATACAAAGTAGGGCTTCTGTTCTCAATCCACACTGGCATGTCCATCAAATTTGCGTCTCCACATCTGCATCCGCAGTCCGTGCAAATTCATTACTGTAGCTATTGAAGACCAATGACTTGAAAAGAGAAAACGAATAGAATACAATGTATGTCTTTCCCGAGAATCATACCTGTGATTCAAAAATCGGGAAACATTCGCCTTCTCCGTTGCATCAATACACAGTAGGGAATCGTCGTCTTTTTCTAGCTCTGATTCCCAGTCTGCGTCCAAAGCAAGAGCATACTTTGTCCTATATCCTCTTTTCAGTAATTCTGCATTACTGACCACTTCTCCTGCATATTCAAAAACAAAAGACCCACGCCGTACAGCTTCCAATGTACGAACACCCCATCCTTTACACTTGTTCACGTAAAATACCTGTACACACATGCAAAATGGCAGTGAGTCAGAAATTCCACATTTGTGACTTCTAGTACTACACTATAAGGTAACTTCAACTTGTACTGTCATGCCCTCACCTCCAATTTTATAGTCACTCCTTTTTGCACTACCCGGTTGTCATAGTGTGTTGCACAAAGACAATTAGTATTGCACTCATTTATGTAGTCCAGTGGAACATGTCCGACACACCGTCCATTTTCCTGCTCCGTGCACTTGGACTGGGCAGTGCAATAAATTAATCTTGATGAATAGCCACTTCGTCTTCGTAGAAACTGTAGAGATTCACAATTTCTAGCCATTTAGTACTGTGACGTAGTACTAGAAGCATTACTAGAAGGAGTTCTGTAGTACAAGCAGTAATACAAGTAACACTATAAGAAGTACTAACAGTGCTACAAGTACTACTCTAAAAAGTACTACATGTAGTATTAGAAGTAGAAGTATAGCATTTAAGATCTATACTATTAAAACAAGAATTTTCAATGCTGCACATATCATTCTTGCTTAAGGGCAGGCTATAGTTGGAAGGGGGGGAATTCAAGTAGTGCTCTAAGCACTACTAGTACTCTATGGATATGAAAAAAAAATCATTTGCAAACAAATGGAAATCCACTATGACACATTTATTGACGCATACCTGAAGTATGTATCGAGGATGCAGAAGGCCATCTTGGACATAATGTCTGTCTTCTCCTTGAAGCTGACATGAACAATCACTGATCACCTCTGTGCATGTGCCATCCCTTTGGCCATCCACTGCCGTGCTCCTCAGAGTAGTTACAGGCAGACTTTCAAGCCTTACAGAAGGGTGGATTTGAAGAGAATGGACATATGTGTATGAGTTATCAAAAAAATTGACAGCGTGTAAGGCATCACCGTCAGACACGAGGATGGGGATGCTTTTTAGACCTCTAGAGACGTCAATGTGACTGGAATGTAGAAGTCCCTGTTCACAACAACATATCATACACAGGCCACCATGCAGTATACAAAGTCGCCAATTTCTTTTCGGTATATTCAACTGTAGTTGCTTGTGAGTAGATAATCAAGATTCAAAGAAACAGAGATTGTGAATATGCACTTGTACTACTAGGTTAATAAAACATACCCTGTTGCCAAATTGTGCATGACAACTAGGGATCCTAGAAGCCGGTTCTTTAACCGGGCTCCTCTATGAAGATGCATGACTAACGTTGAGGCCATGGGCTGGAATGGCTTCCTCAAGACAGAAATCCCGACTTGGTCCCACGGTTTTGCTGTGGAACTCGAAGCACTCCCTTGGCCCACAATCATATCCAAGAAAACGTCACTGCCCTCCACGACTACGAGTACTTATTTGGAGCCACTTCGGTGAGCTGACGCCACCAATCATAGCTTAGGCCCATGGGAGTCCCGTGGGCCCTAATCAGACCCACAAGCCCCATGATGGATTCTAAGTGTTCTCTTCAGTTACATGAAGAGAAGTAGACATAGAGGACAGCTATCCAAACTACAACCACAAAACTGTGTCCACACGGATGAGAGCATTGGAATGTAGGCATCATTTATTTCTTGGTACACACCTTGTTGTTCTTGGACCCTGAACCTACAATTGGACTTGATGAAGCAATCTTGCCTACAGTATGCCGAATTCGCAAAACTCGTGTAGACATATCTGTAGGAGATTCGTCCTCTATAACAGTGTCTTTCTTTGCTCCCTTTCCTGAAACGAATCCAGCTTCATAAGGTACAATACTACATTCACATACGATTAGAAAAACTTAGTACAAGGATTTCAGTCTCTAGTATTTTTAACAATGCCATCAATGTATACTACGAGTTTCTGCTATAATTACAAACCAAGAAAAGCCACGGATATTGGAAAAAAAGCATTGAAGGTCGTCAGGCTTCATACCAGTAGGAGACCCAAAATTGCCTTTCACAATAGACTTCGTTGGACTTGATACGTTGGGCAATTCACTGGCACAGTTGTTGTCACTTTTTTGCTCTCTAGTGCGGGATGTCAAAATCAACGACGTGTCCACTATTTTCTTCAGACGCTTCGATACCCGTGGAAACGCTAAAGAGTACGGGTCTTCAGGACTGGGAGCACCTAGTTTGTTTTGAAGAGGAGAAGCTTTTTCAGAAGGAGGAGAAGCTTTTTCGGAAAGAGGAGAAGCTTTGTTTGAAGGAGACACTAGTAATATACTAGTTTGTGCCTCCACAGACTGCAAGACCAAGAGTATAAGGCAAGTAGAGAAAAATGCTATCAATGAAGTCATGTAGCACTGTAGAGTAATCCACATCCTACAATAACACTTCAAAACTTGAGACAATTTAGACTGCAGAAAGTGTTTAGGAAGCATTTTTGTGGGAAAAAAAATTAAAAATTGAAACTCACTTTCTTGGCACGGACCACTGACGGTATAATGATGTCCCCATCCGGTCCAATATGCAATGAATCGAGCAATTTCGGAGCTTGAACTGTGGGTTGTACAAGTGGGTCGTTCTTCTCTAAATCAAAGAAGTCAGAAGCTTCTAATGCCGGATGGTCATGAACCATATGGACATCTTCCACTCCTGCAATCTGTACAAGAGAAGACCTATGGACCGCACTATTCTCTGACAAGTCAGGTACAGTTGCTGCCATAGGAAATTCGAGTACTACAGGGGACGCCTCAGTACTCTTACGATCCTCAATTGCTGGAGGGGAAGTTTCCATAGTAGATGTGAAAGTGCCTTTTTCCTTCAATTTGGTGGACGGGGTAGACAGGTGGGACCCAAATGGAGTGTACAACCCCTCTATCTCCGTAAGAGATGGTATTGCAACGACGTCAGAACCCTCCATGTCAACCTTCAATAATTTAGGGATGATGACATCTCTATCTTCCTCTAAACACTTAGACACGGTGCTGTCATAAGTAGACATACTGGGAGCACCTTCAGGTATTATAGAGAACCTTGCACATTTGAAAGTCAGTGGTATAAGAAATTGTAGCAACAAAAGCAGACTTTCATATAGCTGCCACCATGTATCATAAGAAAAGTAGAACAAGCCATATCCCTAAATATGGCTATTGTGAAAATTGTTCTGAAAAATGCTAGACAAGTGACTCACATAGAAGATGCACACTAACTCAGACTGAAAGTAGTACTGAGTTGCATGTGAATAGTACTGGAGGTACTTGTTATTAGACTTATGGTTTACCCAAATGCAGCAGTCACTGAGATTGCCATAGCGAGTGGATACGATGAAAGTGGCAACGAAGATATGACTTGAGCCATTAATAAAGAGCACTCTCCAATAGTGGAGTTCTAAGAATCCCGTGTATGCACTACAAGAGAAAGGGTGGTTTTTAAGCTGAGATTTTAGTAAAAAAGTACTAAAATGTATTTGAAATTGTTAGAAGGTCACGTCAGGTATGGGAAACTAGTAAAGTGAAGCATTCCCATGCTTATCGGTCATGATAACTTTAAAGACGACCTCTGTAGTGGTCACAATTGCAACGTAGTTCCTTGAAATAAGT
This sequence comes from Rhytidiadelphus loreus, assembly GCA_947034895.1. Lineage (NCBI taxonomy): Eukaryota > Viridiplantae > Streptophyta > Bryopsida > Hypnales > Hylocomiaceae > Rhytidiadelphus > Rhytidiadelphus loreus. The sequence goes on along the minus strand of OX344763.1, from coordinate 10,014,513 downwards.
ACTTTTACACTCCTGTAGTGTTTTTGTCTTCAAATTGGGGAACAGTGTCGATTACAATGGATGACATTTTCTGGAATGAAGGATGAGTATCTTTGAATTGGATTGCCTGGAAACTATGAATGTCTGCAATTCTATGTGTTGAATGAATTTTTGTCGATCCATTGGTAATTTTTTTTTAAGAATGAGTGTGAACTAATTCTTCCACATGCTTTAATTTAGGGTTTTTGCATGGCATTTTTCAGGATGCAAGAGAAAAAAATTAGCAAACTATAGAGAACAACAGAAGCCCAATGGCAGCATGGACAAAGCACAAACATTTTATGAACAGGAAAGAGTCATACCAAGATTTCTATATTCTTGTTGTGCTGGGAGGTGATATTCAAAGTTTGCAACCCTATCTGCATTCCTCAACTTCTATGTTGTGCAAAGTGCATCAACATTGTTTTCTTTATACTTGCACATGCTACAGAAGTCGTTATTACTAATAAGTGCATCATTAGGTGAAACGAAAAATAATTTTGCAAACTCCCCATGCACAAGTGGTTTCAATGCCACATCCTCCACAGTAAGGGCATGCTGCTCCTGCACAACAGAGTGGAAGCAATTCAATGCACACTGAAAGTACATTCAAATTCACTGTAAACTAAACACATAAGCAACTCTAGTACTAAGGTAGTATGCTCTAAAAGCGACTATTTAAGAGCTGGTCCGCCTTTTTCATAGGCTGAAGTGGACAGAATTATTTTTAGATCATTTTTCAGAGAAAGAAAAATGGATGTGGAAACTAACACAAGTGGTTTTGTATTTTTCCAAGTATTTTTGAATTACTTATAAATTTTCAAAGATTCATGGCATAGGCACCTATTTGTCACCATAGGTCTCCCAAAATCTGTTCACTTGCAGTTTGTAAACAAATGTCTGGAAATCAAAGGCAGTGATTGGCTCTTGCAATAGAAAAATAATTTTTTCTTGATGCATTCAATTGTTACAGTGGTCCATTTAAGGATCACTTCGTTTCCATTTTTCACCCCAAAATAGGAGCAGTTTGAAGAAGGGGAGCGCTTTCAGAGCATACTACCTTACTTACACCTTCTCAAATTATAATTTCCAAAGCTAAGAATGGACTTCTCACCACTTCAGTTGTACATCTGTCGTTTAAAAATCAATGGCTGTTCAAAAATAGCAACATGATCAGTTAGGTCTTCTCCATGCTGACAGAAGTCCAATTTGATCCTCCATGATGCCAGTAATGTGTTTTCAACCTGCAACTCGCCATACCACTGAAAATCAGTCCACTTGAAAATCTGAGAGATGCCACAGAAGTACCTAAACATTTTCCACACAAAAGTGTATGATGTTTTCAAAAACTAGCAAACATCATTGCCATTTCTTCATATTCTAAAGGCACACAGGCTGTCATAGAAGAGTAATTTCCACAAACTTTTCAAATAAAACCATTTTTATAGCAATGAATGACTACACTTGCACGCTATGAATGCCCTATTAATATTGAATATAACCATAAAATTGAAATGAAACCCTTTAAGACATTCAAGTACTTCCAAATAATAGGATTCAATACTTCATACTTAACTACTTATACTCTCTTCTTCACCACAATGTATGAGCAATTAACCATTTCTGCACACACTAATACAGCAAGTGTATTTTAAGAAGAATATGCACATCTTCAGTTATAAAATGAACTACAAATACCTTACCCTCACGTACTGCACCAACAATTACATTGGCTTACTATTACTGCACCAGTAGTTGAATTGCCGTCATTACACAATCTTCATGCCCTCTTGTTATATACCTTTTCTAAACAATTACAGGACAACATGCATTGAGTTGTACCTCGTGGTAAATGAGGAGAAAGGGTTCGTGTTTCGAGAAAGTCCTCACGAGTACTATTCTCAATGAATTCACTTCGCATTTCTTCCAAACTTTGGTACATTCAAATCAGAACTTTACTTGCGTCCACAAATACTACACAAACAAACAACAACTCACAGAGTTAGACGCTTGATTTTGAGGAAACTGAGTGCCAGAATGAAAGATCCTCCAAAACATCCTATGAAATCTATAGAGAAGCAAGTGCAACTTACTTCTTCCTTACCAGTACAATGTTCCAGACGCTTACAGGAAGTTGCTTTGTATGCATTCATTTCCTGTTTCCTGTTGCAATGGGTCTGCCGTTTATTTGCAAGTTGCTTTGTATGCTTTCACAGTGAAAATTACCTTCTCATGCGTTATGTATCCATCAGTGTCCACCTTCTACCACCGGCTTTAATAACATATGAGAACACACTCCAATTTCTCTTGCATAATTATCAAAGGATATCCAGATACGGTAACCTGCTGTAACATTGTCCATGAAAGTGAAATTCAACAATGCATAGCCCACGATAAGTTTATTACAACAATAAATCAATACAATTGATTTTCTTCTCCGAAATCTCCTGATTGCCTTACTCGATGCCATCCTCGCTTGAGCGCTGCACAAAACATGACAAGGTAATAGTAGTGCACAACCTCTAGTTAATAAAAATTGCTACAGGAAACCTACATTGTCATAGCATCTCCCACAGCGCCCGTTTCTTAGATGCACATGAAAGACTGTCAGAATTGTCGTCAGGCAGTAATGGAGATGGACGGAAGCTTCTAGCACAATTGGATAAAGTATAACTTCCTTTCCCTCTCTACCACTACAACAGATCCTTCATTGATAATAACAGAATGTGCTTTTAATTACCAACGACATTGCAAATTGAAAGCAACCATCACCAACCTCTCTGAACATTACCTTCTCCTACTTCTATGTCTGATGATGAGAGCCTGAAATCACTTGCAAATTGAAAGATAAATCAGCCCCTGCACATTGTCAACACCCAACATTAAAAACAATCTTTCAATTACAAGAAAAATCCAACGTCGCATAGTACATTTAAAAAATAATAATAAATTCTCTTCAAACAAACCTAGACATTCATGACATCCTCCTCCTCTCAATAACAGTCTTGCTCACAAATCATACCTTCTACATACATCTCCATTCCAAAAAGCTGAACATTACCATGAACATCAACATTGTTGTCATCATTGCCACCACACTTGAGACTTGAACGTATCATTGCTAATCCCTTGGAACCATACTATGATGCCTTACAAGTGTTTGTAGAATTACAGGCACTTTCATTTACATGTGCATGGAGAACAAGGTACAGAAACTACAAAATTAAACTAATGAAATGTCCACTGTCACACATGCACACCTCCAACTCACATCATTTGTATAGCAGAAGTCCATATTTCCATTATCACTAAACAAATGGCACACCAAGTAGAAGAACACATAATCAACACATACAAAAACAACGAAGGCATACTACACCACTTGACATACAAACATCAATAATGTGAAATTTTGAATTAGGTGGACGTAGGCTTGCACTGCAAAATCAAATACAACATAAGCACAAAGATAGTACAGATCCACACATATAGATAAGAATCTATTGTTACCATCACAACATTAGCACTATAATACTACATGTCACCATTGTCGTTCATCGTCATCTTCGTCTTCCTCTCCTCCAAACTCCAACAATATGTCGTCATCGGACCCTTCTTCTTCAAGCTGTCTGGCTTCACATTCAACAACGACATCTGCTGCTAGTAAATCTTCTTCCGTTATATTGTCCCCAGCACTGTCAACATTGCCAATGTGGTCCTGCACGGAGGAATTTTCCGCTTCTTCGATGTCCTGTTCTACAGTTCTGGCATCCATGTCGACAATGATTGGAGTGCAGTCCCTCTCTATGTTCTCAAAAATTCGAATCACTCGAGGACTCACGTGAATAACACCAGACCAGTCTGGCTCATCCATGAAGGTGTAGAAAAATATTTTTGACACCTGCACTGGGAAAACGAAAGAATTAGCTGACCTTCGCATTAGTCTTTTCAACTTCAGGAAAGTGTAACCGTACTTGTCATTCTTTAGACATGCTGTTGGTCCTCTCCAAATAGGCTCCACCCAGTCACACAGAAGCACTAAGGGCTTCACACGTCCGTAGTCCAATTCAATAATTTCTGAAATTCTTCCGAAATACGTGACGGATCCAACAATGCAATTCCTATCAGAAGGTCCGCTCCGTTGAATCGTTTCACATGTGGCAGTAACCCCGGAATCTGTTGTGACCAAATTCCCTTCTACGCTCGACACACGAAAAAAATTCCTATATGCCTTCATAGACTTGAAGGACCGTGCCTTCAAATTTGGTGGAGTCGATAGATCCAAAATATCATCTTCAAATGTCTCATTTCCTAGTTGAACTTCATTTCGTAACCACTCTGAGAAAACAGGAATTTCATTCAACTCTGTTGGGTACTCCATGCGTCTCCTTTGTCGTGGATGCACTCCTCGACGATAAGCTGCTCTGCTGTCTTGAACTTGTGAAGTCAAGTGTTGGTGATGTCTGATATGACAATGCCACATGTTAGTAATCATGCACTATTCTGTTCATAGATACATGCCTCTGTGATGTGAAAATGAGACCACTGTGTTCTATTGAACTTTGTTTGACAAAGCACTTGTTTTCAAACAACTGAAGCAATACAAGGATACCCCAAAATTACAAATAGTCCACAATTAAAGATATTGGAACTCACTGTCGAAGTCCATCAAGGCAACTTGAGTTACTCAGTACACAGGAATGTACCCATTGATGCTCTTCTATAGAAAGATTTCGAATGCGGTAAGTTGTGCAAGTGACCTCTCCACTATCTCCAAGTTCCTCATCCTTATCCCAGACACGTTGTCCCGTGGATTCGCACTCCAATATATATTCTGTGGACAAACCTAGACCAGTCTCCATGGCAATTCCTGTTGCCATGCACCCTTCTGGTCGTGACTTGTTTCGCACGTACGACTTCATGTACTTCATGTACCGCTCCAAAGGGTACATCCAACGGTTATGTACAGGACCACAGAGCTCCAACTCCTCTACCAAATGCACTAGCAAATGCATCATGGAGTCAAAAAAGGAGGGAGGGAATTGTAGTTCTAGCAAACACAACACTACAGCAACTTCTTCATTTATGGCAAGCATCAATTCTGGATCTATGACCTTAGAACAAATTTTTCTGAAAATGCGACTTAGAAGCATTATAGCTTTCTCAACTCCATCTGGAAGAAGACCACGGATACATACAGGAAGCAATTGTTGAAGAAGTACATGATAATCATGACTCTTTAAGCCATGGAATGTACCATCCGGAGAAATTTTTGACTTCATGTTCGACATGTACCCTGTCGGAGTCTTGATACTTGTTAATCTGTCAATCAACCTTCTCTTGTTCTCTTTAGTCAAGATGTATGGAGCTTTTGGAATCTGAAATCCTGTTAAGGGCGGTCTTGCTGTTTGAATATGTAATGACTTCTTACAACAAGCTTCCTCCATATCTTTCCGAACTGCTGGTCCGTCCTTCAAACCCATCACTGTGTTGAGAAGGTTTTCGGCAATGTTCTTTTCGCAATGCATTACATCGAGAATGTGCCTAATGAGAAGTTTCTGCATTGATGAAGAATGAGCACCACATTAGCATACGTAAATGAAGAAAAATGCTTTGTACCAATTACATTTACAATCTACTAGTATTCAACAGAAGTTCTTGCACTGCATAATTTGAGCGGGCATTTTCAAACAATGAAATGTTAGGGGAAGAATTACTAACATCCCAATACGGCAATTTGAAAAGTGCTGAGTTCCGTTTTACTCCATGTCGTCTTGTTGGGTCATTCTCGCTCCCTGGCAAACCCCCAGAGACTAACCACCTCTCTCGTGCTTCACCTCGCTTTCGATGTTGACCTCCTGATACTCTGATAGGCTTCGTACGATGCTCTTCCTTGCCATTAAAAGCGTCAGTCATGAATCTGAAAGGATGATGTTGTGGCAAATAGCGTCGATGACCTTGGAAGATATTCTTCCTCAAACTTTTTGAGTACCTAGAGTCCACACAAGGACCACACACTGGGCATCCTTGGTATCCCTTTGTAGTGCAACCAGATATTAATCCGTATGCAGGGTAGTCATGAATTGTCCAGAGCAACATACCTCGAAGTGTGAATCTACTTGCGCGTGGGCTGTCTGACATGTCAATAGCTGGGACCCCATTCCACAGAAGGATCAAGTCATCTAGAAGAGGTTCTAGGTAAACATCAATGTTTGCTGATTTCACTGATTCCTTCCCAGGAATCACTAGTGACAACATAACAAAGAAACATTTCGTGACCATCCACCCAGGTAAATTATAGTTCAAAAGAAATACTGGCCACGTGGAATGCTTCGTGGACTTATCTGCGAACGGGTTCATTCCATCTAAGGCTAATCCAAGCTTCACGTTTCTAACACTTTCAAAAAAAGAGGCATCGATGTTTTTAACATGCTTCCAAGCAGGACTATCAAGTACTGACCGGACCTTGCCATCCATGGATGCATTGTCCCCATGCCACCTCATAAGAGATGCAATATCCCGGCATCTGTACATTCTCAATAGTCTTGGAATCAAAGGAAAATGTCTGAGAACTTTTATCGGTATAGAAGTACTTCCTGTAACATATCTTGATGACTCACACTTAGGGCATTGAGAAAGATGTTCTTTGTCTTTCCAAAAGAGAACGCAACCATTTCGACAAGCATGTATGCTATTGAATGACAGGCCCAAACGATCAATAAATCGTCGTGCTTCGTATCGATTCCTTGGTAATCCGTTTGAGGGTGGCAAAATATCCAATCTAAGAAAAGATAGCAATTCATCCATGAAGGAGTTGCTAACATTATGAAGGTGCGCAAGGTTCATCAACACAAGCACAGAAGCAAGAGTGGAGAGTTTTGACCCATGATATAGAGGTTCCTGGCTGTGTTGTAACCACTCTTCCATGGTCGTGTTTGGGAAACTTCCGTCCTGGTTTGTTTCATCATCGACACCATCTGCATGGATGTCTGACTCCTCTGCTATGCATTCTCTTCTTTCATCAACTGCTTGAAACCATTCAGTAGTCATCCGGTGGAAATCGAATCCGTCGTCAAAAGTCTCTTCTGGCGGAGTACTACTCTGTCCATACATATTTGGCGATTGCGGTTCGGAGGGTGCATATCGGAAATCAACTGCGTCTGAGTCTTCTGCCTGAGGACAACAACAAATTCAGAATGTGGACATCATTCTAGTTGTCAGGACATTTGCACTGGATAAAAAGAAGTGAGACCAAAAATTTATTGAATATCACTTCGTGAATGGGAAAACAGACGTAACCAACGCATGTCCATTGTAATACTTCAATATTCTAAGGCTCATCCCGTATGATGAAGTAAAGTATCACTGAATGCAATGAAATGATTACTTCCCATTGAACAAATTGTACTGAACAACAGCATATGCTGTTCTTTTTTATCACTTTCACATAATGGGGGATTCAGTTAGGGTAATTGAGAAATCCATTGCTATCAATGGATAGTATAATTCATACAGTGCATAAGTACTTTGGTTCCAGAAATGGCACTATGTGAAACCTCTTTAAGGAAAGAAAAGTTTATGTTTGCCAAAGTGGCATGACTTTCTGCCAAAAGAAAACTACGACAATAGTTTTGCATTTAATTGGATGCAAAAAAAAGATGCTCACTACAGAAAGGGTAACTGCACGAGAATGACAAGATGGCTCACCAACATTGGATGGGTCAGAGCAGAATCTCTTCCATGTTGCCGCAAGTGCGTTTCAATTGTCAATCTCAGTATTGGTCGTCCGCCACCCTTGCAGTGAGAGCAAGGACATTTGTAAGTTTCCACCATTTTCTCGTTGGCACGCGAACGCTCGACGGCATTGAGGGCCAACGCAAGAGGAGAAAATCTTGGATCGCTACGAGGAGGAGGTTCTTCCATGGCAATGTTCTGCCAAGTACCTTCTTCGGCCTCTACGCATGTGAAGAATACACTAACGTAAGTGAAAAAATTGTGTAAACATTCACGTAGACATGCGAATATACACATACTTATGTCTTTGACCAAGGACAAGAAGACTTGCACTGGAATCTGAAGATGGAACTGCACAGTGAGACTTCACTTACTTTCAGTGGTAGCGCCGCTTGCGCCAGTACATTCCCTGCCTTAGACAACTGCGATAGTTTTTCCCGCACTTGGAAAACACATCCAAGAATCCTCCAAATACATTTGTAGTTAATCACTCACTAGAAGTCTTAGTTCTGGAATCACGGCAGTGCAGTGATGACAACAAAGGTTGAAGTCCTTGACAGTTGCAATATATGATTCATACACCAGCTGAAAAATTAGCCAACAAGTTTTAAGGGAGCCAGACAGCGAGTGATGGACGAGATACTAGAAAGATTCAAGGTCAAACTTTGTTAGGGTTTTATTTTATGGTACCGATTGTGTTAAAGATGGGTGGGGATGGCCCTCCTACAAATGCCGGAATCCCTAAAACAGGTTTACATAAGTCATTTAATTCGATCTATTCTGTATGGGAGGGTTTGTATGCATTGTGTTCGGTAAGTTGCGAGGTCTTTTTCTGGATTCAGAGCTCTGCGATCTTCATCGTCATTGAAGCTGTAATTACTCCGATATTGCTTTAGCTGAGGCCTTTCCGTATAAATCATGTGTTCGCAGGCATCAGAGTTAGGGCGACCTCGACAGAAACTGGAGAAACAGCAGTTGCAGAGTTTCATTTGCTGGAGCTCTGAGGTTGATCAAATTAATCGTTGGTGTGGGCTACGAAGTCGTTGCATTTTTTGTAGCTGGTGTTGTTAAATTGAATTCAGGTGAATTTGCTTGTCGTTGCATGATTGCGTCGCAATTTCAGTGCCTGCTTTCCTACCGGTGACCTGTCATCCTCTTCTCAGTTTTTTCTGGACTACTAAATTAACATGAATTGTTTCCTTGCTCTTTTTAAGTTTTAGTGGAAGGGGGTGATCACTACATACTTGATGCAACCTAAGACATTGAATTTTCAAATTATTAACCCCGCATTCAGTAGAGCATCATTCAGTATATATTGTTGCAGCAAGTGAAGGGCCATGAAATTATAATTTTATTTGAACAAGATGTTCTACAGATTGTTGCAGAAATTCAAGAGGAAATTAATCTAAAACAGAACTGTACCTTGATTACACCGAAGTTGTTCGACAAAACTAAGGGCCATAAACCCTAAAACAATAGGTTATTCTGATTCCTTTATTTTGAGCAATGATGTTCTTACAAACTGCTCCTCAAGTCTGAAACCTACAATGCTTGTATTAAGAGAAATGAATATCATGTTTTATACATAAATACTCATTGAAAGAGAAGGTGTTCTCCTTACTTCAGTGATGAAATCTACGACAATTGATGCATGTTCACTTGTCTATGATTGTTAGGATTTTCTTTCTGTACATGCAATGTGCACATAATATGTTCTCCTGCTTCAGCAACGTCTATACTAGAGCAGTCATTTACTTTATTTTGATCATTTCAGTAGTGTTCACAACAACAACAAAGAAATAGTAAGCTTGTTTGAAACTTTTTTTGGAAATGTGTGAAAACTTACAAGTTATCTAGGAGCGGCACCACTGTTTTGAGAGGAGGAATAATGTGATTCCCGACGATATTGTGCAGGATATTCATTATTATTCTATTGAGTGTTGCAAATGGAAAACAATGCCATGTTCGGTGTGCAGACTCAAAGCTGACCTCCCTTGTACAGGTAAAACTTTGATAGCCCTGTTTTACATGCACGTCCATTGTATTAATGACTAAATTCTGAGGGCTTTGATTCACGGGTCCGGTGTCACTCTGTCGTGAAGTGTAGTGAACTAGAAGCTTAACAAGCACATTAACAAGTGCTGAAAGATAGATTGAACATTGTCCGGCAGTATACAGTTGCATTAATTTGATGATAGAAAGTAAGTGTAGATTTGGACAAGCTCGTAGACAGAGTGTTGTTCTTAGTCACCATATGGAAGTAGTTACTTAAAGAAATACTTGATATTGACACATGAGGATGAATGCAGGGGTACAGAACATGGGTTTTTTTTTAATGCCACATTGGGCCCATGTTTGTTGAATTATAACCGTGTTCAGTAGGAAGTCCAACATACTACTCATAATGAGTGCATTGTTTCATTGTTTGCATAGAGCTTTTGCTTTTGTTTTTTCTATCGATCTTCAGTAATTTGCAGAGTGACAGGTATTTCATGATCCCCCAAGAAAATGTTCGGCAATCAGTACTAGTGACAAGTACTGTTTCTGTATTCCGAGGAGGGAGGGTGAGTTGGAATTTGTAAAAGAAAATGGACTTGCTGCGATGTCGATTGAAGCACGTGGACGTAGATCAGGGGTTCTATGGAATACGGACTCTACGCTAGTGGAAGCATGTGCAACCAATGGCAGAGTCGGAATGGGCCCCAGATTAGCATGTTTTCAGCGACACTTGTTTATGAAAGACTGCGACTTCAAGTTCAGGTTCACAATGTAGTTGGAGAAGCGATGTATATTTCGAAGTTTTTCACAGTACTAGTGGTTCATCCAATTAGCTGTATTCATTTTCTTTTGTACCTGATAATTTAATTTTGAAATAGGCTCACAATTATTGTTGAGGAGTAGTACAAAATGTTTAACTTGGTGAATTTCTTGTATGCAATTTGACGTTGAGGTTTCAGTATGGGATTTGAAGATGATAGCACTTCGTATGAGGAGCTGCGGAGGAGAAACATTCAACGGAACGAGAATATGATGCGCAGTCTAGGTTTATGTTTGACAAGGTAAACATCTGCTCTACTTTGTATAAGTGTTGGCTGTGCAGACGGAGATTTAATCTAATGTTGTTGTTCATTCATCAACCCATTTCACAATGAAGTCAGTCCTTTGTGTGTAGGAAGTGTTGTTTAGTTTGCATCCTCTGAAGTTGTTGTTTTACCAAAGGTATGTCTCGTGAACAACATGTTGTGAATTGTTTACATAAGTGGCCAACTCTTTCAAATGTCTCAGCAAGTTGTCCATTATTTTGAAGCAATAACTAGCATGGAAAATAGAAGGAGCTGAATATGTGTCCTTGGAGTGACACATTGGATGTAGTTGCCTTGGAAGTCTTCATACCAAATTAAGAATTCCAGCTGTAGCGGAAAAGGTGGTTACACCATCGTGATATTTGTGGAGTATTAGACGTGCAGCCGCCACCAGGAGCCCACTTGCATGAAAGCTTTGAATGCAGAGAAATGGAATTAGTAAAATGAGTTTATGACAGCCGGTTCTTCATGCGGATGAAAGTGGTAGGGATTGCTAGGTGTACGTCACAATCCTTAGGAAAGCACTTTGCTTGGTAGTATGTAGGTGGTGCAAGCTAGTGTATAGGAAAATTAGTACAAGTGTTTGGATTTTAGTGGGAACCTCTTGGAAAATTCATTGAATTGCTATTAAAAGTAAGACAATTAAGTCCAGCCGTTTTCATGACTTCATGCATCATTTGTGATCAGAGGCGGCGCAGCAGATGAGGTGGTTAAACCGCAAAGTCGTAGAAAGCACACGGCCTTCAACAGCAGCAGCATCAAGCCTAGACGGAGCGCACGATTAGCATCAAATGTGAACACAGCCTTGACGTCCCAACAGTTTTCATTGAAAGAAACTGTAGGAACGCCTACTGTATTGTGGAACGTTGAAGGTAGACAGACAAAGCAACTGGAAGACAAAGAGTGCGAAGACGTCTTGACGATCGAGTTTACGAAGGTCAGTTTTTCTATACAAGTTCATGTTTAGAGGTTCAATCTTTAAATTCACGTTGCTGGGTTATTTTTTTACATATTGCAAATATCTCTGTAGTAACTGTCGTACTTGTTTCTGAAGGAACGTACATCAATGATGGAAGAAGAGAAGTACGGTAACATGGACAAGGATTTATATTTCAGTGATTCATCTAGAAGTGAGTACAAAGTTGAATTCATTGATGACGATGAGGATAGGGACTTCA